>OW052066.1:12500-2512500 GCA_932526445.1 Phragmatobia fuliginosa | reverse complement strand
AATGTACTGTGCTAAAAAATATTTTTGGATTTTGACATTTTACCCCACTTTTTTAAACTTATTTTCTATCCCTTTTAATTTCTTTCAATTATTGATATCTGATAAAATATTAAACGGTCTAGTTTCAATATTATAATATAAAATAATCAAATGTATTCTGCTACATACAAATAAAAATATTAATATTTCATTTTCGTATTAACATTTAAAAGTATTAATTCAAAAGTAATTTTGTCTGTCTGATACACTTTCACGGGTAAACCGCCGTACGACTGCATTGAATTTTGGCATAGAGTTACTTAGATTCTTAAGAAAGGACAAACAATGACAGACACAAGCGGGCGCGGCGGGCGGACAAGTAGTGTGCGAAAGCTAATAATAATTATAATTTAAAAATTTATTCTCGTATTTTCATGTTGAGCAATTGTTTCAATAACCTTATTCCTAAATAGTTATTTCAAAATTGTATTCAACTTTTTTGTAACTAAATAAAGAAATAGGTCGAAACGATAAATTGTATTTATTGTTCGGTAAATATTTATGTTTCTAGTATTCTAGGTCCAATTTCCGGTTCGGTAAAATCCTATTCAAATAATCTCTTTCAGCTGCTGAACAAAACTTTCTAAATTGCTTCATGGGGATAAAATTATTGCAGGAAATGTTATGTGGTCGTTGTATAAACACGTAAAGTATTATTACTATTAATACTATTCGGGTATATAATAATAAAGGCGTAGATGTTGTACCTTCATCATCTTCCTAGCTTTTATTCCCAATATTATTTGAGCTTGGCCACTACACCACACAATAACTGCGTGAAATACCGCGGGACTCAGTTAGCGTATAACATAAACATCATCTTCATCTTCCGAGCCCTATTCCCAAGTTTATTTGGGGTCGGCTACTGGTTCAACCGGTTTTACCTGAATATCAGTTTTACCACGGGGCGACTGGCATCGGACCTCCGCAACCCTAAGGGAGGACTGAAATTCGAAGATTGAACTAGTTGTCAGTATATTTGACGGCTACATCCCAATAACGATTGCTACATATGTTTATGACAACCGGGACTTTTTTTTACCTCATAGGCTCACCAATAATAGTTTCATCAACAACCCTTAACGTCCCACTGCTGGGCTCAGGTCTCCTCTCAAGAGAGGATTAAGGCCATACGTCCCCACGCTGGCCTAGTGCGGGTTGGGGACTGGCAAGACACGTTGTGGCTACGTAATCTTGCTGTTGGATGTTTTTAAGCCGCCCGAAGGCCTCCAACTAAGCTTCACGACTTCACACAACCGGGACCGACTGCTTAACGTGACCTCCGAATTACGGAAACGCTCATTATATAAAATGCCACAAACGGTCACCCATCTAGGTCCGACCGCGCCGTCGTTGCTTACCCTTGGTGATCGTTTCCAATCACCTAAGGCCACTCGGCTATGAGCGCTTCAACAAACAAACAATAGTTTAACAGTTAAGAATTCTTTATTTTGCATAAAGTATGGAGGTAACATAGGTAACCTGAGACCTCTTGATCAGCCGTCGTGGACACTAAGCACTCGACCAACGAGGTAGTATCTTGTACCTTCAATATGTAAATTACAGATAGTAGATTTCCATCGTTTGAAAGATCCTATTTTGTTTTTCAATTGTTTTCCTCGAAATTATAAGTTAATACCCCTTTTCTATCTCTCCTAGATCTTCCTCACTACTAACGTAAAGTTTCTCTTTAAGTGGTATTAAAGAAAATACTCGCGTCAAGAATATCAGAGATTATTGTCTCGCGAGCGACTTTACAAATATACATAAAATGAACATAAAAAATCTATACCCAGGACAACAGTTTGTAGATTTGTAAATACAGTACTGTCCTATGTGGGGATCTCACCGACGAAACTCAATACAGTAGAAACAAGAGATTATCACTGAACCGTGGAGTCAAATTATCAAGTATATTTTTATTCAAATATCAAATCAAAGGCTCTTCAAAAAAAAGCATACTCAATTATTCATTAGACGTTAAGAAACATACCTTAAATCTAACCACACATTTCTGTAACAGCTTGTATAAAAGTAGAAAGCACAAAACCTGGTAAGGAGATGTATACGATCTCAGTTATAGCTCTCAGGTTGTATAATATCCAAGAAAAAAGTCCACAAAGTAGTAAAAGGCATTTTATTCAAAGAAACGTGTAAAACGGTATGGGTAGGTTACTTTATTCCGCACTTACCTGTAGGCCGTATCGTCCTATTGTGAAAATAGCTTATCCCGGTCCTTTTGATCGCTATCCACCTGTTCGACTTCAGCTATCTTTGTACTTGTATACATGGTATTATATAATTTCAAAGAGAATTTATAAAATGTAAAACTCCTGTTATACGATACAAAGACTCTTCTGGATTATCGATAAATGTTTTCTTTTTACTTTTAAAGCCTCAAGATTATTTGTCTGGCAGGACGACGATGGTTAGGACCAGGACTTTGTATTCTTATTTAACCCTTAATTACTCGCATGGGAAAAAATGAAGCACTTGTCGCGGCCTGATTCCCTCCGTGCCCTCGGTAGCTTCATAATGCACGTCTAAGCTTGTATTTTAGTAGCAACCAAGTCATGAAAGTGGAAGGCTTCGCCGCTACACTCTTGAGCGGTGACCCCATGCGAGTAATTACGTAACTTTTTTGGAAGAGGTAAGTTTTTTATTTTATGTATTTTTTTGTGTATTATGAATTATATTTGTATTATTGTATGTTCAATGAATAATTGTTTGTTATAAATATGTTTTTAACAGCTTCATACAATGAAATTATCAAAAAAAAAACGTTTTACTAAGACCTTAGTCGTTTCGTCAGAGTTAGTCATGGATAGGAGAGAACAGCACTTTGCGCAATAGCTGGTAGAGTATGAAGGAGGTTCTGATAAAAAAAGAAGTTGGAGGGTCAGGTTCTGAGCCAGAGTAGTCAGAGCAACTCCTAAGGAGGTAAAAAAACGTCTGATGGAAGTGCATGAGTTTGGGAAATCGCGTCCCACCAACCACTGCAAAACTCGTTCCAACAAAATGCTAGAAATATACAAGATTTGTGTGCAATGATCGTTCTGACATATACTGTCAACTGTGTAACAATGGTGATTCAGAGAGTACCTAAGAATACTAGTATTTACTATGACCTCAGTATACCTTATTACAAATTGTTGATTATTGATAGTTATTTTAGTTTAACTTCTTTTTGTACAATTAGTTAGAACATCATGTTATTACTTATACATATTATAGAATAAATAAAGAACTTTAATAATAAAATAGTTTTATTTACTTATATATTTCAAAATATATTAAAAACTACTCATACTATTTGGGGTCATCTGTGACCCCATGCGAGCAGTAATGTAATATTCTTTGTGCGAGTAATTAAGGGTTAAATAAAAAACGTTAACTTGTATGTGGCGACGGCCATTGACCAGAGTCATGTCAGTCAGGGTTGTAGGAGACTATATTTAACTAAGCGACTACTATGTAACATAGATTAATTTTCTGATACATAAGTAATTCTGAAATAAAATTACTGCTGAAATGGAATGCAGTTTAGGCAATCACTTCACTATTACTTTTGGTAGGATAGCTGTCTAAAATTATACAGAGTGCCACGCTCCGTTGAAAATAGGAACGATCCGAGAAGAGCTTCTTTTAAGGCATCCGGACCCTTCGAACGCTTGCTAGCAAAACCGACAGTCCCACCTCTAGGTAAAAACTCTCGTTTAGGTGACGTCCAGGACAGATAGATGTCGCACCCTCGCAAGTAGATGGATTTATAGGAAAGAAATTAACTACAGCTTGCTCAATCATATTTAGAATATCATGAGTACTTAGCACCGAACATTGCTGCGTTAAAAAAAATTGTTAAACACCTATGATGAGCTGGGCATTTCCTAATAAAATCACCATTTCGATCTGTTTGGTTTCACAAAACGATCTAAGTGCTTACTCCATTACCATTTCAAGAGAATAATTATACGAAACGAATGCCCGGGGCGGTCGATTGTGCCATCTAAAACCAAAGTTTTAATTAGAATGCTTTGTTAACTTAGATTAGTTATAGGTTACCCTTTTACAGAGTGACGTTCTGGCTGCTGTTTTAATATTTTACAGGAATTGTATGGGAATTTAGTTATTATTATAGGGATAGATAAACGTAGAGATATTTACCCAGATTATAATATTTGAGATTAGTAAATTATATTTCTCTTATAAAGCTATAAGCTTATAGTTTCAACTTATAGTTTATAGTCTTACGTATTAGCTTACTTATACGTACATATATTAGTATTCGCCCAGTTCAAAGAAACAACAACCTAAGACGGAAAACTTGGCTCAAACAAGTCAGGGGACCGTGATCAGGTTTAATGGTACAACGAGTAATGATTTTAGATGTTTTATTTTATCTTACATAAACAAATAACATAAATAAATATAAAATTGTTCCGTTAGTGACCCACTGACAGACAACGCACAGCTTGAAATATTGGGCGCAGGAGGAGCATAGGCGAGTACTACGATTTTGGGAAATTTCTAAGAAGTGAAAAAGGCGATCAAAGTTATACATCACAATAACATGTAGGCGAAGCCTTCGACAAAAGTTCGTAGTGTATAACTTTGTCAATTATTATAAAAGAATATGAAATGCATCTAGTCATGCTTCTATACTTAATAAACAGGGGGAGAGAGCAAGTAGTATTGCTATCCTGTTTCGATAATAATTTATCATCTACACGTTCATTTCTACCCATAATACAAGCTCTGCTTAGTTTGCTTATTAATTTATTTGTAGGCATATACACGTACTAATGTATGATTGAGACACTATTAGGTAAAAAATAATAATATTTTTTTTGTAAATAAAATGTATCAAAAGTCAACTGCACAAGAAATTTTACACAATAATAGTGCTTTTGCGATTTGTCACTATTAAATTATTTAAAAATGTTGAAATTGTCTCATGAAAATCCGATCATTCAAAAAACAAGATTTGTATTTAAAATAAATTATCTATTTAGGGCCACCGCAGACTAGCTACTTTTAGCATCGGCAATCGGCGATTTGGCGACTGCATCGATGCTGCATCGCGTTTAAGCGACTTCCTGCGTTCGATCGCGGTATCGGAAACGCGCGTTTTAGCGACTGCTCAGATCCAAATCGATGCTACCGGCATCCGAATGTGTGCGGAGAGTAGCGTTCAGCTGCTGTGTCGCGCTTCTAAAAAGCGACTCAATCTCCGCGTTTGGCGTTTTTAAGTGTGCGGTGTAGAGCGTTCGGTCGCCGTATTTAGCTTCTAAAAAGCGAATAGTTGCCGATCGCTGATGCTAGAAGTAGCTAGTCTGCGGTGGCCCTTAGTCGTTCAACAGACACACTTTAAATACACTTTAAAAGTTATGTATCTGGAAAATTATCTATTAATAATTACTAGTACTTATCAAGAAGTCCACTGAATAGTCCAAACCATTATCTATCCAGTAACCATTATCTATTGCTAAAAATAAAGAAGCTTTTCCAAAAATCTTTTCGTCCATTGATCTGCCCAAACGTGACGCTTCATTAATTGTCCCGCGATGTTTGCGAAAAGATTTTCGTAAGTTTTTTCGACTTCTATATCTCTGCTGTCGGTGATAAATTGCCAGCTTCCGTGGTTTAAGAAAACAATAGGAGAAAACAAGCGAGTTAAAACAGTAGTGATTTATTTACACAACTACATTTAGAAGTGGGCTCTCGGATTTTAAAATAAATAGAACATTTTGTTTTAAAATAAGGGGTTAAGCTGCTTCTTATTTATTTCGGTGGTTGGTTCTTGTCAAATTGAAGTGTAGTACTTAGTCCTTTTATTATGCTTCTAGTTCTACTCTTCTCTACGTTTAAGAGTAATAGTTCGGGTTCGATTTGCATGTCAGTCTGTTTGTTTTTATAATATGGAATTGTTTATTTCGGAATTAGGTTGTTTTGGCTATCTCCAAAAATCAGAAAAAAATCATGATTGTAGTAGATATGCTTAACTTTGGAGGTAAACTATAACGGCTTAGATAACTTTATTAGTTCAGGAGTTATAGAGGTCTGACTTGTAAAATGTGCTGACTTGGAAAACTTCGTATAAAAATAATGAAATAATAAGTAAACGTAATAATAAGTAATAGTAAGTAGTAAGTAAAGGTACGAATTTTCTTTTAGACATGATTTTAAATCCACGTACCATTGTGGATGACTACGGAACCCTATTCATTGCGTAGTCTGACACGCACTTGGCCCATTTTAAACTTTAATATAACAAGAAAGTTGACTATCTTCTCTTGTTAGTTCATGATCCAAAGATGAATAGGAACAAAACAAATATAGAGGACAAGAGAGCAATCTTTACATTTTGAGAATTGCCAAATAAAGTTGTAATAAATTATGCTATCAGCCTAAACAGGAGCCATTTTGAAGTTTTAAAAAAAAACTAAACAAATACTACTCAGATAACTACTTCGGTCAAGAGGACCTTTAAGCCTGTTCCCAACATGTGGATTCAGTTTTTAGTATGCATGTTGAGACTGAGTGGGTAAGAGGCTTTAGTTTTTATAGTGTGTGTTTTACTATTGTTCGGTTAACCACACTCACGACTGTCACTCCTGTTTTGTTTCGTTACAACACCGCTCTGAATAAAATCCCTTGTCACAGCTGGGTTTGTGTGTGAATTTAGGACAGACAATTTAAGGTTGCAAAACTTTCGATAATTGTTCTGTATTTTTTTTAAATAGTTATTGCTACATGTCATAACTAGATATTTTCAGCGGGTTTACATGCTTTGCAATATTTCATCCTTTATTTAACTCTTAGATATGAAGCCACGAAAAACATTTCTTAGTAGTCATAATATAAAAGGAATCAGCTGGCGAAAATTCAAGTTGGCAGCCCCAACAATTTAGATTCTGCATTGGTAATTCAGTCAGCAAGGGTTAAATGAATTTTACCATAAAAATTAACTATATTGACTTTTTTTGACATTTTATACAACACAATCTAGTCCCAAACTAAGTAGAGCTTGCATTATGGGTACTATACAACTGATATAAATAAATAAACATACATTTTTTTTGTAACTACGGAAGCAACGGAGAAAGCCAAAGCTAAGTGTGGTATTTCCCTATATATAATACAGACTGCACAGTTGGCCTGGTGGTTTAAGCGGTCGCCACGCTTTTTACTACTCCGCCAAGTGTTGTGGGTTCGAATACCACATAGGACAACACTTTGTATGAGCTAGAAATTATTGTTCTGAGTCTTGGAATTGGTATTCTTTATGTCCGTTTCCCACGACACAGGATGTGTATTCCTAATGCGAATGTTGTCTTTTAACAAAGAAACAAGAAAATAAGTGACAAGTCGCTATGAAGAGAAGTTTCGACGTATGCCAATTTAAATAGAGAGTTCACTAGGTGCCCGCTGTAGAGGAAAGTTAATCATGATCCTGCAACACAAAGCGAGGATCCTCCTACCAGGCGAGGTGATCATGCCTGGCGGGCTACTGCCCAACAGTTGGTGTTGGGATGTTGTATATATACTAATCGGCGCGAAAATGTCTTTCGCGATTCAGGAATAGTAGATACTCCGTATATTTCAATCCGTGTTTTCTTAGTAGTTCAGTGTTTCTTCGCTAGATGGCGCTATCGTATGTTTTCGTCGCGCTGTATGTGGAAGTCGCCACACCCGCGTCATTTTGGGTAGGTGTTGGAAGGTCAGAATCTCTTTATAATAGCAACTACTCCGTTCAAATTCTGCGTTTTTTCAAGTTTCCCTTATTTTTCATGGATATTCCGTTTTTTTTTTTGGCCTCTTACGATAGCTATGTGATGAAAAGGGATGTAAATTAAAATTAGCACCCTTAAAATGTTTCTAGGCGAGAGATGTAATAATTAATTAATATAATTAAATATCTAGAACATACGTTTACACAAGCGTGTATATGCCATGTAATGTATTCTACTATACAAAGGAACTCGTTAGCACTTTCCACCAATGTATAATGAGCAGTGATCGGAATAAAGGGTGCTAATTTACGTAAAATTCATGTCGGGATATGAACAGAGTGGCTAAAACCACTAATGCTATAATTATTTAATTTTAACAAGATCGGTAATGAATTTACGTTCACAAACGTCACAATGTTGCCTTTCAAATGTATTAATAGCAGTTAGAAATTTTACGTTTTTATGTAGATATTGTAAGAGTATGTTATTTTTAAATTGCGTCTTTAAGTGATGTAGTTTTATTCGTCCTAAATTTAAAAAAATTAAGTTCTATGCATTTTATTTACATTATCTGTATTGATATGTAAATTTAACTACTTACCTAGATTTGCAAAAGCACCCGAATGCTAACGCTAGACTAGAAATAAATTACATTTCATTTTGATTTGTGTATAATGGTGTTAAGAAATAAAAGTATTCTAGGTCTATTTTCGTTCAAACTGAAAATAAATAATTGATTAAAAATAAGTCAGGAACATTTTGGTGGTTTCAACCACTCTAGATGTTTGCCAATCCTAACTTTACGTAAATTACAATGCTTTATTCCGATTACTGATATTGATACACTATTCCCTATGAAGAATTAGCACCGTAATCTGATATATTGATAAATATAACTTCTAAAAACATATGCTTGTATTTTTATCTTTCTACAGGCTAAAGGTAAATTTGATGTTGGAAAGGCATAGTCTAAGCTACTTTTTTTTCAGCTCACTATCTTTCTTTTTTTGGTACCTACACTATACCCTCGGCAGTCGGGAGGAACACCAGGAACGCATCAGTGGCTTCTAGTGTCCCCCTGCCATACCCTACAACTAGGCACATCCCGGTGTGATTGGACTCACCGCCGTGGCAGTACGCTGTCGTGCTGTCCTGATACCTACGAATACCAGAGAGACTGAGTTTCTTGCCAGTTCTTCTCCATAGAACTGACTATTTAGAACCCGAACTAGAGGTCAGTAATGTATCTTTTTGAGTACTTGTAAAGGCCTACTTAAAGTTAAAGCTATTCTGATCTTAATTATGAGAGAGTTTTTTAAAGTTAAATTCCAATATGATATTTGCTTCTGCCTCCTTCAGTGGATTCGTTGTTTGAGGGGTCTTTATCTTGTACTTATGAACTATTTTAATAGATATTCATGCTAGTTTTTCTATTATGAAAGATGCGAAACCTGTTGATGGGTCACTTGATGGAAAGTGAATAACTCTGAGTCTGGCGGCTTTGGCCTTTTGGCATGTTTTAATGTTATGTATGTTGGAAAAAATGTATGTAAGCCTCAGAGCGGTCTTAGTTGTTTCTATCCATCGTAGGCAGTGCAACGGCAGGAATTTCGAAATAAGTGTACACTTGTGTTGTTTAATGTCGTATTATTTAAACATCTTACATATTAACAAAAAATCATAAACGATTATGAAGACTAAAACCATATAAGAGCAAATAGGTGCGGTAGTCGTCAGTAGAATGACAGACTGCCATTACTAGTGGCGCGACACAAACTACCCTATTCGGAAATTATCCACTCAAATACATTCAATATGATTTAATATCAGTTACAGAAATAACTTAAACAAAACTAATACATTGAGTTATGATTACCACAAATCATTATTAACAGTAATTTAATTTATGGTACATAATCACGCGCTGTCATATATCTTTCATCCTTAAAAAAACCAAGACGCTATCTTCATTAGGAAATAAGGAATAAAATTGGAAATAACTTAATAAATTGATTTAATTATTTGCAAAGAAACTGAAAAACGAAACGGAAAAATCGATAGATGTGTCGACAGTTTATCTTGAATATAAAGTGTCAATATATCTTGTTCAAGTTTTGTGTTGTAATAAAAAATGCTTTTATATAAAGTCTCGTAGAACATTTAAAACAATGATTATATGGAACAAGATTAATCAGTTCAATGAACCGATAAAAAAAAAGATAGACGTTGAATACAGCGATTCGACGGCGAAGCGTCAATCCGTTCATTGAATGAATGAAACTCATCGATCGATGCAACGGTTGCGAGATGTAAATGAATTCAAATATTATGTAAAGAATATTTTGTAACGGCTTTTGAATGAGTTGGTGAATTTGTATCAAAGCTGAATGAGAATCTGACGTTATTATTCGACTCATTTTCAATATTTCCGTTTCTCTACAATTTTATTTGGAGTTTGAGAGTTTTGATAACAATAATAATGATTTATTTTTCCTATCATAAATGTATACAGTATAGTGCTTAATTCAAAATACATTAAAATTACATTTGTGAGAGACACCAGTATCTGTGATACCTATCTGACCTATAGACTACTTAAGAATTGCATGGCTGTGACATAGGACATTAGAACATCTTTTTAAATATATATTTTGAATAAGTTTCTTGTCACATCTTTATTATTATCTATAAACTATGTTTTAATATACAATTATTGATCTAACAACTAATTCATACTCTATTATTCTGTCCACGAGTTAAAAAATTAGGCCGAAAATGGGCATTGTTCTTTAGAAAATGCCATATATTTGGGCCTCAAACTAGTTGCTATCAGAGTGACATTAACAGACTCCCAAACAAAATAATACTTGTAAAATTTTGTTTTCGGACATCACAACATCTTTATGTAGTCCCAAACTAAGCAGAGCTTGTATTATGGGTACTAGACAACTGACATAAGTACATAAACATATTTTTTTTGTAAATACATACATATTATACATAGAAAACACCAGAGACCTCTTGATCAGCAGCCGCATTCGCTAATCACTAGATCAACAAGGCAGTCAAAAAACATCAACCAAGTAAGCAGGTATATAACCAAGTAGGTATCTTAATTCAGTCTTCTTCATATCGGCGAACATACGCTGGAGTAGTTTCAATTATAACAGGATTTATCGACTATTCCTGAGCAAAACAATAGCTTCTATTAGATAGGGACATTATTACCAAAAACATTGGAAACTAAAATTGAAAATTTTAGCTTTCGATAAAATATAATTTACTTCATTAAAGCTATTTATACAACTTTCGTTCCTCTCGAACTCCTCTAAATGAGTTTTACAGCATTAAAGCTCATTACCAAGTTCAAAATTTTAAACCACAATAAAGTCTGAATAGTAAATTAGTTGAAGATCTTTAATAATAAATAAATATTTCTAACATTTCACACAATAAAACCGTTTAAATTAAATATTATTTTTTATTTATATTTAGTATTTTCACTATGGAAATTAATGTCTTAGCGATATTCGAAATCTAGTCAAATCACTTCAGTAAATTTCTCTCTGTATTCTTAAAGAAAATTAAATCCCACAGTGACCAAAAAAATAATTGTTAGTTAAAATAGCAGTGTTCAAAAAAAAATATTTATCAATGAAAGCAGCTGCTTGGAGAAAATTGTGGACATAGCATTTCAGTTCGAATTGGGTCACATTCCGATAAACGGGTTTTTCTATTTTCCAGAAAGTGGTAATTTCAGGAAAGTGGTAATTATCGACCTAAACCCTTTATGGGCGAAAAATGTGTATAGTTAGTTGAATAATAGGGCCGCCATACGAGGCCAATTTGTGAAAAAAATTAGGAGAAATAATGATGAAATTTAGATTTACTTAATACGTATACTAGACAGGACAGTTCCTAACAAAGATTTTGTTAGTTATTAGGTTACGGATATATGTATGTAAATAAATATTTGTCTGACAAAAGATATCTATCGAAAACTTGTGAAGTATAAATAGTGACGTCACACTACGTGGTCTCCGGTCTCCACTCAGTAGAGGGTTAAGGCCATTCGTCCCCACGCTGGCCGAGGGCGGGTTGGGGACTGGCAAGACACGTTGTGATACATAATCTTGCCGTTGGATGTTTTTAAGCCACCTGTAGGCCTCCAACTAAGCCTCACGACAGTTATGGTAACAACTAGGCCCGACTGCTTAACGTGACCTTCAAATTACAGAAACGCTCATATCATGCCACAAACGGTCACCCATCTAGGTCTGACCGCGACGTCGTCGCTTACCCTCAGTGATTGTTTCCAATTACCTAAGGCCAGTTGGCTTTGAGCCTTTATAGTAAACGTCTTAAAATAATGAAAGCATGAGGTCGATGTTCTAAATACGGAAACAATCTAGTGTCTAAAGCTTTTTAACCTAAATCTGTCTAAGCCAATTTAAGGTTATTATTCGGTAAATACGGTGCTCTCAATTTTGTTAGAACGAAATGGAACAAGAGATAATTCAGCTTAACCTTTATTGTAACTGGCTAATAAAAAATAACTGAATTTATTTTAGATACTTATTTGTGAAACAAAATATACTTCTTTAATCGGCGAAAGAAAACAGAGGCGGTTCTCATTTTATGTATAACTTTTTACAGACTAGTCCGATTTTGAAAACTCTTTTTATTTTAAAAGGGTGTACTTTGGAGAAAGAGGAAGCTTTGCAAGGTGCAAAACTTCCTCTTTCTAGCACTTCAGTTTGGAAGGTGGATGGATATGACGAAACTGGGTTCTGAGTAACTAAAGAGCCTTGAAATTGCATTCTTGTGTACCACAAATTAAAACGGTAATATTTTACTATTCCTATACATAAGTTTAATCATTGACGAAAGATGCAGTATCGATTGTATAATTATTACTAGAAAGCATTGTTCAATAATCTTAAAAAATCATAGCAAAAATTGAAAACAAACAGCCGCAAATACCCGCAGCTTGTGTACGAGACAACTGTTTGCACTTTATTCGGTCCAAACAAACATTTGCTCTGACAGAGCTGATCTCACTGAATCGAGCCCGTTTTGTTGCCTCGCTGTCGTCACCGGCCAAGGTTTGCAGACTCAGCGGGGCTAACGAGTTTGATTAAAATGTATTTATATTTAAAGTCAGTAATTTAAATTATAATGCCAGTAGTTCCTTCATAGAAGATAAACCAGAACTTAGGTTTCATTTAATAGCATTCTTGCAGTCGTGTTTTGTTGGTGAGTGAACCAAAGGCCTGTCGAAATCAAAATCCTCGGAAACGTTACATTAATGATCTAGTTAAGTTAAGTTAAGTTAAGAGGGATAAGGCCATACATCCTCACGTTGGCCGAGTGCAAGTTGGGGACTGACAAGTTGGGGACTGTGGCTACGTAATCTTGCCGTTGTCGTAAGTCCTCTAACTATGCTTGTAGTGACCTAACAACTAAGTTGAATACTTTTATGAGACTCGTCAAGGATCACTATCTATCTCTGTAACAACTATGAGCTGTCTGAATATGTATGTTTATGTATGTATTCATATGTATAATATGTATGTATGTAGGTGCATGAATATGTGTATATATTATAATATTATGAGTTTTAGGAAATTCTAAATGTGCACCGCTAACTACAATTACCTTTAAGTATAGTCCATTTTAAGGTTGCCTGGAAGAGATCGCAGTCTGCGATAAGGCCGCCCATTGTACCACTGTTTTTATTGGATTGGATCCCAGAATGTATTTTTTGTATTTTGGTGTGCAATAAAGAGTGTCTATCTATCTATCTATCTGCATGACTGCTATCTTATGATCACAATCCGAACCGACTGCTTAACGCGACCTCCGAATTACGGAAACGCTCATAACATATCATGCCACAAACGGTCACCATCGTTGATGCTTACCCTCGGTGATTGTTTCCAATCACCTCAGCCCACTACAATCCTATAACTAATAAAAATTCAAAGCAATCCATCACGATGTTTGGGGAAAAGAAAACGTAAACACACGCATATCGGAACTTTATCTATAAAGTTGTGAATAAATTTATTCGATTTACGCAAATATGATCACGTATCAGATTTTTGCAATTTGTACAAGTGGCTCCCAATTTGCTTTCAACGTAATACTACCATCTCTCTTCTCTATAATATTCAATGTTCAATTCTCACGCCCCAATTTATTTAAAGGAAGGTTTTAGATTCCTTGATGACAACTTAACTTTTAGGTTCGTAATTCCTAGTCTGACATGTTTTGCCAGGTTGAGAATTATTGTTAAAATAACATCACATTTCATTGTTTGGTTTTCCAGCTATAAAATGGTTTGCTTTTATATATTCAGTTGCAGCTTCATTTAATTATGACATTGGTTTTGCTTTTGTGATGGTTATAAATGAACTAACTACTTACCTTCTCAAAATTTTTAGATTATTTTAGAAAAATGCATTTTCTCCCAATATTGAGCTTGTACTATAGGTATTTGTTACTAACCATATTCATCCAAATATAATTCAAGTCAGTAGAGACACGCTGATTTCAGCTCCAACAGACCGGCTTGACCTCGGTACTACCCGAGCCCAGCAGTTGGACATTATGGGTTGTTGATTGATTTGATAGGATTGTACTCGCATGGTTCTTAGCTTTAGTCAAAGTTTTAATTGAGTTTGAAATAAAAATTGTTAACATTTTCTTTTATTTGTTTCAATAAATTTAGAAATGTTCGATTTAGCCACACTGCATTTTTAAAGAGTGTTTCTCGGTTCTGTAGTCAAATAAAAGTATTTCATTTCGAAAATAAGGGAATCCAATCTACCAATCTACCAATCTTCCCAATCTACAGTCGGGTGGTAAGGAAATGATTGAGAAAGTGCACTATAATTTTACTCATATATATATATATATATATATACTAGTTGACCCAGCGAACTTCGTACCGCCCAACTTTAAAATTCCAGAACTTGATCGCAGCGCCACCTACCGGGTCCAATTGCGAATCTAAACCATTCCCAGATCCCCTTGAACACACACAAAAAATTTCATCAAAATCGGTCCAGTCGTTTGAGAGAAGTTCAGTGACATACACACTCACAGAAGAATTATATATATAAAGATGAGTAAAATTATAGTGCATATATACTACAATAATACAATATTAATCCTGAGTTGCAGTAGCCGTGTACCATCAGTAGTTCCGTCTTCTAGTATACCATAAAAATAAACCTCAAATATTTTATTCTATGTTTTATTCACGACTTTTCGTATAAAACACTCAAAGTGAAAATATTAGATCATAACCCAGATCTCAACATTTTATGAATCTTTATTTAGTCTAGTGATAAGTGATGACGTAGACGAACAGCCAATCGAACGCTACCCTCAATTCCGATCCGACCTTCGGTTGTGGGACCTAAATAAAACATCATAGGTAACTGGCCTAATAAAGAGGTACGTTTTATCTGTTGTGTTACGTGTTGCGAATATAGAGAGGCATTTTTAGGAACTCAGCTTGACACCTCGAAAATCTTGAAGCAGAATCTGTTGGAATAATACGAGTATACATATACAAAAGTTTTTATTTCACTTTACGGCTCTTTTAGACCGCTAAATTTTTGTCTTCATTAATGGCAAATAAATATGTTTATTTACAAGGAATACATATTAGTTTGTTTTTAACAAACAGAAATAGCAAATTATTTTAATGCCACAAGCATTAAAATAACTTCCTCAATTATGGGAGATCTGGACTCCGAAACAAATATTTGTGTATCCCACAAATATTTGGTTCGACCCGGAAATCGAACCCGATCATACACTAACCACTAGACCAACAAGGCAGTCATGAAAGCTTTTCTTATATTAATTAGCTCTTCTAAACTTAAATTAAACTAAACTAAACTTAAGTTTAATTTGTAAGTAAACATTAAGGAAACGTGAATGAACAAACTTTAAACTTGGATATAAATTTATACTTAAACTCTAACTCCTTAAAACTAAAAATAAAATTACGTTTGTCTTATCACTTCACTACATAGTATAAAACAAAGTCGCTTTCTCTGTCCTTTTGTATGCTTAAATCTTTAAAACTACCTCACGGATTATGATGCCATTTTCTTTAATTGATAGAGTGATTCAAGAGGAAGGTTTTTATGTATAATACATGCATAATATAGAAGATAATAATTTCAGAGGTTTATAATGTGATGTAAATAAACTCATTTTTTTAAGCTTACATTGCAAACGCTGGCTGTACCCTACGAGATAGAACAAAATGATGTACTACAGTATTGTATACCTTAATTACATTGTGTTTTTAATATAGTTTAATATGGCCCTTTACAGTATGTAATTTAAATTAATACTTTTGATATTACAAAATTAATACTATAGATATTACAGATTTAAAATGCAGGAACAAAGCAATTGGCCGCGGCGCGGTAGTTAGCGCTGCTGTCGATTTGTCACTATCAGATAATAACTAAACACAATATTTTATTATGAATTAATATTCTAAGGCGGTACGAAGTTCGCCGCGTCAGCTAGTAACAAATGGATTAAGAATGAACTTAACGTTCAGTGTAGTTCTAATTTTCAGTAAAAAAATAACACAATTAGGTAGGTATTTATTTTAATTAAGACCAATTCCTTTTTACGAATATAATATATATTTTATGTAGCAGGGGACTTTATGCACGTAAATGTAACGAACGCAAAGAACAGCCAGACTCAGAGCAATAATTTGGGGATGTTCGTCGTATTCGTTGTTTATCTAGAACACTCGCTAAAAATATACATTTATTGTAAGTAGATGAATTACACTCTTCTCATTCGGGATGACAACGTCTGAAACAAGACGGAAATAAGCAGCCATCTATAAGAGTTCTCCGTAAATGCAATTAACGAAACCAATATATTGAATTTAGCGATTCTAAAAAAACTTCCATAAAACTGAGGTAATTTCATTGAAAGAGACCAGCTGGCAAACGGCCGGTAGAACTAAAAGCTTTCTCCTGTTTGCTTTGTAACAAATTTTGTGAGCTCCTTACATAATTGATTATATTCTCCAGATAAGGTGTGTTACGACTTTTCACTTACGCTCAGTAGATGAGAAATTTTAGTTGTTCTAAACACACATTGGTCGATTTTTTCTTTTAGTAGGTATATAATAACGATGTGATGGGTTTGTCTGTGTTTTTAGAGTTCCCAAGTTCATGACTCGGAACCCATAAAGTTTCGTCATGTACGTTCGTCCGTTCTTGACTTACCGTTGAAACTATTAGGGAGATAAATACGAAACATTGCTTCTGTAACTTCGACAAAGTGCTAGAATAAAATCATGAAAAATATTTTTATTTGGGGTACCTCTCCTACACGTAAAGTGGGGTTGCTTTTTTTTCGCTGCTACCCCATCATTATCGGGTATCATAAGTTAAGTTTTTAAAAACATTAAGAGGTATCTTTAGGTACAAAAAAATCATGATGGTAGTCTATATGATGAACTTTGAAGTAAAACTATAACTGCTTAGATGACTTGGTTAGTTCAGGATTTTTTTTTCCAATTATTTTTCTATTTTATTTTGCTTGTAATAAGTCGATAAAACGATGATAACTTACTCTCATTTTTTTCCAATTTCCGATTATTTTTCTATTTTATTTTGCTTGTAATAAGTCGATAAAACGATGATAACTTACTCTCATTATACAATATTGACCCCGTGTAAGAAGTCCTTTGTTTTAACGGTTTTATTATTCTTTTACTTATAGTTAATTTCAATTACTTAAACAAAGATTATATTCACAAATCAAACACGACATTACGAATGCCATCCTTTTAGGTTTGTGGTAAAATCAACGTGTCTCTATTTCCTTGAGAAAAGTCTACTTCAATAAATACTCATAAATACAAAAAAGATAATTAATCTTACAGACAGTAACCGATATCAAATAACGAAACGAAAATCTCTTTAACTTTATACTGAAACAAACTTTTGGCCGCGGCTCCGCCCGCTTTATGTCGGTTATCGCAGTAAAAAGTAGCCTATATTCTTTCCCAACGTTCTATCTATCTTTATACTAAAATTCATCAAAATCGGATAATCACTATTGTCTATAATCCATACTATAATATATTATTAGTAACGATTATTAGCAATAGTGATTAACAAAAGTTAATAATAAATTGTATGGAACACAAATTATTAGTCAAACTATTATTCATTGTCTTTGTTATCAGTGATGTTAGCAATATTAGGATAATTAATCATTTTGGGCTGTTCAATTATATCTACCTTGTTAATCATTTTGGGCTGTTCAATTATAATGTACTGCAGATAGCTTGCTGGTCGATTTTAGCCGCTTTCAACGTCGTGTTTTAGTTCATTGATCTTATAACTTGAACTTTCTGTGAATAGAATTTTTATAGCACGTTTAAATCTATATCATTTATTATTCTTTTTAGAGTTCCGTATTTCATGACTCGGAACCCTTATAGATTCGTCATGCCTGTCCGTCCGTCTGTCCTCGGCCTACTGCCGAATGGTTGGTGCTAGAAAGATGAAACTTTGTATGAATATGTGTGAAAAAGTCCTCTACTTTTCTCGGGTCTACCCCATCGTGTGGGGTATCATTAGTACCTATGTCTTTTAGAAACATTGCTAGGTTGCTCAAACCATTATTCAATTTATACAACTTTAAAGCCATTTTTTTTGTAAAAACGGCGTCTCCCTTCCTCTAAAAACTAAACGGCTGGCTGGCTGGAAAAATTCATGATAGTAGTCCATATATTGAACATTCTAGGAAAACTATAGCAGTTTTAATAATTTAAAATGCACTCACTTGGAAAACTTCGTACAAAAATAAAGAAATAATAAGTAAACACAACAAGTATCTATTGGACACGATTTTAAATCTTCCTACCGTTATGGGTGCCACTCGGCCATTTTTTTATATTTAAGCCTACTAAAGTAATTTTATTCTACCCGACGAAAAACATGTTATTGAAGAAGAGAAGGGAGAAGAAACATGCAAGAGAAGGGTCACCATCCTCTTTGTGAGTCTTTACAATAAAGCATGATGATGCACGCCATAGTTGATTCTGCATCATCTCCTCATCCTCTGATCTCGCACTCACTAACGAAGTATGATACACGAATGTTGCTATCTTAGGTATATAATTAAGTTTGTTGACTGGCGGTTGAGAGTATATCATGCTCGCTAAAAAGCCCTGTTGGCGGTGGCGTGTGTAGCGGGTCGTTCGGCTCCCTACGATATGGTTGAACTGGACGATGGCTGGTGCCTAGGACATGCTCGTGATACGGGCGCCGCCAGTCGGGGCTGGTCATCTCACAACTTCTATTTATCGTTTAATTATTTTTGGACACTACCTCTGTAAATATCAGCATCGTTACATTGTCATCACAGTTAATAAAATGCCTTAAACAATGTAACCAAAAATTGTAAAAACAATGTTGGAAAAGAGTGTCCATGGAGTTTCTTATCTGTTCTTCTCCGTAGGATCTACGAATTGGAACAGACAATTAGCTTCACGACAGACTACTGACTGACTACTTGATATATTTAATATGGTTTATTTTAAATAAAAAGGTTTGATTTGATTTAGGTAGTACCGCACCGGTCGAGCTTTCGCATTCGTGCTGAATTCACTGTAGCTTTAATGAAATGTAGCAGTTTTATAGCAAAATAACCTCGAAATAATCA
The DNA here is from genome assembly GCA_932526445.1 of Phragmatobia fuliginosa. Lineage (NCBI taxonomy): Eukaryota > Metazoa > Arthropoda > Insecta > Lepidoptera > Erebidae > Phragmatobia > Phragmatobia fuliginosa. The sequence continues at coordinate 2,492,995 of OW052066.1, read as the reverse complement.
GTCCATAGAACATAATCTTCGTTCATCGTGTACTCGAACAATCCACGTATAGACATAGATCAAGTATGTAATATCTCGGAACGGTGGGAACAGAGTCAGTGCGACCAAACATGGATCTTGTGATCTTTTATGTGCAAAAATAGGGAAAAAAAGTTTTGACCGTTTGGCTGATGAATTAAAATTAATAATAATCACTGAAAGATTTATAATATTATCTCTTCAAGTATTTTCACTAGCCTAATTACTTTCTCATTTAAAATTTTAGTAGGGATAGACGGTGGAAATATCAGGTTTCTCCACAATGTTTTAGAGATTTTTGGACAATCATCATCATCAGCCTATTGCAGTCAATTGATGGACATAGGCCTCTCCAATTGCACGCCACTTAAACATTTAATCCCTACTAATATTATAAATGCGAAAGTAAATCTGTCTGTCTGTCTGTCTGTTACATTTTCACGACTAAACTACTGAACCAATTTTGATGATTTTTGGCCAAGGTTATTTTAAATCCATATTGAAATCACAATAAAAGTTAAACATGTGTTCAAAAAGTAGGTTTAACAGTAATAGATGTTCGACATATAAATTGAAACCTTTCTGGCACCATCTATATATCATTTGAAAAAGCTCATGCCCATAAATATTAATTTCAAATGTGAAAATAAATTGAAATGAATATTCATAGTTGTCACTTTTGTCAGCGTGTATTAAATATGTAAATAAAATATATCAGCAATATTCACGCTTTCGTAGAAATGTGGTAACTAATAATAAACTATTATACTGTCAACGTCCATAATACGTATTATATTTATTCATGCGATTATCGAAACATCACTTTACTTCAACTTATTACTATCCACTGCTGAAATATATTTTTTACTTGTGCAAACTCCTTCAGCCCGTAATGCCGTTTTTCTTGGAAAAGGGTGGTGAGTCGGTATAGTATCAGGGGGGTGTCACTCCGCAGTTTAGGTATAGTCGGCCGGTTGCCTGCCGAGTCAGACACGCCGGTCGAACAGACATCGTCCGAACAGTTCAGAGTTACACGATAGAAAGAGACGCAATTGTAGGTAAATATAATCGTAGTGATTCGGCGCTGTGCGGTCTAAATTGAACTTAATCTTTTGAGACCGAGGGTATCTTTAACTTTAATTTACTTTTCGGAGTGAGTCTTCTGTGCTGGTACTATTATGTATTCTGTGATAGTACCATGTAAAATCAAACGGCCATGCTTCTCTGCGGCTGAGCTAGGAAGGATTCGAAAACAGCTGTTATTATGACATCCAGTTCCTTCTAGCGCCTATGTGGCGACTTCCACATACAGCGCGACGAAACATACAATAGCGCCATCTAGCGAAGAAACACTGAACCACGAAGAAAACACGGAACGATCTTAACGGAGTAACTACTAATCATGAATCGCGAAAGAGAAATTCACGATTAGCATATAAACAACATGCCAACATCAACTGTTGGGCAGCGGCACGATCACCTCGCCTGGCCAGAGGATCCTCCCATTGTGTTGGAGGAACTCGATTCCCATCCCTCCACACCTACACCGGTTACCACTTTTAGGCACACTGCCTGGCGACGTACCGGTCGGAGACAAAAACCTGTCTCGTCCTCACCACACTCACACAAAAACGGAACCCTTATAGATTCGTCATGTCTGTCTGTCTGTCTGTTTGTCTGTCCGTCCGTATGTCACAGCCATTTTCTTCCGAACTTCCGAAAAAATATTAAAAAAAAACAACACGGTTTGGGGGTCCCCATACTTGGAACTGAAACTCAAAACATTTTTTTTCATGAAACCCATACGTGTTACGGGGTATCTATGGATAGATCTTCAAAAATTATGTTGATGTTTCTAATTTTTTTTTTTAAACTGAATAGTTTGCGCAAGGGACACTTCCAAAGTGGAAAAATATATCCCCCCCCCTGTAACTTCTAAAATAAGGGATTGATAAAACCAAAAAATATATATGTTGTACATTACCATGTAAACTACTACCGAAAATTGGTTTGATCGAGATCTAGTCAATAGGTTTTTTTTAATACGTCTTTAATCGTAAACCGCAATTTACCTTTCATTCAGTCAATACACTATTATAAGAACTTATAAATGATGTTACTTGCTGCTACGGTACCCTTCATGGGCGAGTCCGACTCGCACTTGGCCGCTTTTATTATTGGAAAGATACACTTCTAAGTTAGACCCATTTAAATTTGAAAAACATGTAACATTAAGGTCAAGAAAATAAGGGATAACACTGACTGATCATATGGTATTTTGAAAATTTAATGGGCTACAAAGTAGAATTTTTCAACAGTTAAAAGCTAAAGTATGGTTTTTTTTAATGATGCATCTCAATATGCCGACTTAGTGCCACACTGTCTATATTCACATTCACGTGTTTAATATTCGGCTTCTTTTCCATGCGGGAATCCCCCAGATACCACCAATTGGTGCCTATATCGGACTCGAAGGGTACTATAAGCCGAAGAATCAGGTGCACCCTGGAAAGAAAATCCCAGGAATGTTTAATACACCCCTGCTCATCGCATCAAGCTTATAGGCGTGAATGATAGGTATAAAATAATTTGAAATTTTCAAGCGACCGACCGTGACGTTCACAACGCCGACATTATTACGTCACAGCTTATATTTTGGCGTCCGACATCATACCCGGTGAGTTGACAATGGACCCCCGCTTGCACGTTAATGAAAAATGCTATTCGTGCAACTGGCATAGTAATCCCTTAATTTTAATACTTATGGTGCAATATATTATACGTCAGGCAATATTTTTGCGTCATGCCGCGAAGGCCCAGATTGTCGTTTTAATATAATATGCAATTTGGTAAGTAATGAATAATTGTACGCTTTTTGGCAGCGTTGATGTGAAAAATAGCTATATTTCATCACATCAAAAAAGAATCAATCATCAAAAAAATTTTGTTCAATAATTTGGTCACTATCGTGTGTATATGCGTGTTTTTGAGTTTGAGTTTGTATGTGTGTATATGTCTGTGTATGTTATGGGCACAAGTGTTTCTTTTTTTTGCTTTGAAAGGGCAACTCTTGCATTAGGGATTTATCTCTTGTCATGGGAGATTCTACAAACATGCATTAAACGTACACAAATAATATTCAGAGTAGTACCACCATATTGGATTTGAACCCATAGCACTATACGCAGTAGGAAGCGGCGTAGCGATCGCTTAAATCACTTAGCCAACCATGCAATTAAATATTAGTGGAAGGCAATGAATGAGAAAGTCATATCAGATACTAATCCTTTAGAAGAAAGGAGTTTGAAATAATGAAGAAAGGACGACTACCCTCCTTAGCAAAGCGAGCGACGAAATACAAAAATAAGCATTTAAAAACAGGGAAGCACCACAAATATGAAATGTTAAGCGTCTTAAGTGAGCCATATTTGTTTTCTATATTTAGCTGAATCGTCTAAAGACGTGGAAATTCACTCTAGTTGAAATAAGATCAAGATGTTTATTTATTAAGGTGGCAACGCACTTAAGATTCGATTGTGCCTATTGAATTTCAAGTATCCGTAACAGGTATCGTTACCACTACATAGACTACTACTATAGACTTTAGTATACTAAAGGAAAAGAATGTATGATTCGGAAAAGAAAACGTTTAGTACACATCAACATCATCAACAACCCATAACGTCCCACTGCTGGGCTGTGGTCTCCTCTCAGGAGAGGGTTAAGATCATACGTCCCCACGCTAGCCGAGTGCTAGTTGGGAACTGGCAAAACACGTTGTGGCTACGTAAATTTTGCCGTTGGATGTTTTTGAAGCCACCCTAAGCTTCTAACTATACTTGACGATTTTTATGTTATAATAACAACCGGGACCCACTGCTTAATGTGAGCTCCGTATCACGGAAACTTTGTTGCTTACCCCCGATGATTGCTTCCAATCATTATTAATGATATAGACAGCTCTAGTGTCATCGCATGTGTTAATCATTTACAGTATATGTACATAGGCTCGTTCTAGTTCTTGACGACTTAAATCATATAGATCAAAGTTTAGAATTATACCTAAATATGATCGAAGTCATACCCAACAAAAGCTTTCTTTTTAAAAAGTAACCAACTTCAAAAAACACATCAAAGCAATTTCACTGCCTCGGACACTGAAAAGTGTAAAATAAATTGACTTTACATCTCTCATGTTCGGTAAGTAGGTTCTTATTACCTCCAAATGGGGCTTGTAGGTGACTTATTAGCGCTCTAGGGTAATAATGTAGCTAGAACTAAGGCGGTAAAATAATTAAAAAAAACACTTCTTCCTTTCAAAAAGTTCGCGTACATCTAACCATCATACTGGCAAAGACATCATGCATTCAGCCCAATGACCAAAGAGGTCGCTTTGCTATTTAGCCTTGTCTTCGTGTGAGTATATTAGTCATCAATTTTAAATATCGAACGGTTCGCCGTGGCATGGCTCAATTTCATTCTTGAAAAAAAAAAAAAAAAGTTCTTTACTTGTTTCTTTTTCTTGAAAAGAGGCGGGAATAGAAAAAAATTAATTTAAATATATTTTTTTTGGTTTTTTTTTTATAATTACGTTCTAATTAAGAAGAAACATGAGTTCTTCAAGTGATGAAGATATAAGCTGCACTCCCGATTAAATGAATATGGAAGCTGAAGATAAAATGTTTTATTCTTATAATGTTAACTTACCTCACAATCGAGATGTAAAGCAGAATAGTTAGCTCGGGTGTAAGCACCAATTGCACCCTCGAACTACAGGCGCCCTCACTGCGCTCGTGCGCCTAAATATCTCGTGCTGCAATTGATGCCTTACAGCCCTTGGCTACTAATCTACTATTAATTTGACTGACACAAATTACTATGTGAAAATTCTTGTCGATACCCAATTATCTATTAATCTAAATAAATTGAAATTATAATGTGTTCTAGTTAAATAAAATCTGTTTGAACATACATGTGGAGGAACGGGTATCGTGTTCTTCCAACACAAAGGCAGGATCCTCCGACCAGGCGAGGTGATCATGCCTGGTGGGCTACTGCCCAACAGTTGATGTTGGGATTTTGTATACATGCTAATCGGCGCGAGAATGTCACTTTCGCGATTCAGGATTAGTAGTTACTCCATACAGATCGTTATGTGTTTTCTTCGTAGTTCAATGTTTCTTCTCTAGATGGCGCTGTCATATGATTTCGTCGCGCTGTATGTGGAAGTCACCACATACATAAAAAAACAAGATTCCGACGAATTCAGAACCTCCTCCTTTTTTAAAGTCGACTAAGTTTAATGAGTAAATTGTATGATATTTTGATATACGTACTCCAAAGTGTAAGCATTAAGAGAAACACAGATTAGCAAATTTTCATCGTGTATCTGACTATAAAGCTTTTAATCTCCTTATTTGCATATTTAATCGTATGGGTTAGATCATAACATTTCGAAGGTTCAAATTTACATTTTGAAATGTCTAACGAACAGAGCACTAGATTTACAAAACAAATATTCAATGAAATGTGCAGTTTCATTTGTTTTCCAAATTAATATTTATTTTATGATATCCTTGAATCTTTTCATGAACAATCACATAACAAATCAACTTAGAAGAAAGTATACAACTATAAACACGTAGGTACTTAATCCTAATGCCTACTATTATTAAAAAATGTGAATGTAAGTTTGTTTGTTACGCTTTCACGCGAAAGCTACTTAACCGATCATCATGAAACTTTGTACACATATTATTGGAGGTATTAGAAGTACTAAGATACTTTTATGAAAAAAAAATTACGATATTTTTTTTCCGCGATAACTGAAATGGATGAGGGCAGAGCCGCGGACGAAAACTAGTGATATTATAAATGCGAAATTAACTCAGTCTGTCTGTTACGTTTCCACGCCGAAATCACTGAACCTTGGGAAAGGCCATAGGCTACTCTTTATCGCGATACATACACGTGGACAGAGCCGCCAGCAAAAGTTAGTTAACAATAAAAGTCAGTGTAGCTCGTCAAATGTTTCCAAAGCAGTGTTTCAATATGGATGTATTCCATTCGCAATCAAATCAGTTGACAATAACCGAACCAGGTATAATCCTATTGAAAACATATTCATTTCAATGATACAAATGAATTCAATCAGCCTTTACACGCAGTGTATCAATTAGTAGAGGTTATACTCCTCCCACCTCTCTCCCCTTCCGTACCTCCCTAAGCCGGATAATAATATAATTTATTAAATTTTCATTAGACCTCGACCCCTAGGCTAGTTACGAGGTACAACTTTAGGAAGTCAGAGTGAAAATTGACTTCGTTAAATATTAGCTCTATGAATAAAAATATATGTAAAATGTAGTAGAACTCGTAAATTAGTTTGATAAGTAAATACCTATATTTGATTTCAAGAGTTTGTATCCTTTGTAATTTAACATATCTTCTTTTTCTTCCTAGCCTTATTCCCAATATTATTTGGAAATAAGGCTAGGATTTTATTTTTATAATATTCTCCTCCTTTTCCAATGGGGTCCATTCTACTATAATTTGTTTTCTTTGAAAAAATTATTGACCCTGGTTAACAGAAGCAATTTTTATGTTTATTTCAATTCCTTTCCTTTACCTTTACTCTTAACGACAACTTCCACATTAGGAATATACATCCTGTGTCGCGGGGACCTTACAAACATACACGAAACGGACACAAAGAACACCCAGACTCAGAACAACAATTTCCGGATAACACAAAGCGTTGTCCCTTGTGGGATTTAAACTTACGGCTCTTGGCAAAGTAGAACGTTGCGACAACTTAAACCACTAGGCCAAATGCTTCCTAAACATATTTTACAAGTATTTCATCCAAACTATATAAATGTCTAAATAAGACTGTGTGTTAATATTCTTCACAGATAAACCTCTACAAAGTCTGGCCTATTTTCACCGAAATTTGGACGAATTTCCGAGATAAAATGCTTTCAAAACCTTTATAGTGTAAACCCCTACACTTTAATTAAAGGCCCTAGTATGCCTTTTTTAACCTTTCATAAAATATGTTCTTAAAATTTTATGTGATAATACCTTTAATCAAAAAACTATTATAATCTTCTAGTATGAAATTTGCCACTGTTAAAGTTAATACTTATGGGAAGTGCAGAAAGCTAAATAAAAAAATTGGCAAAGTGCGTGTCAGGCCAGGCTTAGAATAGGGTTCCGTAGTCACCCATAGTGGTAGGTGTATTTAAAATCAAGTCCAATAGATTATAATAGATAATTGACTTATTATTTCTTTATTTTTGTACGAAGTTTTCCATGTGACTGCATTTTACAAGTTGGGCCCATATAACTCCTGAAATACAAAAGTTATCGACGCTGTTATAGTTTTCCTTGACTGTTCAATATAAGGATCTAACTATCATGTTTTTTTTTAGATTTTTTGAGTAAGATTTTTTGATCCTTTGAAAGCTAAACAGCTTTCAGAGGATCAAAGGGTCAAATTTCGACCATCAGGCGGCCACTAGTTGGATTATTGTTGTAAAATTTTATTGTTTAAACCCATATTCGTAAATAAAGATTGATTGATTGAGACTATGTAGTTTTATTATCATTTAGTTATTAATTAAAAATATAAAACTTTAAATATAAAAAAAAACTACATAGATGAAGCAAAATTAATTATTACATGCTATATAACAAGCTTAACGGGTAGTTCGTATCAATTTGTTACTACAACATTGACATAATTTTCTGAAAATGTTTTTAAAATACATGGACTTTAGTTTAACAAAAGATTTTATTATAAAGTTCACTTTCAACCAACACATATTAGTTTAACTTTAGTTAATTCAGTGGTCAGCTCGGGCAGAACATAAATCTGTTAAACTGCAATATACCGCCTGAACCCCTGATCCATAGCGAAGATACAATATGTACTGTACAAAATATTAATGTTTGCCGTAACTCATGTTGTGCAGTACTTTAAACATTTTTCTTGGCACCATAATTGGAATTGATGAACATATGTTATGAAATAAATTTCATTTTACTAGTATTGAAAAAATAATATTATCATAAAATATAACAACACTGAATGAAATGAAATCAAAAACATCGCCGGTCAGTATGGGTGATCGTCTGTGGCATGATATGCTACGAGCGTTTCCGTGATTTGAAGGTCGCGTGAAGCAGTCATTCCCAGTTGATATAATAAGATAGCAGTGAAACTTAGTTGGAGGCTATTGGGCAGCTTAAAAACATCAGACGGCAAGATTAGGCAGCCACAAGGCGTCTTGACAGTCCCCAACCCGCATTGGGCCCGCGTGTGGACCGGGGACATATGGCCTTTTAAACCTCTCCTGAGAGAAACCGATGCCCAGCTGTGGGACATTATAGGTTGTTCATGATGTCGATGAATACTTGTTATTATTAAACAAAATACTAAAGCAACAGAAAACATTTTGACACAAGATCTTTCCTAAACAATTACACCGATTTTAATGGAATTTGGGATGAAGGTACCTAGATTTCTGAGGAAGGTCATAGCCTATTTTTGCTGCAAAAATAAATAGATATTGTTAAATAAAATGTTTATTGTAACTTCAATTTCATTCATATTCTTTCGGTATCATGTTTTGCAGCTACCCGTACAGAAAGGTGAAAAGAATTCTTTTTTTCCTTTTTCTCTTATTTTTCCTGGAATGTGGTGACAGATTCAGAATACAGAGTGTCACCACCCCAATTCATACCACGGGTGTCGTAAAAGGCGTCTAAGGAATAAACTACGCAAAATAACATCAATGCAAAGAGAAGGAAAACTTGAAACCAACCCTATACCAATCCGTCTGGCCAGCGTGGTATAGTAGGCCAAAACCTCCTTTCTAAGGAGAGGCATATGTCAGTGGACTGTTGAAGGCTATTGATGATTTCCTGGAATGGTGTAATATGTTGTGTGATGTTCTTTTGTACAATAAGTTTATTTCAAATTTCGTGATGAGTATAACATATGATAAATTATGTGTACCGTGAATTCAAATTTTAATGTCTATAGATTTTACCTGTAATGTTTTCTATTCATAATTTAAAGGCATTGAATAAACACGTTTTGAAACCTATTTTATATCTTATGTTGAAATACAGGAGGGAAATACATTCAAATACTTACATTACATATTCTAGAGCACTATTCAAAATTTCAAATTGGAACCTGTCTATTTATTAAGCTCTGCTGTAGCTGAAATTCAAAGTCCAAACTACAGTCCAAATGAGATAGTACAAATTCAAATAGAAATTTTAGATATTTAACAGATGTATGCAATTATGTATTCAAACTAACTGTAATATGTATGTATACTAATTCAATATTTTAGTATGTCTATTTCATCAACAACACACGACGTCCCACTGCTGGGCTCGGGTGTCCTCTCAGGGGAGGGTTAAGGCCATACGTTCCCACGCTGGCCGAGTGCGGGTTGGGGACTGGCAAGACACGTTGTGGCTACATAATCTTGCTTGCTGTTGAATGTTTCTAAGCCGCCCGAAGGCCTCCAACTAAGCTTCACGACTGCTATCTTATGATAACAACCGGGACCGACTGCTTAACGTGACCTCCGAATCACGGAAACGCTCATTACATAAAATTCCACAAACGGTCACCCATCTAGGTCCGACCGCGCCGTCGTTGCTTACCCTTGGTGATTGTTTCCAATCATCTAAGGCCACTCGGCTATGAGCGCATCTTATGTTTATTTAACGTAGCAATAAATAAATAAATATTTGGGATATCTTACACCCGACGCCATCTAGTCCTTAGCTGATCTTGTATTGTGGGTACGAGACAACTGATATCAACATAAACATACTTTTTTTGTAAATACATAAATATCATATGTATGTATTTTCAATTTTCTTATTTGAAACAAGATTTGAACAACATTGTAATTGTATACGTGTAGTATTTTTGTGCTTGTTCCTGCGACTTGGATAAATAAAACACTTATGCAAGTTGCGTCCATAAAGATTTCTGTATTTCTTGATTGATAGATAGATATATAGACCCGGAGAAGTCTATGGATCTTTGTTGGGTTGCCAACAGCAATCTTACCCAATTATCAGTGTAAACATAATGAAGTTTGAGATATATATATTTGTAAATAAATACATATTTTATAAAAAACGCCCAATCTCCGAAACAAATATTTGTAGATCCTACAAAAAAATTGAAGAGGCCTATGTCCAGCAGTGGACTACGATAGACTGATGATGATGATGATAAAAACATTTGATCCGACGCGGGAATCGAACCCGAGACCTCTTGATCAGCAGCCGCTTACGCTAACCACTAGATAACTAGACCAACAAGGCAGTCATATAGTAAAATAGTATATAGTACTAGCTGATGCCCGCGGCTCCGCTCGCGTTTTAGAGGTATCAAAAATAGATGTTGGCCGATTCTCAAACCTACTGAATATGCATATAAAGTTTCATAAAGATCGGTCAAGCCGTTTCGGAGGAGTATGGCAACGAAAACTGTGACACGAGAATTTTATATATTAGATAGTACACAAATGGTATAACTATACGTAGATATAAACCAAAACAAAGCGGACAACAGCTCTAGAGATTATAACAATCTAAAAGCTTAACTTGAGACTACTAACTCGTGACTTGGAAAACCACGATCGACATTCGGATCGTTAGATGTTCTAACTTACAATCCTAGCTTAGTTCAGCTTACTTGCAGTCGTAATAAAATTTTGGGCACGATTATGTCCAAAGTATATTTATAGTATTCTCTTTATTTTTTATTAGCTGAGTCCCACGGCGTTACCCTTGGTTATTGTTAGTCGCGAGTAACGCTGCGGAGTGAAGCTAGTCTGAAAAAATAGACTTACTTATTTGTATAAATATATTATTGTGAACTGTTGTATGTTTAATTTTTAGATTTATAGCTATAATTTATTATAGGAATATAATAACTGAGTGAATGATAACAAATGAATTACCTAAAACAAAAATAAAACAAAAAAAGAATCAAAATTTATTGTTTATCTTACCGTTAGATGATGAAATGATGATGATGATGAGTATGATGAGTAACACGATAACCTGCATACAGATTACCGTAGTATCACTCGCGTACCGTACCGTAGTATTGCGGTTAAAATCAAAGATTGACGTCATCTGTTTTCTTTACTTCAGTTTATAGACTACAGGCCCATGTCAAAAATGGATGGGTCATATGAACCACCAGGTGACGTATATAGGACGATATAAGAGCATAAAATAATAAGATTCAGCACTATGCCGTCACTTGTAAGCTGTCCAACTGAGTGCTGGTGAGAATTCAAAAGTGCAGGTAGAGTGAGTACATTTTGGTCATATATTTTTGTACGGCATTTTTACTATCGATAGATCCATGAAAAATAATACGAAAGCGCGCAGTGCCGTAAAAAAATAATGCGCCACAAAGTCGGTATTTTTTGTTGATTTTCTTACAATTTTCAGGGTAAATTTGGTCATTTCATTTTGTACGGCATCAGTTTCATACTGTTTCAATACAGCTTCTAATCCATTATTCCGCAACGCCGTACAAAAATCATGCGACAAGGGGAAAAAATCGAGGGTTGCAACCCCCTCTTTTTCCGTGGTCCGGGGGGTGATTTGATACAGCATAAAATTAATTTATTTTGAAAGTATTTTATGCATAGATAATATTTTTTTACATGCCGTACATTTTAGTTGGTCCAAAGGTTTGTAGGTGATAAGGAAAAATCCATAGAACGAAATGTAAGAAAAATCCATATAATAAAATGTAAGGTAAAATTCATGACGATATTTTTTTATACGGCATTTAGATAGTTTATTTGTACCTAATGCAATAATTCAATGCAAAAATCTGAAAGTTCATATTCATAAAAAATGTATAAAAATATTATATAAATATAATTTACATAAATTTATATCGCTTACGGAGCGACGTTTTGTTACGACGTTTAGCATTTGTAGGCATATATCTACACCTGCCTTTACTGTACTGTGTGCTGTAGTGTAGTTTATTCGGATGTATGGGGGTCTACCAATAAGAACGTCCTGGTTTAAAAATTGAATAAAACACACATTTTGTTATGAAAAATGCATCCGATTGACTTATTTGATAGATAATTATATTCCATTTATGTTCTAAATAAAATATCGGCCAAATGACCGCCGCTGCTCTTTTTGCAGACGGTCGCCCGCTCACGCCATTTTTCGATGACGCGGTGCACCATTTTGGCCGGTATGTCGGCTATGGCTCGTCAAATGTTGGCCTTTAGACCAGTGACTTTTACGACCGACTTTTTTTTACCGTCGACCTTGCTACCAATAAGCTTTGGATGGCTTTTAAATGACGGTCGGTACGTTTTCGACTGGTTCCACGGCGAGGAATGCCCCCAAAAAGTCAGTGACATAACAGAACTGGATGAGGAATCAGGCGAAGAAGTCGATGACGTCATAAGTAAATAAATAAATCTTTACATCTTTAATCTGTACGTAAGACTTTGATTTTGACAAAAACTTATTCATGTTTCAGAAAATGATAGAGAAGATAATTCGGATGTCGATGAAGACGTTGATTCCGAAAACACCTCAGCAGCTGATTCTGATACCGAATAATTTCGGTTTAAAGATATTTATTTCTCAAAAAGACAAATGTCACTTACATGAGAATAAAACATTCATTAAAATAATTAACCCGATACAGGTGGGTATTTACAAAAAAATAATATTGACCAACGTCGTATCTTGAGATGTGAGCTCACTGTAGTCAAAGTCTCAAGTTATGAGCGACAATATTATTACTTAATTAAAATATATAATATAAAATATATATAAAAATATACTTAATTTAAATATTATTTTGTATTATCTTTTTTAAATATATCGATTTTTTTGTAAAAAAATTGTTTTGTTTATTCACATTACAATGAAACAAATCAATTATATACATGTATCAATAATGTTTGGAGTATATATTAAACCAAAAAGTATTCAAAACTGTTGATACTGGGTATAACAGTTTCAATTCTTGGATATTATATACACATCCTTTCACTTCGGTTAGACGTCATAATGATTTTATCATATAATCAATTATTGTTCTCTTCAAAAATATGGTAATACCGTACAGTATCAGATGGCCATAAAGTACTACACCCTTAAAATGGTAGCGTCATTTTCATCAGCTTAAAAGATATGGTCTGCATTAAAATGTACGGCATCATTTTTTTCTAATTAATTTATCTTAATACTATTTAAAACAAGGGAAACATGTAGAAAATTGCTATATTTTATTAATCTATGAATATTTAAAGTTTTGCAATAATTTAATAAAAATCAGTTTTTCTTTTTCTCAATATTTTTTTATTAGAACAGTTTCTTTTGAACGGCAATGCTATCTAACAATTGTATTTTACAATATCATGTTAAAAAAAAAGTTTCCGTACAGAGTCAAATGATTTTACAGCTTTATAAATCATGTATACCATGAAATTAAAATAATTATAAATATACATTCAAATGAACAATAATTTTTTGACGGCATTATTTTTAATAGTACTTTTGAGTGCTAGGTAATGTTTTGGAACCAAAGCCGTACTTTTTCAAATCACCCCCCGGACCACCGAAAGAGTGGGGGTTGCAACCCTCGATTTTTTCCCCTTGTCGCATGATTTTTGTACGGCGTTGCGGAATAATGGATTAGAAGCTGTATTGAAACAGTATGAAACTGATGCCGTACAAAATGAAATGACCAAATTTACCCTGAAAATTGTAAGAAAATCAACAAAAAATACCGACTTTGTGGCGCATTATTTTTTTACGGCACTGCGCGCTTTCGTATTATTTTTCATGGATCTATCGATAGTAAAAATGCCGTACAAAAATATATGACCAAAATGTACTCACTCTACCTGCACTTTTGAATTCTCACCAGCACTCAGTTGGACAGCTTACAAGTGACGGCATAGTGCTGAATCTTATTATTTTATGCTCTTATATCGTCCTATATACGTCACCTAGTGGTTCATATGACCCATCCATTTTTGACATGGGCCTGTAGTCTATTAATGAATGAACAATATTTCAAAATTGGGGGTTCTTTTTTATTTTTGAAAGCTTCCGTAGTGTAGGCTGCGTATACTGTTGAAGTTTCGCAAAAAGCTTTTGTGACAGAATTGTTCCCCTCTAAAAGTTTAAAAAAAATATCTGCGACATGTTAGATTCTTGTTTTTTTTTTAATTTTTTTTTAGATTTTTTAAAGAATTTCTTATTATAACCTTTTTTATGTGAAACAAATTTGAATCCGTGGTCTAACATCATGCTACGGGCAATATAAGACGCAGACGGGGCTTTATGGGTCAGCTAGTACATAATATTTCAGATATATTTTTTTTGGACATTTTACACATAACGCCGTCTAGTCCCCAAACTAAGCAGAGCTTGTATTATGGGTAACTAGACAACTGATATAAATACATAAACATACTTTTTTATTTGTAAGTACATACATATTATACATACAAAACACCCAAACTCCGAAACAAATCCGGGAATCGAACCCGAGACCTTTTGATCTGCAGTCGCATATGCTAACCACTAGGCCAGCCAGGCAGTCAATACTTGTATATATTTGGTACCGACTTCAAATAAACCTAGTTCAAATAAAATTATTTTGTTAACCCCGCGTGATACCTCTTCATTTTCCAATACATTTTCTATAGTTACTAAGCCATTGAAGATAATAGCGGTACTATCAGGATTACACTACCCATAACCATATTAATGGCATCGTAATACTGAAATTTTCCAATTTAGTGGATTTCCATTCTAAATTATATATGTCTAATAGCTTTTCACGGGTCTAAGAATATGAAATTCAGTTTGGACATAAATTTCCCTTATTTTGTATGTAACCTTGTGCCTGATTTTAATCCATCTTGATTAGATTTTAAGTAAATAATGCGAGTTAGTGAGTATATTTAATTGCTAGAAATAAATCCCTCATACTCCTCTAACACTTCAAAATTATTGGACTTGTAAATAACGGTCTACAGTCTTGATTCGAAGAGTTTCCAAACACCTTTAATCGTTTTTTGATGTGAAACATCTATAGGCGCACGTAAAATAGATTTCTGGCCTGGCGACTGGCGACGTGTCGCCGCGGCACGCTATACGATGGTATATATATACAGTCTATATGCAGTAGTGTGTACGGTGCGGTGTGTACACTACTGCATATAGACTACTATTTTAATAATTAGTAATATTTTATTTTATCATTATGACATATTTAGTTCCTATTACAATACAAATAATGGCGATGTTTCACATCTGCCAGGCGTCCCGTGACGGCTCACATTTTTTTTTTTTTGCTGCAGTACATTGTTTTATTTTATTCAAGAGACCTTAGGCGCATAAATCTCACTGTAAATTAATTTCCCTTATTGTTGCCTCTAGAAAATAATGTTTTTCTCTTCCATTAACCCTCTTCCAACGTCTTACATGCCTACACGGCTTATGCAATCTCAACTCACATATACACACTTAAAACCTCATACAACAATTCCAAAGATATAACTCAAACTTCAAGTAAAAATCAACTGTATGCCAACGAAAATTTAGTCCAATTCAGTTTGTAAAAAACGCCTACCTAGACCGTACTTAATTTCTTACTTAACTACACAGATTGTCAAAGAGGACGCTAATTACATCTTAACAAGATGCTGTCCGTCCGCTGATTACAGTCAACGGTTGAATTAACTAACGTTTTCTTTGAAACAATTTGCCTTTAACTTTGAACGAAGAGGTTGGGAGAAAAAAGTTTAGTTGTGACTTCAGAAATGTTTAATTAATGAGGTTTATTTTAAACGATTTAGAACGGTTTTTCATACCGGTTAAGAAACTAACATCACATGTTAAAGTCTCATTTTTTATATTAACAGTGGAAAAGGGATATTATTTATGCTTATCGATAAGTTCGTACACGCAACAAAAGCATGGTATGTATACTATTTATTACATGTTTACTTCAAACATCGTTACAGCGCATAATCTTTGTTTTAATTATCTTAGATATTTATTTTTTGACATGGCATGGCCAAAAGTGCAATGTCCGACCTGAGGGGGATATGGAACCGTAACATCTCCAAAAAAACAAAAATAAAATTGGTACAAACCCTCGTCTTTCCAATATTCCTCTACGGTGTCGAGGCGTGGACGATGAAAGCGGCCGACCGTAGGCGCATTGATGCTTTCGAGATGTGGTGCTCGAGG
The DNA here is from genome assembly GCA_932526445.1 of Phragmatobia fuliginosa. Lineage (NCBI taxonomy): Eukaryota > Metazoa > Arthropoda > Insecta > Lepidoptera > Erebidae > Phragmatobia > Phragmatobia fuliginosa. The sequence goes on along the minus strand of OW052066.1, from coordinate 2,476,666 downwards.
AGGCTACTGCGGATACCTTGGACAGCACACGCACCAACGCCTCTATCCTCATTGTTACTGGCAAAGTCGAGGGAAAAAGACCCAGAGGCCGCAGCCCATTGCGTTGGGCAGACCAAATTTGCTTCTCCCTCAGCAGTACGTTCCATGCTGCCCTGCATACTGCTCAAAGCCGAGACAAATGGCGAACTGCCACTCGAAGAATACTTACAAGTAGGGGTCACGACCATCAGCATTGAGGATAAAGATGCAAGGAGTACATATTTATTTAAGATTTTATTGCACATGTTGTACTGGTTGCACAAAAGCGGACGGCCTTAAGGCATTTTTACCTAGTCAACCTTCAGGTGATGTAAAAATAGTTCGGGTGATTTAGATTATTTTGCAATTGTGTCGTCACATAACTCCTCCAAAAATGTTGTATCGACCATGATATTTTTTTTTTAATATATTACAACGGGTTCTGGATGGTTTGAAAACACACATGTCATTGTCTTCATAAACAACATACCAGATTTACAAATAAGATTTACAAGCAGAAGATGAGTCCGGTATCCATGGATGCACAACTCAGCTTAAGATGAAACTCTGACAAAATATAAGATTATTGTATTGGAAAGAAATAGATCGCTAAGTAGTTGTAGGTTCACATGAGACAAAACACAAATGTGGTTCTGAGTCTTGCTGATCTTTGTGTCAGTTTCATAAGATATGTAATAGGTATGGATATGTTTTGCTCTTACAGCTACATTATATTATATTCTAAAACCTATCACTACACTGCAAATAATCACGTCTTGATCTCAACGAGGAAATGACTGTCCCAATTCTACATGCTCGATAATAGACTCATATCTGAAATATGCTGAAAAGGCGTATCTCCGTATAAATTCCATCCATTACTTTAAACAATATATGACGCAGGAATACACCTAAAAAGAGATAGTATATACAACAAAATCTGCTTGTTGTATTAGAACCATATCAAGGAATTATATATTAACTATACTAAGAAGTATTAAGTTGCTGCATTTTTGAAAAGACATTATTATAACAACTGTGGACAGCACAACGGGATACATTTAGTTTTAAATAATAATTCTCTAATAATATTTAATTTATTACATAAAACTGATACAATCTAATATGAGAAGTTTCATATGACTCATATGTAACGATAATGTTGACCGCCATTCAAATTTCCTCACGTCGTTACAACAGAACAGATAGAACTCTACTAAACAATTACCTACAATCAGTTTAATAGTCAAACTTCTGACCAACAACTGCGATGTGTCTCTCTACACCTCGTTCTATTTACGGTACACGGTGAACCACATTTACTTCCCTCGTTTAGAACTATTCGAAGCATTTTCGAACTTAACATAAAAGCTTAAGGTCTAGTATTGACTATAATTGTGTATAAAAGCATTATTGCTTTTGATGGTCAGAGAGCTCGTTGTCACTCGATGACAATGATAGTAAAATTATATTTTAATGTTTCAAACAGGATATTGTTCTACCAAAGAGATTTCATGTTTTATTAAAGCTGTGAAAAATACTCTTAAATGCTCGAAACTGTCGAAATTGTAGTGAAAAGTTTTATGATGATTGTGGTCGAACGTTTAATGGTAAGTGTTTGACTCAAAATTTTATTTTCTATTCTTGCGATAAAATCTTCGTTAATAAGGAATTTCTACACATGTACAGAAACACATATTAATTAAGGTTTGTTGATTTTATTTAATCTTTACATACAAATAAATAATTTTTAAGTGATTATTGTAATTTGTGTAACTTTAAACTGACTGCTTTGACAAAAATATCCCTTATAAGGTTTTTAGGGAATCTGCCATCCTATAAATAGGACAAATGAACGGTACTAGCGGTACGTAGCGAAGGTACGATGTAACAAATCCTTGTAATTTTAAACTCTCGATTATCAGCATTCGGTGGAACTTCTTGAAATACAATTTTGATATTAAACTCATTTCTGTTATGACATTATCAAAGGTACCATTGATAAAGCCTTAAGGCGAAAGCGGGTCAGGTTAAGTTTGATTAAACAATAGATTAAAGTACAAGTGACTCTAATTTTAAGATTGTTATTAATCTTTATTTCTGCTGTTCTGTATTTGAGACAGTAATTTATGGTTAGTACAGTATGGTGGTAGTGACTGGGAGCATGGCGCCTCCTGTAATGTGGCTACTCAGAGGTCGGGACCGGAGGATGGTTTGAGGTCAGGAGTTCTGGTGCTAAGTGGCCCAAATTAATTGGACGTCCACTCTAAGCCCGGTATTAATTTGGATCCCCTGTAGGAGTCTAAGGGATGCAGGCTAACTAAGAAGGGGCAAACCGGGCCAAGGGGAAACCCAGCAGCCAAAAGTCCCCGTATCGGGTATGGTTGTAGTATGTGGTTTAGAATACAGAAATAAAATAAATATATACCTATCATATAGACCTAAAAGTATGTAAGGTAAATTAACCCAGTAAGTCCACAAAATTTCCTGAAGCACGAATTTCACGACTAAAACATTCCATTGACATTTAAATAAATACTTGGAACTAAGAGAACCAAAATCAATTAATCGCAAAACTTGTTACATGAATAATTAATAATAGGTTGTGCCTTTTGAGGAAATATAGCCATTAGTAGTCTAATGGTATATACGAGGTAAATAAATGTACATTTGATAACAAAGTAAGCAGCTATTCATTGCAAAGCATCCAATTTCATTAATTAACGGCCGGCACACTGTTGCCAGGAGCTACAACTAATATGACCAATATACAAACTTGTCTTGTGGTTCAAATCATAAGCCGAAAGCGCTTCCTTGATTAAAACTGAGATAAGCATCTTCTCCCAGAAACTAGTGCACTTAAGGGAAGAAAATCATAAACATGAAATAAGTATAATAAGATAAGATAATCAAGAAATTCCGTAACGAAAAAACCTAACACCCTAAAAAAGAATAGAGATAAATATAATTGTAACTGCAGTGCGACAAGGATGTGGCGGCTCCGTGCTCGATAGGCAGATTAGCGCATGCGTGCTGCCGCCACCGGCCGTTATCCGTCGCCTTGACAATACAGTCATTCTAGATTCTTCTTCTTTTTTTATTTCGTTTTTTTTATTACATAAATATGCTCAGCTATTATGTGATCTGCTTAGTTGTCATTGTCTTTTGTTTAATAGGATGATATTTTTTGGCAATAATATTGTAAGAATGTATGTAGGTAAAAAGACAGTGTATATTGTTTTGTAAACTTGAATTAATATCAAAGAAAAAAAATTATGCAACAATAAAAAATAAATTAATAATTATAATTGCATAAATTAATAAAAAGTTCTATGCAATAGCTTTACCGCGACAGTCCCCGAGTGTCACACAATTTTTTTTTAACTTCTTGTGATTCTGCTCTTCTGTCTTTGACTTTTCTGAGTTGATGTCTAAACTTCAAGTGTTTACTTTTTTTCCTTAATTAAACATTTGACTTTTTTTTAAATTAAATAGTAGGAACAAAAAATACGCGAAAGTTTCTTACAAACCATTCCGCCATTATGATCATACTCTTAATTGTTGGCACTTGGTGAAACTTGTTAAAACACATTTTTAAAATTAAATTCACTTGTACTTATATTCCACTACTATTCCACTATTTAATACCTTCGATCATGTTAAAGTTTTTAAATGTAATAAATAGTGGAATAGAAGTACAAGTTAATTTAAATTCAAGAATGCATTCATTGATTGTTTCTTTTTACGAAGTAGAGTTTATCGTATCGTATCGTATTAGTTCGTCTAAATGTGTTTTGTTTATTCACCCCAAAGTTCACCACAACTGGTACTTTACGGCTCACATTCAACAATGTTTAATTTAACTTTTCTTAAAACTTTATAGTTTTATCTCTAGTAGAAGTATAATTTAGTAGATGCTGGAAATTTAAGAAAATTATTTTTATTTGGATTTATTGTAGAGAGCATGCACTGGCTTTAAATTTGCTTCTAATAAAAGAACCGTTGGATTTAGAAAATAAGCTAAGGTCTAATATAATGCACCTGCTTGTCCTTATTAATAAGTTAATACCAAAATCGACACTTACCTGTCGAACACACCAACACTGGTTGAGATTGAACCGTGAACCAATAGCAATCGCCCTGAGGGACATGACAACACAACACGGCAATGTAGCTCTTTGTCGTACAGAAAACAGAACAATAACAGTCACCACTCATGTACTGAGCGAATAATTACTATTATTGGTTTTAGATCTGAGACTGTACCAGCTTGAAATGCATCTAAGTGATTGTCTGTTTTCCTATATTTATCTTCAGCAAGTATAAACAGAGCGTGAGAAGATTTCTTTATCAATTTTGGTTAATTTCATTTTGATAGCAAATTTAGAAACACGTCCCAATGTTAACCATGCATTGTTTTTTTTTATTGTTGTAATGGAATAGGCGTTTGTCTTCCATCTCACCTGATAGAAAGTGTAGATGAAGACGAAGATGGTACACGCCCATCCAAAAGAAACCTGTTCACTCTATTCTTAAAGGCTCCAGAGTTCAACTCATCAGGAAAAATAGACCCAGGCAGGTCGTTCCAAACTCTGGCGACTCACACCAAAAACGAGCTGTCAAACTGTTTAGTTCGTATTTTAGGTATGCTAACAACGTATGGATGAAACTTTTGCCTGCGCCTAGTAGTCCGATAAAGGAATGGAGATGGCTCGATCAGTTCGAAAAGAGCTTTCGAGCACCCTCCAAAGTGCATCCTATAATAAACCGATAAGCTGGCAACTCGACGACGATGCTGAAGATACAAATAATAAATACGATTGTGATGCAAATTGAACTTGTTTACAAAATTTCAGCTCAATTGGTTTAAGATATCTGATTCAAAATTGAGTTGCAAGATATAATCTGAACAAAAATACATAGACACATACATTGCAAGTTAAATAAAAGCTTGTAAAAAATATGGTGTTTTTCCACCGCCTTCTCAAGTGATTAATTTACCATGAATGCGGTGATATCACATTCACCATAGATATTATTTATATCTACATACTCATTGCATCCGTCCATTTGCAGCACCCTGATAGATACTTGACTTATTTTTATTATCTATATGATTAATTCTAAAAAAATAATAGTTACATTTGTAGACCAATCAACTTTATACGTTATTTAAATCAATTGAAACATCCTGTTATCTTATTAGATTTCTTTAACGAATTACTTTTTTAATATCCCTGATTAATTGTAAATATCTACCTAAAATGGACAGATCATAACATGTATTCGCTACAAGCGTTTTTGTAGTAGCTAGCCAATATATTTTTGACTTCAAATAATTTCACAGCCAAACAAAAGAAACCCAAAAACATTATAAGACAAAATTGAAATCTCTCGGTGACAAATTACACTCACTTCCAACGAAATGCGAAATGATTAAAAAAGGTAAAAAGAAATGAATCACCAATAGCCCTCGGCAAGTCAACCTTGACAAACCTTTCTTTCTTCGTCTCTTGGTAGCGTGCTTTTGTTAAAAGAAGTTTTCACTTGCATGAACAGATATACATAAGTGTACATAGCTATAAAACAATTAATTTATACAAATAAATGAAATTGAAGTGTAACTGCCTCGTTGGTCTAGTGGTTAGCGTATGCGACTGCTAATCAAGAGGTCTCGGGTTTAAATCCCGGGTCGGGCCAAAAAGTGTTTTTGGTTTTTTCTAAGGAAATTCCTAATAGCAGCCCGGAGTTTGGAAGTTTGCGGTGATTCACGCCCGTGCCTCGGACAGCAAGTTAAGCCGTCGGTCCCGGTTGCCATGAACATCTATGGCAATCGTTACTGGGAAGTCAGTGCCCTCAAATATAACGACAACTAGTTCAATCTTCGAATTTCAGTTCTCCCTAAGGGTTGCGGTTGAACTAGTAGCCGACCCCAATAAACTTGGGAATAAAGGCTAGGAAGATGAAATCAAATTAAAGTGTCTGTATGTAACATCAAATTAACTACGGGACTCAGATAGTTTTAAATAAACTTAATATTTTTTTCTAATAAAACTACTTTCCAGAGTATAAGTGCAGTTTTCAATTCAGTATCAAAACAAATTCATGGGCAACATGAAGCTTAAATTTACATTTTCCAATGGCATGTTAGAACCGTAGGAATCCAACCGAAATTTAATAATGTTGGTTATTGGTTAATTTCAAATAGTTTTGCAATAGCTCAAAATGGAATTATTTATCGGAATCAAACCGACAAAAATGGTACGATGTTTCATCAAAGTGATTTCTTTTCGAAAGGACTTATATCGCTGATTTACACGTCAACGAGTCCATTCTAAACATTTCAGAAAGGTGCGCGCGCGAAGGGAAAATTTCAGAAAGGTAATGGACAGCATTATGCTTCAGGAAACCCCCAATATCAGGCTACGTAAAAATATATTCGACTGCCTCGTTGGTCTAGTGGGTAGCGTATGCAGCTGCTGATCAAGAGGTCTCGGATTCGATTCCCGGGTCGGACCAAATATTATCTGTGTGATTCGCAAATATTTGTTACGGAGTCTAGGTGTTTTCTATGTATAATATGTACCAAATGTACATTAAAAAAAAAGTATGTTTATGTATTTATATCAGTTGTCTAGTACCCATAACACAAGCTCTGCTTAGCTTGGGACTAGATGATGTGTGCCTAATATCCAAAAAAAATTTTTATTATTATTCACGATAACCTAAGATAAATGCATTCTCTTTAAAGATTTTAATCCATGTACTTTCTATTCTATTTTCTATTCAACTGCTAATCGCCTGCATGATTTTAATCATTAAAGCCATTCTTCTGATACCCTGATGGATACCTATCAGATACGACAATGTCAATCTACCTCTTTATAACCGTATCCTATTCAGATCCATTGTTATGTAGATCCCCTCACTATTTCACTTTACCCTCAAACTTTATTGAGCTATTAGATCCTACATTTTTGATAATACATTGACGCACAACTTTGAATATTCAACACGTCTACAATAGTTGTCTATGATACAAATACATAAGTACAGGATACCACATAAAAAAAAATTGGGATATAAAAAAAACGTTGTCTAGTCCAAAACAAAGCAGAGCTTGGTATTACGGGAACTAGACAAGTGATATAAATACATAAACTTTTTTTGTAAATACATACATAGTATATATAGAAAAACACCCAGACTCCAAAACAAATATTTGTGGTATCGAACCCGAGACCACTTGATCAGCAGCCGCATACGCTAACCACTAGACCAACAATTCAGTCAAGTAGTTGAGGAGCTTAGCAAGTAGTGGAGAAGGTGGAGAAGGATTAGAAAAAATGAACAAACATACATACATAGCCTTTCAAAATCATAACCCTCCTTTTCCTCTGCCGTAGTCGGACGATATATGACTTGGATTCAGTAACTGTTGTACTGCCCTTCAATTAAAACCAATAAACATGGCGCTGCTTTTTATAGCATTAAGTTGATATCAACAACTAGATGTCGTACAAAGCAGAACCGTGATTCTAGATTCACAGCACAGAACATGATCGTAATAAAATAAACTCCACAAAGAAGAAGAACTCTTAACAGGCACAATAAAAACGACAATTATTTTCGCCCTCGACGGATTTTATACTGAAAATCCTCAGCATTAAGGTTAAATGGGTATCTGGAAACAGTTCTCTTTATCTCTCGTTTCAGATACTGAGTAGTTAAATGGTCTCGAATCGAAAGGCGATGGCGATTTGATTTACATAACAAGTGCGTACAGGTGAGTGAGCGAATTGCTGAAAGAATTCACTGAGTATCGCACGAAGATTCGAATAGGTTTATTATCACGAATGAGATCTAGCGAACGAATGCGTTAACAGAGGTTTGTTAAGGAATAAATAGGCAGAGAAAACTATAACTATGACTCATATCTCGAATTTCAACGTTTTTACAACTAACGTTTAATAAATTAGTACGAGTAAAATTAGTTGCAAAACACATAATCCAATAACTTTTAAAAAACGAATTGAGTCGAATCTTAGATGGAATGCAAAGGAGCCCATATTAGGTATAGCTCACACAATTAAATAAATTCTCTAAAATTAACAAAGCTTTTTAAAGTATTTGCAGTTCCCAAATGTGTTCTACATTTCAAAAGTGTGACAATCTGGGACTGTTCGACAGATACCGTAGTCGTACTAACCAGATGCAGTGTTGTTATGTAAATCAAACAGATCCTAAATGGCAGCTGTCGTTTCGCTTTGAACGATTGAACAAAGCGTCCGGAACTACTGGCTAGTAATTTTGTCTTATGTAGTGTTGAGGGATATGGTGCATAAGCTTTTAGCCTTCGTCGTTCACATTTTGGGAATATTAATAGGACGGATGACTGATGGAATTTATAAGAGTGCTGTGATTGTGGTTGTGGTGTGCCCTGAAAAAAGTTTTTTTTAAAGACAACTCCTGCACTAGGAATATATGTATGTACATCCCGTGTATCGGGGGACTTTACAAACATACATGAAACGGACACAAAGAACACCCAGACTCACAACAACCATTTGTGGAGAACACAAAATGTTGTGGAAAACACAAAATTTGAATCCACGACACTTGGCACAGTAGAGAGCGGCGTGGGTACCGCTTAAGCTACTCGGCCAAACGTGCAGACAAATACATCGGATTGGTCGGATTTTAGAGAAGGTTCTGTGTTCAGATTTCGATCTTACATCTTGTTCAGATTTTGACAAATAGTGTTTTGACATATCTGCCTATCCAGAACAAAATAAAGTATTTAGGTTATACAAATTAAAGATTAGAAATGTTAATTTAAAAGTTTACAAATGAATTACCAGAAAAGTATTTTAAGACAGTCGTTTGATATTTTGCTGTAAGACAAGAATCGTTTGGGTCAATATTTCATTAGTCGTGCTTATAGAGTACTCCTTTGTTATGTTAATGTGAGCCGTTAGCTGCCAACGACGGTGAAAATGGACAGTAATTGGCAATGGGTTACTTAATTTCTGTTTCCTGTATTTATTATGTAGATAGAATAATCATTTTCTCGAGTGGTTTTCGTAATTACCTAATATTATCTTTTGCTTGGGTCTACCGTGGCATTTCAGTTGCTGTTTGTTTCTTTGAATAAATTTAAGGAAACGTTTCGGACATCTAACACAAGACTCCGAATTAAATATAAATAATCACACAAACATGATTGGTCTGACCCGGGAATTCAACCCGAGACCTCAAGTACAGCAGCCGCATACGCTATCCGAATAGCAAGGCAGTGAGGAAATGTATTTTTGTTTTCACCTATATTATATTATTAATAATTTATTTTAGACCGAGATCCATATTTTATTGTTGGTTTTAAAGTCTTATCGTAATGTTAGTAACGGTGGTACAAACACAATTGTCTAAAATAATATCAACTTTGTTTAACACTGATGAGAGGTAAGATCTTAAGATAAAATGGATGGAGAAGGAGAGAGGAGAAAAGAGAGGTTAACCGTAGTAGAGTTTAAATAAAAAGTCCAACATGGTGTCTGGAACAGATGGAAAAGATAGTTTAATGTTCTACATCAACTTAAAACTAACTACAAAATAAAATGTGGTAGTAAATAAGTACCAATGCCAGTCATAACATAAAAACATGATTTTACACGTTTTACATTATTCTAGCAAATAAACCGCACGGTCGAACCAAGTGGCATGTAATAATTTTAACAAAAGGAAACCGACTTCATAGAAAAACTATTCCGTTTACCCAAATCGCGACAATCGTGCCTATGATATTTGAGGAGTTCCCTTGATTTCCTGGGGTCCCATCATCAGATCCCGATATGGTGACGATGGGACCACCTGTAAGCTACGCCCATCCCAATCCAAAAAGATTTTTTGAAATCGGTTCTTAAACGACGATATTATCGCTGAACATACATAAAAAAAAAATCCGACGAATTGAGAACCTCCTCCTTTTTTTGAATTCGGTTAAAAAGAGAGGCCTATTTCCAGTAGTGAACTGCTATAGGCTGGTTGGCCGGCTGGACCGGGGCAGTGCTACCCTCACACAGAAGACCAATCTAATAATGACAGCATTCGTTCTGTCGTATTTCGTTGGTGAGTGTGAGACCGGAGGCCCAATCATTCTGCATCATTGCCCTCCGGAGGCCGGGAGAATAATGCAGAAACATCTGGTCAGGCTGCCATTTTATGGGCCACCGTGCTGCATCGCCTACACTCACAATGAGGATTGTAAGCCCTCCTTTTGGATTCTACTCTTGCGTTTCATCAGATAGAGTAAAGTCACTTTGGTAGACTTAAATAAAAAAAAAACGAAATGTATTATATGAATTGGTTTTTGTACGTTTGAAAAAATCTAAAAGTTCCTCGCCATTCGATTCCAAATTTCAACATATTGTGTTACCCTTATCAGAGATGATATTATTTTTCTATTTTTTGCAACCACAATGCGCTACGATGCACTGTATCGAACTACAGTTAGTATAATATACCTACAGAGTACTACTCGTGGCTACTTCTATTTTTCTTTGCCTTTGACGTCCTAACCGTAAAAGAAACACGATTAAAGTTTTAATTTATCTTAGCCTAACAGAAACTCAAAGTGAAAATAAGTACCCTACTATCTAGGGACAGACAGTTTTTAGGGTTCCGTAGCCAAATGGCAAAAAACGGAACTCTTATAGATTTGTGATGTCTGTCTGTCTGTCTGTCCGTCCGTATGTCACAGCCACTTTTTTCCGAAACTATAAGAACTATACTGTTGAAAGTTGGTTAGTAGATGTATTCTGTGAACCGTATTAAGATTTTTATATAAAAATAGAAAAAAATAAAATAAATTTTGGGGGCTCCCCATACTTGGAACTGAAACTCAAAAAAAGTTTTTTTCATCAAACCCATACGGATGGTAAAATGTGTGTGTCACTCCCTGTAACTTCTAAAACAAGAGAGCGATAAATCTAAAAAAAATGTATAATGTACATTAACTAGATCGATAGAGGGAGTTTTTCTTAAAACGTCATAAATCGTAAACCACAATTTACCTTTCATTTAATCAATACACTATTATTAAAATCAAAGTTACAACGAACTACATGAACTTTTATATGATGTTACTTGCTTCTACGGAACCCTTAATGGGCAAGTCCGACTCGCACTTGGCCGCTTTTTTTTATATGCGTGCTGAAGGAAGACGAATATTTTGTCCATGTGGTGACGGATTAAGAATACAAAGTGTCACCACCACTATTCATTCCATGGGTGTCGTAAGAGGCGACTAAGGAACAAAATAAGCAGCTAACATCACTGCCAAGAGAATAAAAACTTGAAACAAACCCTTTACTAACCCGCATGGCCAGGGTGGTATAGTAGACCAAAACCTCTTTTCTAAGGAGAGGCCTATGTCCAGCAGTGGACTGTTAAAGGCTGTTTATGATGATGATGAAGGACACGTATTTGTATTTAAAATTCACAAGATGACATAGAGCTGAAATGTATCTAAAATATTTTACAAAATAATTTTGGTGCGTTGTCGATTTGACTGTCTCATTACGCGAAGTTTAAATAGAGAAAAATATTTTTCAAATATCATCTTTTTTAATTATTAATCTACAATGTTTTTTTGACTTTGGTGTAAATATCCACATTTTGAGATACGACATTTCCGCTTTCTTCTGTCAATATGTATATATAGGTATATTCTACTAATATTACAAACGTGAAAGTTTGTGAGTATGTATGTGTGTATGTATGTTTGTTGCTCTTTCACGCAAAGACTACTGAACGGATTTGGATCAAATTTAACAGTAAAATAGCATAAATATCAGAATAACACATAGGCTACTTTTTACTGCAATAATGGAGATAAACGGGCGAAAGCTAGGTGATTATAAAAATACATTAAATCTTAGATGTCTATTTCCTGTCAAAACTTCACAGGTTGCTATGCATAATATACTTGCATAGCAACCATAATGATACGCGGGTAACACCGCGGGGCGCAGCTAGTTACGTATAAAATAAAACAAAAGAGCCTTGCTCGCGGCTTTCTTTGCATTAATGTGGAATTTGTCAAGTCGTGGATCTCACAGACTTATTCCTTCTTCCTGGTACCTTTCATTCGTTTATTTCGCATAAAAAGACACATATTTTCTTCCTTATTAAACTTTTGAAAATGTTTTGATAGACTAAAAATCGGAAAGATTATCATTAGATTTAGGCTGCAGACGTTTATGTATTACTAGCTGATGCCCGCGGCTCTACTAGCGTCCTAGGAGTTTGAAACATAGATGTTGGCCGATTCTCAGACCTACTGAATATGCATATAAAGTTTCATAAAGATCGGTCAAGCCGTTTCGGAGGAGTATGGCAACGAAAACTGTGACACGAGAATTTTATATATTAGATAAATTCAGTTCACACTTTAATTCAAACGAGTAATTTTTAGTGAGGAAGTGGATTATAGCTTCAATCATCTGGCTTCCAGTGGTCACTAACACGCTGATGCAAAAATTAAGAGTTGGTATGTGGTAATAGTACTTACTACTAATTAGATATATTACAAGTTAACTGATTGATACAAACAATGTTTATCCCTAATAATATTATAAATGCTAAAGTAACTCTGTCTGTCTGTCTGTCACACCTAAACCACTGAACCGATTTTGATGAAATTTGGTTTGAAGATAGAACTGAAGTTCTATCTTCAAACCAAATTTCATTAAAAAGGAATTTTATGAGAAAGATTAAATTTAAAGAATAAATTTCATGAGAAAGGACATAGGCTACTTTTTACCGCGATAACCGACATACACGCGGGCGGAGTCGCGGGCGAAAGCTCGTCTGTTATAATTATAGTATCATCATTATGTAACTATAAATCACGGGAAGAAGCGAGACAGCCCCGATACAAGTATTTCAAATAACTCACTGGGGCTTGTCTCAATTACGTAGCGTAGTGACAATGTATGAGAAACAATAATAACATTTTCTTTTCATTATTTTATTTATTTCAGCAGTATGGTATTACTATCAAAAGCGGCCACTAAAATCGCCACTAGGCTGTCTGCTATAGACAGGATCAAAGGCTTATAACCTTTTTTTTTATATCTGTAAGCCTACCAAAGTGACTCTTCTCTTCCTGATGGAAAGCATGATTAGAATCCAGGAGTAGGGGCCACCATCCTCATTGTGAGTGTAGGCAATGCAGCTTGGTGACCCATACGATGGCGGCCTGGTCAGAAAATTCTGCATCATTCTCCCGGCCTGACAAGATCCGTTGAATGATGCAGAATTATTGGGCCTCCGGTCTCATACTCACCAACGAAATACGACAGCATGAGTGCTGTCATTATAAGGATGGTCTTCTGTGTGAGGGTAGTACTGCCCCGGTCGGGCCGGTCCATTCGTGCTGAAATCAGCGTGGCTCTACTTCTACTTTCTACGTCCCTATCAAAATTGGGCCTTGCTTAAATGATGCATAAACCAATCAAATCCTCTCCAATTTATACCTAGAGAGTTTACATCAATATCAGTTATAACTTAGTCAATATTTCCCATTTACGTACAATAAACTTAATGTACATTAGCATGCCAAACCGCATAACCGCAGTAATGGCTGCACGTGCAGTAATGGTAGTATGCACGAAGTGTTGAAATTTAAGAAAATTTAATGTTGTGGGAACATAATATAATTTTTAGTATTTTTGTTTTATTATCCTGACTTACTACATATTATTCCTGCATTCCTGCATGGATCTGAGTGTTGACCAACAAAGAAAACGGATGAGAGGCGCCAACATGTGGCTGAAATGCGAATGTTGAGATGCATGTGTGGTGTGACCAGAATGGACAAGGTGAAGAATGAGTTTATTAGAGGAAGCCTGAAAGTAGCACCAATAGATGAAAACTTGAGAAGTAAGAGATTAACCTGGTATGGACATGTGATGCGTAGAGAGGAGTCAAATGTAGTGAAGAAAGTTTTAAGTATAAAAGTTGACGGATATAGGAGTAGAGGGCCACCAAAGAAGAAATGGATGGACTGCATGAAAGAGGATATGGCCAAAAAAGGAATAAACAGTGAACTGGCGAGTAATAGAGAAGAATGGAAGAAGAAAATTCATTGCACCGACCCCAAATAAATTTGGGAAGAGGGTAGGAAGATGATAAATTACTACATATAATTAAATAAAGTCCTCCCCCATGTTTGTCTGTCTGTTCGCGATAAACTCAAAAGCCACTGCACCGAGTTTAATGAAATTTGGTACACAGATAGTCAAGATCCTGAGATAGGACATAAGCTACTTTTTAGCGCGTTACCCGACATACACGCGGACGGAGCTGCAGGCGAAAGCTTTAAATAATTTAACTTAAGTTTATTTGTGATACTTTTAGATAATTTATTAGTGTTTATTATAGGTAATTAAAATTACGTTATTTCTAAAATGGCCTAACAAATGATGCTTTAATTAAGGAGAAATTTAAAGTTGTGATTATCTATATTTACATGTATATATATATGTCGTGGATTGATCGTGAACTAATAAATCATTACCGGAAATGTCGTGGATTGATGCTTTGGCGCGACGGACAGCGCCATGTAAGAATTACTTCAGTGAATTAATAAATCTTTACCGGAAACGCATGTGGCGCACTTCCGCTTGGACACGATCGTCGGTAGAGGGGATGCAGCGATGACTGGCGGGAAGATATGGCGGTGGTCATTCTACCTCGGACAGTCTTGGCATACGCTCAGTACCAACGCACGTGTTTGTTTCCGTACATTATTAAACTAATATTTAATTTACAGTACAATAATGATTAAAACGAGTCGGGTGATACCCAGTGTGTTTGCCGTATTTTGACAAAGACTTCGAATTCCTTCCATTCTGCGCTGTATTTTCATTATCTATATATTTCCTGCTATAATTTTATTTACCTTTGAAACTGTAGGCTTCTTTGTCTTTTTATATCTATGTTTTTCAATTATAGTATCGAAAGTCTTTGTGACACTATAAGGTGACAAAAATAATTATAAATTTCATAACTTATTTCTTCAGATTTTTAGGGATTATGTCCGGATTAATTTACGAATTCGAATTTCATCTTCCTAGCCTTATTCCCAATATAATTTGGGGTCGGCTATTATTTCAACCGGTTTTACCTGAATATCAGTTTTTCCACGGAGCGACTGGCATCGGACCTCTCAAGCCTAAGGGAGAACTGAAATTTGAAGATTGAACTAGTTGTCAGTATATTTGAGAGCACTGACTTTCCAATAACGATTGCCTTAGATGTTCATGACAACCGTGACCGACGGCTTATCGTGCTCTCATTTATGGATTTTATATAGAAAAATATTAGACGATAAGATTTCTACTTGTGATACTTTTGACGAAAACATTCCTACTCACAAATGTTCATTAATTTTCTAAAACTTTGTGCAACTTTATTTTTCTTCTTTGTTTTCATAAATATTCTCATACTCGTTAATTTTAAGTTTTTAAGATTTGTTTTTATAAAAACACATGTATTTATCTTAACTTTCTATGGCATATAACCGAAGAACAATATGTTTCTTCATTATTTTAATCTTATGTATAAAATTCTCGTGTCGCGGTGTTTGTAGTTAAACTTTTCCCAAACAGCTTGACCGATTCTCATGAAATTGTGTGTGCGTATAGGGTAGGTTTGAGTCTAACATCTATTTTTCATACCCCTCATACGCGAGCGGAGCCGCGGGCACAGCTTGTATTAAATATAATGTTTTTTACATTAATAGATATACTACTATAAATATTTTGTCTTTTAAACTCGATTTTAGTGATGACGTGTAAATCAGCATCTTATTCAATCATTACTTATCTATTGATATAATCAAAGTACGGTTGACAAATGGTAATATTGAATACATCTCGATAACCTATACCTATATTTAAGTTGGTGAATTTGTTTCGATTAAGTTAGCTTTAATTTTACTTCACAGAAGTAGAGCTTTGTGTAGGTTGAGTAACTATGGAATGTTGAATAATTAAATTCCTTTTAACTTATGTAAAGTTAAGCATTTTGTGTGTCAAACAAATTCAGTGTTCTATAACTTATAATTAAAGTAAACTTAAAATTAATTATATTTCGGTGAACTTTTGGGGATATATGAGGCGGCTTTCCCCGAGCCGAATCAAAAGTCCGGTTAGTGTTGCACGGCGTGTATTGATGGTAACAGTAGCATGTATATACAGTATTTACGCAAAGTGGTCACGTGCAAGTGACTCTTTAATGTTGACGTTAATCTACGAGACGTATGCACAATGAGTTTTGTGTATTCTGGTATTCACAATCGAAAAAGACTACGCTTAGCGTCGTTGGTTCTGGCGCCAAAAAAAGTGTGTAAAAAGGTAAACTGTCAAAGTCAGATTTTGACAGCTATGTTTTGTGGTGCGTTCGGAAATCAAATTCTCCGAACGCCACAAACTGATGTTGTAGTTTCTAGCAGATCCGTAGCACTTCGTCTCCTTTTCTCCAAAGAAATAAATTTACCCCGTTTTGCAACGTATTTCAATTGGTTGTATTGTGATAGCATTTAAACAACAATCTTCATCGGCTATCTAACAATAATATTGTATTCCTGATATTGTTTTCTAAAGAATTATTATTGTTACTAGCTGCGCCCCGCCGTGTTACCCGCGTATTTTCGTGATGAAAAGTAGCCTACATATGTGATTATCCAGAACTCATTTTTAAATTAGCCATTTACAAACTATCATTATGGTTGCTATGCAAGTGTGTTATGCATAGCAACCTGTGAAGTTTTGACTGATAAACAGTGATACATTTTGACATCTACGATTTATGTATTTTTATAATCACCTAGCTTTCGCCCTTGTATCTTGATTATTGCAGTAAAAAGTGGCCTGTGTTATTCTGATATATAAGCTATATTACTGTAAACATCCAAATCCGTTCAGTATTTTTTACCTGACAGAGCAACAAACATACATACATACATACATACATACTCACAAACTTTCGCGTTTATAATATTAGTAGGATTAAAGTTAAGGTAGTAGAGCCACGCCGAATTCAACACGAATGGGCCGGCGCGACCGGGGCATTACTACCCTCGCACAAAAGACCATCCTAATTATACCAGCATTCTTACTGGTTACAAATGGTTTGATTTGATTGATTAGACTTAAAAACAAAAACTCGAGTCCTTCAAAATTTCACAAATAATCAATCTTACCCTGCTTTAGATGTTTTTAACGACTCATCTGTAACATCAGGTGAGATTTAAAACAAACGCCTATTCCATTACCATTATATCCATTTCTTATCAACTTAGGCAATAATATTTGTTTATTTATTTTTATTTATGCAGTATTCTCTATCCTTATTTAGGGTGTTAGGTCTTTTGTTACGGAATTTCTTGATTCGGTCGTTACGCTCAAAGCCCGCGATAAAAGCTATACAATAGCTTGAAAAAAAAAAGCTGTTTCCTATAAACATTGGTAATAGAGGCATCTAATACGGCTCAATTTACCCATTCGGGGATACAACGTTGAGTTGAAGTTGCAAATTAATTATCAGTATCTTACTTGCAAGCTATTGTCCTTAAGTAATTGCATAACCATTTATATATTATCCCAATATCGCGTCTTTACCAATCAAGTTGATTACACGAATTCATTTATTACCCTGCCAATTTCAGCATCAATTATTCAAAAATATTTTCGCTGGAGTGATTGGAGAATGATCTCCCCTTTATTAAATGTAATGAGATAATTAAATGAAACGGCGGTTTTCAATTCAGCTGCGTCTCATTTCTTGGATTAAATATCAACCAATTTTCCTGAATGAAAATGATCCATATTGTTTCATCGGGAACAATGAACGGTGGTTTGAAGATGAAATAGGACTAACACCGTAGTTGGTTGTGTCTTTTGCATTAATATTGAAAGACAAATTTAAATGGAATTTATTTCCTATGGTAGATAAGTGGCTGTCATTTCACGGTTGACGCATCTTTTGAAGTTACAGTACTGTATTTTGTTTGTTTATTCAAATTACCAAAAGCTGTATTGTAAACAATTTCAGTAACATCAAATAGGTAGCTATATGACTGACAGGTAGGTTGGCTTGTAATAAGGCTTGAAGCTTAATAAATTGTTAATTATTTTTTAAAATATTCTGTTTACTGATAGTAAGTGATTAGCGTCCTGCAGTTTTACCCGCGTTTGTTGTTGTTCTTTTACAACTACAACAACTTTTATAGATAGTCTAAAATTAAACTAGCCTCATTTATTTCTTATATTATAAGCCATGTAGGTACGTTTCTTTTTCAGTGAGCTAAAAAAATATAATGTAATTTTATTTGCAACATTTGAGACAACCCTTTTTAATAATGTAACAAGCAACGAATTAGGTATTATAAATTCGAGATCCCTATCTGAGTCTAATTATATGCTCGAGTGAATCTGTAGACTAGGGAATTTAACAATTGTAATTTAATTAATTATTGTGAACTAGCTTTCCGCCCGCGGCTTCGCCCGCGTGGAATTCGGTTACATCGCGCGACATGGTAAGGAGTCAAAATTGGTTAAGTGTTTTAGGTGTGAAAGTGTAAACAGACCGAGTTACTTTCGCGTTTACAATATCTATGGCTGGTGCCAGCGACTTCATCTGCGTGGATTTCAGAAATAACTTAAAAGCAAATTAAAAGCGTTAACGCAGAAATTTATTTCGAGTTAGATCCCATTAGTAACTTTCATGATTATTAGCTGTTTATACAGGAATAGCAATATACTGAAAATAATGAAAGTAGGTATTAAAAATGTTACTGCGAGAATAAAACTACTTTATTTCAATACATTTTGATAAACTACGTTTCTTGTTTTTCCGTCTTTTGCAAGAACATGGAGATTTTGTGGGCTTGATACCCGTGAGCATGCCACATAGAGTTGCCCATGGGAGAAACAATGTTTTTCTAAGTGCACACCTGCTACTTTCAGCGTTTGCCCCTGAGCTTTGTTGATCGTCATGGCAAACGCTGGTTTCAGGGGAAACTGGAGTCTCTTGAATTGGAACGGCAAATCGGTGGGGATTATCGGTATACGGGGTATTAATACATTTTCTCCTTTTGCCATTCCTGTCATAATAATTGCTTTGATGATATTACGTCCTAAGTGTGTTATTTGTAGCCGCGTACCATTGCACAGTTTTGGTGCATCAAGATTTCTCATTAAAAGGACAGGAACCCCAATTTTCAGCCTTAACTTGTGTGAAGGCACCCCAGATAACGCTAAAGAGTTCAGAAACTCTATTGGGTATGAAGTAACTTGTTCAGTATCCATGACATTATCTACCGAAAGATACTCAATCACATCACCTTCGACGTGTTCCATTATTTGGTCGTTGATCTTCTCCACTGTTTCATTTGTCGGAGCCAAAATTGCTCTTTCATATAACCATTCTCTATTTTCCATATTAGTTTCTATATTGCAATAGACCTTATTTTTTAAATCTTCAGTGGTATTGACAATATTACAAAAATCGCGGTTCAGAGTAATCATGCCATTACTATCTTTTGTCAAACAATCTTCTCCAATTTTCAAAAGATCAGCTGCATATAGCCCTGATTGTACGTCATTGTGCAATTGTACTCGCATATTAGTAGATAAACAAAGCTTTTTTACATGCACCCATAATATAGATGCTTTCAAACATGCATTTATTTCGTCTGCAGGCGTACCTCTTGTGATAACCGGCAGTGTCTGTCTGAAATCTCCAGCTAAAAGAACCAACATTCCCCCCATGATGCTTTGGTTGCCCTTGATGTCTTTCATAGTCCGATCTAGGGCTTCGATTGTTTTTTTATGGGACATTGTACATTCGTCCCAAACCAACAACTTACATTGCTGCAACATTCTTCCACGCTCGCTGCTTTTGCTAATGTTACAAACTGGCATTTCCTCATGAGCCAGGTTCAATGGCAATTTCAGAACCGAGTGCGCTGTTCGTCCACCACTAAGCAAAGTAGCAGCTATCCCAGACGAAGCTACTGCAACTGCAACGCCTTTATCTTTCCGGATTTGTGCTAATAATAAGTTTAAGAGAAAAGTTTTGCCAGTGCCTCCTGGAGCATCTAAAAATAACAAACCACCATCACCACTGTTAATTTTTTGTATAACTGTATCAAAGACAATTTTTTGTTCTGAATTCAGCAGAGGAAGGGTCTCCGTTAATTGTTGCCTCAAAGAAACCACATTATAATCCAGTTCTCGCATTAAATCACTACTAACTTCCCCAATTCTTTCTGGTCTGCTCATCCCAAAATGAGATAAATCTTTTCCTGTAATAGATATTACTTGGTCTTCAACCTTCGCCAACGCGTCGTTGTAAATGAAATCATTATATGAAGCATTCACATTCTGTTCTTGTAGCCTGTGCAAAATATCATCCGCCATATCATTTTTAAACTTTTCCCATAGTTGTTGTGGGTTTGAAAGTCCACATGTTGCTATTAAAATAGCAAAAAATTCTCTCACTTTGGCCGCAGATCTGCATTGTGCAGCCTCTTCCAGAGTTATATCCCAGTGATTGTCATTTTCTAACAATCCTCTTGCCTCACATGCCTCTCGAAATGTCGAACACACCTGATTGTTGAACATTTTGAGATCGTTGAAAGACTTGTGGCCACGCACATAATGTAAAAGCATTCGCAAACAAAAACATTCCATATTACTGACATGAACCGTGTATACTCGACCTAAGGCACCTCCAGATTTTACACCAAGCCAGTTCTGAACTGGCGTTCCTTGAATTCGGCGTTTCCATTCCCTTCTTGTAGTATTCCAGGTGTAATATCTCGGCATCTCAACATAAAGTAGAGTCCCTGCAAAGTCATCCCTAGTACAGATATCGAAAAAAGCAGTGAGTGTTGTTTTGGGAGGGGAAGATAGCTCTTGAAAATTATTTTCACTAAAATAGACACGTTCACCGTTTTCTAGGTGCACACTGAGGTGTGTGACAGTTGGATACCGTTCGTGTAACGGGAACCCTAAGAGCCTCCACACAGCTTCATTGCTGCTAACATAACGACCAGTCTGATATGTTTGAACTTCATCTGCAGGATTAGCGACCTCTGTATTTCTAAAATTGAAAATGGCTTGGTCGCTGCCCTTATTAATATATTTGCAGATATATTTGATTGCGCGTACTGAACTGCAAGCCTCAACATTTATGTGAGCATTAAACATTTTTGATAAAATAGGCGAATAAGGGACTACCCAACCATTATCTATAGTAACATTACTACCATTTCGGAGTTTTATAGATGCCGTTCGACCTCCGTCTACTGGTGCTCTCCTGCGATACAGTGGATATCCATTTTCATTATGGACGGTCTCTTTATTAAGTTTGCGAGGATATTTTTTGGTACATTTCCCATCTTTCATGCAAGGACTTTGAGGATTTTCAGGACCGCATGGACCATGGATCATATTCTTAACGATGATTTCATGGAGCGTGTCGTTCGGATCTGGTATTTCAGCGCTGATAATTTTGTCTATTTGATCGGGTCTCAACTTGTCTTTCAACCATACTAAAATATGCACGTGTGGTAGGCCGCGCTTTTGCCATTCTATTGAGTACATGAAGCACAATACTTCTCCAAATATGTGTCCCTTGGTAATTACTGAGATTAGCTTTTTTACTTTCAATCGAAAAACCCTTGCAACTATATCATGCCTATGTATAGCTATTTGTCCTGGCAACAGCTCGTCAACTATTTCAGTCCAACTTGGGTTACACGTAAAAGTAACGAACAAATCAGGGCGGCCATATGTACGGACATAAGCAAAGGCGTCCTGTGTAAATTCATGTAAATATCGAGGGCTATTTACGAATGAAGACGGTAAAATTACCATTTTACCTAAATTATTGGGATTAGCATTGCCGTCATTTGCAACAGCATCTTGAAGGTGAATGTAGTTCTCCGCTCTTAATTTTTTTTGATTTAATAATATATAGCGTAATCGTTCGCTTTCAACTTTTACATACATATCAACATAAAACTGATTGGCTAGTTGTCTGCACCGCGATATTATGTTAAAATCATTTTCACGGATCATGATACGGTAGGCATAAAAATCCATGCTCGACACTTTTTTATTGGCTAAGGGCAACCCTGTTACAGGATTGACTTGGGGTATTTGAAAGTGATAACCCTCTTCACCCTTGCAAAATATCAATGGATATTGCAACGCGTCGTAAAATCTGTGTGTGTCTGGTACCCTGATTAATGTGTCATTACGGGCGTATAAAACAATATCACGGGAGGCAAACTGTTCCCCAGTGACCACGGCTGCGACTTCATTGATTAATGGTGCATTATACCGTCTTTCATGTTCCCTACTTGGCGTACGGTCAGGGTGCATCACCAACTTATAATCTTCTCCCGGCATTCTTTCTAATGCTGTTTTAAAAGTGTTAATGAGACCGTTATGATGGTGCAACATTCTTTGAATTTTTAAAACAATGTCCCTTTCAACTCCCTCTATATTTTGACACCTACGATCAACTTCGTTATTTTCGTCTCCCATGAAATAAATTTGTAAAAATTTTGGTTGATCATTTGTAGAAAGTAAAGAACCAATCCTATGATATACCTGACCTTGGATTGTGAACGTAGTAGAAAATCCAGGCATAACAACCTCATTACCTACTCCAAATGACGTTAACTGGAAACAGCTATTATATCTCCTAATTCTGTTCAAAAAACGCCGCGATTCACTGCTATCGTACAACAGTAAAGATTTTAGGGGCTCCGGTGTGTCAGCAAGTGATGGAAGTGAAACTTTACCACCGGAACAGCACATACCTGGAGTTTCTTCTTTCCATTTTAATGCTTCACAATGTGTACACTTCTTGTCCATACGTTCAATCAGTACCAATTGATGATTAAAATAATCGATCAAAGGGTCATAATCAAAAGCTGCATCTTGAAATGCCTCCCATGTAGTCCGTGCAAAAGCATTTCGCCTTTGTGATTGCTGTTCAGCATTTAAAATACGTCGTCTTTGTGATTCATCGTGCGACTCTGCAGTAATTACTGACGCATGACGATCTGCATCTAAGCGCCGTCGTGCTTGACTTTGCTCTTCGGTCTCAGCAGCTCTTTGGGATGCGTGATACTCAGCATCCAAACGCCGTCGCTCCTCATTTTGGATCTGAGTTTCCGCAGCTCTTTGAGTTGCATGACGCTGGGCATCCAAAAGTCGACGCGCTTGACTCATCTCTTCGGTCTCAGCAGCTCTATGAGAAGCGTGACGCTCGACATCTGAAGCCATACGGGTTTGAGTCTGCTCTTGGGACTCCTGAGTTCTAGATACTTTCGCAGCCCGAGCCCTACTGGAACTACGTGCTAGATCAGACTTGCGTTTTCTAGGCATATTAGAAAAACTCCCTAAATTACTTATGTTTTTTAAGCGAGCTGAAGCCAAACAACTATACTTTGTCCATTCGTTTATTGTCTTTTTGACAGGTCACGCCTATATATTACCGTTTTTTTTCTTCGAAATAATGTACTACAGTAATGTCGTTCTTTATGGACGGGTAGTGAAGTGCCCTGTGTATAACTAACAACCACAGACTATAAAACAGTTTTTGAAATACGATTAATTGATTAAACAAATAAAATAATCTATCATATGATCAAAATATTTTGAGTTTATTTAAGTATTGTTTCTGTTTTCTGTTCTGTTGTATTTGCAAGGAATTAAGTCGAAATCTTGAAAGAATTCAAGTTCAAACTAAGAGTAAAAAACAATTCACGCTCCGCTTAAAGGATCCGAAAACCTCCCCCCTACCCCTTCCCGACCTCAGTAAATTATTTTTCCTTTCATTTTATAATGTTCTCCTCCTTTTCCAATAGGTTTCATCCTACTACAATTTTATTTGTTTTCAAAAATTGTCTACCGTGGTCTACTGGTCTATATGTCATTTACAAACTATGATTATGGTTGCCATGCAAGTGTGTTATGCCTAGCAACCTGTGAAGTTTTGACAGGAGATAAGCAGTGATACATTTTGACATCTACGATTTATGCATTTTATAATCACCTAGGTAAAAAGGTAAAAACCTTTGTATCTCGATTCTTGCATTATAAAGTAGCCTATGTCCTTTCCCAAGTTCAGTTCTATCTTCATACCAAATTTCATAAAAATCGGTTCAGTGGTTTAGGCGTGAAAGCGTAACAGACAGACAGACAGAGTTACTTTCGCATTTATAATATTAGTAGGGATTAGCCTACTCTACACCTACATTTATTACATATGTCGGCGTATTGATTATTTTAGCTGGCAACACTGCTGAGTATCTGAAGGTAAGACACTGACGGTGACCACGGGGAGGGGAATCATTGACACTTTGAAATACTAATAACTCGATTGAATGATTGATTTTGTCGATTATTCTCATGTCATAAGGCATAGATAAGGATCACAGGTGACAATGATTGATCCCATCCCTAGATGGCATCGATTAATATATCAACCAAGTTGATCTAGTCTCGGAGCTGAGTATCTGCGATCTTCGTGCAAAAGTTTAAATTTAACACTTCTTCTACCAAAATGCATTTTCCAGTGAACTTGTTACGCGATCTTAAGCGTGGAACTAAGGAAGTGCATGAAAACGGCAAAGTTATGAACTATAAAGGATAAAGGACTAGTTTTCATCCGGGGCTCCGCCCGTGTGTACGTTGGTAATCGCGGTAAAAAGTAGACTATATCCTTTCTCAGGCTTTAGACTATATGTGTAAATCTAATCTAAATCGGTTTAGTGGTTACCGAAGGCCCGATAGACAGAGATAATTTTGCATGAAATAAGCGTGGCTGTAGTTACTTAACTGCCTCAAATCAAATCAAATCAAATCAAATCATTTATTCTGCAATTAGGTTACATGAACACTTTTGCAAGTTACACTTTTTTTTGAGCAGATGAGTTCGGCCTTTCCTAACTGGACTAGCCCTGAGAAGAAAGGCCGAAACAAACTCAGGGATCACAGTCTCTTTTAAAGTCCAGACAATATTCTTAAATGCAAAAGACACATATAAAAGTGATAATTACAATTTGAGTCACAACTATAATAATTAAAGATAATAATTTAAAAAATATCAACAATGGCAACAATTTAAACTAATTAAACATTCAAAATAAACAGTATGTGCAGAATGGGCAGCTCAATCCCAGGCGTTTTTATCATTAATATATTCTGCTATGGTATAATACCCCTTTGCGGATAACTTAGATTTAATAGTATTCTTAAATTTCCGCAATGGCAAATTCCTAATAGCAATAGGGAGTTTATTGTAAAAGCGTATACATTGTCCCATGAACGAGTTGCCTACTCTGTGGAAACGAGTGACGTGAACACAAAGATTTTGTTTGTTTCTGGTATTTACCGAATGAACATCACTGAGTTTAGGAAACTTTGCTAAATTTTTTTGAACATAAATTACATTTTCGTATATATATTGTGAAGATACAGTCAGAATATTTATCTCTTTAAATTTGGAGCGGAGAGAAACTCGAGGGCCTAATTTATAAATGGCTCGTACGGCACGTTTTTGTAAAACAAATATGGCATTAATATCTGCACAGTTACCCCAGAGTAGGATACCGTAAGTCATTATGCTATGAAAGTAACTGAAGTAAACTATTCTAGCTGTATCAACATCAGTTAAATGTCGAATCTTTTTTACAGCAAAGGCCGCTGTGCTTAGCCTACCGGATAGTTTTTCTATTTGGGGACCCCATTTCAACTTAGCGTCAATAGTTATACCTAAAAATACAGTAGATTCCACAGGATCCAACTCCAGTCCATTCAATCGAACATTGGTTGTGACATGTCGAACGTTTGGTATAGAAAATTTAATGAATTTAGTCTTCTTCTCATTAAGGAGAAGGTTATTTGTATTAAACCAATGTACCACTTTTGAAATTGCACTGTTGACTTCATTAAAACTGTCAAGTTGGCGCCTAACTTTAAAAATTAAGGATGTGTCATCCGCGAACAGTACAATATCATGATTGTCACTTACATAATAAGCTAGATCGTTTATGTATATGAGAAACAGAAACAGCCTGTACTAAAAAGCGTACTTATTTTAATTGTTTAAAATATTCATTTTAAGTCATCCCAACTTATTAAAGTAAGAGAAACATAGTATTCATTTTGATTTGATAAACGGTGGATTGAGAAATTTTAAGACTTAAAATTTTCGATCTTAGAATTCCTAAAATTCCAAATAGTTTATATTATATATATATCAGTTATGTTATGTATCAGTATATATATATAATATTATATATCAGTTATTTAGTACCCATAATACAAGCTCTGCTTAGTTTGGGACGAGATGACATTGTGTTTCAGATGTCCGAAAACATATGTATCTTCTATAAAGTAATAGTCTTCGTTGTTATATATATTTTTTAAGGCATATTCATCTTCCGCTAAACGAAAATCCTTATCCGGAAAGAATAGCAAGGAACCAAAAGTTTCAATTCACAAAACATCAAAGTGTTTGCTACCAAACATCATCTTATACACATTAGTTATAAAATTGCCGTCTAATCCACTACTATTGACCACTAGTCAAAGGAAGCGCTCATCTTATCCAAGCGCAACTCCACCCATAATATTCATCATCATCATCAACAGTCTTTAACAGTCCACTGCTGGACATAGGCCTCTCCTTTGATAGAAGGTTTTGGCCTACTATACCACGCTGGCCAGACGGTTTGGTAAAGAGTTTGTTTCAAGTTTTCCTTTTCTTGGCGGTTATGTTAGCTGCTTATTTTGTTCTTTTAGTCGCCTCTTACAATACCCATGGTATGAATAGGGGTGGTGACACTTTGTATTCTTAGTCCGTCACCACACGGACCCATAATATTAGTGATAATCATATCTGATGTACAGCACAAGAAAATGTAAATTCTTGTAGAAGTAAAGTGTAGACGGAATGCAGACGAATTATTCATTCTGAATACATTCTGTTTGCCGGGAGGCGCTGATTAACCGGCACCTAATTGAGTAACGAACTCTCCTCGACTTGCTAAATAGTCGGCGGCGACTAGATGACGGTGTGTGGTGTAGATAGAACGAACAGCGGAGAAACTACACACTAAACACCTAAAAAATATAAACTACATAGTGTGTAGTATTTTATTTATTGCGAAAAACAATTTACTTTCTAAGGTGTGTAACCCGTTCGGAACGTCGGTAAGTAGAAGGTATCGTAACCTTTTTAATTTTATAGCGAAAAGTCCCGTTTACAGCAAAAAACATAAGTTCTAATAAATTTGAAATTTCTACCTTCCATAAACTAGGTCCAAATCGAAAGCTCTGTAAGGAGTTTTAAAAAGAATAGTTATGATTCTGTCAATCATCCAATTTATGATATTGTCAATGGTTAGACTATTGGGAGTTCCAGTAAAAAGGGTAAATAATATTAATTCCTAAAACAGTAGGTGTATGAAATAATTGTGTTAAGTTTCGATATGTTAGACAATGACATATGTTTGAGGCGCTCACAGTCAAGTTGCTGTACTGCAAGCAACTTGAATTAGAAATAATCACCGAAGGTAAGTTACGACATCTCGGTCAGTAGCTGAATGAGTGACCGTTAGGGGCATGATATCATGATTGTGATTCAGAGATTAAGCAAGAGTAGGGCCCGGTTGTTATCATAATATAACAGTCGTGTAGCTTAGTTGGAGGCCTTCGGGTGACTTAAAAACATCCAACAGCAAGTTTATGTAACCTCAATGTTTTCTTACCCGTCCGTACTCCGGAACATTTAGGATTGTTGTTGAGATATACCAAGTGATTTTAAAAGAAGAAAATTTTTCATTGTGCAAATGAGCAAGTACATATATCTCCGCAGCTTGTACCTTGGGCCACTGCCTCTCACTATTCGCGACTGTGCAAATTCGTTATCGAAGCTATTCTTGTTAAACATATTTAAGTTTTAACTGTGATTATATGCCACAAGCTATGGACAATGCCTAAATATTAGACTGGTTCTGTTGAAAATCCTAAAAGAATAGCCAGCAAAATTTCTCCTCACATGATTTTTCAAATTTTGGCGTACTGGTTTTACCAGTATTTTGACAATCAAACCCTTTTTATAAATACTCCTCCACTTTGAATATTATGCTCACTCACTCGCTCTCGTCGTTAACAGTCGACTCAACTGTGTCACGATCGCACGTGAGTTGGAGATGACATAATGCTTTCTTCTCATTCATCCACAGATAGTACAGTGAGTGAATGAATGAATGACTGAGTGACACATATACTACAATGTACTGAGTTTCAATAACGCATGAAAACGGTGCATTAATGTAGTAGCATAGCATCGAAATAGACCACCATTCGCGATGAGTTTGGTGACCACTAACAACTATTAGCAAGTCACACAAACGTCGGTTCTGTCTTTTCATGTCTGTACCTAATAATGTGCCTCCATAAAATATTTGTACGTTTTCTATAAGAATGTATTAAAAAGAGGATTATATGTGTAAATACATACTTACGTATAAAGTGTCAGAGAAATGTACACACAAATGTAGGTATTTTGCTCTGTAACTTAAAATACATTTTATACATAAGAGCTCATTATTAGATTCGAAATTAATAATGCATTATAAAGTAAAAAATCTTTTGCCCTTCAAATCCACAAGTTTCAAGATTTCTTTTGTTAATAAAAAGACTTTGTAGTCGACTACATATATAGACATCAAACAATATCACTACAAAGTATAAAACAAAGTCAGATTCAAGAAGAAGGTTTTTATGTATAATACATTCATAATATATTAGACATTAATTTTAGAGGTTTCTAATGTGATGTCGTAAATAAACCCATTTTTTAGGCTTACATTGCAAACGCTATCTGTACCCTACGAGATTGATAAAAATAATGTACTACGGTATTGTACACCTTAAAAAAGTCTACAAAAAAGTCCCAGATGGTATATGTCTATCTCTTAGGGATAACCCACAATAACCATTTTTTAATTTCTTTTAAAGAGATATAATGGCTTATTAACTAAGCGATTTTGAGCAATACAGTATTAATCCTTATCTAATTCAGTACCTTAAATATATTATGTATTTAATATAGATTAATATGGCCCTTTATAGTATGTAATTTAAATTAATACTTTTGATGATATTACAGATTTAAAATGCAGGAACAAAGCGATTGTGGCGGTACCGGCCGGGGCCCGTTGGTTGACGCTGCTGTCAATCCGTCACTATCAGTTAATAACTAAACACAATACTTTATTATGAATTAATATTCTAAAGTGGTACGAAGTTCGCCGGGTCAGCTAGTTATAATAATATACAAAACTTATAAAATGTAAACCTGAATCAGCTGGTTTAATTATCCACCTAACTTCGTTTATCATTGGATTGGAGAAAATACCATTCAAATAGCCATCCAGTATTAACCTCTTGCTAAAACTGATTGACATGTATTGGACATCTTCTATCGCAATCAAGACAATTGGTGACGGAGCCTTCTCCATCATAAATGCAAACTTTCTTGATGGAAAATTTACAAGTGATGCTTCCATTATACCTTCTCAGTTAAATAGTTAGCTTATTTTTAGAACTAATGCGATTATTATTGAATTAAAATACTTTAAATTAGAAATTCACTGTATTTGTACCAATACTGTTTATTGTTACCAAAAAACTCATCTCACCGTTCGCATTCACTCCGGCCGGCTATAAACAACTGAATTAAGTGCTCCATTGGGATAATTAAAATGATTCGCCGATGTATTTACCCGTGATGTTGAGTTGATTAATCGACTTTATTAAAATATAATTAACGTCATATTTGTAACACTCACAATATATTATTTGTATTGGTGAACTCCTGTTGGCACACGTTCAGATACAAAAATATATAGAATGAAATGTAGAACCTCCGTTTTTGAAGTCGGCTAAAAACTGATCTCTCTAGAAAACTTATTGTTAAGTAGTTTTATTATAAAAAGCTTATATAAAAGCTCAATATCACAGGTGTATAACTATTAATTTTATACGTTTAGATCGGATTTATATAAGTCAAATTGCATTTAGCTCTAACTTTTTAATGAGTATATTTTAAATATACATTTTACGTGAAAGCTAGATCCCAAGTAATGATTTTATTTTTGCTCTAGATCTGATTCCTTTATTTCAAACTGTTCAAATATAAGGCACCATTTTAAAGACCTTGTGCTGCCGTAAATAAAATTTAATTTAAAGAAATGAAAAGGTGGCTATAGCCTACAAATCTAACAGCAAAAGAACTAACGACCAGAGCAGTAGCATCGAAGATACTCCAAACAACAAACTCGCAAATTATTCAATAATGTGTATGTTTATAAATTATGTTATATTTTCACGTTAAAAATATAAATAAATATTTCAAACAAATGTTATTTTATAATTATATTCAAATAGCATATTAACATTTACAACATTACAGGTTTAATGGCCTGATATGAGCCTTATCTGTTAATGTTGGTAGTCTAAATGTTATTTACAGGTTCATTGTCTATATCTTTAGAACAATTAGTGTTATCTTTACAATTGTTGTGTTAGTTATGATCAGATATGAAAAGTTTAATTCTACCCTTTTTTGGTTATGAATTGCTAATTATTTATTTTAAAGTTCAGATTGTTTAAAATAGGTGTCTTTTATACACACACAACTTTAAAAAAAATTATTAGCAAATAATAATAATCAATATTATAAAATATACAACCGATATTAGTTATTCTACTTTGTTAATAATTACGCAGCGTAGCGTTAAAGTACGTGTTCTTAGATGCTGTTTATCCACAAGATTTGTGGCGATGACGAGTGATGGTGGCGAATAGACAAAGTAACACAATTAACAGGAACAGTTATCCATTTTTTTACGTGGGGAATGCTTTTTGCACCATACCCTTCCTGGGATACACGAAGGGCGTGTGTGAGACAACCGGGGGAAACTGGTCTACCCACTAAATCCCACAGCGGCCTCCCTCGGCAGTCAAGAAGAGCACCAGGAACACATCAGCGGCTTCTGGAATTCCCCCTGCCGTACCTCACTACCTAAGTATTCCCAGGATGACTGAATTCAACCCCGAGCTTTATGCTTTTGCGCCTCTTAATGCTCTATACACTAAGAGGCGGAACACCGACCCGCCTTAGACGACACCCCCCGGCCGCTCCCGGGTGTCACCTATGTCGGGTCGTTTTGGAGAGATATGACCGCTGCAAACGACTGCAGATGCTGCTGCAGCGTCCCTTAGGCATGATTGGGCAGCAAACAATTGTGACGCGACCCCTTCGCCGCCTCCTTCGGGTCCTTAGGTCCTTTCCCGATCCCGCTTTGCAGACTACTTCTGAACCACAACGTCCGCACAAAAGGAGACGCGACTTCCTTCATTGATTGCCAAGAACAATGCTGGCGGCGACAGGTTTCGTCCGATCTGTCCGTCAAGGATTCTATGCTTGGACTCCCACGAAGGGCAGTACTCCAGCGTGTCTCGGTCGGAGTTGCAGTGAGTAACAGTTATTCCAAGCCTTTAATATGTTGCCGCAGATTTTTCAACCAAATAAAGCAAGAATTTGCTCTAGTGATCTTTTATGTTCAATGAGATTATTTTTATCAGAGTTAACGCAACAGTTTCACGACCTGACTTAGTTTTCAATCACCATGGTCATAGGCTAACGAGCGATTTAGTTGAAACTTCACACAATGCAAAATATACTTAATTACTTAAATATCTTAAGTAGTAGTTTTCAAATTTTGTTTATAATGGACTTTACTTTTGTTTGTCAAAAATTGTCGGCAAAATAAATTTCAATTTCGTTACGAAAATTTTGATAAATTATTCTTTAGAGATTTTTTTCGGATGGCAGAAGGCTTTGAAATTCGTATTTATTATACACAATTCAACTAGGTACGATCTATTTTCATTAGCATCATAAATTTACCATTATCTTTTGTGAGTTATCGAAAAAGTTTTAAATTATTTGTTCGGCGTTTTGGACGCAATAGAGGCCTCTTCAAAACTCGCTTTCTAGCTTTTATAAATTTGGAATTCTTCTAGTCATTCTCCGTAATTGCTGTAGTAGATAAAGAGGTAGTATGATATTATTTAATTTAATTTTGAGGTTGATACACTCCACGGATTGATGGTGTAGTGGTTGACTGTTGATGGTATGTGGTACCAGAAAATGTCACTTAAACAATACGAAAGCGAACCTGTTCTAAAACTGAATTTACTGCCAGAAAACCTGAGTGAAAGGTGGATTGGAGAAAGACCTAAAGGCATTGACTGCCTCGTTAATCTAGCGGTTAGAGTATGCGGCTGCCAATGAAGAAGTCTACAGTTCGATACCTTATAAATGCGAAAATAACTCTGTCTGTTTGTCTGTTCGACGAAAACTACTTAACCGATTTAAATCAAATTTGATGCACTGATAGTCTAGACCTTGAGGAGACAAATACTACTAAAGTACTTAAAAACCTAAAATGTTCGTACAAAAAAACATAAAGAAGCTAAAATACCTGCAGATGAAATATACATTTTATTATGTTATAAAATATCTTTCGCAAATAGTTGTTATAAGCCTATTACAATGTAATACATAATATTCACATAATTTTCTAAAAACAAATATCGTGAGACACTTCAATATCTTATTAGATATATATATCACAGTGCTTGGTATATCTCCGAACAATATTTTCTTACAAAAATATTGACACAAAATAAATCATCCAATATAAAGAAATCGACACTATTATTCGTAAACAATATCAATAACGACTTCACGCTTCGAGGAATAGAGTTCAAAATTGTATAACATCAGTCGTACTGGCTGTAAATATAAAATTGTGGAGCTACACTTTCATTTTCTCCTAGTACGACCTAAAGCTTTTAGCGGTAAGACTGTAATGCTTTTATTAGGGCCGGAGCAAAACGGGGTAAGAAATCGGAACCCACGGGGCGATATTTTGCCTGGTTTGTGTCTCAATATTAGGAACTGGATATTTTTGAAATGGTACATATTGTGTGTACTTCATTGACTATATTTTGCAAGGTTGGATATTTTTGTTTTGCTTACTGAAATGGAAATGTGCCCGGAACCAGATAACCGGATGGAAATGCGTTGGCTTTCATAATTTTTTTTTAGAACAGAATGGGTATTTAATGTTAACGGAGCGTGTGTTTGTGGTTCGTTGAATGAATGTGACCAAAACGAACATGTTTTAATCCTCTTGATTTCTCAGTTTTATTCAGGCTTGTTGAAAAAATAAAGTAAGTCTTTTTCCCAAACTTAGTTGAGATTGGTTTAAAATACTTCTTCCTAGCCTTATTCCCAATATTATTTGGGGTCAGCTACTAGTTCAACCGGTTTTACCTGAATATCAGTTTTACCACGGAGCGATTGGCATCGCACTTCCTCAACCCTAAGGGAGAACTGGAATTTGATGGTTGAACTAGTTGTCAATAAATTTGAGGACACTGACTTCCCATTAACGATTGCCATAGATGTTCATGACAACCAGGACTGACGGCTTTACGTGCTCTCCGAAGCACGATCGTGAATCTATTAAGAAGTCTGCTATTATGAATTTCCCAAGAAAAATCCAAAAACACTTTTTTGGCCTGACCCGGGATTTAATACCTCTTGTCTTAATAGCAGTCGCATGCGCTATCCACTAGACCGAAGAGGCATTATAAATTCTACTACGACATCTTAATTTATTACTGCCATCGACTGCCGTTCACCAACAACCCATAATGTCTCACTGCTGAGCTCGGGTCTATTAACAGGAAAGGGTGAAGATCATACATCTCCTCGCTGGCCTAGTGTAGGTTGGGGGACTACATAATCTTACCATTAGATGTTTTTTAAACCATAAAGGCCTTTAACTAAGCTCCAAGACTGTTAACTATGATAAAGACAGGGATCGACTGTTTAACATGACCTACGAATCCCGGAGACGCTCATGGTATCATGATACTAAAGGACGCCAATCCAGGTACTGATTGAACCGTCGTTTCTTACCCTCAGTGATTATTTCTAATCATGTAGAGCAACTTGGTTATATACCTCCACATCTCGAGGACTCTAAATACCTGTATCATATTACGATATTCGTATTTCAACCGAGACCGACCGATCAACATGCTTTACGAGTCACGAAAGGACCTCAATCTATTAAGAAATAGTTACTCAATCTGAATTGGCTAGGATTGGATAACTTTACAATGTTACCATCAGTATTATCCAGGTATTTATTATTATTTATTTATGTCTTAAAATATATATGCGACTGCTAATCAAAAGGTCTCAGGTTCAAATTCCGGGTCGGGCCAAAAAGTGTTTTTGGGATTTTCTTAGGAAATTCGTAATAGCAGCCCGGAGTTGGAAGTTTGGCGGTGATTCACACCCGTGCCTCGGAGAGCACGTAAAGCCGTCGGACCCGGTTGTCATGAAAATCTATGTCAATCGTTATTGGGAAGTCAGTGCCCTCAAATATACTGACAACTAGTTCAATCTTCGAATTTCAGTTCTCCCTTAGGGTTGTGGAGGTTCGATGCCAGTCGCTCCGTGGAAAAACTGAAATTCAGGTAAAACTAGTTGAACTAGTAGCCGACCCCAAATAAACTTGGGAATAAAGGCTCGGAAGAAGATATGTCTTAAAAAACCAGCCAAAAACCTAAGAAGATCTTAGCCAAAAAATACCAGTGCTTGATGTAAGCAGATGTTGTTGTGGACCCCCTTAGAGGTGGCACATATATCCACAATAACTATTCGTAGTCCTTTGATTACGTAGACAAAAAACTTACAAAAAGTTAGGGAACTATATTGCAATTATTTATTGCCAAAAAATGTAACATTTACGTAGAGGTAAAACCACTGAATAATAAATATTGTCGTAAATTAAATTACAACGTTATTACGGTGTAATGGAAGCATCAAATTTTCATACTTCAAGTGGATCAAAACATTATTAAGTGAGTACCTACGTAATCAAATTGAGGATTATATGAAGCCAAATTCACGATAATTTAATACAGCTTTTTTGACGTGGTGTTTTTTAGGGTTCCGTAGCCAAATGGCAAAAAACGGAACCCTTATAGATTCGTCAAGTCTGTCTGTCTGTCTGTCTGTCTGTCCGTCCGTATGTCACAGCCAATTATTTCCGAAACTATAAGAGCTATACTGTTGAAATTTGGTCAGTCGATGTATTCTGTGAACCGCATTAAGATTTTTATATAAAAATAGAAAAAAAAACAATACATTTTGTGGGTCCCCATACTTGGAACTGAAACTCAAAATTATTATTAATTAAAATATACGTGTGGGGTATCTATGGATAGGTCTTCAAAAATGATGTTGAGGTTTCTAATATCATTTTTTTCTAAACTGAATAGTTTGCGCGAGAGACACTTCCTAAGTGGGAAAATGTGTGTCCCCCCCCCCCTCTAACTTCTAAAGTAAGAGAGTGATAGAACTAAAAAAAATATATGTTGTACATTACCATGTAAACTACCAACGAAAATTGGTTTGAACGAGATCTAGTGAGTAGTTTTTTTTTTATACGCCATAAATCGTAACACGCAATATACCTTTCATCCAATCAATACACTAGTATAAAAACATCGATGAAAGTTACAACGAACTACAAGAACTTTTATTTGATGTACTTGCTGGTACGGAACCCTTCATGGGCGAGTCCGACTCGCACTTGGCCACTTTTTTTTCCTTAACGGGTGACATTTAGAAAGAGTGTTCATAATATAAAATAAGAAGTCGTTTAGGGTTAGGCGAAAACCCGGCTTTTTCATGAAAATTTTTCCGACAATCTTTATATTTTAATTTACTTTACTGTATTTAACGTTAACGCTAACCTACAAGATAGATATTTATTTTGGCCTTTTTTACATTGTCAATACAAATTTAGATAAAAGCCAAATTTTTTAGTTTTTTTTAAGAAAATATCAAAATTATCTCTCTGGTTTTCTATATTATATAGTAGAGCCATGCTGATTTCAGTACAAATGGGCCCACTCGACAGGGGCACTACTACCCTCACACAGAAGACGTTCCTAATAATGACAGCATTGTTGCTGTCGTATTTGGTTGGCGAGTGTGAGACCGGAGGCGTCATGGTATAGGTCACCATGCTGCATTACCCACCCTTACAATGTGTATAGTGACCTCTGGATTCTACTCATGCTTTCCATCCGGCAGAGTAGAGTCACTTTGGTATAAAAAAAACACAAAAATATTCGCAGATACACCATTATAATCAATAATTAACAATAGATATCAATTATTGGCAAAGCTTTTTGTAATTCATTGCTGACTTGTGTTTCATTCTTTAAAACAGCGATTTCCATGTTGTTCAGATTCTCTCTTTTATGATTCCAGTGCCCAGGTAAAGTCAAAGTAAATAAATTGAGTCACTGATGTAGTTCAGACAGTTCACTTTAAAAGGTTAACCCGTCTTTATCTACCCTTCTAGATTACTTGAAATGTATGCATTTTTTTTGTGAACAAATCCCCATAGACCATAGACCATCAGTGGTGGCTATGTCCGACTCTAACCGTCTAAAACCGCACGCCTTCTTTTGTACTATGAACCGAGGAACCAGGTATAACCTCGAAAGGAAGTCCCTGAAAAACATCAGCCCCCCTAGCCAAGTTGCAAACGTTTTTGTATGTGACGGATTAAGAATACAGAGTGTCATCACCCCTATTCATCCCTCGGGTGTCGTAAAAGGCGACTAAGGGATAAACTACGCAACACAAGATCAATGCAAAAAGAAGGAAAACTTGAAACCAACCCTATACCAACCCGTCTGGCCAGCGTAATATAGTAGGCCAAAACCTCCTTTCTAAGGAGAGGCCTATGTCCACCAGTGGACTGTTAAAGGCAGTTGATGATGATGATGATGACCCCTTTATTCTCTCGTTTAATTGGCTTATGTTACCCAGTCACGTGAACAAAACAAAATATTTGCTAACCAAACAAGAGAGATTAGAGAATACAGGTAACAAGATAGTCATCATCTACCGTTTCGTGTTTTTTTTTTCAAAACAAACATGAAACAGTGAGACTTTGTCAATAATAAATTTAAATGAAGCCACTCAAAACCATCCTTTCTTTCATTTCATATTTCATAATTTAAAGGGAGAGTGCTTAAAATATTGTGATGGAGGTAAAAAATAAAGTAATAAAAAAACTCATAACCATTTAGCTCATATTTCAACTTTTACATTTTTACATCAGTAATTGCGAAGTTTTATACCAACTTTTACCCTCCATTTAACCCCTCAAGGTATAAATTATCCAAAAAAGTTTTTACTATAAATGTCTGATTTTAAAGGTTTCGATAGATCATTATATCACCACATCACCACATTTTGACTACACGTTTGGTCTAGTGGTCGCCACACCGCTCTCTACTGCACTATGTATCGTGAGTTCAAATCCCACGTGGGACAACCCTTTGTGTGAATTAGAAATTGTTTTTCTGAATTTGGATGTGCTTTGTACTCACTTCATGTTTGTTTGAAAAGTCTCCCACGACACAAGATGAATATACCTAATGCGGAAGTTGTATTTAAAAAAAACACATAACATCAGTAACTTGGAACAATTCACTGCTGAGCATAATTATGCTTCCATGTACACAAGACTTGGTCTACTATACAACGTGGGCCAGACGGGTATATATATGTCGGAGCGTCAGGGGAGGCCTCACAGCGGTCTTAGTTGAGGTTATCCATCGTGGGCGGTGCAACGGCAGGAATTTCAAAATAAGTGTACACTTGTGTGGTTCAATGTCGTAACATTTAAACATCTTACATATCAAAGCAAAATCATAAACAATTAACAAGATTAAAACGATTTAAGAGGCAATAGTTTAGCGCATGTGCA
Source organism: Phragmatobia fuliginosa (assembly GCA_932526445.1). Classification (NCBI taxonomy): domain Eukaryota; kingdom Metazoa; phylum Arthropoda; class Insecta; order Lepidoptera; family Erebidae; genus Phragmatobia; species Phragmatobia fuliginosa. Next base: position 2,438,601 of record OW052066.1, on the reverse strand, counting down.
CCATTGATATATAATATACCATGTGCGCCGTGCGGTAGCCGTCAGTAGAATGACCGACCGCCATTACTAGAGTGCGACATGAGACTACTCTATTCGGAAATGATCCTCTCTTATTTAAATACATTCAACATCATTCAATATCGATTACAGAATTGCCTAATCCAACAAAACTAATACATTGAGCTATGATTACTATAAATCATTATTAACAGTCATGTAATTTATGGTACACAATCACGCGCCGTCTTAAATATATAATTAGGGTTTGTTACAAGTTTTCCTTCTCGTTGTACTGGTGTAGTTCTGCGAAGTACATTACCCTGTTGCCTCTTACGACACATATGAGATTAAAATAAGGGCTTGGTAACACTTCGTATTCTGAATATCTCACCACATGTAGGGATCGTTTTATCGATAATTTTATTTTATATTTACAACGTTAGAAGCTGATAATGAAAGTGAAGGACTAAAACAAACTTTACCATTTGGAAACCCAATACTATTATTTGGTGTCGAATTTGTTCGATCTAAACTAGATATTGGTATGTTCGAGGCCATTAAAATTAATGTCATAAATGTTTATGAAAACTAGGACCGGCGACTTAACATTCTTTCGAAGACGTAAGCGCACCCTGTCATAATTTCATACTCCTGGCTGTTGTTAAGAATTTTTGGTATAAAATACCCAACCCGATTTTTTGCCCCGATCCGGGAATAGAACCCAAGACCTCTTGATCGGCAGTTGCATACGCTAACCGCTAGACTAACACTTTCAATCCCCATTATTTTAAACTTGCTTAGCTTCAACATTTAAAAACGTTTTCTAAATGTTGTTGCGTATAGTTGCCTACATTATTTTTTTAAAAACGTTTGTCAATAGCAAATAACAATTTTAAAACTGTGTAAAGAAAAATATTCTTTCCACGACCGCCCTTTAGAATTTATATCATATTTTTTGAACACCATCCACAGCCACAGTCTTACAAAAAAGAAACAACTTAAAATTTTCTCATAATATTACTTTTCACCGAGAATACCTCTCTAGTACTTACTTGAGAGTACTCTTCAGTTACCGAGGAGGAGGAGGCACTGATGTTTTTAATTAAAACATTAACCCTGCTACAGTTTGGTTGTATCCAATATAATTATAATTATATTAAAATTGTTGTTTCATTGGTTCGGTATTGATTGCCAATTATCTGTTATGATACTAAACAAAATTAAATACTATTACAACCTGTTTTTTTGTGAAACTTTAGACAAAATGAACAGACTTTATGGTAGGATGAGAGTCCTCAGTGCGTTCCTGATCTTATTGTATTTTTTTTTCTGAAAGGTCTGTATAACCAATCACCAATGTAAGACCGGGATGTTGCGTATGTCCTCGTAGTGCCCTTTGTGCAAGGTGTATAAATCAAAGATCCGTAAAATCCATTCACTCTTATTTATTGACTCACGGTAATAATTACATGAAAATAATGACACGACTAATGTTAGAAGAGTGGTTCGAGAGCGACTGACTTGCGCCCATCGCGCTATGGCCCGACTCACTCAAATATGCTGACTCTAATAATTGTGTAATCATATTGTATCTACAGGTCGTATAACTAATCATGAATACTTAATTATTATGTTACATGAGGTAAGCATATTATGATTTTTACATTCACCTATCAAACTCAAATGTCATATTGCTATTATAATGATATCATGAATTCGAAAGTAGCTCGTCTGTAACGCGTTAACGTATAAACTGCTTCATCGATTTCAATTAAACTTCTCGTGAAGATACTTTTATTTTTAAAGAAGAACATTGGCGACTGTTTACCGTTATAACCGACATACACGCGGGCGGAGACGCGGGCAAAAGCGGGTCAGTAGTTTATGAGTCCCGCGGTACTACCCGAGTTTATAGTAATAAATCGCAAGTGACGCCGTCATCAGTTTTCTGTTAGTGTCCCGTCTTGTGTAGCCTGGTCTAGCCGTTCCAGAGATTACTGGAAACAAACAGACAGACGGATATTTCAAAAAAATGCATTTTTATGTAGGTAACCGTATATACTTTCATATGCATTTAGTAAAAAACTTTTAATTTGATATATTACATATAAACTTCAATTTTTTTTATTTGTATGGATTTAAACGTATTTAGAATAAAAAGAGACCTTTTATAAATCTGTGTCTTGTCTTCATAAATCAAATATTGTGTATATTTATGTAACAATTTGTATTTACAGTCGACTGTATCTGAGTCGAAAAGTAACCAGAAGAGATAGCATCAATATAATTTAAGTTTAAAATTTGCCGGAAACTTACAGAACACGAGTCCACACCAACTATTGTCTCTAGTGATGTGTATTTGTCAAGTTGTTACGGGATTTTACGAGATTCTTTTGATATTAACGGGTTTGGCATTTTCTATTCAATATGAGTATCTAAAATGGTATTTATTTAAATTGATTTTTTAAAATTATGGTATAGTTTCGGATTCGTGACACAGTCTTTTTTACAAGCGCCCAGTTATTCAATGAACATATTTCAGTGAATTTATTTTACTATTTATAACATAGCATAACTATTTATTGCTCGCGGCTCCGTCCACGTTTATGTTGAATATCGCGGTAACATTTTTTTGGGTAAAGTACAATCTACTAATATTAAAAATATTGTGGCTTTCTATTGGTAAAGGATTTAAAACTGTTTAAAGAGATTCCCTTACAACGTCACAAAGTCACATCCTTTATTTCTTTATAACATTAATATAAATATATGTTACGTCACAACACCATCAAATCAAAAGTCTTTAGAAGCCTACTGTTGAACGCTTTCATTAGGAGAACGTTTTTATCTTTTATACAGTGACAGCCACCATACCGCTGGAGAGATGAGTCGGTAGAAGGTTCCTGTCAAGTTCTCCTTCTCTTTGCAGTTAATTCGTCCTGCATCCTAGTCTTCTCCTAGTAATCTGTTATTACACCTATGTAATAAATAGAGTTGATGACACCATACGGACAAAATAACATCAATATTAGTTCTTCAACATCTTCAAATAGTAAGAAATTCGTTTATAACCATAACCTATTTACGATTATGCAAACTTCGTGTTGGAATCAAACAAAGTTAAAGAGGTGGTCCAAAATAAAATTAATGGCCTATAAAAGCCTGAGCTTAGTAAATCCTAGATGGATGTTTCTAGTTAATCTGTTCACTTGTAAAAAATGTTCCTATTTAATGCCATCAGTTTTCATTTATCCTGTTTAACGGCATCAGAAAATCTTTTTCTTCATTTACATCAAGAAGTTTAATGAAGAATCGAACGTATTGCTGTGATATATAGAAGTGCTATGTTTAATCAATTTTCTAGGGATTCGCTTGTATTTCATGAACGATGACCAAAAAAGCATATTGGAAATTGCAGTAATTTATCACGCAGTCCATTACTCGTTATTAAATTCCTGGAATTCTCGTATAAACATGTACAACACTATTCCGTTTCCGCGGCAGCTGCTACAACTTTGTCGTACAAAACAGACTGGGATATATTATAATTAAATTCGTTCACACTCGTAAATACGAGTACTTGTGCAACATATGAAGTTGCACCGATCGTTAAATGAGTTATTGGTTTAAGCGATAAACAATTTTGTACACAACAATAATACAATGACAATGAAAAATGGTTAGACTACTTAAAATCGATTTACAGAATAGTAAAAATTACTTGACACATCTATCACACAACCTTTTGATTATTAACCTGAGTCTGTATTACGGTTATAGTTACAGTTATCTGGGGACACGGCAGTGCCCCCGCCAAGTCGAGCAGAATAGCCATTTTCATTTTTATTCTAGACAAACTGCACTCATACATAGAAAAGGTGATCGTTGTTCAGGGTTGATATATGTTTTCCCTTGTGTGACATGTGGTAATGACCACAATCTAACATTAATAAAAAAACATGTCATAAAACAATCTCATACCTATCTATATAAATCTATTTTAGTATTACCTTGCCGCCTCTGCTGTATTTTACCAACCCATAAGCCCCCATTTATGAAACTGTAACACAAAGCAAATCCTGCACTCCAATATGGGGTAGGGGATTATCTGCCAGAGTTTCAGAATATCAAAATTTACACCATGTGGATTCAAATCCCACAAATCATTGCAAACATATGACATACTAGCTTCTACTACTACTATAGTTCTAGCAGTGGTTGTATAAACGGAAATAACGTTTTGTTAGTCAACCGCTTAAAGTAAAACGACCACAATAATTGTTAGGTGAAGTGAAAAATATATAAAAGAAAACCGCATCCCAATCGGTTAAGACATTTCTGAAATTCGCAGACTAGCAGATAAAAAACTTAAAACTATTTTTTGAGTTCCATTACTTTAATGTCTTTAATGTAAAATATACATTTCTTACAATTGATGAATATAATACTTTGTATTTATTAATATATGTAAAATATTAATCATTTGAAAGAAGTTACTTGTACAGTATCATTCAGTATTTATTTATCGAAACTTCTTGCAAAAGGCGAACTTAATGCCGCAGTCATTTTCTTCCAATGAAACCTTTGAAAATTGCAAAGCTGTGGGTGGCAGTACTGGCAGGCGTATATTCGAGTAGTGTGTAAGACGTGAGACTACATCTAACTATGTTACAAAAGAACATAGATAAACATACTTCATACATATTAATTATAGTACAAATATCAAAAATCGGCCAAGTTCGGTTTTAAGACATATTTTATGATATCCCTCATACCACCATGCAGTAGAATAAAAATGTTATAAAGACACATATCCAAGCAAAGAATATTTTTTTTTCTTTAACCATTTGGAAGGTAAGTCAAGTATATACGGACATGACGGAACTTTCAATTTTTTTTTTTTTTTTAATCTCTGGAATAGTTGGACGGATTTTGCCGATACTTTACTCTTAACTATGCTATATCCCAGCAAATAATCATTTCTTTATCTCTAACCATTTAGAAGGTAAGTCGAGGATAGGCGGACATGACGGAACTTTCAAAAAAGCTGCCAAGTGCGAAGGGTTCCGTAGTAGCAAGTAACATCATATAAAAGTTTTTGTAGTTCGTTGTAACTTTGATCGATGTTTTAATAATAGTGTATTGATTGAATATAAGGTAAATTGCGGTTTACGATTTATGGCACATATTTCCACTGTGGAAGTGTCTCTCGCGCAAACTATTTTTTATTTTTGAGTTTCACTTCTAAGTTTGGGGACCCCTAAAATGTGTTGCTTTTTTTCTATTTTCATATAAAAATATTAATGCGGTTCACAGATTACATCTACTTACCAAGTTTCAACAGTATAGTTCTTATGATTTCGGATAAAGGTGGCTGTGACATACGGACGGACAGACAGACGAATCTATAAGGGTTCCGTTTTTTGCCATTTGGCTACGGAACCCTAAAAATCATTTTTTTAAATCTGTGGATCAGTTGGATCGATTTTACCGAAACTTTAAACTAAACTATACTATGTTATTTTAGACTAGGTGTTACCAGCGATTGTTATTGTGAAGGTGCAGCTATTAGTATATAAATAAGAATGACACTTATAGATGACGTCGTTAATAAGTCTCCGTACAACTTCCGTACTTTAAATTTTTATATTCATTTTATTAAATTTATTTATAAAATTTGTTTTTTTTATACTAGCGTCACCACCACCACGCAACCCCATCTGCGTCTTTTTGTACCCTTAGCTTGATGTTATATCGCGGAAACAAATTTTATTCCCATAAAAAAGGTTATAGTGAGCCCACCTTGATTACACTAGAACTTTTAAAGGTAAACAATTCCGTCCTACATGATTTTTGCGTGACTTTATCCGTTTACGCAGCGCACGCAGCGGAAGGTCTCAAGAGGAAAAAAAATCCCCGATTTTGAGACATTCTTCATTGGTGCTCCGTTCCTATTGGTCTAAGCGTGATTATAAATAGCATATAGCTTTCCTTGATAAATGGGCTATCTAACACTGAAAGAATTTTTCAAATCGGACCAGAATTTCCTGTGATTTGCGGTTTCAACAAAATAAACAAACAAAATCTTCAGCTTTAAAATTTAATTTTCTTTATTTTTTATTTACTCCCCAATATATATAATATAATAACTTTGCTATACAGTTTTAAGTTTCCGTAATGCAATGACTTAGCAATAGTCCCGTAAATTGTAATATTGCAGCTCTACAGCGACGATGTTGTCAGTGGCGTGACCCAGTTCTGTCAGATATCTTACAGTTGAGCGAGGAGATAAGCAACTGAGACAATCCGGGCTTTTCATTTCTAATGCAACATCCAGTAAGCACGGGTATCACGGCGACCCTGAGATAATTCCCTAGTAAGTAGAAACAATTGTATTTGTACCAGCGTGAAGAATTCATTTTGAAAGAAAAATTTTCTTTTTTTTTTACTTGTACATCTGGCGTCTGTTTTGTTTGAATTTCTATTTTAAATAGATAAAAGTATTCGAGACTTAAGATTTTTATTTGTTTATGGTTTATTATTGTTGCCTTTACAATACTTTAATGTTGTAATTTTTTTCTTACAAGGAATTTAGAATAATAGCCAGGAGTATGGTAGTTTGGCGTAGCTTCACACCCTTGCCTCGGAGAGCACGCTAAGTCATCGGATCCGGTTGTAACTATCGTCTATGGCAATCATTGCAGGGAAGCCAGTGCCTTTAAATATACTGATACCTATATAGTTCAATCTTCGAACTCAGGGAATTCGCTCTTAGAGTTGCAAAGGTCTGCAGAAAACTTATATTCAAATAAAAACCGTTGAATCAATCCCAAATAATCTTGGGAAGAGGTAAGAACATGATACCTACCTATATATCAATAAAAAAAGATGTAATTAATAACTAAAATTATAAAAATATTTTACATTTATGTAAATAAATAATAATTGACATAAATTGTATGCCTTCTCAATTTTTTTCTCGATCTTAAATACAAGTATCACACAGAGCATTATCGCTAAGCAGTTCTTCATTATATAATTTTCACTCATGATCATCGGCACTTGGTAGAATTATAAAAAATAGATCCATGTAATTAAATTCACTTGTACTTTATTCAACCATTTAATACCTGAGCAGTTTCGCCATAAAGCATATTTAAGTTTAAAATTTTTCATTGCTTTTGTCACTCTTGGATTAGGATTCCGAGGGCCTATTCCCCCTCTCATTGCTTCAAATAGAGGATACTCAATATATCCACTCTCACTTGCGTGATTTTCAGATATATATGTTGGAAGTAATTTATCACCACTTCATCTTTGACTGCCTTATTGGTCTAGTGGTTATCGTATGCGGCTGCTAAGCAAGAGGTCTCGGATTCGATTCCCGGATTGGACCAAATATTTGTGCGATCCACAAATAATTGATTCGAAGTCTGGGTGTGTATGTATTTACAAAAAAAGTATGTTTATGTATTTATATCAGTTGTTTAGTACCCATACTACAAGCTATGCTTAGTTTGGGACTAGATGATGTTGTGTGTAAGATGTTCGAAATATTTATTTATTTATTTGTTTACATGAGTCTTCTGGCCATAAAAAAGAGACCTAGAAAAATAACAGTAAGAACATAAATTAAGTCTTTTTCATTATTTTTGAGATTAATGATATTGGGTATGTTCATTTAGAGGTAATTCAAGCTATTTTAGCTTCACTTTACCTATCAATTTTATGTCTGGCTTCTACAGTTGTAGGAAGATAGATTATCTTGAAGATCGATGGGCAAGCGTATCACTATCAAAATGGATGGCTGTTGATATTATACGATCAATAATACGACTAATGACCGCATTATGAACAGGATATGTGATAATTTAGATATCGTTTGAAAACAATGAATAAGAACTAAATAGACAGAGTTCAACATCTAGAAAAATATAAACCCTATACACTTTTGAATTTGTTTCTGACAATGAAACGAATATAAACCACAGACTACCAATTTCCTAGACATCGACAGACAACAGCCTGCAGATAACATGGATTGAGAAATTCCGGTTAATGCACGATTGCAAAGGACAAGATCCATGTTCAATAAATCCAAAATTTGTAGAATTCATTTTTGTAGGGGATATAAGAAAATATCTCACTCTCTTTAAATAATAAGCTACTCTTTAAACTATACATTAACGTGTAAATTCAATGGAAACAATATTATAAATCTTTCAACAAAATGATGATTGACTACCTTTTAACAAAATTGTAATTTATTCCTGAACTGAATGCCTTTAATAGATGAAAACCACCAAAGTCTACCTCAAAGTTGATCTAAATTTTATAATAGTGTTATAATTATCTGGTTCAAATTTCAGGGAAATCAATCATCATTGGTAATGAACTATGTTAGACCTAGAAAAATAATTAACAGTAAGAACATAAATTAAGTCTTTTCTTAACTTATGAAAAGACTTAATTTATGTGACTGCCTTGTTGGTCTAGTGGTTAGCGTATGCGGCTGCTGATCAACAGGTCTCGGGTTCGATTCCCGGGTCAGACCAAATATTTTTGTAATCTACATTAATATTTGTTTCGAAGTCTGGGTGTTTTTCTATGTATAATATGTATGTATTTACAAAAAAAAGTATGTTTATGTATTTATATCAGTTGTTTAGTACCCATAACACAAGCTCTGCTTACTTTGGGACTAGATGATGTTGTGTGTAAGATGTCCAAAATATTTAAAATATATTTAAATTTAAAATGTTAGCTATCAATTGAGCAGGTATATTTATTGAGTCCTAATTAGGGTTCCTTAGTTCCGTCCGTCCGTCCGTCCTTCATTTCACTATAAAGGACATTTTCAAAAACAAGGCGTCCCCCCCCCTTGTAAAAACTAAACAACTGGTTTTAAAAGTCTAGAAAAAAATTATGATAGTAGTTAATTTGATGAACTTTAAAGAAAAACTATTACGGCTTGATGCTTTGTTAGTTATGAAGTTATATAGGTCTAACTTGTGAAATATGTCAACTAGAAAACTTCGTACAAAAACAATGAAATATTATGTAACTGTTTGACACAATTTTATTTCCACTTGCCGTAACTACAAAACCCTACTTGATGTGTGACCAGACACGTACTTGCCCGAATTTTTCTATAGGCAATTTTCAAGTTGTTTCTTACCAAAGCTTTATTTTAAAACAAAGAGAAAAAACATTTTTTCTGCAAAATTCCGAGAAATGTTTCGCCATAAATGGTTTTCCAAAATAAAACTTTCAATTTCGTTTTTGTCTTTAAAATATTAGACGAGAATAATGAGGAGGCTTATCTGACAATCTTAATGATAACAAAGTACTTATTTCGAGAAAAAAACCTTTTGTTCAATTTAAGTCTTTTTATTCTTTCAAGTTTTAAGGAGAATAATTATTTGTTATATGTTTGAATCAGATAATAATTGAATATTGATATGTATGTTTTTCTATGCTTGAAGTACATTGTTATTTTTAAGAGAGTAAGCTCACCTATTACCTCGAATCAGTCTTGAAATTATAATTGCATATTTGTTTTTTTGTTTTTAATGTTTTTTTTATATTTGAGTAGGTGCTTCATCATTATCATCAATAGCCTTTAACAGTCCACTGCCTCTCTCTCGCTCTCGCTCTGCCTGGCCTCTCCTTTGAAAGGAGGTTTTGGCCTACTATACCACGCTGGAAAGACGGGTTGGTAAAGGGTTTGTTTCAAGTTTTCCTTCTCTTGGCAGTGATGTTAGCTGCTTATTTTGTTCCTTTAGTCGCCTCCTCCTCCTTTAGCAGATTTATTGTCGTAATGTTTACACTAGGCGACACGCGACAGCGACAGCTCGGCGACTTGACACGACGACAGTCTGCAGCCGACAAACTTCATATAATTTGCTCAAAGCTCCGCACACTTGGCGTGAGAGACGCCCGATGAAACGACAACGTTGCGTCTTGTCGCGGCGACAAGTCCCCCAGTTTGCGATGGCCGTTAGGCTCAGTGAGTTGTGCCAGAATGTTTCTACAATTCTGCTTAGGATCAGGGAATTATGTATCAAGTTTTTATTATTTCTTGTAGATTTATATACTATGATACTAGTATTCAAAAATTCTAATTCCATCCACCACTTTTTTCTGTAGCTAGCGCCATGATCACGGAGTCAGAGATCAGCTACTCCGTGCCGAAATATCGGAATTATTGGATACTCATTAACAAAAAGGTACATGGTAGCAATCCCGCAGATTTTTATTCTAATGTTACTGATCATGAAAGTTTAAAACAATATAACGTAAACATTTCTCAACGCGATACAAGTTTCACTTATATTGAATAGGTCATTACTGTTTTCTAGTCCTCAAGTAATTTCTTTTTGAGTTACAACCGCATATAAATTTGAATACTGGATTGTCTCGTTCCAATACAATATGTCGCCGAATAATAAAATTTGTACTTTGTATTCATAACAGAGAGGGCGCATCCAATCTTGGTAACTTTCAGATTTAGTATATATTTATGGAAATTTTGGACATTGACACTAATGAGAAGTCAATAATAAATCATAAGGGACCAGACTATGAGGCAACTACATATGTACGCTGCACGGTTGGCCTAGTGGTTTAAGCGGTCGACACACCGCTTTTTACTGCGCCAAGAGTCGTATGTTCAAATCCCACTTGGGACAACACTTCGTGTGATTAGCAAATTGTTGTTCTGAGTCTGGGTGTTCTTTGTGTCCGTTCCATGTATGTTTATAAAGTCCCCATGACACAGGATTTATAATCCTAATGCAAGAGATTTCGATAAGAAAAAAAAAAAAATGTTTGACTGAAGACTGAAGTGTGACTGAAGAGGACTGAGATTTGATTGATCAGAACTGACAGTGAGACCGCCTGCCAGTTTAGGATAAACTAGGAGTTTTAAAACCACATCACAAATATCTACGTATATCGGGTGTGGCCATCTGTTTATGCTATTGCATTTGGAAAGTCGCCAGTGTAATGTAACCTTAATGGACTAATGGAAAGAAGATTGATGCGATCACTTAAATGGGTAAAATAAAATGTAATCTATTTTAAAGAGGAGAATGGGCAGTCTAACTTTCAGCCGATGACGTCACAAGATGATCTTAATTTTTATTGTAATACTTTACATTTATATCATTCCTGGATTTTAAGTTACAGATATAAACCAATGATCTAGATTAAAAATTATATAGCGAGTGTTTTTCTTTTACGATTTCGAAAATTATCCTGCTCTGTTTATTAATTTCATAATTTAAATACACAACAAGAATTATTCAAATACGTATTAAATGTCTACCGTATTGACGCGTGTATGTCGGGTTTCGCGGTAGAAAGTAACGGTAAAAAGTAGCCTATGTCCTTTCAAAAGTGCAATTCTATCTTCATACCAAATTTCATCAATGTCGGTTCGGTCGTTTGGGCGTGAAAGCGTAACAGACAGACAGACAGAGTTACTTTCGCATTTATAATATTACTAGCTTTCCGCCCGCGGCTTCGCCCGCGTGGAATTGGTTTATATCGCGCGACACGGTATGGGTAGATTAAACAATCTTACATGATTTTATGTTTGATAATAAGGAACTTTGACACAAACTTTCGTCCCCTATTTCAAACCCTTCTACCTTTATTTTCGCTATGAAAAGTATCCTATGTCCTTCCCCAAGTTCAGTTCTATCTTCATACTAAATTACGTCAAAATCGGTTCTGTGGTTTAGATGAAAGCGTAACAGACAGACAGAGTTACTTTCGCAATTATAATATTAGTAGGGATTACACCATCGGAAAGTAGAGATTTCATCAAACAGAAAACACCCCAATTTTTTGAAAAAAGTAGATATTTTGACAGGTGAATTTTCGCTATTAAGTCAAAATAGGGTGAAAAAAATTAATATTTCAATCAAAAAAATTACAGTGTATTTGGGACTTATAAAGGTAAGTTTGCACTAAACTTCGTTTAAAAATGATTTTATTTGTAAAAGATAAAAATAGAAAACCAAAAACTATGTGAAAAAAAGTGTAAATAAAAAATCGGCCAAGTGCGTGTCAGGCCACGCACAGGAAAGGGTTCCTCAGTCACCCATAATGGTACGTGGATTAGAAATTGTATCCAATGGATAATTGTTATGTTTACGTATTAATGCGTTAATTTTGTATGACGTTTTCCAAGTAAGCACATTGTAGAAGTTAAGCCTCTGTAACTCCTGAACTAACAAAGTCATCTAATTCGTTATAGTTTTCATTTAAAGTCCATTATATGGACCACTATCACGAATTTTTCCAGATTTTTTGAGCCGGCCGCTTAGCTCTAAAAGAGGGGGAGGATGCCCGGTTTTACAAAAAAGTGGCCTTTAAAGTGGAATTTCTCTCAAACGGATTCCTAAATCAAAAAATCGTCTTAACAACCCATTAATGTTTTTAAAAGACCTATATAATGATACCCCACATGATGGGGTAGCCGCGAGAAAAAACAAAACATCCACATTTTACGTGTCGGGGAGGTACCCTAAATAAAAATATTTTTCATAATTTTATTGTAGCACTTTGTCGACGTAATTACAATACATATTCATGCAAAGTTGCATCTTTCTAGCACTTACTGATTGGATGGTAAGTCGAGGACGGACGGACAGACGGACATGACGAATCTATAAGTGCTACAATAAAAATAATTTTATTGTAGCACTTTGTCGACGTAATTACAATACATATTCATGCAAAGTTGCATCTTTCTAGCACTTACTGATTGGATGGTAAGTCAAGGACGGACGGACAGACGGACATGACGAATCTATAAGGGTTCGAAGTCATAAACTTCGGAACCCTAAAAAGTTGTAGATCTTTTAATTACCTACAACTTTGCCATTTAACTTTTTTCCGTAGGACTTGTAGTTTTGCCGGAAATTGAGATAAACCGTTTTTTACCCTTTGTTTTATATATTTAGCCATCCAAAGTGACTCTACCCTGCCTGATGGAAAGCATGAGTAGAATCCAAGAGTCGGGGCTACCACACTTGCTGCGAATGCAGACAATAATGTATGGCAGCCCACACTAAGGCGGCTTAGTGAGATGCTTTTTCACGCCCCGTCCGAGGAGGACTCGAAAACCTCCCCCCCTACCCAACCCCCCTCAGATCGCCCGTAAATTATTTTTCCTTTCATTTTTATAATATTCTCCTCCTTTTCCAATGGGTTTCATCGTACTATAATTTTGTTTTCAAAAATTATCTACCCTGGTCTACTGGTCTTTATGTCATTTACAAACTATCATTATGGTTGCCATGCAAGTGTGTTATGCCTAGCAACCTGTGAAGTTTTGACAGGAGATAAACAGTGATACATTTTGACATCTACGATTTATGTATTTTTATAATCACCTAGGTAAAAAGGTAAAAACCTTTGTATCTCGATTATTGCAATAAAAAGTAGCCTATGTCCTTTCCCAGGTTCAGTTCTATCTTCATTCCAAATTTCATCAAAATCGGTTCAGTGGTTTAGGCGTGAAAGCGTAACAGACAGACAGACAGAGTTACTTTCGCATTTATAATATTAGTAGGGATTATTATATTATTATTATTATGTTGGTAAATTTTATATTTCTCAGCTTTTGCTGGTAATAATTTGTGACATTTACGGACTCAGTCAAGTAAATGCCACGGTATTTTATGAAAATTTAAGCGTGTGCTTCTGTCATACTGTGAGTGTTTTCGTCTATTTGCAGAAACTTTCTGACGATTCTGCATGTGTTTAATATGGCAGCTTTTTGAAGGAGTATGTAGGTGTTGGGTTTTAGATCAAGGAGTTTCAAACTGTGGTGTATGTGTTTAGGGATAACTCCAGTAGTAGAAAGAACTATAGGGACAATATATACTTTCTGTTGTTTCCAGATTCTTAATACTTCATCCTTAAGGTCCGTATATTTGTGTACTTTTTCTGCAATTGTTTTTTGTAGGTTGTGAGTGTTGGGGATAGCTATATCAATTAGGTAAGTAATTTTATTTATTTTATCTTGTACAGTTATATCAGGCCGGTTATAGTGTATTGTCTTGTCGGTCAGTATTGCACGGTCATAGTAAATTTTATGGGTGCTATTTTCTAAAACTGCTTTAGGAGTATATTGGTAGTATGGCGTATGTGTATCTGGGATAAGTTTATGTTTGAGAGATAGTCTTTGGTGAATAATATTTGCGACTTGATTGTGTCTATGTGTGTAGTCAGTTTGTGCAAGATTAGGGCACGCTCCAGTAATATGTTGTATGGTTTCTGACTGGTTATGACATTTCCTACATCTGTCGTCTGTTACTTTAGGGTCTTTGATAATATGTTTTCTGTGGTTTTTTGTGTTTATGATTTGGTCTTGGATTGCTATGATAAAGCCTTCAGTTTCTGGAAATAGGGAACCAAGAGTGAGCCATTTGTTTGAAGCTGTTTTATCTATATGGAGTTGTTCAAGATCTTGGGGGTGTCGGCCATGAAGTGCTTTCTTTTTCCATTGTTCTAGTTTACAGGTTTCATAATTATTTTCGGTGTTACCTATTTCTGTCTCTTGAGATAGATTTAGTGGAGTGTGGTTTAGATCATTACTAACTATTGCTTTATGAATTTCACTATTGTTAGCTTTTTCGAAGAAAAATGATTTTAATTTTGATATTTGCGTGGTCCATAAGGTAAATATGTCGATAAGCCCCCTCCCTCCATCCTGTCTTTTGACTGTAACTCTTTCTATAGCCGATTTTGGATGTAGACAATTGTGTTTAGTAAGGATAGTTCTAGTGGATATTTGTATATTATTTATATCCGTTTTAGTCCATTTTATAATTCCAAAAGAGTAAGTTAATATGGGTATAGCGTAAGTGTTTATTGCTTTTATTAAGTTTTTGCCAGCTAAATTACTTTTACATAAAACATGTACCCTATGCTTATACTCGTCTTTTAAAGCTATTTTTAAATTACTATGATCTATTCCCTTTGATTGATGATAACCTAAATATTTATATAGCTCATTCGGTTCCATAGCTGTAATTGTTTCATCACGAGATACTGCGTAATCACCTGGCTGGATCTTTCCTTTAATTATGTGAATAGTTTTGCATTTATCTAACCCAAATTGCATGCTGATATCTGTACTAAATTTTGCTGTAGCGTCTATGAGTGCTTTCATTTCTTTTGCTGTTTTTGAATAAAGTTTTATGTCATCCATGTAAATTAAATGTGATATGCTAGTTTCAGTATTGTTATTCTTTAATCGATATCCAGCCTTGCAATTCTGCAGTATCTGTGATATAGGGTTTAGGGCGAGACAAAACCATAAAGGACTTAGGGAGTCACCTTGATATATACCTTTTTTTATTACTATTTCTCTACTAGTGATATTGTTTAGATGAAGTGTGGTTTTCCAGAGGGGCATTATGTTTTTTAAGAATTCTATTATAACAGGACTAAATTTGTATATTTTTAAAATGTGTAGTAACCAAGAGTGTGGAATGCTATCAAACGCTTTTTTATAATCTATATATGTACAGTGTAAATTTCTTTTATTAGTAGTTGCATGTCTATGAATTAGAGAGTCGATAATAAGTTGCTCCTTACATCCCATATGCCCTCTTCTACATCCCTTTTGTTCTTCGGCAAGGATATTGTGCTGTTCTATATGAGCAGTGAGTTTTTGAGTTATGGCTGATGTGAGAATTTTGTATATAGTGGGTAAACAAGTAATGGGTCTATATTGTGATGGTTGTGATGTGTATTGGCCTTTGGGCAGCATGTATGTTATACCTTTAGCTATGAACGGTGGTGTGCTTTGTTGTCCGTGAATTATGCTTGTGAAATTTTTTGCTATGATTTTATGAAGTGCAGTAAATTTTTTGTACCAATAATTATGTATTTTGTCTACTCCTGGTGATTTCCAGTTGTGAAGCCTACTTGTAACAAATTTTATATCAATTTCTGTAATCTCTTTGAATTCCATTTCATTTAAGTTTGCCCATTTTCTTTCTTCTTCGGTTATCCATTGTGTTCCCCCGTTATGATGTACTTCTGTCTCCCAGATCCCTGCCCAAAATTCTTCTAAGTCGTGTACTGCTGGGGTTTCAATATTATTATTGTTTGCTAGTTTTTCTTTATTTGTATATAGGTTTCTATAGAAAGTTTTCTCATTGCTATGGAAGAGTTTATTATCATTTTTTCTTTGTAGTGCTTTTTTATATCTGGCTAGTCTATGTGATTTTAATGCTAACTTCTGTTTAAGTGTGTCCAGAACGTCCTCTGGCCTCTTATTATTATTTTCATGACTACTGTGTTTTCGATAGTTGTGTATTATTTTGTTTACTGTCTCCACTATCTTTTTTGACCTATTATTGTTCAAAAATTGTGTAAGTCTACCGATGTTGGTTCTAAGTTGTGTTATGTCTCTCTCTAGTCTATCTTGCCAGGCTGGTTTTTTGTTACTGCGTTGGGGTATGGATTGTGGTTCAGTGTCATATCCTAGTTCTCGTGAAATTACTAGGGCACTACAATATATGAGTGTATGAATGTCGGTTAGTTGTGACTCATCAGAGAAGAACTCGTGCAGTAAGGTACTATTAAAGAAATTTGTTAATTTCGCAAGATACAAACTATATTTAAGTTTAGGAAGTCGGGGCCTGAGTGTAGGGTCTAAGCCTGCAAATTCAGTTATAGCTGTCTGTAAGTGTTCTTTCAGTTTCTTTTCTGATGAGTCTAATAAGACATTAGACTGCAAAGTTTCTATTTCGGTTTCCATTAATAGCATTGTAGTTTCAGTTTGTGTTGATATATTCGTACAAAGTGGAGTTTGTGTATTGTGTATGTCACATTCAATGGTATTAAGGCAGTTATAGGATGTTTGTGTATTTGTTAGTAGTGTTTGTTGTGAGGTTGGGTACATAGTGTTGATTCTTTGCGAATTACTATCTGATTGTGATTGTAGGATAATATCTTCTTGTTCTAATTCTAACCTGACTTCTTCTTTAATTTGTTCTAATTTCTCATTTGTAAGCATTCTATTTCTGATAATGACTCTCCTTTGATCGGAAACTCGTTGTTCTGAAACTGTCACGGTAGGGTACTGTTTTAAAAAGTGTTCATGCAGTAATTTTCTGTATGTTGTCATGTCTGTTTCTAATTTAGTAATGCGGTAGTAGGTACGCATGATGAATATATTAATATCTTCTGTCCATTTCATGCGTACACGTGTTTTCCCAGTCTTAGTGGACGCAGGTAATAGGGTATTCACCCCCTGCGCAACATCTAAGGCCGGTGTGTCTATGGGTGTTGGTGTTCTTGTAGAGAATTCTGATGGAGTATATGATATTGTTGATGCACTATAAGGTTCTTCTCGTGAGCTACTATTGTCGCTAATGTCGTCAGTCTGTCGGTCAGAATATAAGTCGGCTGTAGCATTTTCGGGTAACCCGGAGGGAGCCCGCCTACTCAGCTCCACTCCGCCGACGGTTCGTATGCTGTCACACCCAGCGTCAGCTCCAGGTGTGCCTCGGCGATTGCCCCCGAGCAGCGGCCCTATACGTTTACTTTTTAAGCGCGTCTCCATATTTAATGGGTTGCCAGAGCCATGTTAGCCGTGCCAGTAATTTTATATCACGTGTCCGCCCCCTACGTGAATCTGATGGTCGATTCGGACGTATGGTTGGAACTTGAGGGGGCAAATTATTATTATTATTATTATTTTTATTCAAGTCTATAAACATACTAATTACATTTTTAAATATAAATATAAAAAATACATTTAAAAATATAAAAAATAGTAGACCACCGACTTCGGGTTCAGGGACCAAGAAACCGGTGGTTAGGGCTCCAAAGACAGGAACCTCCTCACTATACGTGCCGTGTTAAGAAGAACTGCCTTCTGCATCAGACCCTTGATCCAGCCATCTAACGTGAGCCTCTTAAGGTGTTGGTCGAGGCTCTTGGCTAGCAAACCATGAACAGAAACGACTATCGGAACAATGATCGCCGAATCGACATTCCACATATCGACAATCTCGTGAGATAAATCCAAATATTTTATTTGTTTTTCTTTTTCAACCTTCACGAGATTCTCGTCATGAGGAACAGCGATGTCGACAATCATTGCGCGGCGCTCTAATCGATCTATCACCACAATATCAGGCTTATTGGCAACAATAGTCCTGTCTGTGATAACAGATCGATCCCAATATAATGTAGCACGACCATTCTCGAGAACTGGGTCGGGCTCATACCTGTAGTATGGCACCTCCAAATTCACAAGTTTGTATTTAAGGGCAAGTTGTTGATGTACGATCCTGGCTACTTGATTGTGTCTATGCAAATATTCACCGTTAGCAAGACGAGAACAACCAGAAATAATATGCCTGATAGATTCCCCGGGACGGTGACATGCCCGACATAAGTCAACCGTACCATCCTTCAGGATATATTTTCGATAATTATTCGTCATGATAACTTCGTCCATAATTGCACAAACAAAACCTTCGGTTTCTCCAAAGAGATCACCATACCGTAGCCAGGAAGTTGATGCTTTAAAGTCTATATCGGGCCCGTTCAAAGCCCGATAAAACCGACCATGAAGCTCTTTACCCTTCCATACCTCCTTGCGATCATCAGTACTAAGTACTACAGGTTTGCGCCAATTCTCTTTAGCCAGAGCGAGTGGAGTGAATCCGTTATCCACTGCAACCACATTGCGATGCACTCCCACATCAGTATTAAGAAAATATTCTCTGAGATTGTATATCTCGCGATTATGTAGGGTCTTGATATTTAAAAATCCACGACCCCCAAACTTTCGCGGGATATACAATCTCATAACCGACGAACGTGGGTGGTGCATTCGAAATACAGTCAATAAGGTACGGACTCTCCTGTCAAGGGCATCTAATTCGGTCTGAGTCCATCTAAGTATACCAAAGGAATACATCAGAACCGGCATGACCCAACCATTGTAGGCTCGCACCTTGTTACCCCCTGACAAAAGACTCTTAAAGACTTTTTTCAGGCGGCCAAAGAAGCGTTCCCGCAACGTTTGTTTCATATCAGTTTCTGGTATTCCTAAGGACTGCGAAAAACCTAGATACTTGTAGGTTTCGGTGGCAGAAAGAGATCTGAATTTTGTTGAATCTGAAAGTTCTATTCCTTCAGATTCTACAATCACACCTTTCTTCACATACATGACTGCACACTTGTCTACACCAAATTCCATCTTGATGGAATTACTAAAGTTTTCAGTGACCTTTAGTAACGCTGTCAATTGTAATTTAGTGGAGGCCAGAAGTTTCAGATCATCCATGTAAAGAAGGTGAGATATAACTCGATCATCTTTCTGTAACCTATAGCCTAACCCTGAACCCTCTAAGAGAGTGCTAAGAGGGTTCAAGGCCAGACAAAACCACAAGGGACTCAAACTGTCACCTTGAAAGATGCCCCTCTCGATCTTTATAAGTACGTCGTTTACCGCAGTTTGGCGACATCCAGGATAGCGAAGGACTGTCCTCCATTGCCCCATACATGACTTCAAGAAAGTGCATAGAGTTGTATCAATTTTATACAACTCCAGCACCTTCAAAAGCCATGAATGTGGAACTGAGTCATATGCCTTCTTGTAATCTATCCAACATGTCGCCAAACTCTTACGATTACGACGTACCTGTTGGCTAATGGTCATATCCACGATAAGGAGCTCTTTAGTGCCACGGGTCCCACTTCTACATCCATTCTGAAATACGGAAAGTATCGAATTATTATTAAGATGAGTAGTAATTTTGAGTCTCAGAATAGATGTAAGAAGTTTATATAATGTTGGTAAGCAAGTAATAGGCCGAAAATTTTTGGGATCCGTGGCAGCACCAGATTTATAGAGTAAGTGGGTCATGCCAGTGGTCAAAAATGGGGGTAATGAACTCGAATCCAACGATGTCTGAAATTGCGATGCCAAACACGCATGTGAGCTACGGAACCACTTAAGCCAAAAGTTGTGCAGTCCGTCTGGACCAGGTGATTTCCAATTCGGTAATGAACGGACTGCACAACTAACGTCCTCTGGACTGATGGCCACAGGTTCCATGGGTTTTATAGGCTCACATGAACGCTTGACATCCCAAAGCCAATCACCATCTGTATGAATGACAGGCACCGACCAGATGTTTTGCCAAAATGTATTTGTGGTATTTTGATCTGGAAAGTGCCCATCATTCACACATGGATTCGATTCCTCCCATTTTCGGTACACCCACTTCTCATTACTTTGGAACATCCGATTCTGATTATACCGATCTACTCGTTTTTTATACCGCCTAATTCTGTTTGCCCATGCATAAACTTTTTGCTTTAGAAAGTCTATGCGCTCTGTGACACATGACATATACCGTTGAGGACTGATAGCAGTCCCTAGGAATGCCTGTTTCACAAAGCGCATGACTCTCGGTCGCATATTACCAGATCTAAAACTAATTAGCTTACCAATGAGTGTCCTTGTCTCAGCAATACGACGTTCGATTCTATACTGCCAAGCTGGCATAGTAGTTTTTGGTCGAGTAGCAGTTATATTTTCTACAAATTTAACACCAGCTACTCGACAAACTGCAATTGCCGCACAGTATAGAATGGAATGTGTATCACTAAGATCTTCGCTATTACTGAAATAATCCGGTAATAACGAATCAAGGGCACTCACTAGCGCTAAATTTCGTTTATGAATGGGCAAACAAGACAACCGGGGTCTGTTATTAGAATTAACATATCGGTATTTCTGAATCGCATCCTCCAAAGCGCTCCTTATCTTATCATTACATTGGGTACTTACGGATATAATTTCACTGTCCACTACTGCATCAACACCTTCATCTTGTGGTACCACATTCTGAACATGCGACACTGAAGGGACAGCCAAGCTATTCCGTATGTCAGAGCGAATCCTCTCAAGTACAGCATCATCCAGCAGGTGACAGCGCTGTATAGCTCGTACTTGATCCGACAATCGTTGTGCTGATACGTTGACGGCTGGTTCAAGCTCCTGAAACAAAGAGACTAGTCGAACACGGTACGCAGTGAGGTTTGTTCCCAACTCTGTAGCCCGAAAATATGCCCGCATGACGTTCTCATTTATTGAATGTGACCATTTCATGCGGCGCACACCACCACCGGTAGCGGGGACCCTTTTCGAGGTCAGTGGTCCTCGGGATCCCAAGCTGTCTGGTGGCCGGGTTCTCTCCTGCCGACGTACAGGTGTTGGCGACGTCGGCGGAGAGAAAAACTCGTCGCTGGAAGTACTGCTCGACGCCTCAACAACAGTCGAAACTTCTCCTGTTGACTCCAAGGCTGGTGCGGCGGAGCACAGCAACGAGTCCGGAGATCTTACTTGTGCTCTTTTTCTAGCTCTTGTCAGCATTATCGTGAAAGTCCTTTATTTTAATGTATTTTGTCATGACGTTAAACGTCATGTTTTACATCAAATATGTTTTTATTGATTTTTTATATATTTTTATGGTATTTTTTAAGGTGTTCAATTTATGCCAATAATCCATTCTATTATTTCAAATTTCTGGTTGTTTAGCGTTATTTAAATCGGTAAAAACTATTTATTTGCGAAAAAATGTATAAGGACGTCCAACTGCTTTAAGTGTTGCTAGTGTTGGATTTATCTCACGAGATTGTCGATATGTGGAATGTCGATTCGGCGATCATTGTTCCGATAGTCGTTTCTGTTCATGGTTTGCTAGCAAAGAGCCTCGACCAACACCTTAAGAGGCTCACGTTAGATGGCTGGATCAAGGGTCTGATGCAGAAGGCAGTTCTTCTTAACACTTCTCCTGTTGACTCCAAGGCTGGTGCGGCGGAGCACAGCAACGAGTCCGGAGATCTTACTTGTGCTCTTTTTCTAGCTCTTGTCAGCATTATCGTTATAAATAAAGTCATATTTATAAATGTTATGTCTATATCTTTATTATTATTATTATTACAATTATTACATTATTATTAGGGAAGTAGGGATTTCGGATGTCTTACACACAATGTCATCTAGTCCCAAATTAAGCAGAGCTTGTAATTATGGGTACCTACTAGATACCTGATTTAAGTACATAAACATACTTTTTTTTTTGTAAATAGATACATGTTATACATAGAAAATACCCAAACTCCGAAACAAATATTTGCGAATCTCACAAACATTTGGTCTGACCCGGGAATCGAACCCGAGACCTCTTGATCAGCAGAATCCTAACCACTAGACCAACAAGGCAGTCAAAAATAAATGTAGGGTTATATTGAGCTCATGGTAAAAAATTAAGCATTAAAAACGTACGAATTTATTATATCCAAAGCTTAAGAAAATTAAACGAAAATCTTTAAGGTCCCCCCTACTACTATCGATTACTTTATTAACGATATGGCAGGTTGCTAATCATACTAAGAATATGATTGAAAACTCGACTCACATTTCACAACATACATTACCATATAAAACCACCGAAGAACGTCTCCCATTAATTCCGCCTTTGACACGTAATGATAGGAGGACGCGAGACGGTGCGAGTTAACGACTTATTCAAATAACAGCATGGCTGTCGCTGACAATGTAGGGGGTTACGGGGAGGGGGGAATATATTTAGTTAAACTATACCATGTGTAGGAGTTCTTAGTTTGTTCAGAAGCAGGAACATAATCAATTTGAACTGCTCCGTGTAATGTTATGCAGGTCAATGTTTTGTCAGCGCGAATATATATTTTTTTGGTATTTGAGTTTGTGATCCGGATTTATTTTTTCCGAACTTTTGTTGTATTAACTCTCTTTTTTCTTTTTTCTTTTTTTACAGTCAGAGGATTTCAAGGACTTATAGGAATAGTATTCCGCCATTCAACATGTTATATCAAGTAACCCATATGTTCAACATTAGGATATATTTTTTACCATACTTCTACGTATGTTTGTTACGCTTTCACGGCTCAACTGCTGCACCGATTTTAATGATATTTAAGGCGAGATACTTTGATTCTCGAGGAAGGATATTGGCGCGATAATCGATATACATCA
This sequence comes from Phragmatobia fuliginosa, assembly GCA_932526445.1. Lineage (NCBI taxonomy): Eukaryota > Metazoa > Arthropoda > Insecta > Lepidoptera > Erebidae > Phragmatobia > Phragmatobia fuliginosa. The sequence goes on along the minus strand of OW052066.1, from coordinate 2,415,527 downwards.
TATATCGATCATCGCGCCGTGTGTAAATTTAGTTTAGAGGGTTGATTTGAAGAGCCTTGATTTTTATATCTGTGTGGAAATATATGTACCACCAAGTTGTAGTTCTCATATTATTGACCACTAATCAGTCAAAGCTATTTTTAAGTAGCAAAATTACTGATAAGTTCTTTTGATTACTGACCATAGCTTAAATAATATTTGTATTGTATTCAATAACAGTTTTATTGAATACCATAAGCCAATTTTTAGGTTAGATTAGATATTTTATTTATGAATGGAGTACATATTTACTTAGTACTAACTTTACTCGCCTTTAAATGTCTCAAAACAATCTTTGTTAGTCAAGTGCCTAACATAGGCCACTTGTTATAAAGGAAAATTCGGCACAATGAGTCAAAAGGACGCTGGTCAGACGGGTTGGTAAAGAGTTTTCAAGTTACTTTCGGGGTCTCTGTTGACCGTAAACTTTCTTTTTTAATACGCTTTTATTAGCTTCATCGGTTTGTTTGTCTTTTGTAAGTTAGTTTTCAAAGTGTTTTTATTTTGGAATTTATATTTAACATATCATTTAATATAAATAGCCGTTATACTTTAGTCTTTGAACTCAAATAATAATAATATATGTGCTTTATTGGATCAAAACTCAAATTTGAACACTATGCTAATAAATATGAAGTTAAATTTGCAAAATCAGAACAATATCAACAGTAGTAGAGAACAATATCAACCAATCATTCATGCGTGTCTCAAAATCATATCTTACCCTAAAACATTCAACATAATCGTCGCCGAACCGTGTTAAAACCTCGAACAGGATTCAATCCTCTATAACCACAATTACGGTAGGACCACGAACCTTGTCATGCAGACAAGTCCCTAACCGTAAAAGGGCTGAAAATGTATCAAATTGTGCGAAACAACCATATTGAACATCCAGTTCGATAGTTTTTAGTTGGTTCCAGACACTTAGGTTATTTAAGGTATAAATGTGTTAAACAAGTAAACTTATTTATTATTTAAAATTAAAGGGAACGTGAATATTTCGTTAGTTTTTGTTTAGGGGTTTTTTGATCTTTAAAAAAGTAATTTAAAGGCAGTTCTATGGAACTTTGTAGTAAGATCTTCATTGCGTATTAATCTTCTTCTTCTTCTTCTTCCTAGCCTAATTCACAATATTATTTGGGGTCGGCTACTACTTCAACCGGTTTTATCTGAATATCAGTTTTTCGTAGCGACTGGCATTGTACCTCCGCAACCCTAAGGGAGAACTGAAATTCGAAGGTTGAACTAGTTGTCAGTAAATTTGGGGGCACTGACTTCCCAATAACGATTGCCATAGATGTTCATGACAACCGGAACCGACGGCTGTATGTGCTCTCCGAGGCACGGACGTGAATCACCGCTAAACTTCCAAACTCCGGGCTGCTATTAGGAATTTTCTTAGAAAAGCCCAAAAACACTTTTTGGCCTAACCCGGGATTTCAACCCGAGACCTCTTGGTTAGCAGTCGCATACGCTAACCACTAGACCAACAAGGCAGTCAATTGAGTATCAATCGATACGACTTATAATATCTAATTACATTATAAATAGCATGGCCGATATATGGTTAATCTATTTTATTTTATCTTTAATCTGAGATCCTGGGTGTAGAAATAATAAGCTATGAGGATCACCTAATGCTGCAAAAGCAAGCATAATGTGGGCCACCGTACTGTATTTTTTGCATTCGCAAGAACGTCATCTTTTTCCAAGGATATATGTATAGTTTAATTAGAATAAAATATTTCATCAAATTGTATTGTGTCGTAAGTCAATCAAATACAGAAATAAAATAAAATCATCCAAATAATGTACCTTTAGTCCTTAAGAATAATAACGAACGCTAACATCTGTTATCGGATTATGTAAGAACAGGTATTCATATCTTTCCTTATCATCTATTCAATTAGCGACTGAATTACACCAACAGATTATCTACGGCGTTTGAACTGGAAATTAATACGCTGTATAATCGGATTTGAAGTAAACTGCCTTGTGCTAGACTTCGATATGGAATCCAATTGTCACGGCACTTCATTTGATAATTCCGTTAAAACTATTAAGTACTTATCATTTACATAACTGTGTCAATCTTTCAAATAATCACTGAATCATGTTTAAGATATTAAGCACCTTTACAAAAATCGGTACAAGCAAACATACTTCTTTTAAACTTTCGCGTTCCATGATAATTAATATTATTTACGGGAATTAACGCGATCACTTATTTAGGGTATTACATACCTCTGATTTGCCTGACGTTTCGACCAGGTTGCACAGGCTGACTGGCCTGTGACCACGGCCGGTGCAACCTGGTCGAAACGTCAGGCAAATCAGAGGTATGTAATACCCTAAATAAGTGATCGCGTTAATTCCCGTAAAATAATATTAATTAAACATACTTCTATAAAACAACTTCGGTTGGATATTTTCTGTACAAGTTTTATATATCTCCTAGTGTGAATTTCACATTTGCTAGGCATGAACCTTCGTACAAAGGAATAGTATAATATTTTAATGGGTTTTAGTGCTCTAAAAAGGCCGTCAATGCCCTATTCACGATCGTCTCAATAGGCTGGTTTAACAAAAGCTTACTATCTAGTATAACACTTAGATCTTTGATATTATTATGTTTCCTAACATAGTGTAAATGCTGAGTCAACTGTGGTTTACTTTGGGTATAAGTCAGATAAAATACTTGAACTACATTTGTCTTATGCTTGCTCAGACTGCACTGTTTGCCTAGTGGTTTAAGCGGTCGCCACGCCGCTTTCCACTGCGCCAAGTGTCGTAGATTAAAATCCTACGTGCCGTGAAATTGTTGTGTGTTCATTGTGTCCGTTTCAGGGACGTTTGTAAGCTGGAGCTCTTTTAAAAAAAAAACAAAAAAGTATCTTTCTAAATTAGCCTATAACCGCTGAATATTGGTATTTTCTATGTATACTAATGTACGAATATGTATTTACAAACGCCCGACCACCAGGGAAACTCCTGTGGTGGCCAGGCGCACCGCTTCCTGAAAGTTAGCCCCCCAGGCCTTGACCAACGTGTCATCTGCATAGCAAATAACGCCCAGCCCGGTGGGAAGCCTCTTAGGGCCCAGTCGTATCCCTAGTTCCACAGGAGTGGTCCTAGGACAGACCCCTGTGGAACACCGCACGACATGGCCCTGCGTCTCAAGACGCCATCTCGGTCGGTAGCCGTCTCAGGTACTCTGGCACTCCGTGAAAGCGGAGCGCTTCCCTGATGCAGCTGAATGGCAGACTATTGAAGGCTTTGGACCGTCTGCTTAACGTGACCTTGCAAATCACGGAAACGTTCATAACATATTATTCCACAGATGGTCACCCATCTAGGTACTGAACTTGCCGTCATTGCTTACCCTCGGATTGTTTTCATTCACCTAAGTCCACTTGGTTATAAGCGCTTTTGAATGATATTTTTTAATCTATATTTACTAGTAACAACTGTATTTCAAACTAAACTAATCAAAACTCATTGGACAGAAAGGATATTCATAATTTTATGCTTCAGAAACCACAAGAACTAAACTGTAATATTGCAGTGTCCAAGATAATTCATACAACGTTTTTCAAAACGAATATGTCCCTTGGCGAAGATAAATATTAGACGGAGCCGCTTCTGTTTAGGTATGGTGTTGATTTCACCACCCCAAGAGCCTCCTTAACAGGTTAATTAAGTTAATTAGGTTTGTATTAATGCCTTATATAAAGTTTAGTTTGGAACGTTTCATTAGAGGGTTCACATCTAAGGAATAATCCGCGTAATCAAGGGTATTTCAAGAAAGTTTTGGGATAATCATATTGATAGTTTTCGTGGCTTACAAACTCTTGATTTAGATCGTTACATGATAGTGCTAGTTTAGGTGATTCACTATGAAAATAGTGTAAATGAATAGTGACTCTATTTCAGAGAAAATAAAGTGCAATTGTAATGGTGTAGTCTTATTCATATTTAATTCTTTTTTAGGGTTTTTAAGTTTATGACTCGGAACCCTTAAAGATTCGTCACGTCCGTCCGTCCATCCGTCCTCGACTTACCGTCCAAACGGTAAGTGCTAAAAAGATGAAACTTTGCATGAATATATATTGTAATTACGTCGACAAAGTGCTACAATAAAATTATAAAAAATATTTTTATTTGGATTACACGTAAAGCGGGGATGTTAATTTTTTCTCGCGGCTACCCCATCGTGTGAGGTATCATTAGATAGGTCTTTTAAAAACATTACAGGGTTTCTAAGATGTTTTTTTTATTTAGGTATCCGTTTGCGAGAAATTACACTGTAAAGGGCACTTTTTTGTGAAAACAGGGCGTCTCCCACCTCTAAAAACTAAACGGCTGGCTAAAAAAATATGGAAAAATGTGTGATGGTGCTCCATATAATGAACTTTAAAAGAAAACTATAACGGATTAGATGACTTTGTTATTTCAGGAGTTATAGCGGCTTAACTTGTTAAACACGCTTACTTGGAAAACGTCATACAAGATTAACGCATTAATACGTAAACATCACAATTATCTATTGGATACGTTTTTTTTGCGATTTTAAATGCACGTGGCTTTATGGCTACCTGCCATCATCTTAAGAATCACATGCCTAGTTAATGTATGAGCGAATTCTCTTAGGAGCTCGCATTGAAACGCGAAGGTATTCAATGAATCAATCAACAACCCATAGCGTCCCACTGCTGGGCTCGTGTCTCCTCTCACGGGAGGGTTAAAGCCATACGTCCCCACGCTGGCCGAGTGCGGGTTGGGGACTGGCAAGATACGTTGTGGCTACGTAATCTTACCTTTGAATATCTTTGAGCCGCCCGAGGCAAGATAGGTCTACAGATTCTTAGCAAGTTGTTATTATTTTTTCTAAAGACCGATTTGCATTCTTCCTACATTACCCAAGTATTAATACCTCTTTGGACGACAGGAAACAGTAACAACGAACAACGAAATAGATAAGAAGTTGTAGTAAGAAAGTAACACATGAAACTAATAAGAGAGAGAGAGAGAGACAAAATTGCTTTTAATCCAATATTCCTTTTCAATCCTCCGAAACCGCAAGGATATTGATAAAATAAAGAGATACCAATTTTCCAAATTCCGAATCTTGCAAAACATCATGTTTTACATTCAAGTTGTATTTAGTGCCGAGTAGCCGAGTAACCCGACAATGTTTTACGGTACATGCCATTCGCGTATAGGGTCGGACAATGCGTGCGCTCGTGTGGAATGCGTGCAATCCCGTTCATGCGTGCCTTGGGCTAGTACATCTTGCGTGTGTCAATATGAGGGGACGCTGACTGGTTACACTTTTTTACTCTTTTTATGGTGAAGAACCTAACTTGCGACTACGTGTGATATTTTCCTATTCCGTTGATCCACTATCTACACTATATTACAAAACTTTATTTTAGTAAAATAGCTCGATGTATAATGTCTGAAATTTTTGAATTTCTACTGTTTCTACTATTATACATTTATGTATTACACATATCCGTTGGGTAAATCAAAGTATTTAAGCAAGCAGACAGTGGAAGTGACTTCATGTTTTACTATGTAGAGGTATATCCACCGATTAATGACCATTAGGTAGGCATTTTTTGTAAACTTAGATAATTTAAGTGTACACTCTCAGAGGTTATTACTAGTCATAAAGGATTTGTGAAATTCACTACTTGATAATTACATAATTTCGATTTAAATGGACTCTGTGTGGGTTGTACTATTTAATGGTTAGCTAAAATTTCAAGTCTTTTATTTTCAGTGCCCTCTAAATAAGAAAGCGCTGGTTTTATAACACAATATGGATTCATGAAGTCTGAAATAAAGAATTTGAATTTGCAATTTTATATTTCATGGTATGTTAATGAAGGCTTAAAGTTTCAAGAAAAATATAGGAGGAGAATAGTTAGAATTGTACCATTATGTGAGTTTGAAAACAACTTTCTTAGAATTATTAGAACTATTACGATTAGAAAAATGATGCAATGAGATAATTACTAAAAAGGGATTGAAGGTTTATATCATTTCACCGTTGGAGAGCTGTAAGCAGGAGTAGAAATTTTAGAATTATAACTGACTAACGAGAAGATTCATCATTATCTTCATCACCTCAGCCAAAAGTCGTGATCTATAGGCCTCCGCTATGGATCTTCACATCAACTGATACATTGCTTCTCCCATTCAACCAAGGGTAAAGATTTGAATTTAATATTAAAACTGAATGGTAAAGTTCTTTTGCTTTTAGATACCTACGTCAAATAGTTTTTAATTCACATGTTTTTCGCCCACGCCAAAGGTTTTTACCAACACCATTAGCGTGAGACCTATCTCACTGCCTCTAACGTTCGTGACAGCCGCTAGACGACAGTTTGGTGATAAGGGTTGTTATATCTATATGACCGATCTCCGTTCTATGAATGTGTGATAGTATTTAGGTCTGGAAACAAAATATGTTTATATTTATTGCTAGTTTTTTCATTTTCTATTTTTACCAAACATCCATCTGTAAATAGAGAAAGATTTGGAGTAGGTAGTTGTTCTATTTTAATAACTTTCTTTAAACGTTTTTTACATTTATGTATATTTAATGGTGTCTAAGTTTCTGTCTGTCTAATGTTGTATACTTGCAATTTTGACATTAAATAGAATTGTATTTTGAAATATTCTTTTACATGTTATTACTTTATTAACCGCCTTCAAAAAAAAGGAGGAGGTTCTCAATACGTCGGAATCTTTTTTTTTTTATGTATGTTTAGCGATAATTTCGTCGTTTATGAACCGATTTAAAAAATTCTTTTTGCATTGGAATGGGCGTAGCTTACAGGTGGTCCTCATCGTCACCATATCGGGATCTGATGATGGGATCCCAAGGAAATCGATGGAACTCCTCAAATATCATAGGCACAATGTCGCGATTTGGGTACTCGGAGTTTTTCATTGAAGTCGGTTCCTTTTTGTTAAAATTATTGTTTTACTTTTTGTGGGTAACTGCAATTCAGTTGTAATTTTGGGAAATAAAATTGGTGATATATTGAAAAAAAAAGCGGCCAAGTGCGAGACGGACTCGCCCATGAAGGGTTCCGTATTAGCAAGTAACATCATATAAAAGTTCTTGTAGTTCGTTGTAACTTTCATCGATGTTTTCATACTAGTGTATTGATTGGATGAAAGGTAAATTGCGTGTTACGATTTATGACGTATTAAAAAAAAACTACTCACTAGATTTCGTTCAAACCAATTTTCGTTGGTAGTTTGCATGGTAATGTACAACATATATTTTTTTTAGTTTTATCACTCTCTTATTTTAGAAGTTAGAGGGGGGGGGACACACATTTTTCCATTTTGGAAGTGTCTCTCGCGCAAACTATTCAGTTTAGAAAAAAATTATATTAGAAACTTCAACATCATTTTTGAACACCTATCCATAGATACCCCACACGTATAGGTTTGATGAAAAAAAATATTTTGAGTTTCAGTTCCAAGTATGGGGACCCCCAACATGTATTGCTTTTTTTTCTATTTTTATGTAAAAATCTTAATGCGGTTCACAGAATACATCGACTGACCAAATTTCAACAGTATAGCTCTTATAGTTTCGGAAATAATTGGCTGTGACATACGGACGGACAGACAGACAGACAGACAGACAGACAGACAGACAGACAGACAGACTTGACGAATCTATAAGGGTTCCGTTTTTTGCCATTTGGCTACGGAACCCTAAAAACACCGAATGAGTTAGCCTGTGTCTTTACTCAAGAACAAAAGTTGCCTCCTCCATGCCAAATTTCATTTAAATTGGTACCGCGAAAGCGTTACAAACAGACAGACAGACACACAGAGTTACAAGTATAATATTAAAATATATTTTACCAGTTAAAGTACTAGGATATCATAATTTAAACGAAGATTTACAATAATTTGAGAAACTTGTATGTCGCCGCCCACGTTTCGAATTGTTACGAAGGTAAGCTTATTTCTGAATATTCTTCCCTAGACCGACATTCAGATGTAGGTAAATATTTCAGAACAATTCTCACTTACTTTTTTAGCTTTGCTGGAATGGACATTGAATTTTTTATAATCTCTTTATAAAGCTTTCAAAGGGATGCTACTTAAAATTCAAGTCAAAAGGAATTAGATTCAGTCATGGAAAAAGTTGAACATTTTTATTACAAAATTAGTTTACCTTTGAAGCTAGACAATCAAAGCAAGTTGTAGGCTTTTTTAAGAGATTATTAATTATAAAAATAACTCATAATTTTAGTTTATGTAATGTGGGCACAGGCTTTCTGATGCTGAGTGACAACCCTAGCCCATAGACACCTGCAATTGAGAGATATATGTAAATGCAGTGGTGCCTTTTAAACAACACTCCCCGTTGTTTTGTATATTGCCCGTGTTATGTATATTGCATATCCTCGTGTATTTGGGAATAGTTTGTAATCGAGATTTTTTGAGGACTTCATAATAATTTTACTTTTAATACATGGTAAATTTATTTATTACTTCACACGAGTCCAAAAAAAAACCCAACAAAGGGTTTTATTATAGTATTAATTATGTAATTCACTTAGGTATAACGAAAATGCTACTTAATATTTTCATCACAGTTTTACACTACACTACGTTAAAAAAATAAAAGTTAAATTTACCAAAGCATTTTTTTTAAATAAAAGACAGCTTTCATTCTAAAATATTTCTGTGTCATGGATACAACGGACACAAAGAACACCGAAACTCAGAACAATAATTTGTAGATCACACATTTTTTTGTCTCACGTAAGGTTTGAACTCACAACACTAAGTACAGTATAAAACGACAATGTGAACGGCTCGCCATTCGTACCACTACGCCAATCGTGTAATCAAATTAATGACCAAAATAAAAGAAAAAGTCCTTTTTAGGATTATCACCAGGGTCAAAAAACTCATTTAAACAAATAAAACAAGCCTAACTCAATGGGGTTACGTTGTTTTATTGCAGAGCTCCTACAGCCAGTTCCAGCATCAGATCAGCTCCATGTCATCATAATATTGCATTATCGTGCAACATACACATGCCTGCAAAACTTTATCTCAATCGGAGGCCTTGAAGTTGGTCAAATTGAACTTTCTAAAATATTGACTAACTTCCAGGAAAATTTTCATTACAGACAAAAGAACAAGTGCTATAGCTGGATATGAGTACTCAAGGATAGAACTAAGTGGTGTGCAATTGGAGAGGCCTTAGTCCAATAATGGACTACGATAAATAAATAAAATAAATAAATAAATATTTCAGACATCTTACACACAACGCCATCTAGTCCCAAACTAAGCAGAGCTTGAATTTTGAGTACTAGACAACTGATATACATACATAATCATATTTTTTTTTGTAAATACATACATGTTATACAGAGGACACACCCAAACTCTGAAACTAATGTTTGCGAATCACACGAACATTTATTTCGATCCGGGAATCGAACGTGAGAGCTCAAGCTCAGTAGTCGCAAACGCTCCCACTGAGCCACCGAGGCAGTATATAATACAAATTAAATTTCAAAAAGTAAGGTACTAACACTGTTCAAACTGCCTCGTTGGTCTAGTGGTTAGCATATGCGACTGTTAATCAAGAGGTCTCGGGTTCAAATCCCGGGTCGGGCCAAAAAGTGTTTTTGGGTTTTTCTTAGGAAATTCCTAGGCGGTTTGGCGGTGATTCACGCCCGTGCCTCGGAGAGCACGTTAAGCCGTCGGTCCCGGTTGTCATGAACATCTATGGCAATCGTTACTGGGAAGTCAGTGCCCTCTGAACTAGTAGTAGTAGTAAAAAAAGAAAAAAGAAAAAAAAAAAAAACGTTACTAATACCCACACTATATTATGTAGTTGACATTAACAAAACCTTTACTATCAAAATTTATTTTCACAACAAAAGACAAATTATATCTCAGGGCTTGGCAAAGCTCACTTCATCCGTTAAGACCCACACGGATAGAGGCTGTGCAACAGCTGTAGACTTTGATACTACTTAAGATACACGTATATGTGTAGATAGTTAATTTTACGATGAACTATGTGTATTCAGGGGCGTCTTTACCTGTAGTGCAGGGTGTGCAATACACACGGGCCTTTCAACAGTGTTATGATGCTGGGCGTTATGATTCCATCCCACGTAAAAAGAGGTTCATGCGTGAGGTGTACTTTGAGGTCTAGGGCTCCGATATACCGTAATTTAAAAGGAATTAAGTTTTATATTTCATTAGGTCAAAAATGTAACAAAGGGCGTTCAAAGAAAAGGCTCTAGAGTACTGATTGCACACTAGCGCTATATAGGCTAGAGACGCCTCTCTGTGTGTTTGAGTTCCTAAGTTATGTTTCATTATAGTATACCAGCTAAGATACCATGGTTACTGTTGTAAATTGCGAGTATCGTTTTTTAAACAATCTAATTTAAAAAAAAATGTCTTAGTTACACTCTGTGTCATCAGCTTTCTACCAGTGAAAATCCCGTCAGATTTGATTCAGCCGTTCCAGAGATTAGCCGGAATAGACAGACAAAATCTTTAAAAAATGTACTAATCGTTTTTGATACTAACTACCATATTTACTTTGATATGTATTTAGTAAAAAATTACATTTGATATTAAAAATAGACATTTCAATTTTGTTTATTTACTAGCTAAAACCCGCGGTGTTACCCGCGGTAACTGTTGTAAACATGACTGCACGGTTGGCCTAGTGGCTTAAGCGGTCGCCACGCCGCTTCCTACTACGCCAAGTGTCGTGGGTTGAAATCCCACGTAGGACAACACTTTGTGTGATTCACAATTTGTTGTTCTGAGTCTGGGTGTGCTTTGTGTCCGTTTCATGTATGTTTGTAAAGTCTAGTTTGTAAATTTATATTCCTAATGCGGGAGTTGTCTTTAAAAAAAAAAAAAAACAAAAAAAACGCGAGTAACACCGCGGAGCGAAGTTAGTCTGAAAAATATTGCCTCAGTTACTCCTTATATCATCAGCATTCTGCCAGTGAAAGGGCCTTCAAAGTCGTTTTACAAACAAAGAAAGTTTAGCCAAACAGACATAAAAAATTAAAAATAGCTTTTTTTGATGTATTGAATACCGTATTTACTTTCATATGTATTTAGTAAAAACTGTTCAATTAATATTATAAACATTCACTTTAATTTCATTTATTGTATATCTATAGATACGTAGATTTCATAGGTCCATATTCATATTATGTAATATCGATCTCTGGTTAGTAACGTACTATATATTGTATATTGCACATTGAACCGCGAATAATATTCACGTCATTATGATGTGGTTACAAACTAATTTTACCTCGAACCTCATAGTGGTCTAAATGAAATGTGTAATTTACAATATTGACTGACCTAGCATTTTGTCATAATATAAATCATAGATACAAATCATATAAAATTTTAAATATATCTGTTTGTCAGGCTTTAACGGCTAAATTAGTGCACCGATTTTAATTCTAATTCAAATTCAAATTCAAAATTCTTTATTCACTTAGGATGCAATACATCTCTTGTGACAGGTCAAGATTCTACATGTACATCTATGCCATGTTCGCAAACAATAGGTAGAGCCGGAGAAAAGAACATGGCAATAAAAACTCGCGGCCATAATGAAAAACTATCCTTTTATAGAAAGTCCACCTAAAGTAGTAGTAAATAATAAATAAATAAATATCTCGGACATCTTACACACGAAGCAATCTAGTCCCAAACTAAGCAGAGTTTGTATAATGTGTACTAGACAACTGATATAAATACATAAACAATCCTTTTTAATAAATACATACATATTATACATAGAAAATACCCAAACTCCGAAACAAATATTTGCGGATCACACAAACATTTGGTCCGACCCGGGAATCGAACCCGAGACCTCTTGATCAGCAGCCGCATACGCTAACCACACTAGACCACCAAGGCAGTAGTATAGGTAGCAGAGCCACACAGATTTCAGCACGAATGGGTCGGCTCGACCGGGGCTGTACTACCCTCACACAGAAGACCATCCTAATAATAACAACATTTGTGCCTCGTTGAAATGAAAGCTGTTCATTGGTAAGTGTGAGGCCCAATCATTCTTCATCATGAATGGGGGAATGATACAGAAACATCTCACTAAGTTGCCATGGTTGTGGGTCACCATACTGCATTGTATGCACTCACAATGAGGATGGTGGCCTCTACTCGTGGATTTTACTCATGCTTTCCATCAAGCAGAATTCACTTTGGTAGAACTCAATGTGTGAAAAACAGTGATAGCATTTGTGTTGTCGTATTTTATTGTAAAGTGTGAGAGCGTACTTATTATACATACCTACCAATGGCAATAAACACATTATTGAATTTAAATTACTTTTATTCCACTACCTAAATATTGAAATAAAAGTATAAAAATATTATAACAAGTTCCACTAAGTGCCGACAAATGAATAAATTATGTTTATTATCTACCTTCCAGTAAATATAATATATATGAATGTATATTCTTTGTGACTCGGACTGCTGAACTAAAGACAGTGGGTTCAATTTCTATCCATTAGTAATATGCATAGAAATATTAAAGAAGGTATGTTTATCAGCAGTCTGCATTAATATGGCACAAGCTCTGCCTGGTTTGTGACTAGGCAGCCGTGTGTCTGATATTTAAAGATATTGTATTCAAAATCAGCATATTGCCATCCAATGCTGAACCAAGCCCGCATAAAGAGCGCCAACTATAACGGCCTTGGATAGTGCGCGCCCATCTATGTATGAGAACTTTTTAACATTCAAAGTCATCAAATAAAAACCAAAAAGTCCGCTAAAACCAACGTCTTTTCTTAATAAAACCTTCACAAGTTTGCAGACACTTAAGTACCTTACTTTTTATGTGTTTTTTTTTTCATATTTTATTCCATGAATTTTATTAGAGTTAGTGTACAAAAAGTCGCAGTGTTTACTCTTTGGGGGATGCTTTTTATAGCTTACGGGGAATGACTTTTACTTGTCACTACAAGGTCAATTCAGCTACGCCCTTATTACCAATTTTATTTTCTCAAGAATGTGAAACTTTTATTATGCTTTTTATTTATTTATATATCATGATGAGGTCATACAATACTATAGAGAGGCCTAAATGTAGCACTGTGGATTTTTATGGTAAGTGATTAAAGCGGTCACACGTTGACGTTTTCTACTGCTCTAAGTGCTGTGGCTTCAAATCCTACACTTTATACGATCTTGAAGTTGTTGTTCTGGATCTGGGTGTACTTTTTGTCGATTTCATTTTTGTTTTTAAAGCAAGAGTTGTCTCATAAAAACATTCTAGAGCCACCAATAGACAGTTATAAGTGCGATGCCCCTTTTCAGACGCTCGCCTTACAATTTACATAATCCCTCTAGGATTATGATTATGATTTCAGTACGAATGGACCGACTCGAAGGGGGAAGGACTACCCTCACACAGAAGATCAACCTAAAATGACAGCATTCACTCTTTGTTGAGTGTGTCAAGGGAGGCCTATTGATGCAGAAACATGTTATTGAGCCACCGTAATGTAGGTCACCATGCTGCAATATCTTTATTACAACAATGAGTATAGAGAACCCTACTATTGAATTCTACTCATATTTTCCAGAGTTGGTAATCTTAAATATATGTCGGTGCGTCAGAGGAGGCCTCACAGCGGTATTAGTTGAGGCTATACATCGTGGGCGGTGCAACGGCAGAAATTTCAATATAAGTGGTACACTGGTGGTGTTCAATATCGTATTAGTTAAACATTTAACATATTAACGCAAAATCATAAACTATTAACAAGATTGAAACGAGTTAAGAGCCAATAGGTTAGCACATCTGCACATCGTCACTAGTGGCGCGATATCAACTACCCTATTCGGAAATAATTCGCTCTTATTTAAATACATTCAATATCGATTACAGAATCGACTAAATCTAAAACAAAACTAATACATTGAGTTATGATTATTATAACGGTAATGTAATTAATGGTACATAATCACGCGCCGTCCTATGTATATGTAAATAACGTTTAGAATTGACGTTTAGAAAAGTGCATTATTTTTCTAAACGTCAGAGTCTTATAATAAATATGAGAATTCTGATTTAAAAGTAACGTCTTTCGACTATATATTTGATTTTTCGTAGGTTTAAACTGCAACCATGATTTTACTCACAATTTCAAGTTAAATTATCACATTTCTTATGCATTACAAGTGGACAGACACGATTCGTATGCCTACTTTGTATTTTCGAGCTAATAAATGAGCTGGCTTATATCTTCTCCGGGACTGTGTTAGGCTCTTATTTGGCTAAGATGGTGTTTGGGTCACGTAAATACATAGTGAGTTATTGTATACTAACCGCTGAATACAATTTCAGTTATAACAACAATTCAAACTTGTTAAATATTGAATGACTTGGTGTTATGCTACAGTTCATAATGCAATTTAAGGTTTTGAACTATTGTCTAAATGAAATAATATTGTTTAACTATTTGAAGCGTTTGTCTTGAGTTGTTTACGTGAATTTAGTTTGGAGTTTGGATAGACTTTCGAGGACTGTTATCTTTCATGATAGCGAGGGTGAGAACTTTCAGCTTGTGTAAAGTTGTAGAGATAAATGAATATTATTTGCAGGTGTTTAAATGGACTCAGATACTTATTAATAGTGCACAAGCGTGTACGTAAACATAGGTGCACTCTCTGTTCCCTAGAAAGAATAAGAAATCTTAATCCAATGGGATGGCTATCACACTCGACCGGGGAGTGAACAGGCGCAAGACCGACGGCTTTATGTGCTCTCTGAGATCCCCACCTTCAAAACTCCGGACTGTTCATTTTTCGCTAAGTATTTCTATAATCAGACAAGTTTTATTACATGTTTTGTCCTAAACCTCGACCCCTTTGATCGACAGTCACATACGCCAATAGCCTGATCAACGAGATAGTCTTCCATTTTGTGGAGAAATCTTCAGACATACACACTTTTTGGACTCATGCAAGTGCAAAGTCACCTGTCACTATTAACACTTTAAACAAAGAGATCATAATTGCACACACACATGAACACATTCTGTGTCATAACAGTGAGCGTAAGTATTCAAAGTCGTCTGCATTATCATCATCATACAAAATCGATTCAGAGTGGGAGACGCCTATGTCCAGTAGTGAGCTGCAAGCGGTTGATGATGATGATATGGTTCAATCTCGTTGATATAAGTCCATTTGGGCTTATGGTTGGACAGAAAGACCTGCGTATGTGTACTCCTTACTATGTTGTTCTATGTTCGTCATACCTTCCTTTTTACTCGACTACGACGAAACTAAAATGAAAAGTTTACATGTTCAATCATAGTTCCTTCTATTAAGCCGATTTTAATGAAAGAAGTGACAATAGAATTTTTGCCTTTGAGAAAATAACACCCGCATTAGGAATATACATCCTGTGTCGCAGGTGGCTTTACAAAGATATATATATATATATATTTATATCAGCTGTCTATTACAAGCTCTGCTTAGTTTAGGACTAGATTGGTCGTCTGTCGTGTGACGCATCTCCGAAATACTTATCAAGGGCGGCCAACCCGTCTTACTTTTCATACAAACGCTTATACTTTCCAAAAGTCTATAGAATTATAAAAAGTACCTTAAACACATGCTAAAATATAAACATACCATTTTAAATTCAGATATACATTCAGATATTTTAATAGGTAAACTTTTTAGAAGGCAATTTTATCAAAAATAAGTATTTAAAAACTATTTGAAAGAAGTATCCATGTATGAAAACCTCGTTTCACGGTTCGTCAGTGCTCAAACAAGTTAATAAATGGCCATGCTCTGTGAACATGGCTAGACAATATTCACAGCAAATCTAAAGGGAATGTGTCACAGAACAACTTCATACTCACTATGTAATAAGCTTAAACATTCCAAAAATATCTGTTTAAATACTAAATCTGTTAAACTTTAATTGGATTTTTATTCCATTACTTTTACTTAAATAGGCAGAAGCTGGATGCGAGTAGGCGAGGATCGAACTAAGTGGCGTGCAATTGAAGGGGAGATTTATAGCAGTGGACTGAGATTGGTTGATGATGATGTTCTGAACATAGTGGATTATTACAAAAAAACTCCAGTTCAAATCCAGCTGTGAACTATTAAACACTATTCATGATTATAATTAACGCACGTTATTAATGTCAATCGATCCTGTATATCTCATTGAAAACGATTCAGAAACGATTGCCACTCACACATCTCTCACAATATTACGGGCAGTTGGAGTCTCAAAAAGTTCGTCAACAGTCTTACTACCGTTTGCCGTAGTGTTTTGTTCTTGAAGGTCTGATGGCAGCTAAGTTCAAACATATCCTAGTAAACCTAAGGACGACATCAATATAGTTTGGGAAAATGGCTCGGAGAAAAATTTAATGTAAGTTAACATTTAATACCTATGTCTTTCTCCATTCCGGTAATACTCAATAGAAAACAATGATTTTTTATAAAAGTCGTTTACTTAAAAACACCATGCCAATTATTTCTATTATATAAAATTCTCGTGTCACAGTTTTCGTTGCCATACTCCTCCGAAACGGCTTGACCGATCTTAATGAAACTTTATATGCATATTCAGTAGGTCTGAGAATCGGCCAACATCTATTTTTCACACCCCTAGGACGCGAGCGGAGCCGCGGGTATCAGCTAGTCTATTATATAAAATTCTCGTGTCACAGTTTTCGTTGCCATACTCCTCCGAAACGGCTTGACGGATCTTTATGAAACTTTATATGCATATTCAGTAGGTCTGAGAATCGGCCAACATCTATTTTTCGCACATCTAAAACGCGAGCGGAGCCGCGGGCATCAGCTAGTCTAATATATAAAATTCTCGTGTCACAGTTTTCGTTGCCATACTCCTCCGAAACGGCTTGACCGATCTTTATGAAACTTTATATGCATATTCAGTAGGTCTGAGAATCGGCCAACATCTATTTTTGATACCTCTAAAACGCGAGCGGAGCCGCGGGCATCAGCTAGTTTACTAATACAAATAAGTGTAGAAAGTAAAGTCGTCAGCTCAACACATTTAAAGCCATTGTCGTAGTATAAAAATACCCTATTTACCTTACACCTAACTAGATCCGAACTACATATTTGAATACAATCTGCAAGACAGCGATATCTTGAGCTAACATTCCGTTAGAGTTGTCCATCCATTAACAATTCAGAGGCTTTAAATAGAATCGAAAACGTGCCAAGTCGTGTATCCTGACCATGTTGAGGCGGATGACTCGAGGTATCATATTATATTAATGCTAGTGTACGTATTCTAGAACAGCGAAGGAAGAATGGAAACAAGATCAATATAAAAGCATTTATGTATAAAGCAGGCGCCACACTTCGCTATGCGCTATTCGTTAAGCGGGTTATTCGTGCGCATACGGCGAAGTGTGGAGAGTATATTCGTTTCGTTCACCATAAAAATGACAATGACACATCTCTACAACACACATATTTGCCTTATTTGATGCTTATTTAGCATACCAGTTCGAAGTGTGGATGGCATGTTTGTTGTTTGCGCGCATAACTAATATTTGGGCGAATACGGCGTAGACACATAACGAATAGCGTATAACGAAGTGTGGTGCCTGCATAAGACATAGTAGGACTTCAGAAAACTACAACGGTACGCAGTAAAGTTTGTTCAAACTTTTGAAACTTGTATAAAGAATTTTCTTTTGTATTTTTTATAAAATATTTTCGACATCTATACACACCATAAATAAATTAATTAACAATATTATTGTTGCCTGAACTGATATCTTGTTCAGTCAACTAAACATTTTACATAAATTTCTATATTTGAAAATAAACTTAGAAACGAAATATATAAATTTATTTATCTATATTTTCTATACAGTTCAATAAATTATTTAAATCAAGGAGCTGTTAATATAATTGAATCATTTCTCAGAAGTCTGAAGAAACGTTTTAGCAATATTTTGAATGTAAGTACACCTTAATTAAATTATGTAATGTTATTTTACTTTTAAGTTTTATAGTAAAATATAAAATATAATTTTATGAGTACAAGTAAATGTAAATAAATAAATTAAAAAAAATCTTGATCATATTGAGTTTTAAAGAAAACACAACTGTTTTTTTTGTATTTTTAAAAAAAAGTGTGTAAAGTAAATAATGTATATTTTTAATCAGCGTCATCTATTAGCAACGATATCGAAACAATGTCACCAAAGACAATCGGAATACGAGCACACATGTTACATTATGAAGGTAGTGAGGTTGGTTAGCAATAAATTTAAAAATGTATGCCAGGACGTCGTGCGCGGGTATTTTATTACGTAGAACCCAATTCGGTGGATATATGGATAAGATTTTCATCTTAACAACTTTTCATGTTTAAAGTTTGGGTTTGAGATGGTTTAAAAAATTAAATTGGGTTTCATGGAGTATTGTATATTTGTTGCGGCTCAAACATACATCTTAGTTATGTTGAAAGGTACAATATTTTAAGATTTGGTTTGATGATGATTACTTAATTTTTAAGTTGTTTCAGGGTGAGGTAGGCGAAGGTTTCAGGTGGGCTTAGGTAATTGGAAACAATCGCCGAGGGCAGGTCTGACGTAAATAGGTGACCGTATGTGGCATGATATTTAATGAGCGTTTCATTCATTTAATTCAAAGGTCACGTTAAGCAGTAGGTCCCATTTGTTATCATAAGATAACAATCGTTAAGCTATTTTGGAGGCTTTCTGGCAGCTTTAAAATATCCAACGGCAAGATTACGTAGCCACAACATGTCTTGCCAGTCCCCAACCCGCATTCGGTTAATGTAGGGACATATAACCTTATCCCTCTCCAGAGAGGAGACCCCTGCCCAGCAGTCTGAAGTTACGGGTTGTTTATAAGCTATTGCATAGCTTTTATCGCGGGCTTTGAGCGCGGCGACCGAAACAAGAAATTTCGTAACGAAAAAACCTAAAACCCCGTGTTAAAAAAGATAGAGAATGATAGTCATAGATTAATCGAATGGAAGGAATATCGTAGGCACAATACATAGCGTCAGTGTCCTCCAGTACCGTCATACATGTAGTACACTACATACAGGACGTCGACGGGCCAGGTGGAGTGATGATTTGCGCAAGACAAGACAATTGACTCTTAGTGTTTTTTTTAGAGAAAACTAACTAACTTAAAACTATGCTCATATTACTATTATATTCCCTGTTTAGTTTTCATTGTCTAACTGTTAATAGGGTGATTATATTGTTTGGAAATAATAGTGTTAGAATGTATGTTGGTAGAAAGACAGTGTATATTGTTTTGTAAACTTGAATTAATATCAAAGAAAAACAAATACTGCATAAATAAAAAATAAATAAATAATTATAATTGCATAAGTTCATAAAAAGATCTATGCAAGAGCTTTACCGCGGCAGTTCCCGAGTGCCACACGTTTTTTTTTAAGTACGCACGTTACGAAACAGGCGACAGAACGAGAGTTCTGTGTCATCTTCTTTAATTATTGCTAACCTACAACCTGCTGACGTCAAGTAACTTGGTCCATCGTTTAACTTGGTGTACGTGAACTTGGTAAAGTTTAGTAAATCTGACGTCTTTAAAAAAATTAACCTAGCAAAAAATGTGTCAAGAAATGGCTGATCAACCGGGTCTCTTTACTCCACTTGAAGTTTCATTTGTGAATTAGACTATAATAAGCAATTATCAGTCATCATCATCATCAACAGCCTTCAACAGTCCACTGCTGGACATAGGCCTCTCCTTAGAAAGGTGGTTTTGGCCAACTATACCACGCTGTTTTTTTTTTTTTTTTTTTATGAGGTCCTTATATTAGACCTCGCACTTTCCCCCGTCCGTAAGACAGGATCTTTTACAGCAACTAGTCTATTTAAACTAACTTTCTTACAATTATTTAATTGGGTATATACCCAATTATGTTATTTTGATATATTTACATTATTTATATTTTCATACTATGTTAATTAAAGTCTTTTATTTTATAATACTATATATATTTCTATAAACTCTGTCATTGATTGAATCTATTTGCTATTTTTATTCTAAGCTTTGTGTCATCTATTTTAAAAGCTTTCTTTGTTTGCTTATTTAATAATTGTTTATCTTAATAAATTATTTACATTTAAATTAATATGTATTTACAATTTTTACAACAAATAGTATAGTAATAAATAGTATTAAATAGTATAATTTTACAATGAATAGTATAGTTATAATTAGTATTAATTGTACAATTTTTATAATAAATAGCATGATAAATAGGTTGTGTATATATATATTAGTAGGTGGGCAGTTTGACTAGTTGATACTGTCTTTGTATGTTACTTGTATATAAATCGGCAGTGGGTATGATATTTTATTTATATTTATTATCTAATTTCCTCTAGGTTATGTCTGTCTGTCTGTCTTTTCACCAAGACGCCCCACCATGATGTTGTATTCCAACATCGTCATATTTATGACTCGTGTATTGTAATGTTGTGTATTGCGTGTTATCCCAGGGAGTCAATTAGACGACACGTTGATTGTAATGTTTTATTAATGACTCTGTTATCTCTGTAAGACTCCGACTAATTTGACTTAAACTAAAGCTTATATACAATGTAATATGTGTACAGTTTTAGGTGGGGGCTACTATGAAATATTATTTACTTAATTGCTTAATTGACAATATGTTGTTTATACTTCCTTATTTAATATTTTATAATTTTGCCGGCACGTACGTTAACTTAAGTAAAACAATTATTTAATCACGTAACCGTGTAAAGATCTATACTACTATTTTGCTGTGGCTTCGCCCATAGATATTCCCCCTCTAAAGAGAAGAAACATCCTTATATTACTATACTATTATATATATTACTATTATATACTATTGTTGTATAGTTCTGGTTTATATATTATAATTGGAATCTAACCGTCTGGTGGGAGACTCTACCAGAACGTGTCCTTTTTTCTGTTTGCTTATCTGCTTGTGAAGATTCTGTTATCTTGTCTCCGATTGTTTGTTCGCTTATCTTGCTATTGTTTAAAATAAATGCTGGTTTAAGTCTATCGATAGCTACACTTTTTTGTTTTCCGTTTATCAAGATCGTGAAGATCTTATCATTGCGACTGATGACAAGATAAGGTCCCTCGTACGGTGGTGTGAGGCTGGGCCGTAGTCGGTCACAACGTAAGAAAACGTGCCTACATTCCGCTAACTGTGGGTGTACGAATATCTTGTCGTTCTTGCTTTGTCTTTGTGGACGCGAAATCATGTGTTCTAAGTTATCCTTAATTTCTCTGATAAAATCTGTGTACGTTGAGTTATTTTGTGTCTCGAAAAATGCTCCAGGCAGTCTAATTGTTGAACCGTATACTAGTTCAGCTGCCGAGAATCCTGTGTCTTGCCGTAAACTCGTACGTATGCCAAATAAAACGGTAGCTAACTCTTTTGTCCAATTAATTGTGTTTCCTCTTGCTATCAATGCAGTTTTTAATGTTCTGTGCAATCGTTCTACTTTAGAATTTGACTGTGGATGATATGGGGTGGTTCGAATTTTTTGAACTCCCATTAAGTTTGCTAAATTTTTGAATATTTCAGATTCAAATTGGCGTCCCTGGTCTGTGGTAATGTATTCAGGGCATCCGAATCGGGTTATCCAACCTTCGTATACCGTTCTGGCTACGGTTTCTGCAGTTATATCAGCTATGGGGAATGCCTCTGGCCATGAAGTACAACGATCTATCATTGTGAGTATGTATCGTTTGTTTTGAGAAGTGGGTACAGGTCCTACTAAATCAATATGCAGATGGGAAAATCTTCCCGTTGGCATGAATTCTCCGAATTGTGACTTTGTATGACGATGTATTTTTGCTCGTTGACATTGTAAACATGTCTCCGACATCTCATTTACGTCTTTATTCATATTTTCCCATATATAGTTAGCTGAAATAAGTTTCCTCGTAGTATTCTTTCCAGGATGGCTAATGTTATGAAAGCTTTCGAAAATAGTTTTCCTGAATTTGAGTGGTATAAAAGGGCGTTGTTTTCCTGTTGATATATCGCAATAAATCTTAATATTTTCATTTGGAAAGTGTATTAATTCTATTTTTAATGATTTATTGGCTTTTAGTCGTTTTAACTCGCTATCATTCTTTTGATATTTTTCTACCTCGTGCCAATCGATTGCAGAGGGTAAGGTTATCGTCTCGATGACTCGAGATAAGGCATCGGCTACCACATTCTTGTGGCCACTGATGTGCTGGATATCCGTACTGAATTGTGATATATGATCCAGATATCTGATTCGTCTAGGGGTATCATCCAATGATGGCTTCTTGTCGAAAGCATGCATTAGTGGTTTGTGATCCGTGTAGACTGTAAATTCTCGTCCTTCTATGAGTCTTCTGAAGTGTTTTATAGCCATATAGATTCCTAGCAGCTCTCTATCATAGGTAGAGTATTTTGTTTGGGCTTCACTAAATGATTTGGAGAAAAAAGCTATTGGTTCCCATTTTGTTTTTCTTCGCTGCTGTAGTACAGCGCCTGCGCATTTGAGACTAGCATCTGTCATTAAAGCTATTTGTGCGTTGCTGTCCGGATATGCCAATGTAGTTAATTGTCGAATGTCCTGCTTGCAGCGTTCAAACGCGTGGTTTGATTCAGTATTCCACTGGATAACCGTCTTATCATTTTTCTTACTATTAATTAAATATTTATTTAACGGTGCTTGATGCTTTGCTGCGTGTGGAATACTGCTTCTGTAGAAATTAATCATACCCAAAAAACGTCGTAACTCATTTACCGTTTGTGGTTTAGGGTAATCGTTTATAGCTTGAATCTTTTCCATAGTAGGAGTCAACCCTTGGCTCGTTATATGATAACCGAGGAAATCAATCTCCGACTTGGCGAATTCACATTTGCTTGTATTTATTGTTATGCCGTTTTTATGTAGGCGCTTAAACACCTCCTCTAAGTGTTCATAATGTTCCTTAAGGTTATTTTTCTTGTCAGCGATAAATATGTCGTCCACATATACAAATACGTAGTCCAAGTCTCTGAATATAGAGTCCATAAATTTTTGGAAGGACTGTGCTGCATTTCGCAACCCGAATGGCATTCTGATGAATTCAAAAAGTCCAAAAGGGGTTATTATCGCTGTTTTCTCTGGTTCAGCAACGGGCAGTATGTGAAAAGCTTTCTTTATGTCTATCTTGCTGAATATTCCTTTTCCGCTTGCTACATACGTGAAATCGAGTAGCCTTGGCAGCGGGTACCTGTCTGGTACTGTTATTTTATTTAGTGCGCGGTAATCTCCGCATGCTCTCCATTCGCCATTCTTCTTCTTGACTAAATGGAGTGGCGATGCCCATTGACTGCTTGAAGGACGGCATATTCCCATGTCCATCATATCTTGGAATTCTTGTTTTGCAATCCTGTATTTGTCAGGAGGTAATGGACGTGCTCGCGTAAATACTGGGAAACCCTTTGTTATTATTTGATGCTGTACTCGGTGCTTAGTCTGTAGATTCATTGATCTAGGCTTTGTAATATCTTCATATTTCTCTAATAATCCCTTTATTGGTTCCTGTAGAGAAGCGTTTATAGATCGCACGGATGCAATTTTTGTTCTTACTATTTTGGCAGGCGTTTTCAGACCTGTTTTTTTATCGATCAGTTTTTTTCCGTGTATATCCACTAATAACTGATAATGATTCAAAAAATCAGCTCCCAGGATTGGCATCTTAACGTCGGCAATGGTAAATGTCCATTTAAAGCTTCGGCGCAGTCCTAGGTTAAGCGTTAAAGTGCGTTCCCCGTATGTATTTATAGGGGTCCCGTTTGCGGCGAATAATTGGTATTCGCATGCTTGGCTCTCCTTATTTGTGCTATTTATAACCGAAATGTTAGCACCCGTGTCGACTAAAAATCTATAACCACTGTTTGAGTCAGTTATAGTTAGACGGTTTGCTGGGTGGATAGCACAGAGGCCCGTCGTATTCTGTGCTAATTTTAGTTTTCCGATAGCCTGTTATTTTTAATTGTATTCCATGAACAAGGCTTATTGCATCTATATGAATCCTGCTTGAACCGATTATGGAAATAACATAACCCATTATGTGAGTTTCTGTGGCGCGACCTTGACCGTGAATGTGGCGTATGTCGTGTTTGGTATTTGCTGCGTTGCATAGGTCGATTCTCGCGTATGCTGCGTAATGCATTTATTTCTATTCGCATGGCTTCAAGTTGTGACGTTATGTTTGTAACTAGGTTAATGTCAACCGCTGTTTCTTGAATATTTCTTTTGTTGTAGGTCAAGTTCTCGTAAATTTTGTCGGCTAATTCGCTCAAGTTGTCTAACGACATATTGTTTGTGACCGATAATATCGCTGTTAGCGAAGCGGGGAGTTGCCTTAGCCACAGCAGGCGAATAGTGTCGTCGTTTATTTTTCCACATCCAGCTTCTTTCATTTTTCTCAGGAGCTGGGAAGGCTTCTGGTCTCCAAGGTCCATTTCTGCTAGTAGTCTGTGGAAACGTCGGTGTTCGCTCTCTTCGTAGCAGTTTATTAGACGTTCCTTGATGGTGGAGTACTTGTTTTCGCTGGGTGGGTTAGTTAATATGTCACTGACTTGATGGACGACCTCTTTTGGTAGTTTGGATATTACCATGTTATATTTGTAATCTTCGCCCTGTTTTTGTGGTGCTATTATTGCTTCAAACTGGGCGAACCATAAACGTGGGGAGTCTGTCCAAAATTGCGGTAGTTTGTCTGTGACCGTGATAGCAGCAACTGATTCGCACCCAGTGTCGCCTCTTGAAGGAGTTGTTGTTGGAGCCATTTTTGGGATGTGATACTTTCGTAATGCTATTGTTTTCTAGATTCACTGCTGAACACCATATAGGGTTCCGGTCGTCCCGGTATTATATCAGCACTAGAAACCAATAGATCACGTCGGGGTCACCAATTATTGCGTGTTATCCCAGGGAGTCAATTAGACGACACGTTGATTGTAATGTTTTATTAATGACTCTGTTATCTCTGTAAGACTCCGACTAATTTGACTTAAACTAAAGCTTATATACAATGTAATATGTGCACAGTTTTAGGTGGGGGCTACTATGAAATATTATTTACTTAATTGCTTAATTGACAATATGTTGTTTATACTTCCTTATTTAATATTTTATAATTTTGCCGGCACGTACGTTAACTTAAGTAAAACAATTATTTAATCACGTAACCGTGTAAAGATCTATACTACTATTTTGCTGTGGCTTCGCCCATATTGTGTGTCTAGCGCTAGTGTTTATGTTTGTGTTAAGTTTATATAACTCCCTATCTTGTCAACAGTATATTTATATTCAAAAAAATATATAACTGTTGACACTTCCGTATAAACTATTTTGTATTGTAAGTGTTAAATGTTGTATGCATCTTTTGATGTATTCTTATATATAATCATTATATATTTTATACATCAGTGTCTATGTGTGTGTATATGTGTGTGTGTCTCTGTGCTGTGTATGTGTAATGTGGGTGGGTAGTCATAAATATGACGTGTTGGACCTGGCCAAGTAATCCCATTTTTGTCGGGTTTGGCATTCGGCGCTGAAGGCGTTATGGCCGACGTTCTTCAGCCCAGAGTGCGCACAGTTGCAGCAGCGCGGTCCGATTCCTGCAGAGAGTTCAGGACACTTCTCGCGTAAATGCGGACCACCGCAGTGGCTGCACCTGTCCACACTCTCGGTGCAGAACTTACGACCGCGGCCGAATGCCAGGCACGGATGCTTTATAGATTCGTCATGTCTGTCTGTCTGTCCGTCCGTATGTCACAGCCACTTTTTTCGATGCCATAAGAACTATACTTTTGAAACTTGGTAGGTAAATGTAATCTGTGAACCGCATTAAGATTTTCCACATAAAAATAGAAAAACAACACATTTTGGGGGTACCCATACTTGGAACTGAAACTCAAACAAATTTTCTTCATCAAACCCATACGTGTAGGGTATTTATATATAGGTGTTCAAAAATGATATTGAGGTTTCTAACATCATTTTTTTCTAAACTGAATAGTTTGCGCGAGACACTTCCAAAGTGGAAAAAAGTGTGTGTGTCCCCCTGTAACTTCTAAAATAAGAGAGTTATGAAACTAAAAATAAATGTTGTACATTACCATGCAAACTACCAACGAAAATTGGTTTGAACGAGATCTAGTAAGTAGTTTTTTTTTAATACGTCATAAATCGTAAACCGCAATTTACCTTTCATTCAATCAATTCACTATTATAAAAACATCGATCAAAGTTACAACTTTTATATGATGTAACTTGCTGATACGGAACCCTTCATGGGCAAGTATGACTCGCACTTGGCCGCTTTTTTGTCTTGCACTACGCAAATTATCAGTAGGATGTCAATGTCAACAAAAAAATGGCTACTTCAAATTTTTCAAACTTTGATCATATTATTTTCACTTTATTATTTCCTCAATCGTTCGCTTTCATTATGTATGCTCATTTAACCTTAAATATCGATATATAGACCTTGATATTTAAAAAAAAAACGCTTTTAGCTACAGGCTAAAAAATCTGACTTAAAGAATTAACTTTCTTATTTCTGAATCTGAATTTTATATTCTAACATTTCATTTTATTACATTTTTTGTTATCTTGTCCATAATTTAATTATTGAACCGAAATGAAATCTTTCAAGATTAGATAGACGCATCTGCTTAGCCCAAACTTGTAAATAAATATTGCCCTTGGAGGCATCGCTGTCTAGATCTCCACCAATCAAACGAACTTGCTGTTATTTATTCTAGACTATTCATTAACTATCTATTATGACTTATTAGGTCTAGTGGTTGGCGTATGCGACTGCTAATCAAGAGGTCTCGGTTTCAAATCCCGGGTCGGGTCAAATAGCAGCCCGGAGTTTGGAAGTTTGGCGGTGAATCACGCCCGTGCCTCGGAGAGCACGTAAAGCCGTCGGTCCCGATTGTCATGAACATCTATGGCAATCGTTATTGCGAAGTCAGTGCCCTCAAATATAATGACAACTAGTTCAATCTTGGAATTTCAGTTCTCCCTTAGGGTTGCGGAGGTCCGATGCCAGTCGCTCCGTGGAAAAACTGAAATTCAGGTAAAACCGGTTGAACTAGTAGCCGACCCCAAATAAACTTGGGAATAAGGCTCGGAAGAAGAATACACAAATACAGTCTGTATATTAAAGTTTTTTTTTTTTCAAGTACATAACAAGAGATCTATGAAACATCTTCATTTTACCAACTGCATATACATAATAACGACTCAATCTAATATTAAAATGTTAAAGATATGTGTGCTATTGATTACCTTTAATACTTATACGGCCTGATTAAAGTTCAAGTTCGGAGAGTTTGTAGTCTCACCGGGTGTGGGTGTTTTCCACCGAACAGCTTGCATCGGAAAGAATTTGCGGCCAAAAATACAGCTACGATCGCGTGAAATAAAAGGCACCAGAAGGCATGATATCATAGTGTAGGAAGTCCACAGGCCCGGTGGAGTGATGATTTGCGTAAGACGGCTGGCAGGAGCTGGATACGAGAAGCCGAGGAGCGAACTAAGTGGCTTACAATTGGAGAGGCTTATGTCCAGCAGTAAACTGTGATAGGCCGATGATGATGATGAATACTGTTAATAAGTTTTTTTTTAATTATTTCCCATGTAAGGTTGTGGAAATCATGTATAAGAAGCGTGCTAATTATAGTCGTTTCTATTAGCCTAAGTCGGAGATATTTCACAACCAAGGGGGTATGAAGAATCTCCGGGTTACGAAGAATAGCCAAATAGATTGACTATTACAATAACCAATACCGTAATTAAGAACACGGTAAAGTGAGACTGCGGTGAATTGGGGGACTTTTTTGGCTTTCACTCACTGTCGATTGTAATCATCATCATCATCAACAGCCTTTAACAGTCCACTGCTGGACATAGGCCTCTCCTTGAAAAGGAGGTATTGGCCTACTATAACACGCTGGCCAGACGGGTAGCGTTGGTTTCAAGTTTTCCTTCTCTTTGCATTGATGTTGTCTTGCGTAGTTTATCCCTTAGTCGCCTTTTACGACACCCGCGTGGGATGAATAGGGGTGGTGACACTCTGTATTCTTAATCCGTCACCGCACGTACAACTGACTGACTGACGATTGTGGGCCCTCCTTTATCTATCAATTAGTGGAACCCATCAGTAGTGTATGTTAATACGGGTATGGTCTACTGCTACTACATTGGCCCAACTATTTGGTGAAAGATTAGTTTTAAGTTTTGCTTTGTCACCCTACGTCAACAACAACAACGCTCAGGATAGATTCAGACCGCTTCAAACAAATAAGTAAATATTTCGTCAATTTATACACAACGCCATCTAGTCACAAAATAAGCAGAGTTTGTATTATGGGTACTAGACAACTGATGTAATTACATAAATATACTTTTGGTAAATACATACATATTCTACACTAAAAAATACCCATACTCGGAAACAAATACTTGGGGATCACAAACATATGGTAACAAAGAGGTTGCTCTTTGATCGAATCGAGCCCGAGACCTTTTGATCAGCAGCTGCATACGCTAACCACTAGATGAAGAAGGCAGTCAATATTATAGTACGTTCATGCCGACAAATGTATTCACTGACCGGTATTCGAACCATGCATAGATTACCGTACTGTACATAGACTCGCTATAGTCATGCCATGAAGACATAAAACTTCAAAGAAACGCGATGGATCTGCGCAGTATTTGCTTGACGCTCTCGATCGGTTGCAGGGGCGAGCAGTTCGCATCATAGACAGTCCCGAAGCCACCGAGTTCCTAGAACCTTTGCAGCTCCGAAGAGATGTCGCCTCTATGGCAGTTCTCTATCGCCTTTACCATGGTGAGTGTTCTGAAGAGCTCTTCCAACTCATTCCACCCTCTCCCTTCCTCTATAGAACAACACGATCTGGCCAGCAAAGTCACCCCTACAGAGTGGAAGACATACGCTCCAGAACTAAGCGATTCGGGTCTTCCTTCTTGTGCCGAGCAGTCAAACACTGGAACTCACTACCAGCTCATGTTTTTCCTTCTTACTATGACCCCGGGTCCTATAAGCGGGGCGTGAAAAAGCATCTCACTAGGCCGCCATAATGTGGTTCGCCATACTGTTTGCATTTGCAGTGAGTATGGCGACCCCCACTTGTGGATTTTTCTCATGCTTTCCATCAGGCATAGTAAAGTCACCTTGGCAGGCGTTATATATAAAAAAAAACATTAATTAAAGAAAACAGCACTACATATTATAATAAAGTCCTACGCCACGTCTGTCTGTCGGTCTGTTCGCGATAAGCTCAAAAGCTACTGCAACGATTTAATTTTGTAACCTTATAGTCTAAAGCCTGAGAAAGGAAATAGGCTACTTTATACACGCTTTTTATTAGCTTCACCTTTAATGTATGTTTGTAACCGACTCCTTTAGGTGCGATTTTAACCCACTTTAAACGGCCCGTTTTCGTGCAAACTTTATAGATTTATCGAGGACCCATGACAATGCACTAATTTGAAAAAAAGTAAAAAAAAAATTAAACAAATTAATCCTTTTCAGTCTTTCTAAAAAAATAGTTTTAAAAGACTAAACAAACACGCTTTTAAACTAAAACGTAGAAAATAATTTTAATGTAACAAAGCTATCTGAAAATATTTCAATAACGTCGCCCTACGCGTTGTTACATTAAAATTATTTTCTACGTTTTAGTTTAAAAGCGTGTGTGTTTAGTTTCTAAAAACTATTTTTTTTTTACCGCGATTACCGACATAAACGCGTGCGAAAGTAATAAAACAATAAGACAATTTTGAACTACTTATCAGTACAAAAAATAATAGTAAAATCTATAACGAAATTTTTTCTCTATTCTGTATAAATACTTTGTTGAACATAACCTTTTGATTCCGAAAGGTAGCAGCTTATAGAAATGTTTTTTTAAGAGACCTTGTATAATATTCAATATGTAACAACATTTTTGTACAAAGTCGTGTACTTGAAGAAACGAAAATTCTTTCAGTTTTATTTTATTATTCGTTTAATAAATAAGGATAACGAAAGTCAATCTTGGTAATATTACTACCGTAATTTATTCAATATACAAACGACATTTTTGTAACTTCAATTTTGTATTTAAAAAAAGCCAAGTGCGTGTCAGGCCCCGCATAGAATAGGGTTCAGTCATTTATAATGGTAGGTAAATTTAAAATCGTATACAATAGAAATAACATAAATTAATGCTTTAATTTTTTTTTTCCTAGTAAGCGCATTTTACGAGTTAGGCCTCTATAACTCCTGAACTAAGTCAGGTATGCTATTATAGTTTTGCTTTAAAGTTCATCGTATGGACTACCATCATGAATTTACGCAGATTTTTTTAAATCAGCCGTTTAGCTTTTAGAGGGGGGGGGGGGGACGCCTTGTTTTCACAAAAAATGCCCTCATAAGTGGAATAACTCGCAAACGAATACCTTCAGTCGCATACACTACCACTGTCGCCACTGAGGCAGTTGCAAAATGACTGGTAGGAGCTAATGTGAGAAGAATAAAATTGATCCGAGTTGCGTGCAATGGGAGAAACCACAGTAGAGCTTTAGAAGTATCTAGTGCACTGCAATAGGTTGATGAAGTTTCACTACATTTTTACAGTAAACTAAAAAAAGGTTGCACGGTTATATAAAATTTTAAACATTGCTAGGACATAGGCTACTTTATACCGCGATAATCGAAATAGACGCGGGTAGAGCCGCTGGCGAAAGCTAGTATAATATATAGGATTGTAAGTGAAGAATTCGCCGTAGTATAAAATACTAGCTTTTGCCCGGGGCTCCGCTCGCGTTTATGTCGGTTATCGCGGTAAAACTTAGCCTATGTCTTTTCCCAAGGTTCCATCTATCTTCATACCAAATTTCATCAAAATCGGTTCAGTGGTTTAGGCGTGATAGCGTAACAGACAGACAGAGTTACTTTCGCATTTATAATATTAGTAGGGATAAATGTAGCTACATCCTATTTTGTAATTTCTAAATTTAATTTTCACTACCGACTACTGGATCTTTGTAAGGGTAATATATAGGCCCTTTTGTGTTTCTTCATTGCCTACCCTATCAGAAAGGTCACAGATTTCATTACAAGGAGACGGGTTACTTAACGTTGTTCCATTATACTTGTTACAGTATTTCGTTGTAGTTAAGTGATTTGATTATCTTGCCGTGTGTAATGGAGGTAGGTGTAGAATTTTAGGATACTCTTTTACAGATTACTGGCTTGCGACCGCGGCTCCGCCCGCGTGTATGGCGGTAATCGTGGTAAAAAGTAGTCTATTTTCTTTCTCATGCTGTAGACTATCTGAACGAATAGTTTTCTGATTTAGTGATGTTTGTTTCAATATATATATTGTCACTTAACGGGAGATTAGTCCACCCGTAGTACACGAAATTAGAATTAAATTAGAATGCTAAGACACCGGTTTACAATGAATACTGCCTTATTGGTCTAGTGGTTAACGTATGTGGCTGCTGATCAAGAGGTCTCGGGTTCGATTCCCGGGTCGGACTAAATATTTATGTGATTCACAAATATTTGTTTCGGAGTCTGGGTGTTTTCTATGTATAATATGTGTGTATTTACAAGAAAAAAAGTATGTTTATGTATTTATGTACAGTCTGCTAACTGTACAGCTTGGGAATGATTGCTAAATTGATAATTGATAGACACTGATATATTTAACTGATATTTATTGATAGCTGCTTAATTAGGTGAGTGACATGTACGTCGTATGAACGCGAGTTGTGCACTGATTTACAATAAAAATGGTAGTAATGTAATGATACAAATATGATGAGAGCGCAGTAATTGTAGAGTACGGTTGCACCGTACATGCTCCCGGGCGCGAATTGCGAGATGATTGATGCTGTGAAATGATGGTGTTAGTATGACCTGATGGTACAAGGTGATAATACAATTTTACTTAAATCTCTAAGTTGTTAGATGATGGCTTAAAACTACATTTTCTAATGATAGGTGAAGGAGCTCTATCGGTTACGGAAACACTTAAATTTTTTGTTTCTTTCACACACTGATCACTACGAATTACGTCACTCGCGCACTGAACACTTTGATTTAGAATAGCACTTGCACTTAGCTCACTAATGCTGGCACGGTAGTGTACGTTAGGTTCTGCAGGTGTACGCTCTAGCTGAATGGTGCGGTGCCGGCGCGAACGCACGTACACATAGGCAGCGAGGGCTAACCCTGCCGCCCCCACACAGTAGATGGCAACGTAGTGATGGACATCGTGGTATGATACATCCTGGTCGATATCGAGTTCCTTGTTGGAGGCTGCTTTCAGCTGAATTATCTGTTCCGAGATATTTTGCAATGACGTCTGATAATTCTCTTCACTGTTTTCAATGTAATTTACGGGTACTGATAAGTTGATAAGGTGGTTTATGGGCGCAACGTCTACGGCTACAATATCGGGTGTCACTTGCATGTGATTTGTTTGATGCTTATGTGACATAATAGTAAAGGTCTCAGCCTTGATGACGCAGTTGTTCCCTATTGCTATTGTATTGACGTCCGTCATATGTTCAGTTGTAACATGATCTCCACATATGATTGGTAAAGTGCAGTGACCGCATTTGCAATGTATCCTACACCGTTGATAAGACCTCGTCTCGTGCGCGTACGCGCCTCAAATTGCTGACTAAGTAACATGCGGTCATAGTATTCTAGTTCTGTGAATCCGTGACGTAACTGCAACATGATTACGTCACAATAGGATCTCCTCTCTGTTTGTGTGCATAGTTGTTCAAGGTGATTCATGTAAATGCTAAATATATCAGACCCATGCCAATATGGTTTCATATCGTAATAAACAATTATTTTCCACTGATCTTGTACTAAGCTCATCTCCGATATCTTATCAAAATAAATTGCCTGATTGCCTTTTATTTGAGTTATGTTGTAAGCAGCTTGTACGTTGCATATTAAAGACAATGCAATAAAAAGTAGTGTTATTATAGATGTAAACGTATAACTCGTCTTGTTCCGAGTTCTGGTATGTGAGGGTTGTGTTGATGCTGTGTGATCTGGTAGATCTGGTGATGGTGGTTGTTCTTTGTTCTGTTCTGAACAATCTAATAATGGTGTAAGCTTGACGATTGGTCGTTGCATTACCACAGAATACATAATAGTACCAGCACAGAAGACTCACTCCGAAAAGTAAATTAAAGTTAAAGATACCCTCGGTGTCGAAAGATTAAGTTCAATTTAGATCGCACAGCGCCGAATCACTACGATAATATTTACCTACAATTGCGTCTCTTTCTATCGTGTAACTCTGAACTGTTCTGACGATGTCTGTTCGACCGGCGTGTCTGACCCGGAAGGCAGCCGGCCGACTATACCTAAACTGCGGAGTGACACCCCCCTGGCATTACACCGTTTTTTGTTTGAAGCGTGACTACTCTGATATATCCGTCACTTCCTGGGTGTGTTTGTATCACCCTTCCCATTGCCCATCTTCCAGGAGGTAAATTGGCATCGTGTATCAACACCAAGTCTCCAATCCTGATGTTTTGCTGGGGGCGTCTCCATTTACTTCTTGTGTTTAATTGGGTCAAGTACTCACTACGCCAGCGCTTCCATATATCCTGATAAATTCTTTGTGATAAATTCCAGCGGGTACGTAAGTCCCTTTCCGTCTCAAAGAGTGTCAAAGTTGGCCCACATGATAAAAAGTGAGCGGGTGTAAGGTAATTTAGATCTGCTGAATCCTCGGTTAGCGGACATAGAGGTCTAGAATTTAGACAAGCTTCCAGCTGATAAAGAATTGTGCTAAATTCTTCGAATGTTAACCGCTGCTCACCGACTACTCGTTTAAGGTGATATTTGAGGCTTTTAACAGCTGCTTCCCATAGCCCTCCTGCTGACGGCCATGAAGGTGCGTTAAAGTGCCATTCAATACCCAGCTTTGTTATCTCTGCCTGAAAATCTTGATTAAATGTGCTAAGGATATCCTTATACTCTTGTTGTAAGATCTTGTTTGCTCCAATGAAATTAGTTCCTTGGTCACTATACAAATTGCTTGGTAAACCTCGGCGGGCTATCATTCTACGGAGAGCTGCCAAAAATGCTGATGCTGTTAAATCTGACACTAGCTCCAAGTGAACTGCTTTAGTTGCCATGCAAATGAATACAGCCACATAACCTTTAAGAGTTTTTATTCCGCGACCTTTGTTGGCCTTGATATAAATATGACCTGTATAGTCTACACCAACGTTTTGGAACGGGCGTGAGGGGTAACCGGCTCGAAGGACCATAAAAGATGTACAGTCTGCTAACTGTACAGCTTGGGAATGATTGCTAAATTGATAATTGATAGACACTGATATATTTAACTGATATTTATTGATAGCTGCTTAATTAGGTGAGTGACATGTACGTCGTATGAACGCGAGTTGTGCACTGATTTACAATAAAAATGGTAGTAATGTAATGATACAAATATGATGAGAGCGCAGTAATTGCAATTTATATCAGTTGTTTAGTACCCATAATTCAAGTTCTGCTTAGTTTGGGACTAGATGACGTTGTGTGCAAGATGTCCGTATGTATTTATTTATTATTATAATTAATTGATTTGTTAGATTTTACAATACAAGACTAGAGAGTTCGGGTCGGTCATGCCTCTAGATAAAGGAGACACTCATCTTGCGAAGCTCGGCAGCAGAAAAGGGGCTGGTCTTGAGGCGCGCGCTGGTTGTATAGCCGCGACCGAGCGTTGTGAACCCCGCGCGCTGTAAAACGAGCATGGCGGGGCAGTGTGGCAACGTTACAATATTTCTATAATAAAAGTTTGGCTTATTTACTGAGTCCAGACTAATATTATTAGCATACAAGTAGCTCGGTATCTCATTATCTTACGTTTTCGCTGCTAAATGGCTGCGCCGATTTCCATGCAATTTGGCATAGATACACTTTGAATCCTCAGGAGTTACATGGTCTATTTTCTACCAAGATAACTGATGTAAACGCGGGCGTCAAGCCATACATCCGAATAACACGTAGGCCAAGCCGCAGGCAAAAGTTAAACAGTAAATTATTATCTCATTCAAAGCAACAAAACCCACTAGTTATACTGTGAGGCTTATTTATTAAGTATATAACACAAACATTTTACACTCGCTTTCGCCCGCGGCTCCGCCCGCGTGCATGTAGGTTATCGCGTTACCTTTCTCTAGCAAAGCTAAGCTCTCTTTGTACCAAACTTGATTTAAATCGGTTCAACCTTTCGCATTTACAATATTAGTAAGGATTGCAATATACATATTTACGTCATCATAAATAAATGTTTCCATTCCAAGAATTTTATGACAAATAGTCTCCCTATTTAACATACTGAAACAACACAACAACTAAAAAAACAACAGGCCGGTCGCAACTCGTTAAAGTTCTTTACACAACCTAAATTCCATTCACCCTGTATATGTGAGTGCGATAAAAAAAATAGCAGGAGAACATGAAGCGTCGTAGCTCTGCGATAAAAAAACCGCTCTATTCGAAACCTTCGACCCGTAAATCGTTGCTTGCGTCCCCTTTCTTCTAATACGCGGTTGGTTTGCGATTCCATGTTATTGTACCCGTACAGAATATTTACCGGCGTGAATGGGATAAAACTTGCACTGCTGAGTTTGTGTAGAATTTATTTTAATACTTACTAAAATGCGAAATGCAAAAATGCAGTTTATCGTTAAAGCAGTTTTTTTGTTAAATGTATTTTAGTTTCAGTCATATAATAATAATAATATAATCGCATCATAAACGAGAAACATCATAAAGCAATTACTAGATGGCCTGCCGCGATGGTCTAGCGGTTAGTGTATGCGACTGTCGATCTAGAGGTCTCGGGTTCGATTTCTGGGTTGGACTAAAAGTGTTGTTGGGTAATGACCCGGAATGTGGAAGTTTTTGGTTGTGCCTCGAGGAACATGTCATGTCAATATCTATGGTAAGCGTTATTAGGAAATTAAGCCCTTCTAATGTACTGAAAACCAGTTTAATCTTCGAATTCAAATCACCTTAAGGGTTCTCAGGAAATACTGATATTCAGGCAAATCCGGGTGAACTAGTAATCGACTCCAAATAGTCTTGCGAATAATAAAGGCAATAATAATGAAAACTAGTGACTGTAGCTGAGCATCTTTGCATACGCAACAGTTCAAGGATATTATGAAAAAAAAAATGCATCATCGTTAGGTCGTTGTGTAGTAATATATATGAATATTACTTAGAATATATTATATGTATTGTTTCTTCTCCCTTCACGTCAAAAATAAGAGGAAGAAAAAACAATAGACGAAAAAAGAAATATAAAAAAAATGTAAGGTAGTAGAGCCACGCTGATTTCAGCACGAATGGACCGACTTGACCGGGACCTTCTGTGTGAAGGTAGTACCCCTCACACAGAAGATCATCCTAATAATGACAACATTATTGCTGTCGTATTTGGGGAGTGTGAGACCGGAGTCTTCGGAGCCCGGGAGAATAATGCAGTATTATCTAACCAGACCGCAATGCTATGGGTCACCATGCCACATTGCCTACCCTTACAATGAGCATGGTGATCTCTACTCCTGGATTCTACTCATGCTTTCCATCAGGCAGAGTAGTTTCACTTGGGTAGGCATAAATATATAAATAACAAAACTAAGTTCAGTAAATACATTTATTTATCGCCATTAAGAACGTGACATCCAATGACCATTTATGTTACATATATTTTATATAATGCAATATTAAACTAAGAAACACATGTATCACAGAACATTTTGATAGTGCAAAATTGACCAATAATTTATACAATGTGGACGATCACTAAAAATGAAAGTTACAATTGTTTAGGTCACGTGAAAAATAAATTTTAAATTACATCTCGTATCATTTTAAATAATCTAGGAGATACGCGAAGCAGATTTTTCTTATCAAAAGTAAGTTCAAAATAAATTAATGAATACGTTACAACAGTCTCATAATGAAACCTTTTGAATACAAAATTAATATTCCTAGAAACAGCTTAAAAAGCGTAGATCTAATTAAATCTCCAAATTAACCACTAATTTGTGTTATCAAAATAAAACATCTCCCAATTATTTAAAACAATTCAGTAAAATTTTATAGATAGAATTTCATAGATTTATTTAATTTAGACATTTTAACTAACTAGCAATACTTTTATATACAATTTACACAATAACCATATTATATTCATAGTTTTGCCACGAGTGGCAATTTTTTTATACAGTATGGTATATACAGCTGAAATAGATATACACATAGAACAATCATAGAACAATCATAACATAAATAAAAAATTCTATAGGTATTTTTTATCAAACACTAACTTTTGCTCGCGGCTCCACCTCAATATAGATATTGTGATACTTGTTTTTCTCTTCTCAGTTCAGTATTTTTAAGCAGTCGGGTTTTTTGTTTCTATAATAATTATTTTTGCATCGTATTTTGAATATTTTAAAAGCAATTGTTTTTAAAGCGTCGTCAAGCTGTAGTGTTGAACGTTGCAGTCAACAAGTCGGCTAAGCGACATACAGCCGTGTGATTGAATGGCGTTGTTCAGTCAGTTTGATTGAACGGCTATTTTAACCAGTTGGCTGCGACATATACATAAAGTATTAACCTCATTACCTCACTATAAAGTTGAATCAATTGTAACTGTATTTATGTATGGTGTAACCGAATGGATAATAAAACAGATTGACTGCACGGTTCGCCTTGTGGCTTAAGCGGACGTCACGCCGCTTCCTACTACGCCAAGTACGTGGGATCAAATCCCACGTGGGATAACACTTTGTGTGATTCACAATTTGTTGTTCTGAGTCTGGGTGTTCTTTGTGTCCGTTTCATGTATGTTTCCCGCGACACAGGAATTTATATTCCGAATGTGGGAGTTGTCTTTTAAAAGCTAGGCTATAACTAAGCTAAATAATTTCTTCATGAAAAAAGCTTACTTGTGTCTTGTAAAGCCTTTTGGCGACGATAGTTGCTTATAATTTTATAACTCGTGTTCTCGTTTGGCTTGTTTCAATAACAAAAATTCACTGAATAGTCATTATTTTTATCCTTATTATTACTAATTTAAAAAATGCGATAATAACTCCGTCTGTCGCTCTTTTAAGTCTAAACTACAACACCAATTTAAATGAAACTTTATATACAGATAGTCTACAGTCTGAGAAGGGATATAGAATAGTTTTAACCGCGAAAACCGACATACACGTACGCGGAGCCGTGGGCGAAAACTAGTTATGAATAATAGTGAAATCAACTAAATGACACATACTTCTGTTACAAATATTTTACTGATAAAATCAGTTGACTTGTTGCTATAACTACTTTCATTTTCAAAAACCTGATAAAACTTATTTTTGGCTAACTCGCAGTGAATATTTTCCTGTACTTTTATATTATTTGGGAGTATTTCGAGGGCTGTGTAGTCGACAATGTGCCGAAAATCCCAGCCTCGTCATTTGGAACCATTGAACCTAAGCACACCCCACCGCCTCCGGCCTTGTTACCGAGAACGAGCGATAGAAATCAAATTTATGCCTTCATTAGTTCCACGAGAAATTCAGAATGTGTAGACTAATTTTATTCGAAAATCTTATTGGAAATCTATTTAAATCTGGATCAACTGAATTAGTGTGTTAGATTTTGTTAAAAATGACGTTAAATACATTAATGTACTAATTTTTGTTTTTTTTTCATCCTATAGTTATGGGAGAAATAATTAAGATGATGATGATTACTCCCATTACGATTTCGGTTACGGTGACTGATAAAGTTTGAGCATCTAAGTTTCGGGCGTGTGCTCTCGTGTGGCTTACGTACCCTATCTTGGCACTGATTGAGCGTGGTCAGTGGGGACAAGTAAGCACACCATCCAGGTAATAGTACTTTATGTTGATTGTTGGTTTATTTTTGAGATTGTTTCGTTTGATATTGAGATCACATCTTCTTTGATCTTCTAAGTTGTTGACACTCTGGTGGAATATGCGCCTCCACACAGGTCTGTCCCTAGCCAAATTATCCATATGAGATATGTTGATTTTTCATCTCTTCTATACATAATATACTAACCCATTATAATATACTAACTTTCGCCTGCGTCTATCTCGATTGTTGCAGTAAAAAGCCTATGTATTATTCTGATAGATAAGCTTTATTAATGTAAAGTTTCATTCAAATCCATTTAGTAGTTTTTGCGTGAAAGAGCAACAAACATATGTATGTTTGTTGCTCTTTGTAAGTTTGTGAGTATATACGTATATACGTACATACTCACAAACTTTCGCTATCGATATCGATATCTTGTTTAGTTTGTGAGTGCGAAACCTGAGTACCAATAATACAAAAGCATCGCACTAGATCGCCATGGTGTGGGTCACCATACTGTGTTGTCGACATCCGCAATGAGTTAGACCACTACTCTTGAATTCTACACATGCTTTCCACCAGACAGAGTAGTCGCATTGGCGAGTCCAGATAAAAAAAAATGTTAAGTTGTTTGCATACTCTGTGATGTATTGCAGCTCTACAGAATTATATCAAGATACATATGTAAAAAAAATTATAATCATCATTATCAACAGCCTTTAACAGTCCACTGCTGGACATAGGCCTCTCCTTAGCAAGAAGGTTTTGGCCTACTATACCACGCTGCCTATATAGGGTTGGTTTCAAGTTTTCCTTCTCTTTGCATTGATGTTGTCTTGCGTAGTTTATCCCTTAGTCCCCTTTTACGACACCCGCGGGATTAATAGGAGTGGTGACACTGTATTCTTAATCCGTCACTACACGGTAAGGGCTAATGATATTGCAAATTAAACTGTAATACCTATACCTTGTAGTTTAATTTTGAAAAACGGAATTCAAATTTGTATTATTCCATGAAAGGTTAAACTTGCGTATTTTTTTTAATAATTCATACAGATAATACGAGTATTATCTGACCGAATAATGTGTATATTCCATTCAGCTGTATACAATAATAATATTAACTAGACTAGAAACTGCCTGAATTATACAACAGCAATGTACTTATAATTTCACAAACAATAACACCATAGACAATAGAAACATGTTAGGAGCGCCAGAACTACAAGATGGCGCCATAACTTCAATTAAAAATAGAATAAAAATTTAGTTTTTAAATACATTTGAAGTTGAATAGTAACGATAACTAATATAGTGCATAAAAATAATAAATTCGTTTTACAAAACTAAGCAAGGTATAAATAATTTAAAATATTCAATGGTATTCTAGTAACAATTTATTAGCGTTGTGTTGACAGTTGAAACTTAAAAAAATAAACGTTTTGTCTATGCGTCTATTGCAATTACTTTACAATTAATTTCTTTATAATTTAATACGCTATTTACAATACTTATACGAATGTTTTTATGTAAAACATAAAAAGTGAAAAAAAGAGTTCAATGTCAACATGTCCTTTC
Organism: Phragmatobia fuliginosa; assembly: GCA_932526445.1. Lineage (NCBI taxonomy): Eukaryota > Metazoa > Arthropoda > Insecta > Lepidoptera > Erebidae > Phragmatobia > Phragmatobia fuliginosa. The sequence continues at coordinate 2,374,778 of OW052066.1, read as the reverse complement.
TTGATGTAACTAAAAAGAAAACAGGAATATCCTCAAAAAATAAAACAAAGCAAACGCTCAGATACAAAAATAGTCTATTTTTTTGTATTCTAATAGATAGTCTGTCTAAATGTTTCTTTGTTATTTTAACGGTTTTAAACGATTTATGAGCTAAGTCATGATTTAAGTTTGTCTAAAGTACCTACACGTGCATGCAGCAAGCAGTGACCTGGTAAGGGCTGGTGATGATACAAATCAAACTGTAATACCTATATCGTGTAGTTTAATTTTGAAAAACGGAAATCATATTTGGATTACTCCATGAAAAGTTAAACTGTCAACACAACACGTAATGGCCTTATGTTGTATGTATGTATATAATTTAATAGCTTCATCATTTCATCTGCCAATCCAACATATGTAAATATTACAATTTTTTATTTTCCGTGACATAAAACATCGAAATTCAGTGCTTGCTATTCATAGAATAATTGATTTATTACAATATTTTATTTTAAGATATTATTTATTACAAGTATCACCAGATTTATACGTGGCTGTATTCTGTCAAAGTGTTTTGAAATCTATACATTTATATAGATAGTTGAAGTGTTTTAAATTTAAAACTAACACATTTTTACTAAATGCATATCCAAGTACGTACTCATATAAAAAAAACTGTCATAATATTCCGGCTAATCGCTGGAACGGCATAGCCGATTTTGACGGGATTTTTACCAACAGATCAATTCAAGTATCAGGAGCATTTGGCAGATAGTTTATGTTAATAAACTACTTTAATTTCATTTAAGCAAATTCGAAAAAAGAAATAGAATAACCCTACAATCAATGAAATAGAAAATAATATTAGTCTCAAAAGCAACAAGCCCCGAGGCTGCAGTACTACTGTCTAGAACTTGTATCAAAAATGAGTAACATCAGCTGAAAACTCATCTGCTGGCTAAGTCTAGATTTACACATGCTAATTGATCATATAAAAGAGCGCACGCTTTTCTAGCTTTCTGTTCTAAACCGCCCACCCTATTAATCATTGTTTTCCCTCAAAGCATCCTCATCTTAAAACTTAATCAAAGTAAATTAGACGTTATTCAAATAACTTTATTTTTGTGTGTAACTAGTTTCGTAGAATCAAACACAAACGTGGTAACGAAAAGCTGTTCCCTGTTCCGAGTAAAACTGTGTACGGTCAGAGTATCCTAAACGCTTATTGAGGTTGACAAAGGTTTTGGAACTCAAATTCCCGACACTGTACAAGCCTCTTACAAACGGCATGTTACATTGTGAATTTCAAGCATTAGCATACTTGGAATACTGTTTTTTGATCTCTCTTTGTGCTTTCACCTTTGTATCGTTTTCATAGTTTCAGTAATAACTGAATATTCTATTTATAAACGAGAATTAAACATAAACACATATAAAACGTATGTTTCCACTGGTTGTTGTATTATTCTTTTGACAGAAAAATACTATTATATAACACTGATTTATATCTATTTGAATAGCATGTTTAAAATAACGTTTTTGCTATATAGATTTGTATATAGTAGGTTTCCAAATAAAACCATTTCATCTCAAAGTCAAATCAAATTCACTATACAATGTACGGAATAAAACCCTATAGAAGCGGTGAATATATAATTTAGTTTTAATAACATGATATACATGAATATCAAAATCATAGTATAAACTGATCTTCAGATAATTAACAAACCACAAACAGTGGCTGAGTGTATGTCAATTGTAAACATTCTAACAATGCTATTACTTCACTCAAATTATAATTATGTACTGTTTATAATAAATTAGGCAAGATATTGATTTATCTAATTGAACTAATAACGTTTCAGTTAATTGCGCACAACTATTTGCTTTCACTATGTTTACATTTAATTTATTTTTATTTAAATAAAAACATTTAGATAAAACTATAGAAGAATACTTTTAAATTATATAACTATGACTGAATTGGACGAAAACCTGTCAAAACACTTTCTGCGTTTAACAAAAATATATATTGTATTACAATATCTGAAATGTACTTTCTCAAGTAAACATTATCATATCCAGTCATGTGTATTATGTTGAACGATAGAATATAGCCACGTATACAATGTTTACACGCCAAAAAAAATTCCTGTCTGAATGTACCAGGGTAACATAAATATTGAATAGTGAACGGAAACAAAAGACTCACTGAATGCTCCTACGGTTCTTCATATTACATATTTACGAGGATACAATTGATTTGGAGAGGCTTTGATATATCCAGTATTGTATCATTTTATGGGCGTATTTATAATTCCAGATTTTATTGCTGCTCTCTGTGAACGTATAAATAATGTCTCATTCATTTTGGTAAATAGACATAAAGACTAGGATTTACTCAAGGTTTTATTAACGTGAATATTTTGATGTTCGACTAGTTTTACGATCGGTGAGGCTCGAGGAGAAACCTCTTGTCGTAAAGTCGACATTATTGAATCACACTTGTAATATGTATCCTGTGAAATAATTACTTATTCTGTGTCATTCAAGCAGAATAACTTCTTCGTTTTCGTAATACGTCGATAACCTTATAGCCTTCTAATACTAAAATTTTAGAATGTAAATCAGTAGTGGTTGAGATTAACGCGTTTTAAACTTTGTAATAATCACTGTATTAGTATGCTGTACTGTATTAGCGAATACATTTTCTTAATGACCAAATGTCATTGTGCACTATTCTTGTGATGAAGAGCAGAGTTATTTTTATATCAATAATTTAATTTAGAATAGTCTTTTATAAATACACATTACATTTAATGAACTTCAGTAGTTAGTTAAAGAACAATGAACTCAAAATTCCCTAACCACATTCAATAAAGATCATATCTACTCATCACAATTTGAAAGCAAAATCATCCGAAAGAATTCATGTTACGAATCATTTTACCTTGTCATCACCATACTTCCATTTGGCGTGTAAACACTGGGTGATACGATTGGTATCTAACTATTCTAGATGACACTTATCCATTCTACTTTATCGATTAGACTTCACTCAAGGCACTGCATTTAGAAAATATATGTACTGATACACATATTGTGAGCAATACTAGTGTTACTTTCGACATAGTTGAACTCGAACCTGCAACAAACAATAAGAGTTAACACGTCACTTAATATCAAGAATCAACAGCCTGAAATAGTCAACAATGGGACATAAGAGAATGGAAGTTTTGGTCAATCATACATGACTGATGAGACGGATTGGTATAAGGTTTGTTTTAATTTTTTTCTTCTCTTTGCATTTCTGTTGTACTCCTCAGGTTTGCGTCCTTGGCCGGCTCTTACAACATCCACGGACTGAATAGCAGTGGTCACAATTCGTATTCCAAATTCGTCATAAAATATTCACAACTACATGTACAGTCAGCGTCATAATGATATTGGCGTTCAAAGTGGTCAAAATGATGTGAAAAACACTAATTCAATTTTATGTTGGCTCGCAAGGTGCTCAAATTGTTGTACGCATTCAAAGTGGTCAAAAGATCTTAGCAAGCAGTTGTCAATAATATGTTAACTGACAGAGTGTTCATATTGATGTTATCAAATAGGTTGTTCATTGGTTTCTAAGCATGCAAACTAGTCAAAAATATCTTAGCATTAAAGAGAAACCAACCTTATCACCCACAGATAGAGTATACTTTGCAGTTTCACTACATAGTATAAAACAAAGTCGCTTCCGCTCTCTGTCAGTCCCTATAAATACTTAGAGCTTTGAAACTATGCAACGGATTTTAATTCCATTTTCTTTAATATATAGAGTGATTCAAGAGGAAGGTTTTTATGTATAATTCATGCATAATATTATAGTGGAGAAACATTGACAATTTTAGAGGTTTCTAATGTGATGTCGTAAATAAACCCATTTTTTACGTTTACATTGTAAACGCTGGCTGTACCCTACGAGATAGATCAAAATAATGTACTACATTATTGTATACGTTATAAAGTCTAACGTAAATCCTATCCTATAACGTATATCCTAACGTAAATGCGATTTGGGAATCGTTACGGGATAATATGCAAGCTGTAATAATTGATAACAATAACTCATCTTCTGATAATTCGGACTCTGAACCATCAACTAAGAAAAGTAACAATGAGGACAGTACAGAGGAAGAACCAAACACAGACATTAGTCTTTCAGGAGAAACATTTGGCAGTGTATCAATAAGCGAGTTTAAAAAATACAGAGTACTAAGCCCGCTAAAGATGTTAGAGGAAGAAAGAGGTTTAGTTATAGTAATGTGTGTGTTGAAATCGGTACAAATCCATGTGTAGACCAGCCAATATAACATATAAAGAGGCTTTAAATGGGTTAGAATCAAGAGAATGGTGTAAAGCTTTACAGGAGGAATCATTAAAATCATTTGAAGAAAACGAATCTTGGAAAGTAGTGGACAAGACAAAACAAACAACAGAGGTTAAGTGTAAGTGGGTGTTCAAGAAAAAGTGGACAGTTGTGATAATGTGCGATATTATGGTCAGTTAGTCGCCAAGGGTTTTACACAAAAACCAGGCACAGACTATACAGAAACATTCTCACCAGTGGACCGTCACTACAATAAGACTATTGCTTGTATTGAGTGTTAAATATAATCTAGACATAACTCACCTTGATGTAACCACAGCTTTTTTGAATGGGCATTTGAAGATGTGTATATGAGTTTACTATACAATTTGGAATGTCATAAAAAAAAAGTATTAAATTTAAAAAAAAGTGGCTCTGACATACGGACGGACAGACAGACAGACAGACATGATGAATCTATGTATAAGGGTTCCGTTTTTGCCATTTGACAACGGAACCCTAAAAATCGGCCAAGTGCGTGTCAGACAGAAACCATTTCAACTCTAGAGGAATTGCAATTAGGAAACATTCGTCACCCTCCGTATTCGCCAGACCTTGCTTCAACGGACTACCATTTTTTTCGTAATTTATACAATTTTCTACGTGATAAAAAGTTTTCTTCTAAGGAGGCAGTACAAAATGCTTTCACACAGTTTGTAGAATCTAGATCACTTGAGTTCTATCGCAAAGACATAAATTACATTCCTATTAGATGGCAGCAATGTATTTATAATAATGGTAGATATTTTGATTAAATAAATATGTTAAATGAAAAAATCCCCCACGCACATAAAAGGGTTCCTCAGTCACCCATAATGATACGTGGTTTTAAAATCGTATCCAATAGATAACTGATATTTTTACGTATTAATGTATTAATTTATGACGTTTACCAAGGCAGCGCCTTTTACAACTTAAGCCTCTATAACTCCTGAACTAATAAAGTCACCTAATCTGCTACAGCTTTCCTTTAAAGTTCAGTATATAGACCACCATCACGAATTTATTCAGATTTTTTACAAAAAAGTGCCCTTTAAAGTGGAGTTTCTCGTAAACGGACACCTAAATCAAAAAATCCTCTTAAAAATCCATTATTGTTTTCAAAACACCTATCTAATAATACCCCACAAGATGGGGTAGTCGCGAGAAAAAAAATTATCCCCACTTTACGTTTAAGGGAGTTACCCCAAGTAAAAATATTTTTCATAATTTTATTGTAGCACTTTGTCGACATAATTACAACACATATTCATGCAAAGTTTTATCTTTCTAGTACCTATCCTTTGGACGGAAAGTCGAGGACGGACGTACGGACATGACGAATCCATAAGGGTTCCGAGTCATAAACTTCGGACCCCTCAAAGGCAATCTACGGATTGAAAGAATCATTTAGGGCACGGTATAAGCGTGTGGATGATTTTTTACAAACCTTGGGGTATAGGAAGTCAATCAATGAACCTTCTTTATTTGTTAAACATATTGATAATGTCAGGATGATATATAGCCTTGTATGTGGTCAATTTTATTTATTTTTTGTAATTGTAAACTGAATACCTTAAGACTAAGTTAAAATCTAAATTTAAATTAAAAGCCTTGGGAAATATTAGACAATGCTTAGGAATGAGAGTCAGATGCAACAATAATGAGATTTTTGTAGATAAGGAACAATTTGTAGATCATTTATTAGCTAGGCTTATCATGAAAAATTGTAACCCAGTCAGTACACCAATGGAAGTAAATTTGAGGCTAGAGAAGAGAGACACTCATTGTACTCAGTATCCTTACCAGCAATTAATAGGAACTTTAGTTTATTTATCTATGTTAATCCGCCCAGATATATTTTATGATGTTTGTTACTAGAACCAGTTTAATAATAATTACAATGAAACACATTGGAAACATTTATAACATATTTTAAAATACTTGAAAAAAATCAAGCATTTTGGTTTTTTCGTTTAAGGGTTATGTCAATGCTGAATGGGCATGAATATGAAAATATCCAGTACAAGACTTACGGTCCACACAATATGATATTGTGTGGACCGTAAGTCATGTACTGGATACATATTTAAGAAGTGTGGTAGTGTCATATCTTTTATGTGTAAAAAACAACCAACATTAGCTTATTCTAGCACAGAAGCTGAATTTATGACTATAATATTTGTAAGGCAAGTGAATAAGCCATTTACTTGAGAAGCTTATTGTTGGAATTAGAATGCAGAAATGAGTCACCTATTCAAAATATGTGTTGGTATAATAAATTAACAAATAAATTATTAAAAAAATTATATTAAAAATTTCTAAATTATTACTGTAGGTTATTTTTAGTTTATGTTACTCGTAAAATTTTGTCAGTATTGGCTATAATATAAAAAATATTGTTTTTAAGAAACATTGACTTTATATGAGTTCCACTAAAATAATTCTACTATATAATCCTAATAATATTATAAACGTGAAGGCTTGTGAGTATGTATGTATGTATGTGTGTGTGTTTGTTGCTCTTTCACGCAAAAACTACTGAACGGATTTGGATGAAACTTTACAGTAATATAGCTTATATATCAGAATAACACATATGCTACTTTTTACTGCAATAATCGAGATAAGCGGGCGAAAGCTAGGTGATTATAAAAATACATTAAATTGTAGATGTCAAAATGTATCACTGTTTATTTCCTGTCAAAACTTCACAGGTTGCTAGGCATAACACATTTGCATAGCAACCATAATGATACGCGGGTAACACTGCGGGGCGCATCTAGTACAATAATATAATCACATTAATAAATCTTCCCTAAAAGATAACTTTAATTATGATGAAAACCGCGTTTAAATACCTTGCGTAATTTAAATGATCAGAGCGGACAGACAATACGAGCGACTTTATAATGAACTGCGTAAAAATTTAATATTATTTGACCGTTCGATTATAATAGGTACTTTCTGTACCCGGCGTGTAGCTTGAATGAATCCTACGAGCTTTACGATATGACAAGATACATTGCGTACATTGTAGGACATTAAAATACGTTCTACAAAGCCGAACAGTTGATGAATATGTAACTTATACAAAAAACCAAAAACGCAACCACATCGACTCATTTGCTGAAGCTTCTATGGCCACCTTCCGGATCCATCATCAGACCCTGGTTACCATATAGTATCAAAGTACTCGTAAAGACGAATAAAATGAGCCCAATTTCGATGGGGTTGCGTCTAATTACGGAGTTCCTATGGCCACCTTCCAGCTCCATCATCAGACCCTGGTTACCATATAGTATCAAAGTACTCGTAAAGACGAATAAAATGAGCCCAATTTCGATGGGGTTGCGTCTAATTACGGAGTTCCTATGGCCACCTTCCAGCTCCATCATCAGACCCTGGTTACCATATAGTATCAAAGTACTCGTAAAGACGAATAAAATGAGCCCAATTTCGATGGGGTTGCGTCTAATTACGGAGTTCCTATGGCCACCTTCTAGCTCCATCATCAGACCCTGGTTACCATCTTAGAGTGTCAAAGTACTCGTGAAGAAAACGAATCAAATGAGAATTTTTACCCGAAAATAAATAATCGTATCATTAATTCTACTTTTTATCAAAGAAATTTCAATTGGTTTTATCTCATTTATATACCTACATCCATACTCCTTTTCTCAGTATAATATTGTATATTACCTATGATTCAATAGAATATTGGACTATGTTTTTTAATAACATTCGAAACAAAAGACATGTCAATTACGTCATGCAAGAAATGAATGAGAAAGGTATTGAAGACAAAAAAGGACAAACATTTAAAAGTAATAATGAATCTGCAAAGTATACTCTATCTGTGGGCGATAACGTTGGTTTCTGTTTATTGCTAAGATATTTTTGACTAGTTTGCATGCTTAGATACCAATGAACAACCTATTTGATAACATCAATATGAACACTCTGTTAGCTAACATATTATTGACAACTGCTTGCTAAGATCTTTTGACCACTTTGAATGCGTACAACAATTTGAGCACCTTGCGTGCCAACATCAAATTGAATTAATGTTTTTCACATCATTTTGACCACTTTGAACGCCAATATCATTATGACGCTGACTGTACAAAGATAATACATGTATATATTATTCAAACTACAGCTGTTAGTAAGAACACTCTAATTAGCCTGATAAACTGAGATTCAAGAATAATTACTCTAAGAAAGGACCGCAATAGATAAAAATTAATTGATTAAAATACAAAATAATAATAATAAATTCTGCGATTATCATAGCTTTCCATCAAGTCGTAAATCGTTAAATTAAGTCAACATATCGTCACATTGACTCCGACTATGGTTTTGTCCATGATCTGTAGCGAGAGTGCATGAAGCACTGTCGCTTCCTTCTACGAGGAGGTGATGTCATCAAAGGAAGCGACGGGACTGGGAAATGGAGTTTCTTGTCGTTTTTTTTTTTCTCCATAGACATAAAATTTTGGAACCAAACAACCAATGTCACGTATCTAAAGTTCCTTCCTCAAGTACAAACTTATTGATTTTGATTTTAAATAAACAATAATATTTTATCTTAATTTAAACTTTAACAGAAAAGGGAAATGATTTTAATTGTCTTCTAGTTAATACGACCTCCTTGATAAAGAAGAAATATTTATTCTTAAAGTTTCTATAATCAGTTTAGAAAGTTGGAAAGTGTCAAATAAAGCCGTGAACTCGGTAATGCTAAGTTGAGAAGTTCAAGCTTAACTGTTTGCAATTTAAGTGATTTTTAAGTAAGTTATGACGCTAAGTTTCGTTAAGTGAGTAATGAGGTTTTAGCAAATTCAATCGATTTCAGAATGTTACACCGGGAATTAACGTAATTGTGTTAAAGGTATATCATATAATTGAAGTACATACATATATTGAAGTAATATGATTAAAGTCTATCTTTATCAATACGTATTGTAAAATAAAGGCCTGTGCGTCTGTCTGTTTGTTTGTGATTAACTCACAAACTACTTCACCTGTTTAAATGTTTTTTTTTATCTAGATAGTCTATAGACTCATTATTATTATAACATCATTTTGTTGTTTGTTAATGGGTGTTTTTTATGTAAAATACGTAAAAGTATGTTCATTTATTTATACCAGTTGTCTAACCTCTGCTTAGTTTGGGGACTAGATGGCGTTGTGTGTAAAAATGTCGGAAATATTTAGTATTATTATTTATTATTAAATATTTGAACTGAGTGGAGATCAAACTTACGATCTTAGCTAACCAGTAATATTTTCTAACCACCACACCGATAAAAACTATATAATATTGTAATCAATACCATAAGCGATTACCTACGACCCTATTTATTAAGTTCACATTCAAATTTCAATTGTCTTGCTCACTGTGTACAAGACCTCCCAGATTTTATCATCAAACGGTGTACTTAAACAATAAATTTGTCACTTCAATGAATGTACAATTCGTCCGTACACCCATCTATCGGCCTATTGAATATCTATTAAAGCATGAAATCGTATGGTTCAAGTAGATACATTCTTAATAAATACTTTTAAGTTCTTAGTTTGTTTATTGCAAAAAACAACGCTATTGGCTTTGTCTATTATGATTAACTGGCCTGTTGATTTCTCCTCTGGCCTAATAATAATATGATGAGTGTGATATGATTATATGTCTATTTTGCGCGATAAAGCTTATAAATGTTATCTAAAAACTTCTACGAGTATATTACTAGTAGTTAGCAGAACTTCAGAGAAGTTGCTTATATGTAATATGACAGCAAATATAATAGTACAAGATCCCACCCCTTGATTCTGCAGCTATCTGTTTTTTCGATACAACTAATTTTAAATGAATGTTTATAAAGTATACAATGCATTAGGCATAGGTTGCCTATCAAAAATTAGCCGCAATTACCTGAAATTAATTTTAGTAAAATTATTTTGCTGATGAAATTTGCAGCTATATGTTTTTTTAGTGAATTTTACGACATTTGAAAGAAAATAATGTTACGAATTCAAAAAGAATTGGTTGCCAGCTCTCAGTCAGCCGCAACGTTAGGGTTGCCAGGTATAAACATTTATATTAATGATGTTCCATACACAATTAACCGACCTCTAGAACCCAGGCCTGAAAACTTCTGCGAAATTTTATGAAAAATCAGTTTCAAAGAAGCTCTTATCAAATTTTTAGCTACATTCTGGGAAAACTATTGTTTTGTTTAAACATTACTAAGAAAATCGGAGTTTTTTTGTTTATTAGTTCAATGTTCATGTATAGTAATATTTCTGATTTTATTAGATTAATAATGGCTCTTATTATCATTAATTTATTATATATTTAATAATGTTGAATCATTATACTTATTCTTAATGCAAATCTTATAATTATACGTCTTTAATTTTTCTTATTCATTGTATGTATCGGTGTCAATATCATCTGAATCATCAGAGTCATCATCTACTTCTTTATTTTCATCTATGTCTTGTTGGTGTACATCTAAAGTTAATTCTTTTTATGCTTACAAGATATCTTCTACAGTCATTGGAGTTGGATCGCCAATGAACCATATTGGTTTTAAATTACCATCAATTACTAACCAAGTCTAGTCTTCTGGATTAAAAGTAATACAAAATGGCTTAGTTACATTTTGCCACATGCATTTTATGAAACAATTTCTCAACAAATTTTGTTTTTATAATTTCCAATAAGGGAATCAATTTCGAGTGAAAACTCGTGACGTTCTTTAAAAAAAAAATTTCTTCTTGTCCCTGAATATTATTTTTGGAAGATCTTATGCAAATGCAAAATCCTATCCTATCTTATCCAAAAAAAATGCAATAAGGCTACACTCTATTAACATATTGCATTTTTTACGACTTACAAAAGTTTGGTAAATTTCTGAACAACAGAAATTATTTCTTCATTAAAAATCGCATCGTTGACTAATGCCAAGTCCGGCATTAGTCAACGATGCGAAAACTATTTGGAAGGTCCTATTATTTAAAAAAATTTTGAATGGCCTGATCTTTCCTTTATCATAAAACGCAGCTGAATAATTACAGCTACTAAATGCATGGAAGTAAGTAAGTAATGTAAAAGTTTGTAGGCCTGGGTTGGAGAGGTCTGTGAATTGTAAGGAACATTAATTTCTTCTCGATTTTCACGTTCGTTTAATGTTTGATATAAGGTGACAGATGCCTGTCAAAAATTTAATGTATTTATTTTGTATTAAGATTTAAAAAAAACAAGTGTGTGTATATAATTAACACTAATATACCTGTTTACACCTGGCAACCTTAACGTTGCGGCTGACTGAGAGCTGGCAACCAATTCTTTTTGAATTCATAACATTATTTTCTTTCAAATGTCGTAAAATTCACTAAAAAAACATATAGCTGCAAATTTCATCAGCAAAATAATTTTACTAAAATTAATTTCAGGTAATTGCGGCTAATTTTTGATAGGCAACCTATCCCTAATGCATTGTATACTTTATAAACATTCATTTAAAATTAGTTGTATCGAAAAAACAGATAGCTGCAGAATCAAGCGGTGGGATCTTAGACTATAAGAAATACATATATAAATTAGAAATCTATATATATTTTATACATATGTTTATTAATATTTGTGTCTAAAGCAGTCTTATTATGATAGTAAAAGCAGGCTTGTAACATGAATCTTGGACCATATGAATTCATGATTCCTTCACCTTTAGGGTGGAAGAAATACGCTCCAGATCTAAGCGGATCGGCTCTTCCTTGCTGTGCCAACCAGTTAAAATCTGAAACTTCCTGCTAGCATAAGTCTTTCCTTCCTACTATGAACCTGGGTCCTACAAGAGGGGCGTGAAGAAGCATCAGACTAGACCTACACCGTGTGTCACCGTGTTGCATTGGCAGTGAAGACGGTGACCACCACTCCTGGACCCTACTCATGCTTTCCATCAGGCTGAGCAGAGTTTTTTTTATTTTATTTAATTTTACACGATGTTTACCTTAGAAAACTAAACATAAATAATAGCAGTAATAATATAAATTATAAAATTATTTAATCAAAACATGAAAAATATTTACATCTTTCATTCAGTCAAATGTAGAAAAACTAGTATTACTCTATTAACTTAGTTGAAATTCTAGTAAAATACCCTAACGAAATTGGTCATCCAAGTGTGTACTTAAGTACGTACTTAAACTTGGTGTGGATTGGCTATAAACAGATAAATTCTAGTGTCTCAAGTATCTCGTACGAATAGCTTCAAAGCTCTCACGGTAACTTGAGCACACGGCGAAAGTTAACGGTATTTGGTACCCTTTTCGAAATTAGACGAATAACCCTGAAGAGAATTAAGGGCTTTATAGTCGAAATCTTTGGATGGAATGCAAGTCATCTCCGGCTTTATTACTATTTGTTATGTACTTTAATAGGATAAGTAGGCTATTCCCTAGCTTGTAGGGACAGTCAAAAACATTTTATTTAATTAGTTTTATACAGGACCATCAATGAGCTAAACGTACTCTCATGTGAGAATATAGCCCTAAATATTAATGTAATAAATAATAAACATGGTTATTTGTGAAGGCATTTATAATATTTATGCAACCTTATTAAGCAAGACAAGAGTCTTTAGGGGATTGTTTTGTTGGAAAGCATGAGCAGAATCCAAGAGTGGGGAAACCACACACCATTGCTACGAATGCATACAATAAAGAATGGCGACCCACACTATGGCGGCTTAGTGAGATGCTTTTTCACGCCCCATTTAAAGGACCCGGGATCATAGTGGGCAGGAAACACGTGAGCTGGTAGTGAGTTCCAGCTTTTGACTGTTTGGCATAGGAAGAAAAAGTCAAACCATTCTAGTGCGTATTTCCTCCACCCTGAAGCGGTGACTACCAAGTCCAAGATGTGTTGTCCTGTAAAGCAAGGGAGAAGGAGGGACCAGTTGGAAGAGCTCTTCAGGACACTCTCCATGATAAAGGCGATAGAGGACCGCCATAGAAGCCATGTCAGATTACAATGACGCCAGAGGCTCCAGGAATTTGGTGGTTATGTTAATAATGCGGATTGCTCGCTGCTGCAACCGGTCGAGAACGTCAAGTAAGTGTAGTGCGGATACATCGCAGTTTTTGGTGCGTGGATGTTTGTAATATCTATTATCAGAATTTTAGTTTTATACAAGCTTGCATGAGATATTTGCATACAGCATTCTTTGTAAAGTTTTTGAATGAATGAAGGAACAGACACCAAGAAGTTCAGGTAATGCAATTTTTTATATAATGTGTTTCCTTACTTTTTTCTGTGCATGATTTCAGATATGTACATTAATACATGAATATTATATTGTATACAACTTATAAATAATAAATAAATATTGGACATCTGACATAAAACATCATCTAGTCCCAAACTAAGCAAAGCTTGTGCTTTGGGCGACAACTGATGTAAACACATATACTTCCTTTTATTTTATAAATGCACACATATAACTTATACACATACAATAACTAAACACACATCATCATCAACAGCCTTTAACAGTCCACTGCTGGACATAGGCCTCTCCTTGAAAAGGAGGTATTGGCCTACTATACCACGCTGGCCAGACGGGTTGGAATAGGGTTGGTTCCAATTTTTCCTTCTCTTTGCATTGATGTTGTCTTGCGTAGTTTACCCCTTAGACGCCTTTTACGACACCCGCGTGGGATGAATAGGGGTGGTGACACTCTGTATTCTTAATCCGTCAATACACGGTGACGACAACTGATGTAAATACATTTACATACTTTTTATTTTATAAATATACACATATAACTTAAACACATACAATAACTAAACACACACACATACACAAAATTCATTATTATGCTTTGACTCGAAGCCGGGACTCGGCAGTCCGAATGAAGAAGACCCTCAAATTAATGCATTAATGTATAACTCTGAATAAATAAAACTCTCGTAGTTTATAATCTACAAAAACTGAATAAAAATGGTAATACGTTCTTTGTAATAAATAAAGCGTACAGAAAATTAACTTGGTTATGCGTGATAAAAATATAGCGTGCGCATTTTTTTCCAGAGCGTTAACAAACTCCGAGTTTTCCTCAGTACGTGCCAAGAAAACGTGATGATATACAAACATCTCTTACAAGATATTTAATATATTGTAGTCCGTTATATTTCATACCGAAAAAAATGCGACGAATAAGAGAAGAATCTTAAATATAGAACGATTTCAATATAGGCAATCTAATTTCAGAAATTCTTGTGAAATATAGATTTCAAAACAAATCAGCGAGACGTGTTCTAAAACTTAAACACACTAATTTGGGTCTCCTCTCAAGAGAGCGTTAAGGCCATACGTCCCCATACAGGCTGAGTGCGTGTTGGGGACTGGCAAGACAACGTTGTGACAACTATGTAATTTTGCCGTTCGATGTTTTTAAGCTGCCCGGCCTCCAACAAAGCTTCACGACTGTTATCCTATGATAACAACCGGGACGAACAGACCGTCCCGTCGTTGCTTACCCTTGGTAATTGTTTGTAATGACCTAGGGCGACTTGACTATGAACACCTCTAGTGTTTAGTTTATGAGTTTAGTTTGGTAATAATATTTTATTCATATTTTAAAGCTTGATTGAAAGGACTAAGTCATAAGTACTTGTGCAATTTCTATGTTTAAATAAACATCTATATACAATAAAAAAAAATAAGTGTCTATTGTAGAAGCTTAAAATAAATCAGTGGTGAGTGGTGTGAAATAAGAGAAGTCTTTTTCCGGCAGTGGACTTCGATAGACTGATGATGAAACCTTAGACGTAATCGTGCAGATCACATACAAACCATAAAAACGGCAATTACGGAACATAGGCTTTCTGCCGAAGAAGGCACTGAAGAGGTATTGAAATCAGATAATGAAATTGCTAAGTTGTTAAATCTTAAACTGCGTCTTCCAAGAACAGCAAACCGCCAACAATATTACAACAATATACAATTAAATAAAATTGAAGAAGTATCTATTTAAATTATCAAATGAACAATTCTTTAGTAAATGCATATAAGAGTATACAGGATACACCAAATAAGCATTTTTATATCTGTTTGTTCCGGTGATCTCTGAAACGCCAATACGATTGTGACGTTACTTCGCCGTCAAAATCAATTCTGGCACTGGCAGAAAGCTGATGAAATAAGGAGTAACTTAGATTACGTTTTTACACTAACTTTCCTCCGTTGCGTCGCTCGTTTACAATAATAACAGCATGTAAATACCGCGGGACTTAGGTAGTTTTATTATAAGATCCTTATCGGAATGATAGAGACAGAAATTAAATAATATAGACATACCTGCTGCTGTAAACATTGATAAATGTGGTGATCTAGCGATTTCCAAAGTCTTGTTAGTAGACCTAGTATATGGTGGGAAGGTGGGTTGCGTGGCTTCACATCTCAAGGCCATGTACCCCTTGGTGGTTGCCACTCGAAGCTTCAAGGACCGCCAGCTTGACCTAAGGCCAAATTCATTGGCAGCCGATACTTGTGTGTTGTTCACTAACCAGGGTTCTGTCTGTTAACAAAAGAATATGACTATGTCAAAAAAAGTGTGACTTATCAAGAAACGGTGTTATTTTTAGAAAACTATAGAAAATATATCACCTATGAAAACAACGGAAAAACTAAAGGAAATGATTATTAATATCAAAAGAAAAAAATGATTAGCATCGTATTCCAGTCGATTCGTGCTGGTTTCGGCATGCATGGGCCGGCTCGACTACGGCGGTAGGTACTACCAATACTCAAAGACTAACTTAAAAACTACAGCATTCGTCTGGTCATATTTCGTTGATGAGTGTCTGATCGGAGGCCAATAATGCAGAAGCATCATATTAAGCCGCCATAGCGTGGATCACGATTTTTTGTACTTACAATGAGAATGGTGATAGATCAGATGTGTTCCTCTTGCTATAGTTTTATTCAGTAAATTCAAATCTACTATCTATATATATAAAAGAGTAAGCTGACTGACTGACTGACTAACATACCCAGAGATCGACGCACAGCCCAAACCGCTGAAATTCTGGGATGAAAGCCTGCGTGAGCGAAACAGCGTGCAAAAGCTGATCTCATATATATTTTATGTGTTTAATGTATGTTTTTAATATTATGTAAATGTTTTGATTGTAAAAACTGTGCAATCGTCCGTGAGGTATTATATTGGGCTTCAGCTGAAAATCAGCGCTGTGGTCACTCTCAGGACCGCAGCACAAGCTGACTGAGGCCCTATAATCACATACTCACACAGCCAGATTGTTTTACTTTATGTTTTTCTTATATATATTTTATTTTTTTTGTTTGTTTTGTATTAAGTATGTCTGTTGGTTGTTTAGTGTTGTTAAAATGTACATTGTTTATCTCGTTTTCTTTGTGAGTGTGACTAATAAATGTGTTCTTTCTTTCTTTCTTTCTTTCTATTCTTAGATTCTACTCGTGTTTTCCATCAAACAAAGTAGGGTCAGTTTTTGATAGACGTAAATATATAAAAACAAGAAAAACATCACTTTGAAACAAAAAAGTTTAGTATGCTCACTGAAAACTTACTATCTATACTACTCTCTATAAAGAAGAGTCTACACATATAACACTGTATACAAGAAATGTTAAGTGCCAGTGCGCCCATAAAACACAATCTACTTTGCAACATTACAATTTGTTAGAATGATGTATGACACACCAAACACTCGCACCCTTCGCATCGGAACAATCGTTACAAACAGGCCCATGAATGTATTAGAATAATTCTCACGTTCGATAGCACTAACGTATCTCAGGATTGAGTGGATTCTGGAAAACATTTTAGTGGACGAGTACTAACGTTTCTCATGTCAATACGACTACACTTTCATTATTGTTGGTTGTGATCAGCTTCAAATTTTTGCTTTCCCCGGACTAAAAGTTACATTGAAAAAGAGAATTTGCATCATGTAAACGGTCAAAATTTTGCAGTAAAAGTGAAAAAAGAGTGGAAAATTATGTCTATGATGTCTTTGATCTATGAATCTTTCATCCAGGTGAGGTGATTTGCCTCATGGGCCGCCAGCAGTTGATATTGGATAGTGATAAATTGATAGTAATCAGTACAAGTCAATTTTTGGTGCATATATATGTCTCTAAAGTATGTTTCTATTTCCTTGCTTTTGGAAGTAAAACACACATATACATGGTATGTAATAATAAGAAATTAGAAAGTAAATTTGAACTATTTCTACTTACATTACTAACCTCTGGTCTTCCATCTATGTACCACATTATATTAGCCGGCGGCATGGCCGGCTGTGAAGTACAATTGAGCAACATATCTTCACCCAGTTGAACAGTACCGGGCACTCCCAATATCACTGGGTCTTCTTTCAAAGTCACTGCGCAAATAAAAACAGGGTTTTATATTCCATATTTTAAGAATGATAAAAAATATTTGACTGTTCGCTGCTATTTAATACTTTAATGAAATTTAGTTAGACTAGAATAAGATACCGATCCTAAAAAAATTGGCTATTTTAAAGAAATTTATCAAGTTTCAGATTCTGACGAGAAATTATTTTAAACTGTGAAATTTTAGAATACTTTACTCGTAAAATGAAACTTGTACAAAGGCAATAAATTGAAAAATAATATGTTCGACTAGGGTTATATTTAAAGGAGTTATAATACAGAAAAATAACTATATTATTATTGACTACTTGTTAGTAGGTACTACAATTAATAATCCAATAAAGGTTGATTGCTGCCCATGCTAAATAGGTAAATCTTAATCTATTACAATGTTTAATTTCAAAGTCTAGTGGTTGTCTGAAATAGATTAGATATTAAAATCGGATCGTAATCTCGATATTAAGGCTTAAAAGGGTGGATTTATTATTTTTATATATTAATTTCAGACCGAGATCCGTATTTTGATACAAGGTTTTTTTTTAATCTAGTCAGTACAATCTTACCGGCTATCGTCAAATTCTTCGTTTGCTTGGCAACTGCAAATCTTGGGCCTTCGGTTGACACTTCACATGTAAATGAAAGCTTTGAGTTATAAGATCTGGGAAGGACCACACTTATGGCACAGCTGTTTAGATTGCATGTGCCCTTACTGACTCCTCCAGCAGTAGAGTTGAACGTTCTTGTTGATGGCTGCAAAAGATTTGTACCTTAGAAAATAGAAACTAGTAGTTTCAAAAATATTGAAAAGCTAAAGTCTATATTATATGACGGCGCGTGATTGTGTACCATAAATTACAATACTGTTAATAATGATTTATTGTAGTCATAGCTCAATGCATTAGTTTTGTTTGTTTTAGTAGATTCTGAAATCGATATTGAATGATGTTGAATGAATTTAAATAAGAGCGGATTATTTCCGAATGGGGTAGTCTTATATCGCGCACTAGTAATGGCGGTCGGTCATTCTACTGACGGCTACCGGACGGCGCACATATGCTAACCTATTGGCTCTTAACTCGTTTTAATCTTGTTAATCGTCTTAGATCTTACGTTAATAAGTAAGATGTTTAAATAATACGACATTGAACAACACAAGTGTACACTTATTTTGAAATTCCTGCCGTTGCACCGCCCACGATGGATAGCCACAACTAAGACCGCAGTGAGGCCTCCCCTGACGCGCAGACATATATATATTTATAAAAGCATGACTGTAATAACTTTAATAATGTACTCATAAAAATATGTATATCTTTATAACTGAAGAACAAAGTGAGTAACTGAGTACTTAAAACAAAAAGGCTTTCGAAACATTTCTGAGAAGTATATATTCATTGCCGCGGGGTTTTTCATTAGCACCTCACGTTCTAGCCGTTACAGCTATATACGAAATGTTATCGCGTATTAGGCAAATGAAACAATTTCAACCAATTCGGGATTTTTTTTCGTAGCGTGATAAAGAGAAAAGGCCTTAGGGTAAATAATTTTACATTGCTATTAGGACTCTTGTAAAATACTAATGTAAAAAAAATCTAATACTCTTGTAGGTAGAAAATTATAAATTAAATTCAAGGGAAGAAGCATAGTCTATGTTGTTTATCCAGGTATTAGAAAGTTATAATAAAATTCATTCTACACATTGTACACTCTAAGACAACACGCGTCTACTGCCACTTAGGTGATAGTGTAAATTTCGCTACCGCGATTTACATTTATTGATATGTTACAGTTATTTATACAATAGATGACATTAGTTACTCTTAATTCAATAGTCTCTAAATCTATATAAATAAATAAAATATAAGTGTCTGATTGTGTTTCAAATTTACAGTTTTTTTCATACGCATATGAAGGTATATTTGGTATTTCGAGAAGATCGAACTAAGTTTCGTGCAATTGGAGAGCCCTATGTCCAGCAGTGGACTAATGATAATGATTTCAAAACAGAAAAAAAAAATGTTCGTCTGTCTGTTGATTTGTTTCGGCTATTCTCTAAAACGGCTGGTCTGATTTTGAAGGGAATTTCACAAGCGGAAAGCTGATTACATAACTAGTAATTTAGACTATTCTCAGACCATCTTCACTCCACGGCGTTACTCACATTTTATAACAATAACTATTTGTAACACCGCGGGATTCAGCTAGCATCATCAATCATCATCAACAGCCTTTAACAGTCCACTGCTGGACATAGGCCTCTCCTTTGAAAGGAGGTTTTGGCCTACTATACCACGCTGGCCAGACAGGTTGGCAAAGGGTTTGTTTCAAGTTTTCCTTCTCTTGGCAGTTGGCAGTGAATAGCATAAATAAATATGACAATGAACTAACCTGTTGTCCAGGCATGAATCTAAATATCTCATTACTTCCTCTGTACCACTTGACTGAGTGTAGCGCCGGGTCATCTAACTCACTGACATAGTGACATATAAGATTTGCCTCGTGGTGTGGATCGTGGTACCGGGGCACCTCCAAAAATGTGATGTTGTGTGCCGTGGCTATCACTGTGGACAAATATAACAGTATCACAGAGAATTCAAAGAACTTTCAATTCATTTAGGCCTACCAAAGTCAGTCTGCTGATGGAAAGCATGAGTAGAATCCAGGAGTAGGGGTCACCATCGTCATTGTGAATACAGACAATACAATATAGCTTAGTGAGATGCAACTGGATCATTGACAGCACTAATGCCGTCATTTTTAGGTTAGTCTTCTATGTGAGGGTAGTACTTCCCCGGTCGAGCCGGGCCTATTTGTGCTGAAGTCAGTGTAGCTATAACCATTGAATACTATGTTAAGGGTAAATATTATTTCATTGTTGGAGACTAAATTTGCTGCCCCAAGTGCGGATCAAAGTCTTAATAATAAACGCAGAGATATATGTACCTACTGCCTACGTGACTACTATCCGTTCAATTCAGGATGGTGAACAGTTGAGCTACATTAGGCCCACAACCAGATTCTAAGAGCTTTGACAATTTCTCTGGCTAAACCTACTCCCTGTTAGTATCCTAATTAAACTTCTTTCATTCTTCTTTAATCACTACACTCAACTGAAATAACCAACGTGTTATTATAAGTATAGTATGTACGATGTGGTAATACTTATATAAATAAACAACAGAAAACATTCATAATTCCTCCTCATGTTATAAATAGTGCTCGCTTTCTTTGAAATGCAATTTGTGTACAGTTATAAAATCCAAAAAAAATCCTTGCCATGTTTGCCATCACTTCCTATTGAATGGAACGATGAACGGAAGCTACAGCAAAACTCGTATATTTTTACAATCTATTCTACTGCAAATAAAAATTTATGAAAATGAACCAATTCGATAGAGATTGCATTCTTATAACGTTGATTCAAGAATACTTTTATTAGTCGTAGACTATCTGTGACTAAGGATTCGGGAAACATATGTAAGTCATGTTGCTATTGCTTAATTTAGGGATCCGCGGTAGGCAGTTCACCGTCTTTACCTTGCGGTGTGGCCTCTAAGGTCGTACACCTATCGGCCTCATCCCGCTGCCGAGCTCAATCAGTACGGATGGTACGAGGATATCGCACCTTCTCGTCTGAGGCAGCGTCTGTAATAGCACGTTTCCCGCCTTTTTATATCCTGGCAGTTATGAACGCTAAGGTCTGTGATGAAACCGAGGTTTGCCCCAGGATTGAGATAAGATAAGGAGGATCTGAAATAACATAGTCCGGGTCCTCCTCAGAGCAGGGCGTCTGGTACGCGGTCTGGTAGAGCGTCAGGTGGGGTACTTTTTAGTGGAAACACCAGATACTCCTGGCTCCTGAGTCCCCAGGAGCCGGAGATCCGCAGAGATTTATCCACCCCGTCAACAAAAAAAAAAACTTATACAATTTTTTAACGTGTGGAAACGCCACGGGTCGTAACCCCACCAGGGTTTGCTGCGTGTTGATGTCTCGGAATCGGACTGAATAAAACCACAATTTGTACCACTTGGCGTCCTAAATATGAGAGACCCGGGAACTACTGATATTAAGATATGCGGATCCTGTAAACGGCGGAGTAGCATTTATTTCCGAATATATAATGACTCTATTTAGAGTTATAGCAAGCTGTATGTCAAACACATAAAAAATTGTCTATGCATAAACTAAATAATAGCAAAGTAGCTATCGTTAAGACTGTATTCAAGAGATTCAGAATTAAAATCGTACGCCATGCAACAATATGCAGTATCATTCCGATTTCTGCGAATATAAAATCCGAAAACGATTTAATAGAAATCCTGACTAGTGACTCAACTCAATCAAGTGACGCAATTTTGCGAAGTGCGACAATTTTGTTTTCAATACCATTTTATTGTTAGTATTGAAAAAAGTTCATTAGTTCTTTTTGGCACAAAATTGGTGTTTCCGTTGGATTGAACCGGTTATTTTATATTGTAGTTCGTAAAATAAAACTTGCAGTTATCATGGGAAGAGAGAGATCCAAATAAAAATGTTTGATTTATTTTCACGTGATTAAAATGACGGTACCTGGATAAAGAACATTTTTTTCTTTTAGTGTTTTGCAACAATACTGATATTTTACTGATATTTATTATATGAGTAGGTAACTTTATACTATACATATTCTTCCACATCGTAATAAACCACAGTTATTTATGGCGCTTGCATTGGAACGAAAAATTTAATTCGCGCCATAATAGAAATATTTCCGTCCAGCACAATATAATCATTTTATCAGATTCTCTCTATAGAACATCATCGATTCCTCGATTATCTGACTAGAACATCAAGCCGCATTAACAAACACTGTTAGTACATTCATTATCATCATCATCAGCTCATAGCAGTCCACTGCTGGACATAGGTCTCTCCCATTGCACACCACTTTGATCGATTTAGGTTAGTACATTGTAAAATATTAATCCTTGTACCTAATTTTTGTACCTTTGAAACTCTTTGGTGGTTGTCCATCGGAAGACCTTTTTACTCGTTTGCTTTCTATATTACAATAAAAATGAGTATAAAATCGACTATATATAATATCGACTGCCTCGTTGATCTAGTGGTTAACGTATGCGACTGCTGATCAAGAGGTCTCGGGTTCGATTCCCGGGTCGGACCAAATGTTTGTGTGATCTGCAAATATTTGTTTCGGAGTTTGGGTGTTTTCTATGTATAATATGTATATATTTACGAAAAAAAAGTATGTTTATGTATTTATATCAGTTGTCTAGTTACCTTTAATGCAAGCTCTGCTTAGTTTGAGGACTAGATGGCCTAGGGTGTAAAATTTTCGAAAATATATGTTCGAAATATATTAAACGAACATACATACTTAATACATATGTATGACCTGAATAAGAATCAATAAAAAAAATATGTTGATAAGATAAATTTTTATAATCTTAAAATATTCGCTTTTACGGTAGTATGTAGGCTGAAGTCTATAGAGCTCAATTGTTAAGTAAAGCCCTTCCTCCCCCAAAGATATTCCCTTACTTAAATTGAACTCAATTACCATAAATACCATCTTATAAAACTCTTGAAACGATAAAGTTTCGCTTAAAAACTGTTTTAAAAACTTCCACTCTATTGCAAACAAGCATAATATTAGCTGTTTATTCTTTCAACAAAAGAGAACAAACTATTTCATGTTGTAAATATAAAGAACGCAGTTTTCAAGAAAACATAATTAAAATGAAATGCTTCAACTTTTACCGGCTGCGCTACCAGGAGAATATAAGACCGGGGAAGTATGCACACAATGAATACAAATTAATTTATGAGACACAAGAATACAAAAGTTTGTATCGAGATCTACTCGCATTATTCCATTTTTCCCGTTTGTTATAGCCACTAATGGGAATATTGGCTTGGTATTATACTCGATAATAAGGAAAAATATTTCACTTCAATACTCAATACTCTTAACTATTACAATGATAGGAAATACAATTTATATCTGGTTAAGTATAAGTAGGTTTTCCAGGCTATATTGTATATACACTCGGTTCCAAAAATAACGGGTCAGAAATAACGGGTCAGTCACATAAACCCGAATATCTCCCGAACTACGTATGCCATCCTAATGAAACGAAGACTGTTCAATTGAGAATTTAATTATACAGATAAAAAATAAAATAAAACTTAGTTACACCCACAATATTAATCTTAAATTAAAAAAAAACTAAAGTAGTCATATTTTTCTTAAGATTACATTTTTTTTATGATTGTTTTTTTGCTGTTTTTCATCACTTTCTTCATTTAATACTTTGTATTGCCTCCACGTGATGAAGCCTCCACTGATGAAAAACAGCAAAAAAACAATCATAAAAAAAATGTAATCTTAAGAAAAATATGACTACTTTAGTTTTTTTTTAATTTAAGATTAATATTGTGGGTGTAACTAAGTTTTATTTTATTTTTTATCTGTATAATTAAATTCTCAATTGAACAGTCTTCGTTTCATTAGGATGGCATACGTAGTTCGGGAGATATTCGGGTTTATGTGACTGACCCGTTATTTTTGGAACCGGCTATATATTCTAACGATTGTATTTTAGTTTTGCGAACCAGATAATAGTTTCGATTCTGGGCAATCACATTGACAAAAGAAATACAAAATTAGTTATTCCTACAAATAGTCTATTCGATTTATTTATATTACTGTAGCGTTCAAAAATTTCAAACACAATCGTTAAGGCATAAGTGTGTTTTTTTTTTTGTTGGATGTATAACTGTTGGCCTCAGATGGCCTCTACAGACTTACGCGGACTTAAGGTGAGCGCTGAGGGCTCTCAACCTGACATTCTTTGAATCTAAAACTTCGTTCTTTATATAGTGGCGGTTGAAACCAACCAGGGACGCGATTTATAAATACGGCACAGCGCCATCTATCGAGTGCTTTTAAAAAAAATGTGTCGAATTGAGACTAACACCTTTCAGTTATTTATGGTAAGATTATAAAGGAAAATAATTTAACGCGATTGCGACTTTATTATTATTCAGATAGAAAATAATATGAGCAGTAACAAACAAAAAATACATTCATAGTTCTCATACAAGATCTTATCTAACATTTAATCTTATCTATTTCAATATTATGCTTTTATTAATATTAACTTACTTCAACACCAATTATGTAAAAGACGATATACAAAATATCCCTTTCAAAATCCCAGCCGCAGTCATAAACCTCTTAGCACAGTTAAATATAGCGATTTCCATAATATTATCACCTTAGCAATCTGATCATTAAAACGTACAGGGATTGCATGTTACATACTTCGACAGAGTACTTATGAATGCGATAATGTTTTATCATGAAAAGTACATCGTAACAGGAGATTACAGTCTATGACTACACGAAGTAATTCCACTTTCTCGAGCATAATTTATGAATATTTTATGCAGTAATGTTCTTTGTTAAAAGGTACGAAGGTAGTAGATAACTTTTCTTAAGTCCCACATAAATTATTAACAAAGGTTAAGCAGGAGGTTAAGTGGTAGACTAAGAAAAGGCGAAATTTTCTGGTGAAATTTTCATTATAGCGTTAAGTCAAGGTACATGACACAAAACGTGAATAGCTCCGTAACCTTTTTAGGTGTACATAACACAAAAGTACTTAAAATAATATAGTAATGTGTTTGAGGTAAGACTTGAGGTTACTAAAATGTTTTAAAGGTTTATGTATTTTTTATGTATCGCAGGACCCTTAGCGATCTGCTTCTTTCTAAAACAATAATCCAATATTTTGTGATTTTCATCAGTGGAAATTGATTTAACTGAGTTATGCATCCATTGATGCCGGTCCCATCTTTTGTTTGCAAATCTTGGTTGTGAACCTGATATGTTGTTTCTCTTCAGGCGGGAGTATCTGAAGCTACCCAATCGCTGCAGTTTTGCAGCAAACTAGTTAATATGCTGGCTCAGTTGAGTTTGATAGTTCTTGCTGTATGATTCAATTTCTCCTTTCACAGTTTGCAAATTCAAGTCTAAATTAACATATCTGTTGCTA
The DNA here is from genome assembly GCA_932526445.1 of Phragmatobia fuliginosa. Taxonomy (NCBI): domain Eukaryota; kingdom Metazoa; phylum Arthropoda; class Insecta; order Lepidoptera; family Erebidae; genus Phragmatobia; species Phragmatobia fuliginosa. Next base: position 2,348,891 of record OW052066.1, on the reverse strand, counting down.
ATGTATGATTTAATAATCGGTATGGTAAATTTCAATGTTACTGTGACTAGCTGTACCCATTGCTGTATGCCTTAAGTACATACAGGCTTAAGTATAGTTTTGTTGAAACTATACTGAAGTAATAACTGTACATCATCATCATCAACAGCCTTTAACAGTCCACTGCTGGACATAGGCCTCTCCTTAGAAAGGAGGTTTTGGCCTACTATACCACGCTGGTCAGACGTGTTAGTATAGGGTTGGTTTCAAGTTTTCCTTCTCTTTGCATTGATGTTGTCTTGCGTAGTTTATCCCTTAGTTGCCTTTTACGACACTCGCGGGATGATTAGGGGTGGTGACACACTGTATTCTTAATATGAACCACAGTTTATAATTTATTTTATTATTAATAACTGTACTGTAGAAACTAACTTAATATTTTTGACTAGTTTTTCATATAAAGTCGAGCAAAAGAGGGACAATTTGATAAGGCACCTGGTAATTGGGAAAAGTAGACAAAGAAATGAAGATCTATTTTGAAAGAACATACGAAATCATAGGCACTCCAGAAGTAATATAAGAGTGATCATTCGAAGGGTTATTTGTAGCAGCTTAAAGTAAGGAACAAAATAATGGTGATTTGGGTACACTAGCAATGGTCTCGCGAACATTGATCTACCAAACAAATTGCGTAAAATCCCTTTTGTATTAATATCATTAATCATAAAACGTTATTGCTTTTTAAGTACAGAAGTTTTCAATACTTTGTCGTTTGACTATTAAAAACTTTTAAAGGGGGTTTTGTAAAATAGAAATTGATGTATAAATACTAAAAACTATTATAAATAAATAAAATCGGAGTGTCTGTATGTTATATCAGAATTAAATGAACAACTCTTTACTAAATGCATATCAAAGTACAAGTATAACGCTGTTAAAATAATATGAAAAAGTTATTTTTAAAATCTTTGTCTATTTGTTTGTTCGGGTAATCTCTGGAACGGCTGTACCGATTTTGACGGGACTTTCACTAGCAGAAAGCTGATGACCCAAATTTAGGCGGTTTTTTTAGACTAGCTTATCTCCGCGACATTATTATATCTGCTATACTATACGATTTACAACTATATCCGCGGCATTATTATATCTGCTATACTATACGATTTACAACTATATCCGCGGCATTATTATATCTGCTATACTATACGATTTACAACTATATCCGCGGCATTATTATATCTGCTATACTATACGATTTACAACTATATCCGCGGCATTATTATATCTGCTATACTATACGATTTACAACTATATCCGCGGCATTATTATATCTGCTATACTATACGATTTACAACTATATCCGCGGCATTATTATATCTGCTATACTATACGATTTACAACTATATCCGCGGCATTATTATATCTGCTCAAGTGGCTTCCAATTCGCTCTCGCCGGAATACTCATATTCTAACTCTTCTCTATAACATATTGTTTAATCCCAGAGCTCCTTTCTATCTCAAAGAACGTTTCAAGTTCCTCAATGACACACATGCAAAATGTCTGCGGTCATCCGAAAATCTGAGGCTGGAGATGCCTCTGCATTCCACCAAATTTTATAATCATTCGTTTACTGTTGAAGCAATACGATTATGGAATGCACTGCCGACAAATATTAAGAAAGCGCAAACACTAACTAAATTTAAAAAAATGGTTCACGAATACTATGCATCTTAACTTAGGTAATCACGATCAAGGATATGTAATTTATGGTTTTGTTTCTAGAATTTCATTTAATTAACTAGTTATATTTATGTATGTATGTATGTATGTATATGTATATATGTGTATGTGTGTGTATGTATATATATATATATATGTATGTTTAAGTATTGTGTGTGTATGTATGCATGCAGGTCTGTATAATGAGGGATATATATATATTTTATTTACTACAGAACTCAATGCACAGTCGACTACCACCGTTTCTCCGATACACATTGATCCATCCTAAGGTTGCCTGGAAGAAATTGCCTATGGCAATAAGGCCGCCCTTTGTACACTACATATATATGTCATTTAATGTACTATAACTCTGTAACAAAGTGTGCAAATAAAGAGTTTCTATTCTATTCTATTCTATTCTGCTATACTATACGATTTACAACTATATCCGCGTGTTAAAATGCGATACTCGGCTAGTATAAAATAAATAAGAACATATTATTTGCTATTTAGGACCATAACTGCTGGTAAAAATAAATAATGAAACAGACAGTAAATAAGTTAGGCTTTTAATTCTTCTCTTTCTACCCTTTCAATCATTTTGAAATAGAACGTGAGTGTATGACTTGAATGATAACACCATTTTCTACATTTTATTAATTACGTCATAATTATAATTTGATCATCTAACGAGCAACTCAAATTTAATCGAAGATAAAAACAACTAAGTATTACTAAAATTATTTTTATTGTTTATCCACATTTTCTGTACAATAACTTCGAAAGTAGGTCTGTATGTATAACTAACAATTTGTCGCGCTGTCACGACTACATCGCTGTGCCTTTTTCAATTGCCATGGGCAGATCCGCGGGTGAAAACTAGTTATATTTCTAAAAAGGTATAAAATATTTCACATTAAGATGTTAATAAGATCACTGTAAGATACGGTATAAAAAAATTTATCTCCATCTTTTATTCAAGATGACAAAGGCTAGATAAAAATAATATAACTACAAAAATAAATTGCAAATAGGTTGTCTGACAATATCACGGTCTGTTTAATAATAATTCATCGAAATCCCGAGTTGTAATTGACTAAAAACAAGCACTAGTAGAGAGAATATTTTAAGAAGAATAACTAAACACAGATTGTTTACTCCGCCTTTAGTACAAAAAAGTAAAAAGGAATTTTAAATGGATATCAAATTGCTTTTTTATATCACTTTATGGCCCACAAAAAAAATTGTCCAATTTGTGTTGTTCTAATCTTCGGAAAAGGGGGATGCTTCGTCGGGTTTTCTAATCATCGATCCCACAGTGCCTAAAGACAAAAGTCTTCAACCAGTGCGTCCTACCCGTCATGACATACGGAGCCGAAACGTGGACACTCACGGCACGGCTGGACAACAAATTCAAAGTCGCGCAGCGTGCTATGAAGAGGGCTATGCTCGGCGTTTCTCTAAGGGATCGTATTAAAAACGAGGTAATCCGGTAGAAAACTAAAGTCATCGACATAGTCCACAGGATCAGCAAGCTTAAGTGGCAATGGGTTGGCCATATTAGACGCAGAACCGACAACCGTTGGGGTAAACGTATTCTTTAATGGAGACCGCGTCTCAGCAAACGTAGTATAGGACGTCCACAGGCCAGGTGGAGTGATGATTTGCGCAAGACGGCTGGTAGGAGCTGGATGCGAGTAGCTGAGGATCGAACTAAGTGGCGTGCAATTGGAGAAGCCTATGTCCAGCAGTGGACTGCGATAGGCTGATGATCATGATGTGTGGATCACCATACTGCATTATAGCATTGTCTACATTCGCAATTAATATGATAATCATTATTCTTACTATGGTTTTAAACGCCAGCAGGCAAAGTGACAGAGTAAGTTTTTGAATTGAAACTCACGGATTACCTCAAATTGATACAAATTTATATTGCTAACTCGAAGTTATTGTACTATATAACTTGCAAAAGTGTTCATGGAACCTAATTTCAGAATAAATTATTTGATTTGATTTATATTTTTATTCTATGAGGATATCGGTCTCAAACCGGCTAAAAATCGCACGATATCTCGTAGACTAGTAGCCGGGGAACCAGGTATACGAGTAACATAGAAAAACATAGCACAAGCTCTTCATAGTTTGTGACAGCTTCTATAAATACATGCATATTTATTTTGTAAATACATAGAAAATATTAAAACTCCGTGAATAGTATTTACAATTACATAAATATTTGATGCGATCTGGGAATGTGTGTGTGATGCACAAATTATTGTACCGAGTTGGGTTTTCTTTTGCCCGTTTCATATATGTTTGTGAAGTTATCCGCGACAAAAGATATTTTCCAAATTAGAGCATTACCTTTTTAAGAAAATATCTTACTATCAGATCTTAGTGCTATTTTAGCCCTTTGTACCATAGAAAGCTACAATATTAAAGATTCTTTGTTGTTTAAAATAAAAAAATCTGTACTTTCATCTATATAATCTGCTAACTACTTGTAAAATACGTGCCTCTAAATATATAATGTTATTAGCAAAATCAACGTTCATCTATTATCTCCATTTTGAATCCACCATAGGCGGTCCCTAATCAGTCACTGTCATATTCATCTGTGTAAATACAAATACACGAAACTGCTATTTCTACCGTGTCTGTTATGATTTAATCACTCACCATACTTGTCAAAATACTGTCAAGATTATCAAGCCGTGGTTCGTTGTATTTTGACAATGTCATGACATTAAAGCCGTGTCTAAAATTATAATACTAACATAAACGTTGGAAATTGGTAAAAAGTTAAATATCTCCTAATACGTAACTGAATATTTTTCGGACATCTTACAGACAACATCATCTAGTCCCAAACTAAGCAGAGCTTGTATTATGGGTGCTAAACAACTGATATAAATACATAAACATACCTTTTTTTTTATAAATACATACATTATAAATAGAAAACATCCAGACTCCGAAACAAATATTTGTAGATCACACAAATAATTTTTGGTCCGACCTGGGAATCGAACCCGAGACCTCTTGAGCAGCAGCCGCATACGCTTACCACTAGATCAACAAAGCAGTCATACTATATTTAAGCCTGTCTTTAATCTACTTTTTGGGTAGCATGGGTCGAATTCAGGAGCAATGGTCACCATCCTCAATGCAATGCAGCATGGGGACCCATACTACAGTGGCCTAGTGAGACGATTCTCTATGATTGGGCAATGACAGTTCATTAGTGAGTGCACCAAAGAAACAAGATAGTAACGAATGCCGCCATTAAAAGTCAAGTCGGCCCATTCCTGCTGAAATCAGCGCAGCTCTACTACCTTGTACACCTTAATCAAGTGATAACTTCTTAAGGAAGAGTAAACCTATTGGTAACGTAACGCGTTACGACGCCAGCTTGTCTTGCTTCCCTTTCTCTCACGCATACTGCAATAGTAGCCGAGTCTAGAGGGCTATCCGTATTTCAAAAGTTAATAGTTCAATTTAGATTAGTTTCAATTATTAGGTGGGGCGTCCTTTTCATTGGTCAAGTGTTTACGTGTCAATTTTCGGAAAGCTTTATAAATTAAATAATTAGTTATTATTTAAGTTATTAAATTTACATTTACAATATTATTTTAGTTGTAAAAAATGATCAAATCCATGAACCGATAAAGAATAGCAACATAGAAGCATAGACCATTTACAAAATAAAAGCTTTGTCCCTCACTAAAGTAATATTAGTTGACTGTAGTTTATTTCACATTACAGAAAAGCTATTAACCAAGGTTTTGGGATTACAAACTGTCAGTTGGCAGTTAATAAATGTACATAATATATTTATTCATCATATCTGACATCAAAGCGGTAGAAAGACCTCGCCACTTCCATGACATGGACACAGTAGATACATTTTGTGAATTATAAGTTATTTGCCGTTAAATTTGATGCAGGAATTATATCTTCTACTCCCAAATTTGTTTCTGCTATATGTTATTCTTTTAAAGGGAAAATTCTTAAGAGTTTTCACTGGGGCGAGTGTTAAAATAATAGTCTTATAAAAGCGAAAATAGAGATATTTTTTTACTTTTTTTTTAAGAAACGGTAATCAGAAATATTAATATACTCATTGTGTCACGAGCTTCTTTGCAAATAGAAACATAACGGACACAAATAACATCCAGACTTAGAACAACGGTTTACGGATCACACATTATAACCTAATTGAAGCTAAATCTATATAAATAAATAATAAAATTCATTAAACGCACAAGAACTCGAATATACGGTAATTCTATTAAAAATAATAATTTAAAATTGTTTTGTCCATATTTTTGTTCCTATTAATCTTTGGAATAGCTTAACCAATTTTGATAGGGTTTTCAGTAGCAGATAGCTGGTAGTATATGGAGTAACTTGGGCTGCTTTTATTTTTGACCAGTATTGCCCCTCAGTATTGTTTTAAAGGTACAATAACAATCGTTGGGAACTCTGTGGGACGTAGCTAGTTACTGTAATATACAATCTTTCTCATTGTTTTTATAATGATAAATGCATTTTCATGCTTACACTATATATGTAATATAAGAATATTACTTTCTTCAACCGAAATGAATCTCTCAAAGAATATAATATCGTTTTCTCAATCCGGTGACTGATTACCCGGAAATCGAAATATCAACTTCAATCTTCCAGTCAATGAATCTGTTTATTACAATGTATGACATTTCACATGTATGAACGCAACAATCGAGTAATATCTGAACTCAATCGATTTTAGTTCATCCTTCTTGCATCTTTAAGAAAAATAAATATTTACCTAATAAAACAAAACATATTTCTTCAAATAGTAAGCAATATAAATTTCGACAGTAAGTAATATAAACCAGATCAAATGTGATTAATTTGATCATGTGTACATCAATAATACAGACATAGATTCGTTTATGAACAAGCTACTACGAGTAATAAATAAATATACATTTTGGACTTCTTACATATAACTACTATCTACTATTTAGTCCCAAACTAAGCAGAGCATGTATTATGGGTACAAGACAACTGATACAATATAAATATTATAAACATCCTTTTTTTAATACATGCATATTGGACTGTATTTACAAAAAAAAATATGTTTATGTATTTATTTCAGTTGTTTAGTACCCATAATACCAGTTTTGACGTGGACGAGCTTGTTGAAACCCGGGAATTGAGCTATTAACCAGGCAGTCATAGAAACATACTACTAATATTTAATCAGTATTCATAGAAAGATAAAGAATTTGATTACTACAAACAAAACGTGTGGAGATATAAATGAGTTCTCCTGATATTAGTTGTGGAGGAACTGTTAATGGACTTGTTACGTAACTTGCAAGTATATGGTTTTTTTTTTTATTTAAGCCTACCAAAGTGAACATCCTCACCATCAGGAGTAGGAGTCACCATCCTCATTGTGAGGGTAGGCAATGCAACATGGTGACCTGAGTAATCTGATTAGGCCTATAGAAAATCTTTTTCTGTTTCTCTTCTTTAAGCTGTGAGCTTTTCATTTTTTACCTCAATATGAACTAAAAAAGGGAAACCTTTACCTAGCAACACGTAAAAGAAATACGCAGCTGAGCTAAACGGCTCTTCCTGTGCCGAGCAGTCTAAAACTGGAACTCACTACCAGCTCACGTATTACCTTCCCCCTATAATCCCAGGTCCTTTAATCGGAGCGTGAAAAAGCATCTCACTAAGCTACCATTAACATACTTGATAACTTTATTGTCTGCATTCGCAGCAACTATGGTGGCCCCCACTCTTGGATTCTACTCATGCTTTACATCAGGCAGTGTACAGTCACTTTTTGCCCATATAACAAAAAAAAAGATTCTCTGAACGGTTCTAGGAGTCGATAATTGATTAACAATAAAAGCTGAATAGTACGACATATCCCGTCACGAATAAAAGAAAAACTAATGTACTTAACTTCCTAATCTTAGAAGATTGGCACTATCAACTAATAGTGTTAAAGGAAATAATTGATCGTGTAATTACGTGGATAGTGATTGTGACTTCAGAGTTTCGGACTCGATTGTGCCGAAAAACCAATAATTGTGTGACAAAAACTATCATTTGTTTTATGCCGTAGGTAACTTATTTTTATGTATATATTTTTTTTTTTTTTTTATATATATAGCCTACCAAAGTGACTCTATCCCGCCTGATGGAAAGCATGAGCAGAATCCAAGAGTGGGAGAAACCACACATCATTGCTGCGAATGCAGACAGTAAAGTATGGCGGCTTAGTGAGATGCTTTTTCACGCCCCTCTTAAAGGACCCGGGATCATAGTGGGAAGGAAACACGTGAGCTGGTAGCGAGTTCCAGCTTTTGACTGCTCGGCATAAGACTGGGGAGGGGAAGGAACGGAGATTTTTTTGTAGTTAGCGCGCACACCTGTGTTTTCTTGGCGTTGAACTCGACCAGATTCTCATCACCCCATTGGGAAATATGGCTCAGAACCAGGTCGAGCTCAGCGACAAGCTCCCTTCGTTTTTCCTCGATATCCGATATACTCGATATATTTCGGATATCGCGGACATCTGACACACATCGGCATCTTTTCTTTATTTTTTTGTTGACGAGGTGAAAAATCCTTGCGGATCTCCGTCTCCTCGGGGACTAAGGAACCAGATCTATGTGGAGATTCCACTAAAAAGCACCGCGACGGACGTCAGCTCTGAGGAGGACCCGGACCATGTCATCCACAGGATCGGCACCGCGCCTATCCAGGCTCAATCCTAGATTAAGCCACAAAGGCTTCCCCCTGCCTATTGGCCAATTTTTTGGGGCCTGATTATATTTTGTGACCAGGCCACCATCCTACCTTTGGCCGCATCAATATAGTTTGCTGCCCGAGGTCCCCTTTCTCTGGCAGCTAACAGCCCCGTCGACGGCTCATATCGCCGCCGGCGTTCTCTATGCTCGAAATCGGTCCTCTCCCGATCGTGTTCAGCGGTTTCTTTCTGGAACATTACAGTTTCACAGAAAGAGACCACTGCGACAATTCACCATCTAGTCCCAAACTAAGCAGAGCTTATACTATTGGTACTAGACAACTGATATAAATACATATACTTATACTTTTTTCGGTAAAGTCATACTTGTTATACGTAGAAAATACCCAAACTCCGAAACAAATATTTGCAGATCATACAAACATTTGGTCCGATCCGGGAATCGAACCTGAACTGAGGCAGGAGCAGTATATTTATTAAGATTGTGTATTATGTACTATACAGTATCTACGTATGTACAAATTAATACTACGTAGATACGAGTACTAGGTACTTAGTAATATTATAAATAAAGAGATTCAAACAAGAAAATAAATTAGAAAATATCGTATTAGAGTTAGCCATAGATGTTCGTGACAACCGGGACCGAAGGCTATACGTGCTCTCCGAGGCATGGGCATGAATCACCGCCAAACTTCCAAACTCCGGGCTGCTATTAGGAAGTTCCTAAGAAAAATCCAGAAACACTTTTTGGTCCGACCCGGGATTTGAACCCTCTTAGAAACGTAAATAGTCGGTTAAATAGCGGAATACATAACAAAATACCAGAAGGGTCATTAAACCTCGCACAAAAGCCTTAAAGTGCTCAATAAAATGTTAAAATTAAAATTTTATTCTAATAAAATTCTTTACAAAGCATCTTTTTTACTTGTGTTGTTATTAAGCATCAGCTTAACAGTATCCTTAACAAATGTATTAAGGTCGCTTATGGAGACAATATTTTACGTCATTAGGCTTGAGAAAATAAGGCCCTCTCTAGTTCAGCATCGGGTCACGCCATGTTTTATAGTTATTTTAGATGTTATAGGTCTATGTTAAGCCTTGTTTATATTCTCACTTTTTGGAGGTATCTAAAGTTAATTACTGTTTAAGGGATGACGACCTCTCAGTTTAGTGGTCTATTATTGGGCGATCACAATTCGAAGTTAGTCTCTCTGTAGTAAAGCCACGCTAATTCCAGTACCAATGAGCTGGCTGGCTCTCTCCTACAGATGACCAATCATTTGAAAGACAATACATATAAGAAAGATTTTTTTTTACTGTTTCATGAAATTAATCACAGAAGAAATGATACTTTTTCTTTCTTTTTTAAAAAAAACAACTCTTGCATTAGGAATATACACATTTCCAGTGTCGCGAGGGGCATTACAAACATACACGAAACGGACGCAAATAACACCCAGACTCAGAACAACAATTTGTAAATCACACAAAGTGTTGTCCCATGTGGGATTTGAACCCACAAAACTTGACACAGTCGATAGCGGCGTGGCGACCCCTTAAGCCACTAGGCCACCATGCTGCATTGTATGTACTTACAATGAGGATGGTGGCCTCTACTCCTGGATTTTACTCATGCTTTCTATCAGGCAGAGCAGAGTCACTTGGCAGGCTCAAATATAAAAAAAACATTTTGTAAAAATAAAAAATATCATAAACATAAAAAAACATACCGATTTATTTATTTCCTACATCTGTAACTAATAAAAGTTTAAGCGCATTAGCTAAACTGAATGTTTACCTTAAAGGTGTTAGCGTTTACACGGGAGAATTGAACCCGGTACTACTTGATCGGAAGTCTGACGCAACAGCTATTAAGCACAAAACAATATAAAGTGGTACTTAACAAGAACAACTATTTTCGCTGTTTTAATGGGTTTGGTTGTTTTCATTCCCTGCTATTGTTTACTGCTAAAAACTTGTATAATTAATGAATCATTAGGAAATAACTCCTAAAACTATAGAGAATAAGGGATTCAATTTAAATTAAAGCGGGTATAACAGGGTTGGTTCTAATGTTTTGTAGGGTTCGTAAATAATATATTATTCCAAAACGAAACTCTATACTGAACTATAAATATATATAATTCGGCCAAGTGCAAGTCGACTTCGCGTAGGAAAGGTTTCCGTACTATTTTGTATACATTTTAAACGTGTAACGGTTGCCGTTATCAATATCGAACAAAAACTAGCACAGATCGAGAGATCAGACGAGAAACGTTTCTTGTATCGGTTGACGGCGTATCGATTATTTCAGCTGACAACACTGTTAAGTGTCTAAAGTGAAGACACTGACGCAACACCGAGCATTGGCGCGTACGACCGGTGACCTTGGGGATGGACATCATTGACACTTTAAAATAATAATTACGCGATTGAATGATTGATATTATAATCGATTACTTTCATGCCATAAGTCATAGACAAGGATCACAGGTGACAATGATTTAATCCTATCCCTAGATGATTATTGTTCGTTCATTCGTTCATTAGTTCCTTAAAATGGAACGTGGTCGTGGGGCGGGCAATATTCTCGTAGATCATCTCGTGCTAGCACCACGTGTTCGGTGAAGTGTCTTATTTAAAATCATTAATCATGGGCTGCTATTCAATATCCTAACTGTCTGTCGTTCTGTTTATGATTGTAAGAGAAGTATCCTCGCCCGCCAACTCGCGTCGACCCTCAATTGAAAACATGAGGCCTATGTTTCCAGTGAATGTCAGCTTTAACATATTTATTTCATTGTTTTTTGTAGGTATTCGTTATTATAGTAACAACAAAAATGCATCGTTTGCTAATCTTTCCAATGTCTCACTGTCACAGTTCATGAAATACAGCCTGGTGACAGACGAACACACTGATAACTAAGTTTTAGTAATAGGGTCCCGCTTTACTCCTTGATTACATAACTAAAATATTCCATAAGAATAGTATCGACTAATAAAGATTTCCTTAAAACCTCTCCAAAGATCTTTCTCTGCAATCTGAGTATATGACATGGCAGTGAACAAACAAATGTGTGATACACGTTTATCACCCCGCAAGGACGTGGCCACGCCATTTTAACAAAAGCACAAAGTTTGGTTGCGTCACCAACTGTATTAATACTGTCTACGTGCTTCAAGAGACCCCAAAACTTAGGCGTAAACTGGCCATTAATTCGAGATAATATCCTAAGAGTAGGGGTCTTGCCTACGACTTAGAAATTGATATACGCAAAATTTATATAATTGGAATTTGAGTTAGTCAACGGTCTAGTGTTAAGAAATTTAAACCAAACTATTTACATTGATTTGCAACTTAGAAATTAAATTAAATCTACATTTGAGATATAAATAAGAATTTTTTTATATTTTTTCTTTATTCATAGCCGAGTAGCCTTAGGTGATTGGAAACAATCGCCAGGGTAAGTAACGACGACGCGGTCAGACCTAGATGGGTGACCGTTTGTGGCATGATGTGTAATGAGCGTTTCCGTGATTCGTAAGTCACATTAACAGTCGGTCCCGGTTGTTTTCATAAGATAGCAGTCGTGAAGCTTAGTTGGAGGCCTTTGGGCGGCTTAAAAACAGCCACCCCAACACTCAGCCAGCGTGGGGATACGTATGGCCTTATCCCTCTTCTGAGAAGAGATCCAAGCGCAGCAGTGGGACTTTATGGATTGTTAATGATGATTAATGACGTAGGTAAACGTTTTCTATCCTAGACAGACAGACGAAGATTTATTAAAACACGTATACCTCTTCTTCTTCTCAATTTAAGGGTCAGTCCCTTGTCGGTGGAGCAATCGCCACTCCTGTCTGTTTTCCGCAATCCGTTTGACCTCTTGATAGGCCATGACTCCTACTTTCTCCTTTACTTGTTGTTTGTACGCCAATCTAGGCCTTCCGCGTTTTCTTCTACCTTCTATCTTTCTTTTTTACGTATACCTCACAGATTATAATTTTAGTCGCTATCACTGAATAGCTGGTAAGTCTATAGCTGTAAATCGCGAAATATTAGCGATTAAAATTGCTAGCTAACTAAACATATTCATATATCCTACATATTTTTTTAGTATATTGAAGTCTGACAAAGGGACTCTTCTCTACCTGATGGAAAGTGTGAGAAGAATCTAAGAGTAATGGTCAGCGACAACGCAACATGATAACGCACGCTTGGTGGCTTTGTGAGGAGTTTCTTCATCGGCCTGTGGAGACCAGGCGAATGATGCAGATTAATTGGACCTACGGGCTCACACTCAGTATCATAAGATAATAGGACAAATGCAGTCATTTCAGGTTAGTCTTGTGTTATGGCAGTACCAACCCGCTCGAATCGGTACACTCGTGCTGAAATCGGCGTATCTCTACTACCTTGGGACATATTATAGTACTTCTTCCTAGCCTTATTTCTAATATTATTTGGGGTCGGCTCTAGTAGCTTCAACCGGTTTTACCTGAATATCAGTTTTTCCACGGAGCGATTGGCATCGGATTTCCGCAACCCTAAAGGAGAACTGAAATTCGTAGGTTGAACTGGTTGTCAGTAAATTCCCAATAATTATTGACACGACAACCGGGACCGACGGCTTTTAGCAGTCCCATACGCTATCCACTAGACCAATGAGGCAGTACATGGAACATATAATAATACATGGAAATTAAATCAATAAAAATATCTCTAAATATTTACCTAACACTTATGTTAAACTTTTCAACGTTAATACTAAAATAATGAACGAATATTTTTCCTATTAGAGTAAGAGCCCAGAGCGATCAGACATAACTTATTTTCACATGGATGAAACCTTAACTACTCAGTAGCGTCTAGTGTACTTTTAAATACCTGCGTGTTTGTGGAACTAGATCTGTGACACCTGGGCAGATATCAGGTGAGAAAGGTAACTAAAAATAAGAGTTATCTAACTTAAATTAGTATGGCTGATCTTTATATATATTTTGTAGAATATTATTCTAAACTACACTCGGTTCCAAAAATTACGGGTCAGTCACAAAAATTGAAATACCTCCAGAACTGTAAAAGCTAGATCAATGAAATAAAAAACAGAATAAAGACTTTTTAGTTGCGCTTCTAATAGCATATTATTTAAACTGGTTGATGAAAAAAACTTCATTAGAAAAACAAAATTTAAAAAAATGACTATTTTTAAAAACAAATTTTTTGTTTCATGTCATTATGGATGCTTTCCATTTCTATTCTGTCACAAAAAAAATTATCGTGAACGTCTTCCACGTGCATAATTATTATTCTGTGAGGTGAAGCATGGCAGTCACGCTAGAGGAATGTACCAGAATCCTAACTTTTTTGGAACTTGGGCGGAGCCAGCGTGAAACAGCCAGAAACATTGGTGTATCTTTGTCGACTGTTCAGCGGGTAGTCCAGCGGTACCAAGAGACCGGATCACACCTTAGAAGACCAGGAAATGGCAGACCAAGATGCACAACGGCCAGGGAAGACAGACAACTGGTGGCTACAATGCTCCGAAATCGTTTTCAAACTGCTGTTGGTCTAAAAACTCACTTTATTCGCTTTGGAGGTGGCAATTTAAGCGCTCAAACAGTAAGAAGACGTCTTGCTGAAGCAAATTTGAAACCATTGAGGCCCGCAAATGGCCCCAAACTGGAACGGGGACATCGAATTGCAAGACAGAGGTACGTGCGCGAACACCTAAACTGGACACTAGACGATTGGTCTAGGGTAATGTTCACGGACGAGTCTAAATTCATGCTTTATAAGCATGATGGTAGGCAGTTGGTGTACAGAAGACCAGGGGAGCGCTTCCATCAAGCGTGTGTGGAGGAAAAAGTGGCGTACGGTGGAGGCTCCGTACAAGTTTGGGCTGGGATTTCTGCTGAGGCCCGCACCGAGCTGGTGCTCATTCAAAATGGAACTCTAAATGCAGAGAGGTACGTGGAAGAGATCCTCAATGAACATGTAGGTCCTTTCATGGCCAGGATGGACCGGCATGGCATATTAATGCATGATAATGCGCGTCCCCATACCGCCAGAATTGTACATGACTACCTTGAAGAGGTCGGTATCGAACTCATGCAGTGGCCAGCGCGAAGCCCGGACTTAAACCCCATCGAGCACGCCTGGGACGAGCTTCAGAGATGCGTGAAAGGTCGAAACCCCCCACCAATCACGCTTCCCGAGCTCATACAAGCACTGGTGGAGGAATGGGAAGGTATTCCTCAGCACCGGCTCCGAAATTTGGTGTACAGCATGCCTAATCGCCTGGAAGCTGTCAGAAGAGCTCGTGGAGGCAATACAAAGTATTAAATGAAGAAAGTGATGAAAAACAGCAAAAAAACAATCATAAAAAAAATGTAATCTTAAGAAAAATATGACTACTTTAGTTTTTTTTTAATTTAAGATTAATATTGTGGGTGTAACTAAGTTTTATTTTATTTTTTATCTGTATAATTAAATTCTCAATTGAACAGTCTTCGTTTCATTAGGATGGCATACGTAGTTCGGGAGATATTCGGGTTTATGTGACTGACCCGTTATTTTTGGAACCGGCTTTAGTTTCATAAAGTGTCAGACACTTTTCACGGACCAGAGCTTGTGTCCAGACGCTTTAAAGATCGACAAAAAATTAATGAACTTTACTTATTTTTACATGTCTGATTTTTTTATATGTTATTAAAGTAACTATTACAAAGTTACATTTCACCAGTCAGACAAATTCGAGTGACCAAACATCCCTTAAACACAAAAATTATTCAGCCGGGAGTGCGATCATCATGCTATTTCAGAGCGAGTGAGACGTCCACAGCAACTTGGATCCCGTTTTTAGGGTTCCATAGCCAAATGGCAAAAAACGGAACCCTTATAGATTCGTCATGTCTGTCTGTCTGTCTGTCCGTCCGTATGTCACAGCCACTTTTTTCGAAAACTATAAGAGTTATACTTTTGAAACTTGGTAAGTAGATGTAATCTGTAAACCGCATTAAGATTTTTGCATAAAAAAACAATACATACTTGGAACTGACACTCAAAAAAAATTTTTTCATCGAACCCATACGTGTATATCGTACCTATACCTATCCATAGATACCCCATCTATGGATATGTATACAAAAATGATGTTGAGGTTTCTTATATCATTTTTTTCTAAATTGAATAGTTTGCGCGAGAGACACATCCAAAGTGGAAAAATGTGTGTGTCCCCCCCTCTCTAACTTCTAAAATAAGAGAGTGATAAAACTAAAAAAAATGTATGTTGTACATTACCATGCAAACTACCAACAAAAATTGGTTTGAACGAGATCTAGTAAGTAGTTTTTTTTTTAATACGTCATAAATCGTAAACTGCAATTTACTGCAATTTTTTTTTAATTTATTTATTTATTTATTCTAATGACTGCGTCGATGATTTGGAGATATTTGCTGTAATTAATCATAGTGATATTTTTGTGGTAGTGGTAATATTTTGTTTATATCTATTTCTATCTGGTATCTTTTTTACAATAAAATAAAGATATTTCCTTATAAAATAAAATGGATCCTCATATATCCACCTATCACAAATACATGCAATAAATGAATTCACTTTAATATTTATTAATTAACAACTTAATGTTGAAGCCCATGTTATTGAAACAAGAATGCGAAAATCTTAGATTGAAATTAGTAAGTATTTTCATTACATTTAATTTTTTTACTCGATGGGTTCGATGAAAAAAATTTTTTGAGTTTCAGTTCCAAGTATGGGGACCCCGAAAATGTATTGTTTTTTTTTATTTTTATGTAAAAATCTTAATGCGGATCACAGATTACATCTACTTACCAAGTTTCAAAAGTATAGCTCTTATGGTTTCCGAAAAAAGTGGCTGTGACATACGGACGGACAGACAGACAGACAGACAGACATGACGAATCTATAAGGGTTTCGTTTTTTGCCATTTGGCTATGGAACCCTAAAAAACGGGATCCAAGCTGCTGCTGTGGACGTCTCACTCGCTCTGAAATAGCATGATGATCGCACTCCCGGCTGAATAATTTTTGTGTTTAAGGGATGTTTGGTCACTCGAATTTGTCTGACTGATGAAATATAACTTTGTAATAGTTACTTTAATAACATATTAAAAAATCAGACATGTAAAAATAAGTAAAGTTCATTAATTTTTTGTCGATCTTTAAAGCGTCTGACACAAGCTCTGGTCCATGAAAAGTGTCTGACACTTTATGAAACTAGTTTAGAATAATATTCTACAAAATATATATAAAGATCAGCCATACTAATTTAAGTTAGATAACTCTTATTTTTAGTTACCTTTCTCACCTGATATCTGCCCAGGTGTCACAGATCTAGTTCCACAAACACGCAGGTATTTAAAAGTACACTAGACGCTACTGAGTAGTTAAGGTTTCATCCATGTGAAAATAAGTTATGTCTGATCGCTCTGGGCTCTTGGACCATATTGACTATCACTTGAAAGTATTGAAATATTTTATATACCTACCTCTTCAGGCAACTAAGCCCCTTAAGATGTATAAAGAAAATATACGTGCTAAAAATAACTACAGTTGTTTTTCTTGTGATATTTTTTTTATTTTATTGCTATTGTGAAATAAAGATGTTTTTTTTTATAAAAAAGCGTTGTTTTTTAAAAACCACTTGTAACTGAATTATTTCTTGCTCGGAAGATACTGCAAAGAGAAGGAAAACTGATACAAACTTTACCAGCATGCCTGACCAGCATGGTATAGTAGAACAAAACCTCCTGAGTAAAAACAACGTGAACATTACAAGAAAAATTTGGTCTCTCTGTTCATTCCGTCTACTCTCTAAAACGGCTGATTCGATTTAACTCTACTTTGAGTGACAAAAAGCTGATGATTTAAAAAGTTACTTAAGCTAATTTTTAGGGTTCCGTAGCCAAATTACAAAAAACGGAACCCTTAAAGATTTGTCATGTCTATCTGTCTGTCTGTCCGTCCGTATATCACAGCCACTATTTTCCGAAACTATTAGAACTGTACTGTTGAAACTTGGCAAGTAGATGTATTCTGTGAACCGCATTAATAGTTTCACACAAAAATAGTAAAAAACAAAAAAAAATGAGGGTTCCCCATACTTGGAACTTGGAACTGAAACTCAAAAAATTTTTTTTCATCAAACCCATTCGTGTGGGGTATTTATTGGGGTATGTATTTGTGGGGTATTGAGGTTTTTAACACCATTTTTTTCTAAACTGAATTGTTTGCGCGAGAGGCACTTCCAAAGAGGTAAAATGTGTGTGTGTGTGTGTCCCTGTAACTTCTAAAATAAGAGAGTGATAGAACTAAAAAAAATATATGATGTATATTACCATGCAAACTACCAGTGAAAATTGTTTCGAACGAGATCTTGTAAGTAGTTTTTTTTTAAACGTCATAAATCGTAAACCGCAATTAAAACATCGATCAAAGTAACAACGAACTTCAAGAACTTTTCGTTCGACTCGCGACTCGCACTTGGCCGCTTTTTTTTTACACTAGCTTCGCTCCACGGCGTTTCTCGCGATTTATTACTCACTACCGCTATTCATTCCATGGATGTCGTAACAACTGACTCCTTAGTTCCGTTGTATTTGCTCCCTTGAGCAAATTACTCAAAGAGATAGAAAACCTGATATAACCAATCCGTCTGACCAGGGTGGTTACAATAACACCACATAACGTCCCACTGCTCGTCACTTGTCTCCTCTTAGGAGAGGTTTAAGGCCATACGTCCCCACGCTGGACGAGTGCGGGTTGGGGTACCAGCGTGGTATAATAGGCCAAAACCTCCATATGGAGAGACCTATATCCATTAGTTGTTTAGTAAAGGCACTTGATGATGATAAGAAAAGTTCTTTACGTGGGAAAGTCCAAATGAGTTGGCACGTCACCTGATCATAAAAGAATACACCAACCGGCTCAAAAGATTTGACATCTTAGGCTTGCAAACTCGTCAGTAGCTTGAAGCTGTCATAATGAGTAGATGCTCTTGCTGGAGAGCACGCTCTACACGTCACACAAAAAAACCTGGGAAAGTCATAGAAATAAATGGAATGTGGACTGGCTTAACTGGTGTTACGAATGACTGTATATTTCAGAGACTGAGTATCATCTAACAAAATCCCCACCTTCGATTGACTGTATAAGAATGACTACGCACTTATGACATCATATGATGACAAGCCATTTATCCCTTTTGACTGCACGGTTGGCCTAGTGGTTTAAGTGGTCGCCTCGCCGCTTTCTACTTCGCCAAGTGTCGTGGGTTCAAATCCTACGTGGGAAAACACTTTGTGTGATTCACAAATTGTTGTTCTGAGTCTGGGTGTTCTTTGTGTCCGTTTCATGTATGTTTGTAAAGTCCCCCGCGACACAGGATTTATATTCCGAATGCGGGAGTTGTCTTTTTGTATAAAAAAACCCTTTACCACACCAAGCGGTCGAAATGAGAGCTAAAAACAATTCCCTGTGCAGTAAAATACAGTTTAACACAATATTACATCTTTGTGTAATATATGCGCAATTTGGATAAATTAACTTTACATATTTTGTAACTCAAATTCGTCGGGTACAATGTGTAGCCAGTAAACAGTTAGTTTTTTGACTGACAAGCTCCAAATCTATTTATTTTGTACTCTTCTCCTCCGTGCGTCGTTTTCCGTCGTTAGTTCTGAGGGTCGTGCCCCCACTTATTAAAGTTTAGTGAATGGCGGTTCGCCATTTGTGTCGGTTCCGGGCAGCATGCAGAGCAACATGGATCGTACTTCCGAGAAAGGAGCCAACTTGGTCTGTCCAGCGCAACGGGCAGCGGCCTCTGGGTCTTTTCCCTTCGATCTTGCCGGTCACCATTAATCTTTCAAGGCCATTATCGGCCCTCCTCGCAATATGGCCGCAGTATCCGAGGATCCTACAATCATCAATACGAGGATCTTTTGTACACAATTCTTAAAATATGTATGTTTTGCATGCACATTTTCAAATATCACATCAAGCAAAGAAGCCACCAGACATTGTCGATATAATAAGGATGGGAATGATTATTATTGAATCATTCATTGAATCAGGCAAGTGAATAAGTGGCGATCATCGCTGCACCCTCCGCGATTGGTAAATGGGTCACTACAATATTTGGCTTACGATTCATCTTAAGATTACTTCTGTTTATGAATTATGGAAATAACAATAAAACATTTTAATTGAGATACGTTACTTATGTGAATAGCTCATAGCCTTGTGTGTGAGTGGCCTTAGGTGATTGGAAACAATCACCGACGGCAAGCAACGAAGGCGCGGTCGGACCTAGATGGGTGACCGTATGTGGCATGATATGTTATGAGCGTTTCCGTGATTCGAAGGTCACGTTAAGCAGTCGGTCCCGGTTGTTATCATAAGATAGCAGTCGTGAAGCTTAGTTGGGGGCCTTTGGGCGGCTTAACAACATCCAACGGCAAGATTACGCAGCCACCCAAACCCGCACTCGGCCAGCGTGGGGACGTATGGGCTTAATCCTCTCTTGAGAGGAGACCCGAACCCAGCAGTGGGACGTTATGGGTTGTTGATGACTTATGTGTAAGATTATTATAAAGGAAATCGCTCAATAGGATTGTATCGTGGGTATCGTTTTTGTCGCGATGAATTTCTTTCATGTAACAGACATGAAGAACACCCAGACTCAGTATTAATTTGTCTCGATGAAGATGGTTTCTGAGGTTTCGAGTTCGAGGCACAGGTCGAACCAAATATTGGGTGTTTTTTCTAAAATATGTAGGTATATTTTACAAAAATGTATATTTATTTAAACCAGTTTGTCATATGTCCGGCAAAAATACTTACAATGATAACGCGCTTTTTTAGGGTTCCGTAGTTCACGACTAGGAACTGTTATAGTTTCGTCATGTCAGTCCGTCTATCCGTCCGTACGTAATCGATTTACCATCAAAACAGTTAGTGCTAGAAACTTTGCATGGATATGTATTTTTGTCACGTAGACAAAGTACTAAAATAAGATCATTTATTTGGGGTACACGTAAAGTGGGGATGTTGTTTGATCACAGCTACCCCATCGTGTATGGTATTATTAGGTAGGTCTTCAAAATATATTGAGAGGTTAATAAGACGATTTTTTAATTTAGGTATCCGTTTGCGAGTTATTCCACTTTAAATTCTGCACCGGAGGCCCAATCATTCTGCATCATTCGCCCGCCCTTTGAAGGCCGGGATAATGATGCAGAATAATCAAACCAGGCTGCCATGGTAGGGGTCACCATGCTACATTGTCTACCCTCACAATAAGCATGGTGACCCCTACTCCTGGATTCTACTCATACTTTCCATCAGGCAGAGTAGAGTCACTTTGGCAGGCTTAAATATAAAAAAAAAAAAAAAAAAAAAAAAAAAAGGGCATTTTTTTTGTAAAAATAGGGCGTCCCTCCTCTCTCAAAGCTAAACAGCTAGTTCAAAAAATCTGGAAAAAACTGATCACGCACAATGGTCCAATAGCTAGGACTAAGTGCGGAAACCGCCCAGGAAAACAAACAAACAAATATGTGTATGTGACTTCCGTGCTTGAGGCCTCGAGTTCAAATCCAAAGTATTGAAAAGTGCAATCTCTTCCAGACAGCCTAAAGACAGATGAAAATGATTCAGCCCGATAAATAGTAGTCCAAGGTACCTTTGAATTTCATTAAACCTACAGAAAATCATCAAAAAAGGGGTTACACCGCTTGTTTTCACGGGTAGACTTAGATAATTCGAAATGTCGGTAAGTAGAAGGTTTCGTAACCTTTTTAATTTTATGGCGCATAAGTCTGATTTACAGCAAAAAAACATAATACAACCATTAATGTTGTAACAGCAAAAACTACTAAGACTACATTATAATAAAGGTTAGTTTTGTTTCGAAGAAAATCATTGATGAAATCCATATAACGGTAAAGCAGCTGACTAAAACTTATTAGAAATGGATTGTTCAAAGTTTTAGGATTGTTCAAAGTAAAACTAACTTATGATTAGATGTTAATAACCTCTTACAGGACAACCAAGTATCTCAAAACGTACTAACTATAACTTAATTATTAAATTTAATTCTCTAAATTCTCTAATTAAGAACCTTTGTAAGTTTACGCTTCGTTGGTACTCCTGTGGAATAGTTCTATATAGTTTACAGAACATCAAATAAATTTTAGTTATTGAAATATCTTCAAACCGAGCTCTTCAAAGTTTGTGTTTCATTTATTGTCAAATAATGTTCTCATATCATTATAATTATATATTGTTAGCTTTATAATCCTATTGGGTAGAAATAGAAGCGCTAATAGGCCTTAGGTGATTGGAAACAATCACCGAGGGTAAGCAGCGACCACGCGGTTAGTTCCAAGATTGGTGACCGTTGCAGGATATGTTATGAGCGTTTCCGTGATTCGGAGGTCACGTTAAGCAGTCGATTGTTATACTTAGTTGGAGGTCTTCGGGCGGATTAAGATATCCAACGGCAAGATTACGTAACCACAATGTGTCTTGTCAGTCCCCAACCCGCAATCGGCCATCGTGGGGACGTATGTCCTTAACCCTCTTAAGAGAGGAGAATCGAGCCCAGTGGGACGTAATGGGTTGCTGATGATGATGATGGTTATATTATAAACAGTTTAACGAACATAGTATACATACATATACGCAGACACACAACAGTAAACGCATGACTACATAGTCAAAAGCTGATTATGTAACTGACTATATCAAGAAATAATTAAATTTAATGAAATGACGGAGAGACTAAACTAAATATTAATAGAAATATTCATTGTAGCTATACATATCTCGTATTGTATTTATTTTCTTATTTAAACACCTGCAAATATATACCTCGCAAGAGGTACATTGGATTACATAATAATCATTATTTATAATCGCAAAGTAAAAAGAAATCTAATCCGTAATAAAAAATATACTGTTTGATTCAAACCCAAACAACTTTTAAGTGACGAACATGATTTTTTTTTATATATGGTTGTAACCTTTGTACATTCAAATTG
This sequence comes from Phragmatobia fuliginosa, assembly GCA_932526445.1. Taxonomy (NCBI): domain Eukaryota; kingdom Metazoa; phylum Arthropoda; class Insecta; order Lepidoptera; family Erebidae; genus Phragmatobia; species Phragmatobia fuliginosa. Next base: position 2,326,320 of record OW052066.1, on the reverse strand, counting down.
TTCTATACATGTGCTTGTCACCTAAATTCACCGTAACGGCTCCAAAAATTAAGTCAGAATTTTGACGGGACCAGGATAGTTTGAAAACATTATTGAACGTACCGGTGGCGCTGCTATCAATATGTTACAATCAGCTACAGCTAAACAGAATTTATTAATTGTAAGGCAGTACAAAGTTCGGCGAGTCGTTCAGTTTATCTATAGTATTTATTTACTGTTTATCGTAGGGCAACTCGGTTCCCTACCTTGCCTAGGTGTCCTCTGGTATCAAAGCATAAGCCCAAACGGGCCTAATGCATTACGTTCTGGTGACACCGAATGTGTTTACGTGTAAAATGTAGATTTTTTAAAATATATATTCAAGCCTAATAACGAGACTGCTCTGCCTGGTGGAAAGCATGAGTAGAATCCAGGAGTAACGGTCACCATTCTCATTGTGAGGGTAGGCAATGCAACATGGTGTCCCATGCGATGGCGGCCTGGTCAGTTGGCCTGGTCTCCAGTCTCACACTCACCAACGAAATAGGATAGCAAGAATGCTGTTATTATTAGCATGGTCTTCTGTGTTAGGGTAGTACTGCCCCGATCGAGCACGCCCATTCGTGCTGAAATCCGCGTGGCTTTACTAACTTGCAATGTTATTAGTGACATTGGATTGTTTTTGCATATGAGTCATAAAACCCGATTTGTCCCTACAAAATCGACTGACTGTTTTGTATCCTAAAGTCGCTATGGCTGCTTAACTCCAGTCTACAGCCCTGTACGAAAATATAAGTGTATCTATCCGCATCATGTTTCAAATCAAATCAAACCATTTTTATTTCAAATACACCAATACAACGGCACTTTTTAAACGTCAAGTAGTCAGTCAGTAGTCAGTCGTGAAGCTAATTGTCTGTTCCTATTCGTAGATCCTATGGAGAAGAACAGACAAGAAACTCCATGGACACTCTTTTCCAACATAGCTTTTACAATTTTTGGTTATATTGTTTTAGGCATTTTATTAAGAAAACAATTTAATTTAAAACGAGAGAGTTTAGTTTAGAGTTTAAAACCACACCAGCCTTGTCAAGCTTAAGATCTAGTATAAGACGTGTACAAACCTTGAAGTTATTATAATCATGCTCCAGATTAACTTTTTAATTGTTAAATTTCTCTGATTGGGTATTTTATTACCTTTGACTTACATTCTCATGTAATATATTACTTGCTCTTAAGACGTCAGGTCTTAAGACATTTGGAACATTAAGATAACTATTAAGATATCCTTCTGACATTCGAGATGGGTTCATTTAGTTTAGTAGCAGGAATTATTGTAGTCATTACAAGTACCAGTGTAAGTTCAATAATAGTTATGTGTCTTATTTGTCTAGACGTATCTACAATTTTTATATCAAAGCGGCATTTGGGATACTCTGAATGATTTCTTCCTCTATCCAATGATTTAGAGAGTATTATCTGCTCAAAACTCATCTGCTCAAAAAAAAGTGTAACTTGCAAAAGTGTTCATGTAACCTAATTGCAGAATAAATGATTTGATTTGATTTGATTATTTAAAAAATGGTTTCTGAAACATCATCGTATTCATCTCTTTCTTACTCTTTGCCGAATCCACTTGAGGTCAGTGCAATAAGTTTTTAAATAAGTTAATCTTCAGTTCACTATTGACTCCTTTACCAACATTACCACGCTGGCTAGATTGGATGCCCATAGTATATGGTGCTACTAATGCTTGATTAAAATACCTGGATCTTTAAAAAGGTAACTATCTACTTGTAGTCAGCAGAAATAAAATATTACGGTACTAAATTAGAAGTGATCTACCAATAGGTTAATGGCAACCGGACAGTTCCTTTACATTTAGCATAAACTTTGCCAATTTGTCACAATTGCTGGATGTCCACAGTCAACACCTACTCGTTCTTTGGACCACAATGTGTACTGAGTTTATTCCATTAGTAAAGTGACGCATGTAAAACGGCAAAAGACGCTTAAATTTAGACTAAATCTAATTAAAAAATATTTAGTTAAAAACTAAGTCATCCACTCTGATGGTGACTGTAACTGTAAGTGGGCACAAAAACTAACAACAGCCAAACCAGCGAAAACAATACTAGGGCTTATTTCCTCCTAATATCCTCTTTCTCGTGACATTTAATCTCTTTGGTCGTAATAAAAAGCTATCTATACATAAAAAGTTTAACTATCCGTCAAAAGTCTGTAAAAAGTGCAAGAAGTAAAAAACTCACCAACGAAAAGTCCAAAAACCAGTAGTACAGGCATATTGACAATAATAACTAAATATCCATAACACAGTAGAAACTTTTTCCGTCACTATACATCTCACATTTTCAAACAGACATGACTTCGTTTCACAAGTCTAACTGAATTATCTATGACATATACGATGCCATTCGATACCAAGTTCCACGCACGAATTCCGCAAAAATATTTTTTCGTAACACGAGAACTGCGAAAAATCCAAGAGTCGATACGTGCGGATGACGCGAGTATCTTTATTCGACTGCGGCACAGCATCCAGTCCTGCACCTCCCCGCCCTCCTAGATTTTCCTCCCTCACTCACCCCTCTCGCGCCCTTATCGCGATCCCGTAATTAGATAAATGTCATTGCTTTTGTCTGTGTTTTTTTGCTTTTCCTCCGACGAATTTTGTCGGCCAATGTAATAGACTCCGCGTCGTTTGAGACGCTCATTTACGTAAATGCTGTTTATGCTTGTACAAGTTGCGTCTGTGTGTGTGTACTTCAATTCTGCGCGCGAAAATATGTCTCGACTATATTGCTAGTAGCTAGTTTATGAGGCTTCCGTCTCGTAGCTCGCCGTTTCCACCCACTTCAGATTTGTTTTTATAGCAGTTCTTTTGACAGATGACATTGTTGGTATTCTTCCGCTTTTTATTGTGCTTCAAGTTTTCTGAATGCCTATTAACAAGTTTATTTTTATACTGGAAAGTAAAATAATGAGGAAACTAATAGAACTGCTTGAAGCTCAATGTTAGGAACCGTATCATACAAAATCTTTCAGAACATGTTATGTTCTTGTCTCTGTCTAGAAAATAACAAACGTGGTAAGAGTTGATCAAAACCACAGTGAAGTCTTTGCTGCAATGGGGATTAGTGCATTCCAATCTCTTGAAGTACACTTTCAAGAAATTTCATTTCAACTGATCCTTTTGAATGAGTATTTACGCGCGATGTATTGCAAAACGAAATCAGGGAATTCCTAGAATACTAAGCTACGTATTATTGTAGAAACTCCTAAACGCGCAGCAAAATATTTTATGTGACATAATGTCTGGCAGGCGAGGTGGAGTGATGACTTACGTAAGATGGCTGGCAAGAGCTGGATGCGAGAACCCCAAAATCGATCAGAATGGTATGCAATGGGAGAGCCTATGTCCAGCAGTGGACTGCGATAGGCTGATGATGATGAATGTCTGCCTGATATAAAATAATCATTATTTTAAATTTATATTAAACTAATATTAAGGTGAAAGTTGTAGTCAATTAAGCGACAGAGATGATTTAATCAATTATATGATTTACTAATTCGGATCAATATGTTTCTATTTCAGTTCAAGAAATTTCAATATAATTTTTATTTGAAATTTATACTTCAGCACATGAGGGCCTGTTCGACTTGTGTGATATCAGTCCCTCAGAGCAAATGAATGAGAAAAGTATATTTGAAGTTATTCAAAATTAGAGACAGAGGGGCTCTGTCTATGCAACTGCTATGCTTGTAGTCTCGGGTTCGATTCCCGGGTCGGACCAAATGTTTATATGATCCGCAAGTTAAGTTAAAATTGGAATACGAGTATTAAAGTTTTATAAACAACTAGCTTTCACCCGCGGTTACGCCCGCGTGTATGTCGGTTATCGCGTTAAAAAGTAGCCTATGTCCTTTCTCAAGTTCAGTTCTATCTTAAGACCCAATTTCATCAAAATCGGTTTAGTGGTTTAGGCGTGAAAGCGTAACAGACAGACAGACAGACAGAGTTACTTTCGCATTTATAATATTATTAAGTAGGAAAAGTAGGAATTTGTAATTTAGTAGGTGATCTTATTTTTTTTGTGATTCAAGGTATTACATAAACGAATACAAAAAAGGTCTACATAAAGTAAAATAAATAATAAATTTGCTACGTGTATTGCCAAGGCAAATTTTTAGGCGCAAAGCATATTTACAACAAACAACGTAGTTCTGTAACTGTATAATTTTTATATTGTTCAACCATTTTGATGAAAATATAAAATTCAACCAAGTGAATTTAAACCATTAATATACAGGGTACCGTAGCTTATTGTTACTTATTTCAACCAAGTATTACAAAGTTTTTGGTATATTCTTATAACATTAATAAGGCCTGTTAATTTTGTCTTTATAATGCTAATGGCTAAGATAGAAGTCGTAGGTTCGATGGCCACCCAGGACATATAACTGTGTGATGAGTTTTTCATTTCTAGTTTTTGATTGGTATTGTAATATAGGATCGAACTAAGTGGCGTGCAATTGGAGAGGTCTATGTCCAGCAGTGGACTGCGATATGCTAATGATGATGATTGTAATATATTTTTTTCTATAATTATGTACCTATATAGAATATATATCTTTATCTATATATATCTTTATCAGCACTTTAATTACTATAGTAAAGGTTCTTCCTAGTTTGGATTCAGGCAGATGTCAGAGACTCACTGCTATTGATATTTTATTTACATTTTAATACAATTTAAACAGTGATTTCTCAAATATGTAATATAAATAGTAAAAAAAAAAATCGGCCAAGTGCGTGTCAGGCCACGCACAGGAAAGGGTTCCTCAGTCACCTATAATGGTATGTGGATTTAAAATCGTATCCAATAGATAATTGTTATGTTTACGTATTAATACGTTAATTTTGTATGACGTTTTCCAAGTGAGCGCATTTTACCATATAAGCCTTTATAACTCCTGAACTAAGAAAGTCATCTAATCGGTTATAGTTTTCCTTCAAAGTTCATTAGATGGACCACCATCACGATTTTTTTCAGATTTTTTGAGCCAGCCGTTTAGCTTTTAGAGGGGGGGGACGCCCTGTTTTTACAAAAAAGTGCCCTTTAAAGTGAAATATCTCACAAACGGATACCTAAATCAAAAAATCGTCTAGGAAACCCTTTATTGTTTTTAAAAGACCTATCTAATGATACCCCACACGATGGGGTAGCCTCGAGAAAAAAAAATCATCCCCACTTTACGTGTAGGGGAGGTACCCCAAATAAAATTATATTTCATAATTTTATTGTAGCACTTTGTCGACGTAATTACAACACGTATTCGTGCAAACTTTCATCTTTCTAGCACTTACCGTTTGGACGGTAAGTCGAGGACGGACGGACGGACGGACGGACGGACGGACGGACGGACGGACGGACGGACGGACAGACGGACATGACGAATCTATAAGGGTTCCGAGTTATGAACTTCGGAACCCTAAAAACGGCCAAGTGCCAAATGTCAGGCCACGCACAGGAAAGGGTTCCTGAATCACCCATAATGGTTCGTGGATTTTAATTGCAACACATATTCATGAAAAGTTACATCTTTCTATCACTTACCGTTTGGACGGTAAGTCGAGGATGGACGGACGGACGGACATGACGAATATATAAGGGTTCTGAGTAATAAACTTCGGAACCCTAAAAAAGCATTCTGACATTATATAGTGTAACTGCGGAGCTGTACTTTATTTAATTTTTAATTCCATTTAACATGTTTTTCGTCATGAAGTTTTCTTACTGACTTTGAAAAAGTGTTAAACACTCTACGCCCAACAATTTTAGATTGAGGGCATAGAGCCTTTTCATTTTTACATGCAATGAAGTCGTTTACGTTGTATTTTTACTTAGCCTTTAAACTCAACGGATTTTGACGAAGTTTTCAGCAATATTTAGAATGACTCAAAAAGAAGGTTTATGTATATGTACAGTACATGCATATTAGAGTTGACGAAATCTGAGAATTTTAAAATTTTCTGTGCGAAGCCAGGCCCTGTAGCTAGTTTATTATAAAATATTCCAGTTCGATTAGCCATGACCCACCATCTTTCTGTATTTATATTCAAATCATTATTCGATTTCACTAAAATTTTAGTTCTATTTCTAGAGAAAAGTAACCTTTTTGATCCAATAAATTGTTTGCAAAATTTATCTGTGATCGATTCGTTAATTAAAGATTGGTGCAGACAGTTGACGTGGCTAGATTAAATTACTTTTGAACGAGTTTTGTCTTCCATTATTTTCTTTCATTTGTCAGTTCACAGCTTACTGCCTTTTTAGTTCAATATTAAAGAACTTAATTATTATTATTATTAAAAATTGAATTAGAAAGGCAGTAAGCTGTGATACTCAATGTGTGACTAATAAATCTGCTTTTTTGGTCATTATTTATTTTGAACTACCTTCTGCCCGCGACTATGACCGCGTGTATGTCGGTTATTGCGGTAAAAAGTAGCCTCTGTCCTTTCCCAAGGTTCCATCTATTTCTGTACCAAAATTCATCAAAATCGGTTTAGCGGATTTGGTGTGAAAACGTAACAGACAGAAAGACAGAAAGAGTTATTTTCGCATTTATAATAATCTAAACATACAAATAAACAACATTGATATGTCTGTATGTAATATTAAATTAATGTACGAAATGCTTATGAAATTATATAATGTACTTACACGAAAATGCAATTTTTAAAATTTTGGTCTGTCTGTCCGTCTGTTTGTTCCGGGTAATCTCGGGTTTTACGATTGAAAATGTATATTATTATCTATTATATATTATAATCGTAAAATACCTACTATATATGTATATTAAATTATACTATCAGAGTCCCGCGGTGTTACCTGCGGTTATTGTTGTAAATAGCGCTCATAGCCGAGTGGCCTTAGGTGATTGGAAACAATCACCAAGGGTAAGCAACGATGGCGCGGTCAGATCTAGATGGGTGACCGTTTGTGGCATTATATGTAATGAGCGTTTCCGTGATTCGGAGGTCACGTTAACCAGTCGGTCCCGGTTGTTATCATAAGATAGCAGTCGTGAAGCTTAGTTGGAGGCCTTCGGGCGGCTTAAAAACATCCAACAGCAAGATTTACGTAGCCACAACGTGTCTTGCCTGTCCCCAACCCGCACTCGGCCAGCGTGGGGACGTATGGCCTTAACCCTCTCCTGAGAGGAGACCTGTGCTCAGCAGTGGGACGTTATGGGTTGTTGATGATGATTGTTGTAAATGGCGAGTAACGGGGCAGCCAGTCTAAAATTAATTAGTATAAGTTACTCCTTATATCATCCATCATATGTCCAACTGTTCCAGAGATGAGTCTCACTTTTGATAAGCTCAAATGTATTTTACACTGATTCTTAAAATTACTATTAGCTAACGTTCTAAACGTAAATATTTGTTGTTACTTTCTAATGGAGTAGATGTTTGAAAAAACTTTGTAAGTTAAACATTCGCGCTTTGTTTATTTTACTGACACCCATATAGTAGAATGAGTAGAATAATAAATCAGTTTTCAAACATTCTCGAAATAGCGTACATTCAAATACGAGTTTCATGGCCTACTCGTACTGACATGGAGGATCCTAATAAATTCGTTTAGGCATTCGCTTGTCAAAGGAGTTCTATGATAGTTTGAGCTTGTTGGTAGGTTGAGCTACCAACAAACTCAAACTATCATAGAACTCCTTTTCAATTATTGTCACTCTATAATTTTATTCTTGTCACCGTAGGATGGAAGTCCTTCAACTAAGCTTCACGACTGTTACATTATGATAACGACCATGAGCTTACGTGACCTCACAATCACGGAAACGCTTATAACATATGCCACAACGGATCACCCATCTAGGTACTGACCTCTGCGTCGTTACTTACCCTCGGTGGTTTTTTTTAATCACTTAAGACCACACAGCTCAGCTATTGTATTCTCACGTCTGGCGGGCGAAATCGCGGGGAAAAGTTAGTTTCATATAAAAGAAAAAAATTAGAATCTTTATATTGATGTCACTCATTGCTAATGTTCTTGTTAACCTCTGCAAGTAAACTAATACTTGCTTGTAGTAACTATAGATCTAAGTCACAAAGCTTACCCATACATACAAAATTATTTACCCTTATCAGTAAGGGTAAAACAGATTCATCAAAAGCCCACTGGAACTATAAATTCGAAATTTATTGTCGGATCTTTTTTATCTTGGGAGCACTCACTAAGACAGGGTTTTTGAAAATTGCACTCCTGAAGAGACAGGGAGACCATCATTTTTAAAATTAAGAAACATCAGGCGAGTGATGATGATGATGAAGCGAGTGAAGCATTGGACAAACGCTAGTCTTCACGTAATATAAAATAAAGTCTTCCACAATCTCTTCGCTTGGATCTTTTAAACTAATTTATATTGATTTTTTTTAAAAAAAAAGAAAGAAAAAAAAAAAAATATTTAATGGATTTTAATGCAAATTTCAACAATAGATAGAGTAATTCCTGAGGAGGGTTTATATATGTAATACATGCATATTTTAGTAGAGAAAATCAGATAACATCAAATACTTCCATCCAAAGCCGAGTCGGGCCGTTGGATATAAAAAAAATCAATTTTCAAGGCGTAATATATTTTCAGAAATGTCAGTAGATGAAAAACTATCAGTAAATAATAAATCAAGATTCACTTCAGTATTTCTGGCCACAGTTTATCTCTGAAAAAGGGCCTTTTATTTTCGGAATAGGGTGGGAATATATCGTGAACTAGGGCCGGTCACGTAAAGGGGACCTGTGTGGAGAAGACGATATTCAGTGAGGTCGTGAGTGTCACGTGCGAGGACATTCGAGACCCGCCCCAGAGCCCACAATCGTGAAGAATTTGCGGTAATGACTAACAAAGATGTTTATTGTCCTTATCATAATGTGTGTAAGTGATTAGTGGTATATAATAAACTTTGTATAATTAATTTATATATTAATACTGCCACTTGCGTCTAGTGTACAGCGTATGGGTTCAAATCCGGGTCGGGCCAAAAAGTGTTTTTGGGTTTTTCTAAGGAAATTCCTAATAGCAGCCCGGAGTTTGGAAGTTTGGCGGTGAATTCACGCCCGTGCCTCGGAGAGCAAGTAAAGCCGTCGGTCCCGGTTGTCATAACCATCTCTGGCAATTGTGATTGGGAAGTCAGTGACCTCAAATTTACTGACTACTAGTTTCAACTGCACGGTTGGCCTAGTGGCTTAAGCGGTCGCCATGCCGCTTCCTACTACGCCAAGTGTCTTGGGTTCAAATCCCACGTAGGATAACACTTTGTGTGATTCACAATTTGTTGTTCTGAGTCAGGGTGTTCTTTGTGTCCGTTTCTTGTATGTTTGTAAAGTCCCCCGCGACACAGGAATTTGTATTCCTAATGCGGGAGTTGTCTTTTTAAAAAAAAAAAAAAAAAAACTAGTCTGAAGGTTGTCCTTCGACTAACAACCATAGGTTGACCTTCGAATTTCAGCTCTCCCGAAGAGTTGTGGAGGTTCAATGCCAGTCGTTCCGTGGAAAAACTAATATTCAGGTAAAACCGGTTGAACTTGTAGCCGACGCCAAATAATATTGGGAATAAGGCTAGGAAGAAGATTATAATGAATCCCTATTTAGATTGGTTATGGTTTCATGCGTCAATGGCAGGACCAATGTAACTAATTCTTTTAAAATTGGATAGCCATCTTATAGAGGAAGGTTATAATAATAATAAAAGCTTTAGTTCACTCCTTAAAACTATTACAAAAATGCTGACAATTGTCACAATTTCTTACAATTCTAAGTTATCGTTACAGGCTATAAAACACCACACTAGTATTCGAGCATCAATAAAAATTGTTACAAGACAGATACAAACTTAGTTTCGTAGGTTAGGAAGTGCCCGCTATATGAATTTGAATATTAAATTTAAAGCAAAAAGCAAAGTTTTTAGATATATAAACCTGCCAAAGTAATTCTACTCCGCTTGAAAGAAAGTGTAAGGAGAATCCAAGAATAGGGGTCGCCATTGTGAATGAGACAATCCAGCATGGTGACATTGTCATCATCCTCATTGTGAATCAGACAATCCAGCTTGGTGACACTCACTATGGCGGCCTAGTGAGATACAACTGCATTATTCGGCCTCCACTCTCACATTCACCAACTAAATACGACAGAACGAATGCTGTCAGTTTAGATAGGTCTTCCACATGTATTCCAACCCTGGCACATTATTGATAATTAATGTCAAAGCTACAAAACTTTTGTCCCGGTTGTTATCATAAGATAACAGCCACAACATGTCTTGCCAGTCCCCAACCCGCACTCGGCTAGTGTGTGGACGTATGGTATTAAGCCTCTCCTGCGAGGAGACCTGGGTCCAGCAGTGGGACGTTATGGGTTGTTGACCTGTTCATGGAAATGAATGATACGCCTAGTTAAAAAATAGTAAATATTTACTTAGATCCTTACAATATGTACGTATGGTTACACGCGTGTTTCTCGTTTTATTCCTCTTCTTATTCGTTTCCTCATTGCTAAAGCTCCTTTCTCTGATATTGCTAGTCTAATGTGTATCTCCATTTATGGTGATAAGACGCTTGGTGTAGTGTGTCGCTAACGGGTATTTCCAGTTAATGGGATATCTGATACATCCAGCGCTATGAGCTCCGACCTCCGAGCAGAACAAAATCTAATTACCCATAAACCTAAATTAAATTTGTTTCACCTATACCTACGCCTTGTTCATATTCTCTCCACCTTATTTAGCACTCTGTTCCTCCCACATACGCCATCCTATCGCAAAAATGTTTTGTGACCTTGAAAATTCAGATTTTAAGCACCTGAGATTATCGGAAAATATTAAGTTGAAAATTCATATCCACAATTCAAAATTCACTGACAAGTCATTCTTGGTGCCAGTCATTAGATTTTGGAATAACATACCTGATACATAAGAAAGGCCAAATCTCTTCGAAAAAATTTACTAAATATTACTTAGGTATGTAGGGGCTGCTAAGAGGAATACTTACTGTTGTAAAAACGTCATTACTTTTAAGCATTATGTGTAGGTATCCTTAGTATTCGTGTAAAAAATTATGTGTCGTAGTATTATCTACACTGTAATTACATATGTAAATAAAATACATCACCGAGTACCCCAAATTTTATTTTATTTATTAATAGCCGTAAAAAGTTTGTCTGGAAAAGATTGCCGTGAGCGATAACAATGCCTTTTATTACCAGATGTCGATTTCCACAAATGTATGTATAAAAAATATTATTTAAAACGTTGTGCAATAAAGTTGTATACTACTAGATTATTTACAAACAAAACAGGGAAAATAGCACACTAACCGCATGATTTGTAAGGAATGTCAAACATTTTTTACTTTAAAAAAATTAAGAATAAAAAAAGTTTGACTCGTGAAGGATTTGAACCTTCGCCCTCCGAAAGTTAAATTTGTAAATTTGTAAGAATTCATGTTATCGGCGCTCTACCACTGAGCTAACGAGTCTTGGCGTAAGTGTTCAAAAATACGCACTAGTATCGTCGAAATGACGTCAATATGTACTGTATGTCAGCGGTCATAACTTGTGAGTCATTTTATACATTATCTACAAATGGAAACGTAATGAGAATCCCACGTATGTATTGTTATCGGCTTAAAAATTATGAGACAAACACAAAAATATTTTGGATATAAATCTGCTATGGTACAAAAACGTATCACTGTCCTCGAACACGCCCTTGCCTCGGAGAGCAAGTCATGCTACGGTCCTGATTATCATTAACATCTATGGCAATCGTCATTGAGAAGTCAGTGCTTTTTAATATACTGACAATTAGTTCAATATTCGAATTCAGTTCAGTCTGACGGTTGCGGAGTTTCAATGCCAATCACTCCGCGGAAAAATGATGAAATGTTATCACTTATCAGTACTGACGTCATATTGACAAAACTAGTGGATGATTTCGTTCCCTTATAGCAAGACTCCTATTCCTCAATAAAAAGTACAAACAATTAAAAAAGTTTAACTCGTGAAGGATTTGAACCTTCGTCCTACGAAAGTTAAGTTTATTAAGTTTGAAAGTATTGATTGGTATCGGCGCTCTGCTACTGAGCTAACGAGTCTTAGTACTTTTAGACAACTGATATTAATATATGAACATACTTTTTTTTTGTAAATACATACATATTATTCATAGGAAAACACCTAACCTACCCATAATGTACCCATAATACAAGCTCTGCTTAGCTTGGGACTTCATCTAGTCCCAAGCTAAGTGTTGTGTGTCAGATGTAAGAAATATTTATTTATTTACTGTGTCAAGCTGGATCATTCGTTGCATAACTTTTTTAGTCATTTCTTCTGTCTCTTGACTTTCTGAAAACAAAATTAGGCTCAACGTACAGTCACCCTTAAAAAACAAGCTTTGCAAGGAGTGCTTTCATTTTCATTAAAATAAATTAGTGCACTAAGAATAATAATTAAACTTAACACTTGTCAATTTTAAGTACATATTGAGTACAAAACTTTATATATATACTAGGAATATTAACAATATACTCGATTTTTCAATTATATTAAACACACGTATTGTACTGTGAACAGAACAATGAAAGATAAAAACAGACTTCCGCCTTTATGATTGTAATAAAAAAAAAAATTCACATTCATATAAAATTCAACAGTTTTATTTCAAAAATTATTTTACAAAGTTTAATAACAAAAAAAATTAACTGCCCTTCAAACGAAGAATTTGTGAGGTACTAGCGACACGCACCGGCGCCTTACGTGTAGATTCATTAGATAATGTATATATTTTAAAAAGTGAAAATAAAAAGTTTGACTCGTGAAGGATTTGAACCTTCGCCCTCCGAAAGTTAAGTTTATTTTATTTGAAAGAATTGCTTGATATCGGCGCTCTACCACTGAGCTAACGAGTCTCTGTACTAGTGAACGAAAACATGCACTGGTTTCCCCGACATGACGTCATTAGTCATGATTCATGTTAGACATAATCTATGTATATCTATGTTAACAAAAAATCTTTGAATGCTAGAGGGAGCAGTAGTGTGCTACCAGAGCAGAGAAGAGAAAGAGCATCGGAACTCAAATCAGGAAGGTTTGAGGTCCGATAATCTGATTCTAAGGAGAGGGATTCAAAGGGTATCAACGTCCTTGTTACTCTCCAGTTATGAGGGTCCATGAACGCGGTAGTCATATACCACCAAGTGACCTGTTTGATTGTTTGCCCCCTATATCTCAGAGAACATCCAATACAAAGAATGTTAAAAATATAAGCATACTAAGTACACCTATATTATTGCACAATAATTACATTTGTCATTATCAGTGAATATTAAGAAGTTGCTAATCAGCTCCAACTCGGATTTGTAGCGGAGTGGTGTGTCGGAATTGCAAAGTCTGGAAAATTTGCGCATATTTTCTATAGTAAGACTCGTTAGTTTAAAGGTAGAGCTATGATACCAAGATATTTTTGGAAGCAACGAAACCTAACTTTCGAAGGGTAAAGGTTCAAATCCTTCGCTAGTCAGATTGTATTAAAGAGATTGATTCAACACAAAGTCAACACTTATCCCAAAAATCTATCAATGATCACCAAACCTCTCCATAAGAATTAATTAAACAAATTATGAGTACATGAAACTCAGCTATGTGTAACTTATTTTTTTACATTAATTTTCTTACTATTATTTTATTTTTATTTTAATATTTGTACGCCACTTGTGGCAGAATATGCTGTGACTCCTCATGTATATTTGATTTAAGAACTTTATAAAATCAAAATCAAAGCATTTATTTCAAGTAGGCCAGTTACAGGCACTTTTGAATTGTCGAAACAAAAATGAAAATTAAATGTAGCTACAGTCCCAGTCACAAAACATAAAAACTGTGAAAGTACTGTAGTTGCCCATTCCCTAGCGTAGATCTCTATGGAGAAGAACGGGCAAGAAACTCCATGGACACTCTAAAAGAGTGTCCATGGAGTTTCTTGCCCGTCAAAATGTTTTTTACAAAATCTTGGTTACATCATTATTGTTGAGATGGTACATTATGTGAGAACGATGTAGCAAGACTATTTCTTTTATTCTTTTATTTTCATTTATGATTAAACATATTATGTTTAATCAACTTGATTAAACATATTATGTTGCAAGCAAGTTGATTAAACATATTATGTGTGTTTAATCAACTTACTAATCCGATGAAATGGAAGTACACATTGCATTGCATTTCTTTTTCAGGATGACTGTACGTTGAACCGATTGTTATTTTCAGTAAATCATTATATCGCTTGAAATTACAACAAGATAAATAGATACTATAGTGTTGTGACTAAAGTAATATTTGTTCATTTCAAGTATACATTGCTCTAAAAATTTTATAAATATGCTTAATTTTTCAATTATGTGTGTTCACACATATTTTACTGTTAACAAAACAATAAAAGAGAAAAAGAGATTACCGCATAAAGGATTGTAAACAAATTAAAAACAGAAGAGCTTAAAATTCTATAGCCTTATGTTTTAAGGATATTTTACCAAGTGAAAAATATTTGAAATGCGTTCTAAACGAAGAATATATGAGGTACATATTGTGGTTTTATGAATCTAATAGTAACATATTTAAAAAGTGAAAATAAAAAGTTTGACTCGTGAAGGATTTGAACCTTCGCCCTCCGAAAGTTAAGTTTATTTTATTTGAAAGTACTGATTTGTATCGGCGCTCTACCACTGAGCTAACGAGTCTTCGTAGTCGTGAACAAAAACATGCACTGGTTTCCTCGACATGACGTCAGTAGTCATGATTCATGTTAAACATAATCTTTATCCTTACTTCCCTACTAATATTATAAATGCGAAAGTAACTGTGTCTGTCTGTCTGTTACGCTTTCACGCCTAAACCACTGAACCGATTTTGATGAAAATTGGTATGAAGATATAAATGAACTTGGGAAAGGACATAGACTACTTTTTACCGCGAAAACCGACATACACGCGGGCGGAGCCACGGGCAAAAGCTAGTATAATATATATCTAGATACGTAAACAGAAATTCTTTGGATGCTCCAGGGAGCAGTGCCGGTGCAGAGAAGGGAGAGGGCATCGGCTTGAGGTCCGATAATCTGATTCTAAGGAGAGGTATTGAAAGGGTATCAACGTCCTTGTGACTCTCGAGTTATTGGGGTCCATGAAAGCGGTAGTCACATACCACCGAGTGACTTATTTGATTGTTTGCCCCCTATACCTCAGAAAACATCCAATACAAACAATGTTAAAAATATAAGCATACTAAGTATATCTATATTATTGCACAATAATTACATAAGTTATTATCAGTAAATATAAAGAAGTTGGATTTAAATCTAAAAGCATTCTTCGTTTAAATTATGTGCGTTTTGATTATAAATACCTTGAGAAATCGGATATTTAATTATTTACGTGGTCTGATCACCACGCGACTTTAAAAGCACCTATAAAAACAAGTCATACTTTGGTTTGTTTAATTTCGGTATCGTCTAAAACTTTGTATCAAGGAGCTTAGCAGCCTACGACTTCGATATCAGGCACTGTGCTAATCAGCTCCAACTCGGATTTGTAGCGAAGTGGTGTTTCGAAATCGCAAAGTGGAGAGAATTTACGCATATTTCGTACATTAAGACTCGTTAGTTTAAGTGTAGAGCTTTGATACCAAGCTATCTTTTGAAGCAACGAAACCTAACTTTCCGAGGGTGAAGGTTCAAATCCTTCGCTAGTCAGAATGTATTAAATAAATTTTTTCCTCACAAAGTTAACTAGCGCTCATAGCCGAGTGCCCACAAAGTGGTTCTTCTCGTAGACCTCAGCTAGAGGTCTCGGGGTAACTTCACCAGGTCTACGGTCTCTCTAAGTAGTCTTTCGCGCCACCTGTCACTGAGTTGGGCCCTCTGGGCCTGTTGGTATTTCCGGGGTATCAGTACGGTGTGGGAGCGTCTATATCGAGGTCATGCGTTTGCGGATGTCACCTCTTGTGCTTAGTGAGGTCGAGCTCCAAGGGGTGTGAACCCCGAGGAGCACCCGTCAGCAAGCGCCAGGTCAGGTTTTGTAGGTGGTCCAGTAGGAGTTGCAACAGAGACGAGATCTCGTGGTAGGCCATGCCTGCCTGGTGGGCGCCGATGGTAGGGTGCGAGCTCACTGATGGCAAGCTTATGAGCCATCGGCACGCATGAACAATTTGAAGCTCAGGCGTCTCACGAAGTCGTCCAGGCTCTTCACGCACAGATCCCTAGAGGTCATCCTATTCCACCCAAAAGCGAGGTGTTAGTGCGAGCGATTGTTGCGCACGTAGACGGCGGCGGTTTTTCTCGGAGACAAATGCAAGCCGAGTGGTCTTAGGTGATTGGAAACGATCACCGAGGGTAAGCAACGACGTCCCGGTCAGACTTAGATGGGTGACCATTTGTCTGGCATCTAAATAATATTTATAAACCCTTTGGGAACACCGTTTCATTAATCTGTACTTAATCCCAATCAAATGTTAAATAAATATAAAAACATTGTGTCAAGACATATTGTGACCCATTGTGTCACTTCTGATCACTCGTTACATGTCTTTGACTTCAGTCACAACACTTTAGTATCTACTTACCTTGTTTTAATTTCAAGCGATGTAATGCTGATTTACTGAAAACTAAATTCAGTACAACGTACAGTCACCCTTTAAAAGAAATGCACTGCAATGTATACTTCCATTTCATCTGATTACTTGGTTGCTTAAACACAATATTTGTTCATTTCAAGTACACATTGCTCTCAAAACTTTATAAATATGCTTAATTTTTCAAAGATGTGTTGAAAAAGAGATTACCGCATTAAGGATTGTAAACAAAATATGAATAGAAGAGCTTAAATTCTAAAGCCTTATTTTTAGGGTTCCGAAGTTTATGACTTCGAACCCTTATAGATTCGTCATGTCCGTCTATCCGTCCGTCCGTCCGTTCGTCCTCGACTTACCGTCCAAACGGTAAGTGCTACAAAGATGAAACTTTGCATGATTATGTATTGTAATTACGTCGACAAAGTGCTACAATAAAATTATGAAAAATATTTTTATTAAGAGTACTTCCCCTTCACGTTAAGTGGTGATGTTTTTTTTTTCTCGCGGCTACCCCATCGTGTGGGGTATCATTAGATAGGTCTTTTAAAAACAATAAAGGGTTTCTAAGACAATTTTTTGATTTAGGTATCCGTTTGCGAGAAATTCCACTTTAAAGGCCACTTTTTTGTAAAAACAGGGCGTCCCCCCCCCCTCTAAAATCTAAACGGCTGGCTCAAAAAATCTGGGAAAATTCCTGATATTGGTCCATATAATGAACTTTGAAGGAAAATTATAACGGATTCTATGACTTTGTTAGTTCAGGAGTTATAGAGGCTTAACTTTTACAATGCGCTTACTTGCAAAACGTCAAACAAAATCAACGTATTAATACGTAAACATAACAATTATCCATTGGATACGATTTCTAATCCATGTACCATTATTGGTGACTGAGGAACCCTTTCCTGTGCGTGGCCTGACACGCACTTAGCCGATTTTTTTATTTAAGAATGTTTTACAAAGTCTGTATGAAAAATACTTTAAAGGCGTTCTAAACGAAGAATATTTGAGGATATATTGTGGTTGTATGAATCTAATAGTAACATTTTTAAAAAGTGAAAATAAAAAGTTTGACTCGTGAAGGATTTGAACCTTCGCCCTCCGAAAGTTAAGTTTATTTTATTTGAAAGTATTGATTTGTATCGGCGCTCTACCACTGAGCTAACGAGTCTTCATAGTCGTGAACAAAAATATGCACTGGTTTCCTCGACATGACGTCAGTAGTCATGATTCATGTTAGACATAATCTTTTTATAATATATATAAAGATTATAGATAAGGTAAACAGAAATTCTTTGGATGCTCCAGGGAGCAGTGCAAGTGCCGAGAAGGGAGAGGGCATCGGCATGAGGTTCGATAATCTGATTCAAAGGGTATCAACGTCCTTGTGACTCTCGAGTTATGGGGGTCCATGAAAGCGGTAGTCACATGCCACCAAGTGACCTGTTTGATTGTTTGCCCCCTATACCTCAGTAAACATTCAATAAAATGTTAACAATATAAGCATACTAAATACACCTATATTATTGCACAATAATTACATTAGTTCTTATCAATGAATATTAGGAAGTTCGATTTAAATCTGAAAGTATTTTTCGTTTAAATTATGTGTATCTGGATTATAAATAGCTTGAGAAATAGGGGATTTATATATAAGTATAATAAGTATGTTTATGTATTTATATCAGTTGTCTAGTAAACATAACACAAGCTCTGCTTAGCTTGGGACTAGACGATGTTGTGTGTCAGATATCCAAAAAAAAATATATATATATATGTAAATATATTTATGGTCTGTTCACTAAGCGACCTTTAAAGCACCTGTAAAAAGCAGTAATACTTACAGAAAACACGGAAATTAAACGTATCGTTTAATTTCGGTGTCGTCTAAAACTTTGTACTCGTATTATACTTGATACACAGTTTTAGACGATACCGAAACTGAATCGTAAATAATTACAATTTCGGTATCAAGAGCTGTGCTAATCAGCTACTCTGATTTGGAAAATTTGTACATATCTTCTGTATCGTATAGTAAGACTTGTTAGTTCAATGGCAGAGCGTCAATACTAAGCAATTTTTTTAAAGCCACGAAACCTGACATTCTGAGGGTGAATGTTCAAATCCTTCGCTAGTTAGAATGTATTAAAGAGATTGATTGCTCGCAAAGTCAACACTCATCTCAATAATCTATAAGGGATCACCCAACCTTACCACAAGAATTAATTAAACAAATTATGAGTACCTGACTTTTTTTGAGTAGCGCTCATAGCCGAGTGGCCTTTGTTGAATATAAACAATCACCGACGGTAAGCAACGAGGGCCCGGTCAGTCTTAGATGAGTGAGCGTTTGTGGCATGATACGTTATGAGTGTTGTCGTGATTTGGAGGTCACGCTAAGTAGCCGGTCCCGGTTGTTATCATAAGATAGTAGTCGTGAAGCTTAGTTGTATGCCTCCGGCTTAAAAACACCCATGGGCAAGATTACGTAGCCACAACGTGAGGACGTATAGCCGTAGGAGAGCTTAAAATGCCGAAGCCTTTTTTTAAGAATATTTTACAAAGTTTAGGAGAAAATATATTTCAATTCCGTTTTAAAAGAAAAATATCAGAGGTAAAGAATTCTGTAATTTTATGCATCACATGGTTTTATATTTTAAAAAGCGAAAATAAAAAGTCTGACTCGTGAAGGAATTGAACCTTCGCCCTCCGAAAGTTAAGTTTATTTTATTTGAAAGAATTGCTTGATATCGGCGCTCTGCCACTGAGCTAACGAGTCTCGGAACTCGTATTAGAAATTACGCACTAGTTTCCTCGATGTGACGTCAGTACCTAAAATAGTGTTATCATTTCAATGGCCATGACTTCTGTGTCATTTTATACACAATCTAACACATACGAACACAGAAATTCTTTGGATGCTCACTGGCAACGAAAGCTATGTGACTCTCGAGTTGCATGTGACCATGGGCATTAGTAGTCACTTACCAGTGTCTATCCTGTCGGCTCGTTTGCTCCCTATACTACACAAATCATCACATATTAAACAAACCACCTTAAAAAAACCTCATATTGGTCTTTTTCTTATATTATACTAGCTGATGCCCGCGGCTCCACTCGCGTCCTAGGGGTTTGAAAAATAGATAGTAGCCGATTCTCAGCCTTACTGAATATGCATAAAAAAAGAATCGGTCAAGCCGTTTGGGAGGAGTATGGGAACGAACATTGTGACACGAGAATTATAAATATAACTAGCTGATGCCCGCGACTCCGCTTGCGCTCTAGGAGTATAAAAAATAGATGTTGGCCGATTCTCAGACCTACTGAATATGCATATAAAGTTTCATAAAAATCGGTCAAGCCGTTTCGGAGGAGTATGGCAACGAAAACTGTGACACGAGAATTTTATATATTAGATATATGTATATTTTATTTAATATATTTGTTTTATATTTAAGTTATTTTAAAAGCTATTATTAAAAAGGTTGAAACCAATAATATAATCAAAGCATCTAATACCCGACTATCAGTTTGGTTTTCATGAAAAATATTCTAAGTTAGACCAATTACTAATATCATAGATTAAACTTTAGGAAAAATGAGTGTGCCACAGTCTTTCTAGACGTAGCACAAGCTTTTGATAAAGTGTGACATGCTACTAGCTGCAAAGCAACTAAGTTATCGAGGAAAATAGGGTAAAGGCCAAGGTAATATTTCACAATAGGAAATTAGTACTTTCTTGTATCCTTTAAAAAATATACATACGTGGAAAAGTTCGACTTGCTAAGGATTTGAACATTCGCCCTCCGAAAGTTTATTGGGTTTGAAAGAACTGGGTACCTATCTGCACTTTGCCACTAAGCTAATGAGTCTTGGTAATCGCAAGCGAAAATATACATACGAGTACACTAGTTTCCTCGATATAACGTCTGTACCTGTTGGGGCCACCGCAGACTAGCTACTTTTAGCATCGGCGATCGGCAACTAGTCGCTTTTTAGAAGCTAAATACGGCGACCGAACGCTCCACACCGCACACTTAAAAACGCCAAACGCGGCGATCGAGTCGCTTTTTAGAAGCGCGACACAGCAGCTGAACGCTACTCTCCGCACTATTTTGGATGCCGGTAGCAGCGACTTGGCATCTGAGCAGTCGCTAAAACGCGCATTTCCGATACCGCGATCGAACGCAGGAAGTCGCTAAAACGCGATGCAGCATCGATGCAGTCGCCAAATCGCCGATCGCCGATGCTAAAAGTAGCTAGTCTGCGATGGCCCTTATGTACGTAATAGGAGGCAAGTGAAACAAGCGACTGCTATTAGCACACTGGTTTATATGTAAACGCATAGTGGACGCAGCCACCTATGCATAAATGTGCATGCACAAATACAACATTCCTCCCCCTTATTTTATATTATATCAAATACAAAAAAATGCAATACCAAAAAAAATAACATGCAAATAAAAAAAAACTATTACATACAAAAAAACCACCACCACCACCTATGTATAAATGTGCGTACATATACAACAGTATATGTACGCACATACATAATATATATTTTGAATAACGTTTCTTTGAAATATGAATAAGATCCTTATTATGGAAATCTACCGTCTTGTCTTATTGCTAACTATCTTTCACCCGTGGCTCCACCCGGGAATTGTCGGTCATTGCGGTAAAAAGTAGCCTATGCCTTTTACAGGCTCTGAACTATCTGTGTACCAAATTCATTTGATTCAATTCATTTGAATCAATTCAGTAGTTTTGGCGTGAAAGCGCAACAGACAAACAGCCAGAGTTACTTTCGCATTTTTAATCTTAGTAAGGATTAATAAATCAGTAATTAATAATAAGGAATGAAGGATTTATCTTAAAGTCGAACTGTATTGAACTGTATTTCCTACTTAGTGATATATTTATAGATTGCTATGTTATCAATACACAACTGATTAAATAATAATTATCTATCTATCATAGGTATGACGTCACGTCGAAGAAGATAGTACATAATTTTGTTCCCCAATAGTAAGACTCGTTAGCTCAGTGGTAGAGCACCGATACAAATCTGAATTTTCAAACCAATAAATCCAACTTTCGGAGGGCGAAGGTTCAAATCCTTCACGAGTCATTTTTTAGACATTACTTTTTAAAATACATCACAATTGATGCACAAACTTAGAAATCTTTATACAAAGGGCACAAATCGCTCACTTCAAAGAACGGTAAAGTCTGATTTTTAAATTATAAAGTTCAAAATACTTCAAAAATAAGTCTATGACTTTACCCACCGGGGTAAAGTCATAGTCTTAACCTGGGACAAAGCTAACCTTAGCTTTGACCCAGGTTAAGAATCTGATCACATTTAAGCTTTAACCGAAATTTTTAAAACATTCAAAAATTAAGCAATCTTATCCAGTTCAGTCTGAGGACATTTAGACCTTCTGAGAGGACGTTGAGCCGCCAGTTACAGTTGTCATACGAACTTCTGGAGCTCTGAACTAGGTTTTTCGAAGTTGAGCCGGAACACAGGAGACTGAAAGCTGCCCAGAGGAAAAAAAGGGTTATTTGTTTAACAATATTATAAAATTAGGGTTACAAACCCTGAATAAAAACTACATACACGGAAAAAGTTTGACTGGTGAAGGAATTAAACTTTAGTCTTCCAAAAGTTAATTTAATTGGGTTTGAAAGAATTGATTGCTATCTATGCTCTACCATTGAGCTAAGGAGTCTAAGTACGCGTGTTCGAAAATGTGCACTGATTTCCTTCGACGCGACGTCAATGCATAAGAACATTTCGGACACAGGACGGATATTAATGAGGATGTATAATCTGCAGACTCAGACGACAATTATCTAATAACTGTAATGGAGGAACAGAGAGAAAGCGGGAGCAAGTTAAGCCGTCGGTCCCGGTTGTCTTGAATATCTCTAGCAATCGTTATTGGGGAGTCAATGCCCTTAAATATATTAAGAACTAGTTCTAGCACTTGTGACTTTTGAGTTACAGAAGACCATGGACGCTAGTAGTCACTTACCAGTATACCTTACAGTCCCCCTTATACTATATAAAATATTTGATAAAAACCAAGCTAACAATATAAGCACACTATACCTATACCAATCTGGCACTTTATTGTGTTAACCTATTTATTTAGAATTTTATATTTCATTATAAACCTCCTTTTTAAGCAGAGGCCTATGCCCAGCAGTGGACTGTTAAAGGCTGTTGATGATGATGATGATGATGAAAGTATTCCATTTCAAGTAAATGGATAAACTTTACAAATGTGTTTGTTCATTTCGTAAATTTTTACGAGTTAATGAACATTTGAGCAACTACCATCTTCTTCATACCTCTATTATTTCCAATACTGAAGGTAAACTGAATTTGAAGGTTGAACTAATTGTCTTTGTTTTTGAGAGCACTGACTTCCTATTAAGAATTGTCATAGATTTTCAGGTCAACCGGAGCGACGGCTTACAATGAGATACCGCCAAACTTCCAAACTCCAGGCTATTGTTAAGAATTTCTTAATAAAAAAAAAGTACACTTCGGCCGGACCCAGAAACTGAATCCGAGATCTCTCCATGGGCAGTCGCATATGCTGACCACTAACACATTTTTTAAATTACACAGAGTAAACTTTCTTTTCTCCGAGAAATTTAGAAGGTATTACCTGGTATCACCTTATTATTTAATTATATAGCCGGTTCCAAAAATAACGGGTCAGTCACATAAACCAATAACGGGTCAGTCACATAAACCCGAATATCTCCCGAACTACGTATGCCATCCTAATGAAACGAAGACTGTTCAATTGAGAATTTAATTATACAGATAAAAAATAAAATAAAACTTAGTTACACCCACAATATTAATCTTAAATTAAAAAAAAACTAAAGTAGTCATATTTTTCTTAAGATTACATTTTTTTTATGATTGTTTTTTTGCTGTTTTTCATCACTTTCTTCATTTAATACTTTGTATTGCCTCCACGTGATGAAGCCTCCAGTGATGAAAAACAGCAAAAAAACAATCATAAAAAAAATGTAATCTTAAGAAAAATATGACTACTTTAGTTTTTTTTTAATTTAAGATTAATATTGTGGGTGTAACTAAGTTTTATTTTATTTTTTATCTGTATAATTAAATTCTCAATTGAACAGTCTTCGTTTCATTAGGATGGCATACGTAGTTCGGGAGATATTCGGGTTTATGTGACTGACCCGTTATTTTTGGAACCGAGTGTATTTTGAAAAATGTGTTAGTGGTTAGCACATACTGCCGATCATTGTTAAGGACATTAATTTATTAATGCATTAAATATTTTAATAAATAATGGTAAAAAGTTTGACTCGTGAAGGATTTGAACCTTCGCCCTCCGAAAGTCAAGTTTATTGGATTTGAAAGAACTGATTTGTATCGGCGCTCTGCCACTGAGCTAACGAGTCTCTGTATTTGTGAGTGAAAATAAGCAGTTCTTTCCTCGACGTGACGTCAGTACCTAAGATATGTATCTTATTAAATCAATAATCATGACCTCAAGGTATGTTAGACGTAATCTAAATATACATAAGTTTACAGATTTTTTTCAGATGCTCCAGGGAGCAGTGTGATCCTAGCGCAGAAAGAGCTTATGAAACCGATGTTTCTTTTTAATTATTTTAGGGGGCAAACGAGCAGACTAATCACTTGATGGTAGGTAGGTGATTGCTGCCGCCCATGGACACCCGAAACACCAGAAGAGTCGCAGGTGCGTTACCGGCCTATGAGTTGCAGGTAGCTATGGGTGGTGGTAATGAATTACCATTAACAGACTCATTTACTTGCTTGCATCCTAAACCATCATCATCATCATTATCAACAGCTTTCAATAGTCCACTGCTGGACATAGGTCTCTCCTTAGAAAGGAGGTTTTGGCCTACTAAACCCCACAAACATTTAATGCTAAAAATATAAGCGTTACAAACACATGCACAGCGTAAGCGTACATTGCGTAATTATTGCACAACAATAACAATAGTTAGATCATAATTACTTTATATAAATCAGTTATACTAATCTGAAAGTTTTGGTATGTGACTACCACTTCCATGGACATCCGTAACTCGGGGGTCACAAGGAGGTTTTCATTCTTTGAAACCCTCCTCAGTATTAGATTATTGGGCCCCAAACCCTCCCCGTATAAGATCCTACGCCCTCACATACTCAATGATAAACAAAGAGAGAACTGCTTGACATCTGATTCACGAGCTTGTTTGGGACTGATCTTGCAAAGAATTTCTGTTCACATATCTATATAGATTGTGTATTAAATGAATCAGGGGTGATGACCATTGAAATGATAACATATAAATTTTAGGCACTGACGTCATATCGAGGAAATTAGTGCATATTTTCGAACTCAAGTTCCGAGACTCGTTAGCTCAGTGGCAGAGCGCCGATACAAATCAGTTCTTTCAAATCCAATAAACTTGACTTTCGGAGGGCGAAGGTTCAAATCCTTCACGAGTCAGACTTTTTTTTCACGTTTTTAGGGTTCCGTAGTTCATGATTCGGAGCCGTCGCCCCTCCCCCTCTAAAAGCTAAACGGCTGGTTCGAAAAATTTGAAAAAAAACATGATGGTAGTCAATGTGATGAACTTTTAAGAAAAGCTATAATGGCTTACGTAACTTTCTCAGTTAAAGAGTGACAGGGGCCTAACTTGTAAAATACGCTTACTAGGAAATCTTCGTACAATAATAACGTAATAATAAGTAAACATAACAATTAACTGCCTTGTTGGTCTAGTGGTTAGCATATACGGCTGCTGATCAAGAGGTCTCGGGTTCGATTCCCGAGTCGGACCAAGTATTTGTGTGATCCACAAATATTTGTTTCGGAGTCTGGGTATTTTCTATGTATAATATGTATGTATTTACTATTGGAATAATGACAAGAGGCGCAGCAGTGTACTAGAGTATATTTATTCGTGGTTCACAAGATAGAAGTTACAAAAGTATGTAAGAACATAAACAACCGTAACTATGCTTATTTCAAATCAGTGACAGACATGTGTTCAATATGATTACAGGCTAGTACGTAATATATACGACCTCCAATACGCCCCCTTAATCTATTACACATGTGTACCATCACTTTTGTACTTGTCAGTACTCGGTACATAAAACCAAATAAATCACTAACACTTCTGTATTCAACTGTACTGCGCTGTATCTATAAGTATAGTACAAAACCAGAAGAAATCTAACAAATCTATTACACAAAGCACTTCTAGAAAACTTAAAACAATAAAACATTTAACATAAGTAAGGAACCCTATTCTATGCGTGGCCTGACACGCACTTGGCGGATATTAAAATGTATTATTAACCAATTTAAGCACACATATACTTTTATTTGATTAATACTCTTAAAGATCTTAATATCTTATGAATCTTACGTTAAATGATATTTATATAATTAATTAGGAAATTAAATTTTGATAGTGACTATATCGTCGGCTTATTGCAAGAAGTCATTAAGTGCAAAAAATGAATAAATACTTTTTTATCCATAATGGTCTCACAATTATAGATTAAAACGTATTTAGGGATTTTTTGCAGTTAATAACTTCTTGCAATAAGCCAACGATATAATAAATACTGTAAAAAATCACTACATACATTTTTACCTATAATTGCGAGACCATTAAAGATAAAAAAATATTTAGTGATTTTTTGCAGTTAATGACTTCTTGCAATAAGCCGACGATATGGCAAATCTAATTTTGTTTTCAGAAAGTCTTCATTAAATCACCGAAAATTACAAAGAGTAAGTAAACATAAAAGTGTTGTTACTAAGGTACAATAGAAAGTGCAATAGTGAGTTAAATGTCGGAATTTACTATTTCACTAAATAAAAAAACAACATAAATTAGTTTTATCTTGTGTGTAAACATACAGGTGAAGCTAATAAGCTTCACCTGTATGTTTGTTTGTTTGTATGTTTGTAACCGACTCCTTTGGGTGCGATTTTAACCCACTTTAAACGGCCAAATTTCGTTCAAACTTTGTAGATTTATGGAGGAATGGTGACAATAAAATAAATCATCATCATCATTATCAGCCCATCTCAGTCCACTGCTGGACATAGGCCTCTCCTATTGCACACCACTTTGACCGATATTTGGCCTTTTCGCATCCAGCTCCTGCTCCATTTTGATTGCATATCTGTATACTACACATTGTGTATAAAATGTTTCAGGAGTCAAGACCATTATAATCATAATATACTAGGTACTGACGTCACCTCGAGGAAAGTGGTGAATATTTTCGAACACGATTACTAAGGCTCGTTAGCTCAGTGGCAGAGCGCCGATACCAAGCAATTCTTTCAAATTTAAAATAAACTTAACTTTCGGAGGGCGAAGGTTCAAATCCTTCACGAGCCAAACTTTTTACTCTAACTTTTTAAAATATTTAACTGTTTGAGGCATACATTTAAAGAGTTTTATATCATAAGAAATCCCTAGTTAGAAAGGCAACTAAAGTATAATTTCACCAAGATTCAATAGTCTTCAAAAACAATGCCTTAAATTTCATGCTCTTAAATATGAGTATCCTATAGACTTAAATTATAATTCATCTCGATTTTGTGGTTTACTTTAGGCATTGTCTGAAGCTCTTTATGAAAATCTGAAGGATGCAAGTGATCTATAACTTTGATGTTAGACAATGCTCTGGAAACACTCAACACTTGGCCTGGCAAGGCTGACTGGCTCATTGGTGCACGCCCTCTGTGACCGTGGCCGTGGTCACAGGCTGACTGGCAGCCTGTGACCACGGCCAGTACAACCTGGTCGAAACGTAAGGCAATCAGAGGTATGTAATACCTTTAATAAGTGATCGCGCTCATTCCCGTTAAAATAATATTTATTATCAGTAGACATTTTATCTAAATTTTACATAGGTATCGTTGAAGTTGATGAAAAGCATTCGTAGTTGCGTCGAAAAAATCCTAACAATATTTTGATTTGTAAATTGCTTCATCGCTTCTTTACCTCTTCAATGATAGGTAACGTCAGAATATGCACCAAATGAAACCAAATTCATCACTAAAAAATACTTTCCAATCGGATTAGTAGTTTTAAATATAAGTGGCAACATTGGTTTGCGAAACATCCTCTCACCCCAAACGCATAATAATATAAACCAGTGTTCGCGAAATACCCGAATTTGACCACAATTCATTTGAATTATAAGTGGCAACATTAATAAGGTTCTATTGTTACATGTTAGTTTGACAAGAGAGTTAGACCCGCATAGTGCGTATGTGTCAAATACATGCTATTGTGTTTTTTTTATTGATTGCTTGTGTGTTTTTGAAAAAAATAATACCTACCTGCACTCCTCTTCCACATAAACCGAAAGTGTGCGAAATTTCATACTCCTCCGTGACGCGATTTGCATGAAACCTTAACATAATATAGCTTATATATCCGAATAACACATATGCTTCTTTTTACTGCAATAATCGAGATAAACGGGCGAAAGCTAGGTGATTATAAAAATACGTTACATCGTAGATGTCAAAATGTATCACTGTTTATCTCCTGTCAAAACTTCAAAGGTTGCTAGGCATAACACACTTGCATGGCAACCATAATGATAGGTAAATGACATATAGACCAGTAGACCAGGGTAGATAATTTTTGAAAACAAATAAAATTATAGTAGGATGAAATCTTTTGGAAATGGAGGAGAATATTATAAAAATGAAAGGAAAAATAATTTACGGACGATCTGAGGTCGGGTAGGGATAGGGGGGAGGTTTTCGGATCCTTTAAGCGGGGCGTGAAAAAGCATCTAACTAAGCCGCCATAGTGTGGGCCGCCATAAATTATTGGCTACATTCGCAGCAAGTATGGTAGTCCCGAATCTTGGATTCTGCTCATGCTTTTCATCAGGCAGGGTAGAGTCACTTTGGATGGCTAAATATATAAAACAAAGGGTAAAAAACGGTTTATCTCGATATCCGGCAAAACTAAAAGTCCTATGGAAAAAAGTTAAATGGCAAAGTTGTAGGTAATTAAAAGGTCTACAACTTTTTAGGGTTCCTAAGTTTATGACTTCGAACCTTTATAGATTCGTCATGTCCGTCTGTCCGTCTGTCCTCGACTTACCGTCCAAACGGTAAGTGCTAGAAAGATGAAACACACATGCATAACACACACTTGCACAACAACCATAAATAATAGTTTGTAAATGGCTAATTTAAAAATTAATTCTGGATAATCATATATGTAGGCAACTTTTTATCCCGAAAATACACGTGCAACACCGCGGGGCGCAGCTAGTTCAATATAATGTTAAAACGAACTATTAATAACATATTTAATAGTATTCATCAAATACAAGTAGGTATATTATGTCTGTTTATAGTATTAAAACAGTCAAAAAGTGAAAATAAATAGTAAAAAAAGTTTGACTCGTGAAGGATTTGAACCTCCCCCCTCCGAAAGTTAAGTTTGATTTTTTTGAAAGAATTGATATCGGCGCTCTGCCACTGAGCTAACGAGCCTCAGAACTTGAGTTCGAAAATATGCACTACTTTCCTCGATATGATGTCAGTGCCTAATATTTATATGTTATCATTTCAATGGTCATCACCCCTGACTCATTTTATACACAATCTATGTACCTAGATACGTGAACAGAAATTATTTGCAAGTTCATTGCCAAAGGAGCACGTGAAGCAGATCTATCGTTGATTTTCATCAAGTGCATCTGATTTTGAGGAGAAGTATTGAAAGGGCGGCATCGCCCTTGTAAGTTTTAGTTGCAGGTAGCTATGGGTGGTGGTAATCACTTATCATTAACATACTCATTTGCTTGTTTGCATCCTAAACCATAAGAACATCTAATGCTAAAACTAAAAGCGTTACAAACACGCACAGCGTAAGCGTACATTGCGTACAGTACATTATTGCACAACAATTACTTACATTCGTTGGTTTATCATTACATATGTAGTTATAAAATTAAGTTGAACTAAAGATGAGAGTGTTTTTAGGGTTTTGATGCCTCGGTACCCATATAGATTCGTCATGTCCGTCCGTCCTCGACCTACCGGCCAAACGGCAAGTGCTACAAAGATGAAACTTTGCATACATAAGTGTTGTAATTACGTCGATAAAGTGCTACTATAAAATTATGAAACATATTTTTATTTAGGGTACATCCCCTACACGTAAAGTAAGGATGTTTTTTTTTTCTCTCTACCCCATGGTGTGGGGTATCATTTGATAGGTCTTTTAAAAACAATAAAGGTTTTCTGAGACGTTTTTTTGATTTCGATTTCCGTTTGCGAGGTATTCCACTTTAAAGGGCACTTTTTTAAAAACCGGGCGTCCCCCCCCCCTCTAAAAGCTAAACGGCTTGCTCAAAACATCTGGAAAAATTCGTGACGGTAGTCCATACAATGAACTTTAAAGGAAAACTATAACGGATTAGATGACATTTTTAGTTCAGGAGTTATAGAGGCTTAATTTGTACAATGCGCTTTCTTGAAAAACGTCATGCAAAATTAACTCATTAATACGTAAACAAAACAATAATTATCCATTGGATACGATTTTAAATCCACGTACCATTATGGTTGACTGAAGAACCCTTTCCTGTGCGTGGCCTGACGCGCACTTCCCCGATTTTTTTAATATTTGTTGATTTATATAAATTTGTCTCATCTGTCACTGTGTGTCTGATTATTGCAGTGTTGGGCAATAATCAATTAATATTTTAATCATCGTAGTAATTGATTGAAAAATTAATTGCAATTGATTTAATCACAATTAATTTTCATTGCAAAATTTTGCAATTGATTTAATCACAATTGAAATCAATTGTTAAAATTTTGCAATGGATTTAATCACAATTGAAATCAATTGTGATTAAATCAATCCTGTATCAATAAAAGTCAGTCCTGTCAAATCATGTCAGTCAGTCCTGTCAGTTCAGTTCAGTCAGTTCTGTCAGTTCAGTAAGTTTAGTCAGTACTGTCAGTTCATGTCAGTCAGTCCTATCAGTTCAGTTCAGTCAGTCAGTCTTGTCAGTTCAGTATGTTTCGTCAGTACTGTCAGTTCATGTCAGTCAGTCCTATCAGTTCAGTTCAGTCAGTCAGTCTTGTCAGTTCAGTATGTTTAGTCAGTACTGTCAGTTCATGTCAGTCAGTCCTATCAGTTCAGTACAGTCAGTCAGTCTTGTCAGTTCAGTATGTTTAGTCAGTACTGTCAGTTCACGTCAGTCAGTCCTGTCAGTTCAGTCACTCCTGTCAGTCCATGTCAGCAGTACTATCAGTTCAGTTCAGTCAGTCATTCCTGTCAGTTCAGTTCAGTCAGTCCTGTCAGTTCAGTGAGTCCTGTCAGTTCAGTTCAGTGAGTCCTGTCAGTTCAGTTCAATCAGTCCTGTCAGTTCAGTTCAGTGAGTCCTGTCTGTTCAGTTCAGTCAGTCCTGTCAGTTCAGTTCAGTCAGTCCTGCTGACTGCAAGGTTATCAGTCAAGTGAGAGCCTTACCCTGTGCCACTCCTCCATCTTCTATTTACTTTATTTAAATTTAATTAAAGTTTAATTGCAGAAACAATTAACAATTGATTAATTGTTAATTGTAAAACTAACAGTTAACAATTGATTAATTGTTAATTGCAAAACTAACAATTAACAATTGATTAATTGTTAATTGTTTCCTTGCAATTAAATTTTGCCCAACACTGGATTATTGAATGCATCATGAAGTAATATATTCAACAGAATACAATATACCTACATAGACTACAATAAGGAATATATAATATTACGGATACTAAATAACTGATATAAATACATAAACACACTTATTTTGTAAATACATATATACATATTATACATAGAAAACACCCAGACTCCGAAACAAATGTTTGTGGATCACACAAATATTTAGTCCAAACCGGGAATCAAACCCGAGACCTCTTGATCAGCAGCATACGCTAACCACTAGACCATAGCAGTCAAGGCAGTAGATTTACTACACAACATTTTAGATATCGTTATAGTTGTTGAAAAGCACTCGTAAAAAAGCCCTTAAAAATAAGTTGCGTCAAGCGCGGCGCGGGAGATCGATATGTTCACGATCCATTTTAGGGTTCTGTAGTTCACAACTCGGAGCCCCTATAGGAGGGGTCGGCAAGTAGTATTAGGTGGGGTCCGGATACTGATGGAAAATTTTAACGAGGTCCAGAAAAAAAGAAATGATAATAAAATAAATGCTATTTATTTATTTTTGGTATTAACAACGTAACACAAGACCTAAAACTAATGTGAGAAACTACACCGACGATCTTGAACCAGTTTTTTATGGTTTGGTTCTCGAGAGGAACAGCAAATTCGTAGTGTGTCTTCAAGATGGGCGTCTGTTAATCTCGAACGATATTTGTTTTCTAAAAATTCATTTTTGAGAAAGATTTTTCACATAAGTATAGAACACATTACAATTTTTGGCGGTTCGCGGTCCGAAAACGGACCGCGGTCCGCCTGTTGCCGACCGTTGCCCTATAGTTTTGTCATGTATGTTCATCCGTGCGTCCTTCCATCTGTCCCTCCGTCCGCGACTTACCACCTTAACGGTAAGAGCTAGAAAGATGAATCTTTACATGGAAATGTGTTTGTATCACATCAACAAAGTGCTAGGATAAAATCACAAAGAAAAATTTTTTTGGGGATACCTACACATAAAGTGGGGATGATTTTTACTCCTCGCATCTACCCCGTCGTGTGGTTTATCATTAGTTAAGTCTTTTAAAAACATGGAAAGTATCCGTTTGCGAGTTATTCTTCTTCAAAGGGCATTTTTATTTAAACAGGGCGTCTGAAAGCTAAACGGCTCGCTCTAAAAATCTGAAAACTTCGTACAGAAATAACGAAATAATATAATTAACATACCAATTATCTATTGGACATGATTTTAAATCCACATGCTATTATGGATGACTACGGAACCCTATTCTATGCGTGGCCTGACACGCACTTGGCTCATTTTTAGGGTTTCGTAGTCAAGTGGCAAAAAACGGAGCACTTACAGTTTCGTCATGTCTGTCTGTCCGTCCGTCCGTATGTCACAGCCACTTTTTTCCGAAATTATACGAACTATACTGTTGAAACTTAGTAAGTAGATGTATTCTTTCACACCAAAATAGCCAAAACACAATATGAGGGTTCCCCATGCTTAGAATTAAAACTGATTATTTTTTTCTCTCTCAACATGGTAACCAAGATTTTGTAAAAAAACATTTTGATTTAAAAGAATGTCAATGGAGTTTCTTGCCCGTTCTTCTCCATAGAGATCTACTCTAGGGAATGGGCAACTACAGTTTTTATGTCTTGTGACTGGGACTAGCTACATTTAATTTTCATTTTTGTTTCGACAATTCAAAAGTGCCTGTAACTGGCCTACTTGAAATATATGCTTTGATTTTGTTTTTTTTTTTATTTTTTATCAAACCCATTCGTGTGGGGTGTATCTATAGATAGGTCTTCAAAATTGATATTGAGGGTTCTTATATAATTATTTTCTAAACTGAATAGTTTACACGAGAGACACTTCCAAAGTGTTTAAATGCACCTACCATACCATATCTATACACCCCCCAAAGGTTGACTGGTAGAGAATGCCTAGGGCATTAAGCCCGCCGATGTACAAAAGTACATGAAGTTGTAAATAAATAAATAAAATGTGCCCCCCCTCCCTCTTCATTGTTACTTAAAAAAAATACGATGTACATTACCTTGCAAACTCCCACCGAAAATTGGTATGAAAAAGATGGAGTTATTTGTTTTTTTAATACGTCTTATATCGTAAACCACAATTTACCTTTCATTAAATCAATACACTATTATTAAAACATCACAATCAAAGTAAGAACGAACTACAAGAACTTTTATAAGAAGAAACTTGCTGCTACGGAACCCTTCATGGGCGAGTCCGACTCGCACTTGGTAACTTTTTTTTATTGTACGTTGGGTCCGTCGTGTTAGTAATGATATTAGTTTTAATCCATTTACGTTGTTACTTATGAATTTTGCTATTTATAAAAAAATACTTCTTAGAACACACTAATTTTCTGTTATACTCACACCTCTCTAAAGCCCTCTTTTTTGTTTATGCTGGGGTAACGCACACATATCAATGATCTTGTCTTCCAATTCAAGGTAGGGTTTTGCACAATCTTTCACCCCAAACATGACCAATTTTTTGAGTCTAATATGTCTTTCTAGACTGTTCATTTCATTAATTAATTCATATTTTTTTTAATTAAAATAGCATTTTTCTGATCTGTATATATATATATATATATATATATATATATATATATATATATATATATATATATATATATATATATATATATATATATCTCAGAATACAGAAAGAACCAGAAGCCGCATAAGCGCCTAATACTGAAGCATCAAATGCAGCGGGCCTAAAAAAGAAGCAGGATGGGATCACATTTCACGTGTAAGTAGCGCATTCAGTTATCGTATTATTTCATTACTGAATTAATTGTTCAGTTCATAATTGTCATAGATAATTATGCGTCCATCTTGCGAGTGTTGCCAATTTAGGAGTTTTGATTTTCCCTTCTTATTATTGCTTACTGAGGGCGTTTATTCGTTGTACATATTAGTAAATTATTAAATACTTAAAATAAATTACCGACTTTAAAAAAAGAAAGATTATCAATGCGACCCGTATGTATATAATAATGTTAGAGTTGCATAACATTCATGATTGGTACTGTGTTATTCTATTGGGATTTCTAAACGAGCGTACAAAAATTGTGTTGTGTGAGGGTGGGAGGAGGGGGGTGTGTATGAAATAATGTATTTATCTAAGAATATAATTAAATCAATTTTTAGCTTCCCTTCTGATGAAGGCAGGAAAACGGAGTGGACGAAAATAGTACAAAGAGCACGGCTGGAAGAGTTTTAGAAACCTTCTAAGCGAAGTGTAGTTTGCTCGATGCATTTTGAGGAGAAATATATTTATGAGACAAAATGTGGTTTAAAAAGACTTAGGAAAGAAGCTATTCATAAACTTATTGGTTTAAAGAATAAAGGCGGTCTTTGCTACTCTTCTCAGTGTGTTTATGACATATGTTGTATTTGCGAAGCGCATGTCCGAAGAATTTCAAACGAAGATATTGTTATAATCTCGAATTCTCAACGTTTAGCATTCGTTATTTCAATTTACAAGGAATTCATAGGAAATAATTCTATATTTCCTGTAAGGAATAGCCATATAAATGGTTTAAGTCACAGAAACAGTCTCTTATGGGTTGTGATTGAAAAACACCTAGATATAAGATTTCATCATTTAACTAAATGTAAATATTTGTTAATTAGTTCAGACTCCAAACGACAATATTTTAAGAAGCTTACTCAGCAGAAAGGAAACTAAATGTTTTTTTTAATCTAATCCTTGTTTTATTTGAAGACCTTCTTTTTTCGTGTCAGATAAGAAAGAAAATATTAGTACGTGTATAGAGAGATTTTATGTTATCTTACCTCATCTTTACCTATAAAAATTTTATATAAAAACTCTCAACATTTACCCCACAAACGGGTCAATAATGCATAAGTTAGCAACATTACGCGGGTGGGAAGTGAGGCGGGCGCGGGGTGTTTATTTTGTTTTTGGGCACACTCGCAACTTGCAATTTCAGTGGAACGCGGCTTCTGGTTCTTTCTGTATTCTGAGATATATATATTTAATAGGCCTTTCCATCTTTACAGATGATTTAGACAGCGCCTCTTTGACACTTCTTGGTGTGACTGTAAAGCCCTGAATTTTTAGTTAATATTCTGGTTTATTGTGCATTTTATGTCTTCCTTCATATTATTATCTAATATATCTTATTTTTGTTGTGCCATATCTTGTTGCATTTTTATTTAAAATTTATTTTATGTAATCCATCATAAGGCCCGTATCACACTGTAAAGTATTTTATAAAATATATTTTATAAAAGTTATTTGACAAAGATCTTTGATAGTGTAATGGGCCATATTTTTTAAAATATTTCTTT
Organism: Phragmatobia fuliginosa; assembly: GCA_932526445.1. Taxonomy (NCBI): domain Eukaryota; kingdom Metazoa; phylum Arthropoda; class Insecta; order Lepidoptera; family Erebidae; genus Phragmatobia; species Phragmatobia fuliginosa. The sequence goes on along the minus strand of OW052066.1, from coordinate 2,290,509 downwards.
TATAAAATTTCTTTTATCAAAGTTAACAGGTTGGCATTACATTTTATAAAAGAATTTTGCAGAAGTTAACTACTAAATGGTGTTACCACCTTACAAAAAATAAAACTAAATTGTGCAATAATATGGTAGAATTAGGTAAGCCTAATTATACCTAATTCTACCATATTATTACACAATTAAGGATTATTTTATACATATATATGGGAAATACGTATGTACATAATAAACATAGAAAAACACCCAGACTCCGAAGCAAATATTTGTGGATCACACAAATATTTGGTCTGACCCGGGAACCGAATTTTGTCTTAATGTGGCAAGAATAAACTTTGCTTCGTCCCTTTTTCTGTTTGAGACACCACGGTGGACGTTTCAATAACCTATAAAGCAAGAAATGGCAACAAATAAGTTCAGTTGGACTGTTGAAACAACAAAATTATTGATTTCTGAGTACGAATGCCACATTTGACAAAGATCTTTGATAGTGTAATAGGCCTTATTTTACAAAATATTTCTTTTATAAAATATTTCTTTTATCATATTTAATAGGTTGGCATTACATTTTATAAAAGATTTGGATTGCATCGGCACCTATTTCTAGCATATTATTGCACAATTTAGCACTATATTTTGTAAGGTGGCAACACCATTTAGTAGTTAATTTTGTCATGTAACTCAAGGTGCCCAACTTAGGGGTTTTCCCCTTAATTTAGGGGGGGAAAGTTTAGGATGGGGTTTTTTTAGGGGTGTCATATTTGTAGGGGTATTTTTAGGGGGATTTTTATATTGTAATTTTTTTTTTATTTCAAAATACGCAAAATAAAGGTGTATGGCCCTGAGATAATACAATATAGCGAATCATATTAATTTTTTTACACACTGCCTTAGCCACATCTAGTGCGATTGATTGTTACTAAGAGAGCAGAGTCAGAGAGACACAATTATCAATATAAACATATTCTTAAGAATTCGTGGTTAAGGTTAAACTGCGCTTATATTTACTACATATACGTTGATTGTTATTGTTATTAGTAATTTGTTTGTTCAATTCGTAGGTACGATTATCAGCAAGTCATTCGTTAAAATGCCTATAGTTAAAGAAAAAAAAAATATGTCAAAAATATACAAAGACCTGGAAAGCTATCCGCAAAAATGTTGTAATTATTTAATGTCAATAATGTTTGATTTAAAAAAGTCAGAATCTGAAGACAATGATTTGTTACTCGAAGTTTTCGATAACACATGAATAAAGCATTATAAAAATAATGTTGCAATGAAATTATGTATTGTTTGAAATTTATTATTTGTTTAATGATATTTCATTATTTATTAATTATTTTCATTACAATATTTATTTAAAAATATTTACGAGTGCCACGAAACGCTGAACAACACAATACACGAAGACTACAAAAATAGAACCAAAAGGCAAGATATTTATAAAACAACTTGTCTTCACTTAATAATTCTTTTATTAGGTTTTGATGAATCCCTTTAACGCCACGCCTTGCAATCCATGGTTTAACCCAAACACGCTTGCATCGGCGACATTGCCTTTTCTTCAATAAAGCAGTCAATATTATAGCACTCAATGTACTTAAACAAGCATAGAATGCTACATCATCCGTGATAATGTTGATTACAAGTGCTAGACCAAAAGTTTCAATGACGTTTTAATACTCACGTATAATAACCGAACTAAACCAATATTATAAAATATCTTTTATAAAATATTTTACAGTGTAATACGGGCCTAAGTAAAAAAATGGCCAAGTGATTTTCAGGCCACGCATAGAATAGGATTCCGAAGTTATCCTTAATGGAACGTAGATTTATAATCGTATCCAATAGTTAATTGTTATGTTGACATAATAATGCGTTAATTTTGTACGAAGTTTTCCAAGTAAGAAGTATTTGAAGACGCTCCAATTTCCCAGACCGTCAGCAGCGATCCTATCACAAGCTTTGTACCGAGATTCCGCTAGATGGCGCTAGCATCACCAAAAATATTTGAGCGTAGATCGGCGCGGACGCCCAAGTTGCTAGACAATGTACCTACTGTCTCAAAAATTCCAATGAGTAGTAATAGATGACGCTTCTGGAAGTTACACTGGAGATTAAGTGTACAATCGAGGACTCGTTCAATACCTACTCTTACAGTTTTAAGGGTATATTTTTTATACTTCTCATATGGACACTTTTTGTATTTTCTTCAATGTTCATCCACAATATTTACACACAACGACAGTATTTTGTGTTGATCAAGATCTACTAGTGTGAAGCATTCTGTTTGTCTGTTTGTTCACGATAAACTCTAAAACCACAGCACCTAAATCTAAAGCCTGAAAAAGGACATAGGATTATTGCCGCAATAATCGACATAGACGCGGGCGGAACCGCAAACGAAAGCTAGTATTCTTCAATATTGTAGTGCATTTCTTCTTAGGGCCACAGCACACTAGCTACTTTTAGCATAGGCGATCGGTGATTTGGCGACTACATCGATGCTGCATCGCGTTTTAGCGATTTCCTGCGTTTTATCGCGGTATCGGAAACGCGCGTTTTAGCGACTGCTCAGATGCCAAATCGGTGCTATCGGCATCCGAATGTGTGTGGAGAGTAGCGCTCGGCTGCTGTGTCGCGCTTATAAAAAGCGACTCAATCTCCGCGTTTGGCGTTTTTAAATGTGCGGTGTGGAGCGTTCGGTCAATAACCTATAAAGCAAGAAATGGCAACAAATAAGTTCAGTTGGACTGTTGAAACAACAAAATTATTGATTTCTGAGTACGAATGCCACATTTGACAAAGATCTTTGATAGTGTAATAGGCCTTATTTTACAAAATATTTCTTTTATAAAATATTTCTTTTATCATATTTAATAGGTTGGCATTACATTTTATAAAAGATTTGGATTGCATCGGCACCTATTTCTAGCATATTATTGCACAATTTAGCACTATATTTTGTAAGGTGGCAACACCATTTAGTAGTTAATTTTGTCATGTAACTCAAGGTGCCCAACTTAGGGGTTTTCCCCTTAATTTAGGGGGGGAAAGTTTAGGATGGGGTTTTTTTAGGGGTGTCATATTTGTAGGGGTATTTTTAGGGGGATTTTTATATTGTAATTTTTTTTTTATTTCAAAATACGCAAAATAAAGGTGTATGGCCCTGAGATAATACAATATAGCGAATCATATTAATTTTTTTACACACTGCCTTAGCGACATCTAGTGCGATTGATTGTTACTAAGAGAGCAGAGTCAGAGAGACACAATTATCAATATAAACATATTCTTAAGAATTCGTGGTTAAGGTTAAACTGCGCTTATATTTACTACATATACGTTGATTGTTATTGTTATTAGTAATTTGTTTGTTCAATTCGTAGGTACGATTATCAGCAAGTCATTCGTTAAAATGCCTATAGTTAAAGAAAAAAAAAATATGTCAAAAATATACAAAGACCTGGAAAGCTATCCGCAAAAATGTTGTAATTATTTAATGTCAATAATGTTTGATTTAAAAAAGTCAGAATCTGAAGTCAATGATTTGTTACTCGAAGTTTTCGATAACACATGAATAAAGCATTATAAAAATAATGTTGCAATGAAATTATGTATTGTTTGAAATTTATTATTTGTTTAATGATATTTCATTATTTATTAATTATTTTCATTACAATATTTATTTAAAAATATTTACGAGTGCCACGAAACGCTGAACAACACAATACACGAAGACTACAAAAATAGAACCAAAAGGCAAGATATTTATAAAACAACTTGTCTTCACTTAATAATTCTTTTATTAGGTTTTGATGAATCCCTTTAACGCCACGCCTTGCAATCCATGGTTTAACCCAAACACGCTTGCATCGGCGACATTGCCTTTTCTTCAATAAAGCAGTCAATATTATAGCACTCAATGTACTTAAACAAGCATAGAATGCTACATCATCCATGATAATGTTGATTACAAGTGCTAGACCAAAAGTTTCAATGACGTTTTAATACTCACGTATAATAACCGAACTAAACCAATATTATAAAATATCTTTTATAAAATATTTTACAGTGTAATACGGGCCTAAGTAAAAAAATGGCCAAGTGATTTTCAGGCCACGCATAGAATAGGATTCCGAAGTTATCCTTAATGGAACGTAGATTTATAATCGTATCCAATAGTTAATTGTTATGTTGACATAATAATGCGTTAATTTTGTACGAAGTTTTCCAAGTAAGAAGTATTTGAAGACGCTCCAATTTCCCAGACCGTCAGCAGCGATCCTATCACAAGCTTTGTACCGAGATTCCGCTAGATGGCGCTAGCATCACCAAAAATATTTGAGCGTAGATCGGCGCGGACGCCCAAGTTGCTAGACAATGTACCTACTGTCTCAAAAATTCCAATGAGTAGTAATAGATGACGCTTCTGGAAGTTACACTGGAGATTAAGTGTACAATCGAGGACTCGTTCAATACCTACTCTTACAGTTTTAAGGGTATATTTTTTATACTTCTCATATGGACACTTTTTGTATTTTCTTCAATGTTCATCCACAATATTTACACACAACGACAGTATTTTGTGTTGATCAAGATCTACTAGTGTGAAGCATTCTGTTTGTCTGTTTGTTCACGATAAACTCTAAAACCACAGCACCTAAATCTAAAGCCTGAAAAAGGACATAGGATTATTGCCGCAATAATCGACATAGACGCGGGCGGAACCGCAAACGAAAGCTAGTATTCTTCAATATTGTAGTGCATTTCTTCTTAGGGCCACAGCACACTAGCTACTTTTAGCATAGGCGATCGGTGATTTGGCGACTACATCGATGCTGCATCGCGTTTTAGCGATTTCCTGCGTTTTATCGCGGTATCGGAAACGCGCGTTTTAGCGACTGCTCAGATGCCAAATCGGTGCTATCGGCATCCGAATGTGTGTGGAGAGTAGCGCTCGGCTGCTGTGTCGCGCTTATAAAAAGCGACTCAATCTCCGCGTTTGGCGTTTTTAAATGTGCGGTGTGGAGCGTTCGGTCAATAACCTATAAAGCAAGAAATGGCAACAAATAAGTTCAGTTGGACTGTTGAAACAACAAAATTATTGATTTCTGAGTACGAATGCCACATTTGACAAAGATCTTTGATAGTGTAATAGGCCTTATTTTACAAAATATTTCTTTTATAAAATATTTCTTTTATCATATTTAATAGGTTGGCATTACATTTTATAAAAGATTTGGATTGCATCGGCACCTATTTCTAGCATATTATTGCACAATTTAGCACTATATTTTGTAAGGTGGCAACACCATTTAGTAGTTAATTTTGTCATGTAACTCAAGGTGCCCAACTTAGGGGTTTTCCCCTTAATTTAGGGGGGGAAAGTTTAGGATGGGGTTTTTTTAGGGGTGTCATATTTGTAGGGGTATTTTTAGGGGGATTTTTATATTGTAATTTTTTTTTTATTTCAAAATACGCAAAATAAAGGTGTATGGCCCTGAGATAATACAATATAGCGAATCATATTAATTTTTTTACACACCGCCTTAGCGACATCTAGTGCGATTGATTGTTACTAAGAGAGCAGAGTCAGAGAGACACAATTATCAATATAAACATATTCTTAAGAATTCGTGGTTAAGGTTAAACTGCGCTTATATTTACTACATATACGTTGATTGTTATTGTTATTAGTAATTTGTTTGTTCAATTCGTAGGTACGATTATCAGCAAGTCATTCGTTAAAATGCCTATAGTTAAAGAAAAAAAAAATATGTCAAAAATATACAAAGACCTGGAAAGCTATCCGCAAAAATGTTGTAATTATTTAATGTCAATAATGTTTGATTTAAAAAAGTCAGAATCTGAAGACAATGATTTGTTACTCGAAGTTTTCGATAACACATGAATAAAGCATTATAAAAATAATGTTGCAATGAAATTATGTATTGATTGTTTGAAATTTATTATTTGTTTAATGATATTTCATTATTTATTAATTATTTTCATTACAATATTTATTTAAAAATATTTACGAGTGCCACGAAATGCTGAACAACACAATACACGAAGACTACAAAAATAGAACCAAAAGGCAAGATATTTATAAAACAACTTGTCTTCACTTAATAATTCTTTTATTAGGTTTTGATGAATCCCTTTAACGCCACGCCTTGCAATCCATGGTTTAACCCAAACACGCTTGCATCGGCGACATTGCCTTTTCTTCAATAAAGCAGTCAATATTATAGCACTCAATGTACTTAAACAAGCATAGAATGCTACATCATCCATGATAATGTTGATTACAAGTGCTAGACCAAAAGTTTCAATGACGTTTTAATACTCACGTATAATAACCGAACTAAACCAATATTATAAAATATCTTTTATAAAATATTTTACAGTGTAATACGGGCCTAAGTAAAAAAATGGCCAAGTGATTTTCAGGCCACGCATAGACTAGGATTCCGAAGTTATCCTTAATGGAACGTAGATTTATAATCGTATCCAATAGTTAATTGTTATGTTGACATAATAATGCGTTAATTTTGTACGAAGTTTTCCAAGTAAGAAGTATTTGAAGACGCTCCAATTTCCCAGACCGTCAGCAGCGATCCTATCACAAGCTTTGTACCGAGATTCCGCTAGATGGCGCTAGCATCACCAAAAATATTTGAGCGTAGATCGGCGCGGACGCCCAAGTTGCTAGACAATGTACCTACTGTCTCAAAAATTCCAATGAGTAGTAATAGATGACGCTTCTGGAAGTTACACTGGAGATTAAGGGTACAATACTATCTACTCTAGATTACAGTTTTAAGGGTATATTTTTTTATACTTCTCAAATGGACACTTTTTGTATTTTTTTCAATGTTTATCCACAATATTTACACACAACGACAGTATTTTGTGTTGATTTAGATCTACTTGTGTGAAGCATTCTGTTTAACTGTTTATTCACGATAAACTCTAAAACCACAGCACCTAAATCTAAATCCTGAAAAAGGACATAGGATTATTGCCGCAATAATCGATATAGACGCGGGCGGAACCGCAAGCGAAAGCTAGTATTCTTTAAAGAATTAGAAAAAGCTCATGATATGATGTGAGGTGTGTACTTTCACTATGTCAGATTAATTTACTTGATGATTTGATAAATTAATTTGACCATTTCAACACCTTGCGAGCAATCCTCCTATTTAAAAACTTTTTAAATTTAAGAGAGAAATAAACTTATGCAACTTAAAAAATATGTAAAACATTTGTAAAAAGTTTTACAGTTTTCTCTCTTTAGAAAATATAAATACTTGACTCGTGAAGGATTTGAACCTCCGCCCTCCGAAATATAAATTCTTAGAATTTCCAACCATCATTTTGGTATCGGCGCTCTACCACTGAGCTAACGAGTCTTAACATTCGAAGGCGAAACTATGGACTGCTTCCCTCGATATGACGTCAGTATTATAAGCCAACTAAATTAAAAGGTTACGTAAAAGCTAAGACAAATAATTATTATAGACTTGACACCTTGAAACGCCAACAGCATTCCCACGAGCGAGTGAGATAACGATACCATTTTCAAAAGTGTTAGAGAGAAATAGAGATACGTATTTTTTGTCCTTATCGCCGTATAGTTTGTCTACATAGTACAAAACAAAGTCGCTTTCGCTCTCTGTCTGTCATTATAAATGCGCAGATCTTTAAAACTACTCAACAGATTTGCATGATGCAATTTTGTTTATTAGATAGAGTGATTCAAGAGGAAGGTTTATATGTATAATAGATGCATAATATAGTAGAGAAAAATTGATAATTTTACAGGTTTCTAATGTGCTATCGTAAATGAACCCATTTTTTTACGCTTACCTTGCAAACACTGGCTGTACCGTACGAGACAGATCAAAATAATTTACTACAGTATTGTACACCTTATAAAGGGTCTACAAAAAAGTCAGCGGTGGTATAATTATGTCTATCTCTTAGGGATAACCCACAATAACCATTTTTTTTTCTTTTTACGAGAAATATTGGCTTATTTACGAATCGATTTTAAGCAATACAGTATTAAGGGGATCGTTTCTATAATTTCTCAAAAAAACACTTACGGTTATACTTACGGCGACGAACGTGACGCGTATTGTGCATAAGCGACAGCCCCGCCGGCCTACCTTCCTAAACAGGCAGGCGGCCGACTATATCTAAACTGCGGAGTGATACCCCCCTGCCTATATCATAAAAACATCTAATACTAAAAATATAAGCATAAGTAATATACGTAGTGCGTAAGCGTACACAGCGTACAGTAGGTACATTACTGCACAACAATTACTAGGTGGGCCTAAAGAAGTCATCTGATGTTGTTTGGCTCTCTTTTTTATTTTTAATGAAAAGTCGTGTGGCACTCGGGGACTGCCGCAGCAAAGCTATTGCATGGCGTTTTTTATCATCTTAAGCAGTTTAATTATTTATTTACCTATTTTTTATTTATGTAGTTTTTTTTTCTTTGATATTAATTCAAGTTTACAAAACAATATGCACTGTCAATATTATTGCCAAACAATATAATCATCCTATTAACCGACAGACAATGACAACTAAACAGAGAACATAATAAATAGTAATATAAGCATATCTATGAAATGAAGAACGAAATAAATAAAAAAAACTTGAAAGGTGTCAAGGGACACCCGGATGGAACGAAGTTACACGCACGGCTTGCTAAAATGTGTCGGTATACAGACGAAACCTCATACTCTACTAACATAATTAAAACTTGTCTAAACACGCTACAATTAAATTCTACTCTAGTACTCGTAACTTAATATTTTGCTTTGTTGGAATAACATTCATACCATATAGTATCAAAGTACTCGTCAAGACGAATCAAATGACCCGAAACTCGATGGGGTTCCTATGGCTACCTTCCACTTCCAGCTCCATCATAAGACCCTGGTTACCATATAGTGTCAAAGTACTCGTCAAGACGAATGAAATGAGCCCAAACGCGATAGGGTTCCTATGGCCACTTTAGAGTACTATCATCATCAGACCCTGGTTACCATATAGTGTCAAAGTATTCGTCAAGACGAATCAAATGAGCCCAAACTCGATGGGGTTCCTATGAAGAATCTAGAATTACTGTGTTGTCAAGGCAACGAATAACGACCAGTTGCGGCAGTACGCATGCGCACGGAGCCGCGACATCCTTGTCGTGTGTTTTTGTCCTTGTCGCACTGCAGTGACAATCATATCTCTATCCGTTTTTATGGTGTTAGGTTTTTTCGTTAAGAAATTTCTTGATTCGGTCGACGCGCTCAACACTCAACAGTGGACAGCCTCGATTGGGCTCTTAAAAAAGATGGCGCTTATGTAGCTGTCAAAAATGCTAATTAAGCGTATATGTGGAGCCTAATATAGGCTGTTGTGACAGACAGGGTATTTTTAGGCTATAAGTTTAGAAAACCATGATTTTCTCTAAATCCATTGATAAATGTAATAAAGCAAATAATAACTTATATTCTTAATTAGATTTCTTTATGTAATTTCTTATACTTCACTTGACTTTGAAATGCATTGCAACTGTGTTTTAAGAAATAAAATGACTCACCTAGAATGGAAGGTGGCCCATTTCGGGCCCACTTTTATTTTCCAATTAATGAAAAATCACGACTTTGTTATCACTATAGACACTATTTAAACATTATAACACTAAGCACTTAATAACTTATACACAAGACCATATCATCAAGAACAGAATTTGTTTATAAAAACTTGCACAACAAATTGGCGGCAAACAAGCACTTGACGCCGTCATAATTTATGATAACGATTGTCAAAACAATTCGTGCCACAGACTAAACAAATTGAATGAGTGCGGTGGGCCAATTCTTTAGTAGTCGATTGTAAACAAAAACCATAAAGTGAGAACCGTAGATATCGACACAATAGACTATTCAAGTACGTGGTGTAGGAATGTCCTATTTTGGGCGACTGACATATACGCCTCATCTGTTGACAACCTAATATAGGCTCCCGTCATATAAGCATATTTCGCATTTTTGACCTTCACTGAAGACTGCACTGTTGGCCTAGTGGTTTAAGCGGTCACCACTCCACTTTCGACTTCGCCAAGTGTCGTGGGTTCAAACCCTATGTGTGATTCGCAAATTGTTGTTCTGAGTCTGGATGTTCTTTGTGTACGTTTCATGTATGTTTGTAAAGTCCCCTGCGACACAGGATTTATATTCCTAATGCGGGAGTTGTCTTTTCAAAGAAAAAAAATCTATTGGACACGATTTTAAATCTACCTACCGTTATGGGTAACTAGTAACTACGGAACTCAATCTATGCGTGGCCTGACACGCACTTGGCATTTTTTTCAGACTATAGACTATCTGTGTATACTTAATTTAATTGAAATCGGTTTCATAGTTTTCGGATGAAAGCGCAACAGATAGACAGACAGGCAGAAAGACGGACTTTCGCATTGATAATAGTAATGATTACACATAGACTTCACTCTATTAATGATGGGTTGCTAAGGTCAAAGTAAGGGAAACCGAATAAGCTGTTGAACAGCTAACGTTTGTTGATCTATAACTTATAATATTTTCAAGATGTACGCTTACGACATATTACAAAAATATTTAATTATTTTTGTTTCGGACATCTTACACACAACATCGCCTAGTCCCAAACTAAGCAGAGTTTGTATTAAGAGTACTAGACAAGTGATATTAATACATGTAAAGATACTGTAAATACATACATAGTATAAATAGAAAACACCCAAATAGCGAAACAAATATTTATGGATCACACAAACATTTGTTCCGATCTGGGAATCGAACCCGAAATCTCTTTATCAGCAGTCACATAAGCCAGACCAGTGGTATTATTATATTATACGGTCCTTCAAAAAATGAATGTAATTAAATAAGTTTGACGTGGCTGTGTATGTGTGACTGTGTGTGTGTGTGTGTGTGTGTGTGTCTGTGGCATCGTAGCTCCCAAACGGATGAACCGATTTAGATATATTTTTTTGTTTGAAAGGACAATGCCCATTTTTCTATGGAGATCCGTACCAACTTGCGTCAAACCGAAAAGTGAATTAGTCGGCAGTGCCCTAAGCTATGTTTGATGAAAATCGTATAAGTATTAAGTTTTGTGGGAAATAACAAGACTCTTCACAGGTATAGTATGATAGTATGAAACGACTCGTGGTGTTTCATATTTACCAAACTGTACGTGTGAAGAGCCTTATTATTTCATTCACAACATAGGACATAAAGTGATATCGTTTGCTCCTTGAAAATCATAACAGTGCGATTCAATGTTCTGTTTAACGCCATCTCGTGAGAATATACACAAACAATAATGCACTTAAAATTGTATACGTCTGCGCTTTTTAAGGTCCGTAGCATGATGTTATACCGCGAAAATAAAAAAATTTAACACAAGAAATATCTAATGATACCCCACACAATGGGGTAGCCGCGAGAAAAAAAACAACCCCACTTTACGTTTAGGGGAAGTACCCCAAATAAAAATATTTTTCATAATTTTAATGTAGCACTTTGTCGACGTAATTACAACACATATTCATGCAAAGTTTCATCTTTCTAGCACTTACCTTACGGACGGACAGACGGACATGACGAATCGATATGGGTTCATAAACTTCTGAACCGAAAAAATTAATTGCTTTTCGTTAGTCTGGCTGGAGAACGACTGGACCGATTTGGCCAATTTTGGTCTTGAATTATTTGGAGAAGTCCAGAGAAAGTTTAAAAAGTGCATGTATCAAAACTAATTGCATTTTTAATTAGTTATAAATTCCTTTTGTTTGTTTTAAGTTTATTTTAAACAAAAGTTTAGGTCTTCTATTTATCGATGGCGGCAGTACGAAGTCTGCCGGGTCAGATAATAAATAATAAAAAAAGATATCTGACTCGTGAAGGATTTGAACCTTCGCCCTCCGAAAGTTAGGTTGTTTTATATTGAACATACATGAGAAAAATATCGGTGCTCTGCCGCTGAGCTAACGAGTCTCACTGCATGCATATCTGACTCGTAAGGATTTGAACCTTCGCCCTCCGAAAGTTAAGTTGTTTTATATTGAGCATACATGAGAAAAATATCGGTGCTCTGCCGCTGAGCTAACGAGTCTCACTGCATGCATATCTGACTCGTAAGGATTTGAACCTTCGCCCTCCGAAAGTTAAGTTGTTTTATATTGAGCATACATGAGAAAAATATCGGTGCTCTGCCGCTGAGCTAACGAGTCTCACTGCATGCATATCTGACTCGTAAGGATTTGAACCTTCGCCCTCCGAAAGTTAAGTTGTTTTATATTGAGCATACATGAGAAAAATATCGGTGCTCTGCCGCTGAGCTAACGAGTCTCACTGCATGCATATCTGACTCGTAAGGATTTGAACCTTCGCCCTCCGAAAGTTAAGTTGTTTTATATTGAGCATACATGAGAAAAATATCGGTGCTCTGCCGCTGAGCTAACGAGTCTCACTGCATGCATATCTGACTCGTAAGGATTTGAACCTTCGCCCTCCGAAAGTTAAGTTGTTTTATATTGAGCATACATGAGAAAAATATCGGTGCTCTGCCGCTGAGCTAACGAGTCTCACTGCATGCATGCGAATATATAAATTGGTTCCCAAAATGTGACGTCATAGTAATATTATCTAACATGCAGGCACTGGAATAATTGCAACTTTAAGACTTTTGATTTTACATTTAATTAGATTAAAACTGATAATTACAGCATTTTTCTTGTTTTTAATGCACTCCCTACAATGTATTCTATTCATTACTATCAATAAAATATACAAAATATAATATAAAGACAATAATGTAGATTTACTGTTTTTAAATTTGGAATTTACAGTTTTCTAAAGTTTTTTTTAGGCCTATCTACAGTTTTGCTCCATGCTGGGGTTGGCAACCCTGCGTGTCCGCATTGTCCGCAAGCAACGTTCGAAAAGACTGCACATTATCAGTCGCGGCTGTCAGACGCATCCGTCAGCCGCGTCCGATAATGTGTCTGCACCTTGATACTATTTATTGTTGAAGCTGTAGTGTTGCTGTGTTGGACTACTAACCTCCAACCAACTTAGTGTTACTGAAAGAATAATATATGTAGATGTCGTAAGAAATGCCAAGAATAATAATAAATTCGATTTTTCACCCCCGAAAATCCCCAAACTTTAAATTTCAGCAAAATCGTTAGAACCGTTTATAAGATTACAAAAATATGTAATTAATTTAAATAAATGAAATACATCCTACTAATATTATAGCGAAAGTTTGTGAGTATGTATTTGTTTCACGAAAAAACTACTGAACGGATTTGGATGAAACTTTACAGTAATATAGCTTATATATCAGAATAACACAATAGGCTACTTTTCACTGCAATAATCGAGTGGAGCCGCGGGTGTGAGCTAATAATAAATAAATATATATACAAGAATTGCTCGTTTAAAGATTTTAGATACTTGAATTTATAATTACTTAGCTTAACTGTTAAGTCTACATCATAGTTTATCACAAAATATAACGATAGTGGTTCACTATCGTTATATTTTATGCTCTGAATTTGTGACTAATGTGGGTAGGTCAATGTTTTCTTTGTGTCTGGGTCAATCTTTATCCTTTGAACTACCTATCTTTGAATGTTTACAGTAAGTCTATATCTATTAAAATCAGGAAGGGTTTCGTAGCAATATTCATGTACTAGCTCCGCCCGCGTGTAGGTCCGTCATGACGGTAAAAAGTAGCCTATTTGTTATTTCGATATGTAAGCTATATTATTGTATTAGTTTTATCAAAATCCATTCAGAAGCTTTTGCGTGAAAGAGCAACAAACATACATAAGTACATACTCGTACATTCTTAGAAACTTTTGCATTTATAATAATAATAGGATAGGATTTCAAGCATCTACCTATGGGTGTCATCAATGTCATGGTTCTTTTATGAGAGTCCTCTTTTTTAATTTTATGCTTTTATTTTGTATATTTGCCAACAGACATCGTATAAAAAAATTTCAACTGTGCGACTATCACGGCTTATGATATACAGTCGTCTGACAGACGGACTGACGGATAGACGGACAGGACAGAATAAGGTCTCGTTTTATCGTTTGGATATGGAACTCTAAAATAATAAATCAAAGAATAATCCATGATTGAAATTCAAAAAAAGTCCGCAACAAAATATATTTATTTAAAATTGAGTCATTTCGTATTTTTTATGATAAACAATTTTGTTTACACTTTGATAATAAATTCCCGTGGCTAGTATCGTCTATCTAGCTAGAATCTACGAGATGCAGACATAGTTGCACATGACAGCTAAGAGAAGAGAAGACCCTGACCGACCCACACTTAGCCAGCATGGGGACATAATGCCTAAAACCTCAACTAACAAGAGACCCGTTTTTTTTTTTGTATGTGTGGAAAATCATCATGGACCGTCACCCCACCAGGGGTTACGGCGGAGTGGTGTGTCGGACTTGAATCAACTAAAAACCACACAGCGTGCCCTCTCCGCGCTTCTCCGTTTAGGAGGAGGAGAAGTCCAGGGTCAGATCTCCTTCTGGACTCCCCCAGCGCCTGCCCGCTCCTGATGCGGGCATCGGTTCGACGATCCTCGTGACAAGAGACTCGAGCCCAAGCCCAGCACTGGGTCATTATGAGGAGGTTGATTATATACTAATGATTGACGTCGGGATTGGATTACTGATGCTAACTAAGTTAGACAAAACTGTCGGTCCTGCAAGATAAAAATAAATAGGTAAATTGATATAGCAGGTGATGACGTCACTTAGTTATAACTAGTTGATGTATTCGCATGAACGTAGCAAGACTCGTTAGCTCAGCGGCAGAGCACCGATATTCTGCTAAAAAGCTCTGAAGTACTGCACTTCCACTATACCTTAACTTTCGGAGGGCGAAGGTTCAAATCCTTCACGAGTCAGACACCTTTTTGTATAATTATTTTTGCTATATTTATATCAAGTTGCCAACAGGTAAGGCTTTTTGAAAACGCTTTTAAGGATGACGCATAGATTTTTGAATGAGTTCACTGGATTCATATTTTTAGAGATGTGTTGTCTAGCTGTCGATTTGTATGTTGTTTCTAAATATATGTAGAAACATGAAGTAGTAGTGTAGGATGCCAGGTGGAGTGACGACTTGCGCTGGATGGCTGGCTTAAGCTGGATGCGAGAAGCCCAAAATCGATCAGAGTGGTGTGCAATGGGAGAGGACGGTGGACTGCGACGGGCTGATGATGATGATGATGAAACATGAGTAAAATATATGATTTAAATAAATGATATGAGGGTACTTTTGTTAACACTTTTTAATACAGTATTGTGACCCGCGATGTTGCGGAAATAACTACGAACAACCGCTCTGTACCACTCTGCTCAGCGTGTTTACGCTATAATACTTTAATCTACATGCTACAATCTACAAATAAATATTTGGACATCTGACACACAACATCATCTAGTCCCAAGCTAAGCAGAGCTTGTATTATGGGCACTAGACAACTGATATAAATACATAAACATACTTTTTTAATATAAATACATACATTATATTAGGAATAAGGCTAAATAATATTAGGAATAAAGGCTCGGAAGAAAAAAAAAATTCTAAGCTTATCGAAATTTTACTCGACTTAGTTAAAAATAAGCGCAAATAAGTCGTGTGAAAAATCGCCATTTAGACAAAAATGAAGACAAACTAAGAAAGTCTATGACTCGTGAAGGATTTGAACCTTCCCCCCCCCGATGGTCAAGAATTTGATTATATATCGGTGCTCTAACCTACTGAGCTAACGAGTCGTGTTATACAGTCACGAAAACATCAACCAGTTTCCTCCAAATGACGTCACTTCGCTATAAGTTGAATGTGTTTTTACCTGACTACGGCAAAGCTAAAAGAGGGTTATGATTTTGACAGGCTATGCACTCGTATGTATGTTTGTTCGTCTGTTCCCTCATAGCTCCTTAACTAACTCGTTAGCACAGGACAAACGAGGTACTTATAGTTAGAAGCGTTTCACTTGATCGTCCACTAGTAATAAGCTATATTTATGACGTACCTATCACTGGATTCTATTCTATTCTAGCGGTCTTATAGTTCTGTATTAAAAAAATAATTTGAGATAAATATGCCGTGTTTGGTATCATTGGAAAGGGCTTTACTTGTCCGGCTAATCTCTAGAGCCGTTCTAGAGATTAGCCGGACATACAAACAGACAGACCAACATTTTTTTTAAAGTGCCTTTTTTAAGTAAATATCGTAAAATAATATGTATACCTACATTGAAATGAAGTTAGTAAAAAACTGTTTTTTTGATATTGAATTGAAATCTTTTTTTTAAACTTTCAGATCTTAAACTTTTTAGTAGTTTATCTACTATTGCAGCACTCATATATTTTATCTGAAAAACTGCAGTTATAATATTGCATTATGGGTTTTGCCGTGATTAAAACTTAAGGCTCTTTCTCCAATCTTCACTCAAAATTTTCAATGTCATTAAATGTAAGTTGCACATCATGTAATGCATGAATATTATTAAGGCTTATGGCTGATAAGGATTTAATAGTTTTTTCATTCCTTACGTTACTAGTAACTCCGAGCAACACATGACAATGACCTGTGACAAAGGAACTAAAATGACGTCATGCTGATTCATGTTTAGGCAACTAGTGCCCATTTTCGCTCGGTTAAATCAAGACTCGTTAGCTCAGTGGCAGAGCGCCGATATTAAAATGGATTCTTACAAATCTTGCAATTTACAAATTTGACTTTCGGAGGGCGAAGGTTCAAATCCTTCACGAGTCATAGACATTTTTTTATTAAGTCACTTTTTAAATTTTGATACAGCTTTTCTAATGGAATACATCATAACATAACCATCTCTATCAGAGTGCCTTTCGAGATTTTGATATTAGGTAAGCATGGGTTTACTATATTATTATCCGACTGGGCCATCATCTTCTTCCTAGCCTTTATTTCCAAGACTATTTGGTGTCAGCTGCTAGTTCAACCGATTATACCTGAATATTAGTTTTTACACGTAGTGAATGGTATCGGACCTCTGCAACCCTGAGAGCGAACTGAAATTCGTAGGTTGAACTAATCGCCAGTATATTTAAGGACACTCAGTTCAAAATAACGACTGCCATAAATGTTTATGATAACCAGGACCGACGGCTTAACGTGCTCTCCGAAGCAAGGGCTTGAAACATCGCCAAACTATTATCCGACAGCGCCAGAAGAAGAAATAAGGTACGTTTCAAATAAGAATAGGATTGGATTTGTGACTAATTTCACTGGAAATAAAACGTTGGTATGCACAGTAAATAATATTAAACTAAATTAATGCAAAGTTTCATCATTCTAGCACTTACAGTTTGGACGGTTACTCGAGGACGGATGGACGGATGGCCAGAAGGACATGACGAATCTATAAGGGTTCCGAGTCATAAACTTCGGAACCCTAAAAATACATAGTTTATATTATTTTGACTGCCTTGTTGGTCTAGTGGTTAGTGTATGCAGCTGCTGATCAAGAGGTATCGGGTTCGATTCCCGGGTCGGACCAAATGTTTGTGTGATACGCAAATATTTGTTTCTAAGTTTAGGTGTTTGCTATGTATTGTGTAGTACCATATCAGTTGTGTAGTACCCCTAATACAAACTCTGCTTAGTTTAGGATTAGACGAACATGTGTGTAAGATGTCCGAAATATTTACTTAATATTTTTTTTTTTTTTTTAAATTGAGTCAAAGACTATTTTAGCATTTATAGTTTTAAATCTGATTCAGATGACGACAATATCAGATGCATTGAAAATTTATAATGAATGTTTTTAATTGTAAATTGACGTTCTTTTGCATATAAATATATTGATATTTAAGCCAAAAAAACGAGACACAATATTAACTGAAATTATTGACAATTGTAGGGCAAGATGGAGGATTTCCAATTCTATACTGATTTGAAACGTATTGTACTTATAAACTCCTAGTTACATTCTTGGGTAATGACCATTTTATTCTATATTCCAACTTTAAAAAATAATTTCTGAGATAGGCGCATTCAACTAAAGAAGCAAACCGACTTTTAAGTTTTGAATATGGAATAGTATACATTCATTACTTATTTGAGTCAGGTCGAGTGAAGATTTGCGCAAGACGGCTGGCAGGAGCTGGATGCGAGAAGCCAAGGATCGAACTTAATCATAATAATCTTTTTTGTAACAAAAATTCGATTACAAAACACTGTACAGCCCTGACTACCAAAATAGCGCTAACTGTGTGAGTGGCGTACAAACTAACTGCGATTTTTATGTATTTTTTTTTTAAAAAGACAACTCCCGCATTAGGAATATAAATTCCTGTGTCACGGGAGACTTACAAACATACATGAAACGGACACAAAGAACACCCAGACTCAGAACAACAAATTGTTAATCACACAAAGTGTTGTCGTACGTGGGATTTGAACCCACGACACTTGGCGTAGTAGGAAGCGGCGTGGCAACCACTTATGCCACTAGGCCAAGCAGTGGACTGCGATAGGCTGATGATAATAATTTTTGTTCTAGGCACTATTAATTTTAAATCAACTCTGTATGTTACGCTTTCACGTATGTAGTGATACTTTGATTATTCAGGACGGACATAAGCTAATTTTACCGTGATAACCGACAAACACGCGGACGCAGCCGCGGACAAAAAAAATAATCCAACCACACGTATGGCGTAGAGGTTAAAGAGGTGGTCTTACCGCTTCTACTTCGCTGATTCTTGAAGATACCATCCCCAAAGATCACAAAACTTTGTGCGGTCTAAAAATTGTTGATTTAAATCTAAGTAAATGATGATAACTGTATTTAAAATCCAAGGAAGATTATGAAGTTTAACAATACAAAAAAAAAGGATTTTAATATGATTTCTACACGGATACAATTTTGTTGGTGAAGTTCTGACACCCTTGATAGGTTAAGGTTAAGCCACTAGGCCAACAGTGCAGTGAAGTTATTTACACCAAAAACGCAATTTTTAATTTAATTGTCTGTTAGTTTCGAGCAATCTATGGAACTGCTTTATCGACTTTGACGGTACTTTCACTGAGAGAAAGCTAATGACCTAAGAAGTAATTTGGGCTTCTTTGAGACTAGCTTCTCTCTTCGGCGGTACTACGGGTAACACCGCGGGACTCAGTATAGTAACATAATATGATTCAATACTTTAAGATCTGATTAGATTTTTGAACGTAAAGTAGCTTCCATTGTTAGTGTATATAAAAATGGTGACTCACGTCCCACGATATGAGTACGCACTAGTTCGCCTATTTAGTCGGTGATGACGTCATTTAGAGGAAACCGGTCGATATTTTCGTATCTGAATGATATGACTCGTTAGCTCAGTAGGTGAGAGCGCCGATATATAAAAATAACTTGACCATCGGAGGGCGAAGGTTCAAATCCTTCACGAGTCAGACTTTTTTTATGACATGAACATTTTATTTTTCAATTTTTTGTGTATATTAGCGACCCGCTCGATATTTAAAGAACATTTTGAACTTGACATATTATAAACTAAGATCTTCCTCGAGAATCAATCTATCCATTGTTGAAAACAGCATGAAAAACGGTTCAGTAGTTTTAAAGTTTATCGTGAACAGGCAGACAGACGCGGCATATGTGTATACTACATAATATGTAGTGATGATAGTCGTAGGTAAGTAACTGCCTCATTGGTCTAGTGGTTAGCGTATGCCACTGCTAATCAAGAGGTCTCGGGTTCAAATCCCGGTCGGGCCAAAAAGTGTTTTTGGATTTTTCTTAGGAAATTCCTAATAGCAGCCCGGAGTTTGGAAGTTTGGCGGTGATTCACGCCCGTGCCTCGGAGAGCACGTAAAGCCGTCGGTCCCGGTTGTCATAAACATCTGTGGCAATCGTTATTGGGAAGTCAGTGCCCTCAAATATACTGACAACTAGTTCAATCTTCGAATTTCAGTTCTCCCTTAGGGTTGCGGAGGTCCGATACCAGTCGCTCCGTGGAAAAACTGAAATTTAGGTAAAACCGGTTGAACTAGTAGCCGACCCCAAATAAACTTGGGAACAAAGGCTCAGAAGAAGAAGAAGATAGTCGTAGGTAAGTAGTAATTTGAATTATTTTACAAAAAAACCCAGATTTTACAAAAAAAATGCAAATTTAAAGTTAAATTACTTGCAAACGGATACCTAAATCGAAAAATTGTGTTCTCCTCGCAACTTTTTTAAAAAGAGTTCTTTTAAAAAAGTTGCGAGGAGAACACAATCTAATGCTACCCCACACGATGAGGTAAACGCGGGGAAAAAAAATCCCCACTTTACGGTTCTGTAAGGGTTCCCCAAATAAAATCATTTTTTGTAATTTTATTGTAGCACTTTATCGACGTAATTATAATACATTTTATACAAAGTTTCATCTTTCTAGCACCAACTGTTTAGGCGGTAGGTGAACGATGGACGGACCAACGGACATGACAAATCTAAATGGGTTCCGAGTTCCGAGTCATGAAATACGGAAAAAAAGACAGTTTTTCCACAAAGCGACTGTTAACTGACCTCCACAAACATGAGGGTGAACTGATAACACAGAAACCCGAATAAAATATCAAATGTTCATAAACTCATTAATGTTTGCATTGAGCGGGAAATGAAACTGCGACTTTCGGCGTAGCAGTCCGCTACACAAAGTACTACGTTTAAGAAATTCGCTGCACCATACACACTCGGATTTATAAGCGTAGTGCATATTGACTTACTAAAGCAACTAAACAACGCAGACTAAAAGTATTTTACTCGACTGTGTCAGAAGTAGGGTAATGTTTTTCGAACGTATATTTATATTTCGAACATTTTAAACACAACGCCAATCTAGTCCCAAACTAAGCAGAGCACTATTTATTAATCTGTGGCAGAGCTTGTATTAAATGGGTACTAGACAACTGTTCTAAACACATAAACATACTTTTTTTTGTAAATACATACATATTAAACATAGAAAACACACTAACTCCGAAACAAATATTTGCGGATAACACAAATATTTGGTCCGACCCGGGAATCGAACCCAAGAACTCAAGCAGAGCAGACGCATACGCTCCCACTGCGCCACCGAGACAGTCAAGTATGTATGTATGTTTGTGTGTTCCATTCTTTGACACGCATTACAGCCCAAACGGCTGGACGGATTTTGACAAAAGGTGTCGTTAAATTATTTTGGATTGTGGAAGTGATTTATAGGCTCTAAACATTTTTAAAATTACGCCTGGTATTCAAAAAAAGCAAAATAGGTAGCAAAGCAACCAAGGTACAGTAGCAAAATAGGTAACAAATTAAAGGTATTTAAAAGATCAAGTTACATTTATTAAAAGGATTTAAAATAAACTAACAAAAAGAGCACATCGGCACGACTACCAGATTTGAATTATAGAAATTAAAAAGCAAAGAACTTGTCGGTTTATAAAAAAAAACCTGAAAAAAAAAGTTCTGTAAGGGTGATAACGCTGTGTTCCTATTCTTATCCTAGAAAGTATAAACTGTAGGAAATGCACAAAGTATATGCAGAAAAAAGTTTGACTCGTGAAGGATTTGAACCTTCGCCCTCCGATGGTCAAGGTGCGAAATATATCGGCGCTCTAACCTACTGAGCTAACGAGTCTTACTGCACTTGAATGAAAACATGTACATGTTTCAGTGGCTTGTATCATCACTGATTATAAACAATGAATCCTCCACTCGGGACGTGAATCATAGCAATACAATACGATAATATGGCATTCAATCAAAACCTTATCTACTGATAGATTATCAAAACATTTTTAAAATGATAATTTTAAGTATTTAATTCGGACAGTAAATATTTCGGACATTTTACACACAACGCCGTCTAGTCCCCAAACTAAGCAGACCTTGTATTATGGGTAATAGATAACTGATATAAATACATAAGCATATTTTTTTAAAGCCATTGTATGACTTTTATCGCGGGCTTTGAGCGCGGCGACCGAATCATAAAATTCCGTAACGAAAAAACCTAACACCCTAAAAAGGATAGAGAGTATGATTGTAACTCCGTGCGCATGCGTGCTGCCGCCACCGGCTGCTATCCGTTGCCTTGTTAACACGGTCATTCTAGATTCTTCTTCTTTTAGATTTCGTTTTTATATTCCATAGATAAGCTCATATTACTAGTATCTTCTCTGTTTAGTTGTCATTGTCTTTCAGTTAATAGAATGATTATATTTTTTGGCAATAATATTGTTAGAATGTATGTTGGTAAAAAGACAGTGTTTATTGTTTTGTAAACTTGAATTAATATCAAAGAAAAAAAAACTACATAAATAAATAATTAAATTGCATAAGTTGATAAAAAACTCCGAAACAAATATGTGCGGATCATACAAACATTAGGTCCTACCCGGGAATCGAATCCGAGACCTCTTCATCATCATATGTATGTATTTACAAAAAATAAGTATGATTGTGGACTTACATATATCAGTTGTCTAGTTACCCATAATATACAAGCTCTGCTTAGTTTGGGGACTCCGAAATATTTATTAATTTATTATTATTTGTGATGTGTTAAACTCGTTTCCACAAGAGATTGTTGACAAATTGTTGTGTTCAACAAAATATAATAAATCTCGCACTGACTTAAAGACATTCTTGATGGAGGGTAGAATGAAGTTGTAATACTTAGACGATATTTATTTCTGTAAGTAAATATAACTAATGAGCGGCGACTTACTAGTCACCGATAAACCCTAGATGGGTTTTTGTGATTTAGGTTAATAAAATACAAATAGTAATGTAAAATTTTGAAAAAGTAAATGGAAAAAATAAATAAACAAAAATATTATTGATATCGATCGGTTCCTCGATTGATTCATGGAAAGCCAACAGATAGACAGATTTGCTGGCGCATTTATAATGTTAGTAGGGATTACTTATTTGTCATCATGGTATACTTAATATTATCAGGGATACCCTCTATGCATAAAACACACCAATTTTTTTGTATAGTATGGAAAAGGAAACGACTACCTTGTTGGTCTAGTGGTTAGTGTATGGGACTGCTAATCAAGAGGTCTCGGGTTCAAATCCCGGGTCGGGTCAAAAAGTATTGTTGGGTTTTTCTTACAGGAAATTACTAATAACTGAAAGTATAGCGGTGACTCACACACGTGCTCGGAGAGCACGTTAAGCCGTCGGTCCCGGTTGTAATGAACATCTATGGCAATCGTTATTGGGAAGTCAGTGCCTTCAAATATACTGACAACTAGTTCAACCTTCGTCGAATTTCAGTTCTCCCTTAGGGTTGCGGAGGTCCGATGCCAGTCGCTCCGTGTAGAAACTGATATTCAGGTAACCCGGTTGAACAAGAACAAGACCCCAAAAAATAAAATACTTGGGAATAAAGGCTAGGAAGAAGATGGAAGTGGAAACGAGCAGAAGGGCTACCTGGGCCTTCAAAACCAGTTCACAAGTTTATTTCCGATAACCACGTATTTGGTGAAAATCTATATCGTATCTGTAACTAGATATTATACAGGAAAATGCAAGCAAATGATAGCATTATCATTTCATTAGCTAAATTGGCAGACACGTCATTTTTGGCTTCGACTCGTCGATGATAAAGGCATGTTAATGGTACCTATATATGCTCGCATGTTTTATCTGTTCATATTACCTATAGTCTGTTAAAATATGCATCATAACAGATATCTGCTTCATTACTGGTTGGTATTGCTTTGAGAAAACTTATAAAACAGGCGTATTGACAGTTCTGAACTCGATGTTTCCGTAGATACTGAAGAGTCGTGCTGCCCAATAATTTTGCCGACTCAATCAGAGTTATACCACATTCTCGGAGACAAGTAGTATTTAGGTAGCACTCAAAGCATGGAAGCACACTAGTTATATTGTCTTAATGTCCTAATTAATTAGAATCTTTTGTCATAATATATGTACACGTGAATGTAATCTTAACTATACCAAGGCTATGGGGGAAAACTCGGCCCATTTAATGAAAAAATTTAAAACCTATAAACTTTAACGACACACCGCTACACGCACTGGATAAAGTGATATAAAAATTACATAGGTAAAAACTTTAAAAGTCTGACTCGTGAAGGATTTGAACCTTCGCCCTCCGATGGTCAAGATATTTTTATATATCGGCGCTCTTACCTACTGAGCTAACGAGTCTTGTTGGCACTGAATGAAAATATCCACTAGTTTCATAAACATGACGTGGCACTAACATTCATGGCTATAAATAAGTCAATTCAATTTCGTAGGACATGAGTCACTTACTGCTGTTCAAGGGCAAGACATTACGTGGGCAACTTCTCTAGCCGAAAGTACTCTACTGATAAATTTCCACGATTCACTTCGAGTCATTTTCAGACCCCCTTTAACTCAGAATCCGATAAACCTATTGAAATAAAATTTATGTCGATCACGTCGTCAAGACCGTTTTAGCATACTAAAATTTAAGAATTGCATTCTATGAAAAATATACAAGAAATATAAAATAACTAACTTTCGCCCGCGGCTCCGCCCGCGTATGTCTCGATTATTGCAGTAAAAAGTAGCCTATGTGTTATTCTGATACATAAGCTATATTACTGTACAGTTTCATCCAAATCCGATAAGTGGTTTTGGCGTGAATGACATACTTAGATACTTAGCCAAAATTACGTCGACAAAGAGAAGTCGAACGAATGACATAAGAAAGGGGAACTGTTCCCAGAAACGAAGAATTTATAATTGCAATTAAAGACCAGGTAATAAGGATCAGGAAAATATCATTAAAGACCCAAATCAAACAATAATAATTTGCAGACATTGCAATTCTCTTCCAGAGACCATACTACACATCAGCGGCGCCTGTAAAGCTCTAGCACAAACTGACTACAAACATCGTCATGACCAAGTGGCTACAGTAGTTCACCAAAATTTAGCTTAAAATATAACTTCATTAATCAAAAAAATCCATACTATAAGTATAAACCAGACACAAACCTAGAAAATAAAGCTTATAAAATCTATGGGAACAGAACGATCATAATCGATAAAACCATTCATTACAACCGCCCAGAAATAACCGTTCAGGAAAAAGTAGGTAACGTAATTACACTTACAAATATAGCAATTCCCAACAGCCTTAATGTTCAGTCAACAATTCCAGAAATGTCTTCACATTCTCATTCTTTCTATAATTGTGGAATGAACTGTCGCCAGCAATCTTTTAAAAAAGAGCGTACTCCCATCTTAAAGGCCGACAACGCACCGTCTGCGACTCCTCTGGTGTTTCGGGTGACCATCAAGTGATCCGTCTGCTCGTTTGCCCCCTATATTATTAAAAAAAATCTATTCCAAATGGTCACAATACTCAATACCTGCCGCATTAGACGTAAATTCTTAACTATCATCATCTGTATCATTCTTTTATTCTATCTAACGTATCATGGCTTGTTTAGGCTAGCAAAACTTGTGGTTCCAGACGACGTAATAACGAGTTACCTGGGCTCATCCTATTTCAGGTGGGCAAACACACCGTGTGGTTTTAGTCAGTTCGATTCCGCCACACCGCCCAGCCGTAAACTTCGGCGGAGTGACGGTGCGAGGGAGTTTCTACACGAAAAAATAGGCCCGCATTACTCGCTTACCCCTCTAAAAAGGGAGATAAATTATTTTTTTCATTAAAATAATAATAATATTCGGACATCTGGCACACAACATCATCTAGTCCGAAACTAACTTCTGTGGGTAATAGGTAACCGATATAAATACATTTTATATATTTTTTTTGTAAATACCTAAATATTCTACCATACACCACCCGAACTCCGAAACAATAATTTGCAAATCATACCACCCGACCCGGGAATCGAACCCGAGACTTCTTGATTAGCAGCCGCATCCGCGAACCACTAGACCAATCACCTCTATAGACCCATCAGTTTACCTTTGGGGCTGAAAAGGTCGCATTGGTTCGAGTTCTATATAACCATCAATAGGAATCCAGGGGGATTCAATCAGGGTTCCGGAGGTCCAATGCCAGTCACTCCGTTTGAAAGTTTGGAAAAAAAATCGTTTCAACTAGTAGCCAACCCTAATTAAACTTAGGAATAATGAAAATGACATGTACTCAAACTCATTATTAACTTTTTCACTCGTTTATCTCAGTGTTTCTTTGTGTGTATAGACTTGAAAACTTAGCCACTTATTTATACAATAGCAGTCATAGAATCATATCTTTAAATAGAGGCGTGGGAAGAAAACACGTCAATACGTAAAACAGACGAAACGAATTTAGTCAGCGATGACGTCATTTAGAGGCAACTGGTGGACGTTTTTGTATGTGGACAATAAGACTCGTTAGCTCAGTAGGTTAGAGCACCGATATATAGTTTCACTTGATCATCGGAGGGCGGAGGTTCAAATCCTTCACGGGTCAGTCTTTTTTAAATTTTTTTTTGAAACAATCTGTATGAATTAATTAATTACTAGCTGACCCTTCTGCATATTCTGTTGCCCGTAGCGGGATGTTGAATCGCGGAAACAAATTAGTTTCCCATAAAAAGGCTATAGTGAGCCAGATTCATGGAATATTATCATCCTAACGATGCTAATATTCCATGACTGAACAAAACAAGGTAAGGGTAATGGGGGTCAGTTAAATGTATAGTGATTGGCCACGCCGTGATGGAAAACGTGGAGTGGAAATTAATTTTAAGCGACTATTCTGGTTCCTTCTGTGTCAATAATTTGACACATTGATACATTAAATGCAACTTGTTTGCGATGCGATGCGAACCTCGTGTTTCCAGCGGTTTTAGTTAGTCCATGTATCATCAGCTATATGTGAGTTAAAGTTTTGTCCAAATGGGTTCGGCCAGCAGCCACGACAGACAGATAGACAAGCAAGAAATTTTCAAACTGCTTTATTTATGTAAGTAACGTATGACCAAACTTTCATATATGAATTTAGAAAAAAACTGTTAATTTGAAATTACAAAACAAACACTTCAATATTATTTGTTTATGTAGAAATGTATGTTATTAGAAATATGTATCTTATGTTTGACTGACTTTTGCCCGCGGCTCCCCCCGCGTATATGTCGGTTATCGCGGTAAAAAGTAGCCTATGTCCTTCCTCAGACTCTAGACTATCACACAAATTTCATCAAAATCAGTTTAGCAGTTTAGGCGTTAAAAAGTAACAGACAGACTGACAGACAGAGTTACTTTCGCATTTATAATTTTAGTGGGATTATCAACTGTATCAAAGTACAGACTCTGTCTTATTTGGTATTAAAATGCCATGTGTATCATCATCATCAACAGCCTTCAACAGTCCACTGCTGGACATTGGCCTCTCCTTAGAAAGGAGGTTTTGGTCTACTGTACCACGCTGGCCAGACGGGTTGGTATAGGATTGGTTTCAAGTTTTCCTTCTCTTTGCAACGATGTTGTCTTGCGTAGTTTATCCCTTAGTCGCCTTTTACGACACCCGCGGGATGAATAGGGCTGGTGACACTCTGTATTCTCAATCCGTCATCCGCCATGTGTATGATGTTTTGAAATATTATTAGTTGTTTTTCTAATATATGTGTGTGGCCCTATGCCATTAATGTTATAAATCCAAAATACTATACACTTGTAGCACAGCTTCATTTACATATAAATATATCGATATTTTGACAGGTCGTACACCAAATTCAATGTATAACAATAAAGTGAAAAAAAATACTGGAATATAGAGATACATATCATCATCATAATCATCATCATCAACAGCCTTTAACAGTCCACTGCTGGACATAGGCATCTCCTTTTAAAGGAGGTTTTGGCCTACTATACCACGCTGGCCAGACGGGTTGGTTTACCTTTACCTTTAGGGTTTGTTTCAAGTTTTCCTTTATACATACATAAAAGTATTATTTGAAGGATGAGTTGTTCATGGTCAAATTTAGACGAAAAATGTTTCTGACTAGATAATCCACGGATATTGTTATACCTAAAGGTGCTTGTAAACGAGCTATTTTTTTGACAATTTCTTGCTGCAATATTATAGCCGCCAAGTTACTGATTATATATCTCAACACAGTGCAACAATTGCTGCAATATTGCTGTATATCCCGGCGATATTGTCAATATATTTTATTATAGTTGCAAGTATTTAATGTGTAGCCGGCTATATTGCAAATGATTTATCCCGCTTGCTTAAAGTTGCAAATATATTGAGCTATATTTGTTCAAGATAAATAGCCGACAAGATGTAATTTTCATAGCCCATTTACAAGCGACTTTAGCAACAACCACAGAATACATAATGCAACAACTGCGGGTAACGCAACATATTTAGTTTAAATAGAGAATGTATGGTATAGGTAATGCTTATATCCCGTCGGAGGGTAAGAGCCTGGAGATCCGTTATACAGGTCTAGAACTTAGTGCAGACTCCAGCTGTCATAAAGGTTTCATCTTATGCTGCTAGTATAAATACGATTTGAATTTGAATATGCATTTATTAAAAGCCTGTTAATAATAAATATCAATCAGAGACTTCAATTACATCTATATTCTATAATTATATTTAAATATTAGCAATATTTTTAGGGTTACGTAGCCAAATGGCAAAAAACTGATTATTCTTATCTTTATCCTTATAGATTCGTCATGTCTGTCTGTCTGTCCGTCCGTATGTCACAGTCACTTTTTTCCGAAACTATAAGAACTATACTGTTGAAACTTGGTAAGTAGATGTTATGTTATGATTTCTTTTGAGGCACGCAAATCAATTTACAAATATCACAGCTTTGAGAGCGTTGTATGAGGCACTGGTAAAAAGTCACCTTGAATGTCTAGTCTAGTCTAGTCTATGTCCTAGTCTTGCAGAAAAATATTGTTAAAGTAGTTTATTTTTTATTTCTAATTATGACATATTAGTTGTGTTGTGTTTCATGTGTGTATTTATTGATTTTTTGTTATTTTTTCTTTGTTTTTTTTCTGTTTGTTGATTTATTAATGGGCGATGTATTTGTGGGTACCTTAATATACCCGTGTTGTATTATATTTATTTGATGTTATTATATATTTGTGCTGTATATAAATATGCTGTTTATGTAGATGTAGTTTAGTTGTATATCATGTGTATGTCGTAGTATTTGTTATTTTAGTCCCACACTATTGAATTGGGTATCTGTGAAAATAGTGTGTGGTATGGATGTAATAAATAAATAAATAAATGTATTCTATGAACCGCATTAATATATTTACACAAAAATACAAAACAAAAACAATACATTTTGGGGGTTCCCCATTCTTAGAACCGAAAATCAAAAATTTTTTTTTCATCAAACCCGTACATGTGGGGTATCTATAAATAGCTCTTCAAAAATGATATTGAGATTTCTATCATCTTTTTTTTTTCTAAACTGAATAGTTTGCGCGAGAGTCACTCCCAAAGTGGTAAAATCTGTCCCTAAGTACTTCTAAATTAAGAGAATGATGAAACCAAAAAAAAAATATGATGTACATTACCATGCAAACCTCCACCGAAAATTGATTTGAACGAGATCTAGTTAGTAGTTTTTTTTAATACGTAATTCAATCAATACACTATTTTATTAAAACATCGATCAAAGTTACAATGAACTACAAGAACTTTTATATGATGTTACTTGCTGCTACGGAACCCTTCATGAGCGAGTCCAACTCGCACTTGGCCACTTTTTAATTCAATGAATTGGGAAGTGAACAACTTTTTTAGCAGGTCAAAGACAGTTATGCATTTCTAAAAATATTTTCTTTTAACTTTCAAAGTTGTACAAAACAAAAAAAATATTTTATGGTACACTAACATCGTAAAAATGAAAGAGAAGGCAATATTTCATTCGGTGCAAATCAAGTCGATTCCCCTAATGGCTTTTTTGTAAGCTTTCTTTCTTGTCAAAAGGCTGATTGACTTTTTAAATTTATATTTGTGAGGTTTCTTATTATTACGGGTCTTTAATTATGGGTGAAGAGGGTTTTAAATTGTGTAAAAAGTTTGAATTTTGAGGTGAAAACTAATGAAAGGAAGTAAGTACTTTTTAATTTGTATTTTGAGTAGATATCTTCTGATATGTTATGGTTTTACCTTAGCCAGGGTAAAGTTTATAATCGAATCTAATGAGATTGTAAATTTATGAAAATTTTACCCCAGCTATGATAAAAAAAATTAAGCAATGGCTTTAAATAGTTTTAGGATAATGAATTTCCTTCAAGAAGATGAGAAGACCTTCACTTCAAAGTTAATAACATCTTCGGCTAGTAGACCCTCAGGCTACAGAAGCTATTGTGGGATAGTATCAGTAACATTGATGAACGAAAGCCTCCTCCAGAGAACGTCAACCATCCCGGTCTAGGGCAGTCCGTATCTATCCGCTGCCAGCCATTTTCAACCAGTCTTCGGTCTATCGTGCCGCAGGACGTCCTACACAACCAACCATGACTGAACGTCGTCGACATATCCGAGGAGATAATTATTTCTCACAGTGAACTAACCAGAAGTGTGAGCAAAAAAAAGCTATCAACTCCTAAATTTAACAATGTACACGGAAAACGAACATTGCAATAAATTTTTCCTGGTTTAATAAATAACTTACCAGTACACTTAAAAAATAAAATAAATGGTAATAATTTAAAAAGTAATCTTAAAAAACCTACTTTATTAACACATTAAAAAAACATAACATCATTATTGATTACGATAATATTATCATATAAATTAGTAAATTATATTTCAGTAGTTATTTTTTTTTGAGGGATTTATGAAATGCAATTAATGAATTGATAAAGTTTCTGGAATGAAACATCCTGTATGCAGCCCAGTATACTTAGACTAAGAATGACCTTGTCTAAGCCAGTATAGCACACATTACTATTGCAAGCTAACGCAACCATAATAAAGCAAAAAGGCAGGTAGTCTGAAATATAGATAGAATGTAAAGTTAATTGTCACCGCATATAAATTACTAGTTCTGGTTTAAGCATACCCACTTGTGAAAATTATTATTTCGTATTGTGTGCATTTTTTGTTTTTGAATATTGTAATTGTTTCGATCGAGTACATTGACGGATCTTAGTGTACGAACAAACCTTACTGGTTTTTGTTACACTACTTAGTTTAGATTTGAAAATGTAAACTTTGTGATTAAATAAATAAAAATAAAATAAAAAACATTATCATCATCATCATCATCAACAGCCTTTAACAGTCCATTGCTGGACATAGGTCTCTCCTTAGAAAGGAGGTTTTGGCTTCTATACCCCGCTGGCCAGACGGATTGGTATAGGGTGGGTTTCAAGTTTTCCTTCTCTTTGCATTGATTTTGTCTTGCGTAGTTTATCCCTTAGTCGCCTTTTACAGTAAAGTGTATAATCCAGATTGTTAAATAACTGTATCAATTCCCCTGTAACGTAATAAGTAGTATACATAATTATCTTCAAACGGGAAATATTTAATACGAGGTTTTTTATAGATATTAATATGTCCTTTAATATTGTAGAACATATTTTTGTTCTATCATTCATAGTTTCCGCAGCGCATGCGATGAAAGTCATTTTATAGCAATATTTTTCATACTTTGGATTACATTATTGAAATTTTAGTATGGATTCCTATTTTTTTCTGGTAACAAATATAGCCTATATAACTCAAGGATATTGTAGCATTCTACTGGTGAAAGAATTATTGAAATCCATCCATTAGTTTTCGAGTTTATTCGTTACAAACATACAAAAATACAATGTTTCCTCTTTAGAGTAGATGAAAGATTACCGAGTAGGTACTTGTGATAATCTGATAATAACAATTGCGCTATTGTTTAGGTGAACATAACCGTTGAGCACACTTGTCAATAATTAGCTGGGATCGGTATAATACATGACACAGATCACGACTCTTCTGCCGCCGGCAAAATAGTCTAATTGGCAGCGCTGTAAACTCGTCAAGTTGATCCGTTAGCAGAATAACATTGAACCACCGATATCAGTGTGTCGATAGCTTAATTAGATATGTGATCTATAATCTCATAAATCTATTCAAGTAAATAAAATTGTTGTGTCTATAAGTAATATCAAATGAGAAGCTTTTAATTAGAAGCTTATTATCAGGGGGGTGTCACTCCGCAGTTTAGGTATAGTCGGCCAGCTGCCTGCCGGGTCAGACACGCCGGTCGAACAGACATCGTCAGAACAGTTAAGAGCTACACGATAGAAAGAGACGCAATTGTAGGTAAATATAATCGTAGTGATTCGGCGCTGTGCGATCTGAATTGAACTTAATCTTTTGACACCGAGGGTATCTATAACTTTAATTTACTTTTCGGAGTGAGTCTTCTGTGCTGGTACTATTATGTATTCTGTATTATTAAAGTAGTTACACGTACAAAGTTTTGACAGTCAAAGGTTTACACCTCATTCATTAAAACTGGTTCAGTTTGTATGTTTTATTGTGGTCCTTAAATTCTGAACCAGTTTTATTTATTTATTTATTAAAACTTACTGCAAAATATATTACACAAGGTGCACTAAATGCCACAGGCATTATCTTCCAGACAAACCTTTGGGTGTTGCGAAGCTGTTTGTAGCAGGTGTATGTTAGGACAAGTAAGACGAGAGGCTAAATCAATTAATTTACAAAATATATATATTTTAAAATATATATACATAAATATATACACACATACATACACATAATTTACACACATACATAACATACACATACATATGTACACATATACTGTAATACATAAATAATCAAGACAGAAAGTGTTATTCTGATGACTCCGTCAACATGTTTCTGGTCTCACACTTTAAATTTAAAAGTGAATCGGCTAGTGGACATCCTGATTTCTAATGGGAGCGCGTTCCAAAGAGTAACTGCTTGAACAAGGAAAGAACAATGGACTTTACTTGATGTGTGTGCAGGACAAAGAAGGAGAAGATTATTAGAAGAGCGAAGATTTCTGTAATGGTTAGAGCAGAGATATTGGATATGGGATTTTAAGTAGGTGGGCGAGTTCGGTGAATAAAGAAAGGAGTATAACATCGATAGCGCTCTCAAATTGCGATGCTGCCTAATAGGCAACCATGACAGTTGTTTACGATAAGAAGAAATATGATCATACTTTCGCAGATTAAATATAAATCGAAAGTTTTAATGAATGAGGTGTTAATCATTAATCATCAACAAAAAATAACGTCCCACTATTGGGATGGGGTCTACTCTGAGAAGAGTTGTAAGGCATACCCACGCTGGCAGAATGCGTGTTGGGGGCTGGCAAGACACGTTGTAGCTACGTAATCTTGCCGTTGGATGTTTTTAAGCCGCCCAAGGGCCTCCAACTATGGTTCTGTAACTGTTATATTATGATAACAACTGGGACCGACTGCTAAATGTGACCTCCGAATCACGAAAACACTCATAACATATCATGCCACAAACGGTCACCCATCTTGGTACCGACCGCGCCGTTGTTTCTTACCGTCGATGATAGTTTCTAATAGATTTATAATAAGGCCCTGGTGACAGAATGGATCATATTCTTATGAAAAGCTCAGATGTAGTTAGGGTTATACTTTTTAAAAGTTCTTGTCGTAATTTAATTTCTTATGTATGAGTAACTTATCATATTTCATTTCAGTTTGCATGCAAATATATTCCATTATCGTCTCTGTAGCTATACATCATATTACCACTACTGGTCTGAATGTATTTGCAAGAATGCAATACCACGCATACTTCGAGCACATAGTTCATGAGTTGGTGGACGGTGTTTACGTCAGCGCTATGCATTTTCATAGCTAAGATATATGATAGGTCAAATATCTCTGATGAGTTATTTAACCCTAGATAAACGCCGAATAGAAGTATCTGTCTATTAATGTTCTAATAAAAATGAATACAAATAATATTTTAAAAAAATGCAGATAAAAGTATATCAGTAAAAAGTATCTAGCCGTTTTTTTAAATTTTTGTTTGTCTGTCTGTTTGTTGCGGCTAATCTCTTGAATTTCATGCCGCCCTTAGTGTGTGCCTATTCGCGATAAACTCAAAAACCACTGCACAGATTCAAATTAAATTTTGTACTCATCAAAACCTTATATTACTTATAGGCTACTTTTTAGCGAGATTACCGACATAGACGCGGGCGGAGCCGCGGGCGAAAGCTTGTATAGAATATAATAACTTTGATAGGTAATAGACAACAGAGTAGAAAAAAAAACATATCTACCCATATATTTTTTCTCTTTTTCTGCTACTATGAAATCTCATTGACCATCCTAATGTTGATACGCGTGTTTTGAACCAAATTCAGGCAGAATAGACATTGACCATGACATTTTAATAAAGGTTTTAATATAATAATGGCACAAAGGATGAGAAACACAAAAAGGTCATTATCAGCCAACGTCCCCCTCACTGTATGTAGGTCAGCCACAGAGTCTAATAAAACCGGCGACACAAACTAATATTAGCATAATAACTACGTTTGTACCCATTTTCTAACGTAGCCTAGATACAGCTACAACGGCGAAAATGACTTTATAATTACTTCGACTATCTTTTTATCCCGCACCATAAAAATACTGAAAGAAATGTTTTACAACTTACTAGCTGACCCGGCAGACTTCATACTGCCTCAATCGATAAAAGAAGGCCTAAACTTTTGTATAAAATAAACTTAAAACAAACAAAAGGAGTATATATTCACCTTTTAAACCTACTATGGACTTCCACAAATAATTCAAGACCAAAATTAGCCAAATCGGTCCAGCCGTTCTCTAGTTTTAGCGAGACTAACGAACAGCAATTCATTTTTATATATATACTAGTTGACCCAGCGAACTTCAGCGCCACCTACCGGGTCCAATTGCGAATCTAAACCATTCCCAGATCCCCTTGAACACACACAAAAAATTTCATCAAAATCGGTCCAGTCGTTTGAAAGAAGTTCAGTGACATACACACTCACAGAAGAATTATATATATAAAGAAGATTATATATATACTAGTTGACCCAGCGAACTTCGTACCGCCCAACTTTAAAATTCAAGAACTTGATCGCAGCGCCACCTACCGGGTCCACTTGCAAATCTAAACCATTCCCAGATCCCCTTGAACACACACAAAAAATGTCATCAAAATCGGTCCAGTCGTTTGAGAGAAGTTCAGTGACATACACACTCACAGAAGAATTATACATATAAAGATATAAAGATAATCTAGGTTTAAATTATTCAAGACTCAAATTGAACGTTCATTGCGGATAGTTTCGAGCATTCAAAGTCTTATACTAAGTTAGTGAAACTGAACTGAACATCTGAAAGGAAGACTAAACAAAAACACTTATGACCAAGGATTTGGGGTCTGTCGTCTAAAGTTTCGAATACCTATATGAAACGATGAAACGTTAGTGAAGAATAACGTAATATCGTATTCATCTAACCAGCCCTAGCCAAGTTACAAACGTTTTCATTTTCTATTCTATTTCTCTGTTCTTGACTACCGGTCAGACCAAATATTTGTGTGATCCACATTATTTGTTTTGGAATCTGGGTGTTTTCTATGTTTAATATGTATGTATTTAAAAAAAAATATGTTTATGTATTTAAATCAGTTGTTTAGTACCCATAGTACAAGCTCTGCTTAGTGTGGGACTAGATGATAGTGTGGGATATGTGTAAAATGTCCGAAATATTTATTTATTATTATTTATTCTCTTGTTTCATTGGCTCATGTCACTCAGTCACGTGATGGAAACAAAATATTTGCTAATGAAACAAAGGAATATATTATTAGAATATTGGAAGTTCATTACACGTATATGCATTTTTGGGTACTTATTTAAGATATTTACAAGTATCTTCTCAGGACTTCTACTTTTTACCTCCAGGCTCAATAAAAGCATCAGTTTCAAGTTGCAAAACCATAGTATTAACACCAAAACTACATTCAGACATTCTCAATACATTAAAATTTATGCCCGTCCCAAATTTTATAATAGAAGAAAGAAATTGATACTAATACATTTACTTGAAGTGGCCATACAAGTGGCCTTAGTTGTTTGAAAACAATCAACGACATCGCAGTCAGCCCTTGATCGGTAACCGGTTAGGCAGGTCTCGGTCTTGGTCTCGGTTGCTATCATAAAATGTAATATCATAAACAGTCGTGAAGCATAGTTGGAGGCTTAAAACATCGAACGTCAGATTACGACATACGTAGACGTAGCCACAAAGTGTCTTGCCAGTCCCTCACCTTCACTCGGCCAGCGTGGGGACGGGCTTTAAATTTCGTCTGAGAGTAGAACCGTACCCAGCAGTGGGACGTTATGAGTTGTTGTTGAACATTGAACTGTGATAGGATAGATAGGATACAGTCTGATACTTAAACCTCCGCATACGCTTAAGATAATAACGCTTGAGTATATCTGTGTGTGTGTGTGTGTATGTGTGTGATAATTTAAATAGTTGTGCATCGAGCTTGGTATGATGCAAAACCACAACATTGGTCCAGTCGATAAATCTATCATGTATAGCAGCGCGCGATAAATTTCTAACAATGAATACCGCTGAAATTTACCAGAGCTTGTCAATAGGAGCACAGAGGATGATATTTAGTCATAGAAATGGGGGCGTGAGTGAGTTGAACTGAAAATAATTCAATCAAATAGTTCACAAAATAATAGGTACAGAAATTGTAAACTGTATTAGTTATTTCTTTAATATTATTTTTTATTATTATTTATCTATAGCTACTTTTGTAAATAACGGCTTTGATAAATATAGCTTTATTTTTGAAATTCTGGTAGCACTTTTAAAAGTATATTTTATCAGTTTTATTTACTGCCTCGTTCGTCTAGTGGTTAGCGTATGCGACTGCTAATCAAGAGGTCTCAGGTTCAAATCCCGGGTCGGGCCAAAAAGTGTTTTCGGGATTTCTTAAGAAATTGCTAATAGCTGTCCGGAGTTTGAACGTTTGGCGGTGATTCACGCCCGTGCCTCGGAGAGCACGTAAAGCCATCGATCCCGGTTGTCATATGAACATCTATGGCAATCGTTATTAGGAAGTCAGTGCTTTCACATATACTGACAACTAGTTCAATCTTCGAATTTCAGTTCTCCCTAAGGGTTGCGGAGGTCCAATGCCACTTGCTCCGTGGAAAAACTGAAATTCAGGTAAAACCGATTGAACTAGTAGCCGACCCCAAATAAACTTGGGAATAAAGGCTAGGAAGATATTTTACTAGAATAGTGAGTGACATAAAATTTATATGCACATTTAGTGCCAAAAATCAATTAACCATATTTTGGTATATAGGAGGAGATAACACATTGCAAAGTCAAGCAATCCTAGTCAAGTTAATCTTTATATGAATGACCATTCTTAACATAAGAACCGTTTCCGTGTCTCGGAGAGCAGTTTAAGCTACGGTATACGGTCGGTATTTTAGCCTATTGACAATCTTTGTTATCAATTTGGTGATTGCTTCCCGTTTTACAACAACTTAACTTCAAAAATGATCAGACGGTGGTCATGCCATAGTGGCAATGTGGTTGACAATGTTTTAATTGTGAAAACCTCATATAAATAAATAATAATAAATAAAATTTTCGGACATATTACATACAATGCCATCCAATCTCCAAACTATGCAGAGCTTGTATTATGGGTACTAGACAACTGATATAAATACATAAAGTCCGAAACAAATATTTGCGGATCACACAAACATTTGGGCCGACCCGGGAATTGAACCCGAGACCTCTTGATCAGCAGTCACATACGCACAACCACTAGACCAACAAGGCAGTTTATCAAGCAGGCTTAATTAAATATCTTTTCAAGTAATCAGCAGCATAAGTTGAGATTGAAAAAAATCTTTGCCAAGGAGATAAATGATACACATAAGCTAAAGGAAAAGTCATCAAAAACTTCCACTCCCGGAATCGTACAAGTTATTGTGTAAATTCGTCGGTAAATCACCGTTTGGCGCAATGAATGGTAAATTTTGGTCGTAGCGGATGGCATTACCATAAAATACCACTTAAAACCGTTAAGTAGATTTATGTTAACACAGACAAGCCTTGTTTTGTTTCTTTGTGATATTAAAATATGTTCTGATTTTTTAATTTTTGTTTGTCATTTAAAATTAAGAAAACGACACGTTTATGTCTTATTTTCACTGTTATATGCTGGTGCCTGCTAGTTGCAAACGTTTATCGTTCTTGGATTCGTGATGGGCTAATTGGGTACTATAGTCGTCACAAAATAAGAAGCCCGGTTTGACATTTGTCATTGTGGCGTAACTAATACGATTAATTCGTGTTTTGAGTGCAATTTTTCAATATCAAGTTAGCCTTGATGCTTATTTAAGATATGCGTTGTGATAGTGTATGGATAAGATAGTAATTAAATAGGATTATGAATTTGATTTTTCAATTTTTCAAATTCATGAGGCATGTCAAATGACAAATGTCAAAACGGGCTTCTTATTTTGTGACGACTATAGATTTTGTTTTGTTTACGTGACTCAATGACATTATCCAAATAAAACAAACGAATTGAGAAACAGAATGAAATATACAATAGAAAACGTTTGCAACTCATTTAAGGGGGCTGTACTTAGAAGGTAAGTCAAATAGGTCTCAATATGGGCCTAATTCGTTGTTGGATAATCAGGTGACGGAGATGCACCTTCCAGCGCAGCACTTCATGCTACGATATGAGTAACGGAGCGTAGATGCACCTGGTTTTCGACTGCACTCACCACAGAGGTTAACTAAGAGCAGATGATGCCTATAGATAGCTTAAATTATTATTTTTATTCCGATAGGATTATCAAAAGCAGAAAAAAATGCCAGTAGTATGAGTGTACTAGATTTCGTCCGTGGTTTCGACCACGTGTATATAAGTTATCTCGGTGTAAAGTAGCCTATGTCCTTTCTCAGTCTCTAGGCTATTTTTGTGCCAAATATATATATATATAGTATTATAGTAGGGATTAAGGAATTTAGAATTACAGAATAAGGATGAAGTGCTTACGAGAAAATAGAGTTTTAGAGGTGTGAAAAATAGATGTTGGCCGATTCTCAGACCTACTGAATATGCATATAAAGATTCATAAAGATCGGTCAAGCCGTTTCGGAGGAGTATGGCAACGAAAACTGTGATACGAGAATTTTATATATTAGACTAGCTGATGCCTGCGGCTCCGCTCGCGTTTTTGAGGTATCAAAAATAGATGTTGGCCGATTCTCAGACCTACTGAATATGCATATAAAGTTTCATAAAGATCGGTCAAGCCGTTTCGGAGGAGTATGGCAACGAAAACTGTGACACGAGAATTTTATATATTAGAAGATTTAATTATTACACTACTACGTGTGTATCATTTTGACAAGCTTGTTACTCTAATAATTCTCATGACTGCTGCAGGGTTCTATTTCTACATATTAATACGTGAAGCAAAAACTTTGTATCCCTTTTTACGAAAATTATGCAGATCGAGGAATATGAAATTTGGCACAGATGAAGTTCATGTGGAGGAGAAGTTCAGACAGCTAAAATAGAAAAGCATTAAATGAATTATGATCGAATGTCGACCACCGGACGACCACTAGTCTATAGTCAAATAAAATTTGCGTTTAACAACGTTAAAAAATATAATACAATAAAGTTCTTGTCTAGTATATAGACCAATAAAAAGCATACACAGTGAACACCAATGAAATTGTGGCTTCAAGCGGTTTAATGTGAACAATTTACGAGTTATACAAAGTACAAATATCAGTGCTGAATTTCTTATTTCCTTACTAATAGTATTAAAGCCAAAGTAGTTCTGTTTAGTAATTTAATTTAAATAAGTTTAGTACCGATACAGTAAACCTATTTAAATGAAATTTGGCATACACATAGTCTATAGCCTGAGAAAGGATAAAGGCTACATTTTACCCCAATTATTGAGAAACACGCGGGCGGAGCCAAGGGCGACAGTAAAAATAATAAGTGTAAAAAAAAGTAAAGAGCAAAAAATTACGGTATAACGGATCTAAATAAGGTAAAATGACTTAAATTTCAAGTAGAATGTAGCTTTCCGTCGCATTTAAACAGAATTCTCCGTCATTATTTAATACCTATCTAGGTGTACGTTTAAACATCATCAACCACATTGTTTAGGTTCTACTCCTGTAGGCTAAGCTACGTTTAATTTCCGCCCGTCTCTTCACATCGCCACTACTTCCGTCTTGGCGTATGTACACGAACAGTTTCTTTGCAGGTGCTGTACAAAACAAAGTCGCTTGTAGGAAAATGTATCTGAATAATAAGAGTAAAGAAGGCATTTTATGCTAACGAGTGTCAATTGATCGAAATTCGACCAAATTTGAGTAATAAGTGGCAACATTATTAAGGTTCTATTGTCAAAGACTATAACTTCTATAGTCACGGATTTTGCCAAGGCAACAATATTAATTTCACAATAATATATAAGCGTGTGTGTGTCAAATACATGGTAGTGTGTAAGATGTTTTATTTATTTATTTAATGTATTTTTATGCATATAATACATCCTTCTGCATTGTCGGCTCACAGACGCACGCGCCCACTCGCTATCGTCGTTAACAGTCGACTAAATTGGGTCACGACCGCACGTGAGCTGGAGATGACATAATGCTTCCTTCTTATTCTTCACAGATTCACACACACACACACACACACACACACACATACACACACACACACACACACACACACACACATTCGAGTGAACTAATTGAGTGACACATAGTCATACACTACAATGTATATATTATTTAACGCGCCGTGCTACGATACCGCACCGTTCCACGTTGACGACGTCGTGACGTGGACATGTGGACAGGCCCTTAGTTCCTAAAGGTAGTAGCACTTTTAGCACGAATGGACCGGCACTACCGGGCCGGTACTACCCTCAACCTAAAAATGACAGCATTCCTGCTGTTGTGTTTCGTTGATAAGTGCGAGACCGGA
Source organism: Phragmatobia fuliginosa (assembly GCA_932526445.1). Taxonomy (NCBI): domain Eukaryota; kingdom Metazoa; phylum Arthropoda; class Insecta; order Lepidoptera; family Erebidae; genus Phragmatobia; species Phragmatobia fuliginosa. The sequence goes on along the minus strand of OW052066.1, from coordinate 2,249,327 downwards.
GACCCGATGATGCAAAAAGCATCTCAATGGATCGCCAGAGTGTGGGTTCCCATCTGCTCATGCTTTTTATCACGCAGAGTTAGGGACACTTTATATGTTCATTTAAAAACAATTATTTTTTTGAGAATCATAATATGTCAAAGATCCACATCATTGTATGGTAAGATTATTTATATTACACATTACTAATATTTTAGAATTGTGTTTTTTCCTCTTATTTAAATGGAAACCGCTGGCTTTGTTGCTTTTAGAAAGAAAATACCAAGGGTAAATTTATTGTTAAAGGTCTAAGCAATTATCTATCTGTGAAAATATATCTCTATAAGTAAGCAGCTATAAAATGTGTCATATTGTAACTGAAATTGTAACGACGGCAGGAAATAAGCTGCTTGGAGCATGACAGTCGTCGGACCACTGAGCGCTTTATACTCCTATGTTATATTATATCTAGGAGTATATTTCATTCTACATTGCATTTGAAATATATACACAACCTCTGTCCTGAGTCAAAATTGAGCTTACTTAGTTTTACCGCCGGGATCTATGATGCCTAAATAAAAAAAAGTCAATAAAAATAATATTCATCATCATCATTAAGAACCCATAACGCCCCACTGGTGGGCTCGGGTCTTCTCTCAGGAAAATAATTATTATTGCAAATCGTATAGTCTAAAACTCACAAAACAATTTCAACGATGCTAGGAGACAATTATTGGAAAATTTACGATATCGAACATGTTGATATAAAGAAAAGTAAAACTAGTTCCCTTCATTTATTTATTGAATGAGAATGAGTAATAGATAATCATAAAATTTTTGAAAGTAAATTCTCAAATTGAAAATACTTATCACTTGTCTCAGGTATACTTAGTACTACCTATATGAAAAAAGATCCTTCCAAAGAATTTTTAATGTGCTACGTCATACGTCATACGTCTACGCATGTCTGAGATTATGAACAGAGTTAACAGACTTATTAAAAGAGAGTAATTCTTCTCAATTTAATGGTCAGGCCCTTGTTGGTGAAGCAATCGCCACTCCTGTCTATTTTCTGCAATTCGTTTGACCTCTTGATAAGCCACGACTCCTTCTGATACTGGAAGGAAAGATAGAAGGTAAAAGAAAACGCAGAAGGCCTAGATTGGCGTACATACAACAGGTAGGTAAAGAGAGTAATAAAATTCATAAATTTATCATAAGCACCTTACACACAGTGTTTACACATACATTAATCTCGCCAGACACTTTTCCGTGTCGGCTTATGCCGGTGTGCAGCACAGTGAAAATGCAAAGCCAAACACACACAGTGAAAATGCTACATTGTAAAGAGGCATAAAGGTCTTAATAACATAGTACATGACACTGAACCACATATCAGAAAATTCCAGGACTTCAACTAACCTGCCACTGTTGTCAGAAATTTAAGCAGGCAAATCATCAACAACTCAAAGAACAATGCCCATTTTCGGCCTAATTTTGGAACTCGTGAACAGCACAATAGAGTATTAATTAGTTGTTAGATAATTATTGTATATTGAAACATAGTTTATAGATAATAATAAAGATGTGATAAGAAACTTATTAAAAATATATATTTAAAAAGATGTTCTAATGTCCTATGCCCTGAACTATAAACGTGTAAAGGCCACAGCACACTAGCTACTTTTAGCATCGACGATCGGTTATTTTGCGATTGCATCGATGCTGCATCGCGTTTTGCATGCTGCACGCGATCAACGTAGAACGTTGATCGCGTTATGAAAATCGCGAGCCATGCTGCATCATTCGCAACTTTTTTGCGTTCAAACGCGGTATCGAAAACGTGCGTTTTAGAGACTGCACAGATGCCTGGATCGCGTTGGCTGTATTGTCTATATTGCTAGTCTTGTCTATAATTTTCCGATTTGTAACTTTGATTACTTAAGTTTGTGATTTGCAATGATAATGCAGTATTCTGTAATCTGTAGTTTTGTTTACAAATAAAAAAAAAATGAGAGTCAAGTCGTGTTCAGCAGACGCCAAATCGATGCATCCAAATGTGTGCGGAGAGTAGCGTTCAGCTGCTGTGTCGCGCTTCTAAAAAGCGACTCAATCTCCGCATTTGGCGTTTTTAAGTGTGCGGTGCGGAGCGTTTGGTCGCCGTAATTACCTTCTAAAAAGCGACTAGTCGCCGAAAAGTAGCTAGTGTGCTGTGTGCATTCATTTGTAATAAATGAATGACAAGCTTAAAAATGTACAATACAATTAAGTTCTTATATATAGACCAATAAAAGGCATACACAGTGAACACCAATGAAATTGTGGCTTCAAGCGGTTTAATCTGAACAATTTACGAGTTATATAAAGTACAAATATCAGTGCTGTATTTCTTATTTCCTTACTAATAGTATTAAAGCCAAAGTAGTTCTGTCTAGTAATTTAATTTAAATAGGTTTAGTACCGATACAGTAAACCTATTTAAATGAAATTTGGCATACACATGGTCTAGAGCCTGAGAAAGGATATAGGCTATATTTTTACCACCCCAATTACTGAGAAACACGCGGGCGGAGTCATGGGCGAAAGTAAAAATAAAATAGAAGAAATGTAAGAAAAGGAAAGAGCAAAACCATTACGGTTTAACGGCTTTAAATAAGGTAGAATGACTTAAATTTCAAGTAGAATGTAGCTTTCCATCGCATTTAAACAGAATTCTCCCTCATTATTTAATACCTATCTAGGTGTACGTTTAAACATCATCAACCACATTGTTTAGGTTCTACTCCTGTAGGCTAAGCTACGTTTAATTTCCGCCCGTCTCTTCACATCGCCACTACTTCCGTCTTGGCGTATGTACACAAACAGTTTCTTTGCAGGTGCTGTACAAAACAAAGTCGCTTCCAGGAAAATGTATCTGAATAATAAGAGTAAAGAAGGCATTTTATGCTAACGAGTGTCAATTGATCGATATTCGACCAAATTTGAGTAATAAGTGGCAACATTATTAAGGTTCTATTGTCAAAGACTATAACTTCTATAATCACGGATTTCGCCAAGGCAATAATGTTAATTTGAGAAAAGAGTATATAAACGTGTGTGATGTTTTATTTTTTTATTAATGTATTTTTATTTATATCTTTCTATCGTCTGACAGACGTGCGCCCACTCGCTATCGTCGTTAACAGATCCAAATCATTATACTGTAAGATTATTTCCATTACACATTACTATTATTTTAGAATTGTGTTTTTTCCTCTTATTTAAAAATAAACCGCTGGCTTTGTTGCTTTTAGAAAGAAAATACCAAAGGTAAATTTATTGTTAAAGGTCCAAGCAATTATCTATCTTTGAAAATATATCTCTATAAGTAAGCAGCTATAAAATGTATCATATTGTAACTTAAATTGTAACGACGGCAGGAAATAAGCTGCTTGGAGCATGACAGTCGTCGGGCCACTGAGCGCTTTACACTCCTATTTTATATTATATATAGGAGTTTCATTCTACATTGCATTTGAAATATATACACAACCTCTGCCCTGAGTGAGAATTGAGCTTACTTAGTTTTGCCGCCAGGATCTATGATGCCTAAATAAAAAAAAGTCAATAAAAATAATATTCATCATCATCATCATTAATAGAATCATCATCTAAGAACCCATAGCGCCCCACTGCTGGGCTCGGGTCTCCTCTCAGGAAAATAATTGTAATTTAATTAGTTCAGCTGTGGTACCCGTGGTTATTATTAACGAAGCTAGTCTTAAACTAACTAAACAATTTTAACGATGCTAGGAGACAATTATTGGAAAATTTTCGATATCGGACATGTTGATATTAAAAAATGTAAAAATAGTTTAATTTATCAATGATGAGATTGAGTAATAGATAATCATAAAATTTTTGAAAATAAATTCTCTAATTGAAAATACTAATCACCTGTCTCAGGTATCCTTAGTACTACCTATATGAAAAAAAAACCTTCCAAAGAGTTTTTAAAAATGTGTTACGTCATACGTCTACGCATGTCTGAGATTATGAACAGAGTTAACAGACTTATTAAAAAAGAGTAATTCTTCTCAATTTAATGGTCAAGCCCTTGTTGGTGAAGCATTCGCCACTCCTGTCTATTTTCTGCAATTCATTTGACCTCTTGATAGGCCACGTCTCCTTCTAATACTGGAAGGAAATATAGAAGGTAAAAGAAAACGCAGAAGGCCTAGATTGGCGTACATACAACAGGCAAAGGAGAGTAATAAAATTCATAAATTTATCTTAAGCACCTTACACACAGTGTTTACACATACATTAATCTCGACGGACACTTTTCCGCGTCGGCTTATGCCAGTTCTGGCGGTGTTGACATTTCCTATGACTTGATAATAAATGCTACACCAAACCCACAGTGAAAATACTACATTGTAAAGAGGCATAAGGGTCTTAATTACATAGTACATGACACTGAAACACATATCAGAAAATTCAAGGACTTCTACTAACCTGCCACTGTTGTCAGAAATCTAAGAAGGCAAATCATCAACAACTCAAACTTAGATATGCATTAGGTATTTAATTGTTTATATTAACGTGGTATAGTAGGCCAAAACCTCCTTGCATTCAGTAATGAAAAGTTAAAGACAAGGAAAATATTGACATCTTGAAAGCTGGCTTCAGAATTCCCACAACATTTGTTCAACAAAAAAATGCAGCTACACGATCAGCTCACATTTTCCAATTCAAATCCATTGCTATAAAAGTTTATACTATAAACAGTATGCTTTTCCTACCACTGCCTTTGTTACTCTTCAACCCTTACTTTCCAGAATGATACTACCCTCTTACATAAGATTAACATTTAATAACAGCATTCGTGATACAGCGTTTTGTTGGTGAGTTTGAGACCGTAGGCCTTATGATGTACAATCAGCTCAATAGGCTACCTGTGGATCATCATGGTACATCGTCTACACATGCGATGACTATTATGCTCAATACTATTAATTTCTGCTCATGCTTTACTTTTTCAAGCAGTTTAGTCACCTTGGCTCACTCGTTTTATAAATAATACCTTTGTACAGTGACATTTGATAGCTGGTGGAGCAGTGGAGGTTTCTCCGTAGTAGGTAGAGTTAAAACAGGGGTGTGCTGTAGTTACCGTAAACCCGATTTATTTGTATTAATAAAGTACTTGTTACAAGTTGCCCTAATCAGTGATTTTATACTACTACGCGACGTGTGTTTAGTTCAATGATCGTTATTGCACACCGCTCGTAAAATGTGTTGTTATTCTATATATTTATGTTAAGTGCGGAGTCATCAAATCATGTACGAGCTCGTACATATTCCAGACCCCGAAAGGGAGGTATCGGGCAGTAGGATAAGAATCGCTGTTACATAGTTGAAAGTTAAAATTAATAAGTGGTAAATAAGTAATATAAATGTAATCGATATAAGAGTAATAAGAATGATAATAAAATAAATTTAAATGTAACTAAGTTAATATTAAAGTTAAGCTACTCAAAATTAAATTGCACGTCCTCGTTGTTCTGCTCCCGTGATGAACACTGCTTGGCTTGAGTTCCTGGCCTCACAGCTGCTGTAGTCGTTCGGGACCTAGTCTTAGTCCCGCGCTCAGCCACCGAATATGACTGAAAAATATCCTGAATCGTTCTAGGCTGACAAGGCTGCAGCTCGATATCCTCATAGATCTGCGTAGTGGGGTTAACCTTCACTCGTCTGGCACAATATCCACGTTTCTTAACTAGCCAAATTAATAATGTTATAATAGCACCTGCTAGAAGTAAGTAGCAGATGGTGAATTGGTGTAGGTCGATCGCCGTGATGGTGGTAGGCAGCTGTTCATGCTTATCGATCTGGTCAAGTTCGTCTTTGACGATATCGATGTTTCTGTCTTCCAATAGATGTAATTGTGGTGGGGTTTGTGTTCTGATTATTGCATTGATGGATGTATTCAGAAGTGGAACTTGAAAGTCAAGGTCTAGTTTTGCTTTGCTGTTGTAGCTGTTGCGCGAGTGTATCAGGAAGCTCTTGGTTTGGAGGAGACATCCTTGTTTCAACGTTACAATAGAGGAAGTATTGATAACCTGAGTTATGACGTCTTTATCGCATATAGTTCGTAACGTGCATGAGTCACAACATAATGCTATCCAAGTATTTTGTGTATGTAATTCAATCCAGCGCTCTTCACATATGATATTTCTTATATTACACGGTGAACTCGTTCGTTGACTTAGTAACCTGATTTCACAAGGGGCATTGTCGTTTTCGATATGTTGTATAGGTAAGTTTAAGTTGCAGATCCAACGTTGACTGCTGAGTTCATTGCAATTCGTTAATTGTTCTACTGTTATGCGAACGTAAGTATTCTTCTCAAAGTTAATCGCAACGTACTTTGACGAAACCTCAACCGCTGAGGTTTTATTTTGTGTTGTTTTTACTGGTAGAGGTACGACTTGGAATAAAGAGTAATCTTCGTGACTCGCCAATGGAATGTGTACTTCAAGCATAAAGTATTCGCCCGTAATCCGAGCCCTCGCATACAGTATTTTGTATATATTTTTAATGTTTTGTTGTAAATGGTCTATAGGTAAAGATAAGGTTTTTGGCAATCTTCCAGAGATCATATTTAGATGCTTGATGACATTCACTGGAGGGAGTAAATGTACGTCGATGTGTCCTTGATAAACGTCGCTTAAGGCACTGTGTAACATTTCTTGCATGTTTTTCAAATTAGTGAGGAGTAAATAGGCGGTAAGCGATGTTGAACTGAAATAGTTTGCTGCCATAGTAGCTTCGATAGCGGTTTCAATTTTGCCGAGTTTCACTTCAGTGTCGTTCATAAAAGTATTAATTAATGCAAATTGGCGTTTAATATTGGTCTCGCTTTTCTCTAATATGTCATTTTCTAATCGGAGAACAGAAGTTTGGTTCTTGATTAATTCTAGCAGATGATTTTCGTTGTTTTGCAGAGCTTCAATATCTTCTTTATATTTATCGGCAAACCGTTGATCTAAGACTCCAAATAGACTATTCGCTACATAACCCACTCCGTTTATTTTATAAGTCCTCGTTTGAAACGAGATGATAAATGTTTTTGCGGGCTCAGCAGTAACGTATTGTAGTGTTTGAGAAGTTCCAGTTCGTGATAGAGTTGTTGCATCGTGACTTCACAAAATCTCGGATCAATCCTTTTACATAATAAGTTTGCGTCTTCTAAGTAGTGTTCAATTTTCTGAACTCCCTCCCAGTATGTACTAAGGTTAAAGTACAAAAGTAGTTTCCATTCGTCGTGCAGTAATTGTATATCACCTAGATTATCGTAATAAATAGGACGATTATTTTCTAGGCTAGTGATATAAGTGCTATCATATATCATTCTTATTACTCTTATATCGATTACATTTATATTACTTATTTACCACTTATTAATTTTAACTTTCAACTATGTAACAGCGATTCTTATCCTACTGCCCGATACCTCCCTTTCGGGGTCTGGAATATGTACGAGCTCGTACATGATTTGATGACTCCGCACTTAACATAAATATATAGAATAACAACACATTTTACGAGCAGTGTGCAATAACGATCATTGAACTAAACACACGTCGCGTAGTAGTATAAAATCGCTGATTAGGGCAACTTGTAACAAGTACTTTATTAATACAAATAAATCGGGTTTACGGTAACTACAGCACACCCCTGTTTTAACTCTACCTACTACGGAGAAACCTCCACTGCTCCACCAGCTATCAAATGTCACTGTACATTTTGGTCCTTCGAGCCGGATCAAAATGTACAGTGACAGTGTTAGTGTAGTGAGTATGTGAATATTTTTATCGCCCACGCGCCTGTCGAAATTTATTCAATTGTTTGATTTCTGGCATACAGGGAAAAATGTATGTGTGGCTATCTCCTAAATTCAATGTTAAAGACAATGAGTGGAACAATAAGATGACAGTAGTATGAGATTGTAATTAGTTTCCACAATATTATCTAGTGGCGACGTCAACGCGATAACGACAAGACATGCACGTAAACTATTTATGGCTGTCTGCCATCTCAAGTTCCTGTCTAAATGTCCACTATATCGAGATTGGGGCGATACGTCCTGCAGTTTCTGTTTAATATGCTAGTACATTAATAAGCAACTGCGGCGATAACGTTGCATACTAAGGTTTGATGTTCTCTCAACACTTGATGTTGGTCTAATTTCTAAAATTTTCGAAGAATATTTAACCTTCTTACAAAATTAAAATTGTTAATTAAATGTATTGCCACAGTCGTAAGTAGTATCATTTAACAATTTGTATTTTATTCTTTATTGCACTAAAATTATTATTGTTATTGCGCCGTTGTGTTTAAATAAAATAAAGTAAATAGAAATAAATTTTGTTTTCTCGCTATCAAATGTGCAATTTTTGTTTGATATGCATAGTATTCTGCCAATAAAATAATTATATTTTCGTTATCATCGTTATTAAGAACCTTTATCAGTGGACTTCTGTTTACTCATGGTGAGCAATTGCGGAGGCACTTGTGTACCACCAGTTGTTGCCCACTTGCATCAGCCCATCTTATATCAAAGTTGAAGTGGAGAAGAATCATGACAGAATTCCCCAGGGGTTTTTCTTACCATTTCCGTGAATTATTGCAGAGGACTGGGATTAATCGTTGTCTACTTTTTTTTAAAAAACACACAGTTAACAACACATACTTTATTGAAAAACATTGTACGTCAGGCAGTGTAACACTTGCTATTTTATTTTAAAATACTTTTACGGTTTATCTATATTTCGTGTGTATAGTGATTTAATGAAGAATGAAAATTTTAAAACCTGGTAAGCATTTAACTAACAATTTGTATATGTTCTTCAAAAACATGAAGATTAATATCAAACAACAATATATTTCTGGCTCAAACAATGTTTAATTGATCACAAAAGTACTGTGGTAGCAAAACAGGAGAGTGTACAATCCAATTTGATACAACACTACATCTTATCATAATTTGGGTTCATGATGGATAGTTGCTACGTAAAGAAATGTCTGCAACGCCATCTGTTAACGTCGCTAGAACTTTCGCTTATTCTTTTCTGATTTACAGAACGATAAAAATGAATTAAAATATTATTTGATTACCTTGGTGGCGCGATTGCTGTGCTTGAGGTATCGGGTTCGATTCCCGGGCCAGACCAAATGTTTGCGTGATCCGCAAATATTTGTTTCGTAGTTTTCTATGTATAATATGTATTGTTTTTTACAAAAAAAGGATGTTTATGTATTCATATCAGTTGTCTAGTACCCATAATACAAGCTCTGCTTAATTGGACACTACATGGCGTTGTGTGTAAGATGTCCGAAATGTTTATTATTATTAAATTGTATCTAAAATAGTCGAGTGTTCATTTCTCAAAACTACATACTTATACTCGTAAAATATATAATTTGTCCCATCTCACACACAGATAACTGAACTTGAACTAATTAGACCATGTATTACTGTACCTTTGATTAAGTAACCTGATATTTATTTCAAAACAGACCTACATCTTCCTAGATTTAACTTGGAGTCGGCTACTAGTTCAACAAGTTTTACCTGAATATCAGTTTTCCCACGAAGCGACTGTCATCGGACTGCAACCCTCAGGGCGAAATGAATTCTAAGATAAAATCAATTGTCATTTATTTATTACAGTATATTTGAGAACATTAACTGAGACATAGATGTTCATGAAAACTGGGACCGAAGGCCTAACGTGCGCTTCAAGACAGGGTGTGAAACACCGACAAACTTCCTAATTGCAGGCTGTGATTAAATTTCTCTTAATGAAAACGCAACAACACTTTTGGCCCGACCTCGAAATAGAATTCTAGTCATATTGATTGTCAGTCACATATGTTAACCGCTAGACCAGCAAGGAAGTTTTTATTGAAAGAAATGACTTACAAAATACATTAATAACAGAAAAATTCGAGCTAAAATCAAACCCAAGATCAAGTTTGTTTATATCATTAAACCTCCGGCTTATTTAAAGACGTTTATGTTCCCAAGGCGATTTATTAGACAGGCAAACGGCCACAAATAATGCCTGATAAATGCCTTTTCATTGTCATACATAGGATATATTTTCCCAAAATGAATTTGGGAAATGGGAAACAAAAGGATGATGCCGTTACATATATTTTAATAATTAAAAATACTATAATTATTGCACTTGTACAGGCTTTTAACGTGCACATTAAAAAAAAAAGATTATTTATTCTTAAAATGAACTGCAAAATGAAACTGACCCGTGAAGGATTTGAACCTCCGCCCTCCGATGATCAAGTAAAACTATATATCGGTGCTCTAACCTACTGAGCTAACGAGTCTTTTAATATTAAATCCAAAATATCAACTACACTCGCCTACGTTACGTATTTGCCATAAATTTGTATGTGTTGGTTTCGTGTCACACCTTTATTTAAATTCGCGGGTAATACTATTATACTATTACTAGCTGATGCCCGCGGCTCCGCTCGAGTTTTAGAGGTATCAAAAATAGATGTTGGCCAATTCTCAGACCTACTGAATATGCATATAAAGTTTCATAAAGATCGGTCAAGCCCCTTCGGAGGAGTATGGCAACGAAAACTGTGACACGAGAATTTTATATATTAGACTAGCTGATGCCCGCGGCTCCGCTCGCGTTTTAGAGGTATCAAAAATAGATGTTGGCCGATTCTCAGACCTACTGAATATGCATATAAAGTTTCATAAAGATCGGTCAAGCCGTTTCGGAGGAGTATGGCAACGAAAACTGTGACACGAGAATTTTATATATTAGATGATGTATTCTAATACCGCGGAGCTCAGTACTTCATAAATATAAAGCACTAGCTTTCGCCCGCGGCCCCGCCCTTGTGTGTGTCGGATATCGCGGTAAAATGTAACCTATGTATTTTCTCAGGCTCTAAACTATCTGAATTCCAAATTTCATTTGAATTGGTTTATTAGTTTTGGAGTGAAAGCCCGACAGACAGAGTTCCATTCGCATTTATAATATAAGTAAGATTAACAAGTCTACTAGTACTACTACTAGTTTTAATGAAGTTCATTTAAATAAACTCCATGGTTAACTAATGAAAATAGAAGTTATTAAAATACTTACTTAGTAAATATACATGTAGCAATGTCGCCTCTTTTCGTCCTAGTAATTAACTAATTAAGTGCGATTGTGCTCAGATGTTAATTAGGCAAACACAAACAGTCTTCCATTAAAAATGCTTAAATGCAAATGAAATGACTGTACACCATTGTTTATTTGTACTCAGTAGCTTTTGCCCGCGGCCTTTGCCTTTGCCTTTCTCAGGCTCTAGCCTATCTGTATACCAAATTTCATTTAAATCGCTTTAGTAGTTTTGGCGTGAAAGGGCGACAGACAATCAGGGTTACTTTTGCATCTATAGAAATAAATAAAATTGAGTGTCTCTTTGCAATACTGAAATAACCGCTTTTTACTAAATGCATATGTATTTTTTTTTTTATTATTGTCTGTCTGTCTGTTTGTTCCGGGTAATCTCTGGGAAGGCTGGACCGATTTCGACGGGAATTTCACTGCCAAATAGCTAATGATATAAGGAGTAACTTAAGCTCCTTTTTTTAGACTAACTTTAGACCCGCGGCCCGCGGTTACAACAACAAACGCGGGTAACACTGCGGGGCTCAGGTAGTTTATAATATTAGTGAGGATGAGTAAGGACTAACTAAATGCGATTGCTGTGCTTGAGATCTCAGTTTCGATTCACGGGTCGGACCAAATGTTTATGTGATTCACAAATATTTGTTTCGGAGTCTGGGTGTTTTCTATGTATTATATGTAAGTACTAGCTTTCGCCCGCGGCTCCGCCCGCGTGTATGTCGGTTATCGCGGTAAAAAGTAGTATATATCCTTTCCCAAGTTCAGTTCTATCTTCATACCAAATTTAATCAAAATCGGTTTAGTGGTTTAGGCGTGAAAGCGTAACAGACAGACAGACAGAGTTACTTTCGCATTTATAATATTAAGTAGGGATTTACAAAAAAAAAGTATGTTTATGTATTTATATCAGTTGTCTAGTATCCATAGTACAAGCTCTGCTTAGTTTGGGACTAGATGATGTTGTGGAAGATGTCCAAAATATTTATTAATTTATTGGTAGTTAGTTAACTGCTAAAGTAATGATCATAATTTCAATACCAACACAGTAACAAACTTAAAAAAAATAGAAAATCTTTGACTAACAATTTTCTCGACTCGAGTCCTTCTTACTATAAGAACTTTTAAACATTTTGCCAATGGCTGACTTTCACCAAATTCATATATCACCAAAAGTTTTAATGCTCTGTATTTAAATATACTTTTCCAGCCAAACAATTCCATGCGAAAAAGCACGCGCCATGTCATAAAACAAGGTTGAATAAACACAAACGTTTTGCAGAAACGTGGCAATTGCCATAATCCCTTGTAACTTCTAAGCTTTAACATTGAATACATAGCTTGCTCACACTACTACCGTTTGTGTGTAAAAGCATTTTAAAAAGATAAAATACTTAATATAGGACTGATTTTTGTATTTTGTAACCATTCCGGTCCAGCCACATAGCATAGCACAGAGATGAGTGAAAAATCTTAGAGAAGCCCTTTGTCGAAAGACATGCTGGAAAGGAGAAGGAAACCGAGAGACGAGTCAATAAATAGTATGGAATTTTAGTTTTGAGTTGTGTTTCTTTTTATATATTCTAAACTATGTAAACCAGCTATAAATGTATTATATTGACTGATTCACGCTTCTCGTAACCAAAGGGCTGGCCTTTTCTAGCACCGAGAACTACCATTGCTATTCAACGTGGCAATGCTACCAGTCTTTCGATGATGCTACCAGTAAGCAATAATGCGGGGGAATCTTTTGACGCTGGCGCGTAAATAATCTTTAACTTTTAACGTTATTTTAATGAATCTTTTGAAAGTATTTCATAAATTATTACTTTCTCTAAAGAGCTCCTATTTTATTTTTCATCTCATAGATATAAAACAATTGTACATAGGTCGAGACACTTTAACATCAATCAACAACCAATAACGTCCCAGTGCTGGGTTCGGGTCTTTTCTCAGAAGAGGGATTGGGACTGGCATAACATGTTTTTAAGCGTTCTGAATGCCTCCAACTAAGCTTCACGACTGTTTTCTTCTGATAACAACCAGGACCGACTACTTAACGCGACCTTTGAATAACAGAAACGCTCATAGCATATTATGTCACTCGTCACAATAGGTCACCCATCTACGTCTGACCGCGCCGTTATTGTTTACCCTGGTGATTGTTTTTCACTTGGTTATGAACTTTTCAACGTACTGCTAAATTTTTAGAAGAAAACGTTTCCCATTACTAATAAATGAGACGACAAAAAATATTTTCCAAAGCTTCTGGAAACGTGCGTCTTCTGCTGTATCATGTGTTCATCGAGTTATCCTATAACCAGTTAAACTTGAACTCCCAGGCCTCAAACATATGGAAGAATCTTACTACTGTTGTGTTATCAAAGAGAGAGGAAAAAGGTCCCCTTGCTTTGGTTGTTATAATCATATATTATTCAATACCGTTATTTCTATTATGTGGCTTTTCAACTTTAAGTATAAAGGTAAATGGATTGAGGTACATTTCCGATAGATTTTGTGAATAAGCGCATATGGACTTTTGCATTATTGATTCGAATGTTTGAAAGTTACACATGAACAACATAATAATATATTGATTTAGATTTACGTTAATTAATTCTATAAGGCATTTTCCTTTTTTTAGAACAGAAAAAGAGTAACTTGTGGAGTTTTTTGGCGGTTCTTCTTCATCTTGGGACATTTTGAAAACGAGCAACTTGAGTCAGCAATGTAACGTGTTGAAAGTGCCTGAAAAGGTTTTATTAAACTTTTTGATTTTAATAATGTTTTAGAGAGAAAACCAGTGGTCATTACTTGATGATGCCATAGCCCACAATTAATTTAATTCAAAAGATCTAAGAAAGGTTATTCAGTGAAAAGATATAGAATATTCTGGTCTATTATGTGCTAAAACATGAACTTACAGCAATTCTCTCTTTTTCTACACTTACATGGTGGACTGTATTTTATTGTTTGTTTGGTTGTAATACCATACTCTCGGATAGTCATATTTGGTAATTTTTCTAAACATTCTTCGTTACACATTGAAGATCATGAAATCAAACACGTTTCCAAGTTTTTAATACTTCACATTTTAAAAAAATACAGAAAGCAGAATACTCTAATATCTTACCCTTCATTTTAATCCGACTAATCCCTCCCACACGTCCACGACTGCTAGTTCTGTACACCAGTAAAACCATATCATCCTTTACTAATCCATATAATTTTATTTTTGACAAAAATATTGTATGGCCACTATTGAAAACGCTGACAATGAAACTCCCTTGTCAAATACGGAAATATAATACTTGAGGCCAAAGGTAACGAGAACCAAATGTTTGAGTAAGGCTTTCATTTTTGACGACCATAATAATATGAAGTAAATATCTGCTTAGTTTTCTGTGAACACATCCCAGAGTGGTCGCATCGTAAAACTTGATGTTTAGAAAAGCGCGGGTGAAGAGATAAAAAAAACTTTTTCAGGTTTACGAGGATCATCAAAGTATATGTACCAGGGAGTTATGATGTCATAGGAACTATTTGGGGGCTGTTGATCAGTGGAGGTGCTCTAAGTGATATATTTTGTAGATGGACGGAAAATTGATTTAGGGTCTTTACGTGTGACGTAAAAACATGTGAATGTAGTTTTATTCTAATGAAACGGTTTTATTTTTACTTCAGGGCTTTATTCTTCAAAATTCTAAAGTTATGTGTCTTTCGTATTCTTTATAAATTCTTACAACTATCTTTTACTGCAGCAAATATTATAAGTACCGGCTTTCATTAGATCAGTAATTTTAATGAATAAACTAAATTTTGTGATTTTGTTTTGGTTGTATGTTTTCTAATGAGAGTTTTTCTAACAGTTTGTTATTATATAGTTGATAATAACGTGCTAGACGGAGGGTTTCTTAAGTTCGTGAAACCAATGCTGTTTTACGATTGCATCCAATTGCATCAGTAATATGTAATAGGTACTGTCGTTAACCATTTTTTTTCCCGCTTCTTTCCGCTTTCATTTTCCAATGCTGCTTTTTTTTCAATCGTATTAACTTAAATGCAATGTACTAACAGAAGTTTGGTGCATAATGCCCACATGACACTTGATAAATCCGCTTTAGATTTTGTGCATAAGGTTTCAAAATAAATATATGAATTTCGTTTGCAGTGGCACAAATTGTCAACGTCCATATAGTGAATATAAATAAAAATAATACAAAGACAAAAAATCTTTCAACAAAAATACTAAACTGTCTGATTGCGAACAAACAAACAAATAATATTCAACGCAGAACAGCCTAGAACAATTGCACCTATACAAGTAGGTTTTACCGAGAGCTAATTATTTGGAGCTGTGGGGCGCCCTATTTCAGACGAGATGTCGAGTGCCACAGACAGCAGGAAATAGAGCCTTGTCGTCGCTTTTGGCACTAATGCAAATAAAACAAGCCTAAAGCACGTAATTCATTTGCCGCACTCGGTCGTTAATTCTTTGATGAAATTGGTGCTTATATTTTTAAATTTTAACTTAATATTAGAATAAAATCGTATACCTAGAGTTTTGGTAGATAGTTTTAGGTATTTTATAACCAAAACACTATCTTACTAGTTCCTGTGTACTCGTATTTAAGGAACCAAAAATAATAGATTTTGATGACCTCAATTTTAGCAGGCGATCTCACTAAAAATTGTTTTTGGGTTTTTCTTAGGAAATTTCTAATAGCAGCCCGGAGTTGGGAAGTTTGGCCGTGATTCACATCCGTGCCTCGGAGTGCACGTAAAGCCGTCGATCCCGGTTGTCATGAACATCTATGGCAATCGTTATTGGGAAGTCAGTGCCCTCAAATATACTGACAACTAGTTCAATTTTCGAATTTCAGTTTTCACTTAGGGTTGCGGAGGTCCGATGCCAGTCGCTCCGTGGAAAAACTAAACTACTAACTAGTACTAAAACCGGTTGAACTAGAAGTCGACCCCAAATGAAATTGGGAATAAGGCTAAGAAGAAGAATCTCACTAATAGTAATTATAAATGTAAAAGGTAGGTACTCTGTCTGTCTGTTGCGCTTTAACGTCAAAACAAATTTAATTTGATACATAGATAGTCTAGGGTATGAAAAAGGACATCGGTAACTTTTCACCACGATGACCAACGTATACGCAGGCGGAGTCGCATGACTATCTTAATTTCACAGATGGCGTGTTTGTTGAAAAGCTCGATACGCCGCTTTCTAGTGCGCTAAGGTGTCGAGGGTTCAAATCCCACATTGGAAAACACTTTATGTGATCCACAAATTGTTGTTCTGGGTCTGAATGTCTTTTGTGTCTGTTTCAGGTATGCTTGAAAAGACCCTCGCGACTCAGGCTATACCCATTTTTAATGCGGTAGTTGTGTTTAAAAAAAGTGTGTAGGTATTTATTTTGCTGTTGGAGTGATTATTTCCATTGTATTCATATATGCGTGTTGTTATCAATTTGTAATCAACATTCATTTATTAGTATTTACATTAATCAAACAAATATTTGCAATCCATTAACACGAGTACTAGATAATAGTTCGTTATCAAATGATAATATATAATGCATAGATTATCTATGGCGAGATAATTCTGTATAATATTATATTTTATAGTTATCTCTGTACCCGTGTTGTAATAAATTAATTGAAATTATCGACAACGACAAATATATACGAGTATCGAATTATCGATGATAATAAGAACATACATATAATTATGCATGTAAAGTTTGGAACAGTTTGGAAGGTAAGTCGAAAACGGACGAATAACCTGATCTACTAAACCCTAAAAATCTAAATATTATTAACTAGCTTTCCGCCAGCGGCTTCGCCCGCGTGGAATTTGTTTATATCGCACGACACGGTAAGGGTAGATTAAACAATCTTACATGATTTTATATTTGATAATAAGGAACTTCGACACAAACTATCGTCCCCTATTACAAACCCTTTTACCTTTATTTTCGCGATAAAAAGTATCCTATGTCTTTCCCAAGTTCAGTTCTATCTTCATATCAAATTTCATCAAAATCGGTTCAGTGGTAAACCACGGCCTAAAGGCGTGAAAGCGTAACAGACAGACAGAGTTACTTTCGCATTTATAATATTATGTAGGGATTACACCATTGGAAAGTAGAAATTTTATTATACAGAAAATACCATTTTTTTTTGAAAATAGTAGATATTTTGACGGGTGAATTTTCGATATTAAGTCAAAATAGGGTGAAAAAAAATATTTCAAATCAAATAAATTACAGTGTATTCGGGACATAACAAGGTATTTTTTCACTAAACTTCGTTTAAAAATAATTTTATTTGTAAAATATAAAAATAAAAAACTCAAAACTTGTTTTTTTTTAATTTTTCACATATAATTTGAAGTTATGTAAAAAAAAGTGTAAATTAAAAATCGGCCAAGTGCGTGTCAGGCTACGCACTGGAAAGGGTTCCTCAATCACCCATAATAGTACGTGGATTAGAAATTGTATCCAATTGATACTTGATAAGTTTACGTATTAATGCGTTAATTTTGTATGACGTTTTCCAAGTAAGCACAGTGTAGAAGTTAAGCCTCTATAACTCCTGAACTAACAAAGTCATCGAATTCGTTATAGTTTTTATTTAAAATTAATTAATTAGACCACTATCACGAATTTTTTCAGATTTTTTGAGCTGTCCGTTTAGCTTTTAGAGGGGGGGGGGGGGGCGCCCTGTTTATACAAAAAAGTGGCCTTTAAAGTGGAATTTCTCGCACTTGCTGCGAATGCAGACATTAATGTATGGCGGCCCACACTATGGCGGCTTAGTGAGATGCTTTTTCACGCCCCGCTTAAAGGACCCGAAAACCTCCCCCCCTACCTCTTCCCGACCTCAGATCGCTCGTAAATTATTTTCCTTTCATTTTTATAATATGCTCCTCATTTTCCAATAGATTTCACCCTACTATAATTTTATTTGTTTTCAAAAATTAACTACCCTTGTCGACTGGTCTATATGTCATTTACAAACTATCATTATGGTTGCCATGCAAGTGTGTTATGCCTAGCAACCTGTGAAGTTTTGACAGGAGATAAACAGTGATACATTTTGATATCTACGATTTATGTATTTTTATAATCACCTAGTTTTCGCCTTTGTATCACGATTATTGCAGTTAAAAGTATCCTATGTCCTTTCCCAAGTTCAGTTCTATCTTCATATCAAATTTCATCGAAATCGGTTCAGTGGTTTAGGCGTGAAAGCGTAACAGACAGACCGACAGACAGAGTTACTTTCGCATTTATAATATTAGTAGGGAAGTAGGGATTGGCGACTGTCTACGACTGCTGATATTTGTTTTCTACTAATAGGAAAATAATGTTCAATATCCAAATGTACATTTATTTGTAATTGATATCAAAACAAATGTTATGTCTGAGTATATTGTCCTAATTGCCTGAACTGGCCTAAATAAATAAACCTAAACATAAGCATTTGCTACACGTCAACTATTAATGAGCGCAAAAACATGCTCAACTGTTTATTCGGTCCATCTCATTTGACTTGTTTAGACCATCAAAATTGTGTTCAACTTTTGACTACTAATTTCTTTTCTGAGTTCACTGTGAATGTGAATAAATACTGGTTATGTCGGACTCAAACCGACCGAAGTTTCTGCAGTTGCGGTCGGTTTGAGTCCTATACCGATAGCCCGAGAACCAGGTGTACCAAGGAAAGAAAATCCCCGCAACCCTGACATACCTCGGGCCATCTACCTACGGTTTACTCCCTTCATAATGGCAACCACGATTTCCCCTTTTTAGCACTCAGCAGCGCATCGCGCATCGACCCCGCCTATCAGGCTAGCGCTTATGGAGGACGAAGATAATTTTGCGACCTCCAGCACCTGATTCGTCTGCGGTACCAGGCCTGTTCCCGGGCCTGGTGGACTGAGGAGGTTCTAAATCTCTTCCTGACGCCAGTCCCCTAAGCCAAGATGCAAGTGTTATGACAACGTAAGAACGTTGAGAAACGTCATTCTCCTTCATTTATTAATTTTCTATTGACATTTACTTTACGTTTGTAGAATGTCAAATTGGATAGAAGGGACATGTATTATTGATAATTGTATCTTGTTGTTTGACATTTCGTTACTTTTTATTGACATGTTCCAAATATTTATAGCACTCTTAAAAAGCCTGCCCTCACAATGAGGATGGTGCCTTCTTGGATTTTACTCAAACTATCCAACAGGCAGAGTAGAGGCACTTTGTAGTAACTAGGTGTATAAGTTTGTTTGTAGACTGGCGTTTGTGAATATGTCATGCTCGCTCAAAAGTCTGGCTGGCAGTGGCGTGTGTTGCGGATCGTTCGGCTCCCTACGATATGGTTGAACTGGACGATGGCTGGTGCATAGGTCATGCTCGTGATACGGGCACCGCCAGTCGGGGCTGGTCATCTCACAATTGGTATTTTATATTATTGATGTGAAACATCTATAGCCGCACGTAAAACAGATTTCTGGCCTGGCGACGCGTGCGGCCTGGCGACGCGTGTGGCCTGGCGACGCGTGCGGCCTGGCGACGCGTGTGGCCTGGCGACGCGTCGCCACGGCACGCTATACGATGGTATATATATACAGTCTATATGCAGTAGTGCATATAGACTACTATTTTAATAATTAGTAATATTTTATTTAATCATTATGACATATTTAGTTCCTATTACAATATGTTCTTTTCTGCATATTACTTTTACAAAATAATGGCGATGTTTCACATCTGCCAGGCGTCCCGTGACGGCTCACATTTTTTTTGTTTAATTATTTTATGACACCACCTGTGTAAATATCAGCATCACTAAATTGCCCTCACACTTAACAAACAAAAATGGTTTGATTTGATTTGACATATATATACATATGTACATTAAAGTTCACTGGTTTTCTTTATTTCTTTTCTAATGGGACGTTATATCTAGTCTTATGTTGCCCTTAATGTAATGAAACTTTTTTTTAAAGTGTACGTAATGTATTCTCAAAAAGTCAAATAAATACAAAACATCAGTTGGTGCTAGTGACTGGAGGCGTATTATAAAATTAGACGCCTCTGGCACTAAACGAAATCCCGTCACATTTAAGCTTTACATAATGAAAATACTTTGGAATAAAAGCGCCTTAAAACTTCCTCTGGATTTATTTCAACTGGTTCTTATATTTGAGAATCAATAATATAATGTATTGTTTTAAGTAGATCAAAAATGTATCAGAATAGTGACTAACGGCTGTTTTCAATAAACTACATCTAGTCGAAATTGAAGTTGTTGTAAATATATAATAATAGTATGTAACAGTTAGGGCCACCGCACACTAGCTACTTTTAGCATCGGCGATCGGCGATTTGGCGACTGCATCGATGCTGCATCGCGTTTTAGCGACTTCCTGCGTTCGATCGCGGTATCGGAAACGCGCGTTTTAGCGACTGCTCAGATGCTAAATCGATGCTACCGGCATCCGAATGTGTGCGGAGAGTAGCTTTCAGCTGCTGTGTCGCGCTTCTAAAAAGCGACTCAATCTCCGCGTTTGGCGTTTTTAACGGCATTTGGCGTGTGCGGTGTAGAGCGTTCGGTCGCGCTATTTAGCTTCTAAAAAACGACTAGTTGCCGATTGCCGATGCTAAAAGTAGCTAGTGTGCTGTGGCCCTTAAGTATGTTTTTGTTTCAAACATTTCTGTTTACAGCGTGTGTGAAAAAAAAAATCTTTCTTTAAATGCTGAAGTGTCAATTACTCTCAATTTAATAATTTTTATTTGTTTTCTTATACCGTAGTGTAGTCGTCCGTCCACAGGCCAGGTGGAATGATGATTGATGACAAGACAGCTGGATGCGAGTAGCCGAGGATCGAACTAAGTGGCGTGCAATTTTAGAGGCCTATGTCCAGCAGTGGACTGCGATAGGCTGATGATGATGATGATGACACCCATAAACACATTCTGTGTCATAGGCGTTTCTCGGTGCTGTCTTGTTAGTCTAGTGGTTAGCTTATGCGACTGCTGATCAAGAGGTCTCGGGTTCGATGCCTAGGTAGGTCCAAATGTTTGTATGATCTGCAAATATTTGCTTCGGAATTCGGGAATGTATAATATGTATGTATTTACAAATAAAAAAGTAGTTTTGTAAATGTATATCAGTCGTCTAGTACCCATAATAAAAACTCTGCTTAGTTTGGGGACTAGATGGCGTTGCGTTTAAGATGTCCGAAAAAACATTAAAAATAACAGTGTAATGCAAATGCCCATTTGGAATTGTACTTTGACAGAGAGTAACGCCTCATCCATCCTCATCCACAGCCTTCAACAGTCCACTGCTGGACATAGGCCTCTCCTTAAAAAGGAGGTTTTGGCCTACTATACCACGCTGGCCAGACGGGTTGGTTTCAAGTTTTCCTTCTCTTTGCATTGATGTTGTCTTGCGTAGTTTATCCCTTAGTCGCCTTATACGACACCCGCGGGATGAATAGGGGTGGTGACACTCTGTATTCTTAATCCGTCACCACACGGATTGAGTTATTCTGACTGAGTGTAGTTATTCCCTACCGAACTGCTCTTTTATTTATTTTAATAGAAAATAGAAATAAAACAAGTATATTATAAAGAAGACAGGCTAATTTATAAATCCAGACAATTTTTGTAGCTTGAATGAATTCATCCAAATCCATTTCTCCTTTATTTTCTGTCACCCATTGTTGCTTAACGTATTATCCATACTAATATTATAAATGCGAAAGTAACTCTGTCTGTCTGTCTGTCTGTTACGCTTTCACGCCTAAACCACTGAACCGATTTTGATGAAATTTGGTATGAAGATAGAACTGAACTTGGGAAAGGACATAGGCTTCTTTTTACTGCAATAATCGAAATACAAAGGCCAAAGCAAGGTGATTATAAAAATACATAAATCGTAGGTATCAAAATCTATCACTGTTTATCTCCTGTCAAAACTTCACAGGTTGCTAGGCATAACACAATTGCATGGCAACCATAATGATAGTTTGACAATGACATATAGACCAGTAGTCCAGGGTAGGTAATTTTTGAAAACAAATAAAATTTTAATAGGATGAAACCTATTGGAAAAGGAGGAGAATATTATAAAAATGAAAGGAAAAATAATTTACGGGGGATCTGAGGTCGGGAAGGGGTAGGGGGGAGGTTTTCGGGTCCTTTAAGCGGGGCGTGAAAAAGCATCTCACTAAGCCGCCATACATTATTGTCTGCATTCGCAGCAAGTGTAGTAGCCCCGACTCTTGGATTCTGCTAATTTGGATGGCTAAATATATAAAACGGTTAAAGGGTAAAGAACGGTTTATCTCGATTTCCGGCAAAACTACAAGTCCTATGGAAAAAAGTTGAATGGCAAAGTTGTAGGTAATCAAAAGATCTACAATTTTAGGGTTCCAGAGTTTATGACTTCGGGCCCTTATCGTCCGTCCGTCCGTCCTCCTTACCGTCCAATCGGTAAGTGCTAGAAAGATGAAACTTTGCATGAATATGTATTGTAATTACGTCGACAAAGCGTTACAATAAAATTATGAAAAATATATTTATTTAGGGTACCTCCCTTAAACGTAAAGTGGGGATGTTTTTTTTCTCGCAGCTACCCCATCATCTGGGGTATCATTATATAGGTCTTTTAAAAACATTAAAAGGTTGTTAAGACGATCTTTAAACCCATTTTTTGATTTAGGTATCCGTTTGCGAGAAATTCCACTTTAAAGGCCACTTTTTTTGTAAAAACAGGGCGCCCCCCCCCCCCTCTAAAAACTAAACGGCCGGCTCAAAAAATTCCATCCATATAATAACTTTAAATGAAAACTATAACGAATTAGATGGCTTTGTTAGTTCAGGAGTTGTAGAGGCTTAACTTCTACAATGTGCTTACTTGGAAAAGTCATACAAAATTAACGCATTAATACGTAAACATAACAATTATCCATTGGATACAATTTCTAATCCACGTACCATTATGAGGATATACTGAGGAACCCTTTCCCGTGCGTGGCCTGACACGCACTTGGCCGATTTTTTTTTTACAATTTTTTTCACATAACCTCAAATTATATGTGAATAATTCAAAAAACTAAGTTTTTGGTTTTTTATTTTTATCTTTTACAAATAAAATTATTTTTAAACAGAATTTAGTGAAAACTTACCTTTTATGTCTCGAATACACTGTAATTTATTTTATTTGAAATATTTATTTTTTCACCCGATTTTGACTTAATACCGAAAATTTACCCGTCAAAATATCTACTTTTTTCAAAAAATTAGGGTGTTTTTTGTTTGAGGAAATCTCTACTTTCCTATGGTGTAATCCCTACTTATATTATAAATGCGAAAGTAACTCTGTCTGTCTGTCTGTCTGTTACGCTTTCACGCCTAAACCACTGAACCGATTGAAAATAAAGGTAGAAAGAAGGGTTTGAAATAGGGGACGAAAGTTTGTGTCTAAGTTCCTTATTATCAAACATAAAATCATGTAAGATTGTTTAATCTACCCTTACCGAGTCGCGCGATATATACGAATTCCACGCGGGCGAAGCCGCGGGTGGAAAGCTAGTTAAATATAATTCTACGAAGAAAGGCTTTAACCCGTGACAGTGGCGTGATTATGACACAAATTGATGACGTCACACTGCGACATGAACGTTACGTCGCCACAATGTGCGCTTTGTTGTGGGCGGGAAAACTGTGACTGGATTGTAATAGCTAATCTTTCTAATAAGATTTATTGCGAACAATGTTTACGAATGAATAGGAAACATTGTTGTGTGGAAAATGTACGTGGTAATACGATAAAATAAATTATTTTGTTTGAGAAATAACTGTCACAAACCAACTAAATAATTTTCAATAGTGCTAAGCACCCTACACCGTAACAGTTGGCGATCTTCAGAAGAGGTTTTTTTTTGTCGTTTTGTTCAGCAGTGGATGAAATAAGTTAAAAAAAAATGCATTTTAATTTTTAAATATGGCTGAAACTATTAATGAAATTAATTGTGTATTGGACTTTTTTTCTGTCGGTCAGCTTGTCTACACATTTCTTGGTTATTGTTCTTTCCTGTTCTTTAAAAAACAACTACCGCATTAGGATTACAAATCTATGGTCACGGGGGACTTTACAAACATACACGTAATGTACACAAAGAACACTTCGACTCAGAACAACAATTTGCGAATCACAAAAAAGTGTTGTCCCACGTAGGATTTGAACACACGACACTTCGCAAAGTAGGAAGCGGCGTGGTTACCGCTTAAACCACTGCACCGTTGAGTCAAGATCTTTGCGATCTAAGTAGTTTTTGAACGATTGAGGCACTACAAATAGCGAATGCTCTAAATAAAATAATATTATTTTATTGAAATTTTACTTTGCTCTTTCTTTTAACTATACGCACCTTTAGTTTTAGGTAAACATATTTTAATAATAGGTGTCGTAAGAGGCGACTAAAGGAACAAAATAAGCAGCTAACATCACTGCCAAGAGTAGGAAAACTTGAAACAAACCCTTTACCAACCCGTCTGGCCAGTGTGGTATAGTAGGCCAAAACCTCCTTTCAAAGGAGAGGCCTATGTCCAGCAGTGGACTGTTATAGGCTGTTGATGATGATTTTTATAAATCGCATTTACCTACTTATACAATTTATTTGATTTGTAACATTGTAATAAATGTTTCCACGACTGTCGCCTAGTCGCAGTAATCTCCAACGGTTTGTATACTGAAGGAAATAAAACAACAAATATAAAAGTGCTTTGTGAGAAACTTGGTAGATAGATTAGCCGAGTTAACAATCGGAGCATGATTTATTGTCCGACCGCACGTGGAACAGGCTTCGCTTCAGTATTTACAAGGAAAATGGCTTTTCTACATCATCTCTATACATGTATATAAAATTTTCGTGTTACAATGTTTATTGCCATACTCCTTCAACATTGCTTGATCGATTCTTCTGACAATATAAGAATAGAACGTATATTATATTTTATACCTCTATAGATTCTCTCTAGATACTATCCATGGACTCTTATTCTCAGACCTACTAAATAAACACGGCAATAAAGGATGCAATGGACGCTAGCGAAGTCTCGTAGATCAACTAGTCTATTAATATAAAAAAGTGGCCAAGTGCGTGTCGGACTCTAGTAACATCATGTAAAAGTTTTTATAGTTCTTTGTAACTTTGATCGATGATCTAATAATAGTGTATTGATTGAATTAAAGGTAAATTTCAGTTTATGATTTATGACGTATTAAAAAAAACTACTTACTAGATCTCGTTCAAACCAATTATCGTTGATAGTTTGCATGGTAATCTTTCTACCACTTTGGAGTGCCTCTCGCGCAAACTATTCAGTTTAGAAAAAATGAATTAGAAACCTCCATTTTATTTTTGAAGACCTATCCATGGATGATGTAGGTATGATGAAAAAAAATATTTTGAGTTTCAGTTATAATTACCCCCAAAATCTATTGTTTTTTTTTCATTTTGTGTGAAAATATTAATGCGGTTCACAGAATACATCTACCAAGTTTCAACAGTATAGTTCTTATTAACATAATTGTAATAAAAAGTGGCTGTGACATACGGATGGACAGACAGGCAGACATGACGAATCTATAAGGGTTCCGTTTTTCGGGTTCCGTAGCCAAATGGCTAGGTGTAATAAATTTGACGTACAATCTGTATGTATGTATCTGTCTGTCACTATCGGAACGAATAAGCCAAATTTGATTTAATTTTTAACTTAACTTCGACCAAGGAGGAGATTCACAATTCAGGAGGAGGATTAAAATTGTATACATCAATTTGAAGGAATTCTTTCGTCATCAACAACTCATAAAGCCCCAATGTTGGGCTCGGGGCTCCTCTCAGGAGAGGGTTAAGGCTATACGTCCCCATGATGGCCGAGTGCGAGTTGGGAACTGAGAAGACAGGTTGGGGCTACGTAAATCTTGCTGTTGGATGTTTTTAAGCCGCCCGAAGGCCTTCTATTATCTATAGGCCATCTTCTATAGGCCAACTATAATTCCAATCACCGTACTATGAGCGCTTCTGTCATCTTAAAATATTCATAATGTATGCATAAAAGGTACTGTTTTTATTGTATAAACTAGCAACACAAATACATAAATTACTGTATACTTATATTTGTACAAAAGTCTTTCATAGGTTTTAAATCCAATAATATAATATTTAAACAAAACAAACAAACAGCCCATCAAAATATGCCGCGTACGTATAAAAGAAACAATGTACCAGGTTTACATAACAATAGAGGAGTTAGAAGCCCACCTTGAGATTTATGCGGAGTCAATCTATTCCGGTCGCGTACATGAAACGCGCCACACAAACATTACGTGAATAACTGAAAAATACAGGAAACGTTACCAACGTGTTGCGACGTGTTCTAAGATATCTGCTTCAGGTATCTTTGGAAATGAAAATGTTACTTTATTTTTGTATTCGGTTTAGCAAATTCGGTTAGGAAGTGGCGAGTGATTATAGGTAATTTTTAAATACGAACTATCTAAATCTTTGCTACTTTAGTAATAGTTATAGTTTAAGCTGTTTTTTCACAATTTTTGGGGTATATACCTAAATTTAAAGTGCATTTTTTCCTCAAAACACTGTTTCACCCCTCCCTCCGAAAGCTAAACGACTGGTTCGAAATATCTATAAGAAAACATGATCGTAGTCCAACCAATGAACTTTAAAGGAAAACTTTAAAAGCATTAGTTCCATACTTTATTAGTTCCTGAGTTATAGAGACTATAAACTCATGATCTAATAAAGTAATATACTAGTCATGGTCTAACTTGTAATATGTACCAACTTGGAAAATTACGTCAAAAATAACGAAACAAAATATTATACAAAGTTAACATAACAATTATCTAATGTACACGATTCTAAATCCACCTACCAATATGGCTGACTAGGGAACCCTATTCTATGCGTGACCTGACATGCACTTGGCAAATTTTTAATAAACCTACGATCGTCTGATGCTGGGCTAGGCAGGATGTGTATTATGGTAACCATACTCGGAAAGACAGTTATCATCAAATCCTGAAAATTTAAGCAAAGACGTCTGACTCAGTATACAAGACCATTAACTACTGATCCAATAAACCAGAAAAAAATTGTGGTATGCTAACTCTTTGCAGATTGCATCTAGTAACACTGGCCACTACAGCAAAACTCTTAAATTCAATTTAAAACTTTCACATTCGAAAATTGAATTGAACGAAATAATCAAATAAAGAAGAGGCAATTGACTGTGTGCCACAAGCCGGGCTGGACGTGAGCGCAATTATTTGGAAATAAGTTTAAATAGAAAATAGTCTTGAACATTCTGTGTTTAATTTATTTTGTATTCAATCTTTTACACCATACTAACTGGAGTGTTTAATAACAAACTGGTTACAAAATTTATTTTACAAAAGTTATTATGAAACATTTCAGATGTCAGTCCTATTATTTTTAAAGTATTATGTAGATTAGCTGATGCCCGGGTCTCGGTCCATTTTGTCCTTTAATACCTAGGAGTATAAAAAATAATTTACGTCCTGTTCTCAGACTTATATAGAAATAAACATGCAAATTACATTAGAATTGATCAAGGCGTTTCCGAGGTGACACGAGAATCTGTATATATATGTAAATATAGAAATACATTGATATTGATACTTGGTACATTAATATGTATACGTAAAAATAAAATTGGAGTCTGTATATAATATTAAATTAAGAGTTTTTTTACTAAATGCATATGAAAGTATAGGTATATGGTACTGCTATCCAAAATGCATTTTCTAAATTTTTGTCTGTCAGTTTGTTTGTTTCGGGTAATCTCTGAAATTGCTCAACCAATTTTGACGGGACTTTCACTGGCAGTTGGCTGATGACTTAAGGAGTAATTTAGGATATTTTTTTTTTAGACTAGCTTCCATCGGCGGCGTCACTCGCGATTTACGACTATAACAGCGGGACTCAGTCATAAATAAAAATATTTTGTCACTTAAAATTTAAAGATAAGAAAATTATCTGTAACCCAAGGAATCATCCTAAATAAACAAAGAATTCTATTTTTCCTACACTACCCTCTGGACAGTTTTAAAAATAAAAACTGTCAGTACATCGGCGGTCCCTCGCAGCCTATTTCAACTTCATATTGCTGTTAGAAAATGGTCCCCGGTTCGCAGTAAGCGACGTTCTTTAAAACTGCAGTAGAATATATGTAGGTAGTACGTGTTAGACGGTCACATTGCAGGCAGAGACCCATTGTTGTCAGGATAAGCAACGAATAAATATTGTAGCTGTATTTCCAGTAAATGTTCCCAACGTTTTATTCAGTGTAACAGTTTTGTGTTTATACTTCTATGGATCTTTTAATATGCAAAACTGGTGCTTTACGCCGACTGGAAGTTGTTGCTAAAACTTTGATGTAAAGTATTTCTCAAAACATCCTTTCAAAAGAGAGGCTTATGTCCAGCAGTGGACTGTTAAAGGCTGTTGATGATTGATGATGAAAGTATTTCTGTTGCAGCCACCACTCTAATCATTATCCAACGGAAATTGAATCTGATTAACTGAAACTAGGAATCGAAATTAAGTTCTTATTAAGTGAGTGCTACTCGATTAAATCGAGATAGAAATCGAATCAACCGAAACGATTCATCTTTTAAGTATATCGTTATTGCAATGCAACTACTGCAATCTTAAAAGCTACATTAAAGTACAGATTCATACTTCAACTACTAAAATTTAGAGGGACTTGGCTTCCCTACGACTTCAGTTCGGCCTAAGGATTACAGAGGTCAGATAACAGTAGCTCCGTCGAAAAATCGATATTCAAAGTAGACTGGTTAAATTACTAGTCGATGATAAAATAGTCTTGAGAATAATAAACGCTAGGAAGACGTTGATGATAACTTATCATCACTATGATTTGATTTGAAGTCTTATTTCAGGTTCAATTAAGGTTTAAAATTCCCCGCTTCTGCAGAAGCTTAGATAAATTTAATACATGTTATATACATGAAAATACAAATAAAAATATGTAATATTTATGCCCGTTAGGTTATCAAATAGAAACGTGTTCTAAGATAAAAGTTGCATCTAGGTACGTGTCTTGTAAGACAAGGATGTAACTACGACTTCAAGTGAAGATGTGTTATTGCATGTCAGAATCATAAATTTATAGAAATGACGTAGAAATGCAAATAACAGTGTTTATTATGAAAGTTTATCTTGTAAGTAGGTATTTTGGTGAGCTCTATAATCTAAATCTGACATTAGCCTCTTTGTCATAGGTAGTTAATAAGTAAAATCGTGGTGCCTATCTGCTGACTGACTGCCCAAGACCAGGATGGTTGGCGCTCATTGGAGGAGACCTTCGTTCAGCAGTGGACGGTGATAAGTGGAAAAGTGACCAGTTGGATATTTTTCATGACTCATTACATAAATTCAAAAATGGAATATTGAAATCGTATGCGTATTTTTTTTTTGTTTTTTTTTCTATCCTTTCTTTGTAAGCATTCATTTGCTCTTTTTTTATTGAAAATAAAGCACTGTATTTCTACTGTGGTTTTAATTACAAATACAGTGCCATATTGTGTGGTACATTGTTCGAGCCGCTTAAACCACAATGTCATTGGTGTTCACTGTGCATGCCTTTGATAGGTCTACATATTATATCACAGACTACCTTGTTGGTCTAGTGGTTAGCGTATGCGACTGCCGATCAAGAGAAGCTGATACGGGTTCGATTCCTAGGTCGGTCCAAACGTTTGTGTAATCCGCAAATATTTGTCTCGGTTTCTGGGTGTTTTCTTATGTATTTACAAAAATAAAGTATGTTTATGCATTTATATCAGTCGCTCCGTGGAAAAACTGAAATTCAGGTAAAACCGGTTGAAATAGTAGCCGACCCCAAATAAACTTGGGAATAAAGGCTAGGAAGAAGAAGAAGACGCATTTATATCAGTTGTCTAGTATATTATAGAGAAAAAATCCAACGAGGAAGTCCTACTAATGGTTGATGAAGAAAGGAGACTTCTGAATACTATTGACAACAGAAGAGGCAAAATGGTTGGCCATTTGATAAGACACGACATCCTTTTTAAAACCATTCTAGAAGGAAAGATAGAAGGTAGAAGAAAACGCGGAAGGCCTAGATTGGCGTACATACAACAACTAAAGGAGAAAGTAGGAGTCGTGGCCTATCAAGATGTCAAACGGATTGCGGAAAACAGACAGGAGTGGCGATTGCTCCACCGACAAGGGACTGACCCTTAAATTAAGAAGAAGAAGTATATTATACAAGCTCTGCTTAGTTTGGGATTAGGTGATGAAGATAATTTAAAATAACAAGTCAAATAAGTCACAAATTATTTTAATTGGTTAGCGATCTCGACTGTTAAGTTTAACTTAAAGTTATCATATCATAATAAGTTACAAAGAACCTCTTTGTTGCTCTGATGGATTTGAAATAACTCGGACAAACAATATTTTTAACCGACTTCAAAAAAAAGGAGGAGGTTCTCAATTCGTCGGAATCTTTTTATTTTTTTTTTATTTTTTTTATGTATGTTCAGCGATAATTTCGTCGTTTATGAACCGATTTCAAAAATTATTTTTGCATTGGAACGGGCGTAGCTTACAGGTGGTCTCATCGTCACCATATCGGGATCTGATGATGGGATACCAAGGAAATCGAGGGAACTCCTGAAATATCAGGCAAAATTGTCGCGATTTGGGTACTCGGAATGGTTTTTCATTGAAGTCGGTTCCTTTTTGTTAAAATTATGTAATTTCGAGCAGACTTTTGTCCATAGGTAGTAGAGCCATGCTGATTTCAGCACGAATGGTCCGGCTCGACCGGAATAGTACTACCCTCACACAGAAGACTATCCTAATAATGACAGCATTCTTGTTGTTGTATTTCGTTGGTGAGTGTGAGACCGGAGGTCCAACATCTGACCAAGCCGCTATGGTAAGGGTCACCTTGCTACATTGCTTACCCGCACAATGAGGATGGTGGCCCCTAGTCCTGGTTTCTACTTATGCCTTCCATCAGGCAGAGTAAAGTCACTTCGGTAGGCTTAAATGTAAAAAAAAACATGTAAATGATAAAAGACAAATACTTTACTATAAACACTAGGAACAGCTTACAGTTTCTCAACAATATTCAATTAGAACGAATCTCTTTATTTTGAGAACGAACAAGAAAGCCATTTTCTAATTGTGCCCGAGCGACGTTTAAAGTGCACACATAAAAGTGCAAGCTTCTAATGTATCACTTATGGTATGCTCCGTACTACACCGGTTACTAATGCCTGATTTAATATTGTTTTCTAAACTAGGTTGGGGTCAGTTTAAGTCTACTACTTATATATGAAAGTAAATCAAATCATTCGTTATTCTCCCGCCCTTCGAAGGCCGGGAGAATGATGCAGAATAATTTAACCAGGCTGCCATGGTAAGGGTCACCATGCTACATTGCCTACCTTCACAATAAGCATGGTGACCCCTACTCCTGGATTCTACTCATGCTTTCCATCAGGCAGAGTAGAGTCACTTTGGCAGGTTTACATATAAAAAAAAAACACAAACTTAGGTTAACATTGCTTATCTTTTAAATTGTTACTATGGTACCCGCTGAACCCCTTTTAAAAAATTAATAAAAAATATTTCGGACATCTCACACACAACATCATCTAGACCCATAATAAGGAGAGCTTGTTCTATGGGTACTAGACAACTGATATAAATACATAAAAATACTTTTTTTTGTAAATACATACATAATTATACATAGAAAACACCCAGACTCCGAAACAAATATTTGTGGCTCATACAAATATTTGGTCCGACCCGAGAATCGAACCCGAGACCAATAAGGCAGTTCACATTTATACACAAATTATATTTTTTAGGCTTTTCGTTGCATGTTGTATTGGATGTCTTCTTTATTAGTCTTTAAAATACAACTCAGGCATTAGGAATAATAATCATAATTTGAGGTCATTAATACCATCTCTATGAAAAATAAAATCTTAAACAAAAAAGTATTTTTAAAACGTGTATAGAAGTCTCACCAAACAAAAAGCAGCCAAGTGCGAGTCGAACCCACCCATGAAGGGTTCCGTATCAGCAAGTAATATCATATAAAAGTTCTTGTAGTTCGTTGTAACTTTGATCGATGTTTTTATAATGAATGAAATTGAATTAAAGGTAAATTGCTGTTTACGATTTATGACGTATTAAAAAAAACTACTTACTAGATTTCGTTTAAACAAATTTTCGTTGGTAGTTTGCATGGTAATGTACAACATATTTTTTTTTAGTTTTATCACTCTCTCATTTTAGAAGTTACAGGACACACACACACACATTTTACCACTTTATAAGTGCCTCTTATGGTTTCGGAAAAAAGTGGCTGTGACAAACGGACGGACAAACAGACAGACAAGACGAATCTATAAGGGTTCCGTTTTTTGCCATTTGGCTACGGAACCCCAAAAATGATTTTTCAAAGAAATATCAACCACAATATAATAGTGTAATAGGAACCTCTTAGATCATTCCTGAAACTGACAAGATAATGATGGGAATATTAATTGATGTGACTTATTCCGCTCATGTTTGAAGGGACGCGATCGGAATTTTTGCTTTATAGTATAATTAATTACATTCCTCTTTCAACATAAGGCTCTTCAAAACAGAATATTATAAAATGCTTCACTTTCAAATTTTAATTTAAAGGCTTTCGAGTTTAGTCATGCGTTTAATTTATGGAAATTTGTTGAATTTCTACTCTCGTTCAACCCTAGACACAATCACAAGTGCTTTGACTCTTGGTTGACTTTCGAAATATTTGTCATAAATTAAAATTAAATCCAAAGAAAGCAATGGATTTTGTTAGATATGATTTGCTTAAATAGCAAGACTAATTCCTACAGAATCCAATATTTAACGTGACGCGACACGCACTTGGCCGTTTCTTTTTAAATATCCCCGTATAGAAAACGCCCTATTTCATTTTAACGTATAAAAAAGTTCATAAGCTATACCATAAAGAGGTTTAATGACTGCGTTTGGATGTATACGAATAAGTTTTCCCTTTCATATTTATGAACTTACTCCATCAAAACTTGATTTTCTGAAGGTTTTTTACACAAAATAAACTGCAAAAAGTACGACTATAAAGCCTTATATTTTGCATGTACATTTTAAGAATCCAGTAATAGAGACCATCATCCATCTGTACATGTGGTGACGTTTTATGTATATACTGACACAGACTGTGTTGTGTGTATCTTTTGAATTGGCATCATGGAAGTTTCACGTTGAACCAACATACTCATTAACTGACTGAGTTATTCTATTATTTTATTACCTCTCTTCTTTACAAATCTTTGTGTTTCATTTGTTTACTATTGGTACTTTCATCGCTTTGAAAACGAATTGAGACAGCACTTCACAGCAGCCAGGGGTGACGTCTAAGGCGGGTCGGTGTTCCACCTCTTAGCGTGTAGAACGATGAGAGGCGGGACAGCGTCCTACCCCGGGAGTGATTCCCGCCACTCCGGGATATACCAGTTGTGAGGTACAGCAGGGAGGACTACAGAAGCCGCTAATGCGTTCCTGGTGCTCCTCCCGACTGCCGACATAGGTCGTCGCAGGGTTTTGTGAGTTGACCGATTTCCCCCTGGAGTCCCGCACACGCCCTTCGCTGACTTATTTCAAATTATTAAATTAAAATTATTAAATTCAGGATTCTTCAGCCTACTGCCGCCCACTGCTCAGCGAGGGTCATCCAAACTCAAAAATCATCATCCATCCCGGCTTTGGGTAGTAGGCACCCTGCCAACCATTTTAACTACGGACGCAAAAACGCCAGGATATTATAAGTTTGATATGTCTGTGTCTGTGTGTCTTTGTGTGTGTGTCTGTCTGTCTGTGACATCGTCGGAAGTGGTTTTAGCTCTGTTTGATAGAAATCGGTCCAATTAGACGGGATTCTTTTTTAATTTTTATTTTTGCTTGTCTTCTAGTCATCTGTCCATCGTTCCACAAAGTAGACTGTGCGTTTGCCTAATCGTGGTCTTCACTTTAACACTTGTCGGTTCCAAAGACAATCAGTCTTGCAGACGCGTGACCGGTCAATTTTCACCTCAGCATGCTGATCCTCTTTGCAAAATCGGTTACTACAATTCTATCGATTTTTTTCCTCACAGGTTCTATCAACTATAGAAACTCCCAGCATCGCAAGCTTCATCTTTCGCTGAACGAGTGTGAACTCTCGGTTTCATACGTCATCGCGGATACATTGATCCAAAAAGTCAGGATAATTTATGTATTCTAAAATAAAGGCACAAAGAAGGTTTTATCTTTCCGCCCTAGCCAAACGGTTGGTATAGGGTTGGTTTCAATTTTTCCTTCTGTTTTCAGCGCTGTTGTTTTGCAAAGTTTGCTCCTTTAGTAGGTTTTTACGATACGTACAGGATGAATGGGGCTTGCGATAATCCATATTAAGAATATTCGTTATCATACAACAAAGTTTCCAATTATTAGGTATATTTCATATTATTCTTAGGTACTAAGTGGAAGACATCACACGGATTGCACTTTCGGGCACTTAAAGTTGAGTCAAAACGTATAGTGAAACTTAAAAGCTAGTGGCTGATATTAGTCTCGTGGGATTCCGATTGTAGCCGAACTATCCCAACGCTGGACAAAGTCACTTCAGCTAATGTTCAAATTGACGTTTAGTATTTTGTTTAGCTGCTATAAAGTTAATAACTTAAATGTAATAATACATTTTAAAGATTGAAAAAGGTAATATAAACCACTTCGACTAATTATAAACAAGTTACCATTAGACTGGTAGTAGATGGAAGGTAGGAGAGCCTCGTTAATTTCAGCACGAATGTGCAGTACAGAGGCTACTACCCTCACATAGAAGACCATCCTAATAATGACAGCATTCTTGCTGTCGTATTTCGTTGGTGAGTGTGAGACCGGAGGCCCAATAATTCTGCATCATTCTCTCGGCCTCCGGAGGACGAGAGATTATTGCAGAAACAACTGACAAGGCCGCCATGGTATGGGTCACCATGCTGAATTGCCTACCTTCACAATGAGGATGGTGGCCCCTACTCCTGGATTCTGCTCCTGCCTTCCATCAGTCAGAGTAGAGTCACTTTGGTAGGCTTAAATATATATAAAAAAAAACTTTCGATTCATTTTTTGTTACGAAAAACTTTTTCCAATATCTGAAGCTTAGCTTGTTACGCAAAATGTTTTCCCGAACTAAAACTTGCAGTACTCAATAACATGTCTGTAGAACTAATAATTAGCTGAAATATTTCGTCTAGGAGTTCAATACTAATAAGACTTTTATAAATAAATTCTTTTAGAGAAAGTATTTTATGGGTTGTTGTGAGATATTAGATTAAACAAGTTTTATACTTTATCCGACTTCAAATACTGGAGAAGTCTTCAAGTCAAAGTTCAATTTTTTGTGAATTGTTTGCTTGTTTGGCCGAATTAGTATTTTCTATTTTTATATTTAATAATAAAATTATAAAATCAATTTTCATATAGAAAATTGATTTTGTAGTATATGTTTTTATTTTTTATAGTTGTATTATAATAGAAAATATTGGCACAACTACTTATTTTTTCGCACTTTTTTTAAGGTGTGAAATTCTCCTTGGGACATTCCTCCATTCAATCGATCATTTCTTATGTCACCTTAGGGATGAAATTATCAAAAATAGTTCAATAAAAATAGCGAGTGCTTACAACACACAAAACCATGAGATGCCTACATTTTTAAGTTTGTAACCGTACCAATTTAAGTCCTGCGTCGATGAATTTGTCAGTATTTTTTAACCGACTTCATAACAAATTAAAAGATTACTTTTAATATGAAAAGGTACAATTTGAAGTTCGTCCCATTTAAATTTGGAAAAAGAATTCCATATCTATCCTAGGGTGTGAAAATAGGAGATGATTGATTGTATACTCAATGAGTGTAATGCAGTATATCTTCTTACAGAGTAATCCGATTTCAAGAATATTTTTCTGTGGAAAGAGTACTACTCGAGGCTAGTTTTAAATAATTAAAAAAATAACCGTAAGGTTAAGAAAATAAGGGATGATTGATAATTCGCTGACTATACGGCATCTTTTAGATTAGGTGGACTTTAAAGTAGAATTTACCGACATTTAATAGCTGAAGTAAGTAGTAACTTTCGAAATTTCAAATATATACATGTGTAGTAATTAGTTGATTTTAAATACAAAAAAAAAATTAAAAAAAAAGACTTCCAAAAGAAATGTAAATCAGAAAATAATAAATTATTATTACTAAAAAAAGATAGGTTATATTTTGGAGAAGGACATATATGCTACTTATATTACACGCGGGTACCAAAACCACGGGCAAAAGGCACTATGAAAAGTGTTACTTGGAGTTGTAATTCAAGTATTCTCCTCCACGGGTACACTAACATCTAAATAACTGCTATAACCACTGTGCCAATTTCATTAAATGCTATAATTAATTTATCCACTTAATCATTTACTGTAAGATGCAGTATTACATCTCGTTTATGTAGCTGTAAAGAGGCGCACACACTATAGACTAGAGTTACTCTAAAATAACACTACAGTTGAAAGACACAAGGTCCATTATAAGAAGTTAGGTTTACACTTGACTCTCGACTGGGTGCTCTGTGATACAGCTTCGCATTCCTGCTTTGTTTTGTTCCATTTTAATGTTCTTCTCCGAGACCAGACGCGGTTTATAGACAGTTAGCGATGCCGGAACAAGATTCTTTATTATGATTGTACACAAAAATGTAATATTGTTCTTTTCTCAGATGACAAGATTTGATTGGACGACTTGATGAAAGTAGAATTTTGGCCTCACTTTTGTTTCATTGTAATTGTGATTTCAGATTTGAAATGAAAGTAACGAGATTTGGCAGATGATGAATTAAATAATAATGTTTGTTTGATGTGAAAATATAAATAAATAAATAATTTTGGACATCTAACACACAACATCATCTAGTCCCAAACTAAGCAGAGCTTGTGCTATGGGTACTAGACAACTCCCCGGGCCGGACGGGGTTCCAGCCCGAGTGATGGCCCGAGCCCTCGACTACATGTCGGACCACCTCAGGGGAGTGTTGGACGCTAGCCTGGCGTCCGGACGCTTCCCTGAGCGTTGGAAGTGCGGGAAGCTGGTCCTGATACAGAAGCATGGACGGCCTGCCGATTCGGTCGCGGCCTACAGGCCCATCGTGTTGCTGGACGAGACGGGCAAGTTGTTCGAGAGGGTTCTCTCTGTCCGCATCGTCCGGCACCTCTGCGAGGTGGGCCCCGACCTGTCGGACGCCCAATTCGGTTTCCGAGAAGGGCGTTCGACGGTCGACGCGATCCTGCGCCTGAGGGCCGTGACCGAAGAGGCAGTGAGCTGCGGCGGGGTGGTGTTGGCGGTGTCATTGGACATCGCCAACGCCTTCAATAGTCTGCCATTCGGCTGCATCAGGGCCGCACTCCAGTACCACGGAGTGCCAGGGTACCTGAGGCGGCTGGTGGCAGACTATTTAGAGGAGCGTACCGTCGAGTACGAGGACCGAGATGGCGCCTTGAGACGCAGGACCATGTCGTGCGGTGTTCCACAGGGGTCTGTCCTAGGACCACTCCTGTGGAACATGGGATACGACTGGGCCCTACGAGGGCGTCTCCCCCCCGGGCTGGGTGTAATCTGTTACGCAGACGACACCCTGGTCACGGCCCGGGGGGCAAACTTTGAAGAGGCGGCGCGCCTGGCCACCACGGGAGTCTCCCGGGTGGTCGGGCGCATCGAGGCGCTGGGTCTGCGGGTGGCCCTGGACAAGACGGAGGCCCTATTATTTCATGGGCCCCGTCGCGGTCCGCCCGCCGGGGCCTCGATCGAGGTCAACTCGGTCCTCGTACCGGTCCGGGCCCAGATGAGGTACCTGGGTCTGGTCCTCGACGGTAGGTGGCTCTTCGACGAGCACTTCCGACAGCTTGGCCCTAAGTTGGTGGGCACTGCCTCCGCCCTAGGGCGACTTCTGCCCAATCTGGGCGGGGCCAGTGTCCCCACTAGGCGGCTGTACACGGGGGTTGTCCGGTCAATGGCGCTTTACGGTGCACCGGTGTGGGCGGCGGCTCTGTCCGCCCAGAACAGGGCGCGCCTCTGGCGCCCCCAGCGGATACTGGCGGTCAGAGCCATACGTGGATACCGCACGGTGTCCACAGAGGCGGCGTGTGCCTTGGCCGGAACACCCCCGTGGGATTTGGAGGCGGAAGTGCTCGCCGAAGTTTATCGGCGAGTGGCTGACTTCCGGGCGGAGAGCGGATTTCGCCCTCCGCCCGAGGACGTGCGCGAGTGGCGCGAAGCCGCTCGCCGAGCCACCATGCTGAGATGGTCGCTCCGGCTGGAGACCCCACGCGCTGGCTTAGCCGCCGTGGAGGCTCTTCAGCCGGTCATCGAGGAGTGGGCAGGGCGGCAGCACGGGACCCTTTCCTTCCGGCTGACGCAGGTACTTTCCGGGCACGGTTGCTTCGGAAAGTACCTGCACT
This sequence comes from Phragmatobia fuliginosa, assembly GCA_932526445.1. Taxonomy (NCBI): domain Eukaryota; kingdom Metazoa; phylum Arthropoda; class Insecta; order Lepidoptera; family Erebidae; genus Phragmatobia; species Phragmatobia fuliginosa. The sequence continues at coordinate 2,210,462 of OW052066.1, read as the reverse complement.
CGGTCGCTAGGAGGGAACCGAGTCCCGCCTGCCACCACTGCGACTGCAGTGAGGACACGGCCCAGCACACGCTGGCGGTCTGCCCCGCTTGGGCGGCGCAGCGCCGGGTCCTCACTGCAGTCATCGGAGGGGATCTCTCGCTGCCGGCCGTCATAAGATCGATGGCCGGCAGCGACAGTTGTTTTACCGCGGTCGCAACCTTCTGCGAGGACGTAATCTTGCAGAAGGAGGTGGCGGAGAAGGCCCGGGAGGATTCCATCCAATCGGACCCGATCCGCCGCCGGCGCCACGGGCGGCGGAGGCGCGCATACCTGCGTCTCATGCCGCCCTGAGAGTGGCCGCGGATGGGCGGGACGGGTTTCCCGTCCGTCCGCAGTAGAGGCCAACCGCGAGGGGGCGACGTCCGCGTGCGACCGGACGTTGACTAATTAGAGAGTAAATTTTGAGATGGTGCCCGCAACAGTGCGGGCAGGCGCCGGTTGGAGTCCAGAAGGAAATCCCCTCCCTGGACTCCTCCCAATACAAAGGCGCAGAGAGGGTCATACCGTGTGGTTTTAGTCGGTTCGAGTCCGACACACCACCCCGCCGTAACCCCCGACGGGGTGACGGTCCGTGGGGATTTCCACACTTAAAAAAAAAATAAAAAAATAAAATGGGTACTAGACAACTGATATAAAAATACATAAACATACATTTTTTTGTAAATACATCCATATTATACATAGAAAACATCCAAATTCCGAAACAAATATTTGCAGATCATACAAACGTTTAGTCCGACCCGGGAATCGAACCCGAGATCTCTTGATCAGCAGCCGCATACGCTAACCTAGACCAACAAGGCAGTCGTAAGTATCTAAGTTGTTATACGATGGTCCTATATTTAAGGCCTCTCGTAAAGGATGTCCACTAATCGTCGCACGTTTAAAAAAAAATCGGCCAAGTGCTTGTCAGGCCACGCACAGGAAAGGGTTCCTCAGTCACCCATAATGGTACGTGGATTAGAAAATGTATCCAATGGATAATTGTTATGTTTACGTATTAATGCGTTGATTTTGTATGACTTTTCCAAGTAAGCGCATTGTAAAAGTTAAGCCTCTATAACTCCTGAACTAACAAAGTCATCTAATTCGTTATAGTTTTCATTTAAAGTTCATTATATGGACCACTATCACAATTTTTTCGGTTTTTACAAAAAAGTGGCCTTTAAAGTGGAATTTCTCGCAAACGGATACCTAAATCAAAAAATCGTCTTAACAACCCCTTAATGTTTTTAAAAGACCTATATAATGATACCCTACATGATGGGGTAGCCGTGAGAAAAAAAAACATCCCCACTTTACGTGTAGGGGAGGTAACCTAAATAAAAATATATTTCATAATTTTATTGTAGCACTTTGTCGACGTAATTACAATACATATTCATGCAAAGTTTCATCTTTCTAGCACTTACTGTTTGGACGATAAGTCGAGGACGGACGGACGGACGGAAGGACAGACGGACATGACATATCTATAAGGGTTCGAAGTCATAAACTTCGGAACCCTAAAAAGTTGTAGATCTTTTAATTACCTACAACTTTGCCATTTAACTTTTTTCCTTGTAGTTTTGCCGGAAATCGAGATAAACCGTTTTTTACCCTTTGTTGTATATATTTAGCCATCCAATCTGACTCTACCCTGCCTGATGGAAAGCATGAGCAGAATCCAAGAGTCGGGGCTACCACACTTGCTGCGAATGCGGACAATAATGTACTGCGGCCCACACTATGGCGGCTTAGTGAGATGCTTTATCACGCCCCGGTTAAAGGACCCGAAAACCTCTACCCCTTCCCGACCTCAGATCGCCCGTAAATTATTTTTCCTTTCATTTTTATAATATTCTCCTCCTTTTCCAATAGGTTTCATCCTACTATAATTTTATTTGTTTTCAAAAATGATCTACCCTGGTCTACTGGTCTATATGTCATTTACAAACTATCATTATGGTTGCCATGCAAGTATGTTATGCCTAGCAACCTGTGAAGTTTTGACAGGAGGTAAACAGTGATACATTTTGACATCTTCGATTTATGTATTTTTATAATCACCTAGCTTTGGTCTTTGTATCTCGATTATTGCAGTAAAAAGTAGCCTATGTCCTTTCCCAAGTTCAGTTCTATCATCATACCGAATTTCATCAAAATCGGTACAGTGGTTTAGGCGTGAAAGCGTAACAGACAGACAGACAGAGGTACTTTCGCATTTATAATATTAAGTAGGGATTAAAAAAAAAACTACTCACTAGATCTCGTTCAAACCAATTTTCGTTGGTAGTTTGCATGTTAATGTACAACATATATTTTTTTTAGTTTTATCACTCTCTTATTTTAGAAGTTAAAGGGGGGGGGACACACATTTTTCCACTTTGGAAGTGTCTCTCGCGCAAACTATTCAGTTTAGAAAAAAATGATATTAGAAACCTCAACATCATTTTTGAACACCTATCCATAGATACCCCACACGTATAGGTTTGATGAAAAAAAAATTTTTAGGTTCCAGTTCCAAGTATGGAGACTCCCAAAATGTATTGTTTTTTTTCTTTATTTATGTAAAAATCTTAATGCGGTTCACAGAATACATCGACTGACCAAATTTCAACAGTATAGCTCTTATGGTTTCGGAAATAATTGGCTGTGACATACGAACGGACAGACAGACAGACAGACAGACAGACAGACAGACAGACAGACTTGACGAATCTATAAGGGTTCCGTTTTTTGCCATTCGGCTACGGAACCCTAAAAAACGTACATGATTATCTTCTCGATATGGCAGAGTCACGCAATTAATGAAATTGTATGCCTTCTTAAAGTCCCTTTTCACAGTGTATGTATTTATGTATGTTTATGTATATATTTTGTATATATATATATCTATTCCTATATATGTATATGTTAACTCATGTTATATTAGTTTATTTTTATACCAATTGCATATTGCTCTGGACAGCTCTAGCCTCGATGCACCTACCATATATATCTCTACACCCCCCAAAGGTCGGCTGGTAGAGAATGCCTTGGGCATTAAGTCCGTGAAAGTGCATAAAGTTGTAAATAAGTAAATAAATAAAGTGATACCCCTAGTTTTCTGCCTGCTACTGGAAAACAAGCTCACTCATATGCATTACTATTTTTCGCCCGTGGTTTGCCCGCGTGTAATTATGTCGGTTATCATGGTGTGTCACCCCTACTCATGCCGCGCGCGTGTCGTAAAAGGCGACAAAAGGATAAACTATGCAAGACAACATCAATGCAAAGAGAAGGAACACTTGAAACAAACCCTTCTGGCCAGCGTGGTATAGTAGGCCAAAACCTCCTTCTTAAGGAGAGACCTATGTCCAGCAGTGGACTGTTAAAGGCTGTTATTGATAATGATCACGGTAAAAAGTATGTCCTTTTGCAGGCTCTATATTATCTGTGTTCTAAACTTTATTTGAATCAGTTCAGTGGTTTTCCGACAGGCAGATAAAGATACTTTCTCATTTAAAATAATAATAAGGGTTACTTGTATCCGTTAGATTTCATAATCAATACAATTCAACCCTCAATCAATACAAGTCAAGTCAAACATGAAATGGGGAATAGAAATCAAAATTAATTTACAAAACATTGCGATGGCGTCAATCAAAATTAACTTCAATTAAAATTAACCTGTGTATCCTCAACGTGTATTAAAGTTTGTTATTTATTCATAGACCAGTTTAAGTATTGACCCATTGTTTTGTTAATTACTAAAGAATTGACTTGTTACTTTCAACTCAAACATCTTTCTGTTCGAGCGAACTTGGGGAAAAGTTCCGCAATAAATTAAATGTATGACTCAAGATTCTTTAGTCGAACAGAAATCAGTTAAAAGTTCCGTAATAAGAACTTTATAACAATTACTTTGAAAAATTTATAACTCTGGTGAATAACTTCGAAGTGAAAGATTCTCTAGGAAAGTATACTATGACAAGATATTCTTTCGTTGCAGATCATTTTGTGGCTTCTCAGAATTTTGTAGTTGAAGAGTATATTTAAGAAACTAATGTTTCAAGAAAAGTTGGTGGTCGGCTAATTAGGTTTTTCTAATAGAATTTGATTTACCAGAGGAGAGAGATATTTTTCCTGATACGGGACGCAGGAAGCCATTGGATACGACTGAAAGAAAAAGTGTGTTTATATTGGAAAGTATGTGACCAAGAAAGTTAACATTTCGGTTGTATTTTTTTAATTTTTTACTTCAGAATTCCGTTATGTAAGAATAAATTTTATAAATTAATTTTATTCGATGCGACTGGGCACAAAAAGCAGCAGTCCGATGTCTGTGGTGTGCCATGGGTGAGTTATATATTCACCGGTAGAGAGCAATGGTTAACGCGTAAGTGGGCCCCCTCGACCGGGGCATTACTACCCTCAAACAGAAGACCAACCAAAAGTGACAGCATTCCTGTTGTCTTCTTTTGTTACTGAGTGTGACACGGGAGGCCCAATCATTCTGCATCATCTCTTCATGGAGAATGATGCAAATACATCTTACTAAGCCTACATGCTGCTTTGTACTCCTGGATTCTACTCATGCTTTCCATCAGGCACAGTAGAATCACTTTGACAGGCTGCTTCAATATAAAAAGTCATTGGCCAGTTTTTTTAAAATTGAAATACTATCCTACTCATATTATAAACGCGAAAGTTTGTGAGTATGTATGTATGTATGTTTGTTGCTCTTTCACGCAAAATCTACTGAACGGATTTGGATGAAACTTTACAGTTATATCGCTAATAAATCAAAATATCACATTGGCTACTTTTTACTGCAATAATCAAGATACAGGCGGGCAGAGCCGCGGGCGAAAGCTAGTCTAAATATATTCGTATATGTTCGTAACGCTTAGGTGGCATAGCGCGACGTAGCTCTTCATCAAGATGTTCATTTTCTATATTTTAAAGAATCTTAAACTACGAGTATTACACATGAACCCACAGAATTTACTATGAGTCAATCTCTCTGATATTCAAACAATTCGGAAACAGGTTTTAGTGTTTATTGTTGTCAAACAGGCGAAGAAGATTCTCCTTTAAATATGTAGTAATGATCAAATATGTAGTTATCATAGGTTTTTATTAGCATTAAATCATTGGAGAGTAAACTTCTTAGGAAATACTATAAATGAATGAAATCTAATAATTTGCATTGGAATACAAAATGAAACAACAATTTATAACAAAAAAGAGTTTCAAACTCATATCACATTACAAACTGCGTATCGTAATGAACCTACATCGACGTACACAAGAAGACTTTTATCAAAGTTAATATTACAATGGAACAACTTCAAGAGTCATAAGAGGCCCACGTATGTCTTCCGAAGAAATACCCAAACACACTCGAACAAAGCAAATTTCTCTTATCGGTTGCAAATTTATCTTCAAGTCCTTTGCGGAACAATATAATTTATTGAACAGAACCATTTGTTTGTTGAAAATCTCGAAGAACTGAGAACAAACGTAATTTTTAAACTTTTGAATATTTAATAAAGAAAGTACTTACTAGAAATTAGAGATTTTAAAAATATTGAACTTGCATCTTTTGTGGTCCACATATACATAGGCCTCTCTTAAGAACCCTATGAAAAAGCTTACGAAAGAAAAAGGACTTCTAAGAAAAAGAAGCATAAATGTTCCACGCTGGCTAAACGGACTGGTATAGGAATTGCATCAAATTATCCTTCTCTTTCTAATGATGTAATTACATCATTTACCGCAGTCTACTCTGGGGGAGGTTCTCAGGGATGGTGATACTTAGTATTCTTAATACGTCAGCAAGACAGACCTGGTCACTTGAGTCACATGTACGTTACCACCCCAAACCTCTTCTCACGGAGTGACTGAGCCTAACATTCCTCCCTTGATAGTAAAAATACTAATTAGAGAAGCTCAAGATTACTACCAGTGGAAACTAAGCGAAAAGTCAGACTATTCAAAGCTATAAAAATAATGTTATAACTCATCTTCTAGGTTCCGTAGTACATATTCAGAAAGTTCCTCTAAAAAAATTGCAAGGAATTAAAATTACAAAACAAAGTGTACAAAGAAATTTCTCAATACCAAACGATCGACCAGTAACTTTTAAATATTCTCTCTCATTTCTTGCGAAATAGACCAGTACAACGACATATTGCAAGGATTGTGCCAACTTCAATAAAATCCTTCTACATAAGCAACAAAAAGGGAACTCAAACGAAATTCTTACAAGAATTGTACTTTATGAGCATTTGTTACAGTAACACTTTAAAGTATAAATGCAATCTTCCAAAACATCTCTTAAACTTCTTTGTATCAGAGTTTTATTTTTATTTGCAGACAATGTATGCCCTGTTCCTTCCTCGCTGAGCTCGCTCAAATAGGTAGGTACAATAACAATACAGTTTAATAATAACAGCATTATAAAATGAAAAATCGTCTAACAACTGATGAAGAGTGTGGCTACAAATTCAGTGACAAAAAGCTTTGCCAAGTATTCATTAACGATTCGAAATCTTTTACAATATCTTTCACCATAAATAGTCTTTAATAAAGCATTACTTGATAAATAGGCTTTCCTTTAAAATTAATCCTGTAGCGATTTAACTGTAAAAATATAACCGACAAGCAGACAGATAAATATAATTAGTTTCAAATTTCTATTACTAATATGGATAAGCTATCATAAACATTTTCTTAATTTTCATTTACAAGGTAATCTCATCTTATACTAGTTAAAACCGTACACCCAGATGATTGATCCACATATGGATAAATTTATATGTAAATAAATATAGATAAATCTCACCCAGACACAGAAGAAATTATCGCGCTCATAACACCACTATCTATTATGAGTAGGAATCAAATCCAAGACCTCTAGTCTGATAGTCAGGATCACTTAACTTAGGGTCTAGGGATTTTATGTATTTGACATGACAGACACACTCTGAAACAAATATTTGCAGATCATTCAAATATTTAGTCCGACCGGATTATTAAGTCTCAATTGCATACGCTGTCCCACTGAGATGGTCAAATGATTAATCATAGCTTATGCTTTCATTATGCTGATTTAAGAGCGGTAAATCGTTGATTTCTTGGCCCCAACGGGTGTGGCATCTAAATAAACCACAAGTGAGGGCAACTCGGGTCGAGGGTCGTGTCCCCCTCAGCAATCAGTTAACCTAGCGAGGACTTTTCATAATACTCACTTTTCTTCTCATGAATATTTAAGATGAATTCTACTGATTACAGAGTACTGATTTAGGTCCAGTACACTGAATACGAATACCTACGGTACACCATTTTGTACATTGTTCTAAGTAACAAGACTATTTTGTCAATCTTTTGTGTACTCGTTTACAGTTATTTTTTTTAGACTTTTTCCAAACTGTTGATGACGAAATCCAAAGTACTTCAATTCACATTAACTTACTTGAATCCCTTTAGAATTTAATCGCTAGCCCATATAAAACCAATCAGCCTGTTTATGTAGGTAAATAATATTACAGACTAAAAATTAAACCAACGAGTATTCATTCTAGAGTATTCTAGTAAAAAAATAAAAAAGCAAACTTAACATTTAAAAATAAAGTAGACGATAAAGCTGAACTATTATCCGAAACAAGGTTAAAAAAAATATTTCCCGATTAAAACATCTCATAATTGTAAAGCAAAATACAGCACAAAAGACCTGTGTACAGAAAATATTTTCTGGTAATCATACCCTGTTTATATTCAACATAATAACGAGAAACTTAAAGATAAAAATTACACGGGGCTTTTAGCGTTTATTTACGTTGTCATAGCTCAGGGTGGCCCCATTAAAGCAGCCGTTGAGAGGGTGTAATGTTTTAAACTCGAAACTCGACGCCCGTTAACATTGCAGACTGGCCAACAAAAAGTATACTAGAATCATTTCATCACTTTTCTGATTACCATTTCAGCCATAAAATAATACATTCATTACACTCACTTAAAAAGTTTTACAATAAATAATTTGTACCTGGGCGACCGAGCTTTGCTCGGTTATCATATTTTACTAAGTGGTACTGAAAGAGTAGTATAGATGTCTTACGCAATGCTAATAAAGAAAAACGCACGAAAACTCGCGTTTTCCCAAACTTAAAACTTATCTAGGTCGATTTTTCACCACCGAAAGCTTCCAAATAGCAAATTTCAGCGAAATCGTCAGAGAAATTGCCAAGATAACAAATAAACAAATACGTGTAACTACAAGAATTGATCGTATTAGATATTACTCGTAGATATGCCGCTCACACCTAACATCCAAGACTTTTAGAAAATGCAAAATAAATCTACTTTTTTCTAGTTTATTTAGTTCATTGAAAACTACTTCAGTTGATCTTTTCATTTCTATGGACGATACGTGAGAAATAATAATAGACAACGAACCAAATTATATATTATACGGAATTCAATTTTGATTCAGTGCAAAAATCTTACGTTCTTTAGATTAAGTTATCTAACAGTATTTATTTATGCCTAGTTAGTAACTTGTAATAACTGATATTCAGGTAGTACAACATCACTGAAAAGAGAAGGAAAATTTGTAACAAACCCAATACCAACCTGGCCAGCGTAATAAAATAGGCCTAAAACTCCTTTATAAGGAGTGGCCTATGTTCAACGGTGTACTGTTAAAGACTGTTGAAAATAATGATGATGATATTCAGGTAAAACCGGTTGAACTAGTATCAACAACCCATAACGTCCCATTGCTGGGCTCGGGTCTCAAGAGAGCGTTAAGGCCATACAACCTCACGCTGGCCGAGTGCAGGTTGGGGACTGGCAAGGCATGTTGTGGCTACGTAATCTTTTCTTTGCATATTTTTAAGCGGCACGAAGGCTCCAACTAAGCTTCACGACTGCTATCTTCTGACAACTATCGGGATTTACGTGACCTCCTACCAATCATGGAAACACTCGTCACATACCATGCCACAAACGGTCACCCATCTAGGTCTGACCGCACCGTCGTTGCTTACCTTCGGTGATTGTTTCTAATCACCTAAGGCTACTCGGCTATGAACGCTTTTTAGTGTATGAATTAGGGGTTGAACTAATAGCGGACCCCAATTGTCTTAGGAATAATAAAAACTAAGAAGATAAACTGTAATTTGTAATATAGCACCCGATTTTAAACAAAAATTCTTCGAATCTGTTTTTGCTATCTATATGAAAAAGTCGCGCAACTGTCGCCCGACTTATTCATCGCTGTGTCTATCCAGTCAGAAATGTCTAACAACAAATGGGGTTTATTAGGCATAATGAGTTTCGTAGTCGTGCATTAACGTATTATTTGTGACTCCAGCGAGACTTAACAACATTAGTACGTATGGCAACCCCCTAATGTCACCTATCATCACTCATTCAATTTGGAGAAAAATGGTTCTGTAGATGATTATGTAACCTGCTTTTTTCATACGTTTTGTAGTATCGCTTGATGTTGTTTTCAGATCCCGATGTTACACGGCTACTTGATAGGTTTGTCGATTTCTTCTTCTTCATTGTCTTTATTACACAAAGTATCGGCCCACTGACCTTGGGCCCGTCCCAAGCAAGGTGCAGACAGTGGAGAGAAGGGGTGTCCTTGTCGAATCCGTTTGTGACACCGGCTGAGAGCCTTCCACCTGGACATAAATTACCGTTGCCAATCTGGAGGTCCTTAAATAGAGTTCGGATCCAAGTTGGCCGAAGCAAACTGGACCTGTTGTGTATGACGGTGTTGTCTCGGACGGTGATGATCTCAGCTGTTTGTGCGGTGCAATTGAAACAATGTCCTCTTGCAGCGTGCCTTTCGTGCCCAGACAGCTGCACACATGAGGACCTGATGGCTGCCACCGATAACGCTATTAAAGTGGCCGCGTTTTGGGCTGAAAATATATATTTGTTCCGACAGTGTAAGATACGGTACGGCGTAATATACGCCACTAGACCAACAAGGCACTCTTAACCACTAATATTAAATAATATTTTTTGAAATGATACCTGTCAATATACCAGGGTATAATAAATAAAAGCTAATCTCACGTAAGCGGTCATAAAATAGCCAAGTTATAGCTATTAAGTCGTATCTTCACCGAAACTACGTCTAAGAAGCATCTAAATTCGATTTAAACTCAATAATCCTTGCAGATGGAACTTTAAATCGCAGTTTTGCTATTAAGTTTTTGACTAACAGCCAATTTATTGTTTATTTGGTGACTCTTTTTTGTTTGAAGCACGGTTTCATTTTATATTCTTAACGTTATGTAACTGACTTCTTATAGACGGAGGTTTTATAAACCACTGTTTGTGTTTTAGTCCAGTCACGTTAGTAAAATAAAGGGGTTCACCGATTCCGAGGTGAAACCCTAATTCGACTAGACTATTAAGTAAAAGAATTGAATTAAATTCCAATATTTTTGTGTATTAAGTATAGGTATCGTAAGCCCAATCACATGAGTGGAAAGATAATACCTAAATTCCTTGTGATTTTGATTAAGGGTCCTCTTTTTTAACTCGACTAAGAATACTAATAGAATTAAGGCTTATATGAAGTAGTAGGAATGTAGAAAGTAGTAGGAGTCATGTTTTGTTCTCTTACATTATTTACAGGTTCCTCAATAGTAAACAGTGAAAATGTGTTTGCCGACACAATGATGACTTGCAGAATTTATACTCTGTGGTCGTCCATAGCTTCTGTAGCCACAGAATCAACATTAAAATAACTCACAAATTACACACTAACTACTGATGATGACCATAATATACGTGAAAAGTTTTGGGACATTAGTGTTTATGAGTTTAATGGCATGAGTATTTGTTTACATGAACAATAATCTAAACGGATTATCTAATTGCTGTAAATAATTAAGGAGGACAGCAAATTAAATTTTAGATATATTTTTAATAAATATTTTATTGATAAAACATAAATATTTTACTTAGCACTTACAAGTAGCAACTTAAACAATCAATTGCCTGATACATTCTTCCATTTATCTCACTGTCTGTAGCCATAGAAAAATGAACATTTGAGTTAAACTTTAATTTAATAGTTCTGGCCTTGGAGTCAAGTAAACAGCACTAGACAGCTATGAAACAAGTTACGTCCTACAACAAGGGCTTACCATGACACGTTTGATTTTAATATTGGCCTCAAGAAAAAAATTGTCAATTTCAGAAAAAAAATCGAAAAGTTACATTATGTGCTAATATTGATAAGCTTCTAAAGAAACACAAACTAAAGTACTACTATATTTTACTAATAAGAATGGATATCTTATAATTTGATAACTAAGAAGGTAAAGAAGATTTTCAAACTATATTTTTTTACTTTATCACACATTTACGCAAAATATGCGTGGTATTATTATATTTTTAATATAAGCGACCGGCAATGTAATACGTAATAACCACAAAGGATTATGTATGAAATATTTGTAGTCTTTTTTACCCTATTATAAGCGATATTACTTTAATAAAGAAATCCCGGTGTATCTAAAGTTATGGCTACCCTAAGCCACAGCGGTGCGGCAAGTTAAAATGTGCTTGTTCTAAAAACACGATGAAAGCCTGCCAAATGTACGTTATTTAAGTTTATGAACATACGGGATCATATTGTTTCAGGACCAGTGATGTTTTGATCATGTTTGTAGTTCTAAATATAGGAATTTCTAGCTATTCACCACGGTTCTATCAAAGTCCGTTTAGTACTTTTTTTGCAAGAAATAATAACAAACATCGTATGGATGTTCGTTACTATTTCGTTTGCATTTATTATATTGTAGAATGTTATAGTTTTATGTTCTGAAGTCATTGAAACATATAAATAAACATTAGGATGACTTAAATGGACTTAACCTTTTTGTCACACTGCTATCACAAATAAGTATAATGTCTCCATCTACATGTTTTAATACACGCACAGTGAGCTTTTTTATATTTAGCCCACCAAATTGACTCCAACCCGCCTGATAAAAAGTATAAGCATAATCCATCACACTAATACTATATATATATATATATATATATATATATATACTAGACAATAAAGTTTGGGGCCCAAACTATGGCGGCTTAGTGAGATGCTTTTTCATGCCCCGTTACTATTATTATTTACTAATATTATTATTACTCACAAGTAGAGATACATTTTGAATTTAATAATTTAGAAATATCTTAAAGTCTCAATGATACAGCAACAACCAAAGTTTGGTAACTTTCCATTTTAAATCAGTAACACCTTAACAAATTGTAATGTAAAGTATTTTAAGCGAAACAATGTGCTGTGTGTTTTCGTGTGCTGTTTATAAATACAAATGTATATTTTATGTATTTATGAGTATTTTAAAGACTTTAAACTAGATATGTATTCATTCTTCGGTAAATTACAGCTATGACAAAGTAATAGCCAAAGTTCGGCAAAATTGAGTTCGAATTTGATACTTTGAGTCAACATTGGCATCAATTCGTTGTGGTTTATCTTTATGATGGAATAAATAGGTCAATGTGTCATTTTGAACTATTGTATGTATTTATTAAATTCCTGGCCCGCGGTAGGCTTTAAATAGTAAATACTGAGATTTATACACTGCTAATAACGATATTACTAAATATGATGATATTGACTGACTGACTGACCTTAATAAATTGATTATTACTTTTCCTAAGCCTTTACGAAATGTATATTGTTGTAAGTTGTAAGAAGTTGTAAACTTGCGAGAGACAATGTTTATTTTAAAATGTTTTTATGACGATTATTAATGGTGGGTAAAAAACTGTAATTAATGTTATTAATTTAGAATTCACTGATGAGCTAAAACTAAAAATGATTTTGGACTAAATCTTGCTAGGATAAAAATAAAATTTTAAGAAAGAATACTTTCTAATAAACAAGCTTTTTATTATTACTTGTTAAAACGAGCCAATGAGCTAAACTCGATCAGATTCTGTCGTTTTATTGCGTACTTTTTATATCCACATTCCAGCTTCAACATGAGACCTTGATATCCACATTGGATCATAGTACTCGTTAAGACAAATCGAACAAGCCAAAACTCGATGGGGTTGTGTCGGTTTATTGTGGAGCTCCTATGGCCACCTTTCATTTCCAGCGTCAGATAAGCTCCAAGTTATCATTATTATGCATTGTTACGTAATATACATACGTACCTATGCAAAAACCGGGAAGTAGGTCAAACTTTGCTAGCAAGATTTCATTTCAGATGAAGGGACAGATGACATTAAATAAACGCTTGTAAAAATGAGGAAAAAGAATGGAACAGTAAATGAATGAAGAAAAAAAATGAATGTGGTATGAGGTTCTATAACTTATTGAAGTAATTATTACAAGTTATTTGAAATAAATACGATTTATGATAGAATATAGAGATATAACAACATTAACATCATCAGTCTATCGTAGTCCACCACTGAACAAAAGCTTCATAATGTATTTTAATCAATTTTCCTTTTTTCAAACTGCACAAATGTACCGTTGACAGCTCTGATGTTAAAGTGGTGTGGCTTCAATTTAATGGTTTCTGAAGTTTTTGGTGTTTTTATTATCTTCAAGTTTAATATTATGTTAAATAACAGTATCTTCATCAGCATCATTGCAAATCTAATACCTGAAAATTGTATCAATTTATTAGTTAACTTTATAATCTTAACATTGTCCCTGCTAAGTATATTTCGTCATAAAAACCTACCAATCTGTAAATACCAATGAAATTATTCTACTAGCTTTCGCCCGCGACTCCTCCCGCGTGTATTTCGATTTTTGCAGTAAAAAGTAGCCTATGTGTTTATTCTGATGTATAAGCTATATTACTGTAAAGTTTCATCCAAATCCGTCCTGTAGTTTTTGCGTGAAAGAGCAATAAACATACATACTCACAAAACTTTCGCGTTTATAATATTAGTAGGATAGTTCTTTATGATACAAATAATGGAATATATTACCAATACAAGCCCGAGGACCTCCTCCAAAGGGAGTAAATGTAAAAGGTTTAATTTTAACTTTGTTCTCTTCCAAAAACCGGTCGGGGTCAAACTTGTCAGGTTCAGGCCAATATTTTACGTCCATATGAATTGAGTTCACCGAGTTATATATTATATCTCCAGGCTTCAACTGAAATGTTTCTGATTAGTAATTTTGTGTATTAAGTAATAAAGAAACGTTGATTACAAAAAGAAATGTGAATCCTAATTCTTGAACCAAGTTAAAGGCTTTTGCTTAAATAGATACAGAATATTCATTGTTTTTAATCATCCTAACATAAATAAATAACTGTTATTTCCAGATATCGTGACAATAGGTACTAACCAAAAAGGGTTTCCCGCCTTCTCTGGGCGGAGGCAATTCGTAGGCCTTAGTGCAAGTTCTATCCAATATAATAGCTGGAGACCATTTTCTTAAGCTTTCTGTAAATTCACAACCAGTCAGGAGTCACTAAGGTTTTTATATAATACTAGCTTCGCCCAAAAATCCGCAGATATGTTATCCGCGGGGCGAAGCTAGTTCAAAATAAAAGAAGCTTTACTTTACTAAGCTTAAGTCAGTGAAAGTCCCTTCAAACAGATATTTTTAGAAATATGAAGATCTTTATTAAGTGTGTGATCTGGTCAAAGTATAGAGGGACTTGCTAAGAAGATTATTTGAAAATCTAGAGTGTTTCTTTATAAATAAATGTAAATTTCTAGGTATAAAAATGTACATGCCATTAATAACAGCATCTAAATACTTCATTTCAGCCAACTGTTCAAAAGAAAATAATCCATGTTCCTTATGTTTTCTGCATTCCTGGTACAATTTGTCTTGTATATCTGGATTTAAAGCAAGTTCGTGTATAGTCATTACTAAGGCTGATGCTGACGTTTCAAAGCCAGCGAAGAAGAAAATAAATACTTGGCCAGTTATCTCATCTGGAGTCCATTCTAAAAATTAAAAAAAAATGTATATTTTGTACAATAGGTAGATATCTATATAAGAAAATAAATAAACGTGGAACGACACACACACTGTACAGTAACTATTCAGTAATCTGTGACTGTACACTTTCTTACGAAAATTGCGTGGACCGAGGAATATGAAATTTCGCACAAGATAGGAGTACTACAAGAAGCTATTTATTTTAAATAAGCATTAGATCAATATTAATGAAACGTCACACACACTACCATGCATTTAACACACACACGCATACATACTCTTTTGTTACAGGCCTTGCCTTGGCGAAATGCGTCATTATAAAAGAAGTTATATGTAGTCTTTGATAATAGAAACTTAATATTGTTTGCCAGTTTTAGTTCAAGTTAATTATGATCGAATTTCAACCATTAGTTTTATTTATTTCTTCAACAGTGTTTACGTTTGTAGGATTTTGTGAAATACACAGTGTGTAAGGGTTATTGTCGTTAATATATTATCCTCATTAAAAAACAATCCTAAAAAAAAATTATTTGGAATACAAAGAGTGCTACTTGCATTTACCTCTTTTAGCCTCCATCAGCAATTGGATCATATCTGGTCGTTCTATCTTCTCCTTTTTTCTGAATTCCACAGATGTCGCGACTATGTTAGAAAAGAAATCGTAAGTCTTGTCTGTGAATATTCGAAAGCCAAGTTTCTGTTAAACAAAATGTTATGCTAAATTTCACTATACCTAATTCAAATCGAAAATCTACGAAGAAAATATTCTGGTTAAACCGGTGGAACTAGTAGCCGACCCCAAATAGCCTTGGCAATAATAAAGGTTAAGAAGAAGAAGAAGACTTATCTTATTTCACTAAACAAAATGGTAAATACGCAGGACGACCTAATGGTTGCCACCGATAACGCTATCAAAGTGGCCGCGTTCTGGACTGAAAAAATATAATTTTCCGACACGTAACATTTGCCATCGAAACGCTAAGAAGAAGATCTTTCTCAGTTCAACATTAAGTAATACGTGCCTTGCCAAATTGTGGAAACTGAGTGAACAGCATAAACAGCAACCTCTGTCTAAGAGTTAAGTCAAAGAGTTCGTTCCCCATCTTGTAGAACTCATTGTCTCTGTCTTTCAGTGAGTTGACTTGAAATCCAAAAGCTGCTGACGCTATCACATCGTTGGTATACCGATGTATCAGATCGTTTACATCGATATCCTGGTCCTGTCGTTCTGTAAACATAATTTACTTTGTCATCCGTGTAAGTAGAAACTTTATTAGTGTATGAGAACAATTGAATGTAGATATTTAAAGTGATAGTGTATCGAGAGTGAGAATGTGTTTAAGTGTGGCAATAATGAGTGGTCCGAGTTATGTTTGTAAACAAACTGAGTGTTATTTTGCTGTATCTGTGTTTGTAACATGTTTTTTATTATATCTTGTTTATATTACTTCGTATTATCTGGTACATTTGAATTTTATTCTGTGTCTATTAATGAGATTTCTCATTGGCTGTCTGTCTTCTGTTTCTGTCTGCTCATATTTTGACAATAATATTGAATTAAATAAATCTTGGAAGTAGATTCGCGCCAATTTCTAAATGTCAAGATGTATTAAAGTTTATTATTCATTAAAGCTTGAATGACAATCCTTGAACAGATACCAAGAAGCTATAAATATTTTGTTAGTTTATTTTTGGTACCAAAATTACCAAACAACATGGAAGCTATTATTTAGGCATCTTTAAGTGACTGAGATCAAAAGTAAATAAGTGTGTGTGATAGATTCTTTTTTGTACTTTCATACTTTTAAAGACAAAAAAAAGTGCTTAAAGATGTACGAGACTTAATTTTAATGCTAAAAATGGTGATGATGATAATACTTTATGAAATATGTAATATCCACATACCGTACAAATATTCCACGATATTGTTTGTGATATCGGACATTAAAGGTAAAATACATTTCATCTTAGAAGAAGTGAAGGCCGGACTGAGTGTGTTCCTCATATCGTGCCATTTTTCCCCTGTAGACAAATGATTGGTATAAGATTTCAATTGAACAAAAATCAAACATTCGGTGATGGATTAAGAATACAGAGCCGGTCAGAAAACCAACAAAGCAGAACAACACAGCACTGTTTAGAGAAGGAAAACTTGAATCCAACAAAATCATACCACTGGCGTGTTAGTAGACCACCTGTACCTTCTAGGAATAGATCTAGCAGTTAGCACTTTAAAACCCTTGATGATAAGCCGTTTAACAATTCAAATTATTTGACTACATAATTTAATGTAACTGATTTTATAAATAGTTCCAAATGCCTAAGTCTTCTGCACACACACATACCTCTCGCAGTTTTCAGCAGAACGATAAATCCAAGCTCGAGTACCCTTTTGTTCATCTTTAGACTTAGATGCCACTATGAAAGGGACATAAATGGGTCATAATTCTATTTTATTAAGTTGCACAGACTGCCAACCGGATTCCTGATGAATGGAGTGCTAAATAAGTACGTCATCTGCGTGTTGCTTCGGTTATGACTTAAATTTGTTTAAAAATTTACTTTCAGATTTCAACTTCCACTTTTAATTATTAATCTTACTCACCCTTCATTAACAGCAGACTACTAGCAAAAAGTGGATCTAACTCCTCACTAAATAGTTCTCTGTGATCAGTAAAATGATCAAAATCTTTAACAATGATGGTTTTGATCAACTCTGGGTCTCGTACCAGGATTATTGGTAACGTAAACTCTTGGAAACCCACGTATCTAAAAATATAAAATATGATCATAAATAATGCTACACTATGTGATGATGAATTATTTTAGAGTGTAACGACATTATGTTTTCCATGTAAAATGTATCTAAGTATTTACAAGAAAATGTATATAATGTATTTACATCGGTTGTCTAGTACCAAGTCAAAGAGAAAGTGGGAGTCGTGGCTTATTCAGAGGTTAAACAAATAGCAGGAAACCGAGATGAGACGATTACTCCATCGACTAGGGCCTGGCTCATAAATTGAGAGAGAGAAAGTGAGTCTAGTACCCATAGTACTCGTACAAGCCCTGCTTAGTTTGGGACTAGATGATGTTGTGTGTCAGATGTACGAGATATTTATTATTTAATTTACTATTATTACTATTCATTATCCGAATGACGTCAGAACCAACTAAAAGTGTAACTATATAGAACAAAAGTACTGAAAAGAGAAAACTGACACATACCTCATTTCTAAAGAGAGTATTAAATCTGTTAATGAATAATGCTTATTTCATCAAAATCATTAGCCTAACGCAGTCCACTGCTGGACATAGGCCTCTCCAATTGCACGCCACTTAGTTCGATCCTCGGCTACTCGCAGCCAGATCCTACCAGCTTATTTGGCCAGTAATAAATATATACCATGTAAAAGTTAGATAAAATTTGTCCCAACGGGATTAGTACCTGATGTAATGTTTTATAGTAAACTTGCTATTGCTCGAGACTCATGTATTTCAATCATTATAGTTAAAGGTAGCCTATGTCCTTGCTCAAGAACAAAACTCAAATTTGACTCAAAATAGGTTGAAATTGTTTTTTTTATTTGTAACCGAGTGGGGTGGCCATTGTTCCACCGACAAAGGCATTGCTCTTGAGACTTTAGATATATGTTAATAGCACTCAAGTACAATAGATTAGATTGAACAATTTGGGTAAATGGATAAGCATCGATCAGCACTCCAATCAGACTAATAAGTAGTAGAAAGAAGCTCAATTTCATGGATACCTATGAATAGGATTAATGAACGTAGGAAGAGAGAAAACAGCAAATTGATTGGCCTTAGTAAAAATTTGTTTAAAGTAAAGTAGTTAGTTTTCTAATTGCTGCAATTTTTAAACCGTCTTGTAATTTAAGAAACTTTGAGTAGCGCTCAAAATATAGATTAAAAAAAAAAAAAGATTCCGACGAATTGAGAACCTCCTCCTTTTTTGAAGTCGGTTAAAAAGAACAAATTTTTCATACTAAAAGCCTGACCACAAAAGGTATGGACTTATACCATTTCAGATATGACGCGATGACTTAACGATCAGTCAACTATGTGGAGATATCATGGTGCACAGGTGTGTGCGCAAACACAGGAGCACTCTCTGTTCCCTCAGTCTCACAATCCGATGCGTCGGCTATTCGACACGAATAGGGAGATAGCAAGTGAACGACGGAGTTTTTTTTTTCAAATTAATACCTATCAAAGTGACTCCACTCTGCCTGATGGAAAGTATGAGCAGAATCTGGGAGTAGGGGCCACCATACTCTTTGTGAGGGTAAGTAATGTAGCATGGTGACTTATACCATGGCGGCTTGGTCAGATGTTCCTGCATCATTCAACCGCCTCTGGAAGCCGGGAATGATGCAGAATGATTGGGCTTCAGGTCTCACACTCACTAACGAAATACGACAGCAAGAGATACAGGGTTTAAGACCCTAACTAATATACCATTTCCATAATCATTTCTAAGCCATAAGCCAAAATCGGAAAACTCATTAACACTTTTTGACCTGTATCTGTATTTTGACAAATATCTCTCTCGGTTTTTATTGGGGAACCTCTTAATCAGCAGTTGCATAAACTAACAAAATAAATAATAGTATATTCAATAAATAGCAGATTAATTTCTAGGATACGGTATTTTCAGATACAACATATCATCTTCATCATCTTCCTAGCCTTCCCAAGTTTATTTTGGGGTCGGCTACTAGTTCAACCGGTTTTACCTGAATTTCAGTTTTTCCACGGAGCGACTGGCATCGGACCTCCGCAACCCTAAGGGAGAACTGAAATTCGAAGATTGAACTAGTTGTTAGTATATTTGAGGGCACTAACTTCCCAGTAACGATTGCTATAGATGTTCATGACAACCGGAACCGACGGCTTTACGTGCTCACCGAGGCACGGGCGTGAATCACCGCCAAACTTTCAAACTCTGGGCTGCTATTAGGAATTTCCTTAGAAAAACCCAAAAACACTTTTTGACCCGACCCGGGATTTGAACCCGACCTCTTGATTAACAGTCGCATACGCTAACCACTAGACCAATGAGTTTCAGATACAACATAAAGATATAAAGTTCAGTACAGACTCCTAATTCAAATCTTTTGAAAATTTGTGGGGAATAAAGAGACAGTATTATTATACCAAACAAAACATAAAGAAAAGCATCACAGTTACTAAGATTGATATCATGTATAGGTGCAATTTTAAACTTACAGGGACGATAGATTCTTCTTAATTGAGTTTAGTACTAGTAGCCGTAGTCATGACTATTGTAATCTAAGCTTTATCTATGCGTTAGAAAGTATAAAATTTAATGCTTCAAGAAATCAAAAGAGTAATCTTTAAGATTCGTTCTAATACCGACGTAAGCCAGGACCTAGTACCTGCTGTTTATTAGCAAGGCTATGGGATAAAAATCTGGTGGTGATGGTGATAGGTTATTGTTATCACCTTGTAATAATAAATGTATAATCATGTAACGATATAAGTAACGTGACTTTCACATTATAGCAAAAAAATGGACAATGTACTGATAATTTATAATACTGCAACTTGGCTTGAAATAAAAATAATAAAATACATTTTAGGAAAAAATGGAAATCGTTTTGGATCGCTTTGCTGGACGTCTATCTGTCTGTCTGTCAATAAATATCCTTTCTCTCGGGAACACTTGGAGGTACTAAGCTGAAGTTCATATCAAATACTTAGGTCGACTGTCCCTTGGAACTGCCTTTTCCTTCCGATTAACAGGTCCTTTCCGGGCACGGTTGCTTCTGGAAGTACCTGCACTCGGTCGCTAGGAACTGAGTCCCACCTGTCACCTCTGCGACTTCAGTGAGGACTCAGCCCAGCACACGCTTTCGATTTGCCCCGCATGAGTGACGCAGCGTGATTTTCACCTTGAGTGTGGCCGTGGATGAATGGGATGGGTTTTCTCCTAAATTGAGAGTTTAAGCCGCGTCAGTGCGAGCAGGCCTTTTGAAGGATCCAGGTGGCGTAATAACAGCTGTTCCTGGACCCCTCCTACTTAGAGCACATAGTTGCACACCCTGTGGTTTTACTCGGTTCGATTCTAACGCACCAACTCGCCGCAAAACCTGGTGGGGTGATGGCCCGAGGGTATCTCCACACGTAAATAATAGGCTGATTGCTTACGCTCCTACATGTCTGATAATCTGAAATTAGACCGGCTCTTTTTAACAGCATCGGCCTATCTAGTAGGTGCCTATATACGAGCTTTTATTTACTTAAAGTTATAAAGTAAAGTTGACCCATACAAATACAAATAAATATAGTCTCTGTTTTTAATTACAAATGGACAGCTCTCAATAAATGCTTATGAAAATATGTACGAATTTTACATCAAAAAATCAATTATTATATCTCCAGGTAATTTCTGAAAACGCTATACTAATTTTGATGGAGTCTTTCTTCACTGGCTTTGCTGATGTTATAAGGAAAAACTAAGAGTACTTATAATGAAATAAAAAATGGCTTAAGCGAAAAAGTGAACAATATTCAAAAACAACAAAACCACTGGCAAAAGTTCCGGATGCAACTAGTAATACATAATATAAAAACTTACCTTTCATTAGGAAATGCATTGTAAACGTCATTTAATTCATCAAAGAAATGTTTCTGTGAAAATGTTAGGCCCAACACATTTCCAAACAACGGTATACCAGGATTATATTTGACACCTCTCTTTTCAAAGTGGGAGTGAATTCTCTTATAGGCATAAAGGTAATAACCCACAATGGTGGTTAGTACTAATATTAATATCTCAAGCAACATGTTAGGTGCGGTTACAACCGATGCTGTGAGTGAACTGTCACATTCAAACAAATTATATCCGTAGGTAATGAAGCATAAGCGATATGCGATTTAATTTGTTCACTGAATAACTGGCAAAATCAAGACCGATATTCCGATACATACAGTGAAGTGCTAGAAACTCAAAAGTGTTAAGTTCAACATAACCTCAAAGTAAGAAAACCCTTTACCTTTTTTTATAGTTGAATTTAGTAACGTTTATATTGGCACAGTATTTTATTCGAATCATATCGATACTAAAAATAAGACTTCCACTTTGGTTAGCGTGTCGATTGTTTAAGAAGTAAGAGCATATAACTTAATGCTTGCTAATGCTAATGCTAGCAAGGAGCCTCCCCGAGCGACGTAAAAAGGAGAACAAGAGTCCCGACGTACGGCGTACCCTTGACACCTAACACTCGGTAACGCAGAGTTTAATTGACAAATCCTCTCACCACGATAGATCAACATAATCCCACTCAACGCAAGTTAATGGTGTAGTCAGAAGTCTCAAGAAAAAGAGATATCAAAATAAATATATAAATAGCTTTAGAATTATAGAACTTCTTCATCCATTTGAGCTATTCTTTGCAATAGTGTATCCTATCCTTTGAACTTCAAATATCAGTTATCAGAGCATCGTATGTTTGCAGTTTCTTCTTATAACATTAGTGTGGTAAAAAACTCTAGTAAAGATTTCAGCTCTGCTCATGAGTTGGACTATCGCGTATTAATTGGCAAGCTTTCATATAAACATTTATTATTGATAAGGTACTATTTTAATATTTATCATATATTTCCATTGTTGTTTATGCATTCAAAACAAAACAGCTGATACCAGAATGACACATGGACATCGCTATACTTTGTTATTGTGGATTTATTTGATTTATAAAACATTTTAATATTCATACATATGTTAAAGTGTGGTTAGTTCTTAGAAAAAAATCTTAATAGAATCCCGAAGTTTAGAAGTTTGGGGTCTTAACCCCCGTCCCTCGAAGAGCACGTTAACTCAATCATCACCAGTCCCGGTTATCATGAACATCTATTGCAGTCGTTATCGGACAGTCAGTGCCCTCAAATATACTGACAGTTAGTACAACCTTCGAATTTCAGTTCGCCCTCAGGGTTGCGAAGGTCCGACGCCAGTCGCTGTATGTGAAAACTATATTCAGGTTCTGGTTGAACTAGTATACGACTTCAAATAATCTTGGGCATAAAAGGCTAGGAAGATGATACAGATTTTTGATTACAGCTTGAAGAACACTTAATTTTTGTCTTGTGTGATGATTAAACAAAATGTATAATTCATAGTGGCGCCAAACTCAACAAATTTAGGTACAATAGGAAAAAAACATCGCTTAAACTGTTAAACAAAAACATAGAATTATCCCTCTTTTATGTTTTATACATATGTACTAAAATTATATCTCAAATAATCAAAACAAACTTTATGTTGCATGCTTATATGCAACAGTGAGCTTATGTGATCGCAATAGTTCCCGGAATCATACACATTTCCTTTTGATATAAATATTGCAATGAATTACCGCATAAATGAATGTATATTTAGTAGCTTCACAAGTTGCGCTGTATTCGGAAAGCTGCTTATCAAGACACATTAAAGAAACAGGTTGTTTATTGAAATACGACTGGAATTTAAGTTTGCCTCTCAAGTTTCATTGCGTCCTAGTAGCTTATTATCAATATTAATATGTGAAGCCTTTTTATTATCATACAAAATCAAAAAAGTAAATAAATGTGTCTTTAATAAACTCTTCTTTTAAATTGTACAGAAGTACCACCATCCACTCCTATGTTGAAAGTGCGTGTTTGCAGTTTAATCGGGTCTAAAGTCTTCTTCGTTTTTACTATCTCGAAGTTCATTAATAGATGGAACATGAGAAGTTTCACTTCCAAGATCGCAAACCGCATACCTGTAAATAAATTCAACTATCGTTTTTAATTTATTTTATTATTATTATGATTCAGAAATATCCAGATCAAGCCAACAAGGTATTGGTCATCTTGCTGCATTGCTTACTTTCACATTGAGAATGGTGACCCCTACTCCTGGATTCAAGTCATGCTTTCCATCAGGTGGAGTATGGTCATTTTGGTAGGGTTAAATATATAAAAAATACGTCTTATTATCTTCTTAAATGTATCGTCATAAATATCAAGGACTGTAGACTAAATTTGGTCTTTTAAGCTCTTTTTAACACAAATCTTTAAATGATGCCTAGATGACCGTCCACAATGTTTTACACCTTTAAACGAATAGTTTTATAATACTAAATAAGAACACACTATACTCCGTGTGGTGATGGATTAAGAATACAAAGTTTCACCACCTCTATTCATTACATGGGTGTCGTAAGAGGTGACTAAAGGAACAAAATAAGCAGCTAACATCACTGCCAAGAGAAGGAAAACTTGAAATAAACCCTTTACCAACCCGTCTGGCCAGCGTGGTATAGTAGACCAAAACCTCCTTTCAAAGGAGAGGCCCATGTCCAGCAGTGGACTGTTAAAGACTGCTGGTGGATGATGATGATGATGATGAAATAAGAACACACAATTTTAAGCTTAGTGCTGTTTTAGATTGCCATTGTAATTCAGGGTTATCACAAGAGTTTTTCTTACCAATGCAACCTCGAGGTCCAACTCCAAAAGGTATAAATGTAAACGGTATTATTTTATGTTTATTTTCATCCAGAAATCGGTCAGGGTTGTATTTATGTGGCTCAGGCCAGTATTTTGGATCCATTTGGACTTGGTTCACAGAACTGTAAATTATGTCACCTGGTTTTAACTGAAAAAAATGATGTAAAAGTATTATTACATCAAGTACATACATACAGTAATATAACATTCAAATTTAAACGAAACTTATGACAGCTTCTGGAGTATCAGACATTTATCTCTTGGATTTGTGATTATTTGCTCCATGGATTTTGAAGAGACTATATTAGTCTAATAAATGAGAAACTAAAATCAAGACTTCAGCGAGATTCTTCTTTCTAGCTTTTATTCCCAAGTTTATTCGGGGTCTTCAGTCGCCCCGGGATGTACCTCATACATTGAGGTACGGCAGGGGAGACACCAGAAGCCGCTGACGCGTTCCTGGTGTTCCTCCCGACTGCCGAGGTAGGCCGCCGCGGGGTTTAATGGGTAGACCGGATAACCGGGAGTCCAACACACCCTTCATTTTCCCCAAGAAGGGTATCGTGCGAAAAGCATTCCCCGCGTTAAAAAAAAGGGATTAAATATATAAAAAAACAGGTTAAGGTTACGATACGATACTTACCACGTAGGGTTTGCCACCTTCTCTGGCTGGAGGTAGTTCATAAGTTTTTGTGCACTTTCTGTCTAGTAATATAGCTGGACACCAAATTCTAAGAGTCTCTGCAAATAAAATATATGTATTTACATATACATATGTATAGTCGACTGCACGGTTGGCCTAGTGGTTTAAGCGGTCGCCACGTCACTCTCTAAGGCGATAAATATTATGGGTTCAAATAGTACACAGAAAAACACTTTATGTGATGCACAAATTGTTGTTCTGCTGCTGCTGCTGATGCTGTCTTTATTAGGATGGTCTTTCTGCGTGAGGATAGTACTGCCCCGGTCGAGCTGAAATCAGCGTGGCTCTACTGCCTTAACTAAGTTCGTAATAATTATATAAATAAAAAGATAAACCTATCAGAATACATACCATTGATAACAGCATCCAAATATTTTAGTTCGTTAATAGAATCAAATGTCAGCTCCTTTTCTTCATTTAATTTTCTACACTCCTCGTACAGTCTTTGTTGTATAGTTTGATTGAGTGCTAGTTCATGAATGGACATAACCAATGCTGCTGCTGATGTTTCAAAGCCAGCAGTGAAGAAGAGGAAAACTTGGCTTGTTAGTTCTTCAAGTTTCCATTCTAGAAAATCAAATTGTATTTAGAACATCACTACAAATCTTTGATCATAGTATCTACCTATCGCTGTCCACTACTGAATGAAGGTCTCCCCCAAGGAGCGCCACTCTTTAATTATTATTTATCTATTCTGTTTCAAGACTTTCCACTGCCTCAGTAATACAATGGACTTGCTACCATTACGCAACTGCTGTTGAATGCCTTTTTGAATGAAGTAAAATTTTAGAAATGAATCAACTGCAAAGATTTCTCATTATGGTCAACTTTTTTTACACACAATATCTTAAGCTTTTTAAAAAAGTGCATTAATATTATTAGTTAAATTATAGAACCTATTTTCTGTGCACAGCGTAATGCTTGTACAGAATGCTTGTTTTTGTTTCTACAGATGTAATTATTACCAGTCTCATAAAAAGAATAACTGATTTACATATACCTACTATCCTTAAACTATCGAAAGTGTTCCACGAAATCAGTAAATAAAATTGTAATGTTTATTTGAAGTTTTGATAAGGACTTAGAAGTCTACGCTACCTCTTTTAGCCTGCATCATTAGCTGTATCATGTCAGGTCGCTCTATATTTTCTTTTCGCCTGTGTTCCATCGCAGATGAAACGATGTTGTAAAAGAAATTGTATAGTCTGTCTTCGAAAATACGAATCCCAAGTTTCTGAAATAAAATTCTGTTGTATTTTTTTTAATATTATTAATTTCAAACACAATGTCTTGTTTAAATGTTTCAACAAAATGATTTAACTTATCAATCATACAGCCAGCCATTAACCAGCCTGTGTATCGCTTGACACATAGCACAAACTGTCTGAATGGAAGTAGCAAAATCACTTCAACCCTATAAGGATTCTCGGTCAAGTATCCACAAAACCAATAAGCTTACCTTAAAAATTTGAGGAAATATAGTCAAAAAAAACATCAATACTCTTTGTTTGAAGTTAAAATCGAATAAGCCAATTCCAGCTTTATAAAACTCATTATCTCTGTCTTTTAAGGAGTTAACATGAAACCCAAAAGCTGCTGATGCTATGACGTCATTTGTGTAGCGATGCACAAGATCATCTACATCAATATCTTCACCTTCATGATCTAAAGAGTTAATACAGGTAATTTAGTTAAAGTTAGTAAAACACATTCAATAAAGTTCCAGAATTGCCAGAGTAATTAATTTGGTACCATTTAAATATTGTACGATATTGAGACTAATCTCATTGATGCATGGGAAGATGTACTTCATTTTAGAACTAGTGAAGGCTGGACTTAGAGTCGTCCTCATTTCACGCCAGTTATCTCCTGAAAAGATAAAACAGAAGGCAATTTACAAACTGTACCAACAAAAAGTTATTTCGAGTCTGTCCATAGGGTGTTTAAAAAAATGTGTCTTTAAAGACATGGGACCAGTGAATAAAAGAATGGGCTGCTGGTCACTTGGTCACAAAGATACGTCAAGGTTTGAAGGTTGTATTAAATCGAAAATACCGCAGACGACAAGAAAGTTTTGTAGAGTGTAGGGTATTCCAGTAGGTTTTTGAAAATATATATAAAATATAACTGACTTTCAGAGAGCACGAAACATTAATCAAAGTCATACAGTACGTGTATTTTCTGCAAAATACTAAAGTTTCTCTTTAGATTATAGGCTATCCAGGTAAGTGTGCAATTCACAAATATTTTTGAAAATGTTTTTAAATTACTGAGTTTCAGAGAGGAAAATAAGTTGATAAAAGTTAAGGAATATCACATCAACACAATTCTCAAAACATAGTATCATCTGTAAAGTACGGAAGTTTCTCTCATACAAATAACAATATGAAACACTTCCTATTCAATACTTTTTCTTCACAACTATCATCATTTTTATCATCAACTCATAACGTCTTTAACTTTTAACGTTTTCCTAACGATTTTTTGGAAAGTTCTGATAGCTCATAATTTTTTTAAACTCAACGTATACTTTGAGAAATTTGCGGTCGGATTACAGGCAGCGTTTACGATTATTACTATTTTTTACATTTAAAAAAAGTATCAGCAATGGAGTTTAAGCTCTGAAAGTCAACAACAACAATAATGGATCACGTTTTAGCAATAACAACGTTCATATTTTTAGCAGCAACAAATCCCCCTACATAACGAATAAATGATAGGATATAATACGTTTAGGCAATTGAAGCGACAATCTATGATACTGCGTCGTATCCGTTCTACACTACGTTTGCCGAGACGTGGTCTGAACTCGAGAACTCTTCTTATGAATGATGAGTTAAAATTGCACACTTATAATGAATAGTAACAAAATGTCAATTGTTATAAAAATCGTAAAGGAGCTGCAATTTCGTAATAGAGAACCATGGAAATATTCTTGTTCTTGTTAACCATGGATATCTTTATATATATAATTCTTCTGTGAGTGTGTATGTCACTGAACTTCTCTCAAACGACTGGACCGATTTTGATGAAATTTTTTGTGTGTGTTCAAGGGGATCAGGGAATGGTTTAGATTCGCAATTGGACCCGGTAGGTGGCGCTGCGATCAAGTTTTGGAATTTTAAAGTTGGGCGGTACGAAGTTCGCTGGGTCAACTAGTTTTATATAAATAAAAAAACTAACGATGATTTATACTAACTTAAATTCTAGACTTTAGCCAATAACCTACTTATCCACCCACTTTAGGTAGTACTTCCATCTACTCATGTTAGAAGTTCGACATGAAAGCAAAAGCAATTAGTAAAATAAAGCAATTAAGAAATAAGTATACAATTTTATCACACCTACCGTTCATGGAAAACAAACTACCACTAAAAAGTGGATCAACGGTGAAGAACTCTTTATGGTCAACGAAGTGATCAAAGTCTTTGACCATGATGTTCTTCATTAACTGAGGGTCGCGAATTACAATTAAAGGCGATGTCATGTCTAGGAATCCCACGTATCTAAAAAAAGTATTGGTAAATAATTAGTTCAGTTGAAGTTAGCAATAAAACATTTGAATTTTAATTAAAATAATTATTAAAAATATATTTTCGATATTTGTTACTTACATAATAGAAAACTATGATATGTGATTTTTCTAGTTTTAAATAGAGACTGGAGATAAATACTGAAGTAATGTATGGATGGCGCAGTGGTTTAAATGGTTTAATGAGTCGGACTCGCCCATGAAGGGTTCCGTAACAGCAAGTAACATCATATGAAAGTTCTTGTAGTTCGTTGTAACGTTGATCCTAAATTTATTGCTTTTTTTTCTATTTTTGTGTAGAAAATTTAATGCGGTTCGCAGAATACAGCTACTGGCCAAGTTTCAACAGTATAGCTCTTATAGTTTCGAAAAAAAGTGACTGTGACATACGGACGGACAGACAGACAGACATGATGAATCTATAAGGGTTCCTTTTTTTGCCATTTGGCTACGGAACCCTAAAAATACATACTTCAAGAGGTAAAGAGACATGAATTACGGAAGGATCAAGTGATTGATGGTACTATTAATAACTAAAAGTTCACAAAAATTACTAAAAAGACCATAAACAACTGCAGCAACAGCATTCATAATTACAAAAACAGTTTAAAAAATCCAAAATATATATTAACGTAATTTTTCTACCATAGACTTCTTGAGAAGACTAAGAAGACTAAAAACAACGGCATTAAGGTTTTAGATTCAAATGAGCTTATACTATGACATTATTGATTTCACTGATAGAATAATTTTATACATTTTGTATTGGAAATACATACATACATACACATAATGCAAAGATAACACTCGAACTCCAAAATAAATATTTGAAAATACAAACTAGATTTTACAAATTGAAGTGCTGTAATTCAATAAATTTACAAGCACTAATGTGCTCACTTTTGGATGCCGCATGGTCAATAATCAAATTACCCATTCTATTTTAATAGTTGCCCTTTGTCCTAGCCACTTGCGAATCTTCATTGCTGCCATCATTTATTTGACACTTTAAATACTCAGTGTCATATCGATATTTTTTAAGTGGTACTAATCAATGTATTTGTTTCACTATCATTTGTAATCGTCGTGTCAAAAGTACTGCTAACATCCAATGTTTTTAAGCTTTAAAGTTGATTCAGACTGTTTTTCTTTATTTCGAAGACAAGGAATATTATTATTTCATATAGGTACGCTAAAAGGAAATTCAGCGCAAGGTATCCCTAATAAGTTTTGAAAGTAAAAATAAGTTCTTAAATTCTGCTAAAAGTAGGTATACATTTCGTCTTTAAAATAACAGTTCTAGTTAAACCGGTTAATAAAATAAAAACAAACATTAACATTGGTCATAATTCGACCTTTAGTTTTAAAAAAATTATAAATATGAAACGCAGTTCTATGAAACGTAAACGATACGAGCATGCCGTTTGTCCAACTAAGTACAAAAAATGTACAAGTCATACCAATTAATTTTACATAAATCAAACAAACAAACCAAGTATATCTTACAGAATTCAACATGCAATGCACGTGCATGAAATAATATTAAAAGACATTGATCTGATCACATTGACTCATTTAAAATTTTAGTAGATCGCTTAATTATTTTGTTAATATTCAAATAAACCTCTCTTTGTTAAGGATTTTTTAAAATCAAACTAATGAGGGTCCAAAGAACATTTAAACTGGAGTCATAAATTGGCAGTAGAAGTATTCATGGTTTAAAACTTTCAAATATAAATTTGAGTCTATCTTAAATTTAATAAATTTATAAAACTGATAATCATGAAAACAATAAAACTACTATTATGTACTTAATAACTAAGGTCAATTAAAAACTGGAAAACGTTAAATTTGTCAAATACATACTCACTTTTCATCAGGAAACGCTTCGTAAACTTCACCTAATTCTTGAATGAAATGTTTCCGTACGAAAGTCGTTCCAAACATATTGCCAAAAAACGGCACACCGGGTAGGAATTTGACATCCCTCTTTTGGAAATACCAGTGGAGTCTTTTGTACGAATATAAGAAATAGAACAAAATGGAAGTCAATAACAATATTAGTATCTCGAATATCATGATGTGTGTGGTTTGATAGCGCTCCTAAAATCAACTGGGATTCATGACAAGCTGAGGGTCACAAACTATATGAACCGGGATTGACTTCGTAAAGACTCAGTTACACTGTTGTAGATGGCTTTTTTCTATTTACACGTTTTTATTAGCTTCACCTGTACGTTTGAATGTAACCGACTCTTTTGATTTGATTTTCACCTTCTTCAAACGGTCAGATTTCATTCAAACTTCTTAGACTTATCGAGGACCGATGACAATAAACTAATTTAATAAGATTATTTCATTATCTTTATTAGGATATTCAGGATTAAATGATTTTTCACGCCTCCTTTGTGTGAGAGCAAGACAGATAGGGCAAGCACGTGGTGTTGCTCATACACGCATTTCTGTTTCAATAGGGCACGAATTGATGTTTATTATAATTTCCAATCATTGTCTTTGACCGATTTATCTAATATTAACTAATTTTCGAATAAAAAAGTGAATTTTAACCTAACAAAATAAGCAAGAATTGAGTTACACTAATAAAAACAGTAGTTTAAAAGAAATAACGTTTCTATAAATAAACTAATTAAATAATAGAAAATAATTCATAGTTTAAAAAACCAAAAAAACACAATTTTATAGAAAACCAAACTTAAAAAAATATTAATAAGTTTAAATTAAGAACAGTGTATAAAATTAAAATAAATATGAATTATTATTATAGTCGTCACAAAATAAGAAGCCCGTTTTGACATTTGTCATTTGACATGCCGCATGTAAGAAATTGAAAAATCTATTTAAATACTATGTTACCCATACACTATCGCAACGCGTATCATAAATAAGCATCAAGTTTAACTTCATATTGGAAAATTGCACTCAAAAACACGAATTAATCGTATTATTTACGACACGATGACAAATGTCAAACCGGGCTTCTTATTTTGTGACGACTATAGTCTACATGAGAAAAAAATGGATTTTATTGCAATAGCGTGGCCAGGCCCAGCAATTATTCAAATTATACTGTTGACAATAGAAAAAAAATACAATGTAATCTAGTCAGTAAACAAAACATGATGATAATTTATTATTATATCATAACTAGCTGCGCCCTGCGGTGTTACCCGCGTATCATTATGGCTGCTACGCAAGGGTGTTATGCATAGCAACCTGTGAAGTTTTGACAGGAGATAAACAGGGATACATTTTGACATCTACGATTTATATATTTTTATAATCACTTAGATTTAGCCCGTTTATCTCTATTATTGCAGTAAAAAGTAGCCTATGTGTTATTCTGATATATATCCAGTCTGTAGTTTTTGCGTGAAAGAGCAACAAACATATATACACACATACTCACAAACTTTCGCGTTTATAATATTAGTAGGATAAATTCCAGATAATAAGTAAATGTAAAGGACATTTTACACACAACGGCATCTAGTCCCAAACTAAGCATAGCTTGTATTGTGGGTACTAAACAACTGATATAAATACATAAACATACGTTTTTTGTAAATACATACATACCAAATATAGAAAGTACTCAAACTCCTTCAAATTCTTTAATTTGCAAAAGCGTCATATGAAGGAAATTCCACTTTTGCAAATTTAACGCTCTTACACAAATTTTCATTCTTTACATCACCAGGCTCTTGTGCACTGTTTGAGCTCAAATTTTATTATGAGAAATGATCCACTTCAGTGGTGTTATTTATAATTTTAAAGCATTCTAAAAAATATTTAAAAAGAAAGATGCTCAAGTAAGGTCAAGAACTAAAAAATGCCTATTGTTAGTCGTCAGAGAAAAAATAAGAAGAAATAATTAATAGAAAGCAATAAATATTAAAAAAATATTTTATTTTAAAACATACATATTTGCATGGGTTTGCAGTTTATGGAATGAAATAGTGTTTAGAAATAGATGTACTGCGAGGTTTGGGACTAGATGGTGTTGTGTTGGGACCAGATAAAAAAAGTGGCTGTGACATACATACGGACGGACAGAGAGACAGACATGAGGAAACTATAAGGGTTCCGTTGTTTGCCATTTGGCAACGGAACCCTAAAAAATACACTTAACCAACCTATATGGTTAAATAGTATAAACAGCATAACTACAGATGCAGTGAACAGATTCACACCGGGTGCAGTAGTAATAACAATAAAATTTCCTAATGAATCCACCGTACCGTCTGCGCTTGCTGTGTTTAGCCACTAAAATGTATTATTTGCTTTAACTCCGAGAGAATTTAATCGCTGAATGAGGTGAAGAATATTGCCACCACCCAATTCTGTACACATATAATATAATAATAAATAAATATTTCGGACATCTGACACACAACATCATCTAGTCGAAAACTAAGCAGGTTTTTACTATGGATACTAGACAACTGATATAAATACATAAACGTGCTTTATTTAGAAAATATTAACTAGAAAACTCCGAAACAAATATTTCCAGATTTTACAAACATTTTTTCCGACCGAATCGAATCCGAGACCTCTTGATCAGCAGCCGCATACGCTAACCACAAGACCAACAAGGCATTCATATACAATACTATTTGCTGTCATGTGAATTGTATTGTATGTTCCTGTTAATTAGATTTATTTTTAGTTGCAACTACAAGAGGCCTGCGGTCCGAAATTAATTGCCATCCTGCGCAAATAGTCACTCATCCTGGCCTGTGGGCGTTCTACACTACGTTTGCCGAGACGTGGTCTGAACTCGAGAACTCTTCTTATGAATGATGAGTTAAAATTGCACACTTATAATGAATAGTAACAAAATGTCAATTGTTATAAAAATCGTAAAGGAGCTGCAATTTCGTAATAGAGAACCATGGAAATATTCTTGTTCTTGTTAACCATGGATATCTTTATATATATAATTCTTCTGTGAGTGTGTATGTCACTGAACTTCTCTCAAACGACTGGACCGATTTTGATGAAATTTTTTGTGTGTGTTCAAGGGGATCAGGGAATGGTTTAGATTCGCAATTGGACCCGGTAGGTGGCGCTGCGATCAAGTTTTGGAATTTTAAAGTTGGGCGGTACGAAGTTCGCTGGGTCAACTAGTTTTATATAAATAAAAAAACTAACGATGATTTATACTAACTTAAATTCTAGACTTTAGCCAATAACCTACTTATCCACCCACTTTAGGTAGTACTTCCATCTACTCATGTTAGAAGTTCGACATGAAAGCAAAAGCAATTAGTAAAATAAAGCAATTAAGAAATAAGTATACAATTTTATCACACCTACCGTTCATGGAAAACAAACTACCACTAAAAAGTGGATCAACGGTGAAGAACTCTTTATGGTCAACGAAGTGATCAAAGTCTTTGACCATGATGTTCTTCATTAACTGAGGGTCGCGAATTACAATTAAAGGCGATGTCATGTCTAGGAATCCCACGTATCTAAAAAAAGTATTGGTAAATAATTAGTTCAGTTGAAGTTAGCAATAAAACATTTGAATTTTAATTAAAATAATTATTAAAAATATATTTTCGATATTTGTTACTTACATAATAGAAAACTATGATATGTGATTTTTCTAGTTTTAAATAGAGACTGGAGATAAATACTGAAGTAATGTATGGATGGCGCAGTGGTTTAAATGGTTTAATGAGTCGGACTCGCCCATGAAGGGTTCCGTAACAGCAAGTAACATCATATGAAAGTTCTTGTAGTTCGTTGTAACGTTGATCCTAAATTTATTGCTTTTTTTTCTATTTTTGTGTAGAAAATTTAATGCGGTTCGCAGAATACAGCTACTGGCCAAGTTTCAACAGTATAGCTCTTATAGTTTCGAAAAAAAGTGACTGTGACATACGGACGGACAGACAGACAGACATGATGAATCTATAAGGGTTCCTTTTTTTGCCATTTGGCTACGGAACCCTAAAAATACATACTTCAAGAGGTAAAGAGACATGAATTACGGAAGGATCAAGTGATTGATGGTACTATTAATAACTAAAAGTTCACAAAAATTACTAAAAAGACCATAAACAACTGCAGCAACAGCATTCATAATTACAAAAACAGTTTAAAAAATCCAAAATATATATTAACGTAATTTTTCTACCATAGACTTCTTGAGAAGACTAAGAAGACTAAAAACAACGGCATTAAGGTTTTAGATTCAAATGAGCTTATACTATGACATTATTGATTTCACTGATAGAATAATTTTATACATTTTGTATTGGAAATACATACATACATACACATAATGCAAAGATAACACTCGAACTCCAAAATAAATATTTGAAAATACAAACTAGATTTTACAAATTGAAGTGCTGTAATTCAATAAATTTACAAGCACTAATGTGCTCACTTTTGGATGCCGCATGGTCAATAATCAAATTACCCATTCTATTTTAATAGTTGCCCTTTGTCCTAGCCACTTGCGAATCTTCATTGCTGCCATCATTTATTTGACACTTTAAATACTCAGTGTCATATCGATATTTTTTAAGTGGTACTAATCAATGTATTTGTTTCACTATCATTTGTAATCGTCGTGTCAAAAGTACTGCTAACATCCAATGTTTTTAAGCTTTAAAGTTGATTCAGACTGTTTTTCTTTATTTCGAAGACAAGGAATATTATTATTTCATATAGGTACGCTAAAAGGAAATTCAGCGCAAGGTATCCCTAATAAGTTTTGAAAGTAAAAATAAGTTCTTAAATTCTGCTAAAAGTAGGTATACATTTCGTCTTTAAAATAACAGTTCTAGTTAAACCGGTTAATAAAATAAAAACAAACATTAACATTGGTCATAATTCGACCTTTAGTTTTAAAAAAATTATAAATATGAAACGCAGTTCTATGAAACGTAAACGATACGAGCATGCCGTTTGTCCAACTAAGTACAAAAAATGTACAAGTCATACCAATTAATTTTACATAAATCAAACAAACAAACCAAGTATATCTTACAGAATTCAACATGCAATGCACGTGCATGAAATAATATTAAAAGACATTGATCTGATCACATTGACTCATTTAAAATTTTAGTAGATCGCTTAATTATTTTGTTAATATTCAAATAAACCTCTCTTTGTTAAGGATTTTTTAAAATCAAACTAATGAGGGTCCAAAGAACATTTAAACTGGAGTCATAAATTGGCAGTAGAAGTATTCATGGTTTAAAACTTTCAAATATAAATTTGAGTCTATCTTAAATTTAATAAATTTATAAAACTGATAATCATGAAAACAATAAAACTACTATTATGTACTTAATAACTAAGGTCAATTAAAAACTGGAAAACGTTAAATTTGTCAAATACATACTCACTTTTCATCAGGAAACGCTTCGTAAACTTCACCTAATTCTTGAATGAAATGTTTCCGTACGAAAGTCGTTCCAAACATATTGCCAAAAAACGGCACACCGGGTAGGAATTTGACATCCCTCTTTTGGAAATACCAGTGGAGTCTTTTGTACGAATATAAGAAATAGAACAAAATGGAAGTCAATAACAATATTAGTATCTCGAATATCATGATGTGTGTGGTTTGATAGCGCTCCTAAAATCAACTGGGATTCATGACAAGCTGAGGGTCACAAACTATATGAACCGGGATTGACTTCGTAAAGACTCAGTTACACTGTTGTAGATGGCTTTTTTCTATTTACACGTTTTTATTAGCTTCACCTGTACGTTTGAATGTAACCGACTCTTTTGATTTGATTTTCACCTTCTTCAAACGGTCAGATTTCATTCAAACTTCTTAGACTTATCGAGGACCGATGACAATAAACTAATTTAATAAGATTATTTCATTATCTTTATTAGGATATTCAGGATTAAATGATTTTTCACGCCTCCTTTGTGTGAGAGCAAGACAGATAGGGCAAGCACGTGGTGTTGCTCATACACGCATTTCTGTTTCAATAGGGCACGAATTGATGTTTATTATAATTTCCAATCATTGTCTTTGACCGATTTATCTAATATTAACTAATTTTCGAATAAAAAAGTGAATTTTAACCTAACAAAATAAGCAAGAATTGAGTTACACTAATAAAAACAGTAGTTTAAAAGAAATAACGTTTCTATAAATAAACTAATTAAATAATAGAAAATAATTCATAGTTTAAAAAACCAAAAAAACACAATTTTATAGAAAACCAAACTTAAAAAAATATTAATAAGTTTAAATTAAGAACAGTGTATAAAATTAAAATAAATATGAATTATTATTATAGTCGTCACAAAATAAGAAGCCCGTTTTGACATTTGTCATTTGACATGCCGCATGTAAGAAATTGAAAAATCTATTTAAATACTATGTTACCCATACACTATCGCAACGCGTATCATAAATAAGCATCAAGTTTAACTTCATATTGGAAAATTGCACTCAAAAACACGAATTAATCGTATTATTTACGACACGATGACAAATGTCAAACCGGGCTTCTTATTTTGTGACGACTATAGTCTACATGAGAAAAAAATGGATTTTATTGCAATAGCGTGGCCAGGCCCAGCAATTATTCAAATTATACTGTTGACAATAGAAAAAAAATACAATGTAATCTAGTCAGTAAACAAAACATGATGATAATTTATTATTATATCATAACTAGCTGCGCCCTGCGGTGTTACCCGCGTATCATTATGGCTGCTACGCAAGGGTGTTATGCATAGCAACCTGTGAAGTTTTGACAGGAGATAAACAGGGATACATTTTGACATCTACGATTTATATATTTTTATAATCACTTAGATTTAGCCCGTTTATCTCTATTATTGCAGTAAAAAGTAGCCTATGTGTTATTCTGATATATATCCAGTCTGTAGTTTTTGCGTGAAAGAGCAACAAACATATATACACACATACTCACAAACTTTCGCGTTTATAATATTAGTAGGATAAATTCCAGATAATAAGTAAATGTAAAGGACATTTTACACACAACGGCATCTAGTCCCAAACTAAGCATAGCTTGTATTGTGGGTACTAAACAACTGATATAAATACATAAACATACGTTTTTTGTAAATACATACATACCAAATATAGAAAGTACTCAAACTCCTTCAAATTCTTTAATTTGCAAAAGCGTCATATGAAGGAAATTCCACTTTTGCAAATTTAACGCTCTTACACAAATTTTCATTCTTTACATCACCAGGCTCTTGTGCACTGTTTGAGCTCAAATTTTATTATGAGAAATGATCCACTTCAGTGGTGTTATTTATAATTTTAAAGCATTCTAAAAAATATTTAAAAAGAAAGATGCTCAAGTAAGGTCAAGAACTAAAAAATGCCTATTGTTAGTCGTCAGAGAAAAAATAAGAAGAAATAATTAATAGAAAGCAATAAATATTAAAAAAATATTTTATTTTAAAACATACATATTTGCATGGGTTTGCAGTTTATGGAATGAAATAGTGTTTAGAAATAGATGTACTGCGAGGTTTGGGACTAGATGGTGTTGTGTTGGGACCAGATAAAAAAAGTGGCTGTGACATACATACGGACGGACAGAGAGACAGACATGAGGAAACTATAAGGGTTCCGTTGTTTGCCATTTGGCAACGGAACCCTAAAAAATACACTTAACCAACCTATATGGTTAAATAGTATAAACAGCATAACTACAGATGCAGTGAACAGATTCACACCGGGTGCAGTAGTAATAACAATAAAATTTCCTAATGAATCCACCGTACCGTCTGCGCTTGCTGTGTTTAGCCACTAAAATGTATTATTTGCTTTAACTCCGAGAGAATTTAATCGCTGAATGAGGTGAAGAATATTGCCACCACCCAATTCTGTACACATATAATATAATAATAAATAAATATTTCGGACATCTGACACACAACATCATCTAGTCGAAAACTAAGCAGGTTTTTACTATGGATACTAGACAACTGATATAAATACATAAACGTGCTGTACTTAGAAAATATTAACTAGAAAACTCCGAAACAAATATTTCCAGATTATACAAACATTTTTTCCGACCGAATCGAATTCGGACCTCTTGATCAGCCGCATACGCTAACCACAAGACCAACAATTCATTCATATACAATACAATTTGCTGTCATGTAAATTGTATTGTATGTTCCTGTTAATTAGATTTATTTTTTGTTGCAACTACAAGAGGCCTGCGATCCGAAATAATTTTCAAATTCTTTATCAAAAAATTTCTTTGATGTATTGTAACTATTTGTGAACAAACTCAGAGTGTACTAGAATCCTGAGGTTCATGATCTTAGAACTGTAACAGACTCTTAATCAAATAAGTAATAGAACCCATTTTGAATAAGTAATAGATCACTTCTGCATCATCAACAGTCTCTAACTGTCCACTGCTGGACATAGGCCTCTCCTTAGAAAGGAGGGCTTGGCCTACTATACCACGCTGGCTAGACGGGTTGGATTGGAATAGGGTTAATTTCAAGTTTTCCTTCTCTTTGCATCGATGTTGTCTTGCGTAGTTTATCCCTTAGTCGCTTTTTACGACACCCGCAGGAAGACCCCCCTATTCCAGGAAGTAAAACCAACATACGTCAAAATTCGTACTACACACATACGAGTAAATGTACGCATACAAACACATATAAACGAAAAAACTTAACTTAACTTAACTTACCGTCGGTCAAAAATAAAATATTCAATATTTTCTGTCTGCTCACGAATTTTAACCGGTCTCAAAATATAAGAGGATTTAAATTCATTAGCATAACGACCAGTCCATCCGAGGAGTGCTGAGTCAGTCGACGTCGAGGATACTCCACGCGAGACTTCGCGTCTTTGATTGAAAATATCACCCTATTTTCGCAGTTCGCACAAAGGTTTAATGAGGTGCAATGTTGTAATGAGGGACAATTTTATAAAATCGATTGAAACGTTTGACTGATTTTTATTTTGCGATCTCATCACTAAAATTCGCTAACGCTAACTGCTTTCTTAAGTGTGCAAAAAATTCTGATATTCGCCTAATTGTAAGTAGTTATTGATACAAATTCAGAAACGTCCAACATTTCAGATTTCCTTTGGATTTTTAAATATAATGGACTCGTACTTAAAAGGTACTGACTTCTAAAAGGTAGAATAATCCTTTCCTTATGAAACGTCATAAGCCAATTTAATTCAATTTTTTTCATCATCATCATCATCATCATAATCTCATACAAAAGCTGCCACTGCTGGACATAGACTTCCCCACGGCAAATTAAAACTCAATCTTTAGTATTATATATTGTAACTATTTACAAAAGTATGATCACACCTCTGTTGTTGAATGTTGTGTGACTTACCATCAACTATCAAACAGAAATAAAATGGAAAAATAAATGGAATAAGTAACATAGTCGATAGAGACGATGACGAACATTTTTAAGATAATCCTTTCGTAGAAACTTAGATGTAGATACATACACTTGGATAGATGTGGCACTTTCAAAATATTATTTACGGTATCGATTACTAGAATCCTACAATAAATTGTCATATATATAACTTAAACACATTGATATATAAAAACCCTAGATGCACAGTCTCAAACAAAAGTCGCATACGAAACTGTCCCACTTAGTCATTGATGTATAAAAATATCAATGTGGGTAGTTTTAGTTAAGCTATAAACACATCTTTTGCACATTCAACCTTACGCGCATTGTTTAAAGTTTTTATTACAAAGCAGCGTCCAATGACCAATCAAATTTTATGACCGAAGCTAGCCGGCAGGACAGGACATGGAGTGAAGAGGAATATTTGTATATTTTTTTTATTATAATACATTGAGTTAGTATTTTAAGAGTTAGTTAAATTGTGTTCTAAGCCCATAATTATACTTATATCTGAGCGTAAATATGTTTTTGGGTAGGACATGTGTACATCAATGAAACAAATATTAACTCTTAAAATCATTTATTTCATTTTTTCATATCATATCAGTGACATATCCTGTAAAAAATAATTATATTATTTGAATGTAGGTACGAAATTATTTGATAAATTCATTATTTTTCTGGCTAACGACTACTTACCGTTATACTAGGAACAGCCGTTTTAAGAAGACGTTTTATGCCTTTAGCAGTGACATTCATATCTTCGTCCAGAAAATGTTCAGAACAAACGACGCATGCAATATTTGGCTTAAAAAAATTGTATGTCGCGAACCCATAAGTTGTCCCCTAATTAATCGATATAATAGGTAATATAATATTTACGAACTTTAATAATAACACCGTTTGGACGACCTCTTTTCCTTTTGAAATTCGATTAATAACTATAATAATATTATTATATATTTTGTAACGTATACATACTTATTAAAAACTAAATACAAAAAAGTTCAAATTAAATAAACTTATATATAAAAATTAAACACAATAAAAAAAAATCGACTCCATTAAATTCAGAACAGGGTCGTTTGGATTATGCGACTAAAATAAAAGGTTGTGTAATAGTCGTTCTTACACTGAAAATGCGGCCATTGAAATTTGTCGTATTATACTTGGACCGTTAAGTGAAGTTTTTAGACAAATTAAATCAAAATCACATATTGCTTCCGATATTTAGTCATAAAAACAACAAAAACAAATTAACAAACTCTTTTACTCACCGAAAATACGATATCCCATCCTTTTTTAACGTTCTTGATGTAATATTTTTACAATTCCGCATCGAACACTTAGGCATTTTTAACGAGCGCACAGAGACGCGAGCGACGCGAGACTATTTGAAATATGAGCATCATTTTCAATAGTGCGCTTATTTTATGAGGACGGTTTTGCGACGCTGAGTGTGTATCTAGGGTTTTTTAATACATCAATGCTTAAACAGTTTAATAATAAAACCAAAACTAAACAGTTGTGTAGGTAGGTACTTTGTGTGAGCGGTACTAGATAAATAGGTACTAGATATGTAGGTCTACTTTCCCCAAGCCTTTTTTCTAAATTTGACTTCACGGTTGGCCTAGTCGTTTAAGCGGTCACCACGCCACTTCCTACTAAGGTAAGTGTGGTGGGTTCAAATCCTACACGGAATAACACTGTGTGATCCTCAAATTGTTATTTTGAGTCTGGGTGTTTTTTGTGTCCGTTTCTTGTATGTTTGTAAAGTTCTCCGCGACACAGAAATATACTCTTAACGTTCGAAACGTCGGAAAGTAGTAGGTATCGTAACTTTTTTAATGTTATCGCGTTATTAAATATTAATAAGTTCCGTTTACAGTAAAAAACATGAAGATATTCTTAATGAATTTCGATTATCTTTATCTTTTAGAGTTATCATTATCACAAAAGGTGTTATTTACACCAGCTAAAAAATCCCTAATAGATTTGTGTCAACTTATCTGTCAGATAACTACAGATTTCGTTGTCACAAGTCTAGGAGATCGTTTTTTGTTTTTTCGTAAGACGGTCCCCATTTCATCTCATCCACATTTTTTTATCATTAAATTCATCACAACGATGACTTGAAGACTAAAAGACTTTACAATTGAAGACGTTAATTACTTGACATGGGCAGAAATAGCTGATATTCAGCTGGTTGCTATTTCATCAATAAGAAGAAGAAGTCACAAGCCTAGGATAGAGACATACGTCAGATAAAGATATATGTATCAGCAACTTTATCTGTTAAGTAGCAGATTGCTATTTAAAACTTCATCAGGAAATAGTTTAGACATTGGACCGAGAAGCTTTTTACATAAGTGAGTGTGTTTAGTCGCTGTGTAAAATGGGTTCATATTTTTTTTTTCTATATTTTAAAACTATGTAAATGTTAAATATATGTTTGTTATCTCTGCATTACCCAAAAGTAATAATACAGCTATTACGGCAGTAATATGATAATAAACCTCTCTTGAACGTATTTGATATTTATATATCATCTTCGTCTTCCTAGCCTTTATCCCCAAAATTATTTGTGATCGGCTACTAGTTCATTCGGTTTTATCTGAATATCAGATTTCCACGGACCGACTGGAATCAGACCTTCGCAACCCTGAGAGAGTACTGAAATTCGAAGGTTGAACTAGTTTTTAGGGTTCCGTAGCCAAATGGCAAAAAACGGAACCCTTATAGATTCGTCAAGTCTGTCTGTCTGTCTGTCTGTCTGTCTGTCTGTCTGTCTGTCCGTCCGTATGTCACGGCTAATTATTTCCGAAACTATAAGAGCTATACTGTTGAAATTTGGTCAGTCGATGTATTCTGTGAACCGCATTAAGATTTTTACATAAAAATAGAAAAAAAACAATACATTTTGGGGGTCCCCATACTTGGAACTGAAACTCAAAATTTTTTATTTCATCAAACCTATACGTGTGAGGTATCTAAGGATAGGTCTTCAAAAATGATGTTAAGGTTTCTAATATAATTTTTTTCTAAACTGAATAGTTTGCGCGAGAGACACTTCCAAAGTGGAAAAATGTGTGTCCCCCCCCCTCTAACTTCTAAAATAAGAGAGTGATAAAACTAAAAAAAATATATGTTGTACATTACCATGTAAACTACCAACGAAAATTGGTTTGAACGAGATCTAGTGAGTAGTTTTTTTTTTAATACGTCATAAATCGTAACACGCAATATACCTTTCATCCAATCAATACACTAGTATAAAAACATCGATGAAAGTTTCAACGAACTACAAGAACTTTTATATGATGTTACTTGCTGGTACGGAACCCTTCATGGGCGAGTCCGACTCGCACTTGGCCGCTTTTTCAATAATTATATTTGAGAGCACTCACAACAAGTCGAATATTGGATATTTATTTAACTTTATTAAGTTTCTTAATTAGTGTCCTGAGGTATATGAATGAAACCACCGACATCCAAAAAAAAAAGTCATTTATTATTTACTTGATTATAAGTACAACAAAAGTAATACAAATATAACAATCATTTGTAGAGTTCAACACAATTCACAAAGCTGGAAATCACAAACCACCTCCATTTGCAGCCACATTCACACGTAGCAAACAATTTTCTTCCAAGAATGACTGTTAGATTTTTTGATAAATGTTCCAATGTAACCGCGAGGAGAAGAGACATATTTATCAGTTTCGCCATATATATTTTCCCCTCGGAAACGTCAGCCGCTACGATATCTTATTTATTGAATAAACAATTCGATCAAATGAGCGAAACTATATTTTCTGGTTCTCAGTTGACAGTGATGTCACCCTGGACAATCCAATGTAATATATTGCTCTCTAAGGTTTAGGAGCTTCACTTATGTAGGCTTTAATGCTTAAGTTTCGTTGATATGAAAATGTTTTTCTTTAAGAAATTTGTAAATGTGATGTGGTACGATAATGTATAGTGAATCTTAGGTCTCCTGATCTTGTGCACCAAAAAAAACTATTGTTCTAGTTTAATTTGGCTATGTTAAATTCAAAATTAACTATCCAGACTTTGACGAATACACTTTCTTTCGTATTCAGGATCCAGATCGTCGCTATGA
Organism: Phragmatobia fuliginosa; assembly: GCA_932526445.1. NCBI lineage: Eukaryota > Metazoa > Arthropoda > Insecta > Lepidoptera > Erebidae > Phragmatobia > Phragmatobia fuliginosa. The sequence continues at coordinate 2,166,182 of OW052066.1, read as the reverse complement.
GTCTCTCTGTCAATACTAGACCGCCTGTTAGATCCTTTTGAATAAGGGAATGGTGTTACACTATAGCCTTCAATTGATTCAGGATTTAATGATAAACATTCTTCTTCAGCACGACAGATAGTGTCAAATATTTCTCTCTGAACTCGCAGTTGTAAGTACCTAGGTAATTCACGTGTCTTTTGGCAGAAACCATCAAATAGTTTAGACAATCCATCGCTCCGATTCATATCAAAGGCGTGCATTCTTCTCTGGCGTATTTCTCTATATTTTTCTTCTTGGAATTCCTGATCGACAAATAATCGTTCTCCATACCGAAGTGGTTCAGAAAATTGTGGTTTTGGAAGTGTTGCTTCTGTCGCCACGTTTGTATCTGTTGCAGCTTCACCGGGATCTTGAATATCGTTAGAATCACTGAAAAAGGATGTAGATTCTTTAAGTTCTTTTTTTGTTAGAATAAATTTCATTTTCTCTTCATATTTCCATGGCTTTAAGTTAAGGGCCGATGCTCCTGAGGAGGGATTTCGTCGACGTAATGCTTCTCTGTGGCTATCTTTTAATTTCTTCCATTGGAGTTTTGCCTCCACACCTAGGAAATAAAAGGTTACTTTAGTAATTAAAAAATGCAATGTTTTAGCTAATATTCATTAGCTTACATGTTTTGATAGATAGTATTTATAAACACATGAATAAGACGCATTATTATGGTAACCACACTTGTTCTGTGAGTAATATGTCCTTACACTATATCGTCAGCCTTATTTCGTTTCATCTTATCACTAACTTTTGCAATACTAAGATTATTTTGGGTTCGGGTTACAAATTAAATCGGTTTCACATGAATGTCAGGTTTTTTGGAAATCCTTATAGGTACTGCGTTAAAATGATAAAAATAATTAACGAATGTCTAAAATCGTATTATAAACTTCTCCCCTTTTATATTAAAAGTATTATATCATAAGAGTATAGCGTTGGTAAAACAAACAAGGAGTTAATTAAATAAGATTTTCAGCCTTGTCTTGAACAAAACATTTCTTAACAGAATACGCGACGGGATAGGAGTGCTAGTGATAAGCATACTTTCACTTAACGTTCATTAAAATGTTGCTCTTTTAATAATTATATTTTGCATGTTCGATACTATACACAGGCGGACAATAACGCCATCTATTCCCAAAATAAGCAGAGCTTCTACTGTGGCTACTAGACAGCTTGGGCTGCACGGTTGGCTTGGTGGTTTAAGCCGACCGCTTACGCCACGCCAATTTCTTTTGAGCCAAGTGTTTTGGGTTGAAATCCAACACGGAACAACACTTTTTGTGACCCACAAAAACTGTTGTTCTGAATAGAAAACACTCTAACTCCGAAATAAATATTTCTAGATCATACAAATGTATAATTCCATCCACGAATCGAATCCGGAACCTCAAGCACAGCAGTTGCATACACTACCACTAAGCCTACGAGACAGTCAATATTATGAAAAGTATAAGTTAAAAACTGACCGTTTTCAATAACCAAACTAATTATAACTGGAGATATGTTATTAAAAAAGTCGATAGAAAAGAAAACGGATCGATAGACAGAGAGAGTTAAATAAACAATATTGTCAACACCTCATACATTATATACTACCTATTTATTTCAGAGAATAAATTATTTCTCATTTGTTTAGTGTCAGAATCTAACAGCGCTTTATAAACATTCTAAACACTACTATTTGTATCTCGTCCACAGAGCGCCGAATCACGCGGATTCTCACGACATATCACGAAGTTACACGAACTACATTTACACCGGACGGTCTGACGCGCTTCGCTCGACAGCCACTAGCCAGCATTATCCAGTATCACCGCGAGAAACACGTGACAAATACCCACGTGCTATATATATAGGTAATTCACTATACAATCTATACATAGATAAATAGATAAATTAAAAACAAAAATAACGTCTAAAGTTGCTTACCATTTGACATGGCACACTCTTTGGCAACACGTTCCCAAGCCAGATCTTTCTTTGCTGTATCCCTATACGCCACGTGATTTACGTTCCACAAACACGGAGATTTACGAACTTTCTCTATAAAAAATTCAACACTATGACACTCCATTACAAATTATTCACTATGAAAGTATCTTATACACAGTTATAAAATTATCGTCAGTCCACAACCAAAGCCAGCCACGCTATGCACGCGTGTGCTGAGTTACGTTCATTACGCTAAAAGATATTCTTTGACATTGTATTATGAACTTTATCGGAAGGGCCTAAAGTGTATATTGTATTAATATAAACTGATAGAAACAGACGCGACGCGCCGACGTAGTTACACCCACATACACGCTGTGCACGAATGTGTGGCATACTGATGCTATGACGTCATCCGTTCAGGCCAATCGTGACTAGGGTTAATTTCGACTGCGCACTAGTGCGCACAGGTTGAGCACGTGAGCTTTGTAGATTATTGGCAAAATGTTTACATGCGCACTATGGATACATGAATAAAAAAGTACATGAATAAAAAAAAATTGGACAAGTACGTGTCAGGTCACGCAGAATAGGGTTCCGTAGTCATATACAATGGCAAGTGGAATTAAAATCGTGTCAAATAGATAAGTATTGTTTACTTATTATTTCGTTATTTTTGTGAAGTTTTCGTATTATTCAAGTAATCGTATTTCACAAGTTAGGTCTCTATAACTCTTGAACTAACAAACCTATCTAAGCCGTTATAGTTTTCATTAATAGTTCATCACACACACTATTATGTTTTTTTTTTAATTTTTCATTCATATTTTATTACAAAAATTTCGTTAAAGTTAAATAACTCACAAATAAATACCTAAATAAAAAAATCGTCTTATCTCAAAATATTGTAGATGTTTCATTAAATATTAACTTTATTAACGTATTTAAAAATATCTGCTTGTTGTAATTTGGTGTAATATTTGTGGTTGTCGTGGCTAGGAGTTTATTGTAGCACTAATAGTTTAAGAAATAAATTTAACCAACACCAAAAAATAAAAAATAACTCCAACTATAAACACGAAAAAGCGTTAACAAGTACTTTGATCCTTTATCCAACCAAGGTCTGATGCTGAAGCTAGAGGGTGGATATAGGATCTCTGCATTATAAAGACATAAACCCATTAACTTTGGGCTCGTTTTATTTTTTATTTACGAGTAATTTAATCCTATATAGTAGTAAGCAGGATCTGACGATGAAGCTGGAAAGTGGCCATAGGAGTTTTGCAATAAACGACACAGCCTCATCGAGTCTTTTATTTTCTCCAAAATGGGTTTATTTGTATCTGGACTTATCTTGATTTGTGCTAATAATATATGTAAAGGGATTTTACCGATGATAATTTTGACAGTAAAAGAACGATTTAGGTCTCGTTATTCATACTTACAGAATAATAATAAATATTTCGGACATTTTACACACAATGCCACAAACTAAACAGAGCTTGTATTATGTCTATATCTAGTCCACAAACTTAGCAGAGCTTGTATTATGGGTACTACATAACTGATATAAATACATAATCATACTTTTTTTTTACAAATTATACATAGAAAAGACCGTTAGGAATTGCCCGCCTTTCAGTTTATTTATTGTTTCATGCAATGGCATATTGTTGAACAGTTTTTCTGATAGTGTCATTTTTAGGGTTCCGTAGCCAAATGGCAAAAAACGGAACCCTTATAGATTCGTCGTCGTTCTGTCTGTCTGTCTCTCTGTCTGTTGGGATGTATGTCACAGCCACTTTTTTCCGAAACTATAAGAACTATACTGCTGAAACTTGGTAAGTAGATGTATTCTGTGAATCGCATTAATATTCTCACATAAAAATTGAAAAAAAAAACAATAAATTTTGGGTGTTCCCCGTTCACGGTAACTCCTACCACAAGAGTCAGAAATGCAATACCGCCCCGTTGAGACCACCGTACCTTTGAATCAGAAAGAAGGAAAGAAGGTGAAGAGAGTACTTATCGCAATAAACTCGGGTATACCTTAGGAAGAGTATCCCTATAAACCTGGTGACCCAATGACAGAATACAAACACACGTACATAGTTCTCTAAATTGTATGATTCAACAGTCGTGTAAAAGAAATTAGTATTGGGCAACTCGACCCACGTTAACTCCCCACAGCGTTCGAGCGTGACTTGACTGTTCATTGGGGGGACTATGTCTTAAGATGAAGCGTCATGATTTTATCCTTTGTGTGAATTTACCCTTGTCGTGGTTGTACCTTTACCGGGTAACACTGCGGGGCGAAGTCAGAGAAAGTCACGTCAAAATCTCTCCAGCTAATCCAGAGATGAGCCTGAAGAAACTCACAGACAGACAAATGAAGCAATTTTAAATCTAATACACCAACACATGTATTCAGTTGTGTGTTTTAGTATAAGTACACTGGAAATTTGTTCCCAGTCAGTGGACAGTTCAAGTATAAATACACTGTTTAATTCACTAATGACTGACGTATAAATTTTACCAAAGCAGTAGGAAATTAAGTGTCCTTGGAGTTTCTTGTCTGTTCTTCTCCATAGGATCTACGAATTGGAACAGACGATTAGCTTCACGACTGACTACTGACTGACTACTTGACGTTTCAAAAGTGCCATTGCATGGTTTATTTGAAACAAAATGGTTTGATTTGATTTGATTTGAAAAAGTCTTAACATAGAACTACATTATTAGATGATTAGTTTTAAGAATATGCAATATTTAAATAATAAACTAGCTGAGCCCGCGTTTGTTGTTGCCACCGCGGGCAACGCCGCGGGGTGAAGCTAGTCTAAAAAAAGTAGCCTAAGTTACTCCTTATATCATCAGCTATCTGTCAGTGAAAGTCCCGTTGAAATCGGTCCAGCCGTTTCAGGGATTACCCGAAATAAACAGAGAGACAAACAGATAAAAATTGTAAAAAATATTTTTTTTGCGTACATAATTAAATGCATTTAGTAAAAAGCGGTTATTTTAATATGACAGACACCCCAATTTTATTTAATTGTATAGATAAACTTTTAAGATGTTGTCTTCAATTAACAAACACCCGCTACTCTTAGCTACTTGGTCCACAAGTTGCCGATAGTCACGAGTCAGATACGAAATCAAACAAAATATTGTTTTGTTTCCTCTTCAGATTTTGTATTTTTCGTACCGACAACAGAACTGTCTTTTACAATTCTGTTACTGTATACTTATTACTGTACAAAATAAAAAAAACTCTAGTTTTAATTTAAGTGAACTTATCGAATTATGTTTTGTTAATTTCTCTAGTCAGACAATCAGGTTCGATTCTCGGGTCAGGCCAAAAGTGTTGCTAAGTTTTCTTTCGTGAATTTTTTAATATCAGCCCGTAATAAATATTTAAATAAATATTTCGGACATAAATAAATATTTCGGATATTTTTACACACAACGCCATCTAATCCCCAAATTAAGCAGAGCTTATATTAAGGGTAACTAGACAACTGATTTAAATACATAAACATACTTTTTTTTTATAAATACATACATATTATACATAGGAAACGCCCAAACTCCGAAACAAATATTTGCGGATCACACAAACATTTGGTACGACCCGGAAATCGAACCCGTGACCTCTTGATCAGCAGTCGCATACTCTAACCACTATGCCAACGAGGCAGTATAGTATATTAATAGGGAAGTTTTGTGGTGTTTCACCCCCGTGCTGTAAGAGCACGATAAACCTATAGTCAGTAACATCTATGGTAGTAAGTCAGTGCCCTAAAATATAATAGCAACTAGTTCAATCTTCAAATTCAGTTTGCATTCAGAGTTGTGAATGAAATATGTCAGTCAATTTTTGAAAAAACTTTTATTCGGATAAAAATAAATAGTATTATTAGGCTAGGAAGATGTATATTCATAAACAATAAAAATTGAAATTCAAGAATAAACACAGCAATAGAAACACTCAAACTGTTTCATTTAACGAGTTTATATTGGAAACACTACAAGCACTCAGACACTTTACTAATGATCCCTACGGGCTTTATATCTAGACTCCTTGCTCATTAATTAAAAAAATGAGACTAGGTACTCATTATTAATAGGTAAACAGACCAAAAAGTTGTGGAATTCAAGTGTAAAATGCTACATGCTTGCATCAATTTTACGTGATGAAAGTATGTAGCATTTTTTTCATTTACAGATATTCATTTACACCCTAGAAATATTAGGGGTTATGAAATAGCCAATTTGTACTGAAAAATTGAAATTCGTTTTTCTTTCATTTAACTTATGTAATCAAAATATCTACCACTAACGCCGTTAGTACACCGACGCATTCGTATGCGGCAGCGAATCACTGCGAAACTACTGCGGTAGCGAAATATTTGCGAAACGTTAGTACATAGCAGTCTTTTCGCAAAGAAAAATATTTCAATATTTTCGGCTTCCATGATAAAAAAATCTGTCCTCAACGACAGAACGCATGCGAACACCTTGCGATGCGAAACACCACTAGCGAAACATCTGCGTCTGTGTAACGACGATTTCGCAGTTCCTTGCGAAACAATACCGACAAGGACGCAACTATTTCATGTAGCCTAGTGCTAGAGTGAGACGTAGCGTATGCGAAATTCTGCCATACTACAGACAGTTTTTTCGTTGTTTCGCTGCCGCATACGAATGCGTCGGTGTACTAACGGCGTAATATCCATACATTGCTGCCATCTCATAGGAAGGTCATTTATGCCTTTGCAATAGAACTCTAGTGATCTAGATTCTACAAAATGTGTGAAATCATTTTTTTCTGCCTCCTGGGAATAATACTTTTCATCTTTTAGAAAGTTGTCCAAATCATTAAAATAATGGACAGCGTGGGGCCGTATAACTTTAACTCTCTTTTTAGAGGATACCCGAGCTCACCAGTGGGACGTTGTTGATAATGAAGATGGAGTATAAAACTTTCCTAGATTAGCAAATATCGGTCCATTTAATTAATAGCACATTTTAAAATTTGATCGCAATTTGTGTTTACATAAAATTGTTACAACGCAACAACTCACACCTACCAGTCTAGAAACCGATTAAAATGATGAAGCGATCCGACCGAGATTTTCAGACATGGAACTATGCTTACTGGATATGTGATGTTTTCAAACAATTAGTATAACTATTTTAATAGCTTCATCTGTACCCAGCTTCATTTGTTACGAATGACATAAACCTGAAATGACAGCGTTCGTGCTCGCGTCTTACGTTGGTGTGTGTAAGACCAGAGATCCAAGCATACTGCATCATTCTCCCGGCCTCCGGAGGCCAAAGACAATGATGCAGAAAAATCTCACTCAACACACACCATGCTGCATTGTATGCACACACCACTTGCAATGAGGATGGGACTCGTGGATTCTATCTTTCTCTTCTCGTACTTTCCATCAGACAGAATGGAGTCACTTTGGTAGGCTTAAATATAAAAAAAAATAGCAAGTAAAAAATCACTTAATAAAATGTATTAATTATTATAATATTTTAATTAGTCTGCCTCATTGGTCTAGTAGTTAACGTATGCGACTGCTGATGGAGAGGTCTCGGGTTCGAGTCCCATGTTGGACCAAATTTTTGTGTGATCCACAAATATTTGTGTCGGGTGTTTTCTATGTATAATATGTATGGATTTACAAAAAAAAAGTATGTTTATGTATTTATATCACTTGTCTAGTTACCCATATTACAAGCTCTGCTTAGTTTGGGGACTAGATAGCGTTGTGTATAAAATGTATAAAATATTTATTTATTTATTATTTATGTATATCGATATTATTTATATATATATATATATATATATATATATATATACATATATATATATATGTGGTATGATTTTTTAATCACAATAAATAATACAAGTAAAAAAAAATAGAGAAAGGTCTAATCGCGTTTAGTTTTGAGTTAGAATCGAACTTTTTAATATCTGACGATTCACTCTCTTAAAGCAATTTATATACCTAAAGTGTAAAATTTATCCAAAAACATAAAAACCCGACGTGAACACGGCAAAATATTTCATATTTCAATATTTTTCCCTCGCTTCTTCAAGGGGTGAAATGTTTACAAAGTAAATAGGATAGGGTGGAATTGTCTTTACTGTCGTCTTATATAATGCTTTTATTTCAACAGTTCATGTGTTCATAAAAAAATATATGTACGTCTCTGTATTAACAGTTCGGCTGTCACTATTATTTTGCCTGTTTGGAAACCATCCGAATTTCTGGAACAGATTTCGTGGTTGTTATGTGAGACTCAAACCGATCAAAAACTATTTCCCGTCTCTGCGACTAATAGCTGAGGAATTAGGTGTAACCTAGAAAGCAAATCCCTGGAACCCCGACATACCTCGGGTCTCCTTAATACGAAACAGCGATTTTCCTTTTCTGCATCCAAAAAAGCGCTCGCTCCGGAACCCCGGCTTGATTTTACTAGTGACTGATTGCTCGCATCTAGTGAGCAGTCTGTGGTATAGGGCTCGATCCCGAGCCTGGCCAACCTGAAGAGTTCAGATCCTCTAGTAGTCATGTTTCGCTATCTCTGTGCACTATGGCGGACAGCGATGATGATGAAGTTCAAAAGAGTATGTTATGAAACTGTTTAAATTTAGAATTGCTCAGTCAAACAAATATAAATATCGAAATTTATCACTTCCATTCTCGCCCAATCTGTTTGCATTGAGATTTAATCTTCCATTCGTGCCGTATTGCGTCGGTTAAATTTTTCAAGCGGCGTCGTTTGACAAATGTTTTGGGTGCGTGTGTGTTGTCCCGTACCACGAAATAATTGGCGCGATGTTTGCCGTTAGAATCACATACATGAGTTATGGATGGCTCTGACATTTTTACTATTGTTTATCTAAAATGGTTTTGTAAAATTTTATTACAGGGGGGTAGAGTTATGGATGATAAATCGTATATTTATTTATTACGTCACGATATCAAATGTGTTTTTTAAACTATTAGCTGTCGCTTAAAGCTTTGCTTACACGAATGTGATGTAGTTGTTTAATAGAGTTGTTCATGGGAACATACATAACATAACAATCCGACTGATTTCGGCCATGGCAACTGGCAACCACTTCGATCCCTTACAGGGCTTGGCGCTGATAGGCTGATGTTCTGCATTTTACACTTTTACTCATACAATACAATTTTACTCTTTTCAATTTTGAGTACAAGTGAAATTTAAAAACATACTTGTCCAAATGCTACTTCAAAAATACGTACTTAATAATAAAAAAAATATATAAAAAATCACGAGTTTGGAGATGCTGGGATTTGAACCCAGGACTTTCAGCATGCGAAGCAGACACTCTACCACTGAGTTACATCCCCGGATGGTGTAGCGCTCGAAATAAAGGTTTATGTTCTGAATCATACTGTTACGCATTAGTCCTTGCTTTCACTTACCTTGTCAATACGTCATGCGACTCATGCGTCATGTAGGCTGACTGTTACTATATAAATGGATACAAAGTTATACATAAGTATATTGAGACTTAAATATACGAACTGATTATTTACCTATCGTTCTTGTTATTTACAAATCCCTAAGTACCTAATTTAAATTAGTACGTTTGATATAGGTGTTAAATTATTTAATTTATTGTTCTTTATATAAGCTAAATAAGAGAAGAAAAATTTAAAACATTATGCATTATTTATTACTTATATTATATTCTTTTATAAATAATATATAGTCTTGGCACCTCTTTCTGAGAAGAAACCTGCCACGTCCTTACTGTACCATCCAAAGGTTGGCTGGCAGAAAATGTTATATGGCTTTAAGTCCGCCTCATACAAATGTAATGCAGGAAGTGATAATAAATAAATAAAACAACCCTAAGTCGTCTAGGCAACGTGATATAACTGATATAATATAACGGAATCTTCTGTCTCGGAAAGGTTCGGTACTAGAATGTTTCAGAAATATGATGAGATTACTGACTAACAATCATTGATTCAGATGTTGGTAATTTACGTCATAAATCCAGGTTAGGTTAAGCTGTTTTACCGTGGACGCGACCTTCTGCGAAGACGTCATCTCGCAGAAGGAGGCGGCGGAGAAGGCCCGGGAGGCCGACCTTACCTCACCACCTGGTCTGAACCAGATCCGCCACCGGCGAACCGCGTACATTTGTGCCTCATGCCGCCTTGAGTGTGGCCGCGGATGGACGGGACGGATTTTCCCCTCCAAACGCATTAGTTGGCCATCCACGAGGGACGGCGTCTGCGTGTGCCGGACGTCGCCTAAGAGAGGGTCTGCAAGAGACGGAGCTCGCAACAGGAGCGGGCAGGCGCTGGGAGGAGTCCAGAAGGAGAAATGACCCTAGACTCCTCCTAAAATAGAAGCGCAAAGAGGGCACACCGTGTGGTTTTTAGTCGGAAAAAAAAGGTCTGTAGTCTTCCACCGGGCTATGTTTCTGAATAGATTTATTATAAGTTTTTCTTTTGTTTGTATGTATATTTCTTTGTAGCAGTAACAAAAACCCTTCAGCCCTTGTTAATGGGTTTATGTTGATTAATACACTTAGGTATATGTATATATAATTTGCACATTATATTCGTAAGTTACTATGGAATGTGCATGAATACTATGTATAAAATATCCGTAATCAAAAAAGAAAAGAAAAAATCTTTGTAGTAGGGTACGCTTTGTAGTATAAGCCTAAGTAACTCTACTCTGCCTGATGGAAAGCATAAATAGAATCCAGGAGTTGGGGTAACTATGATCATTGTTTGGCAGACAATGCAGCATGGTGACCCACATTAGGTGTTTTCTATGTATATATAATAATGTATGTATTTATCAAAAAATAGTATATAAATATTTATATCAGTTGTCCAACATAGAAAACACCCCAACTCCGAAACAAATATTTGCGAATCACATAAATATTCGCAATCGAACCAGAGACATTAAGCACACCAGTCGTATATGCTACCACTGTGCCAGTGAGGCAGTCTCTGATCTTGAACCCACAACATTCAACATAGAGATAGTTACCAAGTTGAATATTTTACTACTGCGCCACAGTTATATTTTGGAGAAGTGGTTTTATTAAATTCCTAACTTCTCAAATTAAATTATGCTAATATTTCCTTGCCCTTAACTCCAAGGCTCTTTTTGATTAATTTGTATTAGACGCGGTTCGTAGCGATTTATTTATCGAAAATTATGTCGATAAAATGAACGAAAATTTAACTGTTCGAATTATCCTTAACCCACTTTTAATGAATTGCTTTACTAGGACTTCAACACTAATAAACCAATATGGTTTACGGAAAAAAATGGAAAACCGGACACATTTACGATTTTATTTTAATCTTAGCAATTCTACCGTTTTGCGCTAAAATAACCTTGATTTTAAGAAGAGCTTTAATCATTTGATTTCAAACGATCTACCAGGGCAGCAGCGAGCAATGAGAGATGGCAATATAACTCGGAGTAAGGCGGCAATCGAGGTCCGTATCGTAAAAAAGACTGAACGATCGACGTCCGAGGCTCCGCCATTAACTCTGTACGGTCTGTGGTTGGTTTAAAGTTTCGGCAAGAGCGGAAACATCACTTACTTATCTGGTTTGTATTACACAAATATGTTCACTAAGCTATAAAATCGAATATCTTGAAGTTACCTAATAAACGGTGCGTTGTGGAAAAAATCAGTTTTATAAAGAAGCTTTGGCTGTATGTAACGTTTTTACGTATAAACCGCTTTACCGATTTCGATGACATTTGGCATAAAGATACTTTGATTCTTAAGGAGGGCTCTTTATCGCGATAATTGACTTACACGACACTTACACGACTTACACAAAATCTAGTTTTAGCGTTCTGGAGTACACTAATCGGTACCCTCACAATTTCGTCATGACCATTTGTCATGACAAGAAAAATGATGATATTATAAGTTTACATCATAATTTTCTATTGGATACGATTTGAAATCCATGTGCCGTAAAAAAATGACTTACGTGATTGTATCATAAGTATGCTGTATCTCAAAATCTCTCATGATCATAGAGGAACTGGTTTTAAAAGTGACTCCGACAAGCAATCACAAGATTATAGCATTATTTGCAGTTTGAGAATATCGCACCATAAAACTGTACGATCTTTTGCATTACTCTATCATCAAACTATCTACTATTTGGATTGGGGTAATCTAGAAACGGTAGCGTATATGTAGAACGTAATATGTATAGTAATAAGTACCTCGAGAGAAACGGCCGGGGTGGCCATGTTTACTGTCTTGTTTAGAGGTATTTACTGCTTCTCTACTGAATGACTTATGCTGTCGCATATTGCTAATATTTTTATTGTATTAAGAACTACTTGTACTAAGAATTTATTAAAAAGTGTATGAAGAGTTGACTCAGATCAATACTAAATCGATCCGAGTCAACTCTTCATACACGAAGTGGGGCATGACTTCTCAACGAATCAATCTCAAGTTCGGCGGCACGACCATTATGTCATTACTAATTTTACTTCCTTATGAATTAAATTGAAGACGAGGTGGAGTGACGACCTGCGTAAGATGGCTGGCAGGAGCTGGATGCGAGAAGCCGAAAATCGATCACAGTTGTATGCAATGGGAGAGGCCTATGTCCAGCAGTGGACTGCGATAGGCTGATGATGATGAATTAAATTTGACTGCCTCGTTGATCTATGCGACTGCTAATCAAGAGGTATCGGGTAGTGCCAAAAAGTGATGTTGGATATTTCTTACAGTAAATTCTTAATAACAGCCCGCAGTATGAATGTTTGGCGGTTTTTTACGCCCGTGCCTCGGAAAGAACGTTAAGCCGTCGATCCCGGTTGTCATGAACATCAATGGCAGTCGTTATTAGGAAGTTAGTGCCCTCAAATTTACTGATAACTAATTCAACTTTCAAATTTCAGCTCTCCCTCAGGGTTGCTGAGGTCCGATGCCAGTCGATCCGTGAAAAAACTCACTATCCGGTAAAACTTGCTGAACTAGTAGCCAACCACAATCAATATAGGGAGTAAAGGCTAGGAAGAAGAAGATAAGAATTAAACTTAATACGAAAATAACCTGAAAAATATGTTTGTGACCTTCTAAGCCTCCGTACTCTTTTGACTTAAAGATCAATCGTTAGCAGAATCCCATGGACTTAAACTATGGAAACGATTCTTGAAATAACGCTTTCGACATGCCTTCGCGTCACTTCCGAGGGATTATTTAACAAAAAAAAAACAGGAAATTGCTTTCCGTGAAGTGGAACGGAAGCTGATTTTAGATTATATTACGTGTTTTAAAATAATAAACATTTTCTCGAGTTTTCCTTGTATGAAATTTTAATAAAATTCCCTGTATAATTCCATGGTAAGATAAAAATGACTTCATTAGGTATTTTAGGAAAATAAACTAGTAAAAAAATGATTTATTGGAACAATGGTGAATCAAAAGCTACTTCTCATAATTGTACTCTTACATATTTCAAACAACACAATTAAATTTAATGCAAATGTCATCTATTTATTAAATTTATAATAATCTCATAAAATCAAATATTTATTTTATTCATTCAAATCAGCATCAACATAACTTTAGTCGAAAGACATCGACTATTACAAATCCTTACTAATATTATAAACGCGAAAGTTTGTGAGTACGTATGTTTGTTAGCATTTCACACAAAAACTACTGAACGGATTTGGATGAAACTTTACATTAATTTAGCATATACATCAGAATAACACATAGGCAACTTTTTACTGCAATAATCGAGATACAAAGCAAGTTATAAATACCTATAAATAATTGATTTTCAATTCGAGAATTTGTACAAGAATTTGTACTACATAGATGGAGTGTCTCGAGGTATTGAAGGTTCAAATGATAAAACTAATTTAAGGTCAATTTTCTTTTTACTGTCTTACCAGCCTTTGCAAATAGGACTTTTTCTGAGCTCACTGTCAATAGTACGCTATAAAAGGGTAAATACCCCTAATTTGGTACAGTTAAAAGTGATTTACTTTATTAAAGACTTCTTACTCGCTAAGTGGAAAGTCATTTTGACTCTTGGTTTAATTTCTTTTGCTAGTGAGTTTAATTTGCAAGTTTTTAGCAGGAACGACGAAAATATAAACGGAATGGAAGATTCGGCACGCGTTTAAATGTTTCTTTGGGATTTAATTTTTTCCGAGATAGTATCATAGTGCTGGTAAAATATGAAAACCGGTCAAATGCATGTTTGACTTATACAGTAAGTGTTCCGTACCATTGAAGAAGATTTATTTAAACAAAACGTTTTGTATTTTATCTTCTTTTATTTTTATTTAACTGCCTTGGTGGCGCAGTGGTAGCGTATGCGACTGTGCTTGAGGTCTCGGGTTCGATTCCCGGGTCGGACAAAATGTTTGTGTGATCTGCAAAACTTGTTTCGAAGTTTGGGCGTTTTATATGTACAATATGTATGTATTTCTAAAAAAAATACGTATATGTATTTATATCAGTTGTCTGGTACTTATAATACAAGCTCTGCTTAGTTTGGGACTAGATAGCGTTGTGTGTGAGCTGTCCGAAATATTTATTTGTTTGTGTTCGTATGTCTATTACGGTCTAGTGATAAGACATAGTTCAGAGAACAAATAAAACTCTAATGTGTTTTAATGGATAATGGTAATTTCATTAACATATTACAGCACGGAATGGTAGAGAATAGAATTAAAATGGAATCACTCTTAAAAAAGGCCGTTAAAAAAATAAACAAACATACTATTAGATGTATAATTTAGACACAATGCTCATGATAATGTATTAAATGTGAAATGACTTAAAAAATTAATTAAAAAATAAATAGTTTATAAACATAATGAGAAGCTTCTTTTGAAAACTTAAAATTTATCTATTTCATGTTCAAAAACGAATGCAAGGTTACAGAGGAGTTAACTGCCTCTTTTATTTAATAAACAATTGTTAAGTTGATTATCTTGGATTTGCCATCGTATTAAGTAAACACGCTTAGCATCAAGTTGATTAAAACCCTATCAATATCGGCGTGAGCCTTTGTAGTGATTTTAATCAATCCCTATTTTCTGGTGAACGATGCCATTAATGCTATTAGAACGCATTAGCAAAATCCATTAAAACTGGTTTGTAAATATATTATGTTATACGTGTATTACACCACTAAGTACCTACGCAACTAACCTATAACATCTACTTGATACATTATAATTGTGAAACAACATTTAAAGCAGGTTTTAAAAAAAATTTTTTTAACTCGTTTAATAGAAACATTTTAGTTTTTTATATTGAAGCCAATGAATCTAGTTGGTTCAGTGGCTAGCGTATGCGACTGCTAATCAAGAGGTCTCGGGTTCAAATCCCGGGTCGGGCCAAAAAGTGTTTTTGGGTTTTTCTTAGGAAATTCCTGATAGCTACCCGGAGTTTGGGAGTTTGGCGGTGATTCACGCCCGTGCCTCGGAAAGCACGTAAAGCCGTCGGTCCCGGTTGTCATGTACATCTATGGCAATAGTTATTGGGAAGTCAGTGCCCTCAAATATACTGACAACTAGTTCAATTTTCGAATTTTAGGGTTGCGGAGGTCCGATGCCAGTCGCTCCGTGGAAAAACTGAAATTCAGGTAAAATCGGTTGAACTAGTAGCCGACCACAAATAATATTGGGAAGAAGGCTAGGAAGAAGAAGATCTATTATGGTAACATTTACGTACTCATAATTTAATATGTATTGAATTGCACATTGCTGCAAAGAGAAAGAAAACTTTTAAACAAACCCTTTACGAATCCGTCAGTGCTATTAGGAATTTCCTAAGAAAAACCCAAAAACACTTTTTGGCCCAACCCGGGATTTGAACCCGAGACCTCTTGATTAGCAGACGCATACGCTATATATACTAGACGAACGAGGCAGTTTGTTACCGTAATAGATAATACCTAAAACCAATGACCTTGCTCAAAATATAATTACCTGCTCTGAATAGGAATTAGATCAAAGATCTCTTTAACAATCTGAATCATTAGTCACCAGGCCAACTGACCAGTCAAATGAGCTCAATTTACTGTACTAGTTTACTTTACTATACAAACACTATCACACTCGGAGGCACATCAAAGAATCTCTCTATAATACAACGTATTTCAAATAAGAATAGGATCGGAAAGCCGCCATCTTGCCCTGCTTTATCAACAACTTTTATATGGTAACTATTTTTGTATGGTGTGTAAAACAATTGAGAATTTACAATTAAAAATTTATATAATTTAAAAAAATTTATAAATGGACTAAATTAATATGAAATCTACAGTCAAATTTTGAAAAATATAAAAATGCTAACATAGACTACCGCGCTTTTGAGAAAACAGTGTTTATGCCAACGCTACATTTCCAGTGAAGTTTGTCACAAATCCAGGCTTATTCTTATTTCAAACGCATTGTATTATGAGATAAATGTTTATGGTACGGCTTTATTACTACTCGGTTCTTAAGCTGGTACCGAAATCACTCTAATTAAGCCTGAACAGAATACTGATTGAACGATATGACAATAATCATAATCTTCTAAAGCTAACCTCTCGATATGGAGAGACTTATAGAATTACGCAACTCTCGAGGCATCAAAAGCTCAAACTGTATTGCAACTGGATCTCGTACTAATTAAAACTTTCGACCAATCGCCGAACGCTAATTCCAACTCTGCAAGTTACTTATCCATTTGAACTTGGAACGGCAATTGTGCAGTTCTCCCTATCTGGTTCGTGTGGATTGCATTTCTTGGCCAACTTGAAACAAATGCTTCGGTTTTATACTTAAGTGGTTAATTTTATACTAAGTTTTATATTATTTGAAATCCAAATGTGACTCTCTAGTAATTTTATTTTAATTAGAATTAGAACTGTAGTGGGTGGGATTCATGTTTATTGCACTTTGAACATCTTTTCATAATTTTTTTTTTGAATTTCCCATCGAGTTCAAAAATAGTCTATGTGGTTATTTTATTTTAATTGTTATGTGTGGGTTCGTAGTAACAGGCACTTGCTTATGTATTTGAGTCTGGAATGTGTTCGTGACAATTTCCTCCAGCAATAAATGACTGACTGTTTCTTATCCGGACAAGATGGTATGAATACTCTCCTCTGGTCTGTGTTCCTCTATGCCTACCTTAAGTGCTAAATAATTAGGGAACGTTTTGAATTAGATAATAATAGTAGTAGATAATATATTACATATTATGCATATTATTTCGAAGCGCTCATAGCCAAGTGGCCTTAGGTGATTCGAAACAATCACCGAGGGTAAGCAACGACGGCGCGGTCAGACCTAGATGGGTGACCGTATGTGGCATGATATGTTATGAACGTTTCCGTGATTCGGAAGTCACGTTAAATAGTCAGTCTTGGTTGTTGTCATAAGATAGCAGTCGTGAAGCTTACTTTCCCTTCGGCCCGCTAAAAACCATCCAACGGCAAGATTACGTAGCCAAAACGTGTCTTGCCAGTCCCCAACCCGCACTCGCCCAGCGTGGAGACGTATGGCTTTAACCCTCTCCTGAGAGGAGACCCGAAGGATACCTCTTATTATATACAATTTAAGCTTTACCGTTCAATTTTTAGATGCTTGTATATTTTATTAATTAGCAGAATCAGAATTATAACCTGATTGGGATTATTTTTCTGTTGAGTAAAATATACTTCATGTTTAGCTTTATTTCAATTTTGATAAAAAAAAACTTCCTTAGTATTCTAAAGGTAGGTAGGTAATTATAATATTAATACTGATTAAAAAACTGTACAATATTTTATATTTACGGAGTCTAATACAAACCCCAAAATATTACACATGAATATTAATAAATTTTGCGATTACGTCTCAGGTTGACTGATGGTCACTGGAGCCGACATTTGTTAAAGTCCATAAAGGAGACCATCGAGGTCTCATAGCGGTCGCGTTGCGGTCTGGGCAAAAGTATTGTGAGGCACTCTTCCGCAGGACCGACGACTCGAAGAAACGGCTGCCAGCGGATGGATACGGACTGCCCAAGGCCGGGATGAGTGGCGGTATTTGAGTTAGGCTTTCGTTTATCAGTGGACGACAATGGGACGTATATAAACAAGTTTGGAAGTTTTGTGGGTGATTCACGCCCGTGCCTCGGAGAGCACGTAAAGCTGGTCCCGGTAGTCATGAACATCTATGGCAATTGTTATTGGGAAGTTAGTGCCCACAAATTTACTGACAACTAGTTCAACCTTCGAATTTCAGTTCTCCCTTAGGGTTGTGGAGGTCCAATGCCAGTCACTCCGTGGAAAACTGCAAATAATTTTGCGTAGCTTACTTACGAGTGGAAATAAATATTGTTATTAAGAAATCATTCAGAATTTCTAATACAGCTACTAGCATATCATAATCACAATTTCCCTTAAATATAAGTGCCTAATGGATTGTCTGATCTTAACTCAATACAACTTGAAACATTTACCAATTTCCCAGTGGAAAAAACATTCCACCCGTTTTTTGTTAGAACTAAAAATATTTTTCTCTTAAGTCTAAAATGTTATACCAATTTATTCCATACCTATACGCTAATACTACAGTTTTTGTGAACAAAACTCAAAATAAACTTCTGATGTAATAATCTCAAGAATGAAAATGTTTCAAGACGTTTAAAGACAGTGACTGAATTTTAGGATTTGATTTATACTAGTATTTATTACAACAATCAACGAATACTTTAAGATATCTGCTAGCCCCTTGGTAATCAAAGATGGTTTACGAGGGACGTTGTACCAGGAAGACAACAATAAAGAAGTATTGAAACAAACTCAAGAAGATAAAAAGTGTATTTTATATTAAATGGTATTGCGTTTAAAATACAAGTTTTTAAATTATCAAAGTCTGAAAGTTTCAAATTCGTTTTGTTTTTTTTTGTTATATGTAACTTTAAATATATCCATGAATGTTATGTGTTCCAGTAGACTAAGTTACTTTACATAAATAAAGTTATTTAGATAATAACTGGCACCACAGGTCCCAGTCGGGTAATCAAGTCTTGTTACGAAGAGTTACTAGGCTAACATGAGTTTATAAGAGGTTCCATATACCTTCCCTAGAGTTGCCAGCTAAAATATTTAAATGACTCGGTACTTACTTGGCGCCTAGGTGGCTACACCTGAGCCTAAGTAATTAACATGTTTATGTATCAAACTTGAACCAAGATATTACATTATGAAGTTCTAAAGATTTATGAGTAGAGATTGCGAGTATTACACTTGGAAATTTTTCACTTATTGTAATGATAAGTTTATGAAATTAGACTGATGAAAAACTCTCTAATATTACTGAGTTACATGAAAGAATATAGTAAGAAATAATTATGTAGTGTACAAAGGGCGACCTTATTGCCAAAAGCTATCTCTTCCAGACAACCTTAGCGTTTGATGATCACTAGTAAATTTGGTAGAGGTAGATGAGCGGTGCCTAGAAGCAGACTTATACTTAAACGCAAAAGCAAACGCCTTATGTCTTAGAATGGGACTATTATACCCGTGAACGCCTGCAATTCAGAAGTTACTTAGAAGTGGTAAAGCAGAACGCACAAGTAATTTCTTATAGTCTCATAACCAAAGTATCCTTACTAATATTGCTTTTTCACCTGTTGCTCTTTCACCCAAAAACTTTTGCACGGATTTGGATGAAGCTTTACAGTAAGCTTATAGTCTTATATATCTGAATAACACTTAACCACTCACCAGTTCATGTCCCTGAGGGGCCAAAAAAAGTCAAGCGCGGGAGGAGCCGCGGGCAAAAGCTAGTGTATTAAAAATCGACAGTAAAAGTGACAGTTTAAGTCAAACGAGTATAAAAGTGGAAATTTGACCCCCAGACGTTCTCAAGTTTGTTTGAATTGAGGTTATCTATTTTCTAATTAAATATTTTTATAAATATTTCGGACATCTGATATACAACGTCATCTAGTCCCTAACTAAGCAGAGCTTGTATTACGGGTACTAAACAAATGACATAAACATACTTTTATTTGTAAAAACATACATATTATACATTGGAAAACACCCAGACTCCGAAACAACTATTTGTCGATCACACAAATATTTGTTTCTGTTTCAAATATGTGGTCTGACACGGGAATCGAACCCGAGACCTCTTGATCAGCAGCCGCATACGCCAACCACTAGACCTACAAGGCAGTCGATATAAATTTGAATATTATTTAAATAGATATAGTATTAATTGATTAAGATTACAGGCCAGGTGGAGTGACGATTTGCGCAAGATGGCTGGCAGCAAAATCGATCAGAGTGGTGTGCAATGGGAGAGGCCTATGTCCAGCAGTGGACTGAGATGGGCTGATGATGATGATGACAGGTAAAGTGATTTCACACCATGAGCTATGATAATGGAGCAATGAACATAAGCTCAAGAAAAACTGCAGCGTATGTTTAGTGCCAGAATAAAATTTTATAGTTGTAATGAAATGACAAAGCTAGGAATAAATGAGACGTGTGTATGGAGGCATTTATTCAAAATTCGCTTAAATCACACTTGATGTAACTTAGTTCTTGAGATGTGTGGTACATGTTACTGTATAAACTGCTTCTTGCTACTTATCGTATTCGCTTTGAGGTCATTCCGTTCAATACTAGTCACCTTTTAAAGTAGAAGCTCTTTCACATTAAGTGAATATAATCGATTTATTAATCGTAAAATGATTATGATGATTTAAGATATGAATCGAATATCATGTGAAATATATTTTTATAATACAGCCGTCCATAATAATACAGTTCTATGTTATGTGGGTCGGTTTCCGTACATGGTCCCTTAGTTGGACCATTGTACGTGAGGGCGCCAATCACTCCAGCCAGCCCACTTCCTTCCAGAAGCGGTTAAGGTCTCCGAGTCTGTCCAGACATTCTGAACCAGTTTTGGGAGATCCAAGGGGTTTTTTTCGTATTTCGGTGACACCTGTACACTCAATGCTAAGCATGCTCTGCATAGGGGACTGTCACTTATGCCTAATAATACAGTTTTTAGTTAATCACTCAAGCAGCCCCGTCTGCGTCTTCTATTGCCCGTATCGTGATGTTATACCGCGGAAACAAATTAGTTTCATATAAAAAAATATTATAATTAGCCAACCCTAAAGGATACTTATTCCATATACTGTTTTAGACTTTTTTTAGAGCTTTTTAAGAGGAACAATTAATTCTTCCAAACATTATTTGTACGAATCTTTAATCATTTGAGCAGCGCACGCAAAGGAAGCTCTTATAAGAAATAATTAGCCCTGGTTTTTTGACACATTTTTCATTGATACGTAGCGTGGTGATATATAGCCTAAAGCATTTATCGATAAATAGGATATATAAAACTAAAATATTTTTTCAAATTGAACCTGTAGTTGCTGTGATTAGTGCGTTCAACAACAAACAAACACTCCCTTCAGCTTAGTTTAAAGTTGAAAGTCGATTAAATACATTTAAAGACATTGCAATAAGAAGTCGTTTAAAACAAACCAGTGCTATAGTGGTTTAAGTGAGCGGTCATCGCGCCACTATTTACGTCCACCGTGACTAAGATTTGTCATACTGATTTTAGCACGAATGAACCGACCCGACCGGAGCAGTAGTACTCTCACATAAAAGACCAACCAAAAAATGAAAGGGTAAGGGTCACTAATAGTCACTATGCTGTATGGTCTACTTTCACAATAAGGATGGTGACCCATATGATATTATCCCTCCTGATTAATATCATACTAATGGCATAAAGTGTTTAGTAAGCTTACAAAAGAATGCATTAGTCATACGAATTTTAAATAGATTTTGTGACATACTTGTTTTTTTTTTCTGTCATTGCTTATAAACAGTCCGATTTCTTGTTTCTATAATAATTATTCACCCAACTAGTTCACAAATGCGAATTAAATGTTTACATTTTGCAGACTGTAATTTTAGTTTAACTTAACTAACTTGCTAATGTCAGATGGTGTGACAAATGACTATCAATAGCATTAATTGACACCTTTAACACCAAAACAACTTACGTAAAAGGAAACAATCCTTGTGCTATGACTCATATCATGGCAAACATTTAAATGATTTCTAGAAAACGGTGTCAAACTCGGTGACATTAACACGACTTACGGCCAACTCTTGCTTAATCTGAATTTATGGCTTGCCTGACGCCTCCGCGGTCGTATCAAAGGAAATGAATACAAAGTTGGTATTATGAATGAGACGTGTCCTTACGTGTACAAAACGGGAATGAAAATATCACGCGAATGTAAAAATGTTAGGTTGGGAAATGCCTGATGATGTTGTGGAGAAAAAGGCCAGGATATGTCAATTTGTTAGGATTTTTTGTGAGGAAACTGCTTGTTTGAGTGCGTAATGTTTCCCATTAGTATGTTTTATACGCTTGTGTTTTAACATTTTTATGTTCATGAAAGCTACCAAAATTTCTAGTTTATTTAATTTTATAACTGGTGTAGTTAATTAGTGTTAATGTTATAAATTCGAAAGTAACTCGGTTTGTCTGTCTGTGACTAAGTTTTTAATGTTCTGGATTGGACATTGGGATATTAAATAGTGGTAATACACGACATTTTTTGACAACAAGAGAAGCGAAGACGCCTTTTTGACGGTTCGAAAATTAAAAGTTCCAAACGTTTCTCGAATTGGTAAGACTATTAATAAAAGCTCTTATCACCGTGGCTTATCACAACTGACCACATGAGATCTGATTTTCAAAATTATTTTCACAACTTTCCGTGGGGTGACGGATTAAGAATACCGAGTTTCACCACCCCTATTGATTCCACGGTTGTCGTAAAAGGCGACTAAGGGATAAATTATGCTAGACAACTTCAATGCAAAGAGAAGGAAATCTTGAAACCAACCCTATACCAACCAGTATGACCACCGTGGTATAGTAGGCCAAAACCTCCTTTCTAAAGAGAGGCCTATGTCCAGCTGTATCCGGCTCGAATGGACCAAAATGTTATATATGCGCCTTTGGGGGACGCATATAATACTGTGTTTTGGAAGGTATCAAAATGTATTATGGGGGGTTAAGGGAAGGGTACTTACGGTTGGCAGTGGACGCAACGCAAAATGGTCGCCCCTTGGCGTTGCAAGTGTTGCGTGTTTCTATTGTATTATTGGCTAATATTATGTTTCGATCACATGACTTACCGTTGTCAGCATGTCGGTACATTAATAAATTTTCTGATAGTTATGTTTAAAGAATTTTGACTACCTTTGTAGCGCAGAAGTCGAAACAAATGTTTGTATAATCTGCAAATATTTGTATCGGAATTTGGGCGTTTTCTGTGTATAATATGTATATATTTGACTGCCTTGTTGGTCTAGTGGTTAGCGTATGCGGCTGCTGATCAAGAGGTCTCGGGTTCGATTCCCGGGTCAGACCAAATATTTGTGTGATCCACAAATATTTGTTTCGGAGTCTGGGTGTTTTTCTATGTATAATATGTATGTAGTTACAAAAAAAAAAGTATGTTTATGTATTTATATCAGTTGTTTAGTACCCATAACACAAGCTATGTTTACTTTGGGATGATGTTGTGTGTAAGTTGTCCAAATATTTATTTATTTATTTATTATTTACACAAAAATAGTAGAAATGTATTTATATCAGTAGTCTAGTACCCATGGTACAAGCTCTGCTTAGTTTTGAACTACATGGCATTGTGTGTTAGATGACGAAATATTGAAAACAAGGAAAAAGAAAATATAGAAAGCAACTTAGACAGCAGTCTGATAACAAAAGAACTCTGACCATAATTGGAAGTTGGAGTTCGGCACCCTTACAAATACATTTGTAAATTAGAAAATATACCAAATATAGTCGTCAATGTACATTTATTATCTTAGTCTATTTGAATACAAAATGAGCAAAGTACTACCTACTGTTTTTGAAGTTCAAAGCGTCCTATTACTGAGAGTGGCGGAGACAAATGACTCTCCAACTTTAATTCGTTTCCGATTTCTGTGTCTTTACAAAGTGAAAATTATTATTTCAAAAACCCAAAGCACCCAATTTTTTTTTCAAAATTTCAAAGTTTATTGTGTTTGAAAACAAATAGAATAGTAAACGTAAAAGCTAACACTATTAACGTAATTAATTTAATGGATAACTAGTTTTTTCCTGTGTCTCCGCCCTCGACCGTATCGAGTATCGTAGTCATCATCGCACACACACACACACACAAAAGTAATGAGTCTTTCTATTTTTGAAAGAATTTTCAAAATCGGTTCAGCAGATCTAGAGATTATTCCTACAACGTCACAAACTTTACCTCTTTATATCATAAGTATATTATGTAGATTTACTGGTCTTGAATGTTATCTGGTTCATCGTAACATATTATATGGAATCCTTATTTTACAACTCAAGCAAATCCATACTAATATTATAAATGCGAAAGTAACTCTGTCTGTCTGTCTGTCTGTTACGCTTTCACGCCTAAACCACTGAACCGATTTTGATGAAATTTGGTATGGAGATAGAACTGAACTTGGGAAAGGACATAGGCTACTTTTTACTGCAATAATCGAGATACAAAGGCCAAAGCTAAGTGATTATAAAAATACATAAATCGTAGGTATCAAAATCTATCACTGTTTATCTCCTGTCAAAACTTCACAGGTTGCTAGGCATAACACAATTGCATGGCAACCATAATGATAGTTTGACAATGACATATAGACCAGTAGTCCAGGGAGATATTTTTTGAAAACAAATAAAATTATAGTAGGATGAAACCTATTGGAAAAGGAGGAGAATATTATAAAAATGAAAGGAAAAATAGGGGAGGTTTTCGGGTCCTTTAAGCGGGGCGTGAAAAAGCATCTCACTAAGCCGCCATAGTGTGGGCCGCCATACATTATTGTCTGCATTCGCAGCAAGTGTAGTAGCCCCGACTCTTGGATTCTGCTAATGCTTTCCATCAGGCAGGGTAGAGTCACTTTGGATGGCTAAATATATAAAACAAAGGGTAAAGAACGGTTTATCTCGATTTCCGGCAAAACTACAAGTCCTATGGAAAAAAGTTAAATGGCAAAGTTGTAGGTAATCAAAAGATCTACAATTTTTAGGGTTCCGAAGTTTATGACTTCGAACCCTTATCGTCCGTCCGTCCTCCTTACCGTCCAATCGGTAAGTGCTAGAAAGATGAAACTTTGCATGAATATATATTGTAATTACGTCGACAAAGCGTTACAATAAAATTATGAAAAATATTTTTATTTAGGGTCCCTCCCCTATGGACCAAGAGCCCAGAGCCGCCAGACCTACGTCATTAGTGCAAAGCTGAAATTTTCAGGATTATTAGTACAATGTCTTGTTAAGATGTATGTGTACCCATTAGCTTGAAAGCGGGGCCGTTTCTGAGATAGCGCGAAGTACAGATGGATAAAAATCTTACTTACCTACGTTAAAGGTACAAAGCTAGTATTTACATATTTTTTCAAGAATATTATTTAAAATTAAAATTTATTACTGCCAGACACTTTCCGTGGGCCATTACTTCTGCCAGACGTCTTGAAAGTTGTGAAAAAATTAGGTAAACTACGTTATAGTAGCAAACCTAAAATTTATACCATTATCTAAGGTACTATTTTAAGACCCTTTTACTATTTTAATTGGGGTATCATTATATAGGTCTTTTAAAAACATTTAAAGGTTGTTAAGACGATCTTTAAACCCATTTTTTGATTTAGGTATCCGTTTGCGAGAAATTCCACTTTAAAGGCCACTTTTTTTGTAAAAACAGGGCGTCCCCCCCTCTAAAAGCTAAACGGCCGGCTCAAAAATCTGGAAAAATTCGTGATAGTGGTCCATATAATAACTTTAAATGAAAACTATAACGAATTAGATGACTTTGTTAGTTCAAGAGTTATAGAGGCTTAACTTCTACAATGTGCTTACTTGGAAAAGTCATACAAAATTAACGCATTAATACGTAAACATAATAATTATCCATTGGATACAATTTCTAATCCACGTACCATTATGGGTGACTGAGGAACCCTTTCCCGTGCGTGGCCTGACACGCACTTGGCCGATTTTTTATGTACACTTTTTTTCACATAACCTCAAATTATATGTGAAAAATTCAAAAAACTAAGTTTTTGGTTTTTTATTTTTATCTTTTACAAATAAAATTATTTTTAAGCGAAATTTAGTGAAAACTTACCTTTTATGTCTCGAATACATTGTAATTTATTTGATTTGAAATATTTATTTTTTCACACGATTTTGACTTAATACCGAAAATTCACCCGTCAAAATATCTACTTTTTTCAAAAAATTTGGGTGTTTTCTGTTTGATGAAATCTCTACTTTCCGATGGTGTAATCCCTACTTATATTATAAATGCGAAAGTAACTCTGTCTGTCTGTCTGTCTGTTACGCTTTCACGCCTAAACCACTGAACCGATTGAAAATAAAGGTAGAAAGAAGGGTTTGAAATAGGGGACGAAAGTTTGTGTCTAAGTTCCTTATTATCAAACATAAAATCATGTAAGATTGTTTAATCTACCCTTACCGTGTCGCGCGATATATACGATATCCACGCGGGCGAAGCCGCGGGTGGAGAGCTAGTAAATACATATTACCTAAACATACGCATATCGCATTTTTAGGATTCCGAAGCTTATGACTCGGAACCTTTATAGATTCGTCAAGTAAATCGAGGACGGACGGACGGGTCCGTCCTCGATTTACCGTCCAAACCGTAAGTGTTAGACAGATGAAACTTTGCATGAATATATGCGTTGTAATTAAATTATGAAAAATATTTTTATTTGGGGTACCTCCCCTACACGTAAAGTGGGGTTTTTGTTTTTCTCGCGGCTACCCCATCTTGTGGGGTATAATTCGATAGGTTTTATAGGAAAATCATTACACAAAAATATAATAGGAAAATCTGTTTAATTTCACTCATTTACACACTTTACACATTGCCCGTCTGTATAGATGTCTATACAGACGGGCAATGTGTAAATGTGCAGCGTAACTTCGCTTTTTTAAAAACTTTCATAAATAACACGAAACATTCAACATAAAAGTCTAACACAAGCAACAACTAATGAATAATGATAAACAGCTTGCACACTTCCAAGTACATATGCAGTTTGGTTTTAATTAAAAATTCAACTAACCGCCCCATTAACCAACCATCGTGACGTTGCTGAGTTTAACTAGAACACCAAGTCAATTTATCATTTAATTTACCTAACTCTATAAAATATTAACGACCTTAAGCTCTTAGAGAAAAGGTTGAGTTTCAATTACTTGATGTAGAAGGTTCATTTTTTAATTATCAAGGCCATGAAAGTGGCGGTGGTATTATTTTTATAGTTATTTGTATGACCAGGTATTTAATAAAGACGGATTAAGGGTCCGTGTGGTGACGGATTAAGAATACAGAGTGTCACCACCCCTATTCATCCCGAGAGTGTCGTAAAAGGCGACTAGGGGATAAACTACGCAAGACAACATCAATGCAAAGGGAGGGAAAACTTGAAACCAACCCTATACCAACCCGTCTGGCCAGCGTGGTATAGTAGGCCAAAACTTCATTTCTAAGGAGAGGCCTGTGTCCAGCAGTGGACTGTTAAAGGCTGTTGATGATGATGATTGATGTATTTAATAAAATATGTAGAAAGCTGGGGTCATGCCTACAATCAAAAGAATTCGATTCCATAATAATGACACAGTTTATTATATCAATTACCAAATTTGCAAATACAATCCACGATATATATATAATATAATTTACGACACAATATATAACTCGTGCGAGCTAAGATGGCACCTGGCTCAAAACGCAACATGATACCGTTCCCCCGCGTGATACCCCTCTGTCATCTTGCGAGTAGCGTTAGCAAGATTATTACCGTTGCACAAATATTTCCATAATAATTTTAGTTTATTAGGTATTACCTGATGTCATATAAATCACTAAATGAATTAATCTTATTAATATATCATTAGATTCGTCTGGATGACCCAATTGTTTTAAGAAAGGTCACAGTAAAAAAACAGCATGACGACTATGATACGCAATAGTTTCAAATAACGAATATCCAGATATTTAGAGACTACGATTAAAAGGCTTATCATGACGATTTAAAATGTATTTTATAACCATATTTCAGTTCCTAATTTCATTTAAAATGATATTAGGTATTACCTAACATTATTTAAATCACTGCACGAAGAATACATTCGGCTAAATAATGAATGAGGCCTGCTCCTATTGGTATGCATATGTATTTTCTTAACTCAGGTAGTAAAGTACCACTTAAAATAAAGTAGTATGTTATGAGAAATTACTTGAAGCAAAATAAATTTTAAAATTTAATAAAACTGGAATAAAGTATATTTTTTCTTGCACTCAGTACTTTAAACGATTGACATTTGAGTCAGGTGCCATCTTAGGTCGCACGAGTTATACCAACGAAGTACGACAGCTCGAATGCTGTCAGTTTTAGGATAGTTTTCTGTTTGAGGTTAGTACTGGCCCGGTCAACCCCGCCCATTCCTGATTCGTGCATCAGAACCCACTTCATTGACACAGCCAGGACCAGCAACTTGTAGTAACAATAGGCGGGTAACAGCACCAAAAAAACCAAAATAAATAATTATAATTAATTTATTGTGAAAGCCGTGAAGTTCACGTGTCGATATCATGAACTGGAATTTGTAGCATATAGTATTCTTCAAAAGAGTGGACCTGTAACCTATTACATATAATATAACATTCCACAAATATTTTAAAAGAGAAACTTAAGTGTTTTTTTACCTCTAAAAGAAGGTTCGATGTAATTATTTCTAAAGATAATAAATAATGCCAAATACTTTTATATTACATTAATATTACTTAATATTTATGGTAAGTTGAAAATTCACAAACTTCTTATTATCATACACGTTTCAATTTATATTCCAATTAAAAATAACCACGGAACCGCTGGTTCTCTAACCCTCAGTAAAAATTCTGAAAAACGACGGCGCGAGCCAATTAAAAGTTTTACCAATTAACTGGTGCCGATCAAATTTGCACTCAGTTGCATACTGTTCATCTATCATGTTACATGTTACAGAGACAAAAATGTGGCAGTGTTGTCCACTTTAGCAGAAAGTCGTAGTAACACATCACCTCAGTTATTGCCGTCCTGAACGAACGCCTCTTCCAAAGAGGGAGTGAGTACAGTAAATATCACCAACCAACCTAACAAGATTTCTACACCACACTAAGGTTGACTTGAAGAGAACGCCTTTAAGTTCTAGAACTTAATGCACTTTTGTACAACGGTGGACTTGTCCTAGTCTGCCAAATTGGACGAGATCTGTCTCCGCCAAAAATCATTGCTTCCATGCTGACGGAAAGAAAGGCTGGGACGCAATGGTCTTTTGCTGTGAAGCGGTATTGAGTTGGATGTCTCTGTGACTTCTCTCTGGATAGAACCTTCGTGGGCGCGGCGTCGATCATGAGGACCTTAAATAATATGGCCCGAGTCCTCTTCAGAGACCGGCGATGGGGGTAGGTTTTAGTGGAAACACTACACACTCCTGGCTTCAGAATCCCCGAAAAGCTGCAGATTCATAGGGATTTTCCCACCATGTCAATAAGCGACTAATAAATACATGCTGGAGTTTGGCGAATAGAGGATAACTACATTTTTGTAGTCTTATTATCATTAATACACAATTGTTCTTATAAATAATGGTGTGTTCCAAGAATAGGGTGCCGTCTATGAAGTTTTTTTCTATTTGCCTTGAACACTGTGAAATTCCACATAAGGTACGGAGAAAAAGCAATTTTGTATTTCATTTTCCGCATCACTTTTTTGTTTTTTAATATAGTATAACACAAAAAAACTATTTAACACAGTTTTAACACGAGATGAATACTTTTTATGCAGAGGTAAAATGTTGAAGAACTTTTGACGTGTTTCATAACGTAATTTAAAAATATATATGTAGATTAATTTAATTTTGTTACTGATCTGCAAACTAAAGTATTTTGCATTTATTTAATACATACCAACAAATATGTATACATATTATATCACACATTAATCACAAAAATCTAATTAATTTGTGGTAAGCTTTTTTAACTTAAAAATTATAAAAAGAAATTGTACGCCTATTCTGACAGATTAATGAGTTTCAATATGCAAGAATCATGTCGAATTAATGATTTACAGAGAATGAAAATTATTTTTAAAACTGTAATAACTGAAAATAATTTTTTTTCCAGGAAACTATTAATTATGAAAGTAAATACACGCATACCTGCACACGTTTTGTCTCGTGTCCTCGAGGGAGCATAGAGGTTTATTAAGCCCTCTCATTTTGACCACTCTAATGGTACCATTCTGCTAATAGAGGGCAGCCTATTACCGCTAAAGAGACACCTCGGGAATTAAAGGTGAGGAAATTATGAATCCTTACTAATATTATAAACGCGAAAGTTTGTGAGTATGTACGTATGTAGTATGTTTGTTTGTTGCTCTTTCACGCAAAAACTACCGAACGGATTTGGATGAAACCTTACAGTAAAATAGCCTATGTATCAGAATAACACATAGGCTACTTTTTACTGCAATAATCGGGATACACGACGAGCGGGTGAAGTTGCGGGTGAAAGCTAGTATAATATATATATACGTATATGTATGTATGTCATTTACTTGTATGGTTATTTATACATATTTGCTTCAGAGATCACGTTAATTCAACAATCCTGGTTGCAAAATAAACATAAACACACACACACACACACACACACAAAACATGTTCAAAATATTAAGTTGTTAAACACAACACAATAGTAGTCTTAAAGTCGTCCCAAAACTAATTTTGGGAAAACTGTCGTATACTAGTTGAGTCCGGCAATTCTCGTTGAAAACTGCGAGTAATTCCGCGAGGCTAAGCTATTCTAAAAAATAGCATAAGTTACTACTTGTAACATCAGTTATCTGTTAGTGAAAGTCCTGTAAAATAGCCTAAGTTACTACTTGTAACATCAGTTATCTGTTAGTGAAAGTCCTATAAAATAGCCTAAGTTACTACTTGTAACATCAGTTATCTGTTAGTGAAAGTCCTGTAAAATAGCCTAAGTTACTACTTGTAACATCAGTTATCTGTTAGTGAAAGTCCTGTAAAATAGCCTAAGTTACTACTTGTAACATCAGTTATCTGTTAGTGAAAGTCCTGTAAAATAGCCTAAGTTACTACTTGTAACATCAGTTATCTGTTAGTGAAAGTCCTGTAAAATAGCCTAAGTTACTACTTGTAACATCAGTTATCTGTTAGTGAAAGTCCTGTAAAATAGCCTAAGTTACTACTTGTAACATCAGTTATCTGTTAGTGAAAGTCCTGTAAAATAGCCTAAGTTACTACTTGTAACATCAGTTATCTGTTAGTGAAAGTCCTGTAAAATAGCCTAAGTTACTACTTGTAACATCAGTTATCTGTTAGTGAAAGTCCTGTAAAATTCGGTCCATCCGTTCCAGAGATCAGGCGGAACAAACAGACAAATAGACGTACGGACGGACAGACATAAATTTTTACGTACGTTTTTCTTGTATGTAAAGTATATACTTTCACATGAATTAAGTAAAAATTACTTCAATATAATTTATTTGTTTAGATAGGTAAATATTAGTGAAGTAAATAATTTAATATGTTTACTTTAAATTACATAGTTTAATTTTGTTTAAAGTATTTATAATGTAAGTGGACTCATTACTTGTACGTTCAAATAATGTGCACCTACATGTATTGAGTGAATTTTACAGACAATCTATACAAATAAATAAAATATAAGTGTCTCTATGTATCAAATTAATAATATATTATAAGCCACAACGGCGGTAGTTGTCATTTTTGTGGCGCCATCACTTCACTGCGCTTGGTTATAAATATGAGTGATCTGTTGTATCGGGACGCATTTCTAACGAATGCGTCGCGGAGTGTGGATCATTGTCTTTGGACAATTAGTACTACTCTGTTAACAGACGTGGAAAGCTGTCTTTGACAAGTTAGTACTGTCTGAATTGCGGTGGGTGCGAGGAAAGCTGTCTAACAGCTAGTACAGCCCTATGTGACCGACCTTGCTGTGTAACTAACTGTAATTTGTTTAGATTCGTTACTTAATTAACGGTTGTCTGTCTAATTGCATTTCTAATATTATTTTGTAATTAATAAAATAAATTGTTTAGAATTATAATTATTTTTATTATTTTTCACTTCTGGACACTAACATCAGAAGTTGGATCGATCTACGTTCACAAATTATTAATTTTCAATATTTGGGAAACGATCAACTACCGACATTTAGTTAGATATTTTCATTTAATTTGCCTATACTTCATTATCTAGGTGTGTCTTACGATAGAGAGCATTGACAAATGCACAATAGATCGCGCTGTCATATAGAACGGCAGAGGTCCCGGGAACGATAAACGCGATCGTTCGTTAGAAAAAAGGTATTGCACACTATTAGTGCTCATTTGAACGCTATCGAAATTCAGTGTTCGTTGTGATTTTTAATAAGGGAATCCGACTTTTGTGATATTCTTATCCGCTCTAAATCAAAGTCAAAAATCAAAACTAAATCAGTCAAAAATTAAAACAAAGTCAAAACATAGCAAAGATAAAAATCGTAAAGGAAGTGACGACTTCTATTTTTGGTTTTTAGTGACAATTACAAACGGTTTTAAAACGATTATTTTAATAAAATAATGAGGGTACTTGTACTTCACGCTATGTTTCGGTTTGTTCGTGTTTATAAGGCCCTGCGCGCACGGGAAACTTTTGTCACTGTGACTGTTTTGTCACTTTCATTATGGCTGTAGAATTATATGGAGATGCGCGCACGTTGCGACGTCACAATCGGATGACAAAACTGTTTTGTGCCTGCGAACAAGCGTGCGACAAAACTGTCACCGCGCCGCTAGAGTTTGATAGAAGCGCGCGCACGAGTGACGAAACAGTTTCTGCCTGTGCCCTAAGCCAAAAGCGGAAAGCGGAAAGGATTAACTTTTTATTTATATTTTCAGACAACTTGAAATAGCATTGTAATCAAAACAAAAGTGTCTCCTAGCGTTCAATCACCACATTATCATAAAGGGTCTAAGCAGTATGCATTGAAGTTGTTCTAATAAAATATTCAAGGTTTTCTTCGAAATTACTAGAGCTTGAATTGTTTTAGAGAAAATGAAATATGATATAATTTGTTTAAGTTAACACTGGTTGAAAGATTACAAGATGTTATTTAATTTTGAGAATAACACAATGATCGAAGATTCTATGTTTCGGCCCAAAAAATTGAATTTTGTACTGAATCGATTTTTACCCTTGAAAATCGACTGTCGATTTTTTGTGTTGGTATAAAAAATATTTACAATAGTTACAATTAGCTGAATGTATTAATTTGATAGGTAATAAATAATAATTCTTATAATCGAAGTCCTTGAACTAAAAAATAGATGATTTTACTGATAAGAGATCCCACAGATTGTTTAATGAATATTTTTGTTTTTCATAAAATGGATTTATATTTATATTGTAAATACAGAAAAGATATAGAATCGATCCTTTAGAAATCGTTTTTTTATAAATCGATTTTCCGTGCCCCGCTCTCCGCTTACTTTTGATTGCCCGCTGGCGATAAGCAAATATATATAGTATATAGAAGAAGTGGAAAGAAGACCAGTACTTTACGAGAAAAGATTAAAAGAATATTCTGACATATGATAAATACTAGGCATGCCTTTTAAGTTCTGTCGTTTCCATATTTAACGGCAATTTTGAATTTGAAACGGTTCTATATTCGAATGTGTTTAAATTTTGAATCTCAAAACATTTTTAACACCCCAACTTTAAAGTGGAATAAATGTTATAATTAGTGGTTTGAGCGAAGGGAAAAGTGTACTAAACTATGTGGTGAATACTTTGAAAATATGCAGTAATTCATTAAAACTTTCTGCAATCATTCGAAAACTTTTACGACGTATGAATTCGCAAATAATGACTGTCTCCTCCAAATGCATATCGTTGAATGAACCATGGATTTACAAAAATGTTTCGCGACTGTCATTCGCCGTGTGCGCACTCAGATTTTAAGACGCGACGCGACATGACAAAAACTTTTTTGTCGCAGCGACAAAAGTCACCCGTCAGCGCACTGCTTAATGCTTTCTTTTCAGATAGTAAACATTGTGCTAAGCGATGGAAACTGCATCCGTGCCAATGTACAAGGTGTACAATGTGGTCAACCAGTGCCGACACGGTTATGAGAGAAGGTTGGAAGCTTCAAGTTATGAAAAACTTGTGAGTTGTATTTGACGCTGTACTGGTAAGATCAAATCATATTTACATGTTGAGTTGTGATTTATTTTCACATAATTTTGATATGTAGTGTACGAATGTAAATCGTGTGCGCAATTTAAAGTGATAAAAATATCGCGACTGCTCGGGGTGTATCATCGGAAAATGCCTTAGCTGATGCAAAGCTGTGGTTTAACGAAAGAGCTCAAGTAATGATCTTAGTTGGTTGAATTTTAACAATGAACTTATACCGTTTGTTATTGCAAATATTGTTTAACGAGATTAAAACTTTTCGAATTTTTGTATCCACCCCACCTGTGCATAATAAACTAGGCGTTATTTACTATGGTTATGCATTTTTTAACGAATGGATGATGAATTAATAAGTTGTAGTGGCTGCCTAATGCAAATCGAACCTGTTATTTAGAAGGCAAAGTAACTTTTTATCGATTTAAAATCATACGAAGTTAAACTGACACAGTAAGTGTGACAAGACATAATACCCACATACTAACGTATGTGGGTAATTCATTTATCTTTATTTTTGGGAACGAAAGATAGATACTTGTCCGATTATAAATAGATGCAAAGTTTTTTATTTTGATAATTCAATGAATGGGCAGTTCTTATATATCTAGGGCCTAAATATGTGTGTTGTAACTATTCACAATACGGCGATAGGGTGCGTGGACAGCAGAGCTAGTCCTGACGGAGCCTATTTAAAACAGCTCGAGGAACTGTTATCATCCGCCGGTAGATGTACTGTCACATTATTTACTGGTGATTGCATTAGTCAACTGTTATTGTAAAATCTATGAAGCGTTAAAACAGTGGTAAATGTTTAAATTCTAAAGTTATGATGTTAAATTTATTTAATAGTTCAGAGTAGGTAGTACGAAAGTGACTTCACTTGTTATGTATGGTTCAAAGAAAAAAAAAAGTAAAGAAACTTCTATGAACCTTCTATAGTGGACTCCAAACTAAAACTTCATATTTTAAATGTAATCTAATAGGTTTTACACAACATCAACAACAAATTGTAAATGTTAAAGAAAGATCTCTTATGATAAAGCAAAACATATCGTTTGTTAGTTATGTTTTAATGTTTATCGAAATGCAAAGTATTGATACCGGTAAAGACTGCATGTCTATCGATCTTAATAGTACGTCTACTTAAGCATGCTATTCTTGATGTTATAGAAACATTATGAAAGGTTTTAAATACCCTCACTAGTGTCAGGTATTAAATGAACTATGTTATGTTGTTTGTGTAACAATAATGATTAATGGTCAGGTTAGACCGAGCTAAAATGAGGTTTAAGCACTAGTCATTGTGAGAGTACCAATTAGTGTTCCGGAAAGATAATCCTCATGCCTGACTGGCTATTTCAGGTGTTAAATTTTAAGATCATACACAAAATCATTGTAGCAAACTTAATCGTAAAGGTGTGGCATTCATATGGGATCAAGATTAATAACATGTTCATAAGCACGTTACGAGCCAGCTCAGGTTATTGTGATCTTTTTCTTCCTGACAGAGGTACTTATTGAAACGTCAGTACTAGTGATGGTTTCGACTGCTTTGTTGGGTCGACAGTTAGTGTATGCGACTACTGTTCAATATAGGTTCGATTTCTGGGATGAACAAACAATAACTAATAATACTGTGTACTTCTAATTATAGATATGCTTGTCACGGCCCGAAGTTAAGTTGTGGTCAACGCTCCGTGACTCGAATGAGTACAAAGAGTCGACGGTCCTACGCCTGATCTCTTTCGGGTCATGTTGGGTGGCCGTCTCATCGAACCAAAGGCGTACACCTGTGTTAGACAAGTACTTGCGTGCTGTAGTGTCTACTGTGTTTTTGGTTGGTCACCATTGGGACTGGCCGCCGTAGCAGAAAGGTAAAAAGGTTAAAATGGTAAGGTTTAACTACAGACTCGAGACGATCGACTATAAGCAGACGGTGGCCTATTACAGTAAGTGATTGAACGATACCTGTCGGACAAGCCCTGGTCCATAAAATGACATTGAGGGCAATTAGTCTGAACTCGAATTCACTGCGTACTTGGACATGTTTCGGGTTTGCTTGACGCCAATCGTCAAGCTGCAGACATAACCAAAATTGGTGACCCGGTATCATATCCTAAGAGCTTTGCGATTATTGGGAACATCCTTAACCGAGTACCGTGAGACTTCTGTAACATTTTCTGACATCCTCCGGGTCTTGCGTCCTGAGAGATATGCGAAAGTTAGTAACATTCTTGACGGTATTACTGCGTACACACTGAGGGCACTGTTATTTTTAAATATCCTAAAAGCTTTGCTTGCTAGTATCGCCTTCTAAAAGATGTGATTATTCATGACGATAATAAAGCATATTGGTGACGTTAAAGTAATACCGTATTCAAAACTAATGCAATGTTTCATGCTTTCCTTAGATGACAACGATGCGTTGAGAGAGCCTCGTCACTGTGCAAGGTGCAGTTTACGCGAGCCGAGCCCGGGCTGTGAACTGGTGTCTGCTGCTGCCTGGTGAGGCGCAGACTTGCGGCCTACTCGCTGTATCGTGAGGTCCGGACTTGCGTCCTGCATGCCGCTCAGTGATAAGCAGACATGCGGTCTGTTCTCCGTGTGCTCGAGATGCAACCTTCCGCCTGTTCACCGTGTGTACGAGACGCAATCTTCGGCCTGATCCCCGTGTGCGTGAGGTGTGGTGCAATGTATGGCGGATGGTGGAGAGCATGAGGTATGTATATTGGAATGGACCCATGGACAGGGTAACCAGCCCCAAACTCGTGGTCTTGTTGAGAGGTTTAAGACCCATGGACAGGGTAACCAGCCCCAAACTCGTGGTCTTGTTGAGAGAGGTTTAAGACCCATGGACAGGGTAACCAGCCCCAAACTCGTGGTCTTGATGTGAGAGGTTTAAGACCCATGGACAGGGTAACCAGCCCCAAACTCGTGGTCTTGTTGAGAGAGGTTTAAGACCCATGGACAGGGTAACCAGCCCCAAACTCGTGGTCTTGATGAGAGGTTTAAGACCCATGGACAGGGTAACCAGCCCCAAACTCGTGGTCTTGATGAGAGGTTTAAGACCCATGGACAGGGTAACCAGCCCCAAACTCGTGGTCTTGATGTGAGAGGTTTAAGACCCATGGACAGGGTAACCAGCCCCAAACTCGTGGTCTTGTTAAGTTTAAGTTTAAATGTTTAAGACCCAGACACTTATGATAACTGTTCTTATGATTATTGTTTTTATGATAACTGATGTTATGGTAACTGTTCTTATGATATTATTGTTCTTATGGTAACGGTAGACCTTCATGCTGAAGTCTACTCTTGTGTTAGTACTAAACTTAGTTTTATTTTAAATGTATCTAACAGTGACTGTTTGTTTCTAATCTGGCGCGGATTATAAATGATCTTTCACCCTTTTCCTTGGAGGTTGAACCTTTCCTATTCGTGTTAACTGTTATTATCTTGAAAACTATTCGTTAAAACTAACTGTTTACGCTAAATTTGATAACTGTTTTTAGTAACTGACCAATTGGACGATGATGTACTTACAGAGGCGTCCAATAAACTTTTATTTTTGTACATGTTCCAGTAACCGCGAATGAGAACAATGAAGAAGTGTGGTCATCCGGACCTGCCGAGGACGTCAGGGTGTCAGGAGAGGCCGTATAAGCCACAACGGCGGTAGTTGTCATTTTTGTGGCGCCATCACTTCACTGCGCTTGGTTATAAATATGAGTGATCTGTTGTATCGGGACGCATTTCTAACGAATGCGTCGCGGAGTGTGGATCAT
Organism: Phragmatobia fuliginosa; assembly: GCA_932526445.1. Lineage (NCBI taxonomy): Eukaryota > Metazoa > Arthropoda > Insecta > Lepidoptera > Erebidae > Phragmatobia > Phragmatobia fuliginosa. The sequence continues at coordinate 2,127,957 of OW052066.1, read as the reverse complement.
TGTCTTTGGACAATTAGTACTACTCTGTTAACAGACGTGGAAAGCTGTCTTTGACAAGTTACTACTGTCTGAATTGCGGTGGGTGCGAGGAAAGCTGTCTAACAGCTAGTACAGCCCTATGTGACCGCCCTTGCTGTGTAACTAACTGTAATTTGTTTAGATTCGTTACTTAATTAACGGTTGTCTGTCTAATTGCATTTCTAAGATTATTTTGTAATTAATGAAATAAATTGTTTAGAATTAAAGTAAACTGTTTAGAATTATAATTATTTTTATTATTTTTCACTTCTGGACACTAACAATATTGTAATGAATAACCAAATTATTGATTTAAAATAAAAACAATTTAATCTTACACAGAACATGAAACTATATGAGTTTATTTAGCTCTAAACATAATCACAATATAAAAGCTAGTTTAACAACAATACAATAAGTGATACATTACACAGAGAGTACAGAGTACACAGAGAGTACCTAACCGCACACCACGAGGTCCCGAGCCAAAAGAAACCAAGCTTCACGATACTGCTCAATTTATAGTCTCGTTCGAATGACGTCACACAACGTGAACTTAGGTACAGAACATCGGCAGACTTCACTCGATCTTGTTACTGATTACAATATATATATAATAATAACCAATATCAAATTAACAGTTTTTTAATAATACAGCATACGAACTTACATCAAAACAGACAGACACACAGAGAAAAAATTTAATTATCGCCATAATTTAATTTATTCTGTGTGTCTGTCCGTCTGCCTGTCCGTCTGTCTGTCTGTCTGCCTGTCTGTATATACTGGGTAATCTCTGGAACGGCTGGATCGATGTCGCTGACAGAAAACTGATGACAATCATAAAGAGTAATTTAGGCTAATTGTTTTTTACTACTGCCTCCTTGGTCTAGAGGTTGGCGTATGCGACTGCTGATCAAGAGGTCTCGGGTTCGATTCTCGAGTCGGACCAAATGTTTGTGTGATCCACGAATATTTGTTTCGGAGTTTAGGTGTTTTCTATGTATAATATGTATGTATTTACAAAAAAAAAGTATGTTTATGGATTTATATCAGTTGTCTAGTTACCCATAATACAAGCCCTGCTTAGTTTGGGGACTAGATGGCGTTGTGTGTAAAATGTCCGATTATTTATTTATTTACTAGCCTCGTTAATCGCGTTTTACAACAATAGCCGCAGGTAACATCGCGGGGCTCAGTTAGTAGCTAATATAATTCAACCGATGAATGTAAAACTTTCCAAACAGAGTTTGTACTCAAAGAGTTAAGAATATATTAATTTGACTCACATGAGAGCGTTCCCTTATCTCAGAATATTTATTAGAATGAAATAAGTTTTGATTACATCTACTTTAATAAGTATGTGGAGGAACGGGTGTCGTGTTCCCCCATCACAAAGGGAAGATCCTCCGACCACGCGAGGTGATCATGCCTGGTGGGCCACTGTCCAACTGTTGATGTTGGGATGTTGTACATTTACTAATCGGAGCGAGAATTTCTCTATCGCAATTCAGGATTAGACGTTACTCCATATAGTTCATTCCGAGTTTTATTCGTGGTTCAGTGTTCCTTCGGTAGATGGCGCTGTTGTATTTTTTTCGCTTGCGGTGTATGTGGAAGTCGCCTCAAGTATTATTAAAGTAATAACTATTATTGATTAAGTATTATTGAAATTCGTATTATTTGCATATCGTTCAAATATAAATCTACTTGCAAAGTTGTACGTGAGAATAATACTTGAAATAAAAAAAAATGTTTGGTTATTGATGGTATTTATACTACCTCGTTGATCTAGTGATTAGTGTATGCGACTGCTACTCAAGAAGTCTTGGATTCAAATCCCGGGCAGGCCGGAAGTCTGAAAGTTTGGCCGTTATTCACGCCCGTGCCTCGGAGAACACGTAAGGCCGTCGGTCCTGGTTGTCATGAACATCTATTGCAATCGTCATTGCGATGTCAGGGCCCTCAAATGTACTGACAACTAGTTCCATTTTCGAATTTTAGTTTTTACATAAGGTTGCGGAAGTCCGATGCCAGTCGCTCCGTGGAAACACTAAAATTAAAGGACCCAAAATAAACTTGGTGATAAAGGCTAGGAAGATAATGAGTTATTGATGGTATTTATAGATTACGTACGGTAATCACAACGTGTCTTGCCAGTCCCCAACCCGCACTCAGCCAGCGTGGGGACGTATGGCCTTAACCCTCTCTTGAGAGTAGACCCGAGCCCAGCAGTGGGACTTTATGGGTTGTTGATGTTGTATCGTATAGTGAGCGCAGAAAGTACATGAACGTTATAATCCATACTAATGTAATATATTCGCAAGTAACTGTCTGTAACTTTCTTTCTTTCTTTATCTATACAAGACCCTTTGATTCTTCAGGAACGGCATAGGCTACATATACTGTTAGACTGCCTTGTTGGTCTAGTGGTCAGCGTATGCGGCTGCTGATCAAGAGGTCTCGGGTTCGATTCCCGGGTCCTGCCAAATGTTTGTGTGATCCACAAATATATGTTTGTTTCGGAGTCTGGGTGTTTTCTATGTATAATATGTATGTATTTACAAAAAAAAAATGTTTATGTATTTAAATCAGTTGTTTGGTACCCATAATACAAGCTCTGCTTAGTTTGGGACTAGACGGCGTTGTGTGTAAGATGTCCAAAATATTTATTATTATTATTTATCATAGATAGTTTTACTATACTTAGAAACGGTGATAAGTATTTACAAGTTTAAAAAACTATTATTTTTCACAAAATACTTACTATAACTACGTAAATTTGTTAAAGAAGACTTATTATAGATACTTTCTCGTCCATATTCAACACTACCGGTGTCCCTGGCTACGGATTTTCTGGGGATTACACTAGATCCCGTGACGTCATCGCCTCCTGGCTTACACCCGCTCGACTTATCCCGGCACAATTTTTTTCGATCTGAAAACATCGCCTTCGCTGTGTCTTAGTCGTTAAGGGAGCGATGCCTCTGAATTCTAATTAACCTATACCAACTAGGTATTATTCTATATTTTCTGATAGGTACTTGAGAAAAGCCCGCTATTAAGTATATAGATATTTTAAAGGCTAAAAATATACTAGTTGTAGGTAGTAGAGGCACTAGACCCAGGTAGTACTCTACGTCTACCCTCATACAGAAGGCCAGCCTTAAATGACAGCATTCTCCTTCTGCCGTCTTTCGTTGGTGAACGTGAGACCGGAGGCCTGATCATTCTGCATCATTACCCGTCCGACGGAGGCCGGAAGAATGATGCAGAAACATGCTGTATTGTATGCACTCACAATGAGAATGGTGGCCCCTACTCCTGGATTCTGCTTATGCTTTCCATCAGAGCAGAGTCACTTTAGTAAAAAAATCTCTAAATATTAGTCTGCAGCTGTAACGTAAATGTAATAAAAATAATGTAAATTAGAAGCTAAGATAATCCCTGTCTTGAGATAATTCGCTCTACTTTTATAAGGACAAAATATAATCCTTAAGTCCAATTCAAAAATAAACACTCTAAGCTGTCAACTTGTTCTAAGAATATTAGCTTAGATGTCGAGGAGTGACGTAATTCCAAAGTCAAGTAACTCTTATCTAGAACTTTTACCGAATTTCAGATGCGTACAAAAACGATAATTTTAAACCGACTTACAAGGAGATTTTTTATTTCACTGTATGTATTATTTTTAAATGCCTCTCGAAAACAATTTAAAGCTATATTCGCAAGATACGATCACTTCAAAACCACGTACCAGGGGCACATAAACGTAAACTACGTATTCCGAACTATCGTACATCCGAAGCATCTAAACGTTATTAGATAAGTTCACTCTAGCCTAACACCCTTACTGCCCGCTGCTCTCCTAGCACCTATCATAGAGATATAACTAAAGATCATGGCGGCGTGTAGAAATAATAAATGGTGAGATGTAAGCCCGATAAGCCGAGGAAAGCCGCCTCGTCTTGCACGCGGAAGGTACGGTTATTTAAACCTGCTAAGTTATATAGGGGGTGCGTATCAGCAGAAGTAATGTTTATTTGATATATTTCAAATGTAATTGACGTGCTGTTTTCTCGGGATTTACTTTTCATGTGACTTTTTGAGGGGAATATGGTTTAGGGCATTTTCGTTCTGTGAATAACCGACGACAGCACAATACAAGACATACGATGTGAGTTTTGATTCGTTTGTGTTTGATGTACAGTGAAAGATTGCTTTGACACTGGCAGAATTGTCGACATCGGCACAGTTTGCCATTTATTAAGAAGAAGAAGATTGCTTTGCTTGCCATGATTGACAGGACGATTCTATCACACTTTTAATTTGGATGCCAAATAAAAATATTTTAACTTTTTTTATACAAATACTACGGTGAAAATTAGCACCAATAGGTGTGATCAACATAAATAAACAAACGAAAGTGTATCTAATAGACCTTCCCTGCAGTTTCTACTCGGTATCAAAAGATTCCTGCGGTCATAGAACTTTGTGTTATTATAGCAAGTTCCGTGATCTTTGGGAAAGCTTTGAATGGCCGCGTATAAGGTCATTTGGAGGTATTTTGGAGGAGTTCCCTGTCTATATACCATATACATCATTAAATAGTTGAACGGCAATAAATTTTCCCAGTTTTTATGTTGATGGTGAGCTACCTATTAATTGCAGTAGATAGTAGCTTATAGCCTTTCTTGATGAAAGCCGTAGTCACGCATTGTTAAAGTGTCATGGTAATTTTGATGAATAAATTGAAAAAATGTAATGTGTAACTACGTCTTTTTAAACTTGAACATGTGCATAGTACACTGATAATTATGTACTATGTTGTTTAAATCTTGTTTCACACTTTGCAGCGTCGTTTTCGTCGTACTTGGGGTTTAATTTTTAAATTTTTTTAGTTCATATGATATCATGACACAGCATTTACTGTATGGAATCTTTACAATTGTAAAATTTTCTAAATCATTTTGCTTTGGACTTATTTAAACGAATTTTTATCTCGAAATGTAGCCAATATAAAGAACACGAACATTTCGAGGTGTTATCCCCGCGCCGGTGTCATTCATTCTGATAACCATTGTAATATTTTTTATTATTTATATTAGTACCTGCGCCGCTAAATCTTTGCTAACCATTGTATGTTGTTGGAAAAACATATCTTACGTTGTCTTGTGACTTTGTTGTGGGATAAAGGGATTATACGAACAATATGCTTTGAAGATGTTTTTGTCGTTTCAGTCTAGAGGTTATCGCCTTCTCAGGTTCGCAACGTTTGAAAACTTGACTTTTTACTGTTTCACAGTTTCGTGCATTGCAGTTTATACACAGTGTTTAGATAAATACTGTTTTAATAACTTTATTAATTTAGGTAGGGAGGTAGATTCAAACATGAGTTTGTTACTTATCTTTATATATATAATTCTTGTGTGAGTGTGTATGTCACTGAACTTCTCTCAAACGACTGGACCGATTTTGATGAAATTTTTGTGTGTGTTCAAGGGGATCTGGGAATGGTTTAGATTCGCAATTGGACCCGGTAGGTGGCGCTGCGATCAAGTTCTGGAATTTTAAAGTTGGGCGGTACGAAGTTCGCTGGGTCAACTAGTAAAATATAAATCGATCACATTAAATTGCTTTATGAAATTTATTATCAAAGACATACTAGCTGATGGCCGGGGCTCCGCTTGGGTCCTAGATATGAAAAATAGATGTTGGCCGTTTCTCAGACTTACACACACGTACATAAAATTTAATACAGCCGTTTGGGACTAGTTTGATAACAAACACCACAACACGATAATTTTATATCTTAGATAACCTAAAAGTATTCAAATAGACCTAGAGTAATAGTTACTTCGACGGTAAATCGAGGACGGACATGACGAAACTATAAGGGTTACGACTCATGAACTTCGGAACCCTAAAAAAAGCGGCCAAGTGCGAGTCGGACTCGCCCATGAAGGGTTCCGTATTAGCAAGTAACATCATATAAAAGTTCTTGTAGTTCGTTGTAACTTTCATCGATGTTTTCATACTAGTGTATTGATTGGATGAAAGGTAAATTGCGTGTTACGATTTATGACGTATTAAAAAAAAACTACTCACTAGATTTCGTTCAAACCAATTTTCGTTGGTTGTTTGCATGGTAATGTACAACATATATTTTTTTTAGTTTTATCACTCTCTTATTTTAGAAGTTAGAGGGGGGGGGACACACATTTTTCCACTTTGGAAGTGTTAACTTTGGAACTATTCAGTTTAGAAAAAAATGATATTAGAAACCTCAACATCATTTTTGAACACCTATCCATAGATACCCCACACGTATAGGTTTGATGAAAAAAAATTTTTTGAGTTTCAGTTCCAAGTATGGGGACCCCCAACATGTATTGTTTTTTTTCTATTTTTATGTAAAAATCTTAATGCGGTTCACAGAATACATCGACTGACCAAATTTCAACAGTATAGCTCTTATAGTTTCGGAAATAATTGGCTGTGACATACGGACGGACAGACAGACAGACAGACTTGACGAATCTATAAGGGTTCCGTTTTTTTCCATTTGGCTACGGAACCCTAAAAACAAGATATATTAAATATAAAGGAAGACATAGAAGCACAATAAATAACACTAATAACTAAAATCTTAGACCTGAAATTTGCTGTTTTGGTTTAAAATATATATAAGAACAATGCGCAAAAATAAACAGTCTCGAAAGACGTTTAGATGTAAAAATTTAGTCATGTTTGGGGTGGAAAAGTGTAGAAGATAAGATGATTGATATAACTATTACTTACTTCAAACTCTCACACGACAAATTTCACTTCAAGACTAGGAAAAAAGTGATAAATTCGGACCTGTTGTAATTACATTGCGCCTTAAACGAAAGGTGCTAAAAAACAAATATTTTCTACAGAACACAGCGTAACAATTTATTTAAATAAAGCTTTTATTTTGTAAAAGAAACAGCGAGAATAAGACCTAACAAAAAGTCTATTGACCCTGGAGCCCTGCAACTTAACAATCTCAAGGCTGTTGCCGCCCCTTTTATTAAGTAATTCATAATCACTTTACCGAAGTCCAAACCATAAAAAAGATCACACCCTTGATAAAAATCAATAAAAGACCATAAAGAACTGCTAAATATTGGTTTTATATGTTCTTAGACAGTGAGCTCGCAACGAATTTCTGTTTACACTAGCTGACCTGGCGAACTTCATACTGATCAATTTTGAGGTCATGTTCTGATATGCGCAAAACTTGACCGTACACACAAAAAATTTCGTCAAAAGCGGTCCAGCCGTTTAGAAGGAGTTCAATCACTAACACACGAACAGAAGATAATAATTATATAAAAATATCTGTATTTAGATTGCGAATAAAGATAATCAATAATCATACAGGAGTCATAAGTCAACCATTGAAATGATGTCATAATATAAATACCGACCTCAGTACTTACTGACGTCATATCGAGGAAACCAATACATATTTTCACCTTTATACGTCGAGACTCGTTAGCTCAGTGGCAGAGCGCCGATACCATAAAGTTTTTGAAAATTAATGAATTTAACTTTCGGAGGGCGAAGGTTCAAATCCTTCACGAGTCAGACTTTTTAATGTTTTCACTTTTTGACATGTTTTACAATTTTATACATATTTTTAAGTTGCTCATTGGCAAGGTTGCTTGTTTAAGTTTATTTCTCTCTTAAATTTAATGAAAAATGTCTGAAAATAAATCTATATATTGCTTGATCTGCCCCTTGACAAACAGTGATCGACGAAACTTGTAGTTCACTTCAAGGTATTGCTAAAAGTATTTGGTCAGGCGCCTCTCGCAAATAAGAGAATTTCTCTGTACCTTCACAGCAAGCGCCAACAATTTTGTTTTGCAAACAGGAGCACAAAAATGGTCATGATACAGAGCTGTGCTGGATGCAACAGAACTAATATAAACAATATTCGAGAATGTTTTATTACAGTTCCAGTTCAGCTCAATGCAAATACCCCGGATCGCGCCACTGTTCAATGCATACAGGAAACATAATTTATAACCACAAGAAACATTCAGCAACCTCAACGAAACAGAAAATCTACCATCCTTGGTTACACAAACAGCAAAATAAATACTGTGAAATCTCTAATAAAGATATTATTCACGCTACAAGAGTATCTAAACAGTCTCAAGAAATAAACAGCCCACAATCAACAACAGTTAAACCAAAAAGCCGTACTTACCATACGCAACTATATACCTTCACCAACAATTAAGTTTAATAATCACCAAGGTGTTAAAGTTAATAGTCATCACCTTGACTACGGGGGTCATTAGAGTTCCGTAGTTCATGACTCAGAACCTTTATAATATATTCATCATGTCCGTCCGTCCGTCCTTAGCTTACTGTCCAAACGGTAAGAGCTAGAAAGATGAAACTTTGCATGAATATGTGTTTTTATCACCATGACAGAGTGCTTCAATAAAATCATCAAAATATTTTTATTCCTTACTTTTCCTACACGTAAAATGGGGTTCTTGTTTTCCCACTTCTATCCCATGGTGTGGTGTATCGTTAGATAGGTATTTTAAAACCACTGAGAGATTTTTATGACGGTTTTTTTTATTCAGGTACCTAGTTGTTTGTGAGTTATTTAGCAGGGTGTCCCCCCCTATAAAAGCTAAACGGCTGGCTCGAAAAACTTAAAAAACATCATCATGGTAGTGTATGTGATGAACTTTAAAGAAAAAAACGGTTTAGATAGCTTTTTTACTTGGAAAACTTCGTACAAAAATAACAAAATAATTAGTTAACAACAATATTTAACGCGATTTTAATTCCACTTGTCATTATATATGACTACGGAACCATATTCTATACGTAGCCTGACACGCACTTGCCCGTTTTTTTTATTTAAGCCTTTCAAAGTGACTCTACTACTGATAGAAATCATGCGTAGAATCTAAGGGTAGGGTTCACTGTCCTGAGTGAGTGGGGATGAGTAAAGACAATGCAGAATGGTGACCCACACCATGGCAGCTTAGTGACATGCTTCTGCCTCCAGCTTCACACTCACCAACGAAATACGACAACACAAACGCGACCACGAATTCCATTATATTCCTATTTAAAATCATATTTTCACGATACAATTGGCGAATTTGATTTGTTATCTGAAATAATAACTTTGGGTACAGTTAGGCAAATTCAAACCACCGCAATATATCGGATGTGGCATTCGGCCAAACGTTATCCACTGTAATTGTTATAATTGCCTTTCTAATTAATTGCAACAATTGTATTGCATTTTATCATCGGTAGTCGCGTCGAAATATTGTATATATATCACATGGAATAATCTGTTTTCAATTTTGATTTATTTGCAAACTTCAACGGATCTACCGTCTTCCAGTGTTTAGGTCGTTCCAGTTGGAGGCAAGACGCGTTTTCCGATCTACAATTTCTATTACAGGAACGGAAAAACCATTGTTAAATTTGGCCAGCTCATTACCACAGGCAAGGTGGAGTGACGACTTGCGCAAGATTGCTGGCAGGAGCTGGATGCGAGAAGCCCAAAATCGATCAGAGTGGTGTGCAATGGGAGAGGCCTATATCCAGCAGTGGACCGCGATGGGCTGACGATGATGATGATGAATAACACATTATTTATGAAGACCTAATATGACCATTTTAATTAAAGGTCGGTTTATATTCATATTGAACTAAGTTTTACTCGTACCCTCGTTAGCACTTAAATTTTCATCCGTCGGGCATTTTTATTGACGACATATATAGAAAAATTTCATACAGAATTAAGGTGAGATCCAGCTTCAAATTAATATTAATCTTGTGAAACGTAAGAAATAAAAAATGTAGAAATTAAAAAAGAAACGTTCCATTTATGAATTCTGGTGCGTCTTAATAAGACGGTTTAATCCGGATGATATTGAGCGGGCGCACTCAGCATGATATTCGCTCGTCAGTCATACCGCTCAACAATTCCTCTAAGCCAACGGATTTGATGAGATTACTCGCACTTTTATATCTATTTTTAAATGTGTGAAACAGGTGAACATTATATTTGAAGAAATGTTTTTGTTTGTTTAGTACCAAACCATCACATAAACTCACAACTTTTAACACAAGTTTGATGTTGAGAAAAATTTATGTAAATTAACTTTTTAACTTTCCAGTAAAAGTAGGTGGTGTGACGGACTCGAACCGACTCCTCCGCCGCCCGGTTCCGAAGCAACCGTGCCCGGAAAGCACCTGCGCCAGGCGGAAGGAAAGGGTCCCGTGCTGCCGCCCTGCCCACTCCACGATGACCGGCTGGAGAGCCTCCACGGCGGCGAAGCTGGCTTCGCCGCCGAAAGTCGGAACGACCATCTCACCATAGTGGCTCGGCGAGCGCCTTCGCGCCACTCGCGCGAAAGGAAACAAATCTCCTTCTCCAACCGCATACAATTGCCTGGATAGACAACGTAAAGCGGAGACAGCGTAAATTAACTATAAGAACGTTCTCAATTTTTGTCACTTGACAATTGTTACAAAGTAATAATTTTAACAAAAATGAACCGACTTCATAGAAAAACTATTCCGAGTATCCAAATCGCGACAATTGTGCCTATGATATTTGAGGAGTTCCCTCGATTTCCTTGGAATCCCATCATCAAATCCCGATATGGTGACAATGGGACCACCTGTAAGCTACGCTCATTCCAATGCAAAAAGAATTTTTGAAATCAGTTCATAAACGACGAAATTATCGCTGAACATACATAAAAAAAAAGATTCCGACGAATTGAGAACCTCCTCCTTTTTTTGAAGTCGGTTAATAAATGCGAATCACCTCAGTATCTAAATGTCAAATAGTGATTGTGATTACGGAACTTTTCGTTCAGTAATCTATCAGAAATTCCGGCATTATCACGTGATATTCCGTTTAGAAACTTACAAATATTTGTAACTTAGGTACGACTCAAAAAAGTGTGGGGCGCCATACTGCTTGTTTGCATTCGCATGGTGACCACAATTTTTCTATTATATTCATGCCTTCCATCAGGCAGAGTGGAGTCACTTTCGCAAGCTCATAGTCAAAAAACTTCTACAATAAAAATCTTCTTCTCATGCAACGTTAGTTTTATTTTAATTTTAAGGATTTTTCGTACTGTGGTTAAAAAATTTGAACACCTTTTAATGGAGTTGGTGATGTATTTTTAACAAAGTTAATTATTTTGTTAAAGTTACGGTGAAATGAAGCCAATGTGCTATTTTATAACTGACATGAAACAAAGGGTTTTATCATTGTGTCGTAAAGTTTAACTGGTGGAAAGAGTTAATGTTCTAGTAAAGGTGATGGTTTGGAAAACTATTGAGCAATTACAAGGGTAATTCTATTTTATTTGTTTGGTACGGCTCGTTGCTTCATTGGCAAATAAGTTAACATATGCGACTGCCGATCACGACTTAAGAACACTCGGGTTCGATTGCCGGTTAGGGCTAAAAAGGTTTTCCTTCGAGGGTAATTCTGGTTCCCCAACTTCTGATTCCAGAGAAGGCGTGATGTTTTTGTACTTATATAAATATTACATTTAAATAAGTACAAAAAAATTGCTCTAACTCCATGTCAACACTAACAGGTTCTTTAAACCAGTAAAACGTTAGCAAACATGTAAAAAACATGCGCAAATATAGATAAAAAACTGTACCATATTTTATCATGGGTCAAATCCCTTGAGCATAAAAACAGTGTTTGAAATACTTCTATACATACAACGTTATTCCCAAACACCATTTACATAGCGCTCGGGACATGTAAATCCAATATGACGCCCGCACCAATGTGTCATGATAGTCAGCCATATACCTAACGAATGATAAAAAGTTGCAAACTTTTTTGTTAATCTGAATGTAAACTATCGTATTTCATGAATTGGTACGGCTTTTGAATAAAAAATGATTTTTAAATATGGAGAAATACATCGCTTTTAGGGTGTCGTATTACGTACCAAAAATAATACAAACAGACAGACAAAAATTTTATAAGTTGAATTTTAGGGTTCCGTAGCCAATTGGCAAAAAACGGAACCCTTGTAGATTTGTCAAGTCTGTCTGTCCGTCTGTCTGTCTGTCCGTCCGTATGTCACAGCCAATTATTTTCGAAACTATAAGAGCTACACTGTTGAAATTTGGTCAGTCGATGTATTCTGTGAACCGCATTAAGATTTTTACATAAAAATAGAAAATAACAATACATTTTGGGGGTACTTGGAACTGACACTCAAAATTTTTTTTTGAGGTGTTGAGGTTTCTAATATCATTTTTTTCTAAACTGAATAGTTTGCGCGAGAGACACTTCCAAAGTGGAAAAATGTGTGTGTGTGTGTGTCCCCCTCTAACTTCTAAAATAAGAGAGTGATAAAACTAAAAAAAATATATGACGAAACGGTGATGCCCGGTAATGTTTTAAGGACAGTGACGTCATTACTATTATTATTATTGGAGTATTTCATTTTCAGAAATAACTTAAAATAAACTTCACTTCAACAAGAATTCACTTTTAATTAGTATTGATTACACAGCTTCGAATATTTCACAATTAGTTAGGTGTTTGCTGTCCGAGCGCAGACAAACGAATCTTCGCTCCGCTGTAGCGGGCGGCTTTTTAAAGGCATTGTAGTGGGGCGGTCGATCGTTGCGAGTTGTTTACGTCACTAAGAACACGTGCAGCGATGACTCATTTCTCTGAATGTTGTGTTGCGCCGATACGACCATTCTGACCGGCAGTGCGCGCTCTGCACTAGCCGTGTTGTTGATGTTTTTCCGATGAGTTTATCTGTAAAACGTAAATATTTTTCTTTGAATTGGCATCTGTGTACCTTTAATTATATTGACGTCTACACTGTGGTAGGATATGAGCATAGCGTACTATGTGTTGTGACGTACTCTGTGGTACTATGTGTTGTGGCGTACACTGTGGTACTATGTGTGGTGGCGTACACTGTGGTACTATGTGTGGTGGCGTACACTGTGGTACTATGTGTGGTGGCGTACACTGTGGTACTATGTGTGGTGGCGTACACTGTGGTACTATGTGTGGTGGCGTACACTGTGGTACTATGTGTGGTGGCGTACACTGTGGTACTATGTCGTGGCGTACTCTGTGGTACTTAGTCGTAGCGTACTCTGTGGTACTATGTCGTAGCGTACTCTGTGGTACTATGTCGTGGCGTACTCTGTGGTACTTAGTCGTAGCGTACTCTGTGGTACTATGTTGCGTAGAATAGGATTGTAAAACATAACCTGAGTTCCTTGGTTTTTTTTTTCTTTCTTTCTTTCTTTCTTTCTTTGTTCTGTTGCATTGGCTTGTGAAGTGAATGGTGTAGGCTCAATAGCCGATACTGGAGTGTAGTCTTCTAACGCCGATACGGTTCCTGTAGTTTTGCACTTCCTTTAAGCAAACTGCCAACCGGTGCATTCAGGTCGCAATGCCCTTGTATAATCAGGTTGTTGAGCGAATGTGGCAGTACACACGCCTCTGTGTGCTACTCTGAAACAACATTCAACAAACAGCATCACATAGCTCTGTCGCTCGTGTCATCGCACCAGTAAATTGTAAACAAAAGATTTTATCATCAAATTTAAAATGATAATAAAAGTAAAAAGAATAAAAGCTTTAATAGATAGCTATGATCATGACAACCCGCGTCATTCGTGATGTGTGATCACCCTAGAGTGATACACCACCCAGGTAGAGGCACCCTTGTTAGCCCATCGTTTTCACGCATTAATTGCGTAGACCCTAACGATTGCAAACTATGAATGTGTGACACTGATACACTTTCTCAAAACAGCAAAGCTGTTAAAACAGAAGCCCATACTCTCGTATGTGTTCTCAAAGGCCTAAACATATTAGCACCACTGGCGTCACTCGCTTCTCTCGAAGAAAGCTGAGCACGCATCCAGCGTTCATTTGCTAGACGGCGAACAGAACAAAGGTTATACTTCCCTCAGATAGTGAGTAGCCAGCAGGTTGAGCCTCGCACACAAGGCGAATAGGCCGTAGGTCGCACGTCGCGTAGATGGTATGCAGACCGTAGGTCCGCACCTCACCAGGCAGCGAGTAGACCGGAGATCACAGTACGCGCTCAACTCGCGTAGACAGCGAGAAGACTGAAGTTCGCCGTTGAGATAAGCACTAGGCTGCTTACGATCACCGTCATTACTTGAGAAGATATTGTAGTACGCAAGTGTGTGTGCAAACACTCGAGCATTCAGTGTAGCGCCAATTACAACTCACAAGCCTTTCAGTAACCTCACTTCATTACCGTATTGATACTGGTGAACTGGATTACACCTCCTTTACACTGAACTCTGTGTTGTTCCCGTATAAGCGCGGATGCATCTTCTATCGTTTGGAATGTTTACTAGCTGGAAAAAAAAGCGTTATACCCACGAACATACCGAAACATAGTGAAGTACCCGCATTTTTTTTTATTTAAGTATCACGTTTAAAAACATTTTTGATAACAAAAACGATTTAAATTCGTTTGCAATTGTTACTCAAAACCTGATATAGGCTGCATGTCACTTAATTTACGATTTCTATGTTCCGACGTTGTTAAATAACTTTCCATTTTATTTTTCTTGTTGTTGTCGGTAGTTATTTATTACAAAAACTTTAACTATCGATTTGAATGAAGAAACACAACGAACACTGAATTTAGATAGTGAACAGTCTAGAACACATGGTAATCCCAACTTCTGATAACGAAACGGTGATGCCCGGTAATGTTTTAAGGACAGTGACGTCATTACTATTATTATTATTGGAGTATTTCATTTTCAGAAATAACTTAAAATAAACTTCACTTCAACAAGAATTCACTTTTAATTAGTATTGATTACACAGCTTCGAATATTTCACAATTAGTTAGGTGTTTGCTGTCCGAGCGCAGACAAACGAATCTTCGCTCCGCTGTAGCGGGCGGCTTTTTATAGGCATTGTAGTGGGGCGGTCGATCGTTGCGAGTTGTTTACGTCACTAAGAACACGTGCAGCGATGACTCATTTCTCTGAATGTTGTGTTGCGCCGATATATATGTTATACATTATCATGCATACTACCAACGAAAATTGGTTTGAATAAGATCTAGTGAGTAGTTTTTTTTTAATACGGCATAAATCGTAACACGCAATTTACCTTTCATCCAGTCAATACACTAGTATAAAAACATCGATGAAAGTTACAACGAACTACAAGAACTTTTATATGATGTTACTTGCTGATACGGAACCCTTCATGGGCGAGTCCGACTTGCACTTGGCCGTTTTTTTGATGTAGGAAGTGTTATAGATACACGTTGATTTTAGCAACAATGGGCCCGATCGACCCTTTCAAAGAATGCCAATCTACAATGAGCTGTCATTCATGATGTTCAGTTTTGTTGGTGAGTCCTTATGCCCAATGACGCGGAAGTAAATAGGCCGCCATAGAGTGGGTTACCATACTTCATTGCCTGTATTCGCAATAATTATGGTAACACTGCTTTTAGATTCCACTCATGACTTCCATCAGGTAGACTGGAATCACTTTAGCAGCATAAAGTCGTAAACGCTATTACGCTGTCAACAATCTAGAACATACATCATAATAAAATTTAATTTAATTCAGAGCTCGAAATAAAAAATAAGAAATAAGAATAAAAGCCTGGTCGGAGCTATGTGTCACCTAACTTGATAATATGTGAGAGACCGCTATTCTACATATCACTCTGTCGGTTATAAATTTAAATAATGGACCGCACAATTTTTTTATTTATAGTGTGGAAGTTCTACATACAGCGCCATCTATCGAAGACGTACTGAACTACGGAGTAACTGCTTCTCCTGTAACGCGATATAGAAATTATCGTACCTCTATATACAACTACATAATATCAACCGTTGGACCGCGGTTCGTCAGGATCAACTCGCCTGTTCGGAGGATCCTCCCTCTGTGTTGATGAGATCCATTCCCCTACAATGGTTGTAATTCAGTCATTTTAGCATTTGTTAGCCATTCCCATGGCTTCGTAAGGATAGAAATCTTCTTTCCTATGTCGAGCAGTCAAAGACTGGAACTCACTACCAGCCCACCGGTTTCCTTCCCACTATGATACAGAGTCCTTTAAACGAGGCGTGAAAAAGCATCTCACTAAGCCGCCATGGTGTAGGCCGCCATACATTATTGTCTGCATTCGCAGCAAGTGTGGTGGCCCCCACTTTTGGATTCTGCTAATGCCTTCCATCAGGCAGGGTAGAGCCACTTTGGTAAGTTAAATAAAAAAAATTTAAATAGTTTCCAATGGCAGCTAGACCACTGATTAACATACCACTATAAATACTATGATTTCACTCGCGGCTCCGCCCGCGTGTTTGTTGGTTGTCGGAATATAAAGTAGTCTGCTTTTCTCCATGGTCTAATTTAATCCATACATTCATCCTAATTGGCTTAACATTTTAGCCGTAAATTTTTACATACAAATAAACAAAGTTAGTTTCGAATTTAAATTATTAGTATAGATTTCTTGACACATACATACATACATGCTACCGTACCTACATAATATATTATAATAAAAGAAAACCCAAATATAGAACAAATGACGTTTATCGCACAATATTTTTTACTGAACTTGAATTAACTTCTAGCAAAAAGGATCGCTAGTCACTAATCCGATGCACCGGTCAACTGACTGTAAAATAAGCTATTACTGTTGCCTTTAGAGTAATTTTTCCTTACAAAACAAATACTTAAAACCTAAACGTTTGCTAGTGACACAATGAGTTTTAGATTGCATATAAAAATATAGTCTAGTTTGCATTGCAGCTTGCCAAGTGATGTGATATACATATAAGAGTGTATTATTTCACCAGTAATATGACATCAGGCGTACCATAGCATTGTTCTTGCCAGTGTTTGCCGTCTTTTGCCAGAATCTAGTGAGGTAGTTTGTCCTGGATGGTTTTGTGAGCAATATGTTAAGATACACTAGAAATTATTTATGTATACATAGTAGTAATACTAATTGTTTTTCTTAGTGATATTTTGAGGTGATATCGTAAAAAGAAACGTCACAGTTTGCGAAGCAAATAACTTTTGGACAGGGGCCCACCAGGCATGATCACCTCGCCTGGTCGGAGGATCCTCCCTTTGTGTTGGAGGAACACGATTCCTGTTCCTCCACGCATTTACATATCAAATGGGACTAATCCTGCGCAGACCACTGTGACCTCTGTGATTCTTTTTCCTAGCTTTTAAAACTCTTAAGTTTGTTTAGGGTCGGCTACTAGTTCAACCAGATACGGAGCGACTGACATCGGATTTCCGCAACCTGGAGGGCGAACTAAAACTCGAAGATTGAACTAGTCAGTATATCGAGTGCACTAACTAATTATTACCATAGATGTTCATGACAATCGAAAACATGAACACATTGAGATAAGTTATTTGAAAACTTCCAGGAAAATAAATTATCAACATCAACAACCCATAATATCTCACTGCTGTGCTCGAGTCATCTCTGAGTAGGGGGTGATAACCATACGTCTCTAAGTCGCCTGTGCGGGTTGGAGGCTGTAGGCTAATAAAACTGTTTTGCAATTAATTTAAGTACGCCTATTTAAAAATGAATTTTTGCCTGGATCTCATCTATGTAACAAATTCAAGTCTGTGGTAATTTTGGGTCTTTAAGAAAACAGCTTCCTCAAAGGCCGGTAATATATAATGAATTGCAGGCGTTTATATGAACCGACAGTTATTTCAAGTGAGTCGTCTGTTCGTTTGCATGTATAAACTACAGAAAATCAAATTTATTTAATATGTTACACATACGCGACCATTAGTCTCTATTCTTGAGACAAGCAAGAATCAGTCTTTCTCCCCCAATATTAACCCTCGTAAACGAAATAAACATGTCACATTTGAGATGTGTCATCTGTTTGTTACCTCAAAGATCGCGATACGTATAGCATATAACGTAAAATATGCGAATAAGGAAGAAGTCAAAACAAATACGACACATTACAACCCCAGCTATTAGCATGTTAGTATGGCTTCATTTATTTACTTGTCTTATTTCATTTTTATGGCGTATTATATTTATTACGCTTTGTTTTCATGCTTTCCTGGTACGTGATATACATTTACATAGCACGTATGAACATTTCGGTAATTGCACGGCTATTTGGAACGGTTTTTTCTTGTTATTTGATTATTTTCTTTATGTTTTATCAACTTTATCAATTTATTAAATTTAAATAACATTATTAGACACCACATATTTAGTTTCTCTTATAGTACTGTTTTATACTATGTGTAACTTTGAACTTCGTGTATACTTTTGTTAACTCTAACAGAAAAAATAAACCCTTAGAGACGTGAAAGTTATTTATATCAAAAACTTTAAATTGGATGGCCATATTAAATACGAACTAAGTTCAACTAATCTGTTTAGTCTGCAAATGTAAAAGTCGCAACAACAATTCATTTTTGATTAAATTACTTAATGATGCATTAAACAATAGAGAATTATCTTTCCCAAAATCCGAAAAAGAGTAACTAAAAATAAAATTCAGTAACACAATTTTGCAAAGCACATACTTGTACGCGCGAGACAGTGTAAAAAAGAATACGCAAACAACTGCAATTAACAAGCACTTTTTAATACAAAAAGTTGGTTTCCTTCTCATTCGCTTAATGGATAACCACACACGCAAGAGTGAGACAGCTGAATCGTTGTCGGCTCGCATCTGCGTCCCCACTTACAGTTTTTCCTGCATTTTTCCCACCTACACCGTTTTTTATGATAGTACGTCGGTTTCTAAATGCACTGATTAAGGTTTCCTTATTAGATACTCATTATTTCAAGCAAGTTAAAAGGAACCCGAAAGAATTTGACCCTACTACCCTAATTCAACATATTGGACGTCTAATTCATGGATGGATACGGATACGAAGAACTCATAGCCAAGTCAAATCATCATCATCATCATCAACAGCCTTAACAGTCCACTGCTGGACATAGGCCTCTCCTTAGAATGGAGGTTTTGGCCTACTATACCACGCTGGCCAGACGGGTTGGTATAGGGTTGGTTTCAAGTTTTCCTTCTCTTTGCATCGATGTTGTCTTGCGTAGTTTATCCCTTAGTCGCCTTTTACGACATCCGCGGGATGAATAGGAGTGGTGACACTCTGTATTCTTAATCCGTCACCACACGGACAGTCAAATGTCAAAGTCAAATGATTCTGAACAATCACCAAGAAATTTTCTATACAAAATGAAATTTTCAAACTTTTTATTCGAGATTATTTTTTTCTTTAAATATTATTTATTTATTATTTAACCTGATTACAGTTCTTGCATTATCCGTGGTTAACTTGACACTTGTTTATTTCTTTATGAATAACTTTTACGATACTCAGACTACAACAGTAACAATTTAGTTGACGTGGATAATATTAGGTCATTAAGTCTCGAATACCTACCAAGTAGGTAATTTCGTATTAATTATAGACAACTGCTTACGATCTAAGGAGCTATGATATCTTAGACATGAAAATGAACAAACACGTTAAACAGATATTTTTGAACTTTATCTTGAGCAACGACGTGTCACGAGAATGTCAGGTTGTCTCAAAATATTTACATAATAATATAGAGAGAGCAGAGTAGAGTTTTTTTTTAGATATTTAACTTAGTTTAATTTTATTTTAATAAGTTTTATCCTCAGTGTCTCTTAACCTTAAGACTTTTAAATAATTTATATTACCTTTTAAACTTTATTCTAAGTAACTAGACACTGATATTGATACATACGAATAGCAAACAACATCAATAGCGTGGACATGATACAAAACTTATACAAACACTTATAGTTTTCTGCCCACTTTCCTTTTTGACTGCCTGTTGGTCTATTGGTTTCCGTATGCGGCTGCTGATCAAGCGGTCTCGGGTTCGATTCCCGGTTGGACCAAATATTTGTGTGATCCACAAATATTTGTTTCGGAGTCTGGGTATGGTCTATGTATAGTATGTATGTACTTATATACAAAAAAGAAGTATCTTTATGTATTTATATCAGTTGTTTAGTACCCATAATACAAGCTCTGCTTAGTTTGGGACTAGATGATGTCGTGTGTAAGATGTCCAAAAGTATTTATAAATATTTATTTATTTATACTGCATTTCCAGATAATTTATAATCATGCTTAAAACATATAACATCCAACAAAAAAACGTTCGCCTGTCTACCTATTTCCAAAGTGTAAATTATTCCTTAAAAGATCTCAATCGAACACACTTAATGCCATCCTATCTCACAAGATAAGTGTAAAATAATGGATTTTCTAGCTGTCCCTTCTTTTAAATTTACTTCCTGTTCATTTAGTATAGTAATGTCTGGACTCAAATTAAATCGTATTTCACTATTTAATTTCAGATTGGTTTGAGACAGAGACGCTCTTTTTTTTAATTTATTTATTATTTGAATTGACCCTTATCTTCAAAAACTTGATAAGGAGGCAATAAGTCATATTTTAAAAAGTATAAATAAGATAATATATGCAATTATCCGTGTGGTGACGGATTAAGAATACAGAGTGTCACCACCCCTATTCATTCCGCGGGTGTCGTAAAAGACGACTAAGGGATAAACTACGCAAGACAACATCAGTGCAAAGAGAAGGAAAACTTGAAACCAACCCTATACCAACCCGTCTGGCCAGCGTGGTATAATAGGCCAAAACCTCCTTTTTAAGGAGAGGCCTATGTCCAGCAGTGGACTGTTGAAGGCTGTTGATGATGATGATGAATATATGCAATGTGTGTATGCGTATAACTGTGATTTAGTAAAGTGAAACTATTAAAATCCCAAATCGTTTACACTCTTCACCTAAACAAATTGCAAATAATTTTGTACCAATACTATTAAGTAATTTACTATCAAGTAATTTCTAGTGAAGCAGCTGGTAGAATCAAGTAATTCATAATTGTCATCTCATTTTGGTATTTATTTGTGTATGTATGTATTTATAATATCTATTTATTGACATTGTATGTATTATATTGTATTGTAAATTACTTATATGATATGTTTTGTACATTATGTTACGTATTATGTTTATAAATTTTGTTGTATCAGTTTGTACTACATGGTAGTAAATTGACTAAACTAACCAAAATGCACCTACTACCATTTTTCTCTGCATCACCCAATGGTTGACTGGTAGAGAATGCCCTGGGCATTAAGTCCGCCAATGTATGTAAAGTGCATAAAGTAAGTAAGTAAGAATTATTTACATACATTTATACCACAGACTATGGCAAACGTCTTGAAATTTCTACAGCAAACAAGAGTGAATGCTCTGACATAAATGCGAGAGTTTCCGCGTTCCACTTTTCCCCACGTTACCCTTCCATTACTCTATTATGATGAGCGAATGTTTTGTCGTTTGCAAGCCTCTCTGCCTGCATTATACCGCTTTGTTATATTTTTTATTGAAAAAATATACTTAACAATTCAACGAAACATATTTCTTAATGGTTGGATAACGGTTGTTTCTCATTGTGCGATGTCGTGAACGAAAACTTCACTGTTTCAGTAATAGGAATAACGGAGGCTTATTCACGATTGGCAATGGCATTAGCTTGGCTTGTGTGGTTTTTGCTTATTTCGTTTTTTAAACGTAGAAAGCGATGCACTTCTATTCCATATTCTATCCTATTTGGGGTGAAGTTTACAGCAAAAAAATCATCAACTGCCAAAATTGACTGCCTTCGTGGCTCAGTGGTAGTGTTAGCGACTGATGTGCTTGGGTTATCGGGTTCTATAGCCGGGTCAGATCAAATGTTTGCATGATCTGCAAATATTTGTTACGGAGTTTAGGTGTATGGTGTATTTAAAAAAAAAGTATCAGTTGGCTAGTACCCATAGTACAAGGTCTTCTTAGTTTGAAACTAGATGGCGTTGTATGTCAAATATCCTAAATATTTACTAATTTTATTTACATATAAATTTTCAGCAGGTTGCATAGGTATCTTTCTGTGAAGCTTTTATGCTCGGGAAAAGGCCTATCCCGAATAAGAAGGTTGTTATATTTTCATTTTAACTACAGATGTAAGGCAAAAAAAATAGATTAATACAATTGGACACCTCTTGATATACGATAAAGTTACAAGTAATAAACGAATAAAATATATTCCCTCCTTTAGAGAGGCAGGCTCATGTCCAACATTGAAGTGCAATTGGCTGATGGCTATTGAACATAGATATCATCGATGAAACTATGTAATGATTTCTTAATCATAAAATGGAGTACAAGATCCAATGTAGTTTCCGTAGAAAATCTCTAAAGAAGACAGCCACATACTGTAAACGGTCGCTATGGTTAACCATAATGAATGGCCTGATTACAAGAATCGAGTCACATCCCTCTGTATACACAGTAAGATGGATTACGGGAGTTAAGAAGCGTTTAGCAAGAGCAAAGACATGACTACGTATATTTTGTCTTCAACATTAATCAACAGAATTTCGAATCATTGTACGTGTTTTTAAAATGTAGGCAACTAAGTTAGAAGTCACTCAATATCACGAAAAAGTATGTTTTTATGTTCTTGTAAGTTGAGTAACAATCATGTTTTATTAGTAGATCTAAACAAGTGGAAAAACGTTTTTTTAAAGATAAAGAGATAATATATAAATCTATAGCTTACTAGCTGTATTCCATTACGCTATGCTCTGGTGTAAACGGACAAAAAATATTAAATAAACATCGGGCAAGTGCGTAAGTATCAAAACAAGCATAGAAAGGGGAGCCATAGTCATATGCAAAGCCAAGTGATATCCAATAGATAATTGTTGTTTACCTACTTATTATTTCGTTATTTTAGTACGAAGTTTTACAAGTAGTCGTATTTCACAAGCTAGGCCTCTATAACTCCTGAAGCAAGAAAGATATCTTAGCTGTTATAGTTTTCCTTTAAAGTTCATCACATGCGCTACCACCAAAAGTTATTTTAGATTTTTCGAGCCAGCCATTTAGCTATTAAAAGGGGGAGAGACCCTCTTTTGCAAAAAACAATGTCCTTTAAAATTAAATAACTCGCAAACGGATATGTATACAAAAAAGTCGTCTTAGCAAATACTCAATGTTTTTAAAAGACCTACCTGACTTGGGTAGACGCGAGAAAACCTAATCGTTGTAATAATTTTCATATCAAGTGCTAAGAATGACCTCTGGAAACGTTTTTCTAATGTGTAATTAGCTGGTCTGCCTGAGATAGGATGATTAACACCAAGCACAGCCAAATAGAAGTCGAATATGATTAAAAAGAGACGATGATGAGGTTGTCTGGATCAGCGAGTATTCTCCTACTTGTATATTTCAATTTGTACTGACAACTTCTGTACTTACTGTCTCTTGGGGTTGATGACTGGCAAGACACGTTGTGTCAACTTAATCTTGGATGTTTTCAAGCCGCCCAAAGGCCTCCACCCAGCCTTACGACTGTTATCTTATGATAACAACCGGGACCGACTGCTTAACGTGACCATTATTGAGTCAATATTATACAATAACATTTTGTATATCAGCTTGATTGATGCTGACACCAAATCCTGTCCCGAAAACTCAGCTTCACGCTTTTTAATTTGTTATACAAAGGATTACCACGATTTCGCTGGTTAGCTGATAAAACCATTTATTTGTAAAAGTGATGATGTTTATTGTGTTTAAAGCCTTAATATTTTGCCTACCAATAATTGTGTGTTGTTTTTATGAAATCACAAACTGGCATGCTTTACTATCATTTCATAATCTTTATATTATGACAGTTCAGACAGGAGTGATTAAAAACAATCACCAAGAGTAAGCTACGACAGTACCTGGTTGAGTGTTCGTTAGTGCCATGATACGATGATGATTCGTCTTCATGAATCAGAGGCCAGGTTAAGCTGTCCGTCCAAATTGTTTTCATAGAATAACAGTCGTGAAGTTTAGTTGAAGATCTGTGGGGTGTTTAAAAACATTCCATGCCCAACCCTCAATCGGCCAGCGTGGGGACAAATGTCCTGAACCCTCTCCTGAGAACAGACCTGAACCCTGAAGTGGTATATTATGGGTTATTGATGATTTCAGTCCATCAGATGTCCAGTATCCTCTATAGTTTCCCCTTCTATTCATCCCTTACTCTTCAATACTATGTTTTTACGAGAAACAACAGCATAAGATTGAATTTGCAAACTGGTAAAGTACACCCAACCTCTGAACGACAGTTTGTAGATCACATAAAGTATTTTTCCATGGGGGTTTGAACCCACAACACTCTGCGTAGTAGGAAACAGCGTGGTGACCGCTTAAATCATTACGCCATTCATGCAGTATTACATAATAATAATAAATAAATATTTCGGACATCTTACACGCAACATCATCTAGTCCCAAACTAAGCAGAGCTTGTATTATGGGTACTAAACAACTGATATAAATACATAAACATACTTTTTTTTGTAAATAAATACATATAATACATAGAAAAACATAGTCTCCGTAACAAATATTTGTGGATCACACAAACATATGGTCCGACCTGGGAATCGAACCCGAGACCTCATGATCAGTAGCCGCATACGCTAACCACTAGACCAACAAGGCAGTCAAAAAACTCACTAATAGTACCTTGGTGACAGAGCTTTGCTCGGTTACCTTGTTTATTGTTTAACAGCGCCATCTATTTTCTCAAGAAGCTGTTTCTAAATTCAGATGTGTGTGTTAGGTATATTAAAATATATTAATATGAGTAAAACACATTCTAAGACCAGTGAGTTCAACGTCCATGTAGAATTGTTCCGTTTCTACTTTTAAGATGGCGGCGCGAGGCAGAGTTGACAAACTTTTATCTTCCTATTTATTACTGTTCTTCATTCATTGTTACATATTTTAATGTTGCGAATGAATCTCAGCGGCAAAGTTTATATCATGTTTTATTTAAATACGTATTCGTTGAGTATTTATTGTAGCCGAAAATAATAAACAACCTGTATATTGTCGGCTTTTGATCAAACTTCTTTGATTACTTTCCGATAAAAAAAGTATTATTCATGAAAACCGTTTATTTACTTTTAATCTAATCATAATCATTATTCACAGTCTCTAAAAGTTCACTACTAGACGTACGTACGTTTTTCGGAGGTACGTTATTCGATTAATCGATGTCGAATCGTTATCGATTATGACTACTTTTTCCTTTGGTATCGTTTGAAAGAATATTTATGTCTACATATTAAGTAATATATAACAAAAAAAGGCTAACATTAAGTTACATTCATCATATTAAAATATATCGGTAAAGTAAAACTCGTATGAGTTTTGATAAAAGAAGAAAGAATACTGCTCTACTTTTAGTTTGTCTCTTGCAATGTAAATTCAATGATTATTATAAAAAACAATTAATAGTGAGAAGCAAAATCAATGACAGAAGCTCACAAAATCGCTCGTTTCCCTGATCAAGATATATGAGAAGTTATATCTCCGAAATTAGAAACGGCTAATTACCTCCAAAGAGCAAAATCATTACACGAAAAAACAATTTCCGCGCCGCGGCAAGCATTTTAACACAAGTAGACAAGAACAAATGGCTTGACCTTTAGCTTATTAGATAATGCCCAAAATTGTACCTTTCTCAGTGAACCCACAATTTGAAGACGAAAGAGTATTCAAATGGGATTTTAAACAACGTTGCCAGGTTAAGTATTCACGTTAATTAGAAATGTTATTTTGTATAAATTATTCTAAGCCTCTGTTTCAGACAAATTTATCCTTTGTTGTATTCTTTACTATTCTTTCTTTTAATTCTTTGATGACTGCCTTGTTGGTCTAGTAATTAAAGTATGCGGCTGCTGATCAAGAGGCCTCAGGGTCGATTTGCGGGTCAGACCAAATGTTTGTTTGATCAACAAATAGTTGTTTTGGAGTTTGGGTATTCTCTATGTTTGTATTTGCAAAAAATACAAGCTCTGCTAAATTTGGGACTAGATGATGTTGTGTGTTAGATGTGCAAAATATTGTTTATTTATTATTATTTTCATAGTCAATTTAAGTAGTAACCATTATGAACTTGTGTAACTTAGAAATTGCATGTGTTTCTTACAAATTTAATACAATTTTATTTATTCATTTGTAATAAGCTACTCATCCAAAATTGGACTCAAAGGCAAACAACTCTCGCTTATGACTCTCTCATAGCAAGCTTTTATGAATGTCTGTGGTCCTTTACTTGTTTACCACTATGGTATTCGATTTGTAAACAAATCCTCAAAGGTCATGTAACCTTATAGCTCATCCCATTCAAAATGAATTTTTTTCTTGAAAAATACAGAGTGTTACCACTCTCTAGAAATTCCGTGGGTATCGTATATGGCAGCTAAAGGAGCGATCTACGTAGGACAACTTCACTGTAAAAAGAAGGAAGACTTGAAACAAACTATAATACTACTGTTTGTTCACAGTTCAGTCTATACTGTCTAGTACAGACTGTTCAATGCCGTTGATGATGATATCAGTTTAGGTTTTCGGAGCTGTTTTGATGATAGAACCAATAAGTTCATAATTATTCTCTTGACTCTGATACTCTCAATGATATGCCATATGACTAGTTTTACTTAACTCTATTTTTAAATGAATCATTTAAGTTAAAAAGTACGTTCAAGTGTGGAGGTGCGGGTGTATCGAGTCCCTGCAACACAAAGGGAGAATCCTCCGAACAGGCGAGGCGATCGTGCTTGGCAGGTCACGGCCGAACGTTTTGATGTTCGGCAGTTGTGTATATGCTAATCAGCGTGAGAATTTCTATATCGCGATGCAGAATTGGTTACTCCGTGATTCAGTGTTTCTTGGGTAGATGGCACTGTTCTACGTTTTCGCTTGCGCTGTATGTGGAAGTGAGGTGAAACTCAAAAAAAATTTTTTTTTTTGTGTGCGATGTGAAATATTGGAAATACTTTAATTTGTTTTTAAATAGATTTGCACACATTTCATACAAGAAAGAAAACTTCTAAACCTCGTCGGACAATACTCCTGTGCATATTTCAACTTTAGTTAAGTTTTCCAAGAGGTTCTCTCACTTACACTTTCATGGGGTAACTTCGTAACTTGAATAAAGCGAGATATTAAGTGCTAGTATACAGAGCACTTTACGGTTTGACATTTTCTTCTTTTTGTTTCATTAGGTATGTAATAAAGGAAACAAAAACGGCATAATGTAATTAATACCTTCGATTGTCGGCACTCGGTGCAACCTGTTGAAATATATTATGAAAACGAAACACACTTATACTGTTATTTGCACTATTTAATTTCAATATAGTCCCAAACTAAGCAGAGCTTGTATTATGGGTACTAGATAACTCATATAAATACATAAACATACTTTATTTTGTAAATACATATATATTATAAATAGTAAAACACCCAAACTCCGAAACAAATATGTGTGGATCATACAAATATTTGGTCTGACCCGGGAATCGAACCCGATACCTCTTGATCAGCAGCCGCATACGCTAACCACTATACCAACAAATCAGGCAGAGTATTCATTAAAAACTATTCATTTTAGCTCATTCGTTTAAACTAACAAAAGTTTAAGTAATTTATCAGATATTTGTTTCAAATATAAACCCTAACCACCATCAGTTAACCGAGACGGTAAACAATCAACATGTATTATTCACGCAGTTTCTGCCGTTACCCAAATTATTCTGCGGAGTAAACTTCAAGAAAATAATATTCAGTGTTGAGTTTTAATTAAGTCTCTTAATTACGTACGCGGCGGCACACAGAGAATAATAATAAATAAAATTCACCAAGTTGCCACTTTATAATAATGTGGAATGTTGAATAAATAAAGAGTGCCGTAGTTCTCCGAAGCTCCCCGAGTGTTCTGAAACTATTTTTACTTATAACTTTTGCTTCAAGTAGATTTATGTGACTTACTTGAAAGTTATGCGACCCTGGTACAATTATTTTTGTGGGAAAAGATTTTTGTAATTTTCTCAGATGCTAAGGAATGATAGAAAACTTTTTACTTTTTAAATAATAAATAAATATTTCGGACATCTTACACACAAAGCCATCTAGTCCCAAACTAAGCAGAGCTTGTATTATGGTTACTAGGCAACTGATATAAATACATAAACATACTTTTTTTTTGTAAATACATACATATTATACAAAGAAAACACCCAGACTCCCAGAAATATTTGCTGATCCCACAAGCATTTATTTGGTACAACCCGGGAATCGAACCCGAGACCTCTTGATCAGCAGCTGCATACGCTAAGCACTAGACCAACAAGGTAAATACGTGAGTTACAATTAGTGACTATCTATAATCGGCATATTATAAAACACTAATATCATTATTGAATCCACTGTATACTCTTAAATCATTAGGAAAGCCACCTGAAAATAAACAGTTTTCGCCAGATATTAACTATTGCTGGCCATTGTAGTTCCCGAAATGCCAAAGGGTTAGCGAAAGGTATTGTGGTTAATTGAAAATTATATAGAAACTTAGTTGCGTCAAAAACGAAAAGCTGGCTCATCAGAACACTTGCTCAGTACAGTCCCTATTAAGTAAGTGATAGATAATGCAATACCGGGGGCCTTGGTTTATCTGAAATATCTTGGCAATTGAGTTGCTCTTGCATTGAAATATGGTTTTATCGGTTAATGTTATGTATCTAATTTTATATTAGGCTGAATATACTTATATATATTTATAAATGCATGTATAATTAATCATCAAATAACTGGTGAAATGTATAATACCAGTTATTTGAAATCGTTTCGTGCCAAATATTAAAGTCAAATCACAAATGTTATTCTGGCTTATTTGCGAATTCTTAGAACTTTGTCGTATTTGACTTTCTCATTTGAATTTAAAGCCTTAATTTGAACTACTATAAATACAAGTAACTGTTATCAGTACTGTGTTATTTTACAACCTTTTCAAGATAAACAAATAGTGTCGCAATGTGGCTTGTGCGACTGCAATACTGAGGTCTCGCGTTCGATTCCCGTGTCGGCCCAAAAATGTTTCTTTGATAGACATATATTTATATCAGAGTTTCGGTTTTATCTATGTAAAACAATGTATATTTAATAAAAAGAAAAAATAAGTATATATATACCAGTCAATCTAGTTTTTACAGTAAAGTTCTGCTAAGTTTAAAACTTAGCAGAACTTTACTACGACTAAGGGATAAACTACGCAAGATAATATCAATGCAAAGAGAAGGAAAACTTGAAACCAACCCTATACCAACCCGTCTGGCCAGCGTGGTATAGTAGGCCAAAACCTCCTTTCTAAGGAGAGGCCTATGTCCAGCAGTGGACTGTTAAAGGCTGTTGATGATGATGATGATGATGATGAAGTTTAAAACTAAATGGCGTTGTGTGTCAATAATATTTACATCTCTATTTACACATAAAATTCCTTAAATTTGATCAACGCTTTCTGTAACAGCTTATATTTATCCTTCTCTAAAGATATATTGTTTATAATAGCAAATAGTACGTTTATGACATACACAAAAAGATTAAATTTGATTGGCTGTAAAAATATGAATATTTGGGAAATTCACCTTGAACTGTTCACCGTAATGGAACCCAAGAGTAACGTACAAAATTAAATATCTCAGATTCCACGAAAACAAGTCAACAAGATAATCCAAGATGGCTCCGGGCTCAATGACGACAAGTTGTAATCAATTACTCGCTATAATATACGGAGTAAAATTTATGTCAAACAGTCTAACTCCAGGATTCGTCGAACTGAATTAAATCTCGTTGAAGTGGCGCCTTCCTCGAGGTTCGTTTGGACTCCTTAATATTAATCCTCGCGTAACTAATGACAAAAGTAAAAACTTTTCTAATTACGAACGGAATTCCCGTAAATTGTACTTTTGTAATGCGACTGGATTGTTTGGAAAACTCGCTACGGTTTTTGAACATCATATTGTGTCATAAAAGTATGAATTTCATATTCAAAGTGGAGACGTACGGTATATTCCATCACGGATCAGTATTATTATAAGTTACTAGTTGACCCAGCGAACTTCGTACCGCCCAACTTTAAAATTCCAGAACTTGATCGCAGCGCCACCTACCGGGTCCAATTGCAAATCTAAACCATTCCCAGATCCCCTTGAACACACACAAAAAAATTCATCAAAATCAGTCCATTCGTTTGAGAGAAGTTCAGTGACATACACACTCACAGAAGAATTATATATATAAAGATATATATTTTATAAGCAATCAAACTTGCAATGTTGGTATGTATGTTTGTAGAAATTTTATCTTGAACCTATAAAATGTTCGAAATAATATTAAGAAATTCCAAACCTAAATTATATAATAATTTAATTAGATTTTTTTCTAGAGAAACTTGTTTAATTGCTACCTATATCATTCTATTAATATAAATATTTTAATACTTTTCAGTATATTTATAAACATCTGTTAAACCTGAAGAAGAAAACTGGAAAATGTTGAGCTCTACATCCTGTCTACATTTCTTTCGTTTGTCTCACTCGTTAGACAAAGTTTAAACAACATTTTCATTTTGACTTTGAACAATAGTAGAAAACAATAATCACATAAAAGGAAATAAACTACAATGTAATCTTCACGACGGTGTGATCTCCAAATATACTATGATAACCAGATTGCTGGTAAAAATGTAAACACTTATAAATATATGTATGTATTAGGTGTATTAAAAATTGTGAAACTGAAGACTGAAACGGTGTCCACTAATCACATAACTGTCAGAACAATTTTTTAGTACGAAATGTCATCTTTCCAAAGCCATTCAGTGGAACCCGATCGGACTTGCACAACGCGAGATACATATAACTAAAGCCATCTATTGTAATAATAATGGCTTTTAGTGTTACTACGACTATTTTCCTTACTAATACTATAAATACGAAAGTAACACTGTCTGTCTTTCTGTCTGTCTATCCGACTTTACTTTGGTACACATATAGTCTAGAGCCTCAGAAACGACATAGGCTACTTTTTAGCGTGATAACCGACATACACGCAGGTGGAGCCGCGGGCCAAAGCTAGTGTTGAATGTACCCAAAACGATGGTGTTAACAAATATTCATCATACAAGTATTTTCTACCCAGTGTTCAAAACAGCAACTTTAAATGTTCACATCGTTCTAGATGCTACTTTATCGCGATTTTGAAACGATTCTATTTGGTTTTCTACCGTTTACAAATATCATAATCTTAGTCTAAACATCAGCATTTGGGATGGAAACAATCCCGCTCTAACATTATAAATCATCTTAAGTTGAAGAGAAACGTCAAAGGATTAAATATTTACGAGGTTGGAACAATGTAATGTTAACATAGCTATATTGAAATAAAGTTCTGACGCTCAGGGACGCGAGGAATTCCAACATATTGTTAGTAAGAAAATTGAGGCGGCGGAACTATGTACGATATGTTAATAAGCTTTTAAATAATTAATTAATTTTGTTATAATACATAACTTAATTATTATGAAGTGTGCCAATTGAACCTAATAGAACCTTGAAAATTGAATGTTATCAACCAATTTAGTGACCATACAAATTAATACAAAAACAGCCTTTTGTCTAAAACTATTTTTACCAGTCTGTCACTACGCCTTGACAAAGAGATTTCAATTTAAGTAAAGCAATCCAATTTCACACGGCCGTGGATACAAATGGCTGTAATTTTATACCACGGATGTAGGCGTTGCTTAAAATTAACGACTGTTAGTTATGACAGCCTGGTATGTGCTTGCGGCTTTTTTATTAGTTTTTATGGGATAGGCTAAGTGAGCTTATTCCGAGGCTTTCGAGACTTTATTACATATATAGCGTAGGATGTATACATCTCTTACAATAATTAAGAAGGCATCCTTATGATAAATAAATAAAACTTTTCATTTTTAGGGTTCCGTAGCCAAATGGCAAAAAATGGAACCCTTATAGATTCGTCAAGTCTGTCTGTCTGTCCGTCCGTATGTCACAGTCAATTATTTCCGAAAATATAAGTGCTATACTGTTGAAATTTGGTCAGTCGATGTATTCTGTGAACCGCATTAAGATTTTTACATAAAAATAGAAAAAAAAACAATACATTTTGGGGGTCACCATACTTGGAACTGAAACTCAAAAATTGTTTTTTCATCAAACCTATCGTGTGTGGCATCTATGAATAGGTGTTCAAAAATGATGTTGAGGTTTCTAACTTCATTTTTTTCTAAACTGAATAGTTTGCGCGAGAGACACTTCCAAAGTGGAAAAATGCGTGCCCCCCCCCCCCCCTCTAACTTCTAAAATAATAGAGTGATAAAACTAAAAAAAATATATGTTCTACATTACCATGTAAACTACCAACGAAAATTGGTTTGAACGAGATCCAATGAGTAGTTTTTTTTTAATACGTCATAAATCGTAACTCGCAATTTACCTTTCATCCAATCAATACACTAGTATAAAAACATCGATGAAAGTTACAACGAACTACAAGAACTATAATATGATGTTACTTGCTGATACGGAACCCTTCATGGGCGCACGAATTTTGACGGACGAATTTTCGATTGAAAATTAGGGTTTTTTTTCGGTATTCAGTCAAAATAAGGTGAAAAACTAGATATTTCAAATCAAATAAATTACGGTGTATTCAGGACATAAAAAGCTAAGTTTCCACAAAATTTCGTTAAAAAATAATTTTATTTGTAAAAGATAAAAATAAAAAACCAAAAACTTGGTTTTTTGAATTTTTCACATAAATTTGAGGTTATGTGAAAAAAGTGTGTAGATCTTTTTATTACCTATAACTTTGTCATTTGACTTTTTCCATAGGACTTGTAGTTTTGCCGGAAATGGAGATAAGCCATTTTTTTCCCTTAAAAACCCCCCTCTCCCCCTTCCCGACCTCAGATCGCCCGTAATTTATTTTTCCTTTAATTTTTGCAATATTCTCCTCCTTTTACAATGGGTTTCATCCTACTATAATTTATGTTCACTTTTTGTTATTTTAAGAGCTAAAAGCACTGGTCTATAGTGTCTGTGTATTAACAAACAAACAGTTTTTTACTAAATCCATGTTTTTTTTGTGTGGTGACTGATTAAAAATTTAGATTGTCACCACCCCTATTCATACCGCGGGTGTCGTATAAAGGGACTAAGGGATAAACTACGCAAGACAACATCAATGCAAAGAGAAGGAAAACTTGAAACCAACCCGTCTGGCCAACGTGGTATAGTAGGCCAAAACCTCCTTTCAAAGGAGAGGCCTATGTCCAGCAGTGGACTGTTCAAGGCTGTTGATGATGATGATGATGTTTTTTTTTTATTTTGTCTTTCTACGACTGTTTTATTATACTGGCTTCGCTCCGCGGCGTTACTTATTTACAACAATAATACCGCCTACGCTAAGAGCCCTAGCTCAGCTAGACACAAATATTTATTTTCAAATAAGGCAACTGTTTAAGAGATAAATATTTATGTATAAACTTACCAGGAAAACAGAAATCTGTTCTATTAGTTAGCGATTAAAGCGTCTGATCTAGAACGGTCTTAAAGTTTCAATCCTGTACCTCGATTTAGTTTATCTATGTGTTGGCTTAGGCCTTAGGCTAATACTAACCACAGACGCTTAAGAAACACTGTGTATTTCTAATTTGTATTACAGCAATGCTTCTTAGAACACTGAACTTGGTACTAGCTCGCATCTGGCTCTGATGCAAATCTACAGCTTTGCAGGCCTATTAGGTGCACTTTACTGTCACCACAAGTTAGTTAATGCTAGAATTATCTTTGTATGTTTATGTGATCCTGGTAAATGTAAGTTTAAACTACAGAGTCGTCCACTAATAGAAGTTCAGGACATATTCCACTGAAAACTTTTTAACCTGCGCCAAATTGTGAGTAGACTGAGCAAATTAATAATGTTCAATCATCTTCTTCCCAGACTTTATTTATCACAAGATTATTTATTGGCTACCAGTGCAACCGGCTTTACCTGAATATCAGTTTACAACGGCATCGGAACTTCGCAACCCTAAGGATAAACTGAATTCGAAATTTGAAGGCAAGAGCCCAGAGCCGCCAGACCTACGTCATTAGTGCAAAGCTGAAATTTTCAGGATTATTAGTACAATGTCTTGTTAAGATGTATGTGTACCCATTAGCTTGAAAGCGGGGCCGTTTCTGAGATAGCGCGAAGTACAGAGAGATAAAAATATTACTTACCTACGTTAAAGGTGCAAAGCTAGTATTTACATATTTTTTCAAGAATATTATTTAAAATTAAAACTCATTACTGCCAGACACTTTCCGTGGGCCATTACTTCTGCCAGACGTCTTGAAAGTTGTGAAAAAATTAGGTAAACTACGTTATAGTAGCAAACCTAAATTTTATACATATTATCTAAGGTACTATTTTAAGACCCTTTGTATGACCAATCCAAAAAGCGTGTAAAAACCATTCTTCTTCTTCTTAGCGTTTCGATGGCAAACGTAACGTGTCGGGAAAATTATATTTTTTCAGCTCAGAACGCGGCCACTTTGATGGCGTTATCGGTGGCAGCCATTAGGTCTTCCTGCGTGCAGGTGTCTGGGCACGCAGGGCACGATGGGAGATGGGACATTGTTTGGATTGGACCGCACAAACAGCTGAGATCATCACCGGCCGAAAATCCCCACCTAAACAGGTCTTCTTTGCTTCGACCAACTTGGGTCCGAAGTCTATTTAAAGACCTCCAGATTGGCCACGGTAGTTTATTTCCAGGCGGAAGGCTCTCAGCCGGTGCCACAAATGGATTCGGCAAGGACACCCCCTCTCTCCACTGTTTGCACCTTGCTTGGGACGGGTCCAAGGTCAGTGGGCCGACACATTGTGCAAAACTTTTGCGGCTCTTTAGTCTTTGTTGGGGTGGGGTGTGGCCGTACATGGGATGCCGCGGGTCATTCTCCATCCTAGTCCTCTCCGCTGAACTCGCCACAGCCCTCCGAATCGCCGGAGGTGCTATTCCGGCCAGTGGGTACAGCATCTTAACCGGGGTCGGTTTAAGACAACCCGTAATTATCCGGCAGGTTTCGTTTAGTGCTGCGTCCACTAGCCTTGTGTGAGGAACCATTTAATATTTTACAATTATATTCTTGAAATAATACCAAAGATGATATACCTCAGCTTCCTAATTACTACAAATATATGTCTTTAGGGATGATAGGCCCCTTGGCCGCATACAAAGGGTCTTAAAATAGTACCTTAGATAATTGTATAAAATTTAGGTTTGCTACTATAACGTAGTTTACCTAATTTTTTCTCAACTTTCAAGACGTCTGGCAGAAGTAATGGCCCACGGAAAGTGTCTGGCAGTAATGAATTTTAATTTTAAATAATATTCTTGAAAAAATATGTAAATACTAGCTTTGTACCTTTAACGTAGGTAAGTAAGATTTTTATCCATCTGTACTTCGCGCTATCTCAGAAACGGCCCCGCTTTCAAGCTGATGGGTACACATACATCTTAACAAGACATTGTACTAATAATCCTGAAAATTTCAGCTTTGCACTAATGACGTAGGTCTGGCGGCTCTGGGCTCTTGGTCCACTAGTTAATATAGTTTAAAAATATAGAGAGAAGAACATTTATTAAACCACAACCCATCTTAAGTTACCAAGGATAACATTTCTTCTTTTTTATATTCCAAACGTTTAATGCTTCTAAACAATTTTTAATTCATTTTAGAAAAACAAAAATTAGATTTTTAAAAGTTAATGACAAAGCAATGCAGACTTTGATGACAAATTGCTGTGGCAAATATTTATCTCAATTTTTGTTTGTTTCTGCTGCACACCTATCATAAATAATTCTTTTTCATTTAGAACTAGTTAAATTGGCGACCATTCGACCTATGACTGATTTTTTCAATTTTTGTATGCATACTTTTACAGATATCATCGTTTTTCATCAAAGGCTTTGACAAAAAATGTATCAAAATGTCAAACGTGAATTGGTTTTGTTGTACTTTCAAAAGCCTTTGTGGAAACAGAAATAATCCGGGAGCTTGTTAAATTGAATGTCAAGTTATTGTGGAAACTAATTGTTATTTGTAAGTTTTAAGAACTCTGGTATTTGATTTAGTTATTTATAGGAATGATGATTTTGTAGTAAAAATATATATATTTAAAATATCATGGGGCTATTCATTTATTATGTAAGACGGTTTAGTTGAGAGGGGGGTTGACGATCAACCCGATAAACGACGTGGATTGGAATATGTGGACGGAGACACGGGCAATAGATAGTATCATATACAATACAACAACACAGAACTTTATTACACGCTAATTTACGCAGCCCGAGGTTTTTAATATAAATAATATATAAAATAATTATTATTGAAAAACGTAACATTAAACGTTTTAGAACGTTTAGGACGTTTATCATCCTTGTAAAAGGTTGAATTTATCTCTGTATATTTGCAGATAATACAAACATTTGAAGAAGAAAGAAATAATTAAAAAAAAAGGAGAGAATCCGTGAGTTCAAACACGGCAATGGCATACATCGACAGTCAAATATGTAACTATTTGCTTGTGTTTATAAACAGAGATATAGTTTTAAATAAAGAAATCACAGTTTCACCTGAAATATCTCACTAAATACACGTGCTTGATAAAAGTAAGCCAAATAGAAGATGTTATTTTCAACATATATTTTTTTCTTGGAAATGGGAATACCTTTCTTAAATTGATTGAAGTAGTAATCATGTTTCAATAACCGGTATTGATTGATACTTACACCGTTCTAGGAAGCATGTAAATTAATTTGTGTTCTCATTATAAACTAGCTGAGAGCCGCGGTGTTACATATGTTGGTTGTTGTAAATTACGAATAACGCCGCGGAGCGTAGTTAGTCTGAAAAATAGCTAAGTTACTCTTTATGTCATCAGTTACCTGCCAATGAAAGTTCCGTCAAAATCCGTCACGCCATTCCAGAAATTAGTCGGAACAAACAGACAAACAGACAGACAAACGGTTCGAAGGCAGAAAAAAATCGAGTTCATCGATTTATCGAGTGGTAGCGTATGCAACTGCTGGGCTTGAGATCTCGGATTTGGTTTCCATGTCGGACCAAATGTACGATCTACATATATTTGTTTCGAAGTTGAAGGGAAACCCCTCCCCCCCCCCCCGGGTTTCTATGTAAAATATGTTTTATGTTTATGTGTAAGTGTATCTTTTTTTAACTAATTACTTTTTGACTTCCAGTGTTTACGATTCAATTACGGAAGACATGGCCGACTTTGAACCCCCACGAACGCTCTACGCATTCGTTTTAAACATTACGAATAGCACCGAAATCTCTCCAAGCGCACTACACGTTCCGTGACAGTGTTTTAAACTGCTACGATTCCCTACGAAGGCTCTACGCGTTCTCTTATAACATAAAAATGCTGATATCTCTACAAACGTACTACGCGTGCCGTGATAGTATTATCAACTGCTACGAACGCTCTACGCTTAGTGCAGTTTTATAAAGTTCTTTTCGACTTTTTTTGAAATTGTTTATGACAGAATTCACTGATGATCATTTGGTTCTTAACTTAAAAGGACCTTTAGTACGAGTACTGGATTATATGGTAAGCATACATACTTTAATTTATTTCTAATGACATAAACACAAAGCAAAACGATCGTGGACATGACGTGTAGGAAGCAAAACCAAATACTAAATCTCTGTTGTCAGAATAACTTTAGGTGAGTGTATGTTAAACACTATTTGATTTTAAGAGACTTTATTAAGGTTCGTTGTTCTGTATTTTATTATTTATGTAATTGAATGCTTTTATCATCATCATCGTTCACACAATTTAGTATTTTTTATGTTTTCAGATTGTGCTAAAATCTATATATATATATAAATGAGTGTTTGTCTGAATGTCGTTTATAGAATCGTAAGCTACGCATTTGATCATTTCATGATCTTCAGCAAAGTGTTGTGCATGAAACCACCGTTCTAAGTTATTTTTTTTTAACAGCTAGCACAGCTAGAATTTTATAAAGAAGGTTCTATCCACACTGACAGTGAGTATAATATATCCAAGAATAAAATTATTCCCTATTGAGCGAAGCTGCTGAGTTAGATATAAAAGTCAACAAGCTTTTCTTGTACAATACCGACGGTATAAATATGTAAACTAAAAACTACATACATTTACGTTAGACAGTGCTGCTACGTGTATATTTTACACAATTTTCTTATGCAACTAAAGAACAACAGCAGTACGTAACAACGATAATTTTTCTAGCAAAGTTTCCTTCGCAACGGTGCCCTAACATTTACAACTAGTTTAAACTAGGAAGGCATAAGTTTCACGGGGGCATTTACACATTTTGTAGGCGGCTAGCTGGAGGCTACTTGTAATCATGTTTCTTTATTCTAAATTCAAATAGCTTTGAAAACTCTTTCTTAGACGATATGAGTCTCATTTTTCAAGTCTCGGAACCCTAAGGCCCATTGTCCACCGCTAACGCCACCGAGATTGAGTCTCGACTTGCCTTCCAAGCGGTTGGTGCTGGAAATACAGAACTTTACATGGATATAATTATTTTATTACTTAGTTAAAAATAAAAACAAAGATATTAAAAAACTAAAATTTTAAAGCTTCCTTTATGAAGCAGTACTGTTTTCACCGACAGCTCATGCCTGGGAGAGCACGTTAAGCTGTCGATCCGGGTTGTCATGAATATCTATGGCAGTCGTTATTAGTAAGTCAGTGCTTTCAAATATACTGATAACTATTTCAACCTTCGAATTTCAGCTCTCCCTCAGGGTTGCGGAGGTCCGATGCGTGTCGCTCCGTGGAAAAACTGATAATCAGGTAAAACCGGTTGAACTAGTAGCCGACCCCAAACAATCTTGGGAATAAAGACTAGGAAGAAGAAGTACTGCTTTCACCGACAATTACTGAAAAGATATTTCCTTAGCCAAGCCTGAAGTTAACAAAACTCTCAATAAATCTATTAAATCACTTACACGTAGAACACGTACAAAAATCGAAAGAGAATATAAAAAAAATCACAATACCACAACCTTAATATAGGCATAAGACTTTTTTCTAGAAACTCCGCCCTCCATAAAACGTATCATATGAAATTCTCGAAGAAAATAAAACCTGCGACGAACGCCATCTTTATCCCCTTTATGACAGAGCGGGCATACAGAAAAAAATACAATATTTCTTTCATAAAACGAATACTCCCCTCAAATCACTGAAGAAGAAAATACAAAGTTATATGAAAAACGTGTACCTACTCGTACATCCTACATGGTCTCGATATCATAGTTCAGTGCCGCTATATTAAAACGTTAGGGAACTGTCACACCTCTACGCATATACAGCCCTGGTACAGTAGCAGTCAATATTCTTGAAACCCTTTATTTTAGTATGGACTAGCTAAACCCTGCGGTTCTACCCGCGGTTATTATGTTACCTCCTTATGTCACCAGCCTTCTGTCAGTGAAAGTCCCATCCAAATCGGAACAGCCGTTTCCGAGATTACTCGAAACGAAACGAAAAAATATTTTTGATTATTATTTTTACTTTCATATATTAAGCATTTTCTAAACTACTGTTAGTTTGACACAGGTACATACAGACACTTCATTATTATTATTATTTTTTATTACATCATTTTTATTCTTTTGAATAGATACCTTTTAATATTAATCGCAGTAATTAACATACATTTAAAAAAAGAAAAATAACATCAATCAAAAACTCATGACAAAGGAACACACAATATGCGTTGTTATGTAAGTCGGTACCAGGGCGGTAGAAACTCAAAGCAGTATCAGCTGCGACTAGTGCACTTGGTTTGATGTGGACGGTAGTTTTGACTTTGTTACATTTGTAACCGAGCAAGTAGTCAAGTACTAGCGGTGAGCGAACCTTATAATAACTACACTACACCACTAGCGAAACATCTGCGTCTGTGTAACGACGATTTCGCAGTTCCTTGCGAAACAATACCGACAAGAACGCAACTATTTCATGTAGCCAAGTGCTAGAGTGAGACGTAGCGTATGCGAAATTCTGCCTGACAGTTTTCTCGTTGTTTCGCTGCCGCATACGAATGCGTCGGTGTACTAACGGCGTAAAAGCGTTTTATTTCTTTGTTACTTATTGATAAATAAATGTCAAGAAACTATTTTGAAAAAAAGATTTTTTAGAAAAAAATATTGAAATTTAACCAAAAAAAACTCTTTTCTGAAACAGTGTATTCGCTACATTTCCAAAATTTTAAGAGCTCACGTATTGTACGAAATTTATGATACCACAAAACAATTCGTTTTATTTTTAACTCTCCATCTCTCAACCCTTAGACCACAAACGTTCTACATTCGCGAAGAACACTCAATCACAAGTTGAACTCGAACCCAGTTCGGAACGTGCACAATTATCTACTAACTAACCAACTAACGAGAAAGTTAACCAGCACTTAAGCAGCCAGTTAGCCCCGGGCTTTTTGTTTACGATAGTACTCACTTACTTCACGTGCTAGGTTTCATAATACACGACAATTTGATTTGTTAATGCATTTGCTACCACGAGTTACTGCTATCCTGGTACAAACTTTAGATTTTCTAATATGACTTATTTAATGGTTAAAGAAACATAACAAATAATAAAGTAATAAAATTCGAGAATAACATACGCATCTCACATTCTTCAGGGTAGATAATCAAACATTTATTTTGATGACAACATAACCATTTACTCATGTTATATATGTTCGATTAGAGGTCTCGTACTTTCAAGAAATAGCCAATTTAACTTGCTTGTATGCGACTCTCGAATCATCTTTCTGCAGGCCTGAAGAAAGATGATACGAGAGTCACATGTAATAAAGAAATGGTCAAGATGGCTGGCAGTAGGTGGATGCGAATAGACGAGGATTAAACCAAGAACGTGTAATTGAAGAGACTTTTTTGTTGACGGGATGGAAAATCCTTTCAAATCTGACGCTCCTCGGGGTGAAAGGAAACAGTTCCTCCTGTTTCCTAACACCCTGAAACCCGGGGGGGGACATCTCAAACACAACGCCATCTAGTCAACGCCATTGTATTTTATTGCATGTATTATGGATTCTAGACAACCGATGTAAATACACAAATATTCTTTTTTTTAAAATACATAATTATACATGGAAAATACCTAACTTTCGAAACAAATATTTTTGAATCATACAAAAATTTGGACCGACCCGGGAATCGAACCTGAGACCTCAACCACAGCAGTCGCATACGCTATCAATGCGCCACAGAGGCAGTCTTAGATTAACGATCTTGAGTACCATACTATGCAATAATTCGATCCGGTATATTTTCATTCAACAATTAATATTCGTACCCAATAAATAAAAAATCGGCCCAGTGCGTGTCAGGCCACGCACAGCAAAGGGTTCCTCAGTCACCTATTATGGTACGTGGATTTAAAATCGTATCCAATAGATAATTGTTATGTTTACGTATTAATACGTTAATTTTGTATGACGTTTTCCAAGTGAGCGCATTTTACCAGATAAGCCTTTATAACTCCTGAACTAAGAAAGTCATCTAATCTGTTATAGTTTTCCTTCAAAGTTCATTAGATGGACCACCATCACGAATTTTTTCAGATTTTTTGAGTCAGCCGTTTAGCTTTTAGAGGGGGGGGGCGCCCTGTTTTTACAAAAAAGTGCCCTTTAAAGTGAAATATCTCGCAAACGGATACCTAAATCAAAAAATCGTCCAGGAAACCCTTTATTGATTTTAAAAGACCTATCTAATGATACCTCACACAATGGGGTAGCCGCGAGAAAAA
The DNA here is from genome assembly GCA_932526445.1 of Phragmatobia fuliginosa. Classification (NCBI taxonomy): domain Eukaryota; kingdom Metazoa; phylum Arthropoda; class Insecta; order Lepidoptera; family Erebidae; genus Phragmatobia; species Phragmatobia fuliginosa. The sequence continues at coordinate 2,085,959 of OW052066.1, read as the reverse complement.
AAATATCATCCCCACTTTACGCGTAGGGCAGTTACCCCAAATAAAATATTTTTCATAATTTTATTTTAGCACTTTGTTGACGTACTTACAACACATATTCTTGCAAAGTTTCATCTTCCTAGAACTTACCGTTTGGACGGTAAGTCGAGGACGGACGGACGGACGGACGGACAGACGGACAAGACGAATCTATATCGGTTCCGAATCATAAACTTCGGAACCCTAGAAATGGTAGATTTTTGATTAAATAAATATGTTAAATGAATAAAGAAACGAATTTCAGTTTTTCAGTACAAATCGTCAATTTCATACTTTAACCCCTAATATTATGAAACTATCAAATAATCAGATGATATACTTTTCCGCGTGACATCACTCAACAAAGTTAGTCACAAGAGTCAAGTTCAGAGTTACTTTGCAATTTCAGAGTGTCTTAAAAGCTTTGGACTTACCTTAGCAACATTATCTCGTGACGTAGTTGGAAACTATAGTTTAATGTTGTCCCTCAGTGAGTGGAGAGGGTGCTGTGTAAACTGAAAGATAAATCCGTTTGTATCTTTTAAAGTTATCAGACTCTCTCATTGTTTAACGTTAGTAAACAATTACAGGTAGTTGAACAAACTTGGTATTTTCTTTTTTTTTATGGAATACTAACTTTCACCCGCGGCTCCCCCCGTGTTTATATCAGTTATGGCGCTAAAAAGTAGCGTATTATGTTCTTTCTCAGATTCTACTAATTCTAAATGCCTCGTGACTGTTTAGGTACAAGAGCATTCTAACATCATCATCATCATCAACAGCCTTCAACAGTCCACTGCTGGACATAGGCCTCTCCTTAGAAAGGAGGATTTTGCCTACTATACCACGTTGGCCAGACGGGTATAGTAGGCCAGAGCATTCTAACCCATTGCGTAAAATACTCCATAAATGGAGAAAGATGGAATATACCTGGAATATACATATACGTGTTTGGAAATGTATAGCTGTATTTTTGGCATTACACATACATCTGTGCGTGCAATTAGCTCTGGCATTACTTTTAATTACTTTGCACACAATTTATCAATATTTGTGTTTATGAATTGTGTGTTTATCAATCTTTTTTTTTAACGTGTGGTAATCCCCGCGGACCGTCACCCCGCCTAGGCTTTACGGCGGTGTGGTGTGTCGGACTCGAACCGACTAAAACACACGGTGTGACCTCTCTGCGCCTGTCTTTAGGGAGGGGGCCAGGGTGTTATCTCCTTCTGGACCCCTCCCGGCGTCTGCTCGCTCTGTTGCGTCCTATCACACGCGGACGTCCCCCTCGCGGCTGGCCACTACAGCAGATGGACGGGGAACCCCTCCCGCCGATGGTCGCCGGAACGAAGGTCATGCCAACCATCCCGGTCTTGGGCAGTCCGCACCCATCGTCAGTCGTCAGTCAATAATTGTTCCGTAATTTTAGTATTGACCAGCTGAGTCCCGCGGTGTTATCCGTGTTTATTGTTGCAAATCACGAGTAACGCCGCGGAGCGAAACTAGTCTAAAAAAATAGCGTAAGTTACTCCTTATTGCATCAGCTTTCTGACAGTGAAAATCCCGTAAAAACGGTTCATCCGTCCAAGGGATTACCCGGAACAAACAGACAAACAGACGGACAGATAGGCAAAAATTTCAAAAATATAAATATTGTCACGACATATTAACAAGTATTTATGTTGTATGGAACAGAAAACTATACTCCATGTTATAAATGGCGCTTCTGTTTGTGTAACGACAGCGAATAGATCGAATTCAATAATAACTTGGTTTTACGAACATCAGCTACTGAGGCCACAGCGCAGCGAGGAGGTTGTGTAATCAAAACAGTTTATATCCGCAGACGAAGCCATTCAATTTCTTTTTTAATTATTGCTACATTCTACAAGCCTTGTTTCGAACTTGCATTTTTTATTACGTCACTAATTTTTAAGCTATTACCTATTACTTCGTTCGTAGATAATAATACAGGATTGTAGATTATTGTAAATTTATTTATCTGTTTAAGTCGCTCATTTTTAACACTCTTTCATTGGATTTATCAATACATTTGTTGTAATAGTAAGTTTGAAACTTACTTGAACTTTTAACCTTAAGTTGTTTTAAACTACATTTAGGCTTATTTAAGTATATAATAATAATAATAATGAATATTTAGACAAGTTACACACAACATCATCTAGTCCCAAAGTAAGCAGAGCTTGTGTTATGGGTACTAAACAACTGATATAAATACATAAACATACTTTTTTTTTATAAATACATACATATTATACATAGAAAAACACCCAGACTCCGAAACAAATGTTTGTAGACCACGCAAATATTTGGTCTGACCCGGGAATCGAACCCGAGACCTCTTGATCAGCAGCCGCATACGCTAACCACTAGACCAACGAGGCAGTCAGACTTTCGGAGACTTTCTCCGCTCTGTCATATACTTAACCCGCTTTGGGAAAAACGTAATCTTAATAGACAAAATAATTATGGGTCAACTGAGCAAAAAACCAAATGCTCCATCTCTGAAATACACAGTCATGATTACTTTTATGTATATACTTACCTGTAGGCTAGACAGATCATCATATATTTCTGAAACTTTTCATGATTGATACGTAAAGTCGTTGGCCGTTAAGATTTACCCGCACTAAATCTATACTAATGTTATAAATGCGAAAGACTGTCTGTCCCACGCGCTTTCACGCCCAAATTACTGAACCTCGCAACGCAAAAATAAGCTAGTGGTTATGAAACAAACGTACACTAGACCCTCGTTCCTCCCTTCATCGGCACTATGAACAATCTACTCTTCTGAAAAAAAAAATATGTTACCACTTATTTTAATGTATCTTCAAACACATAACAAAGATTCCAATTATGATTCTCATAAATCGATATTTTGTATTTACGAGGCACATCTCACGCCGTGTCCTAGCATACTAATCATTATAGCAAAAAAGGTTTAAAACATGCTTTCAGAAGCAATCTCCCATAAAATCTCCCTTCTTTTACAACACTAATTGGTTTACTGCGTCTCCTTTATTCGATCGTATATATTTTTTTAAGCTCAAACAAGCGTACCATCGGCGATTTATAGCTTCTACTATTAATTTGGTTAATGTTTAACATTTACTGTTACGGTACTATTTTGTATCTCTTGTAGCTATAAATAAATTAAGGCGGGAGGCGTTTCGTTGTAAAAACAAAGGTGTTAGAATAATTAGTTTTCGTCTCTTTTACATGAATAGTTTGTTTTTAAAACCTGGAATATCTTAACGGATTTTATTAGCAAATTTAATTTGAATTCATTAAGAACTTCCAAACCACAATAATCGTATTAAATTATTATTCAGGAAGCAGTATATGAAATCAGCATGTTACTTTAAAAATATCTTGCATCGACTGTAACTATTGTCGTACAATCTTTCGTACTTATCTAAACAAATTGAATCTTACTGACTTCGTAAAACCGAGGATACCACAGAAAAGCTTCATTTATATATTTTTGTCGAAAATAAAACAATACATAAATTACCAGCTCACCGGTTTTATTGCCCACACAAAGGTATGCAGTTAATTTTAAAAGCTTATTTTATTGAAACAGTTTTAACTTAATTGTAGCGGCAAATCAAGTTATACATTTATTTTAATACTGTCATAAAACAAACATATTACAAGCTTCTATTATTATTTATTTAATTTATCAAAACTTAATACGTTACCAATGTTTCCTAGCCTACATTTGGACAGTCACACATTTAGAAAGAAAGTTTTGGTTTATCACGCTGGTCATCAGGGTTTTGTTCCCCTAGTCGATATTTTTGACACCCGCGCAACGACTAGCGGTACTTTATACTCACCATACAGACAGAGTTATAATGTACATGTAATATCTCACCTTTTATCTATAATATCTCACCTATATACTATCTCACTAATCTATAATATCTCACTGATTCACCACGTTGGGGATAATCTGTACTGTAAAACTCCCTTACAATTTTGAGAGGACAAGGCAAGCACGCACTCTCGCAGTAAGGTTTTGGCCAGAACCTCCTTTATACGAAGAGTTTTATGTTCAGAAGTGGACTGTTAAAGCCTGGTGTTTTTTTTTATATTTAAGCCCGCCAAAGTGACTCTACTGTGCCTGATGGAAAGCATGAGTAGAATTCAGAAGTAGGGGTCACCATCTGTATTTTGAAGGTAAGCAATGCAGCATGGTGACCCTTTGCGGCGTCTGGAAGCCGGGCGAATGATGCAGAATGATTGGGCCTGGATTGACCAAACGATTATTGCGTTTGGACAGGAACAGTCTGCGGCTGGTGGCAGGAACTATCACCGGACACTGCTCACTAAACAAACACTTCCACACCATAGGCATAACTGACAGTCCCCTATGCATAGCATGCTTAGGGGCAGAGGAAACGGTGTCGCATGTACTCATTGAGTGCACAGGTGTCACCGAAACAGGGAAAAACACAATTGGATCTCCCAAATCTGTTTTAGAATGTCTGGACAGACTCGGAGACCTTATCCGCTTCTGGAGGGAGGTGGGCTGGCTGGAGTGATGGCCGCCCTCACAATGGTCCACTAAAGGACTAAGTGCGGAAACCATCCACATAACATAGAACATGATTGGGCCTCCGGTCTCACACTCACCAACGAAATACAACAGCAAGAGTGCTGTCATTATTAGGATGGTCTTCTGTGTGAGGGTAGTACTGCCCCGGCCGAGCCGGTACATTCGTTCTGAAATCAGCGTGGCTCTACTACCTATTACTAAATATTCTTGATTTTTAATTATGAGTTTTTTATCAACATTATGTGTAAAAGTTTCCTATCCATAATTTAACACAATTTTCTTCCTTTATGTAGATGCTGTAAGTTTCCTTTGCTTCCCCTTAGTTAGTGAAACTTTGTATACGAAGTTCAATGTTTCGAATGCAACTTTAACACAACGTGGTCACGAAACTAAGGAAAACGTTGCGTTAAGTAGGGAAATTGTGTTTTAAAAGTGTCATGGCAACAAATAAGGATATTATTACATCTTCTTCTGCTTTATTATTCCCAGTATTATTTGGGTCGGTTACTATCTCAGCTGGTTTTACCTGAATGTCAGAATTTTCACGAAGCGACTGGCTTCGGACCCTTGCAAACCTAAATTCAAAAGTTAAACTAGTTGTCAGTATATTTGACGGCACTGAATTCTCAATAAGTATTGCAATAGATGTTCATGACAACCGGGACCGACGACTTAAAGTTAACTTCCCCTGATTATAAAGTGATTTAAAGAGCAAGAAGACAATAGGTAGAAGAGGCCAGACGGTAGGCCACCTTATACGCCATGACAACTTTTTAAGTGACATCGTAGAGGTAAAAATAGAAGAAAAGAGGAAAACCGATACACAGTTATATCAAGATTAAGGGAAAGTAGCGGTCGTGCCGTATAAGGAGATGAAGGAAACGGAGCTTGATAGGGAGAGCTGGTAAGAGCTACATCAACAAGAGCATCTTCTTAGCCTTTATTCCCAAGTTTATTTGGTCGGCTACTAGTTCAACCGGTTTTAGCTGAATTTCAGTTTTCCACGGAGCGACTGGCATCGGACCTCCGCAACCGTAAGGGAGAACTGAAATTCGAAGGTTGAACTAGTTGTCAGTATATTTGAGGGTACTGACTTCCCAATAACGATTGCCATATATGTTCATGACAACCGAGACCGACGGCTTTACGTGCTCTACGAGGCATAATCTATAAGAGTATAGCTCTTAAATAAATAATGATGAATTTGAATTAATGATCTTCGGTATATTTTATGTATGTGGTTAATTTGATTGAGTACTGACTTGAATTCGAACTCACAATCGTACATATTATCATTCACGGTACTATCGCTAGCAAGGCATATATGTATTTGTTTGACTATTCATTAGGTGGACATAAAGTGTCATACACTATACCGTTATAATAAAATAATACGGTTATTTTTTCGATACTAGAATGTGTTAGTACATAATAGACCTTAATAACTATGTTAGTACAACACAATTTACATAAATAATTAACTAAAGGATTGCCAATTTTGTTTGCAACACTCAAAAGACGATTAGGAATACCACGTATCCTCTGCAGCACTCTGAAGCCAGTATCTGACACTAAATGTCAGAAAACGAAAATTCGCTCAGCCGTTATTTCTCACCCGTCTGACGAAAACTGTAATCAGATAAATACATCTAGTTCCGATATCAAACCACCCTTTAAACCCCTAAAAATATTGCTAACTAATCCTTTTCACCATTTTTTTACTTTTGCCAACAAGATCCATACAGCTATAATTAACGATGCCGGCATCCATCAATCTTTACGCTCGATTTAGCAACTTAATCAGATGACGTGGCAAATATGGCATCCTTGTAACGACTCTTCTATCCGGTTACGTAGAAATATGATGCGTAATAAAGACACGAGTTTTTTGTTACAAATATTGATGGAGCTGAGAAAATAACTCTCTTTTCTCTTATAGGTATAGAGGGCAAATTATTACCGCTGTCCATGCAGGCATGCAACTTAGGGACAGGTACGTTGGCGCTTTTGCAGTTTCCTGTCCATGGTTAGAAAGACAAAAAGTATTTATTCCAATATTTTTTTTTTTTTTTTTTTTATATTTAAGCCTGCCAAAGTGACTCTACTCTGCCTGATGGAAAGCATGAGTAGAATCCAGGAGTAGGGGTCACCATGCTTATTGTGAGGGTAGACAATGTAGCATGGTGACCCCTACCATGGCAGCCTGGTTAGATTATTCTGCATCATTCTCCCGGCCTTCGAAGGGCGGGAGAATGATGCAGAATGATTGGGCCTCCGGTCTCACACTCACCAAAGAAATACGACAGCAAGAATGCTGTCATTATTAGGATGGTCTTCTGTGTGAGGGTAGTACTAGCCGGGTCGAGCCGGCCCATTCGTGCTGAAATCAGCGTGGCTCTACTACCTCTATAAACAGGACAACATATAATTTTACAGAAAATTACTCGTAAGACTCGGAGTATAAGGAATACATATTGCTGTAACCTGGGTGACTGCTAATGCTAGTGATGTGATGGGTCCCGCGCCCGGTGTCTTTGGTCGATCGTTGGTGTACATTGTAAAGGATGTATGTATTACAATATTTATACCATGATATAAGTATTTAGTCACATACATAAAACGCATTAAATAAATAGACTAGGAAGCTCTCACTTACACTCGGTCAATTCTACACTTCCATAGCTTGCGGCAGCAGCCGCTTAATTAAACAAACTGAAGATGAAACAAACAAAATTGTTACTTAAACATTGATTTTCATTCATATATTGAAAACTTATTTCACAAGCTCCCATTCGACGTTAAAGTGTTGTAGAAATATGATACGGTAGGTGCAAAGACAAAATATTAATTTCGAAAGAGTTCAAATAATAGATAAACCTACATGAGATATAACCAATAAATAAATTTACTAATTTAAATATATTAAGATCAATTTACACACATATATTTGTAAAGGCCTAACGACAATCGTAGGTAGCACCGAGGGGCGTCTAAACTGACCATGTTTTTTAATTTACGCTATGGTTAATATGGGGTAAATAGTCAAGGTCTTACTATATTCCTCGCAATTTTTACGTTTATTCTCTCCATAAAAGCCATCTTCGGGCCTCTAAGAAAATAATATTATGTAACATCAATTAGTAAAATTGATCGAGCGGTTCTCAATGTTTGCGCTAGGCAATACATTTGGCGATTCATTTTTAATTTATATCGATAGATTATTTAGAATACACGGACGAGTACTGACTATGTTGGGACTGATTTTCTGTAAGATTGTGAATTCATTTCAGTCAAACTAATCCATTTGTGCACAAACAATGACTACTGTTTTATCAATTTCATGTTCAATTTTACAGGTTCCTTGAGAGAGAGGGAGGAAATGGTTTCCCCCGGGATGGGGCTGGTAACTGGCCTGGCGCCAATTCGGGCAGGTCCTGTAATAACTTGGTGCGGGTACTCCCGGAGCAGAGCGTCAGAGGCCGATCGTCGGGGTGTTTTTTAGTGGAATCATCACATACTCCTGTTTCCCCGAGGAGCCGGAGATCCGAAGGGATTTTTTCACCACGTGAACAAAAAAAAATTTAATAAAGGATTAAGCGGAAGCGAGCGGAGCTGTGGACAGCACCTATCACAATCAATAAAATTTAAATATATCGTCTATAAAAGTATATAAGTAATGTTAAAATACGAAACGGAATCATTGGGAGCAGCGTTACAACGAGAGAGGTAATTTTTACACGTTGGTAAATTCAGTAGGAACATTATTTTCTTTAAAATACCAGACCAACATATCAGAGTCAGACAGCAGATATTTTAAGCAATAAAACTTGAAAGCAAAACAGCAAACAACAAATAGCGAACGTTGCACAAAGTAACGTATTTGCATCCGCCGCCGTCCGCCGCAAACAATGGCAGCGAATTAAATGCTCCTTGAATTATTGCTATCCTGGTATTCGGGGCAAATTAGTACTTTGCTTAAAACTCTTGAGTTTATAACAAAAACACATTTTTTTTATTTCACCAAAGACCAAGTTTCCAACATCTGAAATGAAATTTTATAGACTACAGGCCCATGTCAAAAATGGATGGGTCATATGAACCACCAGGTGACGTATATAGGACGATATAAGAGCATAAAATAATAAGATTCAGCACTATGCCGTCACTTGTAAGCTGTCCAACTGAGTGCTGGTGAGAATTCAAAAGTGCAGGTAGAGTGAGTACATTTTGGTCATATATTTTTGTACGGCATTTTTACCATCGATAAATGCATTCGGATGCATTTTTCATAAAAAAATGTGTGTTTTATTCAATTTTTAAACCAGGACGTTCTTATTGGTAGACCCCATACATCCGAATAAACTACATTATGACTACTTAGCACACAGTACAGTAAAGTAACAAAACGTCGCTCCGTAAGCGATATAAATTTATGTAAATAATATTTATATAATATTTTTATACATTTTTTATGAATTTGAACTTTCAGATTTTTGCATTGAATTATTGCATTAGGTACAAATAAACTATCTAAATGCCGTATAAAAAAATATCGTCATGAATTTTACCTTACATTTTATTATATGGATTTTTCTTACATTTCGTTCTATGGATTTTTCCTTATTTCACCTACAAACCTTTGGACCACCTAAAATGTACGGCATGTAAAAAAATATTATCTATGCATAAAATACTTTCAAAATAAATTAATTTTATGTTGTATCAAATCACCACGGAAAAAGTGGGGGTTGCAACCCTCGATTTTTTCCCCTTGTCGCATGATTTTTGTACGGCGTTGCGGAATAATGGATTAGAAGCTGTATTGAAACAGTATGAAACTGATGCCGTACAGAATGAAATGACCAAATTTACCCTGAAAATTGTAAGAAAATCAACAAAAAATACCGACTTTGTGGCGCATTATTTTATTAGGCACTGCGCGCTTTCTTATTATTTTTCATGGATCTATCGATGGTAAAAATGCCGTACAAAAATATATGACCAAAATGTACTCACTCTACCTGCACTTTTGAATTCTCACCAGCACTCAGTTGGACAGCTTACAAGTGACGGCATAGTGCTGAATCTTATTATTTTATGCTCTTATATCGTCCTATATACGTCACCTGGTGGTTCATATGACCCATCCATTTTTGACATGGGCCTGTAGTCTATTATGTTAGAGTCCATTTTCCTACCTTTTAAATAGAAATTTTTAGAAAACCATTTACCTACCTCTTTACAAAATAATTAAAGAAATACTGACAAGATGCAGCCGTGAGAAAGTCATACTTATGACATATAAACCAGGCTAACAGAAACATATGGAGATGTCCGCATGTTGAAATGTATCTTGCCATCAGGTGATCCGTCTCTTTTGCCCATGAAAATTATATAAATAAAAATTTGTTAAACAATTAGTAATAAAGCTCTCCGATATATGCTATAACATGATAGATTTCAATTAAACGAATAGATTAGCTGACAGCTTACCAACAGCTTACTAATGTACGATGACTCAGTATTGTAGTGACTGTAATGACTTGCGGAGTGGAGGACAGTCTATAATCAACCAAATTAACTACAAATCGATATTTGTATAGAATAACTTGATATTTTAAACACGGTTTTATTAGCTACTGTATGTTTTGTAAGCGTGTTTCAGTTACTTCTATTTTATTAAGTTACTAGTTTTGCCCACGGATACATCTGCTTACATTTCGACACTGTTAACGTAACAGATAGACGGACAGAGTTACTTTCGCATATTAGTATGGAGTATTGATGAACATTATTGATATATCACGGCCATAAAGAAGGTCAGTCTTTCGTTACTTTTTACCGAAGTTTGGCTCACGGGTTGGCATAGAATACGTGTCAAGTTTTCCTTCTCTTTGCCGTGCTATTGTCCTGGTTAGTTTGGTCCTATAGTCCGCTCTTATGACACCCACGGGATTAATGGGGGGGGAGTGGTTGTCATTCTGTATTCTTAATCCATTATTTTAAAAGACAAATCCCACAATATACATCCCGTGTCGCAGGGAACATACAAGAACTTTACAAACATACATGAAACGGACAATAATTTCTGTATGGTTCAACTAAAGAGAAGAGGCCGTCCATTTAACACACACAAACAAACCATGTTATATAATAAAAAATACCTATCTATCTACCCGAGCACGAAATGAAAATGAAATATTCTATTTCAGAAGAAAGAAATTAGCATACTGGAGATTAAAATTCTGAAAGGATTTAAGTTATATCAAGTAACTCTCAGACATTGTTGTCTGTAAATCTTGTCAAATATAAAATCTCTTGGAAGCTGTAAAGTAATAAACAAAAAGTTCATCCTCAAGCGTTCCGTCAGACAAACGCTAGCCGAAATAGTAATAAATTTAGATTAAGTGAACACAGTCCCGGGGCAAATGCCGTAATGATATATTTCATTGCTGTAACTCTCATACAAAGTTGGTAGTGCGGCCATAAAATGTTTGAACTTAGCTCTTTATCAATCGTGTTCTCCTGGTACAAAAGCCTTTTTAAAAAAACCGCTTTAGGTAGGCTTAGCCCCTGTCTAGTGTCATGAATAATTGTAACGTTTTATATTACAAGTTTACGTGGAATTCTGTTTCAAATATGTATTTGGAAAATGAATAACATAGTTCATCAAAATCAATGATGGTTTCTTATGAAACCATTGAGGAATTGTTTTCGTTGAATCATCATCGGTTAATTCGGCATTTGATTTTGTGCTCTATATTGCGTGTTATCCCAGGGAGTCAATTAGACGACACGTTGATTGTAATGCTTTAATAATGACTCTGTTATCTCTGTAAGACTCCGACTAATTTGACTTAAACTAAAGCTTATATACAATGTAATATGTGTACAGTTTTAGGTGGGGGCTACTATGAAATATTATTTACTTAATTGCTTAATTGACAATATGTTGTTTATACTTCCTTATTTAATATTTTATAATATTACTATTGTTTGCCGGCACGTACGTTAACTTAAGTAAAACAATTATTTAATCACGTAACCGTGTAAAGATCTAAACTACTATTTTGCTGTGGCTTCGCCCATAGATATTCCCCCTCTAAAGAGAAGAAACATCCTTATATTACTATACTATTATACACGGTGATTTTATAGACGTTTTGATAACGAAACATTTTAATTTGTAATCATCAATAGTACCAATAAAAATGGATAAATCAATTGTAATGTTGACTATAAAAAAGTTTCAGTTTTAATATTCATTTTTACTCGATCGACTTGGAAAGTAGTAATGCACTGCAAAGTAGTATGAATTAAACACGCCGCGCGCCGGTGACGCTAACAGCTGATTTACAAGTTTACCTATGCGCGAGCTAGCGAGTAGGTACTTCGTAGTTTGACTCCAGTTTGTTCTTCATACTTAATACGGGCTTAGGACTGTCGTATTGTCGGATATACTTATTTATTTAAACTTCTTTTCGATTATTAACCACGAATCACATCAAATCAATTTATCAACGGATTGTAGGACTGCGGCGTTAATACCTATTTTTTTAAAACTTCTTTTCGATTTATTAACCACGTCAGGCGTGTTAAAAGAGCTATCTACAGAATAATTAGCTTACATACCTATTTACAGTTTATTTAACACTTCTCTGTATCGAAGCAACTGCTCAAAATGGAATCCGCGTTCAACACACAAGCGTCCACGTTTGATACAATTGTATTTTAATTTTCTTAATGTGTCTCTATCACTTTTCACTTTATCAACTTCATCACTTAACAATTAACATCTCTAAGTACGAGTTGCCGGTTAGATGACCTTTGGTCCGTGGTTAGATGACCGTGACCGACTGACGCCAAGGACGCGTGACGATTGAGTCCCGCTGCGCGCGCGGGGCAGGGGCACAGTCAATCGTTATTGGTTGAAAGACGAAATCGTTGATTTTATTGGCGATTAACGATTTACGATATAAAACGCATAGTATTTCTGTTTGTAGTATGTACCTACGTGTGATTGAATAGTGCTACTACTGGTTCTCACTTTTTATCTGTAAACGATTTGAATATCGACTTTGATGATTTTTTTTTTATATATTTTATTAAATTAACGTTATATATAGCTTCTGTTATTGATTACTAATTCAAAATTTTCGGTTTCAAAACGCTTTCAAAATCACCGTGTATATATTACTATTATATACTATTGTTGTATAGTTCTGGTTTATATATTATAATTGGAATCTAACCGTCTGGTGGGAGACTCTACCAGAACGTGTCCTTTTTTCTGTTTGCTTATCTGCTTGTGAAGATTCTGTTATCTTGTCTCTGATTGTTCGTTCGCTTATCTTGCTATTGTTTAAAATAAATGCTGGTTTAAGTCTATCGATAGCTACACTTTTTTGTTTGTGGTTTAGGGTAATTGTTTATAGCTTGAATCTTTTCCATAGTAGGAGTCAACCCTTGGCTCGTTATATGATAACCGAGGAAATCAATCTCCGACTTGGCGAATTCACATTTGCTTGTATTTATTGTTATGCCGTTTTTATGTAGGCGCTTGAACACCTCCTCTAAGTGTTCATAATGTTCCTTAAGGTTATTTTTCTTGTCAGCGATAAATATGTCGTCCACATATACAAATACGTAGTCCAAGTCTCTGAATATAGAGTCCATAAATTTTTGGAAGGACTGTGCTGCATTTCGCAACCCGAATGGCATTCTGATGAATTAAAAAAGTCCAAAAGGGGTTATTATCGCTGTTTTCTCTGGTTCAGCAACGGGCAGAATGTGAAAAGCTTTCTTTATGTCTATCTTGCTGAATATTCCTTTTCCGCTTGCTACATACGTGAAATCGAGTAGCCTTGGCAGCGGGTACCTGTCTGGTACTGTTATTTTATTTAGTGCGCGGTAATCTCCGCATGCTCTCCATTCGCCATTCTTCTTCTTGACTAAATGGAGTGGCGATGTCCATTGACTGCTTGAAGGACGGCATATTCCCATGTCCATCATATCTTGGAATTCTTGTTTTGCAATCCTGTATTTGTCAGGAGGTAATGGACGTGCTCGCGTAAATACTGGGAAACCCTTTGTTATTATTTGATGCTGTACTGGGTGCTTAGTCTGTAGATTCATTGATCTAGGCTTTGTAATATCTTCATATTTCTCTAATAATCCCTTTATTGGTTCCTGTAGAGAAGCGTTTATAGATCGCACGGATGCAATTTTTGTTCTTACTATTTTGGCAGGCGTTTTCAGACCTGTTTTTTTATCGATCAGTTTTTTTCCGTGTATATCCACTAATAACTGATAATGATTCAAAAAATCAGCTCCCAGGATTGGCATCTTGACATCGGCAATGGTAAATGTCCATTTAAAGCTTCGGCGCAGTCCTAGGTTAAGCGTTAAAGTGCGTTCCCCGTATGTATTTATAGGGGTCCCGTTTGCGGCGAATAATTGGTATTCGCATGCTTGGCTCTTCTTATTTGTGCTATTTATAACCGAAATGTTAGCACCCGTGTCGACTAAAAATCTATAACCACTGTTTGAGTCAGTTATAGTTAGACGGTTTGCTGGGTGGATAGCACAGAGGCCCGTCGTATTCTGTGCTAATTTTAGTTTTCCGATAGCCTGTTATCTTTAATTGTATTCCATGAACAAGGCTTATTGCATCTATATGAATCCTGCTTGAACCGATTATGGAAATAACATAATCCATTATGTGAGTTTCTGTGGCGCGACCTTGACCGTGAATGTGGCGTATGTCGTGTTTGGTATTTGCTGCGTTGCATAGGTCGATTCTCGCGTATGCTGCGTAATGCATTTATTTCTATTCGCATGGCTTCAAGTTGTGACGTTATGTTTGTAACTAGGTTAATGTCAACCGCTGTTTCTTGAGTATTTCTTTTGTTGTAGGTCAAGTTCTCGTAAATTTTATCGGCTAATTCGCTCAAGTTGTCTAACGACATATTGTTTGTGACCGATAATATCGCTGTTAGCGAAGCGGGGAGTTGCCTTAGCCACAGCAGGCGAATAGTGTCGTCGTTTATTTTTCCACATCCAGCTTCCTTCATTTTTCGCAGGAGCTGGGAAGGCTTCTGGTCTCCAAGGTCCATTTCTGCTAGTAGTCTGTGGAAACGTCGGTGTTCGCTCTCTTCGTAGCAGTTTATTAGACGTTCCTTGATGGTGGAGTACTTGTTTTCGCTGGGTGGGTTAGTTAATATGTCACTGACTTGATGGACGACCTCTTTTGGTAGTTTGGATATTACCATGTTATATTTGTAATCTTCGCCCTGTTTTTGTGGTGCTATTATTGCTTCAAACTGGGCGAACCATAAACGTGGGGAGTCTGTCCAAAATTGAGGTAGTTTGTCTGTGACCGTGATAGCAGCAACTGATTCGCACCCCGTGTCGCCTCTTGAAGGAGTTGTTGTTGGAGCCATTTTTGGGATGTGATAATTTCGTAATGCTATTGTTTTCTAGATTCACTGCTGAACACCATATAGGGTTCCGGTCGTCCCGGTATTATATCAGCACTAGAAACCAATAGATCACGTCGGGGTCACCAATTATTGCGTGTTATCCCAGGGAGTCAATTAGACGACACGTTGATTGTAATGCTTTAATAATGACTCTGTTATCTCTGTAAGACTCCGACTAATTTGACTTAAACTAAAGCTTATATACAATGTAATATGTGTACAGTTTTAGGTGGGGGCTACTATGAAATATTATTTACTTAATTGCTTAATTGACAATATGTTGTTTATACTTCCTTATTTAATATTTTATAATATTACTATTGTTTGCCGGCACGTACGTTAACTTAAGTAAAACAATTATTTAATCACGTAACCGTGTAAAGATCTAAACTACTATTTTGCTGTGGCTTCGCCCATACTCTATATTACAAGTAATAACACACAATCTGCGTAAACAAACTTTTATTGTTGTTTATTTTGACATTCATCAATTTCCCGTTCCAATTTACCGCTTTTATTGGCACACATAAATATCATCAACAACCCATAACGTCCCACTGCTGGGCTCAGGTCTCCTCTCAAGAGAGGGTTAAGGCCTTACGTTACTAATCCCTACTAATATTATAAATGCGAAAGTAACTCTGTCTGTCTGTCTGTTACGCTTTCACGCCTAAACCACTGAACCGATGTTGATGAAATTTGGTATGAAGATAGAACTGAACTTGGGAAAGGACATAGGCTACTTTTTACTGCAATAATCGAGATACAAAGGTTTTTACCTTTTACATAAGTGATTATATAAATACATAAATCGTAGATGTCAAAATGTATCACTGTTTATCTCCTGTCAAAACTTCACAGGTTGCTAGGGATAACACACTTGCATGGCAACCTTAATGATAGTTTGTAAATGACATATAGACCAATAGACCAGGGTAGATAATTTTTGAAAACAAAATTAAAGTACGATGAAACCCATTGGAAAAGGAGGAGAATATTATAAAAATGAAAAGAAAAATAATTTACGGGCGATCTGCGATCTGAGGGTCGGGTGGGGGGGGAGGTTTTCGGGTCCTCCTCGGACGGGGCGTGAAAAAGCATCTCACTAAGCCGCCATAGTGTGGGACGCCATACATTATTGTCTGCATTCGCAGCAAGTGTGGTAGCCCCGACTCTTGGATTCTGCTCATGCTTTTCATCAGGCAGGGTAGAGTCACTTTGGATGTCTAAATATATAAAGCAAAGGGTAAAAAACGGTTTATCTCAATTTCCGGCAAAACTACAAGTCCTATGGAAAAAAGTTAAATGGCAAAGTTGTAGGTAATTAAAAGATCTACAACTTTTTATGATTCCGAAGTTCATGACTTCGAACCCTTATAAATTCGTCATGTACGTCTGTTCATCCGTCCGTCCGTCCTAGACTTACCATCCAAACAAAAACAAGTGCTAGATAAATGCAACTTTGCATGAATATGTATTGTAATTACGTCGACAAAGTGCAACAATAAAATTATGAAAAATATTTTTATTTAGGGTACCTCCCCGACACGTAAAATGTGGATGTTTTTTTTTCTTGCGGCTACCCCATCATGTGTAGTATCATTATATAGGTATTTTAAAAACATTTAAGGGTTGTTAAGACGATTTTTTGATTTAGGAATCCGTTTGTGAGAAATTCCACTTTAAAGGCCACTTTTTTGTAAAACCGGGCATCCTCCCCCTATAAAAGATAAACGTCCGGCTCAAAAAATCTGGAAAAATTCGTGATAGCAGTCCATATAATGCACTTTAAATGATAACTATACCGAATTAGATGACTTTGTTAGTTCAGGAGTTACAGAGGCTTAACTTCTACAATGTGCTTACTTGAAAAACGTCATACAAAATTAACGCATTAATAAGTAAACATAACAATTATCCATTGGATACAATTTCTAATCCACGTACCATTATTGGTGACTGAGGAATCCTTTCCTGTACGTGGCCTGACACGCACTTGGCCGATTTTTTATTTACCCTTTTTTTTCACATAACCTCAAGTTATATGTGAAAAATTAAAAAAAGTTTTTGGTTTTTTATTTTTATCTTTTACAAATAAAATCATTTTTAAACGAAGTTTAGTGAAAACTTACCCTTTTATGTTCCGAATACACTGTAATTTTTTTGATTTGAAATATTTAACTTTTTCACCCTATTTTGACTTAATAGCGAAATAATTAGCTAGCTTAATAATTCACCTGTCAAAATATCTACTTTTTTCTGTTTGATGAAATCTCTACTTTCCGCTGGTGTAATCCCTACTAATATTATAAATACGAAAGTAACTCTGTCTGTCTGTCTGACTGTTACGCTTTCACCTGAACCACTGAACCGATTTTGATGTAATTTGGTATGAAGATAGAACTGAACTTGGGAAAGGACATAGGATACTTTTTATCGCGAAAATAAAGGTAGAAGGGTTTGAAGTAGGGGACGAAAGTTTGTGTCAAAGTTCCTTATTAACAAACATAAAATCATGTAAGATTGTTTAATCTACCCATACCGTGTCGCGCGATATAAACGAATTCCACGCGGGCGAAGCCGCGGGCGGAAAGCTAGTATTTAATATGCCACCTGTGGTATCAATATGTTACAAGTGTTGAACCTAAAGAATGTCATAGGTTGCGATTGAAATCCAAAACATTTTTTAATATCAGCTTCACATTTTAGTGCTCAATATTATTCGACATAGCTGAGAGAATATTTGAATACACGAAATGCAAAAGTGTGCAACTGTTTGGTAAATACTTGTGGGGATTAGGAATACATAGGTTTGTAGAATTTTTAAAACTGAATCAGATATCGAACATAACGATAGCCCAATACATCGTTGAATACTTGTAAAAATAGACTCTAATATGTAGTTGTGACAGTCGTTATTTAATTGACTACCTAAACAGGTTTAAAAAAAAGCTTTAGTACCAGGAGCACACGACTGATAAAGAGCTAATTAGAAAGCAATCCATATTTATGTTTAGGGATGTGTTTGACTTACACTTGCATAGTTGTCTGATAAACAAACATGAGCGAAGAAATCTTTTCAAGAGGCAATTGTGTATGCAATATACTCCAAGCTTATCCAGGTACGCTATTCTTGTTTATCTTACATTTTATATGTTTTATTTAACGCTAGATAGGGCGTATTTGTATGCTGTGTGTGAGCTCGGCTAATATAATTAATTCTTGAAATGTAACGTATATAACTGGTAGCCGTGTGGAGGATAGTCTGGTTGCTTCAGTACGAAATGTGTATTTATCTAGTTAATGTTGCACGTTACGAGATACTGTTGAATTTTATTGTATACTAGCTGCGCCCCGCGGTGTTAGCCGCGTTTGTTATAAAGTGTAGCCTAAGTTACTCCTTATATCATCAGCTATAGGTCAGTTAAAGTCTCGTCGAAATCGGTCTAGCCGTTTCAAAGATTACATTTTCTAGGAACAAACAGACTGACAAAAATTGTAAAAAAAAAAAAAAAAAAAAATTGAAAACATTAATTTTAATGTTACAAGCAGACACTGCAATTTTATTTATTTGTATAGATTTTGTTTTCTAGGAACAAACAGACTGACAAAAATTGTAAAGAGAAAAAAAAAATGAAAACATTAATTTTAATGTTACAAGCAGACACTCCAATTTTATTTATTTGTATAGATTTTGTTTTCTAGGAACAAACAGACTGACAAAAATTGTAAAGAGAAAAAAAAAATTGAAAACATTAATTTTAATGTTACAAGCAGACACTCCAATTTTATTTATTTGTATAGATTTTGTTTTCTAGGAACAAACAGACTGACAAAAATTGTAAAGAGAAAAAAAAAAATGAAGACATTAATTTTAATGTTACAAGCAGACACTCCAATTTTATTTATTTGTATAGATTTTGTTTTCTAGGAACAAACAGACTGACAAAAATTGTAAAGAGAAAAAAAAAATTGAAAACATTAATTTTAATGTTACAAGCATACACTCCAATTTTATTTATTTGTATAGATTTTGTTTTTGTAATCTTGAACGCCATAGTTAGTGACAAAAGTTAATTGCTCTGGTTTATCTGGAGATTATCATTAACTCGGCTGCCTCGTTCGTTTTGCCGCTAGCGTATCAGATTGTCGATTAAGAGGTCTCAGGCTCGATTCCCGGGTCAGTCACAAGGTATTGCTGGATTTCTTAACTACCGGAGTACGACGTGCCGACGGTTCATGAATATATCAGTCATGAATATCTATGGCAATCTTTATTGGAAAGGCAGTGCCCACAAATATAGTGACAACTAACTGAATTCTCAAATTCATTTTGCCCTCAGGGTTTTAATTGAGAAAGTTCCATATAAACAATCCGTCATCAACATCATCAATAGCCTTAACAGTCCACTGCTGGACATAGGCCTCTCCTTTGAAAGGAGGTTTTGGCCTACTATACCACACTGACCAGACGGGCTGGTAAAGGGTTTGTTTCAAGTTTTCCTTCTCTTGGCAGTGATGTTAGCTGCTTATTTTATTCCTTAAGTTGCCTCTTACGACACCCATTTAATAAATAGAGGTGGTGACACTTTGTATTCTTAATCTGTCACCACACGTCATTTCCATTTAATCGTCAAAGTTAGGATACTTCAATTCTTTCACAAATGTAAAGCTTTTATTCATTTGAAACTTTCACAATCCTTCATAAATACTTCTTGTCTCTAAACGAATGATTCCACGGAAAACCTATTCAATGTCTCTGAAGACCTCCAAATAACTTATATTCACAGAATTTTAATATTGTCATTAACAACTGGGTTATGAGATCCTGGTACTTCAAAAATATTCTTCCTCTCAATCGTTTCAGAGGCAGAGCAGGGTCACGTCGAGGCATCCACGTCGGTGGCAGAGGCGTACACAGCTCTCCGGACGATCTCAATCCATCGCTGTCTGTTGGCAGCTTGTCTCGCACAGTCAGACAAACCTATTATTTATCAATTATTATTATTATTCTCTTTATTTCATAATATTTACATATAAATTACATTTTTAAATATAAATATAAAAAGTACATTTAAAAATATAAAAAATAGTAGACCACCGACTTCGGGTACAGGGACCAAGAAACCGGTGGTTAGGGCTCCAAAGACAGGAACCTCCTCACTATACGTGCCGTGTTTAGAAGGACTGCCTTCTGCATCAGACCCTTGATCCAGCCATCCAACGTGAGCCTCTTAAGGTGTTGGTCGAGGCTCTTGGCTATCAAACCATGAGCAGAAACAACTATCGGAACAATGATCGCCGAATCCACATTCCACATATCGACAATCTCGTGAGATAAATCCAAATATTTAATTTGTTTCTCTTTTTCAACTTTCACGAGATTTTCGTCATGAGGAACAGCGATATCGACAATCATTACGCGGCGCTCTAATCGATCTATCACCACAATATCAGGCTTATTGGCAACAATAGTCCTGTCTGTGATAATAGATCGATCCCAATATAATGTAGCACGACCATTCTCGAGAACTGGGTCGGGCTCATACCTGTAGTATGGCACCTCCAAATTCACAAGTTTGTATTTAAGGGCAAGTTGTTGATGTACGATCCTGGCTACTTGGTTGTGTCTGTGCAAATATTCACCGTTAGCAAGACGAGAACAACCAGAAATAATATGCCTGATAGATTCCCCGGGACGGTGACATGCCCGACATATGTCAACCGTACCATCCTTCAGGATATATTTTCGATAGTTATTCGTCATGATAACTTCGTCCATAATTGCACAAACAAAACCTTCGGTTTCTCCAAAGAGATCACCATACCGTAGCCAGGAAGTCGATGCTTTAAAGTCTATATCGGGCGTGTTCAAAGCCCGATAAAACCGACCATGAAGCTCTTTGCCCTTCCATACCTCCTTGCGATCATCAGTACTAAGTACTACAGGTTTGCGCCAATTCTCTTTAGCCAGAGCGAGTGGAGTGAATCCGTTATCCACTGCAACCACATTGCGATGCACTCCCTCATCGTCATTAAGAAAATATTCTCTGAGATTGTATATCTCGCGATTATGTAGGGTCTTGATATTTAAAAATCCACGACCCCCAAACTTCCGCGGGATATACAATCTCATAACCGACGAACGTGGGTGGTGCATTCGAAATGCAGTCAGTAAAGTACGGACTCTCCTGTCAAGGGCATCTAATTCAGTTTGAGTCCATCTAAGTATACCGAAGGAATACATCAGAACCGGCATGACCCAACCATTGTAGGCTCGTACCTTGTTACCCCCCGATAAAAGACTCTTAAGTACTTTTTTCAGGCGGCCAAAGAAGCGTTCCCGCAATGTTTGTTTCATATCAGATTCCGGTATTCCCAAGGACTGAGAAAAACCTAGATACTTGTAGGTTTCGGTGGCAGAAAGAGATCTGAGTTTTGTTGAATCTGAAAGTTCTATTCCTTCAGATTCTACAATCATACCTTTCTTTACATACATGACTGCACACTTATCTACACCAAATTCCATCTTGATTGAATTACTAAAGTTTTCAGTGACCTTTAGTAACGCTGTCAATTGTAATTTAGTGGAGGCCAGAAGTTTCAAATCATCCATGTAAAGAAGGTGAGATATAACTCGATCATCTTTCTGCAACCTATAGCCTAACCCTGAACCCTCTAAGAGAGTGCTAAGAGGGTTCAAGGCCAGACAAAACCACAAGGGACTCAAACTGTCACCTTGAAAGATGCCCCTCTCGATCTTTATAAGTACGTCGTTTACCGCAGTTTGGCGACATCCAGGATAGCGAAGGACTGTCCTCCATTGCCCCATACATGACTTCAAGAAAGTGCATAGAGTTGTATCAATTTTATACAACTCCAGCACCTTCAAAAGCCATGAATGTGGGACCGAGTCATATGCCTTCTTGTAATCTATCCAACATGTCGCCAAACTCTTACGATTACGACGTACCTGTTGGCTAATGGTCATATCCACGATAAGGAGCTCTTTAGTGCCACGGGTCCCACTTCTACATCCATTCTGAAATACGGAAAGTATCGAACTATTATTAAGGTGAGTGGTAATTTTGAGTCTCATAATAGATGTAAGAAGTTTGTATAATGTTGGTAAGCAAGTGATAGGCCGAAAATTTTTGGGATCCGTGGCAGCACCAGATTTATAGAGTAAGTGGGTTATGCCAGTGGTCAAAAATTGGGGTAATGAACTCGAATCCAACGATGTCTGAAATTGCGATGCCAAACACGCATGTGAGCTACGGAACCACTTAAGCCAAAAGTTGTGCAGTCCGTCTGGACCAGGTGATTTCCAATTCGGTAATGAACGGACTGCACAACTAACGTCCTCTGGACTGATGGCCACAGGTTCCATGGGTTTTATAGGCTCACATGAACGCTTGACATCCCAAAGCCAATCACCATCTGTATGAATGACAGGCACCGACCAGATGTTTTGCCAAAATGTATTTGTGGTATTTTGATCTGGAAAGTGCCCATCATTCACACATGGATTCGATTCCTCCCATCTTCGGTACACCCACTTCTCATTACTTTGGAACATCCGATTCTGATTATACCGATCTACTCGTTTTCTATACCGCCTTATTCTGTTTGCCCATGCATAAACTTTTTGCTTTAGAAAGTCTATGCGCTCTGTGACACATGACATATACCGTTGAGGACTAATAGCAGTCCCTAGGAATGCCTGTTTCACAAAGCGCATGACTCTCGGTCGCATATTACCAGATCTAAAACTAATTAGCTTACCAATGAGTGTCCTGGTCTCAGCAATACGACGTTCGATTCTATACTGCCAAGCTGGCATAGTAGTTTTTGGTCGAGTAGCAGTTTTATTTTCTACAAATTTAACACCAGCTACTCGACAAACCGCAATTGCCGCACAGTATAGAATGGAATGTGTATCACTAAGATCTTCGCTATTACTTAAATAATCCGGTAATAACGAATCCAGGGCACTCACTAGCGCTAAATTTCGTTTATGAATGGGCAAACGAGACAACCGGGGTCTGTTATTAGAATTAACATATCGGTATTTCTGAATCGCATCCTCCAAAGCGCTCCTTATCTTATCATTATATTGGGTACTTACGGATATAATTTCACTGTTCACTACTGCATCAACACCTTCATCTTGTGGTACCACATTCAGAACATGCGACACTGAAGGTACAGTCATCTTATTATTATTATTATTATCATTTTACTTCAGACCGAAATCCATATTTTATTGTTAGTTATAAAACTCTTAACCTAATGTTAGTAGAGGTGATACAAAACACGCAAATAAATAAAATATAAAAATACAGATAAGTTTGCACATTATTAGGACCCTGCGTACGTATGTAAACGTATCCAGTGTCCCAACACTGGACAATCCCATCTGTCACACAATACACTCAGGAGGCTGTGTGTGCTGTTGCGTACTCTATGCAGTAATGAGGCGGTTCGTTTGCGGATGATGGCATGAAAACCATCAACCCTCGCCTCGGTAAACATCCCGGAAGCACTGCAAAAACGAGGCAACCCATTCAGCATCCTGAATGCATTGTTGTATTGGACACGCAGAGCGTTATATGCCCCCTGCGTATATCTAACCCACAAACTGCACGTGTAAAATGATGTGCAGTAAGCTCTGAAGAGAGTGAGTTTTGTTGGTTTACTACACCGCGCAAATCTGCGAATCAACATATTACAGCGGACAGACAACGCCCTGCGTTCCCTCTCTAAGTCCACATCATCATTTAGATCATCGGTGACCCAGTGACCCAGGTACTTAAAACGCGTTACTCTCACTAGAGGAGTGTTACCAATTGCCACCGTCGGGATGTTGGCGTAACATTTAGTGCCAGCCTTAAACACAAGCAACTCGCTCTTTCTCAATGCCCATACTTAATAATCTCGCAAAATATTTGGAAAATATTTATAATTTTTCTATCCTTCTTTTTGGCCATAAATACATGAACGTAATCCTTTGAAAGCAAATAAATCGCCTTCCAGCGACTCATGGTCTCCTGGTAATAGTACCTACAAATAATACTTCTAGTTTTTTCTGAGCACAAGCGAACGTAACGTATTATCATAAACAAACGACATACAGAGATGTTCTCCGAGTTTTCTCTTTATGTTTTGCGATGCGCGCGGCGGACCCGTAAATTACCCTTGTACGTGATCCGACTAAGATATCTCCATACTCTGACTTACGAGTATATTTCGGGATTATTTTACTTAGTAATTCTAGTAGTTACTCTCTGCTTTCGTAAGCAGGGGCGAGTAAATCAAAGATGGCGATAAACTTTTTGTGTGAGACGCTTAACTTTTTGTCTAGGATAAGTAGGTTTTCTGTGCTACTGATTTAGGGCTGCGTGATTTACTTGAGCGGGGCGAAAATCAATACTTGGTTTTATTGGCGTAGGCACGAAATTGCATACACATTCATACACTTATTTTCAAGGTATTAGAGCCACAGCACATACAGCTCGGTTCGACCAGGACAGTACTACCCTCTTACAGAAGTAACCTTAAAATTACAGTGAGTGCCAGACCGGAGGCACTACGATTTAAGAGTATCTCAACAGGCCATTGTGGCCTACATGGGTCACCTTAGTATGGTGCCCGCTACTCTTAGATACTACACATGCTTTCCATCAGGCAAAATAGAGATAATTTGGCAGGTTGTTTATGAAGAAAATTATTTACTTGTTCCCAGAACTAAACTAAAAACTCTCTAAAAATCTCGATATTCTACTAAAAACATCATAATTTCGTCTGATTCATACAAAAAGACTAATGAAAATCTTAATCTAAAAGATTTAGCGCGCTAACCCACAGTGTCTTCAGTTTTTTGTCACAAAAGAGGTGCACGATCCCGTCGACAAATCGCACCATCTATCACGGAAAGATGCTCTACGAATACATTATCAATATGTTGGCTTAACGACATCCTTCAGCGTTTGAATACAAAATACATATTTTGTAGATATGGTACATATAGATAGCTATAGATATAGCCCAATGTTAAAGAAGCTTTTGAATACAAAACACATATTTTGAACATGTGAAGAGTGGTAGAAGAGTTCTGGAGTGGAGATCGCGCCTCGACAAATTTAATGTAGGACGCCCTCAGGCGAAGTGGAGTCACGACTTGCGCAGGAGCTGGATAAGAGAAGCCCAAAATCGATCAGCCTATATCTATCATCATCAGCCGACTATATTAACATTGAGTATGGTGACCCCTACTCTTGGATTCTACTCATGCTTTCCATCAGGCAGAGTAGAGTCATTTTATTAGGCTTATACATAACAAAAAATCTAAAAAATTCACGGTCTTACAGAAACAGAGCTCGCACCAGGAGCGGACTTGCGCTGGGAGCAGTCCAGCGCCTCCTCCTCCTAAAACGGAAGCGTAAAGAGGGCACACCTTGTGATTATTAGTCGGTAAAAAAAAAAATTAGAAGCAATCACCGAGGGTCAGCAACGAAGGCACGGTTAGTTCCTGAATGGGTCACTATTAGTAGCATGATACCACGAGTATCTCCGAGATTCGGTGGTCACACAACCTGTCTTCTGCCGCCTGGGAGTCATTTGTACGACAGTCACAGGTACCTCAGACCTCGTCTGCATCTGCTATTTCCAGCAGGTGAATAAAATTGATCTATAACTAAGTTTACAGTGAATTAACCGAAACCTAAAAGATAGACATATGCTGTCGCGGCCTTTTCTTTGGAACTTTTAAAGTGGTACACATATTGGCTACATCATGATCATCAGTCTATCACAGTCCACTGCATTACTTACTCATTATTATATTTTTACATTGTTTTCTAAATATACGAATATACGTCGTCGACTGCCTTGTGGGTCTAGTGGTTGGCGTATGCGGCTGCTGATCAAGAGGTCAAGGGGTTCGATTTCCGGGTCAGACCAAATATTTGTGTGATCCACACAATATTTGTTTCGGAGTCTGGGTGTTTTTCTATGTATAATATGTATGTATTTACATATCAGTTGTTTAGTGCTTATAATACAAGCCCTGCTTAGTTTGGGACTGAATTACGTTGTGTGTAAGCTGTTCAAAATATTTATAAATATTTATTTATTTATAAATCGAAACATTGATTAGTGTACGCAGGATTTAATGTAAGCACTCAAAATAAATTGGTAACAAATTATCCACCAGTTTTGAAATAACTTTATCGATACTTTTGGTCATAGTGTGATGATATATAGTCTTCCTCGATAATCGGACTATCTAAGACTTAAAGATTTTTCAAAATTGGACTAATAGATAGCTAATGAGATTTACACGTTCAACCAAACAAATGAACTCTTCAGCTAACTAATATTCTACTTTTGTAATATACACAACTAAAACTGTATGGATTAGCCCACCGGATTAGCAAGCTGAAGTGGCAGTGGACTGGCCATATTAGCCGCAGAACTGATGACCGTTGGGGCAGAAGAGTTCTGGAGTGGAGACCGCGTCTCGGTAAACGTAGTGTAGGACGCCCACAGGCGAGGTGGAGTGACGATCTACGTAAGATGGCTGGCAGGAGCTGGATGCGAGAAGCCCACAACCGATCAGAGTGGTGTACAATGGGAGAGGCCTATGTCCAGCAGTGGTCTGCGATAGGCTGATGATGATGATGATGATGATGATGAAAACTGTATGCCATAAGTTTGTATCCATCATTTAATTCCATCAACAGTATACATTATATTGCCGGTATTAAATTAATGTTTGATATTGTGACGACCCCTGGCTGGACCCTAGCCTGAGTGAAGTAAGTAATAGTTCGTTTGGAGGAGTTTTTATTCTTAAAGGCATCATTCTACAGAGAGATTTGTTAGGATAGTGCCCCGCCTCGCACTATCTTGTGAGACACAGCCTAGTGACACGATGTCTCTCCACTGGCTTTAAAGGCCTGCCGCGAACAAAGGGAAGCTAGAAGTGATTACGTACAAGTTAAATACATTCTAATTGGTTTATTTTCACGCTATCTTCCGTTGTGCACGCAAGACTTGAGCGCACTAACTTTCTTCAACTCGGGGAACTGTGACGCAGAAAAGACATCATACCAGTACGTCCCGAGTCGCATTAAACTATGCTAAACGTAGACCGAATCACGGCTCTCGTACGTACGCTTCAGTACAAAGGTACCGATTCTCCAAGGGAGCTAGACTACTATAAAGCTTAATCTGGCCGACTGAAGCCCCGAGTATCCAAACCTTAGCACCCCAAACTCAAACGCACAGCATACACATCTTACACACCACCTCCGTATAAAACTATACAAAGATAGATTACCGAAAATCATTCGAACGCAAGCAAGGAAGCCAGAGGATCAGTCAGGATTCCTCACTCATTCAAACGTCGGTTATCCACTCTGCAAGCCTTATAACGGGGCCTCCACATTCTTCTCATTCAATGGTACCGATAAACCAATTAAAGTGTAGATTACTTTCAATTATTAAATAACTAATAATTACAACACTCAGACTGAAATACAAATAATTACATTTATCCTAACCCTATGAATACAAATTGGAAATAATAGGCACGAACTCACCTGGGTTTCTCCAAAGCTAACTTATTTCAACTTACTCAATAAAAGACTTATCTACTCCACTACTCTATCGACTGCGTAAGTGACTTCTCCTAGCTCCGTTCACCTTCGCCGCTCTCAGCCGAATGCCCCCAAGTTCAAGACCGCGTCAAACATCATAACTGCCCGACTACCTGATACCTATCCCTTTTTTACAATCACAGTATCGCTCGGCTTGTCAAACTGCAAACTTTTAATAGTTTATGTCTTACAGATGTTTGAAGTACCATTCAGAGGTCCTCACTCAAATGTTTTTACAGAATTCATTTAAGGATGTAATAAATTTGCTTCTAGGGTCAAACCCCCTTTTTTGTGGATAGTAGTGACGCGTCCACTTGTCGCATTTGGAAGTAATAAATAAGTTTCTATATTTTAATAATGTTGTGAAGGCGAGGCTATCACAATATTATCTTCAAATTTATACCAATTTATATTTTCGTTAAAATATGCGGCGAGGCTTCCAATTACCGTCTCAAGTTTACTCTTAGGGAGGAAATCAAACACAATCTCTTAATCTCGCAAATTTTGAACGATGTCGGTAATTATAAGGCTTCGTGTAGGCTTAACGACAAGTTACTCGCGAAACAAATGCTCGTGTATTTATCGGTTTATTTGCCAAAGTTATGGACGTCGCGAGCAATCGCTCGCCATTATTCAGAACGGCTTAACTCGCTGAATTTTAACTGGGATTTAGATAAAGGCTCGTTTGAAACGTACTGGTATCTTGTTGATGGTTATTAGTAAATATACAAGCACTGTCATTACTGTTACTCCGACGTACTTCTTTTACACACTATTACTAGCTTCACCTGAATGTTAGTTTGTTTTGTAAACTCGTTTTAAGCTTTTTAAGCTATACTTATTACTATTTAGTTGTACTGTTCACGATTTTGGATAGTATAGATGAGTAATTTTGAGTTTATAATGAAAACTTAATGAAAACTTACATCGACTTATAGTAGGCCAAAACATTGTCATATATAAATCAAGACGATAATTCTTATATATAAAGAGATTTATTACTAGTTAGCTGGATGGCATTGTTATCGTATCAACTGAAAAAAATAATTAAAAGTTATGAACTAGATAAGATTTTGACTGAACGTCATTTTATCGCATTGTATTGCGATGATTCACGTCCCGAGTGGAGGATTCATTGTTTATAATCAGTGATAATACTGATAATACAAGCCACTGAAACATGTACATGTTTTCATTCAAGTGCAGTAAGACTCGTTAGCTCAGTAGGTTAGAGCGCCGATATATTTCGCACCTTGACCATCGGAGGGCGAAGGTTCAAATCCTTCACGAGTCAAACTTTTTTCCTGCATATTTTGCTGTAATTTCTCGTGTTTGTAAGTTCCAAATATTGAAAGTTAGTTTACCAGCGGCTGCGGCCGCGTGTATCTTGATTATTGTCGTGAAAAGAAGCCTATGTGTTATTCTAATATTTAAGCTATATTATTGTAAAGTTTCATCCAAATCCGTTCAGTAGTTCTTGCGTGAAAGAGCAACAAACAGATATACACTCACAAACTTTCGCGCTTATATCTAATATTAGTAGTGATAGTTTACGAATTTAGTTTGTCACTACCATCCTTATTTTCAGCTCTCAGTAGGCTGCACGGATAGAGTCGTGAGCATTTTTTTTTCACAATATCATCCAATCCCAAACTAAACAGAGCTTGTATCATAGGTACTAGACAACTGATATATATACATAAACATACTTTTTTTTGTAAATACACACATAGAAAACTCCGAAACAAATATTTGCAGATCACACAAACATTAGGGACCAGGAACCGGAGACCTCAAGAATACCAGTCGCACACACTAGCACTGCGCCATCGAGGCAGTTACAATATATTAATTACATTATATAATTTATTATAATTGTATTATAATTGTGTACATCTTTGACCTCCCACATCTTTAGGCAAAATTAAAATCGAATGCTTTAGTTTTGCATTAGTTTTAACATTGTTTTAGTCCGACCATTGGACTAACTCTTAGATATTAGGATATCTAAAAACAAAAAGATGCATAAAGGATATCTGACTCGTGAAGGATTTGAACCTTCGCCCTCCGATGGTCAAGATATTGAAATATATCGGCGCTCTTACCTACTGAGCTAACGAGTCATATCATACAAATACGAAAACATCGACCGGTTTCCTCTAAATGACATCATCACCAGCCAAATAGGCGAACTTGTGCGTACTCATTTCGTAGGATGTGAGTCACCATTTTTTTATTACGCTGACAATGGAAACTAACGCTCATAAAATATAAATTAGGATTGAATTATATCTAGACAAAAAAAAAGAGCTGTCTGTATGGTACGTCACTAAATGCGTATGAAAAGTATGCATACTAATCTAATTTTATAATAAATCTACTAGAACGATTGGATGGATTTTAACGTGATTTTCACTGGTAGATAAAGAAGTAGAAGAGAGCTGGTAGAAAAAGGTTACGCGACAACAAATTTAAAACCAAGTTACAGCTTGTTGCTGTAACGGGTAACACCGCTGGATTAAGCAAGTTCAGTGGCAAACATGTAATGTTAGCTGATAATTTTGTATGTTAATGTTTTCAACACGCTCTGACTGATCTAATATTAAACATTAAATTATTTAGTCTTAGAAGTCGTAGAATCAGATATCCGTTAACAAACCAAATTAACTTGTTCATAGATATGTTGTACTTACTCACTATACATACATTTAAAACTTTGCATATTTAATAGGTTTCTTCGTGGGAATTGCCCATTGAATTATAAAGGCTATTTGTCTTTCTAGCCTTTATAATTCCCAAGAACTTTTGGGGTCAGCTACCAGTTCAACCTGTTTTACTTGAATGTTAGTTTTTCCACGGAGTGACTGCCATTGCATCTTTGCAACTATGAGGACAAGCCGAAAGTTGAATTAGTTGTCAGTATATTTGAGGGCACTAACTTCCCAATAACCATTGCCATAGATGTTCATGACAACTGGTAGCCAGGTTGTTGTGAAGAGCATTAGCGAAGTTATGTCCATCATTGAACATTCACGTATACTGTTTTAAATATTAATTTCTCATTTTTATTAAATGAAGATTTTGACTTCTTTCTTCGATATACGCTTGCATAATATCAACGCTTGTTGAAAACGTATCATTTGAATCAGTCTTCAAAGCAGAAGATAAAATATTGTAAGAAAAATGGACAAGGGCATCTATCTAGGGTTCAACCCAACCCTCGGGTAGAAATGAGATACAGGTTGAAACCTGACTCATATACCTACTTAATGTCCGTTCAGTATTTGGATAAGGCATTAGTGTTCGTTTTTGCCTACTATACTTAAGGCATCTCCTTACGAGGAACCCCCTAGCGTAGGAAGCTCATCGACAAAAGACATCGAAGCCATTAAATTTCCCCTAAGGGTCCCTGAAAATATAAAAATCACCAAGGGTTACTTAACTCTCGTAAGTAACTCTTTAAGTTTAGGGGACGTTGATTAAAAAGAGCCATAGGATAGACATAGAAATTAGCTACAATAAAAGTATTTTGATCCAAAAAAACAATATTTATTTAGTTGCTACACCAAGCAAGTTACTCGACCAGTTTCAGCGAAGCACGACATGAAGCACCAAGACGAAATCCTTGCGTCGGTATTTACGATTTAAAACAAATGGTGGGGATTGGTGGCTATGGCTTCGAACACCAACAACGACTTGGATCTTATCAGTAATGAGATATAGGCGAGTATCAAATGGCATATTATAGCTAAATAGGCATAGGGCATTATAACTACTTGTGACCCGTTTCTTTAAATCAATGTAAACCATGTATTGTCCTATGTTAGAATAAGTATTTTTCTTTTAATCTTTCTCTTTCATTTAATTCATATTTAAAATAACTACAAATGGACAAAGAAAACTTTGATAGTAGGTACACAAAGTTGTTTGGTATTTATAAGGCAAAAATATAAAGTGGAAAATACTTTAATTCACAAAATATTCAAAAAATTATTTCGGTGCTTTCATCATCAGTCGAAAGATCTCGCTGCAGGACATACACCTGCCCCAAAGTTAGTCACAACATCCCCAAGGGGCAGCAGATAATCTGAAAGAATTTGCTTTCTCGTTCAAAAACTCCTGTACTTGTCGAACACGAACGAACTTATAAAAATTCCTCATACTTTGACAGTCACGGTTAGATACTTTCCAACATTACAACCATTTTCTTTTTAAATAACAAAAAGAAGGGTATTCAACATTTGGTTTTCCTTTTTACACGCTTTATATTAGCTTCACCTGTATGTTTGTTTGTTTGTAACCAGTAGGTTACAAACAAACAAACATACTCATACAGTGGGTCAAAATCGCACACTTTTGACCCACTTTAAACGGTCAGATTTTGTTCAAATTTGTAGATTTATCGAGGACCGACGACAATACACTAACTTAAAAAAACGAAAAAAAAAAAGTTTTAAAAAACTAAACAAACACGCTTTTAAACTAAAAAGTAGAAAAAAAAATTAATATAACAAAGCGTGGGATGCTTTCTGAAAATATTTCAATAACGTCGCCCCACGCTTTGTTACATTAAAATTATTTTCTACTTTTTAGTTTAAAAGCGTGTTTGTTTAGTTTTTTAAAACTATTATTTTTATAAAAATAGAAAGTAAAACTATCACACGGACATGTTCTTCGCTCTTTCCTTGCTCAAATATCAAAGGGTCAAAACTACAGAAAAGGACTCTTTGGCAAAGTTATTTGCCTAAGACGCTCTCAATGAGCCCCAGATAGATTTCCAAAGACAAACTAACAACCTACTTTGTACTTTAGTTACAGAATGTCCTAAAACTTGACCGTCCCTATTAGATAAGTGTCTACTTCAAAAGATTGTATTACAAAACGATGCTTCCTTACTTGAAATTTGTTGTCTAATTAATACTTGATAGTGTTGTGGATAGACTCGAACTGCCTCGTTGGTCTAGTGGTTAGCCTATGCGACTGCTAATCAAGAGGTCTCGGGTTCAAATCCCGGGTCGGGCCAAAAAAGTGTTTTTGGGATTTTCTTTAGAAATTCCTAATAGCTGCCCGGAGTTTGGAAGTTTGGCGGTGATTCACGCCCGTGCCTCGGAGAGTACGTAAAGCCGTCGGTCCCGGTTGTCATGAACATCTATGGCAATCGTTATTGGGAAGTCAGTGCCCTCAAATATACTGACAACTAGTTCAATCTTCGAATTTAAGTTCTCGTCCCTTAGGGTTGCGGAGATCCGATGCCAGTCGCTCCGTGGAAAAACTGATATTCAGGTAAAACCGGTTGAACTAGTAGCCGACCCCAAATAAACTAGGGAATGATGGCTAGGAGGATAAGTGTTGTGGACAGACCTCTCCGTGTTTATGTGAGTGTG
This sequence comes from Phragmatobia fuliginosa, assembly GCA_932526445.1. Taxonomy (NCBI): domain Eukaryota; kingdom Metazoa; phylum Arthropoda; class Insecta; order Lepidoptera; family Erebidae; genus Phragmatobia; species Phragmatobia fuliginosa. The sequence goes on along the minus strand of OW052066.1, from coordinate 2,052,829 downwards.
AAATTTTGATGTTTTTTTGTTTTGATTGCTGTGTGACTTCATATCGACGGTCTATTGTGTTTGTATGTGAGTCTAAAATGTGTATGTGTGAAGATTATCTCCACAAATAATGACAGACTGTTTTGTATAGCAAAAAGACGCTATGGGTAATCCACACCTGTGTTGCTGTATTGCCCTATTGTATAGATGTTATGTGACGAACTATCAGCTTTTGAGGCTGGCTGTAAGTGTATTCTTCTTCCAAGTCTTTCAGTTTTGAGTTGACTACCAAATTTCAACAGGAAAGATTCCAGACTGACTATCAATATCGTGGAATCCTGACATCAGCGGGTCCAATCAGTGATCACCACCGTAGCGGCGTAACAAAAAGCTTACTTGGCAAAATAATAGGATTTCATACACTTCTTTAAAAGACGTGATTGTGTGTATTTTATTACTTTCCATCACCTGTTGTTGAGCATAGCTAAATTGAAATTTTAAACGTGGACGTATTCAGATAGGTATGTGCTTCGACTACCTACATACTGATGCGATCCAGCCCTCCTAACCAGGTTGCAAACGTTTTACGTTTTCTATTCTATTCTCTCATTTCATTGCCTAATATTTTTTTTTGATCACGTCACTGAGTGGCATTAGCCAATAAAACAAAAGAATAGTGAAGTAGAATAGAGAATAGAATATAAAACAAAAAACGCTTGCAACCTAACTAATATCGAATCGGCTGGTATCGAACTCATTCCCATTTGGAGAAAGAAGAAAGTAGGACGTTTGTTTGTTTGCTTATTTACACCTTACTCGGGTAGTCAACCGATCATACCGAAAATCCACTTCAGCGTTTTCAGAAGAACAGAAAAGTAAATATACATAAATACTAGCTGATGCCCGCGGCTCCGCTCGCGTTTTAGAGGTATCAAAAATAGATGTTGGCCGATTCTCAAACCTACTGAATATGCATATAAAGTTTCATAAAGATCGATCAAGCCGTTTCGGAGGAGTATGGCAACGAAAACTGTGACACGAAAATTTTATATATTAGATAGATATAACATTCCATCTAGTTCCTGATTTCATTAACATAAAAACTAGTATATTTTAAAAAGAAAAATGAACTTCTTAAATAAGATATGTTCAAGTTTCATAAAACAGGTCAATTCATCTCGCAGACTGCAGTATATTTTCTTAGCAATTCATAGACGGTTCGTCTTTATATAAATATTTGAAGGAACTTTTACGACGACTGATGTTTTTTCAAAGCCCATAAAATTTGGTTCGTACGCTCCCCTCTATTTATGTAAGACTACATACATGGCGTAGTGATTTAAACGGGTACCTTGCTGCTTTCTGCTACGTTGAGTGTTGTGGGTTTGAGCTTCGAACGAGGGGTTCGGGACAACACTATTTGTGAACAGAAAATTGTTCGGGATCATTTCATGTCTGTTTTTAAAATTCCCCCGCGATACAAAATAAGCTATTTTTTCCTATAATATAGCAAGATCCCGAGTCGGACCAAATAGTTTTGTTGGGTTTTCCTAAAGGAAATCCCTAATAGCAGCTTGGAGTCCTTATGTATACACTATTTACTGTTAGGTACCTGAATTTCAGTTTTTCCACGGAGCGACTGGCGTCGGACCTCCGCAACCCTAAGGGAGAACTGAAATTCGAATGTTGAACTAGTTGTCCGTAAATTTGAATGCACTGACTTCCCAATAACGATTGCCATAGATATTCATGACAACCGGGACCGAAGGCTTTACGTGCTCTCCGAGGCACCGTCATCAACGCACGCATGAATCAACGCCTATTAGGAATTTCCTAAGAAAAACCCAAAATCGCTTTTTGGCAAGACCCGGGATTTGAACCAGAGACCTTTTGATTAGCAGTCGCATACACTAACCACTAGACCAACGAGGCTGTTACTACTAATATTATAAATTCTAACGTAAATCTATATATGTGCCTGCATGTCTGTTTGTTGCGCTTTCACATCTAAACCGCTACATTAATTTCGATGAATTTTGGTGAGGACATACTTTGAAACTTGAGGAATCACATAGGCTACTCTTTACTACAATATCCAACATAATAGGTATACACAGGCAGAATAGCAGGCTTAAGTTAGTGAAAAATAAATAAGATAAGACGTTCGCCAAAAATAGCATCGATGCATTTTACGACGTTAGAACCCAGTCGGTGTAATATTAAGAGGCAACGGTCTCTGACCCGCGTTATGCGATCTTTAACCCATCTCATAAAATATACATTTTGATGCGAAAAATTTATTGGCAATTTCCAACGTTTAGCTTGAATTGCATTGATATCAATAATAATAAAATGTATAAATGAGTAAAATAAAATACAGAATATATATTCACGTATGTTTTGGACACTCAAACGTATCCAAATAATATTGGGACAGATCAAAATGATGATTTGATTTCCACATGTTGTTTTTTTACATATTTAAGCCTACCAAAGTAGTTCTACTCTGCCTTATGGAAAGCATAAGTAGATTAGAGGTCATCACCATCATTGTGAGTGCAGAAAATGCTTCATGGTGACCCATACTATGGCGGCCTAGTGAACCAGGACATATACGACAGTTTGAATGCTATCACTTAAAGTTGATCTTCAGTGATTCGTGCTGATATCAGCTTTGCTCTTTTACGACATAAGAGATGCAGGCTTTTTGTAAATCTCCGTCGGGCTCATAACTTCGTAATGGTTTGGAATTAAATTATCTATATAAATAAATAAATAAAAATTGTGTCTGTTTGTACTATCAAATAAACAATTTTATACTTAATGCATATCAAAGTATTTGCGGTACGCAAAAAAGGAATTTTTAGAATCTTTGTCTGTCTGTCAGTTTGTTCCGGGTATCTCGGGAACGGCTGGACCGATTTTTACGGGAATTTCACTCGCAGAAAGATGATGACACAAGGAGTAACTTTTTTTAGACCATCTTCGCTCAGCGACGTTACTCGCGATTTACAATAATAACAGCGAGTAACACCGAGGGACTCAGTAAGTGATAAGTACCGGCCGTCAAGTCACCGCTTTCAAGTCAACTTTGACTTAGTTTCCTCTGCATCATTGACTTGTACTATCAGTGTTTAACAATGTAAAGGAGTTGTTGGACACTGGTCGAGACTCGGTAAGCGTGTAAAGTCTGTACATATTAGGGTGCTGCGGAAATGTGTGACTGGTGTATAAATAATGTACAAAAATATTGAGATGTACAGGAACTACGGTAGGTATAAACATACATACATACTGAATACATGGGGTGCACGAGAGGAGCCTCCCCGAGCGACGTAATAAAGAGAACAAGAGTCCCGACGTCCGGCGCACCCTGGACACCTAACATTCGGTATCGGAGTTTAGGTAACAAATCCTCTCACCACAATGGATCAACACAAGGCCAAACGCAATCCGCGTTGCCGAGCACTAGGCCAAAACCATGTAGTGTTGCCATTGATACGATAAGAAGAAGACTGAATACATACATATACATAAATATTCAGTTATATACAAAGGTTAGGTTCATGCTCGATCGTATTTAATGTAGCAGGGGTAAGTTCAAGTATGGTTCAAGTCGTCATAACTATGGTCATATATTAATGAAGTCTCTTCTGATAATGAGATGGATGTAAGTCGATCCTCACCGGCTATTGTACCTACTATAACTGTCAGTTTTTATTACTGATGATGTTCTCCTAGTCGAGTCTCAACGGAGACCAGGTAAGTACCCAGGAGATATTATAGTGCACAAGCGTGTGCACAAACACAGGTGCACTCTCTGTTCCCTCACTCTCATAATCCGATGGGACGGCTATTTGACACGACCGGGAGTGATCAGACGCTGGAGCAATGTCTTTAAGTGCTCTCTAAGGCACGAGAGTTAAAATCCTAACTTTTGAACTTCATGATATAATAAGTATGTATTTCTATAATCAGAAAAAGTCAATAACACTTTTTGGTCCGAGCCGGGATTCGAACCCGATACCTCCTGGTCTTATATAGATCAATAAATATTTAGGATATCTGACACAAAACGCAATCTATTCCCAAACTAAGCAGAGCTTGGCTTAAGCATTGCAAATTGTGCAGTTTTAGATACCAAAATATAGATAGGTTTCTCTGTCTCTCTCTAGCACATCTTCGTTATATCACAAAAAGGCAGAGTTTATTTGGATCTTGATTGAGGTTACCAAATCCCAAACCCCTTGAGTCTTTCTCGAGAGCGGTGTGGCGACCACTTAAACCACTAGGCCAACCGTGCAGTCATTAGTATGGATGTCAATAAAATTCAACAGTTACGCCATCTATGGAATGTTGGGACACCAATCAAACAAACAGATTTTGCCGACTTGGCAGATCTACTCAAAAACTATAATTTTCAAAAATAAATACCTTCAAAATATGAAACTTCAGTATACACGCTTTTCAATAAATCAGATTTTTTTCATATAAACATTGATATTTATCACAATTTATTTATCACTTAGCCATAATAAGGTACATTATATATTATATACAATTGGAATGTAATAGATATTTAAAAATATGTATTATTATCAGTTTTGGGGTTCTATAATATAAAAAACTAAATTATAAGACTTAGTAATAATATATCTCTGCCAATTAAATCTTAATTTAAATATATATATATTGTTTAATAATATATTAAATTATTTTTTAAAATAAACTGGTATACATATAAACAAAACAGTTCAATGAAACCGACGATTTATTAATCGTAAATTTCATTAATCTGTTCGAGTCTATTTAGATTAATATAAAAAATATGTTCACAACATTCTTATAACTACATATTTCATTTATTTATTATTACTAATATTTAACAATGTTCTTAAAGATTAATGACAAAATAACACAAAACATTTTTATATACTTTTATTTTTTATTTCACCTCCTGAAGAAAGTGAACGTTAAAAATTGATTTTTAAAAAGATTCGCTTGGCGAGAATAAAAAATTAAATATTTTTCTATATTGGCATAGTGGTGGGATACACCAGCATTTTGGTGGCAGTATGCTTTACTGAGAAACTATCACAGTTCCATGTTTGCACTTAGGCGTAATTATTTCGATTTATATATAGATATGTTATTTTTCATTAAAATATTCGATTAATGGTCGATTAAATACTTAGACTAAGAATGACCAAGACCTGACATGCCAACAAGCGTTACCACGAGAGAGTGAGATAACGATACCATTTTCCAGTGTGTTAGAGAAAAATAGAGATACGTATTTTTTGTCCTTATCGCCGTATAGGTTTGTCACAAAACATTTGTGTCAAACAAATTTCAAAGCGGGAATTTATCAGGAGTGAAAATAAGGCTTTTTGAGTGAATTACTGTGTGATTTTAAGTTTAACTAATTGTTTTCAACCCAGATACTTTAACAAATATGGTACAGTGTTGTGTTTTCGGCTGCAAAAGCCGTAGTGAACGCAAATATTAAAATATAACCTTTCACACGTAAGTATAAAAATATCGTTTTATCGGCCTAATATTGTTTTTAATATTAACTACGATTAATTACATCAATTTTTGTTTGTTAATGTGCAGATATAATTGAAAATAAGTGATAAAAACTAGTTTCTAAAGTGTGAAAATTTTGTAATTATCTGACCAAATTGCGTAGGTTGTCACAGCTAAAGTTTGAATGACCATTAATGTATTAAGGTAATTTTGCAAGGTTACCAGCATTTTAGGGATAACGCATCAGCCTTTTGAAATTACCCCATATGGTGAGGAAATTTAATTTGATTTGATTTGTGTTTTATTGTCCTCCAGATTTCCAAAAGATGAAAATGTGCGTAAAATGTGGTTGAAGGCTACTGGACGACAAGGTTTGGCAATAGCAATAGCTATATGTAAAAATATTTGAACGTAAGGATATATTACAGTACAAAAGTATGCTGATAACAAGTGACAAGAAAATAAACTAATTTCTTCAACATACTTATTTTATTTAAGGGCCAATAAATACTATAACCTTCTAAAAATGTATTTTTTTTATGTAATCAATCTTGATCCCGGTTACATCCTCAGCTTTCGTTTTGAAGGCCTTCTATTCTAATCTAACCATATTTGACAGATTTTCAAAACGTTTGGAACAGTAAACGGAATAACAATTCTCCCTTATTAAAGGGGAATTGTTTTAACCTGGCAACATTAATATTTAATGTACTTTGTTGCTATCCCTTACGCACGCATGTGACCGGTCTAGGTCATTCTTAGTCTAAGATTAAATATAACAATAATTTTATTGTACAACGCCATCTGTTAGAATACTAAAGAACTACTATCGATTTTAGCGGAATTTTTAGTTAAAAATACACTATACATTATTTGGTATAAAAATAAATAATGATTCATATAATCATAAGTACTTGTCTATAGTGAAATCTTTTAAAATTCAGCTTTTTGCCAGTATTATTGGTATCCTTAGACTTACTCGTACGTGTGGTAATATGCAAATAGAAGATATATTAATGAACAATAAAGATGGAGGTAAAATTATACCAGTTACATAGATTTATGTACGTATTTTAAGTATATAAATAGAAAAGTAAGGGTACGTACCTATACTACGTGACCCTCGTTAGTGTCGTTTCTTTTATTGTACTTTTTACATTGTTATTCATAAATATGATTTAAAATCATTTGCATCATTTTGGAATGTAAGTGCGAATTTTTTCTAAAGACTTATTGATAACTGTTTCGCGACTTTTATACTATGTGTGTTTCTTGTTGTATAGCTGGACTTTTTCAAAATAAAATTAATCGACGCGTCAGATTATAGAAGAGAACGTAACTTTTTATCGCGAATAAATCCCGTAACACAACAAGGATTATTGTACTTATTATCAACGATATCAACGAAAAGTTCCTCCAAGACCGAACAAGTGTGGTGTTTCGATCATATCCCGGCTGTTGACCTGTCGCGTAGTATAGGTATGTTACCTAAATTCTGGTTGTATTATCAACAAAACATTTACTTAAAATTCTCAAAGCAATCATTTAACACTATCATTAATTATTTCTATTATTATTTGGTTTCATATTTATTATAGAAATAAGGTTTTTCTCAGGTGTGACCGAAGCTTTACTTCTCTAAAAAGGGTCCCTGTCGGGTTGACTTAGAGGTCAAAACACGTAGGTAAAACCCAAAATCTTTAATAGTTTTTTCGTAATAAATTTTTATGAATTTTAAAATGAAAATTTTAAAAATTCATGTAAGGTCAGCCACAAGTTAAAAAAGCAGACCAAGGTATTACTGGGTTACATTTATGTTAATTGTAAGTATTGCATCTTCTATCAATAAACGTTCTGTGGCTTTAAACTGCGGTTCCGTATTATTTTGAACTTTAACTTAATAAGTTTAAAGTTGAAAATAAAACAGTCGTTGTTTAAAGTTAAGTAATGTTTAAGAATAAGGCCGTTAGTGCCTAACCTCCCATGGTTAACTTACAAACTATTATTTCAGATTTGTTTACACTTTTAAAATAGTTTATTAATTTTACAAAATTAAATTAGACAAAATTTTAATTTCTATCTACAACTCAATTAGTCCACTATGTAGACCGGACTTAAAATTATGACTATCTTGTAAACTCCAATCCTGTAAAAATATATACATATTAATTAATTTTGAAACCCGTAGGGCAAAGTTAGTCTAAAAGCTTAAGTTACTCCTTGTAACATCAGCTATATAAAAGTGAAAGTCTCGTAGAAATCGGTCCAGCCGTTCTAGAGATTAGCCTTAAACAGAGATTTTTTATTTGTTGGAGATAACGTATATAATGTACTTTCATATTCAGTTAGTGAAAAGTTAATATTTTGAAATTACAAACAGACACTTTAATTTTATTTATTTGTATATATGTATAGATTTTATCTAAAACATTATATACAAAAATACTAACGAAACAGTACAGTATATCTGCCTAAAAACATTTTGTACTTTTAATTGATTACATACTGACTACTAACTTGAGTATAAAAAGTATTAGTACCATATGTCCGTATTTATGCAAAATGGAACCACTCGACAAATTTCATTTTTTGCTTTTATTGAAGAATACTTATTTAAAAGTGGTCTAAATTCTCATACAAGAAAGAACCACATGATTTTTCACTTGGAAACAAGGTATACTAAAAGCAGAATAGAACCAAAAGCAATAATAAACATTATCTGTAAAGCAAAACGGAACCACAGTACAACAGGACCCTATTGTTCTAACAAATAAACGATATTACTACCATGTCATTTTATACAAAACAGATCCACATACACTTGGTACCATTTTACATTACACGTATTTCTATTATTAACGATTATTTTTAATACACCAAATGGAACCAAGTTTCTGTGGTTTCGTTGTGCGTAAAATAAATTCATACTTAGTTGCATATTTCTTTTTTACAAAATAGAACCACAAGCATTCGGTTCTTTCGTGTTTAAATAAATATTGTAAAACAGTAGAACCACTAGTATGTGATTCCTTAATGCATATAACGATTTGAAACATATGACCACTGTAAGGTACCAAAATGACGTGACTTGTTACATGTCTCTCATTTCAAACAACGAAATATTTACTTTATTTCATTGCATGCTTGGCTCAAAGTGCAATGACTCAAAGTTTCAAAGTAAAACGTTAAAAATCTGCCAAAACAGGTGACATTCAACAAAGTAGTTCGAATTCGCGACGACCGTTTTTTTTCTCTGCGAATAAAGTTATGTTGTTTTTGATAATTTCTTTCGAATTAAGTGTTAAAATGTTTCTTAGAGGCAAGCAATTGTTGAATTAAGATTTATAGATCAACACCGAAGTATGGGCCTCCGGTATTCTCAGTCACTCGGTGAAACACAACGCAATCGCTGTTTCATACCGGTTTTATTTTTATTCATTTATTTATACTTTATGCACATAAACAGTGACAAGGGTGGACTTAATGCCGTAGGCATTTACTGCCAGTCGACCTTAGGGAGTGCGTGATGCAGAGCCAAATACAAGGTAGATGCACACAACTGAATCATATACCTAATTTATTTAAAAAAAATCAATTAGGTATATTATCAGTTAGAAGGCCTATATTTGCGTACATACAACAAGTAAAGGAGAAAGTAGGAGACGTTGCCTATCAAGAGGTCAAACGGATTGCGGAAAATAGACAGGAGTGGCGATTGCTCCACCGACAAGGGACTGATCCTTAAATTGAGAAGGAGATTTAAAAAAAAAATAAAGGATTCATACTTAAAGACTAAGTAGCAATGCTATTAATAAACATTATAGATACGGATTCATATTTATACACATAAAACTTTGTCCAGTTTTAGCCATCTTAACCTCGAAAGGGAGTGCGTTCCACAATAGGGCAGATTGTACGAAGAAAGTTGAGTGGAGGAAATCAGAACAGTATGTGGGGGGCAATGAAGAAGTGACTTATTAGAAGATCTAAGATTTTTAGTATGGTTTGCAACTAGATACTGTAAGAACTTGGAGAAAAGAGTATTTAATAAAGGGTAGTTAACGCCCGTATCTCTCTACATTGGCGAATCAGAAGCCACTTCAAATGAGAGCGATACTCAGACACGTGATCATATTTACGTAAATTAAAAATGAAGCGAATGCAATTATTGAGAAGACGGTCAAGCTTATCAGCAGATTTGCATTCAGGTCAAAGTAACACACATCACCATAGTCGATTATGTGGAATATTAGGGTCTGGATTTGCAATACCTTAGTTTTCACTGGCAGAAAATTCTTAAGCCTATAGATCCGCAGCGAGAATGTGACCTTCTGACACAGATGCAACTTGTTTTCTCCAGCTGAGAGTTGTGTCAATATATAATCCGAAGTCCTTCACACTTTTGCAGAATGGTGTAACCATACCAGTAGATCAGTGGTGGGAGTGAGTCCAGGTCAAGCTGGCTCATACGGCGGTTACTTCTGATGATAATACTCTGATATTTATTCGGGTTCATCGATACGCCAAACATATCGGAACAGTGTTTAATGGGCGCCAGGTCACTATTTACCATGGAGACCGCGGACGATACATCGCACAACTCTGATTGATAATATAGTTGCAAGTCATCAGCATAAAGATCACAAGAATACTGATAGAGGTGATAAGCTTAATGAAGATAGAAGATAGAACAAGTGAAAGAATACCGCCTTGGGGAACGCCAACAGCGAGACCACATCAGCCAGAGGAATAATCTTCCACCTTGATTGACTACTGACGATCCCGAAGGTAAGACGAAAACTAGTCTAGCGCTTCTTGAGAGACCGAGAAGAGAAGGACGAGTTTTAAACTGACAGTATTGAAGACATTCGAAAAATCAACCAGTACTACGGTCGTAACCTTAGCTTCTCCATTCTTACTTAAATATCGCCAGTCCCTTTCAAAAGAGCAAAAGCCGTGCTATGGCCATCAGGGAAGCCAGTATCACCCGCGAAACTAGCCGATATTCAGTCCATATTACATCTCATTCCACAAGATGCACAGACTTTTTATTGGTCTCAATTGTGATGATACAATAAAAGATGACATAAATAGACAAGACTCGGTGGATTTCGAAATCTAATTTGATGATAACGTCGAATAAACGTGTATTTTTGGTGATTTAAAGTTTTTTTTAAAGATAGAATTAAAGGTTGATTTATATTTTGAAATCCCTGGGTTGTGGTTCTTTTTTGTATATGAGAAAACATATCAATTACTGAATGTTAAAAGGAACCACATGCACATTTTCTTAATTATCTAGAAAGTTTAACAGGAATCAAATCAAATTTAAATACAAATACTTAAAGTAGTAATATATCAATAAATCTAAATAAAGTTAATAGTAATTTTACTTAATCTAACAGTGCTGCACATATTTTTGTAAATCCTTTGATATCTCTAAAGTGTGTTTTTGCTGGGTGGTTCCTTTTTGCATAAATACGGACATATAATAGTGTTAAAACTTTTACCTAAATGTTTGGCATTTTTCTCAAACGTTTGAGATCTAAGATAAATGTTTGACAACTAAGTGAAATGATTTACAACTAAGCGAAATGTTCGACAAATTAATCAAACATTTGACAATTTAAACAAATGTTTGTCAATTTAGTCAAATGTTTGACAATTTAGTCAAATGTTTGACAATTTAGTCAAATGTTTGACAATTTAGTCAAACGTTTGACGTATTTTGAGAACATAGTCAAATGTATGACATAATCCTTGCTTTGTTAATACAACCACAATTGTTTATAATACACAGGTGTCTTGGTTTGTGTGTCTTATGCTTGATCAGTGTTGATGCAGCAACCCTCGCAGAAACTAAACAATCTTCGCTACAAATGAGCCACTTGGATCTTAGCAGCTGTCAAAGTAAAAAAACCTACTTTGAGGAATAAACGACTGTGTTAAGAGTGCAATAAACTAATTTTAAATAAGATATTATAACTAAACATATATGAATGATATCTTACCTAATATGTGTTGATCAATACTGGGACCGTCAACAAAGTGGCTTTCGAAACCACCCTGCAGGTCTTCCAATAGCTTTTTAAGAGTATCCTTGAAGTTCCAAAGAAGGAATGTATATCCATTCTTTTCTAGATCTAGTATCACAGCTATTAAATTCTGGAAAAAAGAAGGTATTCATTTTTAATCTCAATTGTACATTCTTTTTGGTTTCTATATTTGTTTTTCAACTTTCCTCAATAATTCTTTTCATGTCATAAATATTTAATTGTACCAGCGTTTCCCCGCAACTCCGCCCCCATATACGGTTCGGTCGGTAATCGCGGTAAAAAGTAACCATGTCTTTCCTCAACATTGAGCAACACAAGCTGGTGGACCGGAGGAGAGTAGCCATAATGCCTTTTCGTGTGATAGAGTAAGTCATTTTATAGACCCATTTGGGCTTATACATAAACAGAAAGGAAAGCTCTCTACTGTGTTGCACTATGTTCCTCAAGAGTTAAAGTAAGTCCAACTTTATCAGTTTAGCCGTGAAAGCGTAACGGACAGACAGACTCTATGAGAGTATTTATGATATTAGTAGGGACTGTAAAATTACTAGGTGTAAGTACCAGGACAGTAGCGATATCAAAGAGGTTACTCACTTCGGCTACCCCGAGATCCGTCGCGTGTAATAGTCGAGCGTCGATTGCGACAACGACTCCGGAAAGCGTAACGAACAGACTTTCGTACTTATGATATTAGTAGGGACTGTAAAAATACTAAGTGTAGGTACTAGGACAGTAGCGATGCCAAAGAGGTTACTCACTTCGGCTACCCCGAGATCCATCGCGTGTAACAGCCGAGCGTCGATTACGACAACCACACCGTTGGTGGTCGCATACCGTCTCACTCGCTCCTGTATGTGTTGTGAACTGGAGTAAGAGAGCACACCCGTCACTGTGATGGACACGCAGTCTTGATTACCGACCTGTATGTAAAATTAATTTTAATTGTAGTTGTACTCGACCCAATAAAAGAGATGCAATTTTATCTGTTATCATCATTATAATCTGAAAGACGTCCTCCGCTAGATATAAGTTTCAGGCTTTTCACAAGAACTGGTCCTGTGCTGCTCACATTTAACAATAATTTGAATTAGTGGGAATGATTTTAGAAAAAGAAACAGAAACAGGTTAAAGGAAATCGCGCAATACTTGATTTGATCAATAAGAGCATGTAATTAGAATTGGCCGAAAGCAAATACACGGTAGGAGATGTTATGAGACGCAGGAGATGGTCAAATAAATATTTTGTACATTAATCTAGCCTCATACTAAGTAGAGTTTGTGCTATGAAAGCTAGACTGACTATAAAACTTTTGTTTTATTATAAGATTGGTTTATAAAATATTTGATTTGCCTCGAGTATCGAACTTGAGACTTGATTGAGCGTAGTAAGTTACATATTATGAAAATATTTATATTATTTCGTTGCGGGTTTATACAGTTATTTTTTTTCTGGAACCTTTCATGACGCTTGGAATGTTCTAGTTTTTTTTTTTTTTGTATGGTGGATGGTAGTGGCGCACCTTAAACCCTTGTGGTAGCAAGCGCGGTCTAGCGGATCGGCCGAGCGCCCTGAGCGCGTCTGCGATAGCTCCAGCGAGGATGCCGTACTCCAACCCCACCAGCGCGCCGCCGCACAGCGTGCACACGTACACCGCCAGCTCCAGCTCTGCACCACAACATCACATCACTTCTGCACTACTTTGCACTTTACTTTTGTAAACAAAATATAACTATACTTGGGCCATTATAAAAGTGCGAACTGAATCAAAAAATGACTAGACCAACAAGGCAGTCGAATTTAGATCGTAGAATTTAAATGTGTCACATATTATTATAAAATTATTAAGATCTCAGCAAATTAATAAATAACTTAATGTGATGGAACATGAGTCAAGAGACACTTTGTTTGATCCATTATTGTTATTCTCAGTCTGGTTGCTCTTTGTGTCCGTTTTATATCGGTACGTTTTGTTAAATATACCGCGACACAACATTATAGAATTATCTTCAAAAACTTTACTAGTAGATAGCTGAAGCCCACAAGTATTGCAAGAAGATGGGTAATTATACATAATTACAAAAAATCTTCGACACTATGTGCTCTCCTAGTACTTGAGACAAAGAACTTTTATAAAAATTGTCACTAAACTAACCTTTTCGGACAAAAATAGGTACATAGGTAGGTACATATTGTATTTTTTTTCAGTTAAGAGGCAAATCAACAGACTGATCGCCTGATGGAAAGTGACCACCGGCGGTCACTAACGTTTGAGTCAGAGAAGTCACAAGCACCAACCCAGCTTCTGAGGTATGCCTTTTACTTGAAGATTTGAGCCCGAAATGAAAAAAAATACTTACTGCTATTCCGCCACATGGTCCTTATGATGTTCAGCTCCATGAGCGAGAACATGGCGACGATGATGATGGCGGCGAGGGTCGCGCGCGGGATGAAGTAAAACGCGTCAGACATCAGCGTCACCGCCAACAACACCAACATTGCTGCACAACAACTTATTATTTATTGATTGGTTTTATATTTCTTTATTTATATAAATATTCGTCAACAGGTTTTGGCAAGCCAACTTAACACGCCAGCCAAACGAGTTGGTATCTCTTTGCAATGCTGTAATCTTGCGAAGTGTAATCTTTTATCCACTACTCATCCAGTGGGTGTCCTAGGAACGGACTAAGAGAGGATGACTAACCAGGACTACAGCACTGCAAAAGAGAAGGAAAACTTAAAACTAATCTAATACCAACCCGTCTGGCCATCGTGGTATAGTAGGCCTTTTTTTTTGTAGACGGGGTGCAAAATCCCTTCCGAGCTTCGGCTCTTAGGAGACACAGCAAAAAACTCTGGCGCCCCGGTCTGGGAGGACCCGGACCACATTATCTGATTCTCTCCGAAACGGTGGCATCCATTATCAGGCTTTGTCCCGGTGGATATTATTTCCTCCATCAATCCTAGCGTGCCAGCTATATCGCAGTTATTCTATCTGTCACAAGAGGTCTCTATTATCTGGTGTCCTGCAGTCCTGGTATAATAAGTCTAAACCTCTTTGTGTGGTCACCATATCACCGAGATCCGCACTATAGCGAACTATTGAGATTCTTCTACATTATTTCGCCTTCGGTCTCGCACTCACCAACGGAACACTACAGTGCAAATGCTATCATTTTAGTCCGGTCTTCTGTATGAGGGTAGATCGCCCCGGTCGACCCGATCCATTAATTGTTGAAATCAGCGCGGCTCTAGTACCTATTATTTTGTGACCTCAAATCATTTACATGGTTTGAACAACAAGCTTAAAACTTAAGGTGGAAACAATTTTCTGCCATTACCAGAGTAGCAGAAGTGTGCAGTATGTATACAAACTTGTGAGAGCGAAAAGGTAAGGTATGCTTTTATAGTGAGTGTTGTTGATAATGCCTTGTGGCGTGTTACCTTTGAAGAAGCAGCCAGCGGGCGTGACGACCCCGCTGGCGTGGTTGATGGCTGTGCGGGTGAAGGAGCCAGTGGCGGGCATGGCCTGGCAGAACGACGACACCACGTTGCACGCGCCGATGGCCAGCATCTCCTGGGTGGCGTCCACCACCGCACTGCCCGCTGCAACCAACAGGCACGTCTACTTTCAATTATCTATCTATGATCCTGACTTCTGTACCAGCCAGCAATCGTATGGCTTACCTCACAGAACAAAAGTAAAGGTCTGACGAGAATCTATCTTTTGTGTCTGATTTTAAAATGCGCATACTAGAGGATATATGTAGTACACCAGTGTGTGCGTAAAAACACAGGTGTATTCTGTTCCCTAACCCAATGCAATAAAACGGTTATCCGAGACAGTTAGAGACATTTTTGAGGCAAGACCGACGGCTTTACGTACTCTTCGAGGCACGGATTTGAAGATCAAATAACACTTTTTAGCCTGAATCAAGATTCGAACCTGAGACCTCTACATGATTGTAAGTAATAACTTATATCTATCTTTTATATATACTCAGTTCTTGCTTGCATATAAAACAAATAGATATTCTTACCAAACGCCTTAGCAATAGCAATACTTTCGAGTATAGCGACAAGCGGCATCACGAACCCCTCCACACCGAACACTGACAGCATCTCCTCAAAGTTCAGGGTTTGATTGTTCACCTCCGTGTGGAATGGTGGCAAGCCGAAGTGGGGCAAACCACCGTGGATTTTACCTGCAAATATTATTATGAGAAAAGTTATTATAATTTATTTAAATTTTGTTAATTCTTTTTATTTTATTTTTTTGTTTAAATCATAATTTGATTAAAGTTCGCGTATTGGATAAATAATTTTGCTTGCTATGCTACACCCAGGTGTATTGTGGGCAAAAATAATTTTATGATGTACACCCAGGTGTACTATTAACTATGCCCAGATGTAGTTTGGTCATAGCGAGATATAAACTTCCTGGATAACACTCGTTCAGCTCGTTCAACCAAACAAACCAACTCTTAGTAGTGTATGCGTACTCCTGAGCTTGAGGTCTCTGTTTCCGTGTATAATATTTAATAATTGGGTGTTTTCTATGTATAGTATTTATCTCTCAATCTAGAATTCACAAACTATGCTTAGTTTGAAGTTAGATGGCGTTGTGTGTTACATGTCCGAAATATTAGTTTAATTATTATTTAGAAATCACGCAGATTCTATTTACTATATATTTTCAATCAAAAAGCTTTAAGGCGAAAACAATGGTATATATTCTACATACTATATGCCAGTACCAGGGTAGCAGAAGTGTACAGTATGTGTACAAACCGGTGAGAGCGAAAGGGGTGATGTCATGTAGTTGTAGCGCGAAGGCGAGTATGGCGGCAGCGAACACGACGAGTGCGTTTCTTGCGCGCACCACGTTGAGCCACGCGCCCGCCCAGCGAGCCGCGCGGGGACTCGTCGTAGGAGTCACCGGGATTGTAGCACGCTAGAGGAGGTCACATATTTTTTAGAAGTTACATAGCAGCTGCTGGTATTTTTAACACTAGCTAGCGCTAGCACTAGGTACATCTGCGTTTCTAGTACTTTTGAATAAAATTAGTAAATCCTACTGATCAAAATTAGTTTAAATTCAGTCTAAATCATGTCACTACGCCGCACTGAGGATGGTGGCCCTGGTTCCTGGTTTCTACTCATGCTTTCTATCCGGCAAATTACAGTTACTTTGGTAGACGTAAAAATAAAATAAAATACTTACCAGGACAAAAACAGTAAAATAATAAGGCCGACAAATCATGTTTATGCCTAACGCCTAGTTTGTCCGCGGCTGGTGCCCAGGCGCTGGCCCCATATAGTAATATGGGTTCGATGGTACACATTTGTTGGCACGTATCAACAATGGTCACATCAAATCTATAGCCGGTTCCAAAAATAACGGGTCAGTCACTTAAACCAATAACGGGTCAGTCACATAAACCCGAATATCTCCCGAACTACGTATGCCATCCTAATGAAACGAAGACTGTTCAATTGAGAATTTAATTATACAGATAAAAAATAAAATTAAACTTAGTTACACCCACAATATTAATCTTAAATTAAAAAAAAACTAAAGTAGTCATATTTTTCTTAAGATTACATTTTTTTTATGATTGTTTTTTTGCTGTTTTTCATCACTTTCTTCATTTAATACTTTGTATTGCCTCCACGTGATGAAGCCTCCAGTGATGAAAAACAGCAAAAAAACAATCATAAAAAAAATGTAATCTTAAGAAAAATATGACTACTTTAGTTTTTTTTTAATTTAAGATTAATATTGTGGGTGTAACTAAGTTTTATTTTATTTTTTATCTGTATAATTAAATTCTCAATTGAACAGTCTTCGTTTCATTAGGATGGCATACGTAGTTCGGGAGATATTCGGGTTTATGTGACTGACCCGTTATTTTTGGAACCGAGTGTAATATACATTTTCATAACCATTAAAGAATAAGGAGGGTTGAACAAAAATACTAGTAATATAACATTATAATAACATATAATAACATCATAACAAACTAATCTTTAAAATATTTGTTACTCACTTTAAGTAAGAGCAAAGCCCCGATGGACAATACACCAAGTAGCGTATCCCATAGCTGTACAGTCTTGATGTTCTTGAAGAAGTTAATGATAGCTTCAATAAATGTATTACCCGAAGAACCTGCAACAATGACCAATGCAACATGGTGGCCTAGATGAACTTCGGCATTATTGGGCCTCCGGTCTCGCACTCATCACGAATGTTGACATTTAAGGTTGCTCTTCTGTGAGATGGTAAAACCGCCCTGGTCAAGCCGACCCTTTCGTGCTGACATCAGAGTGACTCACTACTCAATTTTCTTCAATTTTAGAATATAAAAAAAACCAAATAATAGCTGTTTTTGCTCAGGATCCTTAGTTTAAATCAGCAGTTGTTTGTGTATGTTAACACAAACAATAAAGGAACTGCAAATATGGCAATAGTACTATCTATATACCCGCATCTACCTTGTATTCTAAAGAGTGGCTTCAGTTGTGAGGCGCTGATCTGCATAGCAGCCGCTGTTGTAAACCCACTGATAACGGGTTTTGATATGAAATCCAGTAGAAATCCTGAAAATGGAAAAATATACTGAAATAACTAAAAGGTTCTCTTACAGAAACATTGTTATCCTTTTTATTGAAGTGTTTTTTATCTTTATGTGAATGATGAATGTATTTTATCTGATTTATGACGTCGATTCGATCGGTGTTTATTATCACTATTTGAAAATCTTTGTTGAAACTGTTTCAAAAAAATGCAGGGTGTCACAGCAAAAATGGGATTAAGTATGGACCCATAATGCCGCCTTGTGGTACTCCTACTAAAAAGTGATCATAAATTACTTTTCATTATGCTCATAACATTTAAATTTCAAATGTATTTGAAAACGCTTTGTATTTCAATAGTCATCTTTATATATATAATTCTTGTGTGAGTGTGTATGTCACTGAACTTCTCTCAAACGACTGGACCGATTTTGATGAATTTTTTTGTGTGTGTTCAAGGGGATCTGGGTATGGTTTAGATTCGCAATTGGACCCGGTAGGTGGCGCTGCGATCAAGTTCTGGAATTTTAAAGTTGGGCGGTACGAAGTTCGCTGGGTCAACTAGTGTAATATAAAACCTTTTTCTCATCCAAGTAAAATGATAATTTCTGATAATTTAGGCCCGTAAGACAATCGATAATACAAATACAACTGATTTTTATTCCATACGTGTACGGAAACAAGCGTTAAATTTCTACAGGATAAATTGTTGGCCGCTTAGTTCAACATCGTATTTAAATTCACATGTTACATTCATTGTGTTACTTTCGCCTGCTCCGTTATTTTTAATGCAAGCATTTTTTTTTAGGCGAAATCGTTTCGAAATTTAGGCGTAATCTTATATTGTCATTTTTAGAAAAATCTCTAGTACTATGTATACTCCTGTGTTGTGGGAAACTTTACATATATGTTTATGTATAAGTATATATGAAATGGATACAAGGTAGACCCAGACTGAGAAGTCCTTGGATTTCACAAAGTGAAAACGCAAGGTTATCTGAACCTGAAACTTTATCTATAACCGATGAATCTAGCACTTAGTACTATTACTGACTAATTGATAAAACAGTAAGTACCAATCAGGTTTCCGAACTATCGGTTCAACGAGCTAGTCAGACTAGAATACACTATAATACGAGTAAAAACATTGGTGCTAATTCTGTTGTTCAAATCATTAAACTAAAATTTTCACTAAAACTGACACACTCTTGAATAACTGATTTTAGTGTTCATTATAACATTATCACAACGTTAAATTTTCATCTGACGTCACTTAAAGCTATAGGTATACCAGAGAACACTGATTTTGTAATTCACTTATTGCGATTTGAGACAATTAACATTCTAGACATGTCTTTCCACTGAACTGACAAGAGCTTGTAGTTCGTAATCGTTATCATTATAAAAAAAAACACAAGAATTAGAGAAATGTTTAATTATAACAATTGTTATTATTACAGTTCATTCACTAAATTCGCCGAGTATTAAGACGATACGAGCGGCGTCTAAATTTAGTCCAAAATAACAAATTTTACTCAATCTTAGACCTTTTGCAAGTTTAACTTAACTAATTATGGTCGTGCTAAACTAAATATATTTACTTCCATGTTATAAGAATACATAACGTAGTTTCGGAGAAATTAATATTTTTTTAGCATTTCAGTTTAGTTAGTTGCGGACAAGAGAATTAGTACCATCGACTTACCTAACTGTAATACTCCAAGCAGTAATATAAAACATCCTGATAGAAATGACGCTAGGTATGCAAAATCGGCCGATTTAGCGACGTACTTAGCAAGTAGAGCGGCCAATATCGCTGTGGGGCCAACTGTCACATCTTTACAACTGCCGAACATCATGTAGACGAGGCCAGGGAATATGCTGGAGTAGAGGCCCACCTGGAAACAAAATTCCCATACTTTACATATCAAGACTTCAAATTGAATGAAAACTATTCAAAGTGATATTATAAGGTAGCATTTATATATAGTGACGGGCGTGTTGACCAACTGGTTGGTGATGTGGACTGCTAAGCCAGAAGTCGTGGGTTTGATTCGAAACTAGTACAAATAATTGTGTGATGAGTATGACCAATAGTTCTGATTCCAGGTGTATCGTCTGCGTTTCCTTTTCTACTATATTGTTACCTTAAAAGGTAGACATATGCTGTCGCGGACTTTTCAAGAGGAACAATTCTTTCATACATTTTAAAAGGCAAAAAAAATCCCATTGTTTTCAAAACATTTTTCAGTAATACTCTGCTCGATGATGATGTTTTTTCGATTACATTTTCGATTAATAAATTTCTTGTTTTTAAGCTTGTAGGTTTGTTTATTTTTAAGAACATTATTTCATTTAGAAAAATATTTAATTCCAGCAAAGTTTTGAAAAAATACAACTCAGTAAAAAGTCGTCGACCTTATAATTGTAATTCACTCTTGAATATAAACAAAAGCTCATATATTTTATCAGAAATTATATTATTATGTAAAATATTTATTCGATTTAGAACCAGTTTGTCTGGTTCTTCTGCATTCCTGGTAGAAAGAAATAATATTTATTTTGTTTATAAAATATTTATTTAATTTACCTGAGGTGGCAACCCAGCCACCATAGCGTAGGCTATGCCTTGAGGTATAGATGTCAAGCCAACAGTTATACCTGCAACCAATATTGTAAAAATATATTTTTAACCTTTTGACCGCCATGGTCACATATATGTCACAAGAGAAAACTGTCCCTGTACGCCAACGTCACAAATATGTGACCAAAAAAGCGGTACACCGAAATACGAAATAAAGCCTTTAAACATTACTTTTAGGCCTTTAAATTTATATAAGTATCTTAAGAAGAAGCTCTACTATTTAAATTGCTTTATGATATTAAGAAATTTTACTCTAAAAAGAAAGAAATAAACTCTTAAAAAAGAATGTCCTTACACGCCAGAGTCACAAATATGTGACTACTAGTGATGTAGGGCACGTTAGGTGAAATCGTAAGTTTATATTAAAATTTCGTTAGCCTGTTTTATTTTTGTTGTTAAGTTTTGTTATTATACTTATTCTGTTAAAATGAGTAAGAAAGTAATTAACAGCCGTGCTCGTGAAATGATAATTAAAGTAGACAATTATTTTGTAAAGAAGAAAGAGGACTCTTAGTTATTGACACAAAATATAAGCAGTGCCCTAAAAAATGCTTCGTAAACTACTGAGGTTTAAATGAAATAAATAAAAGTTTTAAAATGTCCATCACAAGTTGCTTTGCTTTTTTTTCAAAATTCTACTTGTTACTTTTTATGCCAGGTTTATAGAAGCTAGTATTTAAAGGCTATAAACGTACATACTGTTTTACATTTTATTAATTTTTTATATTTTTATATAGTTGATTATATACTTATCCTATTTGAATAGTGTATTTTTTTAAATATCTCCTTCAACGGAATTATAGAAATCTAATTTAAAATACGTGTTTTAATTATTATTAGTTAATATTATACTCGATAAGCGAGATAGTACGTTTCTACATCCTTATTTGAGAAGCGCAATATTCATAAAAATGACGTACCGTCCACGCCAGGGTCACAATATCAAGACAACAGATCAAGAATAGTGTTGTACCTATAGTTATTATATTTAATTATATTGTCGTCTCAATTCTGTTATTACGGTATTAAATAACTCTGTAAATAGTGTATAACTATTACTAGAGTAGGAAGAAGTGTAATGTTGAAATAAATTCAGTGTTAAAAGGACATATATTTTGAAATTGTAGACGAAAATAAAAATACAATTCATGTTATCGATAAAGTTTTGGAATGCTTATTTTTTTCGTAGGTATTTGCACTAAATTTGTGGTCTGGCGTTGAGGGCAAGTTGATGAGTTTTTGCTCTGGCGTTCAAAAGGTTAACGAAGTAACTCGTCATAATATATGTTTGAATAACTTATCGTGTCAGTAATATATTATAGTAAGTATAAAAGTAACTGAAATAAATAAACTAAGCATCTAATATCTAAAAAAAATAAAGTAATATTTTGAAAAATTAAATAAATAAAAGAAAGTTCAAAAAAAAGTCTTTAGATTTTTTATAGTTCGTATTGCACGGAGTCACCAAAAAAATCTTCATCGTCTACAAATGTCCTGCTCAAATAAATCTCATTTTTGTAAGGAGAGGCTTATGACCAGCAGTCGACAGTCCGCAGCTGGTCATAAGCCTCTTACAGTAAAGGATGTTTGATGATGACATCATGTTCTGCACTTATAAGAAAGGAGAGGATATTTCCTGTAAGTTTAAGATACTATATGCTTTTATTAGTAGGTACATTACGAGTACTTTTAAGCTTGTATAGAAATTTTAATATTAATTCTTTCAAAATCTAATATATAACAATAAATGATGATTTTTGACTCGAAAAGCGACCGCACTATCGTTGCTCATCTAGGTAAATAAGATAGGTACGAAAGCAAGCTTATATAGGATACTAGCTTTTGCCCGCGGCACATCCCGCATGTATGTGCGTTACCGCGTCAAAGAGTAGCCCTGTGTCCTTTACTCAAGTATCAAAGAACCTCCATGCCCATGCTTGTAACATGGGGTAAACCTTCGGAAATACAGTCGTCACCATGCAAATACGTTACGGTGACAAGTCGAATTCATGAATATATACATAATACATCAGTATTAAATCAGTCAAATGATGGCTAAATTAGCCTTTCCTTTGAAGGTTTAATGAGCTACGTCTTTCCACAAAAGAAAGTTTTAATTTATTTATCTTTGTAAATCTAGTGGTTAGCGGGTTCAAATCCTAAGGAAATTCCTAATAGCAGCCCGGAGTTTGGAAGTTTGGCGGTAATTCACGCCCGTGCCTCGGAGAGCACGTAAAGCCGTCGGTTCCGGTTGTCATGAACATCTATGGCAATCGTTATTGGGAAGTTAGTGACCTCAGGTATACTAACAACTAATTCAATCTTCGAATTTCAGTTTAGTTTAGGGTTGCGGAGATCCGATGCCAGTCGCTCCGTGGAAAAGCTGAAATTCAGGTAAAACCGGTTGAACTACTAGCCGACCCCAAATAAACTTGGGAATAAAGGCTAGGAAGATGATGTAAGTCTGTCATTAATCAAAATAATCCTATTTCTAGTGAGTGCACAATGTACATCAGTGCCGACAAATGCAATTGAAGTATATGAGTGTGGACACATGCAATCAGAATTTGTACAGGAGTCTGCACATGTCGTGAATCTTTTCAGTATTTTATAATAATGTAACCGGTTATATGTCTCGACTCTTCAACAATGTAGGTTACGAGCCGAGGCCGAAATGTCTTACCGGCAATAGCGTCTCTTATCAAATACTCGAAGCTGTACTTTGGCAGCCATATCGTGATTGGCAACCGTCTTTTCCATGACTCCACGCTGCAGAGCTTTGATGCTGTGCGGCGAAGCCTGTTGTTTCGGACGGTGGTACCTGAGAGAGAGAATTGAAATAATTAGTATTCTATTGATAAATAATAATAAAAACCAAATATTATAATAATAATTTATCTGACACACAACATCATCTAGTCCTAAACTAAGCAGAGCTTATACTATGGGTACTAGACAACTGATTTAATACATATTTTATACTTTTTTTGTAAATACATACATATTATACATAGAAAATACCCAAACTCCGAAACAAATATTTGTATATCATACAAACATTTGGTCCGACCCGAGAATCGAACAGAAGTCCTCTTGATCAACAGCCGCATACTTTAACCACTAGACCAACAAGGCAGTCGCAATGATTATCAGAGCTTATCGTTTACTAAATAAATTTGGGATTGGCATTCTATTGCAAGGAGTAGTCTGGTCTTATTTACAGCCGGAAATCTGCTATCAACTAGCCAACGATGACAAATCCAACGACTTCCCGTGACCAGTATTAATTCGGATTACCATGATTAATTCACCTTGTCTGGGCCCTGCAAATATTGCATTTTCCAGTACGACACTCAAGAACTTTATGACCCAATCGAGCATCCAAAATGTTCCTCAAATATATCGTTAAATTTAATCATTTTTCAATCTTAAATGTTTTAAATATACAAATAATTATCATGATAATGTCATGGTTTTCTTTCGAAGAAAAGGACCACTGATATCCTTTGATGATAAAATTTAATACAATAGTATCGCTTTAAAAATAATCTAACTATTGACTAGACAGCATCATCAGCCTATCGTAGTCTACTGCTGAACATATGCCTCTCCAATTTTATATTAATTTTTATGTTTTTAGTTTGATCCTCGGCTACTCGCTATCCAGCTCCTGCCAGCCATTTCTCCCTAAATTATGTGAGAACTCTCCGACCAACATGACAGACTTCTTCACAATAATATGAGTGTCTCAAGCATTCGTACATAATTACAACAGCGGCGGGATAATAATTAATCTGATGACATCGTTCAGCATTTACATGGTAAACAAGTTTATCTAATAAACAAATATTTGTGTTAAAGTATGTTGAACCTAGAAATTTCAACATAAAAACAACTGCTTAACATTTACGTTGCTACATATATACCCATTGCACTAGCTTTCAGTCGCGGCTCCGCCCACGTGTATGTGGAAAAGAGTAGCCTGTGTCCTTCCTTAAGAATACAATTATCTTAGTAACGAATTTCATTAAAATCAGTTTAGTCGTGCAAGCGTCACAGACAGACAAACAGGATTACTTTATTACGAATTTATAGCATCAGTATTGATAGTAATTAACAAACATTACAACTGATGAATAATTCTTAGTGAATGGTTGCATTAAGAACCCTTGACTCAACGGAGGCCCAATAACGCTTAAGCATCTTGATAGGCCGCCATAGTGTATGGTGACCACTGCCCTTGGAATCCATTCATGCTTTCTATCAGACAGAGTAGTAGCTTTGGAAGGCTCGCAAATATATATAAAGATATCATCACATAGTAAAGACTCTAACCAGACGGGTTGCTACAGTTTGTGAGAAGTTTGTTGCTACAGTTTCCTACTCTTTGCTGTGCTGTTACCCAGCGTAGTTTGGTCCGAAACGAAAGAAAAAAGCCACAGTGAGAAACGCAATATCCGAAATAAGCTTTAGAATTCTCGACCCTTATTTTGACGGGTTCGGTTCAGATACAGGACGAACGTTGCGCCAAAACGCTGTTATCAGCTATTATAACACTCACTCCGCGAATCGAATAGAACTGTTGACACACCGTATTCTTAATCTGATAGATTAAGAATACGGTGACAATACTTAAGGATACAATAAGAAACAACTAACATTCAGAAACTTTACTTTCTATGGGAAGGCTTAAGATATTTACAAAAGAATGACTTCCATCGCTCGCAGTATGAACAAGCCGCTCACATCAGATTGAACGCCTTCGTCTTCAGTGACACGCGATTTTAACCAACCTTGGTAATATAGACTTTAAACAATGCGTACATGATTAAATATCCTTCAAAGATTGTAAATCCGTATCGGAGCTAGCTGTTTGGTGGGTGGAAGTCATCCTTAACATTCATTCCACTTTCTCACTTCACGTGACTGATACAATATTTAGTAAGACATTTTAATAACTTTGCAAAACCAACCAAATGATACGCAACATGTATATATTTATAATATAAATAATATTATTTAAGCATCATGACAGTTAGTGTAACTTATTTTCAAAAATCAACGAAGAATAGTATATACCTAGCTTAAGAGTACCTTAAGAGTAATCTCAGGGACTACAACTTTGAATTAAATAATTATTATAATAGCTAATTTATCAGGAAGTCTATTTAACAACAAAATAGGAACATCAATGAAAAACATTTTGTAAAAAAAATTTTTTTTTTGAGAGTACCACCTGAATAAATATTTTGCCAACAAACAGATAATGGAACTTTGGAAAGCCTTACACATGACAACACGAATAATAGAAATTGAAACCAGCTTAATATTTACCATAAATTTCGGAAATCATGGAATTTACATTATTAGAGGTTTGATAACGTTTCGGAGACAAGCAGTATACCTGCCCGTCCGATAGTAAGCACTGAAAATTCCCAGTTTCAAACAGGAGTAGGTATTTCTAATACTTCGTACTGTGAAATTATCTTACCCCCTTACCCAAGTTGCAATCCACGAAGATAAACATTAATGGAAAACTAATAAAAGTACGAGAAATACGACTCTTAACGCTAACTCACTTGGTAAAAACAAAATACAAGTATAATATGTTCAGCGATAAAATTAAAAAGGCGATAATTTCTACTTTCCGACGTTTCGAACGGGTTATATTGCTTTGGACACGGGTAAACTGATGTGAGTTTAGCCACCATCACACCACACAACAGTAGAAGGCATCGTAACTTATTTAATTTTATCGCGAATAAGTCCGGTTTACAGCAAAAAACATGAGTATGTGTAAAACTTGCGAAAGTCTAGAAACAGAAATATGTTGAGGTTACAAGCAGTTTAGGATTAACTTTCTCAAAAATTTAATAATGTAGCTTCTAAGTCCAACACAAGTGCAGAGATAACAGTGATCTAAGCGTTTACTTCGCTAGACACAATTAATATATGTTTAAAAATAAATTACGGTTACACTTTGCACTGATGGCTTAGTAGTTTAAGCACCACGCCGTGTAAGTAACTGTTATGGGTTCTAAACCGACATGAGACAACATTTTGAGTAATTGAGTTTGGCTACTCTTTGTGTCCGTTTCATATATGTTTGCGAAGTCCCTAGCCACATCGGAATATTCCTAATGCGGGAGTTGTCTTTTATGTAATTTCATGAACAGTTTACGATGGCATGATAACTATGTTATTCTATACCACTATAAACTGGTGTTAAATAAACTATTACATTGTAACATGTGACTGTTAAATACTAAACATTCTTTTAGATAGCAAATATTTCGTGGCGAAGTTTCACCACTCCTGTTCATCCTGTAAGTGAGTAAAAACCGATTAAGGAGGTAAATTATGCAGCAGATTCAACAAGACTGCAAAGAAAAATTGACTCATCTGTACATCCATTTGTATTTTTTTTTGTGTGGAAACTCCCTCGTGCCGTAACTCCGCCGGGATTTTTGCGGCGGGGCGGTATGTCGGAACCGAACCGGCTAAAACCACACGGTGTGCTCACTCTGCGCCTAAATTACATTTGTACATCCTATCATGACTCGTCTTGCTATAGCATGGTGTGCTGTGGTGCGTGACGGACGTGAAAATCTTATTTTTAAGGGGGACCTAAACGAGTCTGATCTCATCTTTCGTAGAAAAACAAATACGTTCTCATTATTAAAACATTTAAAATTTTCTTTATTTTTTAGTAATACAACACTGCGCTTAAGTACAGCAAATAAGAACTGAGTCGATATACGTACGAGTATTCATCCTAATTTCTAACTAAAGTACTACAAAGATAATAACTACTGCAAGAAGAAGATTTTTTTTTTAAATCATATACCAACCCTTCTGACTAGTGTGGTGTAGAAGGCCAAAATCTCCTTTATGAGAATATTAGGAGAAGCCTTTCGTCGGCAGTGGGCAATTAAAAGTGTTTTGTCGCCTATATGTTCTTTGTATATCACTTCTATAGACATTTAGTTTAAGTTAATTTCCTCTACGTTCTTCGATCTCCACAGTTCAGAACAATAGTCTCGGCTTCACAAGCAATAACTTTTGGTACACCTCATCCTATTCTCCTTAATACTACTAACAATGCTTCTGCAATATTGGTTCATGGTCCAATGTGTTTGTGATCGACCCGTTCGATCCGACCCATCATCTTCCTAGCCTTTTCCCAAGTTTATTTGGGGTCGGCTACTAGTTCAACCGGTTTTGCCTGAATTTCAGTATTTCCACGGAGCGACTGGCATCGGACCTCCGCAACCATATGGGAGAACTGAAATTTGAAGATTGAACTAGTTGTTAGTATGTTTGAGGGCACTAACTTCCCAATAACGATTGCCATAGATGTTCATGACAATAACATCGGTCGAGCCGACCCATTCGTGCTATAATCAGCGTGACTCTACTACCATATGAACGACAACTGCCCCTCTAACCAACAAACTTTTCATTTTCTATTATATTCTCTTGTTCCATTGGCTAATGTCACTCGGTCACGTGATCGAAGCAAAATATTAGCCAATGAAACAAAGGAATAGAGAATAGAATAGAAAACGAAAAACTTTTGCGACTTGGCTAGGGTGGCTGATTTTCTACCACAGAAAGGTACTGATAATCTACCAAAATCATACTTCTAACAACCCTATCTAATACATACACTTGAATATTATAAAAAACATCTCTCAAAAACTTGTTTTAACAGGTACTTAAAAACTGATGTTCGTTGTTAGATTATTTTTTCTGTTTGTATCTCAAACCATAGTACAATCGGTTCTCAACACTAATATTCAAATTGTAGGTAGTAAAAATCACATTACCAATTACTTCAATCATTTTGTCACTAAATATCAACAACAGTTTTAAATAATCACTCGTCACACATAGCGAAATGAATGAATATTGTAATTTCCACGACGGACCGCACGAAATTAATCGAAAAAACGCACAAGCGACTGTCTCGTGCAACTTACAGGTGGTAACTGAGAGCTGAGAGCCGGTATAACATTATTCATGGCATGCACGTGTCTAATGTTAAATCTTAAGGTACGCGTAGACGAGCATATTAAGTCCAAATTTAATTTGGCAGACTGCGAGACAGATATATCTCAAATTATTATATGTGCTTACTTTTTAAGACTTAGAATGAAACCTTCTTTCACAGACAATACAAAAAAAAAACAAAAAACAAATAAAGTTGGAATACCTACATATTTGCTTTTAATAAGATGCATTTAATGAATCATACCAACTAAACAAACGAACAATAAATAGGTACATCCAATTATAGCAACTGGTTTTACTTTTTGTAATTAAAATCATTTTTTATGAACAAACTACGATTATCTCGATATCTCCTACTCAATAAGAACAGTAAAATCGCGAATATGTTTGAAGCTGCCTGAATGGACAATGATAATACTTCGATACTAACTGACATCTTAGTTTCAACGTAACGTTTTGTGACAAGTGTCAACATAAAGTAAGGCATTTGAGGCCACTGCATGTCACCAAATCTACTAAAAGTATTCCGTCTACGACAGACCTAAGTCCATATTTGTTTACATACGTCTGTGTATTATGTAACAGTTTCCAATACAGCATTAACAAAGCAACGGTACTGCAATTGTAGTTGATAATCAGCTAGAATGGATGAATCGCTTCTGGAGTGCAATTGATGTCTTCATCATCATGATCCTTTAACACTCTTTCCTAAATAAGGAGGTGGGCGACAATAGTACAATAGTGGCTATGCCTCAGGACTATAAAGAATGAGGTCCTGATGCATAGTTGATAGTTGTCAAAGTTTGTTATTATTATGCACGTGATAATTTTTAAAAATCTCAAAACCGTATTGTAAGAATATTAATAAGCACGCCGCAGTATTGCGCAGTCCCGTTATGTTCGGCAAAAGAGGAGGACATAAGTTTCCGAAAGATAACATTCGTTGAGCCGTGAATTGTATTTTCCATAATCAATGTCGCGTATGGCCATATTCACAAAATTAATTTATTTTCTTTCAGATATAAACTCGCGCCCATAGAAATGTAATTTAACATGTCGGAGACTTTATGCTACACTATCGACTCTGGCGGCGAGTTCACTCGCGGTATCCCTCATTGCCTGGGGTAGCAGTTCCAAAGAGGCTTTCACTTTGGTCCTTTGAGGTAGCTGGATCATGGCCAGCTGATCAATGAAATAAAAAACCTCGTAAACATCTTATTATAAACTAGGAGGTAATAACGATGTTATAAGGGAAATATATCCAAATATAATATTTACTAGCTGAATCCCGCGGTGTTACCCGCGATTATTAAAATTGCGACTATAATTTGAGATTTAAACTATCCTATCTCTCAAGTTAGATCGAACTGCACATGGTGTGCGAATTTTATTATAATCGGTTAAGTGGTTTAGAAGTCCATTGAGGACAAACATTGTGACACGAGATTTATATATATTAAGATAAGTCTTTATAATGTCGTAAGAGGCTTTCTCAGATGTTAATTGCAGTAAAAAGACTAAAAAGCCGCAAAAGTTTTGCACAATGTGTCGGCCCACTGACCTTGGATCCGTCCCAAGCAAGGTGCAAACAGTGGAGAGAGGGGGTGTCCTTGACGAATCCGTTTGTCTGAGAGCCTGGAGGTCCTTAAATAGACTTCGGACCTAAGTTGGCCGAAGCAAGGAGAAACTGTTTAGGTGGTTATTCTCGGACGGTGATGATCCCAGCTGTTTGTGCGGGGCTATTGAAACAATGTCCCATCTTGCATCGTAGGAGGACCTAATGGCTGTAAAGTGGCCTCGTTCTGGGCTAAAAAAATATAATTTTCCGACACGTAACGTTTGTCATCGAATCACTAAAGAGAAGAATTGCAGTAACGTGTATGTAACGTAAATGTACACGTGAGTTGTGTTTGTGTTTGTATGTGTTTGTGTTTATGTGTCCGAATGCGTGTGTACATGCGTGAGCCCGTGTGTGTGTATGTATAATGTCGGGATCAACGTATATTGCTTACTATTGTACAAGTGGAGTCATATATTATTTAACTAATTAACCTAAACAGATAACAGTTTAATGATAAAATGTTTGTTTACAAATGACATAAGTAATTTTCGGTAAAATTACTGCATCCACGTGACAAAATTACAAGACTAGAAATATTACTACTTCATAAAGTGATTATTTAAGTTGTATACATATGTGTTTTTAAAAAAAAACAGTTTTTTAATAAGCCTCTAAAGAGAGAGATAAAACAGAAAACGAAAATCATTTGCAAATTGGCTAGTTGGGCTGATTTCAGAAGGAGAAACACCAAGGTCATAGTTCAGAGAGAACGTTGTCACTAGTTTTCGTGTTTGTGCGTTTTCTTATCGAAAACTGCATGCACTCCACGTTCGCAGCAAGGTTACAGTGGTAATTAAACACGAATCAATGCATACATTGTATTTATCGTATTTCAAAGCTCAGTAGGTAAGATATCTCTTGCAATTTCAATAGTATTATAACAAAGAAATAATTATTTGGAACATCTGATACACAACATCATCTAGTCCCAAACTGAGTAAAGCTTGTACTATGGGTACTAGACAACTGATATAAAACATATACATAGACATCATTCATAGAAAACACCCAAAATCCGATATATTATAAACAGATACAGGATATTTACAGATCATACAAAAAAATTGTCCGACCCTGGAATCGACCCCGAGACCTCTTGATCTGCAGTCGCATACGCTAACCACTAGACTAGACGCACAAGGCAGTTAAATATTCAGCCAGCATAATCAACAGATGACAAAGAATTTAATAAAATAGACTTGAAAAATACGCGAAATAAATACAATAGAGCATCAAATTAATAGCCATGTACAAACAGTGGCCTTATTGCTAAATAGTAATTTCTCACAGGTACATTTTGGATGGACAAACCAACTGTAGATAAGACGAATTAATGGATATTGGATTGGCTTGTGAAGCAAAAAGGCAGCGAGGCTCAATCACCAATAGCCTGGAACCAGGTGTAACCTAGAAAGGAAACACCCAGTACGTCGATGAATTGCATCTATGTCATAGGAAGGCGGCAGCAGTATGCAAATGCTGAGCGATCTAGAAATATTTCTTAAGGAGTTTGAGTGTTTTCTATGAGCAATATTTACAAAAGAAAGTACATTTAGGTATGTTTAATTAAATCAGTTGGTTAGTACCTATAGTTCAAGTTCTGTTTAGTGCGTCATCTGATGGTGAAACATGAAATAGAAAGCATAATAAGCATTTTACATAATTATATTAAAATTCATGTTATGCTGTCGAACCCGGTTGTCAGGAACATCCGTGGCAATCGTTATTGGGAAGTCAGTGCCCTCAGATATTACGAATTCAGTTCGCCCTGAGGATCCGACGCGACGCCAGTCCAACCCCCATAGTTGGCGGGTAGCCGCTGTTTAGAAAACATCGGTATAAGTCTGTTCCGTAAATAAATTACTATAACTCCGGTTTAAAGTTGCTCTTTAAAGTTGACTATATGTGATTCACAAAGCTGATTTAGTGACAATTCTAGTGGTGTAATTAAAACTCAATTCCAACAAATACTACCAAAGATATAAGCAAAAACATTTTAAAATTATTTGTTTAACCGTCGTAACCCTGACCTACGACAACCCGCGCGACACTCGATGCTACAGTGAGTCATCGCCATCGCGCTCGGTACGGTCCGACACAGAGTGCAGCATTGCAATATCAACCCACTGCGGGCGGCACAAAGATGTCATCTAGAAAAGCTCCATGTGCGGGATGTCGCTGTGAAGTAAGTGAAGACGGCCCTTATATGAAATGTGCAAAATGTAAGCAGATTTTCGATATTGTTTGTGCAAATTTTACTGCAGATGTATTTAACACTTTGTCATTGGAGTTTAGAATGTCTTGGATATGTGTGGAATGTCGTAGTAGACAACCAAAACGAGATAATTCCCATACTCCAGTGCGTCAACACCTTATGCAAGATTCAAGTACTAAAAGCGACTTCCTTGACATATCTATGCAGACTCCGGCGAATGTGACAATACGTAAACCGCGATGCGCGCAATCAGTTAATGAAGATTCCCAATATACGGACAATAATACAGTAAAAAATTTAAATGACTCTGTTGTGCAAGAATTAAAAACCTTGCAAGTTAATTTTGAAGCGCAGCTAGTAAGTAAAATTAATGAATTACTTATAGAACAGTTCTTGGCATTTAAAACTGAATTCATAGATAAGATTAATCTAATAACAAATAAGGTAATACAATTAGAAGAACAGTACAAAGCAAGCATCAATAAAACTTGCGAAATCACTACAATAACCAATAACTCCAGAACTATCGGTGCTTCCACAACTTCTATCTCAAAAAAATATTCTCCAAAACGAAAACCTCAACAAAGTACCAAGTCTCTCGGGGTTAATATGTACACAACGCCGGTCTGTGCCCCCAGTGCATCTCAGATCTCATCTGGGGCTCCTGTCCATAGTGCTCACAAGGGAATACAAACTAGATCTTCCACTTCGGTCTCTGCTATGGATGGGCGCGACTGTGAAGGCACTGATAAAGAAAACAGGGAAGAAGTGAGGCGTCAACGGTCGCGATCATCGATTCCCGGGGTTCTCAGGGGTACTGCTGCGCCTG
This sequence comes from Phragmatobia fuliginosa, assembly GCA_932526445.1. Classification (NCBI taxonomy): domain Eukaryota; kingdom Metazoa; phylum Arthropoda; class Insecta; order Lepidoptera; family Erebidae; genus Phragmatobia; species Phragmatobia fuliginosa. The sequence goes on along the minus strand of OW052066.1, from coordinate 2,019,366 downwards.
GTACTACGATGATACATGCTGCCGAGAGACGAAGATACTTACACCTATATTACGTGCGAGAAGGCACCACGGTTGAGCAAGTACGTGAACATCTTAACTCCATATGTGGCAGTGTTGAATGCACGGTTGAACAACTGAGATCTCGTGGACACTACGCGTCGTTTAAGCTTGGAGTTCCATTAACGCATGCTGAAAACATAATGTCCTCTGATAACTGGGCTAAAGACATATGTGTTAAGCCCTGGCGGCAGAATTTTCGCGCTAAAGCCAACAATAATTAAGTGTCGAAAGCGATTACTTCAGCTGAAAATATGCTATCAAAATGTTCGTGGCCTAAGGACGAAGACGAATACTTTCCACAGTAGTGTCACTCAATGTGAATATGATATGATAGCCTTAACGGAGACTTTTCTTACGAGCTCTGTATCAGATGGTGAACTTTTCCCTTCAGGCTTTAATGTGCTACGTAAAGACAGAATTGGTAATTGTGGATGGGGTGGAGTTTTGCTCGCTTTCCGTGATTATTATAATGTAAAAATAGTTAAAGACATAGTTGGTATAACTGATGACAAAGAATTAATATTCGCTATTTTGACATATAAAAATGTAAAAATTTTATGTTGTGTTGTATATTTGCCTCCTAACTATAAAGATGAACAATATTTAAATGTGTTGACGTGTATAGAAAATGTGATTTGTACCTACCCTGACATGAATGTTCTAATCCTAGGTGACTTTAATTTAAACTCTTGTAGTCGTGATATAAAAACTAACTTTGATTTTTTTTGTGAATTTTGCTCACTGAAGCAATATAACACAATCTTAAATAGTCGCGGTGGTATGCTTGATCTTGTGCTCGGCAGTTTTGAACACAATCAAATAGCGGTGTCCCTCGGTGAGGACCCTCTTGTGGATATTGACCAGTACCATCGTATGCTAGATATATTAATAAGATTTCCATCCGTCGAGATGTCATCGATGACACCATCTCCGCAACAAGTGACAGCTGGTTCGGCAGCCAATCATGACTGGAATTGGTGGAAGGCTGATTATCGAGGTCTGTATGGTGCATTGAATGAGATAGATTGGTCTGATTTATTAACAGCAAGTGATGTTAATAATGCTACTCAGTTGTTTTACAATAAATTAAATGAAAGCATAAGTCAATTTGTACCATTCAAAAAGCATGGTGCATATAATCGGCGATACTTATATCCAAAATGGTATAACGCAGAAATAATAAAAAATATACAAAATAAGCACTTCCATCACAAAAAATTTAAAAAGGAGGGTAAAGAATTCAACAAGGCTATGTTTAAATACTATAGAGATAGAGTGAAAAAATTAATTGACTATGAATATCGGAAATATATGACAGTACTACAAAGAAAAATGACTGACAACCCTCTCGAATTTTGGAAATATGTAAAAGAGAAGAAAAAAGATAGGAGGAACATAGATACGTTTATTTATGAAAATACTGAGGTAAGGGATCAAGCAGCAGCTGACGCCTTTGCTAGATATTTTGCATCGGTATTCCGTCCAGATAAACCCTTATTATGCCCGGATATGGCTGCTAAAGCTGGATATAACTGTCGCGATGCAGCCTCCGTCTCTATCACGGCAGTTGATGAGGTAGATCTGAGAAAAGCAGTGAGGCGCCTCAAGCCACGATCATCTAGTGGACCAGATGGAGTTCCTGTATTTCTGGCCTGCGATTGTATATCGGTTCTTGGAGAGCCACTACTATATCTCTTTAACCTTGCCCTAAGTCAGTCACGATATCCCAATAGCTGGAAGTTGTCTAGGGTCACTCCTGTTCCTAAGGGAGAGGAAGGCACGAATGTTTGTTCCTTCAGGCCTATTGCAGTCCTGTCCGTATTTGCCAAAATCTTTGAGGCTATCCTAAGTGATCGCATTAATGATCAAATCTGTCACCTAATACACAACAGTCAACATGGGTTTCGTAGCGCTCGCTCCACTACCACCAACTTAGTCGCGCATGCTGACTATGTGTGCTTGCAGATGGATAGGCGTAAACAGGTTGATTCAGCCTACTTTGACTTCCGAAAGGCATTCGACTTGGTGGACAATGATAGACTATTGCAAAAATTGGCAACTATGGGATTTACGCCAAAGCTCCTGAGATTTTTTTCCTGTTACCTCAATAATCGTAGGCAATATGTGAGGTTGCGCGGATATGACTCTGGAGACTACTTTACAAGGTCAGGAGTAAGTCAGGGCAGTACGTTAGGACCTTTGTTATTCGTGATATTTATTAACGATCTACCGGAAGTTGTTTTGACATCCGAGTGTCTACTATATGCGGATGATCTTAAATTGAGTTTGGGTGTTGAAACTAAGGTTGACACTCAGGCATTACAGAGAGATATTGATGCGGTATCTAAGTGGAGTCAAGACAACCACCTGCCATTTAACAACCTCAAGTGTAAAATAATAACCTTTTCACGGAAATCACAGCCCTTGACCACAAATTATGAATTAGCAGGCGCTTCTCTGAATAGGGTTTATGAAATTAGGGATTTGGGACTGTTATTGGATTGCAAATTGGACTTTCATGCGCACATGACTCAAATTTGCAAATCAGCACATAAAACTTTAGGGTTTGTCATGAGGACTGCATCGCAGTTTGACAACATAGAGGTTGCAAAAGTATTATACAATGCTTTTGTACGTAGCAAACTAGAATATGGTGTTGTTGTCTGGAATCCTTATGAGGAAAAATATGTCCTCATGATCGAAAAAATTCAACGTAAATTTGCTCGATGGATGTATAAGAAACAGTACGGATACTATCCCTACCTCTACCCATCTTTATTTGTCTTGGGTATGGTAGACATGGAGACGTTGAAATTTAGAAGGGCTATGTCTCAAGTCACACAGTATCTGTCGATCATTTATAATAAAATTGATAGTCCCCAAATACTAGAGCGAGTTCGCATCCTGGTACCCGGGAACATATCAGCGAGCGCGGAAGGACAGATAGCGCCGCGCCGACGCCCGCGGCTGCTGGAGCAGCCCACCGCGCGCACCGAGCGGGGGCGGAACGCGCCCACCACCCGTGTTCTGCGCAATATAGGTGACATACTTGCTCGGCACCACGAACTAGACCTATTTGCCGACGGATTGGGACATTTATGTAATAAATTTAATATAATTTTAAATAACGACATATATTAGGTTTTTATATAATTTCACTGACATTTCGATTTTGTTATAATTAATTCTTTTTAATACATTTAGTTTTTTTTTTTACAATCTCAAACTTTGACATCAATAAATGTATTTTAATAGTCTGTAATTTAGTTTCCAAAGTTTAGTCTTGTAAGTGTTTTGGATATAAAGTCTGTTAGCTTATAAGATTGCATGTACAGAAAATAAATAAATAATTAAATAAATAAATAAATAGCCAAATTGCAAACGTTTTTCGTTTTCCATTCTATTCTCTATTTTATTTCTCTATTCCTTTGTTTGATTGGCTAATATTTTGTTTGTTAGCCAATGAAACAAGAGAATATAATACAAAATGAAAAACGTTTGCAACTTATCTAGGGGGGGTAGACCAGAAAAACTGATATTTAAAATCAGATGAACTAGTAGCCGACCCCAAAGTAATCTTTAAGGTGCGCGTCCATTGGCGCGCGCCGGACGCAGCAACGGATTGGACGGATTTATCTTGCTAATAAATGCCGGCGTTCGGTGCGAGCGGCTCGGATAGTGGACTAAAACTATGTGAAATCATACAAAGCAAAATAAAATCCGTTGCGTGCGGTGCGTCCGGCGCGGGCCAATTGACGCGTACCTTTAGAATACTAAAAGCTAAGAAGAAAGAGACTAACTTCTAGTAAGTAATCTTACTAGTGATCATAACTATAAACGTGGTAAGCGCGTGATAAGCCTATCTGTGCGTAATATAAAGATTTATTTGTGCAAACGCTAAGTACATAATGCTCGTACCTTCATACGAGAAACATAAATCCCTAATCCTATTTACAACGCTAAATGTCTTGGTGTAACTCATGTTAGTATGTTTGTATGGTACACATCTATAAGATAGCTGTCATTATTTTGTACCTATTAGTTATTTAGAATGTTTAAACTCTCATATTTACAAAATAAAAATCGGCCAAGTGCGTGTCAGGCCCCGCACAGAAAGGGTTCCTCAGTCATCCATAATGGTTTTAAAGTCGTACCCAATAGATAATTGTTATGTTTACGTATTAATGCGTTAATTTTGTATGATGTTTTCCAAGTGAGCGCCTTTTACAAGTTAAGCTTCTATAACTCCTGAACTAACAAAGTCATCGAATCCGTTATACTTTTCCTTCAAAGTTCATAATATGGACCACCATCACGATTTTTTCCAGATTTTTTGAGCCAGCCCTTTAGTTTTTAGAGGGGGGGGACGCTCTGTTTTTCCAAAAAAGTGCTCTTTAAAGTGAAATATCTCACAAACGGATACCTAAATCAAAAAATCGTCTTAGGAACCCTGTATTGTTTTTAAAAGACCTATCTAATGATACCCCACACGATGGGGTAGCTGTGAGAAAAAAATATCATCTCCACTTTACGTGTAGGGGAGGTACCCCAAATAAAAATATTTTTCATAATTTTATTGCAGCACTTTGTCGACGTACTTACAACACATATTCATGCAAAGTTTCATTTTTCTAGCACTTACTGTTTGGTCGAGGACGGACGGACGGACATGACAAATCTATAAGGGTTCCGAGTCATACATTTTGGAACCCTAAAAACGGTTTATTCAACGGTGTGCAGCTCTGTATACATGACAAAGGACAAATTAATTTTATTAAGCAGGTGTTAGGTGGGATTACAAGTTTATTATAAAGGCAGAATAGCGCAAACAAACTTTGGTAATCTAGAGTTTAAGTATAGATATGTTTAAAAAATTTAAATAACTTAAACATCATACTAATATGGATGTGTTACCTTCCCCCCGGAACGGCAGGGGGGGTTTCGTCTAAGGCTGAGGCGCCTCTTACTGTGTAGAATGGTTAAAGGTGCGATAGTTTCTTGCTCGAAGCGAAGGGTAACCGTAGCGACTCCGGGAATAAATCTCAGTTGTAAAATAAGTTAGGCAGGACTTCAGAAGCGGCCGATGAGTTCATGTAGCTCCTTTTGATTGTCAATGCAGGCCGCGGGGTTTAGTGGGTAGACCGGTTCTTCGGTAGTCCCACCAAAGCCCTTCGTCTCCCCCACGGAGGGTATGGTGCGAAAAGCAATGCCCCGTCAAAACATGGCGTTTTCCCCCGACCCAAAAGAGATGTGTTATGACTTATAAGTTTAACTACTATATCTGTCTGTATATCTGTATTTAAGGTCATAGCTCCTAAACGGTTCGACTGATATTGACTCAGTTTTTATTTTATGACATGATATGTTATGAACGTTTCTGTGATTCGGAGGTCACGTTAAGCAGTTGGTCTCAGCTGTATAATTAAGATAACAGTTGTGAAGCTTAGTTGAAGGCTTGCGGACGGCTTAAAAACATCCAATGGCAAGATTATGTAAACACAACATTGCCTTGCCAGTCCCCAACCCGTACTCGGCAAAGTTGGGACGTATTGCCTTAACCCTCTCCTGAGAGGAGACCCCAGCGCAGCAGTGGGACGTTATGGGTTGTTGATGATGATGATGATGATTTTTAATAAATATAAAAAGTCATTCAGCTTATTTAGTATTTAAGTACTTTGTGAGATTTCTAAGTAAGTATTGATATCTGAAAAGTATTTATAATTCATTAAAACTATTTAGCTATCAAAATAAAAAGTTTACAAAAATCTCATGAACTTAAAATAAGAAATAGGTTCTTCTTATTCTTTAAAAAAACATTTAGTTGAATAATGACAAACAGCATTGGACTATGTTTACAAAAAAGTCCTCATTCAAAGCATATTTTGTTTGTTTTCCCCCTATTTTATTTTAAATATTTAAGCCTACCAAAGTATCTCTACTCTGCCTGATGGAAAGCATTAGTAAAATCCAGGAGTAGGGGTCACTATCCTCATTGTGAGGGAGGCATTGCAGCATGGTGACCCATACCATGGCAGCCTAGTCAGATGTTTTAGCATCATTCTCCCTCTCGTCTTCATGCAACTGTTTAATGCTATCTTCAAAGTGGTATGTGGTAAACATATTGACTGAGACCCACAATCACACTGTAGATATAGAATACTAGAGATTTGGCAAGGATTTTGTTACTTCTGCCCAAGTAGATAAGTGCCTATATAAATTGATATAGCAAAATATAATCCAAAAACAAATTATCTCTGATTTATTGTTGTATAGAGGGACTTATTTTAAGTTATGTAAAAGGTTACGAAACTTTCTATATTCGAACGTTTCGAAAGGGTTTTATACTATTAGCTTTTGCCCGCGGATTTCTCCAGGATCCTATCATCACATCCTGGTTTACTTATCATGGCACTACATGGGAGGCACCAGCTTTCAAATAAAAAATATATCAAAATCCGTTCACCCAATTGAAAGTTCTGAGGTAACAAACATAAAAAAAATACAGTCGTATTGAGAACCTCCTCCTTTTTTGAAGCCGGTTAAAAATAGAAGGGATTGTTGGCCCGACTGTTTTAAGTCATGTCAATTATCCCATAACAAAGTCTTATAAATGCTAAAGTTACTTAGGATGGACATTTGTTACACTTTAATGCAAAAACAATGGAATCAATTTGGATGAAATTTGGCACAGAGATAGATTTTGGTCTGGCATAGTCACACATAGTAGACTAATTTTTAATCCAAAAAATGTAGGGTACTTTTGGGATAACGGAACAGTAGCAACCATAAGTAACAAGGCAGGCTAGCGGTAAGTCTAAACTAATATCATACAGAGGTAAGGTTTGTAAGGTTTGTTGGTAGTATATTCTTTTAGCATTAGTTACATTTGTGAGTGTCATAGGCTATGAAAAAAAAACCATGACATTCAACATACCTACATGCAGGCAAAGCCACAGGCAAAAGAGAATATAGATACATAAAAATACAAATAGCTTCTAAAAATATGTGTGTCACTTCACTTATACACAAATATTGCTAAGACCTCCTTACATCTTTTAAACTGGTGGAAATATATTGAAGGTACATTTGAAACTTCAAAAAACTTTTAAAAAATTCATAATAATTAACTGTAAAATAAAACATTTTGTTGATAATATGTGTGTTAATATAGATGATAAATTACACAATTATTGACACTACTTATAAATTACACACATTGAAGTTATAAGAATATTTTAAAATAAAAGTCTGCAATATAATAGCCTTCAATACATTAACTAGCAACTAGAGTCAGTAATGTAACGCTTTGAAAGTGCCTGAAAAGATCTGTCTGAACTAAAAACCCTTTGTTTTAAATTAGAAAACATTTGAACTACAACAATACCTACAAGCCCTTTGAAAGACAATAAATGTATGTATAGTAGCATTAAGTAGTATATGAATACTACATAATTATCCTTGTTAAAACACGTATTACGAAGTAAGTACCTAGTTAACTAATAAATACGGTAATAAATAATTAAATAGTATAATTATGTACTTACCCAATAGAGGCCTTCGTGGATCATCGGTATCCATATTTCAGTGTGTTGTAAACACGACACGAGTACATTTCTGTCCTTTTCTTATCTTATCATCATTCTAGCGATTTAACATTCATTTGTTATTGTTTGTTTACAATAGTTTGGATGTTGAATATCTCCCCTACTGACCTATTGTGACATTTAGTAAACATTGTCATTTTGACGTTTTCGGTGTTACAAAGTCTTGTTTAAGTAGATTCCAACAAAATACGGAGCAGAAATGTTCATGTAATTATCAAACCGTAATATGACTCAATAGAAATAAAAAAAAATATGTTGTTTATAAGTAAACAACATTACCAACAAACAATCGACTACAACTAGATTGAGATCGGGCTCAAAACTGTTCGAGAAAAAGTATTTAATTTTATGTTGTTCAACCTCTATACAATAGGCATTTTAAATGATTGCACTTATCAGGTCCAGGCTAATTCACTAAGGTCAGTTTAATTTCATCGAATATCAGGGAATGCAATGCTATGTAAATACCATGATCACTTTAATTCCATGCAGATAGCACATTAGGGTCATTAGGCCGTCAGGCTCAGTTGCCCTGAACATTTATGATCTATGGTATTCGTTATTGGACAGTCAATGGTTTGTTTCAAATAAAATGACTGACAAATCTACTGACAACGAGTTCAACCTTCATATTCAGTTCACCCTCAGGGTTTTGAAGGTCCACTGCCAGTCGCTCCATGGATAAACTAATATTCAGGTTAAATCAGTTGAAATAGAAGCTCAGCTCAAATAAACTTGGAAATAATAAAAGCAAGGAAAATGATCATGACTATGATCACTTTAACTGCTTTAAAATACAACGATACTGTATTTTACATAATTTAATTTATAAAAACACGTTTTCAAATGCATTTAGAGGGACATCGAGTTTGTTAGTTGGCAACATTGTTATCAGGTGTGTTATAAACAATGATTACATTCATTCATCGATCCCAACACTCCCAACCCAAATTCAATGCTAGAGAAACGCAACGCAGAAAATCTATAATATTAATGGTTAATGTTCCTGTACCTACTGTTTTTTCTAAACGGGTTTCTTATTAGAACAATAAACTAAGTTTATACAACCTATTTTAATTTTACATAAATATATTTAATGGTGTAAAATAGATAGTAAAAAATAGTCTTCAATTTATAAACACACAAATTTTAATATGGTAAAAAATTAAAGTATTCCAAAAGGCAACAAGAACGACGTTAATTAATAAAAATTCAATGTCTAAAATTGTATGCGCTGGAAAGACAAGTATGCCTGTCATTTTATTTATAGCAATGTGTAGTATTTTAGAGCATTCACGTTATAAAATTAGGTACGGCTTTTTTTTAAAAAAAGGTACTAGACATGCCTTTTACGTTCTGTCGTTTCCATATTTCCCGGCAATTTTGAATTTGGAACTGAGATTCAAAATTTTGAATCTCAAAACAGTTGAAAGTATTAGGATTAATGCTATTGTTTTAAACAGTAGCATTAATCCTAATACTTTCAACTTTGAGATTCAAAATTGTTTAATCACAACGGCGATTGGAATCTGTCAGGTTACGTACGAAATGAATCTTTCTAAAGAAAATTTTTATGCAGTAATTTTCTACAACTTTAGGAGAGGCCTAACACGGCTTCAGTGTTTTGAAGAGCTAACATCTGTGTTCAGTGGAGAAGCCCCATGTCTGCGGACTGTCGAACGCTGGTATTTAGAATTCCAGCGTACGTGGAACATACTAGTGTTAGTGACAAATCTCGCTTAAAACGCCCAAAATCCGCCTTCACTGAAGATAACATAATTGCTGTGAGACAACTAATTCTCGAAATCGTCATGTGTCGTATCAAGAGAAAGAGGCTCTATTAGGCATCTCAGGGACAATTAAATTAAACTTTTATAACACAAAATGTCAAATTAGGCAAGTAAAATAAAAAATAAAAACTCACAATGAGGATGATGACCCCTACTCCTGGATTCTACTCATGCTTTCCATCAGGCAGAGGAGAATCACTTTGGTAGGCTTAAGCCTATATTTATATATATATATTTATAGTTACCTCATACAGTATTCATGAGATGAGTAGGGGACACTCTGTAAGTATTTGGTATGCCATCACCACACGGAGAAGTGTTTAGATGAAAGCGAGCGTATTTCTATTCTAATCGACGTTTAAATTCCTTTAAACGTCAAAGGAAATGTAGATCATTTGAAGTTAACCATACTTATTATTTATTAAATAAACTAAAATATTAAGCACACATTACAGAAATAAATAAATAAATAAATATTTTGGACATCTGACACACCACATCATCTAGTCCCAAGATAAGCAGAGCTTGTGTTATGGGTACTAGACAACTGATATAAATACATAAACATACTTTTTTTGTAAATACATACATATTATACATAGAAAACACCCAGACTCCGAAACAAATATTTGTGAATCACATAAATAATATTTGGTCCGACCCGGGAATCGAACCCGAGACCTCTTGATCTGCAGCCGCATACGGTAACCACTAGACCAACGAGGCAGTCGATAATAATTTATACAAGAGAAAAAATAACGTTCGTATCGGCCCAATCATAATATTTTGCAACCTCATTGCAATTATCTAGCCAGCCCTAGCCAAGTTGCAAACGTTTTCCGTTTTCTATTCTATTCTCCATTCTATTTCTCTATTATTGTTATTCGGTTACTGTCACTCAGTCACGTGATCAAAACAAAATATTAGCCAATGAGACAAGAGAATAGAGAACGTAAAACGTTTGGAACTTAGCTAGGGGGGCTGGCTACTCTCCTAGTGCTGACCACCACAATTAATCTGCAACAGATGTCCACACTCTCTGGCAGGTCGACTTGGTAAGTTCGGGATCGGCCCTCTCCTGGTCTCGCTCAACGGTCTCTTTCTGGAGCATTAGAGCGTCACAGAAAGATACCTCTGCGCCTCAGCTCTTCTCACCCACCTGTATGACAGCAATGATTGCCTGCTAGTGACGAATTTTTTTTAAGCCGAACAATCTGCCTCACAGCATATGTCTTTGGGAGGAATGCAGTCAATTTAACACAAGACAAACCATGCGTGGGCAGTTCGGTACGGAGGTACGATACGATGTCATAGAAAAGCAGTGTTAAATAATCCTTTTGTTGGGTATACCCGAGTGAACCTCTTTTCCACCTGATTCTTTATAGACGGAACTTAAAAGATGACAACGTACTTGTGACTTGTGTAGGTGTTTATAAACGGTGCTTGTCTCATATTAACTCATTAATATCATTAAGGTGATTTGTCTGTTCGTTTGCTCTATTTATGCTTAGCTGCTATTTATGCTAGCTGGAGTGGCAGTGGGCTGGCCATATTAGCCGCAGAACTGAAGAGTTCTGGAGTGGAGACCGCGTCTCGGTAAGCGTAGTGTAGGACGCCCACAGGCGAGGTGGAGTCACGACCTGCGTAAGATGGCTGGCAGGAGCTGGATGCGAGAAGCCCAAAATCGATCACAGTGGTGTGCAATGGGAGAGGCCTATGTCTCGGGTTCGATTCCCGGGTCGGACTAAATATTTGTGTGATCCACAAATATTTGTTTCGGAGTCTGGATGTTTTTCTATGTATAATATGTATGTATTTACAAAAAAAAGTATGTTTATGTATTTATATCAGTTGTCTAGTACCCATAACACAAGCTCTGCTTAGCTTGGGACTGTTAGGAATAATCACTCATGTAAAGTAATACTGTTTCTCTGTACATCACTAGTTGGTCTTCACAACGACTCTATTGTCGATGGTTGCTTGTCTTTGTCTTTGGTCGTGTCCCTCCGTGTGTTACTAAAATAAATGTTTTAACTTTATCGGCCACTGAACTATTATTTCAATATATTTAAGAGGGACTAGATGATGTTGTGTGTCAGATGTCCAAAATATTTATTATTATTATCATTGACATTGAAACAAAAAGACGGACAACATTTTTAAATATCCTTTTAATGTGAGTACCGTACCGTACTTTAAATACTTTCGCATGCATTTAGTGCAAAGTCGTTAATTTCAAATTACAAACAGGCAAACTTATTTATTTGTAGAGATATAGACATCTAAATTCTACCTAATAGCTTAGCCTATACTTACTTTAAGTCATAAATATTATAAACAAAATAATTAATATTGTTATTATTAGCTTGCCATACATTTGAGTTTTACTCTGTCCCTATCTACCGTGTTCCTACAAGCTATGTGCCCTGAATTCCTAGATTTTTAAGTTCTATAAAGATTAGATTATTTCCAATATCGAATAACTCCATTTATCACTGGGCAAATGGTGCAAACGTTGTATATTTTACATCATCCACAATATTTTGTGGAAGATTTCAAATTCAGTTCACACTCAGGGTTACGAAGGTCCGATGCCAGTCGTTCGTTCGAAAAACAGATGTTCACGTAAAAGGTGCCGAAGGTAAACCTGTGTTTTATAACAAAAAATACCGATTTCAAAGAAAAACCATTCAGAGTACCCAAATCGCAACAGGTATGCCTATCTTCGTCTTCATCTACACTTTCCATCAGGTGAGATGGAAGACAAACGCCTATTCCATTACAACAATAAAAAAAAAAAAAAAAAAAAATTTGAGAAGTTCCCTCGATTTCTCCAGGATCCTATTATCAGGTCCTGGTTTAATTATCATGCGACCACATGAGAGGCACCAGCTGTCAAATAAAAAAAAAGAGTTTTTCAAATCGTTGAAAATCTACTCCTTTTTTGAAGTCGGTTAAAAGTTATGTCAAAAGTCCTGTAGGCATCTAATGTGAGTAAAGAGAGTGTAATAGGAGATCGTTTTTAGGGTTCCGTAGCCAAATGGCAAAAAACGTAACCCTTATAGTATGTCTGTCTGTCTGTCCGTCAATATGTAACAGCGACTTTTTTCAGAAACTTTATGAGCTATACTGTTGAAATTTGGTCAGTAGATGTATTCTGTGAACCGCATTAATATTTTTATACAAAACTAGAAATAATTTGCGCGAGAGACACTTCCAAAGTGATAAAATGTGTGTGTGTGTGTGTCCCCTGTAACTTCTAAAATAAGAGAATGATAAAACTAAAAAAAAATATATGATGTACATTACCATGCAAACTTCCACCGAAAATTGGTTTGAACGAGAACTAGTCAGTAGTTTTTAGGGTTCCGTAGCCAAATGGCAAAAAAACGGAACCCTTATAGATTCGTCAAGTCTGTCTGTCTGTCCGTCCGTATGTCACAGCCAATTATTTCCGAAACTATAAGAATTGTTGAAATTTTGTCAGTCGATGTATTCTGTGAACCGCATTAAGATTTCTACATAAAAATAGAAAAAACAATACATTTTGGGGGTCCCCATACTTGGAACTGAAACTCAAATTTTTTTTTTTCATCAAACCTATACGTGTGGGGTATCTATGGATAGGTGTTTAAAAATGATGTCGAGGTTTCTAATATAATTTTTATCTAAACTGAATAGTTTGTGCGAGAGACACTTCCAAAGTGGAAAAATGTGTGTCCCCCCCCCCCCTCTAACTTCTAAAATAAGAGTGTGATAAAACTAAAAAAAAATATGTGTTGTACATTACCATGCAAACTACCAACGAAAATTGGTTCGAACGAGATCGAGTGAGTAGTTTTTTTTTATTACGTCATAAATCGTAACACGCAATTTACCTTTCATCCAATCAATACACTAGTATAAAAACATCGACAAAAGTTACAACGAACTACAAGAACTTTTATATGATGTTACTTGCTGATACGGAACCCTTCGTGGGCGAGTCCGACTCGCACTTGGCCGCTTTTTTTTAATACGTCATAAATCGTAAACCGCAATTTTCAATCAATACACTATTATTAAAACATCGATCAAAGTTACAATGAACTTCAAGAACTTTTATATGACGTTAACTTTTATATGACGTTACCTGCTGCTATGGAACCCTTCATGGGCGAGTCCGACTCGCACTTGGCCGCTTTTTTGCTTTTTCGGAAGATTAAGGATATTTTTGCTGAAAATAACATTTATGAAGCGCTTTTCTTATTGAAAATCTAAAATACTTGTCAGAACCAGCAATCATAAAGTTTCAATTCAATTCAAATTGAATTTTTATGAAATTTTATATCTGATGAAATAAACAAGTAGTTTACGTTTAGAACATTAATAAATATGTTAGAAGTTTGCGCATGCATAATTTTTATCAAGTGAATAGAAAGTATTTAGGCCAAACATCGACTGATGCAATTCATGGTGTTTTTACGTTGGAAAGAAATTCTTTTATCAGGCGCTTATAATTTGAGTTAGATTTTTTTCAAATTTTGTGGTTCTGTTACCAGGATATCATAAATTATTATGGTTTATCTGTATTTATATATCTTTTCTAGAATAATGTGGAATATTTTCTACTATTATTGACCCATGGTGATTTATAACCGCCTAGTAAACACTGGAATGTTTACTAGACATAATAATGTAAGGCGCTGGACAAGTTTCGTCATGCTTCGCAACCATTTTACACAGACCTCTTATAGCCTGCTTTCTCTTCAGAAGATAGATTAAATCGTTTTGATATATTGAGATCAGGTTATGGTAGTTACCAGGATATCATAAATATGAGAGCAAATCTACTTAGGACAAGTGTAAATTGGATAGAAGGGACCTTTACGAAATTCTTTGAGGTTTTATGAGTTTACATTTACTGGCGTGGAAACGTTTGTTTCTACTTTTAGTGAGGTTGTATACCTCGAGGTATACAACCTCATAGAGGGTCTACATAGAGGTCGGGAGAATGATGCAGAAACATCTCACTAGGCCACCATAGTATGGGTCACCATGATGCATTGTGGGCTCTCACAATAAGTATGGCGACCCCTACTCCTGGATTTTATGTTTTCCATCAGGTAGAGTACAGTCACTTTAGTAAGCTCATTTACAAAAAACCTTTGTGTGGGTATCCTACACGTACAATTCAATACATGTATCTGAATATAATATTTCTGTAAACAAACACTTCATTTAAAGCTCGTTAAATGTAAATTGAGTATTGGATAATTAAATTGCAATTGCGGTGAATTTTACACTCTGTATTTTTACATTTATATGTATTGTAACTGTTTCATTTTTATACTTTTATGTTCATCAACAACCCATAACGTCCCATTGCTGGGCCCAGGTCTCCTCTCCAGGAGAGGGCAAGACAACATTGTGGCTATGTAATCTTGCCGTTGGATGTTTGTATGCTACCCGAAAGCCTCCAATAAAACTCCACGATTGTAATCCAATGATAACAACCGGGATCGACTGCTCGACTATGCTTATGGTATCATGCCACTAAAGGTCACCCATCCAGATACTGACCTCAGCGTCGTTGCTTACTATGTCCTAATTTTCATGTTGTTTGCCGCCAAAACGCACTGTTATTTTTCTTCTAGCCTAGGAGTGGACACACGGCCTACGGGCACGGTTAACGAACACCGCTCGTAATCGGTGTAAATACATATAAACGCATGGCGCATGCGTAAACTGCATTATTTCACTTACCGTTGTGAAGTATAGACGTATCCCAAGTCAAAACTTAGTTATTGTGCTACATAGTGGATTTTATATTTTGGAGTATTTTATTAAGCATTTGTAGGTAAGTATTTCTTTTTACTGTTTTTTTTTAATGTTAACGCGGTATTTTTTTAATCGGGAATAATAAAGTGTCTAGTAATGTGATGTGTTGATAAGGTAAATATAATTAATTGTCTTTATTATGATTGATTAAAAAAAATGTAAATAATAATACTTCATCATCATCATCAGCCTATCGCCTATAAGTTATCAATAAGTATTATCAATAATAATACTTATTGATAACTTATTCCGTACTTAATTAATTATACACGATTTTTACACAGCATTTGTAAACAGAGTTTTGCTTTTATATTATTTTTAAAAAGATTTCTATTATTACTAGCTTTCGCCCGCGGCTCCGCTCGCGTGTATGTCGGTTATCACGGTAGAAAGTACCCTATGTCCTTTCCCAAGTTCAGTTCTATCTTCATATCAAATTTCATAAAAATCGGTGGTTTAGGCGTGAAAGCGTAACAGACAGACAGACAGAGTTACTTTAACATTTATAATATTAGTAGGGATGTCAAAAATAGTAAATTCCACCTACCTATTGATTTCTTCTACTATTATTATAACTTTTAGTTAGATATCGACTTTTAAGTCCATAATTAACAAAAAATATGAGATTTTATAAAATAAATGTATTTCATATATTTCATAGATCACCTCAAATTCAAATTCAAAATTCTTTATTCACTTAGGATGCAATACATCTCTTGTGACAGGTCAAGATTCTACATGTACATTTATGCCATGTTCGCAAACAATAGGTAAAGCCGGAGAAAAGAACATGGCAATAAAAACTCGCGGCCACTCCTTTCAAATCGCCAATGTTTACATAGTTTTAATGTTATAAACCTGATATGGGGGTAAGGTGCTGCCACTAATATACTATACACCATGTTAGAGGACTGATGCAAATTATAGTGATTAAAAATTAGAACATAAGCTAATTTAAAAAAATAATTTAAAAAAAACAACAGCCTCGGTGGGTACAACATAGTAGGAGCATCTACTTACAACAAAGGTGTAAACTATATGTGCTCAAATATTGGCCAAATTACTGGTAACGAAAGATTAAATATAAAATATTAATTTTAAGATCAAAAGGAAGAGAAGAATGGCCTTTATTCGTCACATAGAATCTTTACTTACAAAAGTAACTTATATTCACCCTCTTAAAATACTATCACATTACAGTGTCACCTAATATTTATTAGATTGCTGATCTTCCTGCACCAGCTAATACAGCGACTTCAGAAGACTACAGTTATGACAGAGAACAGATATCTGTAGATCATACAAACACTTAGTTGGACCGATGTTGGCAGTGGATACAGTCAGTCGACTGGTAGCAGTCAGTTCAAGTCCAACCCAGCAACCTCTTGCTTAGAGTGTTTGTGTGATGTGTAGGGCCTGTTGGTGTAGTGGTTAACGATCCCAACTACTAAGTCAGAAGTCGTAGGTTCGATTACCACACATGACAAATCTTTGTGTGATGAACACGATCATTTATTCTGTGTCTAAATATATATTTATATGATAAATATTTAGAAATATTGTAGGTTTATACAGCTACTACGCCAGACAACATCGATGCAAAGAGAAGAAAAACTTGAAACCGACCCTATGCCAACCCCTCTGGCCAGCGTGGTATAGTAGGCCAAAACCTCCTTTCAAAGGAGAGGCCTATGTCCAGCAGTGGACTGTTGAAGGCTGTTGATGGTTATGATGATTGTAGGTTTTGACCGTGGCTTTGCCTGCGTTTACACATGACAGTTAGCTCGGTAAATAACTGACGATAGAAAATGACTGGCCTGCCTAAAACAGGGATGGTTACCACTCTTTGGAGGTGGTCTTAGTTCAGGGGTAGACGGCAATAGGCTGAAGAGAGAGATATTATATCTCGTATTTAATGTTTTTCTAAGTATATAAGATAATATACCATTGTCATACGTTATCATTAAACTGTGCGCTAAAATAATGGGCCGTTCTAAAGATACAGAAACAGAAGTTCTACTTCCTTTCGTTCTTACATTCTACAAAAGGAAGTTTTCGAGAGCCCGGTTTATTATACTGCAAGATTATTTATTTGTCTTTGACTACTTATTAATTTACCTTCTTCGACTGACATGAATGCCTCGTTGGTCTAGTACTTAAAGTATGTGATTGTGAAAATCCGATCAAGAGGTCTCGGGTTCGAATCCCGGGGTTAGACCAAAAGTGTTATATGGTTTTTAGGGTTCCGTTGCCAAAGGGCAAAAAACGGAACCCTTATAGATTCGTCATGTCTGTCTGTCTGCCTGTCCGTCCGTATGTCACAGCCACTTTTTTCCGAAACTATAAGAGCTACACTGTTGAAACTTGGTCAGTAGATGTATTCTGTGAACCGCATTAATATTTTTACACAAAAATGGAACAAAAGCAATAAATTGCGGGAGTCCCCATACTTAGAACTGAAACTTAAAAAAAAATTTTTCATCAAAACCATACGTGTGGGATATCTATGGATAGGTCTTCAAAAATGGTATCAATTGAGGTTTGTAGCATTCTTTTTTTCTTAACTGAATAGTTTGCGCGAGAGACATTTCCAAAGTCGTAATATGTGTGTGTGTGTCCCCCCCCGTAACTTCTAAAATAAGAGAATGAAAAAAATTAAAAACAATATATGATGTACATTACCATACAAACTACCAACGAAAATTGGTTTGAACGAGATCTAGTAAATAGTTTTTTTTAATACATCATAAATCGTAAACCACAAGTTATACCTTTCATTCAATCAATACACTATTATAAAAACATCGATTTTTATATGATGTTACTTGCTGATACGGAACCCTTCATGGGCGAGTTCGACTGATCTTCAGCAAAGTGTTGTGCATGAGTCCACAAAGGATTCCGAGTTTTTTGTTTTTTCAATTCCTTTATGTCCCCGTGCGGAGCCGGGGTGGGCGACTAGTTCCTTATAAAATCTCGGACTATGGAAGTTTGGCGGTGTTTTTCGCCCATGTCTCGGATAGCACGCTAACCCGTCGGTCCCAATTAACATGAACATCGATTTTATAGGGAAATCAGTGACCTCAAATTTATTGACAAATTGTTCAACTTCCGAATTCCGTATGCACTCTGTGCTGCGGAGGTCCAATGCCAGTTGCTCCGTGTAAAACTGATATTCAGGTAAAACTTTGAGCATAATAAGGGCTAGGAAGATGATGATGACTAATAACCTTCTCCTAAATAAAAATATACCTTCTTTTTATTATTTCATTGTTATATACATATCCTATGCATTAGGTAGTAGAGCCCCGCTGATTTCAGAAACAACGGGCCAGCTCGTCCGGGGCAGTACTACCCTCACACAGAAGACCATCCTAATAATGACAGTATTCTTGCTGTCGTATTTCGTTGGTGAGTGTGAGAGCGGAGGCCCAATAATTCTGCATCATTCAACCGGCCTTAGGAGGCCGGGAAAATGATGCAGAATTTTCTGACTAGGCCGCCATGGTATGGGTCACCATGCTGCATTGCCTACATTCGCAATGAGGATGGTGACACATTATGTGAGAACGATGTAGCAAGACGTGCACGTTAAAAGTGTCCATAGTACAACAAAATCAATTCAAAAATAAAATAATTAATTCAAATAAGCCGTGGCAACTAAGAGATGACCAGTCACAACTGACGGCACCCGTTCACGAACATGACGCATGGATCAGCACCATTCAACTCAACCATTTTGAAGGGAATCAAATGATCCGACACACGCGCCACCATCAGCGTGACATTTGATTGAGCATGACATACTCTCAACCGCCAGGGCAGATTCAAGTCAAGAAAAGACGTAGGTTCCAGTATAGGTAGTACAGTCACGCTGATTTCAGCAACAACGGGCCAGCTCGACCGTTGCAGTACTACCCTCACACAGAAGACCATCCTAATAATGATAGCACTCTTGCTGTCGTATTTCCTTGGTGAGTGTGAGAGCGGAGGCCTGATCATTCCACTAGCTACCATGATGTCGGTCACCATGCTGCGTTTTATGCACTTACAGCGAGGACGGTGGCCCCTACTCCTGGATTCTACTTATGCTTTCCATCAGGCAGAGTAGAGTGACTTTGATAGGATAAATATATATATATCAGTCACAGAAATCGAGATATATTTCAAGAGCCTTAGACGATTTATTACTTTTTTCATCATTCACTTTTCTCAAGGAAAGAAACCCGTTTTCCGACTAGGATTTATAGTTACGGCTGTGGCACCCAGCAAAGTGCAAAAAATAGGTTTTATGCTTAAATAGACGTATTTGCTAGACATATGAACGTTATCAGTACAGATTTGTTTGACTTTCACTGACATAGGCCAGCTAACAGCTGATTTACTACGCGATATCTACATATCTCTGACACTATTCGAAGATCTTCACAATAAACAAACAATTAGTCAAATCTTACTTTAATGAACTTTAAAAGGAAAGACATTCTTAAATACACTGTTTTTTGGTATATTTTCGCTATTTGTAAAATATCATTGATAGGTTTTTCATAAGCTTCTAAAATAATTAGAAAATAAAAATATTTTGCGTTCACAAAAAAATTTTTTTACACAACGCCATCTAGTCCTAAACTAAGCCGAACTTGTATTATGGGTACCTAACAACTGATATAAATACATAAACATATTTTTTTGTAAATACATAATACACATTATACATAGAAAACATCCAAATTCCGAAACATTTTTTACGAATTACATAAACATTTAGTCCGGGAACCGAACCCGAGACCTCATGCACAGCAGTCGTATGAGATAAGTAGATAAGTGCCAGATTTGAGACAACTCTATCAGACTATTAACAGACGCTTAAAAAATCGATAGGATTAAATTTTTTTTTAGAAAATAAGCTTCTCAAAATCTCAACCGAATGTTCAATTTTTTTATAAGAGCACATAACATAGCTAGCTTGTTCTGTTTATCTTTAACGAAGTGTATGTACACATAAATTTACTATTTCGACACCACAAATTTGATATTTCCTCTTAGAAACGATTGAATTAATTGTGAACATCATTTTATTCAGATGCAATAACTATAAAATAAGACCTTTGACATCCGACATTAAATTCGCAATAACTATGTTTGTCTTCCGTTATATTATTATGTGTTATTACAAAACCTAGAAATATTTGTAGTGTCTGTTCTGAAGGTACCCACTGAAGTAGGCACTATTAATGGACAGTGACTATACTGGCACAAAAGGAAAGATAGATAACTGGGCTATCTTGACCGAAGAGGTACTACGGTCTCCCAGGATACTGGTTTTAAGAAAGAAAAGTTGATATTTCGCCAACAAAAATAATACCTACATAACATAAAATGGATTTGCTGTACCAAAAATGGACTCAACTCAGTGCTATATTAGATGGAAGTCTGACGCAAGTTTTCAGTTAGGCCCAATTGACCCAGGCGTGATTTGAATACCACCTTAAGCAGTCAGTTCCTTTTCAACGGCAAGATTACGTTGCCACAACGTGTCGTGAATGCTTTTCGCACCATACCCTCCGTGGGGGAGACGAACAGCGTGGGGACTGAACTACGCAGGACAACTGTATTACAAAGAGAAGGAAGACTTAACAAGAAACTTATAATACTCCGTCAGGCAATGGTTGTTCCTCCTTTTTAAGAGAAGAAGTGATTTGGTTGATGTACCAAAGGCGGCCAGACTCAACGAAGACCAGCAAGATGTTATTGTACATAAGGGTGTATGTTTCACTGAACATATCTGTTCTGCAATATGTCTAGTAGTGTAATAGAAAAGACTGACGATAATGACGTGTTTCATTGTAATAGCAAACACAAAAAGTGAAATGTAACCAAGATTGCCTCAACGTATGAGGCACTGTGTCATGAACTCTAGTTCCATTTAACAACTCACTTAATCCGGTTTGTTTCAACTGTGTACTGTGCACGTTATCTCTGTACACTTTGAACTACACAAACCTGTCTCCAGTTATGAGTGTGATGAGTTATGAAATCTATCAGTTGCAATGTAAACACACTAGACAAACAAAAACCTTTGATCCATACTACTTATTCCTTACAATATCGTCTTTGAATATATTTTTTCTATGAAGCTAATCTTGAACATTAGTTTTTCCGCGGAGCGACTGGCATCGAATCACACAACGCTGAGGGCAAAATGAATTCGAAGGTTGAACTTGTTGTCAGTATATTTGTGGTCACTGACTTCCCAATAAAGATTGCTATAGATGTTCAAGACAACCGGGACCGAGGGATTAACGTGCTTTCCGAGGAACGGGCGTGAAACACTTACATACTCAGGGCTGCTAATAAGAATTTCTTGTAAAAAAATCCTAACTCACGTTAGACCCGATCCTGGAACTATCCCGAGACATCTTGATCGGCAGTTGCATACACCAATCGGCATTCGTTTGCCCCTATACGATAGAAAATAGACGGGTTAAATAATAATATTTCGCCACTGAACTGGTTGTGAATACTAGGGGAATCAAATAAAACCACTGTATCCTGATCTAGCGAATAGCTCCCTGATAGCTCAGATAGCTTCCAGATTGCTCTCTTTATTAAACAATATTTACATATATATGAGGCATTCGGTAACAAAAAATAGTGCGATTCAATTTACGGTACAACGCCATCTATCGAGCTTGACCTACACTACATATGATAAACATTCTTAAACATATTGCGTCAGACGTCAGACAACGATAAGTGGTGATCTGAACCAGTTAGATGCAGTACACGTCACACCACGCCCTGTTTAGACACAGTCTAGTCGAAAACTTTCAGTAAACAGATGCAATCTCTAAATTATGTTTTTTGTTTCTTGTTATTATAAGCGTAGATATGTTTTCTAAGAAAATACAGGATTGTGTATTGAAACAGCAACTGCTGCGCTTGAGCTCTAGGGTTCGATTCCTGGGTCGGACCAAATGTTTGTGATCAGCTAATATTTGTTTCCGAGTTCGCGTATTTTCTATGTATAATATGTCTCTATTAACATAATAGAAAATAAAAATACGTTTATGTATTTATATCAGTTGTTTAGTACTCATAACGCAAGCGCTGCATAGTTTGGAATTAGATGGCGATGTGTGACGATTTTTTCATACATTAAATGTCTGAAATATCGTCATCAAAGAAGAAAGATGTCCACCAGGTCGTTTAACTACCTTCTATTATTGACAGGAATGACATTTACAACCATTCAACATGCAACTAGAGTAGACAATTTAACTTTTCTTACCTGAAAAGGCTGACTTGAAATAAACTTTTTAATTTTCATTTAGCAGCATTGTAATAGTAGCAGAAGGCCAAAACCTCTGTTCTAATGAGAGGCCTTTTTGGCCTACATGGATGTATGTTTATGTAAAAACTTAATGAAAATAAAAAGAACCTAATTCATTATTAATCTATTTATGTAAAAACTTAATGAAAATAAAAAGAACCTAATTCATTATTAATCTATTTATTGCGTTATTTTTAACTTTCTATGAAAAATTGTACTATCATTCATCATCATTTAATCAATTTTATTTCTCGGGGCTCGGGGCCCGGGGCTCCGTTCGTATCCTAGGGATGTGAAAAATAGATGTTAACTGATTCTTAGACCTACCCGATACAAATCGGTCCAGCCGTTTCGGTCGGAGGAGTTTATATATTGGATGTTGTGTTACGAGTTATAGTTAAAAAGCGCCTTTTGAGTACCTTTTAATAGGAGGAGGTTTTATGTTTCATTGTATGTACTTATACTGTTATTGATTTTAAGTATTGATATATACCAGGATTAAATTCAGTAAATCAATGAGTCATCATGAGTATGTATTGCACAGACTGTCATATAATTTCTTGCTTAGGTATTTAATTAAATATAATGGTAGAATGTTCATCCGCAATACAAACATTTATCCTGCCTTTATTAGATTAATATCTACCCTTCTCATTAAGATGCCTAAGATAGAATGTTATGGCGGAAATTTATTCCCAACAAACAAAATAAAGTCTGTTTTCATAGTATTTCCATAATTTCATCAAATCCTTAAGTTTTACAGTAAAAACCTTTTTTTGTACTAAATTGCTTATTTTAATCTAATTTACATAAATCTGAAGGAATGATAGTACTGCGTATCCATCAACTACCGCCATCTTAGTGGTCTTTCAATCTATGGAAATCTTATTATTTGCTAAGTACCAGGACATAATAAGTTAGAGAAGGTAATTCTTCTTTCAATGAAAACTAAATTCAGCAAATGTTTCTGCCATTTCAGTAATGGCTCGAGTATGCGTTATCGGAGCGGGAGCAGCTGGCCTATGCGCTGCTAGGCACTTGCTTGTAGAGCCTTGCGTTGGCAGTGTCGATGTGCTCGAGCAGGCTGGCCAGCTCGGCGGTACCTGGGTGTACACCGAAGACGTTGGATATGATGACTTCGGGCTGCCAATACATACTAGTATGTACAAAAGTTTGAGGTGAGTTTTTAATTATAAACAACATTCGAAATAATAGTAACAATAAATTCGACATTTCACACCTGCCCGTCTTATTTCTAACTAATCTTGGCTTACATGATTAGCACACGCATATTATAGCAGATGATCGTGCTGATCATAGAATATTCGTGAAAATTGAACCCAGGTAAGCAGTCAGGGAACCTGTTCTTATTTATTTTACTAAATCTTTCGTTGTCCAACCTACTTCAATGCCAGATAAAGCCCTCCCTTACGAAATCTATGAGTGGAATAGTTCCATACAGTTAATAGGTCAACGAATATGACACATTAATTATGTTTATTTATTTATTTATTCTTGTTGTCCAAAAGCATCATAGCAACATCGGATTTTTTTTGTCACGTGATCGATAGAAAGGTCAGAGGCTATCTACCAGGGTAATATAGGTTGCAAGAGATATTAATAAGTATTTTATACATTCTAGAAATATATGTATAGGAATTTGAGCGGCTGTAATATAAGTAATCTAAGAAAAGTAGTAGAAACAGTAGTCTGTTCATAGATACAAAACAAAAAGATCTTGTGAATTGTGTAAAAATAACACGACAGTGTTATCATTGTTCTCTGTGTTGTTGTTTACAAGTTGACCATCCGCCGTTTATGTTGCCCTAGTAGTTCCGCTTCCATTTCGAAGGAAATTTATTATAAGTGCCGTTCAAGGTAACTTGCTTTGCTTGAACTTGTAAAATTATTATTACTATCATACTTAATTTTGTTCTCATTGTTTATTGCAAAAAATACTACCAGCGGGAGGTTATTTAAAAATAAAATCGAAATAAGAAACTCCTCCTTTTTTGAGTCGTTTAAAAAAAATACATGCTCCACATTTTTGCTTGTCGATAGGAGAGCCAATAAAACATCTTATCACGGGTTTGATTTCCAAATAATGTAATCTTTGTATCTGTGAATGTTGTCGTTAGGTTTATGGTTTCTTTAATAATTCTGCAAGCATATTTACAAAACAAAGCCATCTATTAAATAAATATTTCTGACATCTGACACACAACATCATCTAGTCCCAAACAAAGCAGAGTTTGTTCTATGGGTAACTAGACAACTGATATAAATACATAAACATACTTTTATTTTGGCAATACATATTATACATAGAAAACACCCAGACTCCGAAACAAGTATTTGCAAATCTTACAAACATTAAGTCAAACCTGTGTATCGAGACCACTCGATCAGCAAATCAGTCTCATTAAACATACTCAAAGCATATCAACATACAGGTCTGACCGTCAGAGTTAGTTATGGTTTGGAATCTATTTAAAATACCTGCCTTTTGATTGCATTAGCTCGTCCCTAAATGGCGTAATTTTACAAAGCCCTTATGCTTCCTCAATGAACACTCAATTATTCAACTCTGTTGTTTGTTTAAAGGAACAATCAAACAAAACGTTACTTAGCTTAAATTACAAACTTATTAGATTCGTATATCTACTTATTATGTTATTCTAATTTCATCCGACTTGAAAATAAGAGGCGGCTGTAAATTCAGCAACATTTTCTTTATGTTCAAAGCTGTATATGTTTTTTTTTTAATGTGAAAGAAACTCATTATTTTTTGTTGAAATAAAAATATATTAAAAGTGAAAAATTAAAATTTGAAGAACACAGTTTGTTTAAATTGAAGACATTGAAGCTAATAAACTCTTCATGACAAAAACTATTTCATGACATGTTCTCAATGCATGAGTTTATTCCGTTTTCCAGGACAAACCTTCCGAAAGAAATCATGGGCTTCCCGGATTTCCCGATCCCAGAGAGCGATAAGTCGTACCTGCCAGCTAAAGATATGCTCTCCTTCCTCCAGACATACGCAGACAAACATGGAGTCACCGAACTTACCAAGGTAACATGAAAGTTAAGAGATAATTTATTAGCTACTGTATTTCCTACACCAATCGCCTTTACCCAACAACCGCCTGTGTGCATTAAAAAGCTTCCTGATAAACAAGACGGTATTTTTTTTATTATCTTAGGAATGTGTCTTTTATTATATGTTTTACTAGCGGAGTCCTGTAGTTATTGTTGAAAATCGCGAGCAACGCCGCAGAGTAATGATAGTCTAAAAAATTAGCCTAAGTTACTCCTTATGTCATCAGCCATCTGAAAGTGAAAGTCGTATCAAAATCGTTCCAGATATTACGCGGCACAATCAGACAGACAGACCAAAATTTTAAAAATTGCAGTTTGGATGTCAGTACTGTATATATATGTATATGCATTTTGTAAAAAACTGTTCATTTAATATTACATTCAGACACTCTTTATTTGTATTGATTGATATTATATAAAATCCGTTATAACTTCGAAAGATCTGTATTTATAATATGTAAAAAAAAACACACCGGTTTCAAAAAAGGTTGGTTTTCAATTCATTTATTTAATTATTCTTTGTGAACTTCATTCTCTCATTTTTAGAAAGAGTTGTGTTAGAGATGCTTCGTTTAACTTTTTGATATAACATTACTTCAGATTTGTTAGATTTGATTTGACTACCTCGTTGGTCTAGTGATTAGCGTATGCGACTGCTTATCAGGAGTTCTCGAGTTCGAATCCCGGGTCGGGCTAAAAGTGTTGCTGAGTTATTTTTGTAGGAAATACGAAATAGCAGCCCAGAGTATGGAAGTTTGGCGGTGATTCACGCCCGTGCCTCGGAGAGCACATTAAGCCGTCGGTCCTGGTTGTCATGAACATCTATTGCAATCGTTATCGTTATGGGGAAGTCAGTGCCCTCAAGTATACTGACAACTAGTTCAACCTTGGAATTTCAGTTCTCCCTCAGGCTCCGTATAAAAACTGATATTCAGGTAAAATCAGCCAACCCCAAATAGGTAATATTGGGAATAAAGGCTACTAAGAAAAAAACAATACCTCAGATTTATATTGAATAACAAGCAAATTTTTGCGAAGACTACTTTCGACGTTTGTTAAAATGACAGTAATTAATAGTCAAAAACCACCATAAGCCTTCTACCTTCTTGCAGTTCCTTCACCACGTGCAGATGGTAATACCGAAGGAGACCGCATCTGGCACTCTATGGGACGTAACCTTCAAGAACCTGAAGAATGGAGTAATAAAAACAAAAGAGTATGACTACGTGTTTGTCTGTAACGGGCACTACAATACACCTTTTATACCCAGTATACCAGGGTTGAAGGAGTTCCAAGGTATTTTTCTTTAACATTGGAGCTTACCAAAGTGACTCTATTCTGCCTGATGGAAAGCGTAAGTAGGTAGTAGGGGCCACCATGCATTTACCATGGCGGCTTAGTGAGATGTTTCTGCATCATTTACATCATTCCCCCCCCCCCCCAAAGATTTCACCAAAAATTGTTATACCAGTACCAGTTGTAATAAAAAAATCTTTTCTGGATATTCTAATTCTACGTTCCTCAAAATCTCTGTCAGACTTAGATAAGGGTAACTTACTCAACATATTCAAATAAATCGTTAAAAAATTGGCGGTGGAACATGAGATTTCTGGCAGTTGGTCAAGCTATCAATCAAAAATCCATAATGTCCCACCGCTGGGTTCGAGTCTAAGGGTTAAGGTCATACATCCCCACGCTGGCCGTGTATTTAATTTCTCCGCAGGTGAGGTAATGCATTGTCATGACTACCGCGTACCAGAAATCTTCACTGGAAAAAGAGTACTAGTCATAGGAGCAGGACCCTCTGGTATGGATATCGCATTAGAAATCACCAGCGTCACAAAGAAGGTGATCCTTAGCCACCACCTGAACCCACAACCGAGGACTAAGTTTCCAGACAACCTGGTCCAGAAGCCTGATGTCGTGAAGTTGGATGGGCAGAGAATTTACTTCCAAGATGGCAGCGAAGATGAAGTTGATGTGGTGTTTTTATGTACTGGTAAGAGAAATTGTCATTTTTAGGGTTCCGTT
The DNA here is from genome assembly GCA_932526445.1 of Phragmatobia fuliginosa. Lineage (NCBI taxonomy): Eukaryota > Metazoa > Arthropoda > Insecta > Lepidoptera > Erebidae > Phragmatobia > Phragmatobia fuliginosa. The sequence continues at coordinate 1,991,626 of OW052066.1, read as the reverse complement.
GCCAAATGGCAAAAAACGGATCCCTTATAGATTCGTCATGTCTGTCTGTCTGTCTGTCCGTCCGTATGTCACAGCCAATTTTCTCCGAAACTATAAGAGCTATACTGTTGAAACTTCGTCAGTAGATGTATTCTGTAAACCGCTTTAATATTTTTACACAAAAATAGAAAAAAACAATAAATTTTGGGGGTCCCCATACTTAGAACTGAAACTCAAAAAATTTTTTTTCATCAAAACCATACGTGTGGGAATCTATGGATAGGTCTTCAAAAATGTTATTGAGGTTTCTATAATAATTTTTTTCTAAACTGAATTGTTTGCGCAAGAGACACTTCCAAAGTGGTAAAATGTTGGTCCCCCCCCCCCCTGTAACTTCGAAAATATGAGAGTGATAAAACTAAAAAAAATATAAGATGTACATTACCATGCAAACTTCCAACGAAACTTGGTTTGAACGAGATCTAGTAAGTAGTTTTTTTTTAATACGTCATAAATCATAAACCGCAATTTACATTTCTTACAATCAAAACACTATTATTAAAACATTGATGAAAGTTACAACGAACTACAAAAACTTTTATACGATGCTATGGAACCCTTCATGAGCGAGTCCGACTCGCACTTGGCCGCTTTTTGTCCTCGACGTAGTAGTTATAAAGAAAATATTGGGCTGTAGAAAAAAATCATAGAAATTGACTAGTTACTCTTGTGTTTCAATAGTGAGAATGATAGCTTTGTTACATAATAGCAGAAAACTATTAAATATTAATGTTTAAATGCTGTCACCTGAAAGAATGAGGGTACACATTCAGGCAATGGTATGATTATTGGTATTCCTGAAGATTAGGTGCATAACATAATATTCTTATATGATTCTTTGAATTGAATTGAATTGAATTGAATAAACTTTATTGTACACTATTCCGTGTGGTGACGGATTAAGAATACAAAGTGTCACCACCCATTCCATGGGTGTCGTAAGAGGCGACTAAAGGAACAAAATAAGCAGCTAACATCACTGCCAAGAGAAGGAAAACTTGAAACAAACCCTTTACCAACCCGTCTGGCCAGCGTGGTATAAGTAGGCCAAAACCTCCTTTCAAAGGAGAGGCCTATGTCCAGCAGTGGACTGTTAAAGGCTGTTGATGATGATGTACACTAGTTAATACAATATACATAAAACACTATATAAACATATCGACCAAGTTCAAATGGCGGCCTTATCGCTAAAAAGCAATTTCTTACAGGCAACCTTAGGATGGAGAAAAATTGCCGTGAAAAATAAACGAGTTTCACTTTGAAATTGTATAAAAATAAATAGTGACTTGGGTGGGGTCGCAGGTGGCGACTGTATGAGAACAGCAACATACCGGGCTCTGTGGTGTGCCTTGGGAGAAGTCTCATCTTGGGCATTTAAAAATTTGTTTTTTTTTTTACTAATCTTATTTGCAATCGATTTAAATATGCAAATTGTAATTTTATAATTTATTGCTCTGAAACTGTCACGCTTTCCATGTCAAAAAAAAAATGTCGTAAGTGATGCCTACTAGTTTGTTCTCTTGTTTACCAGGATACCAGTACAATTTCCCGTTCCTCCACGAGTCTTGTGGTATTGTGGTGGATGAGAACTGCGTGGAGCCTCTGTACAAGCACTTGGTGAACATCAGGCACCCCTCCATGTGCTTCATCGGCGTTCCTTACTACGTGTGTGCTTTCTCCATGTTCGACCTTCAGGTAGAAAGTTCACTGCTTTAATACGAGTCGTTCACATCATCAATCAGCAATGCATAATGTCCCACCGCTGCGTTCGGGTCTGCTCTCAGGAGAGGGTTCAGGCCATAAATATGATAGGTAGAAAGTCATTATTTGTAAAAACATAGTGTACATACATTGCATGCAAGATATCAATCATTTTAATAGTCTCAGACATGTTTAGCCGCATTCAGGCCAGTCTAGTGTTTATCAAAATATAGCCACAGCTTCACAAAATATTATAAATCCAAGCAATTACCTACACAGTGATTAATTAACAATAACATTTTAATTCATCAATAATAACTAGAATCGAAGTAAAAAAAGTACAAAAATAATATACAGACAAAATTAATCTGTTATCTTATAAATAAAATTCTCGTGTCACAATGTTCGTTCCCTTAATCCTCCGAAACGGCTTGACCGATTCTTATGAAATTTTGTGTGCATATCGGGTAGGTCTGAGAATAGGCCAACATCTATTTTTCATAACCCTAGGACGCGAGCGGAGCCATAGGCATCAGCTAGTATTCATATAATATTCTATCAAGTAAGTGAGCTTATTTCTTATTAATTCGAACATCATAAGACTTGAGGTAAAATAAATTCATAATGGGCACTCTGCTAATTTTCTTGGGAAACAGCGTCTTGGGAAACGTAATGTCAGACACCCACATGTCAGATGACAGGACTACTTTGCGTAAGAGGACTGGCAGAGATTGGATGCAACGAGCCGATGATGATGATCATGTGTGTAAAAATGTTAATTTATTTTCTGTTTGTATACGTATTTTTGTAATTCGAGGATGTTATAGCGCATACATTCGAAACGGAAACTTGATGAGAAAGTGGCAACTACATAAATAAACACACTATTATAGGTCATGTAACCTTTTTGCGGTAAACTACGGAAATGAAGTAAAACACGGATGTGAACATGCATAAACTTGTTCTTGTTATTTATACATACAGGATTATTTTCTGTGGCAATATGGTTCTGATATAAAAATATTTTACAAAAACAACCAACATCTTGTCATACATGATCAGAAAATTTTGTAATAAATAGTAATAGATAAATGAAAACTTCTACGGAGAGGGCTATGTCCAGCAGTGGATTGTTAATAGCTGCTGACGATGATTAATTTAGGTTGCGTTAATTTAGGCCTCGTAAATCAGCTGGGAGAGATTCAGATGTCATTATAACAGCTGTTCCCCTTCCATCTTAGGCGCAGAGTGGCACACCGTGTGGTTTGTCTAAACTGAAGTGTTAATATCTTTGAACTCTGTGTTGTATGTGTAGGTGCGGTACTACATCCGAACAATGAACGGCACCTTCCGGCTGCCTTCGCAATCAGACATGACCCAGCACTGGGAAGAGGAGAAGCGAGACCGCTCCGCACGGGGCTTCTCCAAGCGGCAAACGCATATGATGGGACCTGACCAGGTAATCACTGTTGCATACCTATTTACTTTCGACAGCTTATGTCGTCCTAGTACTAGATTAACAAGTAGTAGTAGATTAACAAATTGCAAAATGTAAGCAATACTAGTTTTTAACGTGTGGAAACCCCCCCGAACCGTCACCCCGCCTGGGGTTTACGCCGGGGTGGTGTGTCGGACTCGAGCCGACTAAAACCACACCTGTGACCTCTCTGCGCCTGTCTTTAGAGGACCAGGGTGTTATCTCCTTCTGGACCCCTCCCGGCAAAGCAATACTAGCCTGGTTTAAGGTTTAGATAAATCACCATTCAAACACATTGACTTTTCCATTCTTCGGAGAGCAGGAGTTAAACAATTGGTACCGATTGCCATGCGAATAAATTTCGTCACGGATAGTTGAAGCCCTAGACCGTGAAACGTCTGTGTTGTTCTATGGTTTAAAGCCGACCCCAACTAAATTTGGGAATAATGCCCTACGTGCCATGTCCTCTCAGTAGCGTATACATTTAAAGAATACCTCTTTAGACCGCTGCAGTGTCAGTACCTTTGCCCCGTCAGATCTCTCTTTATAAAAAGATTTGAACCACTCACTATACCACGCTAGTCAGAAGTGTTGGTATTGTAGTGATTTCTCTTTTTCTTAGCAGTGCTAGCACAAGTCCATGACCACCTCGAATTGAAAAAAAACATTTTTTCGTCAAGCTTTCTGATAAATTGGTACATTGACGGAAAGATGATGATCATCAGTGACTCTGTTATCAAGTTAACAGATTGGAAAGAGATAGCGATAAACTATTTATAAAACAGTATGTAGTGTTTGAGTATGTATCTTTCTTTAGACTTATCCATATAGGACCCTACGAACATCCTTCGTATCTAGATAAAGCTATATTTATAAATGTTAAATAAATTTAGGGAGTACCTAATATCACCAAAATTGACATACATAACTAAGATGTTCTGAATTATTTGACCTCTTATATGGATTAAGGTCTGCTCCAATTCGTTATCGACAATAATAATTGGAACAAACAAGCATATTTTTTTATCAACACTAAAATCACAAACAGCAAAATGGGTATTCAAAGTACCTATCCAATGTATTCCAATCTAATCCAACGTATTTATGATATCCTAGTCAATAATCAATACTAACATGCACAGCGAAGGTCCTAATGTAAATAAAAAATATGTTACATGTTGACCATGATCCAGGGTAACTACTACATTTCGCTTGCCTTGGAGTCCGGCGCGAAGTCTCTGCCCCCAGTGTTCACCAAGGTGCACAATGATTCCAGTCAGAAGTTCATTCACAACCTGACTAATTACAGGAATAATAGATACCATTTTATTGACGATGATAGTTTTATATGTAATTAATTGACTTATGAGATCCTGGTACTTTCAAAAGGATAGTGCCTTTTACACTTGGAAATTACACAAAAACGTTACATTTAAAAGAGATGACGTTGAAATTATAACGATAAAAATATTTTACTTCTTAAAAATCGTTTTTTCTTTCATATGGAATTATTGAAAACCTTTTCTTTAACTTTAAGTAAGCATAAGCTCAAGAAATGGTGCGACTCGTCTACAAAAAGTTATACGAGTCATTATAAAAGTTAGATTCGATGTGCGAGTGTACCGAAAGACCATAGCGATATTTCTCAAAAACAGTTCAAGATTTAGTATTAGGTTTAAAACAATTGTAGAACTGTATAGAAGCAGAAGAATGTAGAAAGTAAATGACATATTCATTCTTTTCATCAACTCCTGTGTCTTAAAGATTTTTTCCAATCACATTTATTCATCATAATCAATCATAGGTATTTCCTTAGAAATAAGGTTTTTGCCTGCTTGTACTACACTGGCAAAGTTAGTTTGTTTAAAGTTTTCAGTAAAGTAATCTCGCCCACGGGAAGACGGTGACGACACTTTGTTTCACCATTCGGACTAATGTATTATCGATCGATAGGTATCCAATCGAATGAAATGAATTGTAAAGCAGTCGATCCCGTTTGTCATGAACATCTATGGCAATCGTTATTGGGAAGTCAGTTTCCTCAAATTTACTGACAACTAGTTCAAACTTCGAATTACAGTTCTCCCTTAGGGTTGCGGAGATCCGATGCCAGTCGCTCCGTATAAAAACTGATATTCAGGTAAAACCGGTTGAGCTAGTAACCGACCCCAAATAATATTGGGAATAAGGCTAGGAAGAAGAGGTATCCAATCGAATAAAACTGTAAACTAAGACCCTAAGAGATTAATTAAATATATGTGAGGTTTTTGTAGTATCTCATAGTATAAATTCATTTAAGAATAATTATGTAATTATCATTGTGGGATGTTAACAATAAGTTTGACAGACAATAATAAAACACTCAATGAGTAAATATTTTTTATTTTTAATGTTTTAACTATTTTTTCTTACACAAATTGTTAGTTATACAGTTAAATATTCGGAAATATTTATTAATTTTTTCTGGTTTCTGAGTTGTCTTAAAAAAGTATTTTGAAGAATACCTTACAAATAACCTAAGACAGTCCGTCAGCAGTGATTGTCATCCCCTGGATTGTAGGAAAGAGCGAATAGTGTGTGCACCTGTGTTTGCGCACCCACTCATGCACTATAATATTATTATAGTATATTGTGTATAATTTGTAAGTATTTACAAAAAAAGTAAATTAATGTATATATATCGGTTGTCTAGTACCCATAATACAAGCTCTGCTTAGTTTGGAAGTAGATGGCATTGTGTATAAGATATCCAAGATGTCCGAAAATAGATATGGGTAGTAAAACCATGCTAATTTCAGTACTAATGGTTGTCCTCGACCGGGGTGATACTACCCTCACAGGGAAGACCAACCAGTCGTGCAGTCGTATTTCGTTGGTGTGAGACCGGAGGCCCAAAGAAGCATCTCAATAGGCACACTATTGGTCACCATGTAGCGTTTTCTGCATTCGCCAATAGTATGGTGCCCAATAGTTTAAGATTCTACTCATGCTTTCCATCAGGTAGAGTAATGTCATTTTGGTTGATCGTCGTGGTCAAAATCAACTAGAGGTACATCATCATCATCATCATAATTGTACCTAGTAAGGTTATAGGGAGAAAAGTACGCAAAATACCATAATTACAAAGAGGAAGAAAACTTGGAACAAATTATATACCAAACGGTATTGTCAACCAAAACATCTTTTTTGTAAAGAAGACTATGTCCAGCAGTGGAATTTTCAAGGCTGGCAAGTTTGTCATAATCGTTATTTACCTCCTTAAAAATGTAGACGAAGTACTGGTGTACCTTGATTTGTGTATCAAGGTATAGATGTTTATCACTTAACGTCAGATGATCCTTGACACGCTCGTTTGAAGTCTATGCTCGTAGAACCTCTCCTTGAAGCGACACCGTAGTCCTGGGTGACGCAGTTGACGTTTTTGGCTTTCTAAAATTGATTCCGTCCATATACAGGCGGACTTAAGGCACACAGTAATTTAAAAATATTGATGACTAGCGGCGATGTTGTCAATAATAACGATTGATTAATCAGTTGTAAAACGCGGGAAACGCCGCGAAGCCGGTATAAAACTGGTTACCTAGTTTCCCTTTATTTCATCAGTAACCTGCTAGGACTTTCTTGTTTGGACTTTCACTGGAAAGTCCCGCAAAAATTGTTCCAGCACGGTTGAGTTTAGTTGGAACAAAGAGAAAGTATTTTTTTTTTAATTCATTTTTTCTGTTTTGTAACTCTCATGTACATTTAGTATAAAACCATACATTTTAAATTACAAACATACACTTCAATTGTTTGTATAGTTTAACAAATAACGAGCATCCATATTCGCACGATCTCGGCAATTTATGAAATCGAAACCTGTTTAATTTGAGTCTCTTCGAGTATTTACTTTTCCCTGTTAAGGCAACTATCCATATAGTTCGGGTAGATGGCCTATGTTCCTTCATCAATAGCCTTTAACAGTCCATGGCAGGCGTTATAAAGGAGATTTTGGCGAACTATACCATGCTGGCGTGACGGATTGGTCTGCACCAATCCGTCACGCCAGCATGGTATAGTTCGCCATATAGAAACAAACCCTGCGGTTTGTTTCGAAGTTTCCTCCTCCTTGCAGTGATGTCCTGCGTAGTTTGCTTACATATGCTCGCTACACGCGTATCGACTAATCTATTCACAATGCTCCTAGTGCGTCCACACGGTTCTGATATCGACAGCGATCAACGGTATCGGGCAGATACCGTTGATCGCTGTTTACCCTTTTATTTTTTTGTCTGTGCGCAAATCCTCTCGGATACCATCAGTTGGTGGTTATGTCGGACTCGAACCGACCAAAACCGCACGCCATCACAGGTAACAGAGGCCGAGGAACCAGGTGTACCCTCGCAAGGAAATTCCTGGGACCCCGACGTACCTCAGGTCACCCACAGCTTGTAGCTAGCCCCCTCCTGTGAGAGACACCTACTGTTCCTTTCCCGATCAACAAAAGGGCGCGCGCTTCTGTAGCGCTTACACCGCCGCCCCGTCCTGCTTCTGCTAGGGTGAAAGATGGCCTCATCCGTCACCCCCAGGCGGGCGCTTATGGAGGACGGAGATCGGTTAAGCTTAACGATATCTGCCCCCCTAGCTAAGTTGCAAACGTATTTCGTTTTCTATTCGATTATCTTTTGGCTAACGTCACTTAGTCACGTGATCAAAACAAAATATTAGCCAATTAAACAAGAGAATATATTATTATAATCGAATAAAAAACGAAAAATGTTTGCAACATGGCTAGGGCGATGAAACGATTTCTCATACTCACGTTCGATATATTTTTACAAATCAGTGTGCACACAAAAGTTGGAACGATTTGTCGAAACGTCTTACGATAACCATGAGATGAATTGGGGTGTTGGTACTCCATATTTATTCCTATTCAGGCATCACATAGACATCACTAGTAATCAAACATATTATATATACATATACATATTATATATACAAGATATTTGATTTTTCACCAACACTACAAAACCTAATCTCACTGTAATGTTAAAAGTGTGTACTTACCCCAAGGTCAAGTTTATTAAATAAAAGAAACAAAACAAAACGTTATTTATTTACGTTGTACATAACAATTGTAATATAACAAAACACCAGGCGTACAGAATTCGCGAAGAGTTGTTACGTTGAAACTGTCCTTAATTAACATATAGTGCGCCAACCACGTCTTGATAGTATTATCGCTTGTGCGAGACTGAGTACTCTGTGTAGTGCACTTGAGGAATAAATTTAATACAACAGTGCCTCTGTATTCGAGGTTATCGAATGTTTGCCTTGGTTCACTTGGGCGAATGTTGATATGCTATATTATCGAACCAAAACAAGGATATTATTGTAGCACACAGTCACATTTCCTGTACACTTCTTTTCATAACTTTGTTGTCAGACTGCATTCTGTCATATTTTTTAGAATGCAGTTTTATTAATTTTTCTCAGGAAGTAATAGAGCCACCCTGATTTCAGCACGAATGGGCCGGCTCGGGGCAGTATTACCTTCACACAGAATACAATCCTTATAATGACAGCATTCTTGCTGTCGTATTTCATTGGTGAGTGTAAGACCGGAGGCCCAAACATTCTCCATCATTCACTCCGGAGGCCGGGAGAATGAGAATTATCTGATCAGGCCGCCATGGTATGGGTCACCATGCTACATTGCCTACCCTCACAATGAGGATAGTGACCCCTACTCCTGGATTCTACTCATGCTTTCCATCAGTCAGAGTAGTCACTTTGGTTGGCTTAAATATATAAAAAAAAACATCAGCCTTGTGCAGCCCACTTGAACGTAGGCTTCTCCGGAGACACAAAATCTATGCTAGATTTTGCTGCTTAATAATTACTAACTAGGTATGTTGGTTATCGTGGTAAAAAGTAGCCTGTCCTTTCTCAGGTTCTAGACTATCTGTGTACCAAATTTTATTTACATAGGTTTAGTAGTATTGTCGTGAATAGACAGATTTTACGATTCACCACAATCTTTCTAATCCACATATTTGTATTTTAACTGATTTTCAAACAGGATAAGGAGGGTGGTGATATTCCATATTCATAATGCACACAGAAAGCCAAGGGATTTATTACTAATTTAATTAATTTTATTGTATCTGTTTTCAGGAAATATACTACGCCTCATTAGCAGCTGAGGCGAAAACGAAGACCCTGCCTTCAGTTCTCACGAAAATTCGAGAAGAAAGTTCAGAGAGATTCCTCCATAACTTGAAACACTACAGGCAGGACGTCTACAAGATTATAGATGATGATACATATGAAATCATCAGCAACGGCAAACGGGAAGTTCTTTGTTGAACCTACTTAATATGTTACACTCAGTATAATTCTAGCTTTAGTTTGTAGATAGTACTTTTCCACAGTTATGATACCCTGGTACTACTGGAATAAACATGTCTGTACTTGTTCCTTTTTAATTCCTGGTACAACTTCCGTCCGTAATATTGAGAAGAAATCTTCTCAATATTAACAATATTTTTCAAATAATAAAAATGTGGTGAAGTTACAAGTTGTTTTAATAAAACACAAAAAATCAGCCAAAAATATTTTATTTAAGCGTATTTATAATCTTTATATTATCAATGCTGATATATTATTAATCTTTATTCTAATATTTGTATGGCTTCCCATTCTATTACACGCTATGATTGCTTAGAATAATTCATAAAATGTGACAACAGCCTCAAGTTATGGAATGCCAGTTCGCTTCCTGGGACTGTTCCAAATTTTATACAAATTATTCCTATGTTAGTATACGTACATCGGGCCGAGCCAAATATTTTCATCAACAAGTTTGTACTTATTGTTTATAATAACTTCACTTTACATACTTTTTTAGTTTTAAAAAATAAAAAAATGTTACATTTACGTTTGTTACAAAAATACCACATTTTCTCAATATTGTTACCGAAATTCGCATTTTTGTTTCTCTAAATATTTGTCTCAATTTTTTTCACCAATATAGTATTTATTGACAGTATGTAAAGATATATTAAATCAAAAAACCTAATAATATAACTTATGTTTTAACTTACGCCTACAATCTACTCTCAATAACAAAAAGTACGTCACGCCATGTTGATGTGATAACGTGACATTACGAACTAAACTATAGACTGGATCTCTTATGCACCTAATCAACTGCCTCACGCATTCTCATTTGGCCTCTGCCTCTCACACAAAAACATTAGGGTTTAGGTTCTAAGGCTACGACTGTCTATCATGCAAACCTAGGCAAGTGTCAAATATTCATTCTTCAATTCTATCAATCAAATCAAAAAACCATTTTGGATTGGAAGAAAATGTAAAATAGTTTTTATTCCTATGAGTATAAAGTCACTATAGGTGACATCACAAACCTCAGTGTTTGGCTCGTAATATTTGATAACGACAATTAAATTTTATAGTTAAAATGTGATTTTTAATATTGATATTCTAACCTTGAATGACTTTTTTTTTGCTCTGATTGTACATTATTTTGCCTCAAAATATACTGTTGCAAAAATAATTAAACAAAGTATTTATATTTGGAGAAATTCACCATGACTTTAGTGATAATTGAATAAAGTGAGTGCACTAGTCACGTGATAGATCGTTAGCCATTAGTCACTTGTCTAAGCCTACAGATGTGACATACACGTGGTTAAGGCTGAATCGAATCGACACTATCCTACTATCCCCACCGGCCAGTCCGTACAAAACCTATGCTAGAGCCTACCCTTGGTCGACCTACCTACATCCCTGTCTTTTCAGTCCCTTAAACTTCACGATATGAATAAAAGGATCCAAAGCAGGGTTCAATCATACCCTGTCCAAATAATATAGTTATGCACTAATTAAAAAATATATATGTATAATATATATGTAGATTTTACAGTAAAATGGCAACATTTTAGGAGTACAAGCATATGAAATGAAATCATGAGTTAATTAGTACTTTTCCCAACTTATTTATATACATCTTAGACTACGGCGAACGTAAACGAGCAGTATCAAGCGTCTAGCACCATTTTGATATAAAGTATAAGTATTTCATTTAACATAATATTATCAAACAAGAAAATATAAAGAAATATCGATAAAAAAACAATCAAATAACAAATAGCTTTAAGATCCAGAGAGATATATGTATTCTTGCCAAATATTATTTTGCAAAAATCATCCAAAATAAGACTAAAGTTTAGAACAGATAATTTTAGAATAATGTGTGGACTAGCTAAAGAATTATTGCATTTCAAGATAGACATTTATATCAAGGAAAACTACGTATACATAAAAAACTTATTAAATATTATACACGAATAATACATCTACACACTGAGATTACAGCGTTTTATGTATAAAAAATTAAATCACAAATCATCACCTTAGGTCTTGACCACACCACGACCGGTACCGACCACCGCACCAACTTCCATTCGGTTCATCGACCACAAACGCTTCAACATTCCAACTGGATACCACTAAATATAATGTAACGAGGGTAACTTTAACAAAATTGGATCGTCTCCTAGGGACGGTGAACGTAATATAATTGTCACAATTTGAGCCTCAAATCTACATTGTACTTCATGACCTGTATAAGTGAACCTCCACAAGCTATCAGTTTAAAGGGACAACATTTATATTTCAAAAATCTATTAACACGCTAACATCAATATACATTAATTGTGTACTTTGTCTGTCCCTGGGACTGTACTGTGAAGAGATTAGTTCAATGTCCAAGATACTTTAATTGCACACAGTGTAATAATATTAAATACTGTACAATGGTACATGGCCACTTGCACTAGGAAATAGGAATCCGAATGCGAATTATATAATTGGAAACTTAACATTACAGAATCCATAATCATGGTTTACACTTATCTTAATTAAATACGAAATATATAGATGACAAAAAAAAATAAAAAGACACGATTAATAGTCATTGTACTATTCATTAGTAAATGAAAGAGATAGAGAGTTAATTTCACTGGTTTCCGATCTCTTTCTTCTCTTTAAAACAACAACTGCGAGTACCAGGGCCCCAGATTATTTTAGGAGGTTTGGTTCGCGAACGGTATGTCGGGTTCCATACGCAGCTGTTGTTGAGTAGGGTCGTAGTTCCCGGCGAGGTAGTACACGTCGTTGTTGTCGTAGACGCAGTTGTAGCGCGCCGGATCATCGCCCATGCGCTCCTTGTACTGCGCCAGCGACAACACCTCGCACTTGTGCGAGATCGTCTGTACGTCATTCTCGTCAGTGTGGGGCGATTCAAACAAACCTCCCTGAAAATGAGACAATCTTGGTGAGTTCGGGCTATTTCTGTAGATCATGGTGAGATATTTTATATAGTACACAAATATCTCAAGATCTAATCTAAAGACCAACTAAAGAATTATCTTTTCATAATGATCAGATACACTAAAATGAATTCCTAAGGAATTAAGAAATTTGCAGTGACGAGTTAACAGTACGGAGTGTCATCCAAGTTGTAACTAGGGGAGCAGGGAACAATATCACTGTACAGACCCTATACTAGTATCATTTGATCAGTGCCCCAAAAGCTCCTTTCAAAGAGAGGTTTATGTCCAGTAGTGGATTATCAAAAGCTTTCACTCCACACAAACTCCTATAATTATGTCCTCCTAGTAGAGTGAAAATAATTTATGAAATAAAACACTAACCGGATAATGTAGCTGTCCTGTACATCCCACTGTCTCTTCGGGATGGTAGAACCACTTGACCCTGACTGCCATGGCTCCACGAGCCTCCCACAGCGCAATGATACGCCCAATATACGGCCGGTCAGGTCTGCCAGTGGACAGGAATACCGCAGCGTCACCAACCTGGAAAGTTCGATAACATCGTCTAAGATCTCTGTGCTCATTTAAAACCTACTCGTATATATTCTTACAAGCGTTTCGTGCTCCAATGTTTTTTATTGCTAATTTTAAAAACAATGAAAAAATATATAATAATCTAAGTTAGCATCATTAATTATGTATATTTGTGTCGTAGGTGAATCGAAGGGTAAAAATCGACCACTTAGATAACATCGCCCCGTGTGTGCTGTAATTGCTCGTCACCTACGTCGTCTCTATTGGTGGTCTCTATTCATGCCCGTTTTCACGAACTATATTTAAACAATTTCCTTACTAAGTATCCCCTTACGTAGGTAGGTAGCCATTAAATTTTCAGAGATATTTAAGCACTTGGGTGTTCCCTTTAGGTTGGTGAAAACAGAAATATCTCTGTTTTCTAACTCTCTCTTAGTGGCCTCTTAAATTTAGTGGATGTTGGTAAAAACCTCCATAATCGAGCAAATCACGAAGGATAGCATCATTACAAAGAGAAGGGAAAGTTAAAAGAAACTCTTTAACCACCCGTCCGGCCAGTATCAATAACTTTTTGAAAAGACGTTTCAGTCCAACAGACACTCATGGCATGTGTAGTAGAATAACTTACCGACAAGGTTTCCTCGCCCCGCTGTATGGCCCTGTAAAAGAGTTTCCTGTGTCTCGGACGCGCAGTCCGTCTGTAAGCGGCGCCGAGCCAGTGCCAGAGCGCACCGCCCGGCAGGAACGCCGCCATCTTGCTCACACCGCACCCGCCGTCTGAAGACGTCGATGAAACTGTACGGCGTTTGGCCTTCTGAAACAGCAAAATATTTTATTAAACTTAAAATATCAAAAAGATAGGTTGATCTCTCGGTCAACCTTCAGATCATTGAAAAATGTCACGAAGAACTTAATCTATAGCCGGTTCCAAAAATAACGGGTCAGTCACATAAACCAATAACGGGTCAGTCACATAAACCCGAATATCTCCCGAACTACGTATGCCATCCTAATGAAACGAAGACTGTTCAATTGAGAATTTAATTATACAGATAAAAAATAAAATAAAACTTAGTTACACCCACAATATTAATCTTAAATTAAAAAAAAACTAAAGTAGTCATATTTTTCATAAGATTACATTTTTTTTATGATTGTTTTTTTGCTGTTTTTCATCACTTTCTTCATTTAATACTTTGTATTGCCTCCACGTGATGAAGCCTCCAGTGATGAAATTTTATGAACCGTTATTTTTGGAACCGAGTGTATAAAAGTGTAACAGGTCAGTTTTGATTAAGATTGAAAAAAACATTAATTAGTAATTGTATTATTACCTTCTTTGCAGCTGTCTCTTCCTCGAGGCCAATTCCGCTGTCTTTTAAATTGTCTTTAGGCTCTTCCTCCTTTTTCAATGTAATTTTCCCCAAATTGCTAAAGTCTAAGACTGCGTTCTTGACCAACGACTTTTTAGACAGAACCGCCTTCTTAATGACAGTCTTCATTTTTTCATCTGGAGACTTCTCCATGGCGATTAAGGTAGATAGCCTATCATTTGAATCCACGGAATCTTCATTAGATTTATTAGAGTCTATATAGTCCGATGAAGATTTTTGTCTTTGGTGGTCATCTCCGGAAGAACTAGAATGTTCTTTGCAACTTGAATGATGCCTTTTTCTGTGTTTCCGATGGTGTTTCTTGTGATGTCTCCTGTGTTTACAGTGTTCCTCACAACATTTATGTTTTTTCTTCTTCTTCTTCACATATTCTACAGAGTTAGGGTCATCTTCGCTCGACTGGCGTTTTAATTTGTCTTTTCTGTGTTTTTTCATTTTTTTTCTGTCTTTTCTGTCGTCATCGTCTTTTGGCACCGTGACCGGCATTTCTGATGTAGACGGCTTTGGATCTGCTGTACTTGTCGTGGCAACTGGGTTAAGATTTTTCTTCTCTTCTGCGCTTACACTGGTATTTCTTCTCCTTTTCCCAAGAGTGAATAACGGATTTTCGTACTCTGGAATCAAAAATGATAACGTATATATCATATATATCTGACATATAAAATAAAAACTGTAATGTTATTTCGAATCAAATATACTGATATACTGACCAACAACAGGATAATTGGGTTCCAGGAACTTAATATCTTCGATGGCTATTCTCCCGGAATCGCCGTCATCGAATTCCACGGCGACGAATTTATCGTCGTGAGGATCTGGGGATGAAACCGCTACGGTGCCAGGATACAGACACCTGTACTGCTGTGACCAATATGCACACACCCTGGTTCCAGAAGGCAATTCTGCTACAGAAGTAGGGCTAACTTCCAAAATCTGTAAAAAAAAGTTGAGGTTAGCATTAAAGTATTATGTTTATTATTTTAAAAGAATCTACAAATAAAATCTGAAAATCAAAGAGATCTTACAGCATCTCTCAAGGTTTCTTCTCTAGACAATATATGAGGTTTGTTGCCCCTTTCGCCATCAAGTGTGATAGCATAGACATCGGGTGCCTGCACCGCGCTTACTTTGCCCGCATAGAAGAGACCTCCCCTGGCTGTAAGTACTCTCGGCGAAGAATCCAGCTTGTCTTCTGTCAATGTACATCTCGATACAGGTTGTGGAACTACTTCCGTTGGTTTTTCTTTAACCTCCTCATCAGTTTTGTCTTTCGATCTATGACTCTTTCGTCTCTTTTTCGCTCGCCGCCTCTCTTTTTCACTATCACTGGAAGCACTGGCGCGTCGCAACGCAAATTCAAGTTCTGGGATATCATCACGTGAATGTTTTCTCGCTAATCGGTCTACTTTTTCTCTGTTTTTTTGTCTAACTTCATTAAGACTCTCCATAGAAGAGCTCGCTGAACGGTTAAGGCCCCATTCCCCGTTTTCATCTTCTTCCGAACAAATCTTCATAATGGGTTCAGCTTTCAATTTAGGACGCACTTTGCTCGTCCTATTGGGCTCTTCTCTCGAAGGTTCTCCTCGTGAGCATAGAATACCACCACTTTTATTCAACTTTTGTTTCGCTAGCAAGTAGCCAACAAGACTACTCTTTGATTTTGGTTTTTTCGCTACTATTGTCTCTGTGGAATCAGGACTAGATACCTTGCGAGGTCTGCCAACTTTGCGTTTTTTAGAGGATCCTCTATCAGAATCTGGTGATAATGCAGGTGTGGATGGCGCGGTGGAAGTGGATAGCGTTTCCAAGGGAGGATTTAACGCTTTCAGCTGTGCTTTCTTCTCATCAAATTGTCTTTCCAAATCCAACAATCTCTCGCGCATGTCTTTTTCTATTGCACTGGCGAGTGCGTGGGCGGACCGGACTGTAGGAGTATGTGTGCATGTTATGGAATTACATGAACAAGCTGTTACGCGTCTTAGGCTTGTCTCTAATTCTCCACCACTACTTCTACTCTCGTCTCTTTCTCTTTCGCGTTTATGTCGGCGCATCTTTTCAATTTTATGTCTTAACCGTTCTTCTCTATCACGACTACGTTTACGCCTCCTCTCACCGGATGAGTCAGCATCTCTATTTCTATGTCTGTCCTTTTTATGAATTGAAGATTCCACTGATCGGCTTCTTTCGGTTGGACTAAGTAAGGGCTCAGTTTTTATCAAAGGACTGGTTTCTACAGACGTAGCGGTTGAAGGACTATCCTCAACCTCCTCCATGAACCTTTGTTCGGCTAAAGCACATAACAAGCCTAGACCATCTAGTGAAGGTTTTGCTTGTTCACCATTATTGGTATCCATAGGCGGAAATTCAAATCTTCTATGAGGTTCTGCCTCGGTTCTTGGAGGAGATTTCGGTGAAGTTTTTATCATAATATTCAGTTTAGTAGGAGTTCTTGTGTCGATAGTCAATGGTGTGGGATCTATTACTGGCATACTTATTCCAGGTGTAGTGCGCTCAAACTGTTCAATACTATTTGACAGAAGTTCTAAGCCACTGACATCTACAGGCAGTCTAGGCTGCGGTGTAGTAGTTTGAGTTATAGGTGTCGAACGCGACGTGTCGATCATTAGATCATTAGATCCCACGCTACTTGAAGTATCTACTAATGAGTCGTCTCTTTCTATAGCATCTATAGCTTTTTCCACTGCACCTCCTACCGAAGTTGCGAGGCACTCCGATGAAGAATCCTCAGTTGAATCTATAGAAGATGGCTGTAATATCTGTGTCTGAGTTTGCATGGACATCATATTTTCTTCGGGGTAATGTGCGACTCCAACACAGGCCACGTCTCTCTCATCGTCATCAGCATTGTTAGGCGACTCGTCCTCGTCGTCTATATGATCTGTTTGGTTAGATGCGTCTTTATGTGCGGGGGCTTCAGGCGCTTCAGGAGGTGGCGTAGGCGGTGTAGCGGGCGATGTCGCTTGACTCCTGCACACTTGTTGTTGTTCTGCGAAATCGGGTTGGTAGTACAAATGCGTCGCAAGCATTGATTGCGGCACTGGATCGGGTACGTATGTTGGTTGTGGTTTTTCTTGGGGTGGTTCTGGTTCAATTTTGATTAAATGGGGGGTGATTAGAGGATGCATGATTGGTTTTCTTTTATCTGCTGTGTGAGCAGGATGAGGTTGCGGCGCAGGTGCCGGCGCTAGTGTTACCAGGCGCGTAGAATGCGTGTGAGTATGTTGCAGAGTCGCAGTCGAGGCGAGAAGATCGCCGGACAGTAGTTGGAGATGGTGCGAATGATGCGGCGCCGGGGGTAAGAGTAAAGGCGCAGAGGAGTATGGAACTCCGCCCCAAACAACAGCAGGCTGCAGTTCTGGTGGCGCAGGTAACAGAAGCAGCGCTCCTGAAGTGGGTTCTCGGACCAGCTGGTACCCACCGACTGATGACATTCCACCTCCTACTGTGCCTACTCCCCCGACGCCTACACCGCCGACCATCATACTCTCCATTGAGACTGGCGCTGAAAGCAAAAATATAATCTTCATTATAACACGAGTTTATTATTATATAGTTACCAACGTTAGTAATTGAGATTAAGTTATCAACTCTGCTTAAAGATATGTCTTCGACTAAACTTTAAGTCACTACAAAGTTTAGACGACATAGAAGATATTTACCATAACCCTAGCGTTGGATAACAACGACGAGAACGTAAAAGAATCACACGATATGTAAACGAATATAGGTCGCAAACTGCTACTAAAGCAACTACCACCAGTAAACGTTAATAAAATATAACTTGCAACGATCAGTAGTTTTTCTTTCACTAATTATTGTAAAGAAGAATAAAAAAGAACGGGATCCTATCAACCATAAGATATTCCACTCTAGCATCACATAAGCTCATTGCTCAAATCAAGTTATGAAAACATAAATATGATTATTTCAGTGATAACACGAGGAAGACAAATCAATTCGCTAAAGTTACTATTTTAGTACCTTAAAAAAAAACTTGCAACTACGAAACATCTAAATATGACAAGGTAATAACTATAATTACTTTCTGCCGATCGCAACGAAGACTGCACTCGCACAAGCACTTCTTCTCCCGATTCTCGACTATGCCGATGTCAGCTATCTAAATCTCACTGAAGCACAACTTGATAAGCTTGAGCGACTACAAAATCTCTGTATACGATTTGTATTTGGCCTACGAAAATACGATCATGTCTCTGAATTTCGTCAAATGCTCAAGTGGCTTCCAATTCGCTCTCGCCGGAATACTCATATCCTTACTTTTCTTTATAACATCTTGTTTAATCCCAGAGCCCCTTTCTACCTCAAAGAACGGTTTAAGTTCCTTAATGACACACATAACAAATGCCTAAGGTCATCTGAGAATTTGAGACTGGCGATGCCTCTGCATTCCACAAAGTTCTATGACCAGTCCTTTACGGTTGAAGCTGTACGCTTGTGGAATGCATTACCAGTAAACATTAGAAAAGCGCAAACAATAACTAGTTTTAAGAAAATGATTCAAGAATTTTATACTTCTTAGCTAATCAAACGCAAAATTTGGGTATTATGTGAATGCTTTAGTTATAATATTATTGATAGTTATTTAGATATTGTATTTATGCATACCATTGGTATGTATGTATATATGTGTATGTATGTATGTATGTATGTATATATATAAATATGTGTGTGTGTGTGTGTATATATGTATATGTATATATATATGTGTATGTATATGTTATATTCTCTCTCGTTATATTCATTAGTAGGTAGACTATAATTTTTAAACTCATTGCACCGTCAACTACTGTTTTCCAGATCATTTTAATCCATCCCAAGGTTGCCTGGAAGAAATTGCTTTCAGCAATAAGGCCGCCCTTTGTACATTACATTTAAGTCATTTCTGCTCTGTTTTATGAATCTGTAACACGGTGTACAAATAAAGAGTTATCTATCTATCTATCTATCTATAATTATAAAAACAATGACAAAAAGCAAATATACAGGGTGTAACCAGACGACTATCGAAAACGAAAGATGCAGCTTCAGCACCCCAAAACCTTTTAAAAAAAACAGATAGTTGTCCTTAAAAAAAATCGTAGCCGGAAAAAACAATGTGGCAAGATTTTTATTCATTTCAGTAGCCAGCAATGTATTGCGTACTGAGTAGGAAGGTGAATGCCTTTTATAACTATTTAATTTAACTACCTACGCATCGTGGCGTCGGTAAAGTTGCCTATTAACGAAAATACCTACTTAATGACTGTATTCTACTTACCTAATTCGGCGTTAGCCTCGGTCGAACCAGAAATGGCTTAATGGTGATAGCACAGCTGATTTTGTTTGTAAAATCTTAAGCACCGTTTTAAGCGATATTGGGGTTCCATGATCTCTAATTAACTACGTCGCAGTTCGTGTTCCTACTCGAAGATTTCTCTCAACAAGAGCTAAGATCTGTTCTTCCACTCGAAAATCAAAAGTCGAAAGTCAGCCGTGATGTCTCTAGCTTCAGACGGTTCAGGTACCTTCTAAGGTAAATACGCAAGGCCCGTGATGGATTTTCGCTTCACAAGATAACATAATCAAATGTCCGTATTCCCTCGCACTAAACATTATAATATAAATAATCACATCACTGTTTTAATAAAAGTATAATAAAAGTAATAAGAATAACTTAACACTAAAATTAGGTAAAAGGAGCATAACCTACTAAAAAACTACGACAAAAATTTACTTTCGCGAAAGTTCGTCCGGCCAGTACAAACATTGAAGACCGACTAGTCGTCGTAGCCAGTAACCAATACGATATACATAACAATAATATTAGACAAATTAAAGTTCTTACTTCTTTGATAAACTGCCGCCGCGCCGCCGAAAGGCGAGTGTCCCTTTGATGTTTGCCGACAATGCGGCGGCGACGCACGATACGCGCGAATACTGTCTTTAGGTATTAATGAAATGATAGAAGTTTCAAAGTTCTATGGCTGGTTTCCTGGTCAAATTTTGCGTTTTGTATAAGAAATTTTATACGAACAGCACGAAAACAATATTATTATTTTTCCGTTCGGTTAAAAATAAGAACATGTGCGCCTAGTTGAAATTTTGTATTTTTTTTATGGAATAGGGGAGGGGGGGTGTTTCGGTTTTCAGTGAGGCCGTGGTATCACTCTGGTCGAACCTCGTCGAGTTTAAAGTTATCCAGCGTGATCAAGTAAATGAATACCATTACCTAAGAATTTAATATAATAACGTAGGAAAATAAAGTTTTGTACCTACTTAATACAAATTTATCTACATAGACAATTGTTTACGCAGGTGCACGCTTCATAAAGTTAGGATCTTACATTTTATTCCTTTTTAATATTTAATCTACCTACCTACTTCAATATCATGCATTTTGTTTAGAACTAATGTTTCTTACAAGTTCTGTTAGTAAAATTACGGCAGGCTGTGCTATCTATGTACTATCAGTTAGTAGGTAATTACTAGGGCGAGCGAAGCGGTCATTGAACCGCGCGCGGACAGTTGTTGTCTTGGTACAATGACCTATGCCACCTGATTTTACTGTAAAATACATTGCAGTTTTATTGATTTTATTAGTTTTTTGGTTTTCTAAATGAGATAATTAGTTTGTTAGGGTCCTGTTATGTTGTACTATGTGTATGTAACCGGAAAAATACAAAAAAGAAGTTAAATAAATTAACATATTTTTTGCGGTTTTTTTTCGCTAAACATATTCAATATCATGATCTGAATGCAACCTCCAAGTTTTTGATATCAGTCTTTTTACACCCTGTATAACAACAACCCTTAACGTCCCACTTCTGGGCTTGGCTCTCCTCTCAGGGGAGGGTTAAGGCCATACGTGCCCACGCTGGACGAGTGCGGGTTGGGGACGGGCAAGACACGTTGTGGCTACGTAATTTTGCCGTTGGATGTTTTTAACTCCTCCATGCCTCTGACTAAGCTTTAAGACTGTTGTATTATGATAACAACCGGGACCGACTGCATAACGTGACCTCCGAATCACGGAAATGCTTATAACATATAAAACCAGAAACGGTCACCCATCGAGGTACTGACTGCGCCATCGTTGGTAAATGAGCGTAATTTCCCGACCGGAAAAATCAAGGAATTACCATGGATCACACAAATAAGAAAATATGTTTTTTCTTGTAAGGATTTAAAAACATGTAAAATATGAAATAATTGCACAAAAGCAGCAAGTACATAAGAACCTTATCTCAATTATTGTCACGGGTGATTAAATGGATCTAAAATATTGTCAAAAACAGATATATGAACAAGATTTGATAAAACAAAACTACCTTTAGTCGTATAGTAAAAGCGCGTCATTTTTTTTAATCTACAAATTTATTTCGTCTTCAGATAACGGTTTTGTTATGAAATACTATATGGCATGCTTGCATTCATAAATAAAGAAATAGAATAAGTCATCATATCGCTAAAACTCGAGAACGTCTAGACAGATTTGGCTAATTTTGATCTTGAATTATTTGTGGGAGTCCAGAAAAGTTTAAATTAATTTCATTTTTTTTATTAATAATGGATTCCTTTTGTTTGTTATAAGTTTACTTTATACAAAGTATAGATAGGTCTTCTATTTATCGATTGAGGCAGTACGAAGTCTGCCTGGTCAGCTAGTTTTCATATTTCTAATCACTAAGGCAACAACAATCTTGTAGATAGATATAATTTAGCAACTTTTTTCCTTATTTTTCTGCAACTAAGTTTCAAAGATAAACCTAACTAAGGCCACGTGGACTTGTCACTTACACTACTTATACACGTAAGTACATTATGCCACTCCGTTGAATATTTTATATTAGTTTATATTCAACAGATGCGTTTCCGGAGACGAGTAGGAATGTTAATGTGTTCGGTGGGAAATGACACTTGTATTGAAAGTCGGAGAAAAATACCAGGACAACATCAAATGTTGATGGTAGTTTTGTGAACTTCTTAACACGTAGTCATTTAAACAAAACTTAGTAAGCAACGAAATACATGCAAAGGTAAGTTTTACGAGTGTTAAGTCGTAAGGGTACATTTTAAAGTAACATGCAACCTACATGGTGCATAATTGCAACTATTTACATAAAATGTGTAAATTATACCTGCTGGTTAACCTCCTGACCGTTTATGGGGTCCTGGTAATTAGGTACTTATACGGGTAAGTACAGGTGCAAAATTACGTTCATAAAATAATAATAGGATAATTAAGTAGTAAGTATATATATTTTTTAAACCTTCAAAGGACTATAAAAAACTAAAAATTGATGGCGGCCTCACAGTAGATTTAATCTTGACTATTACATACTAGGGCTATTGCCCTTTATCAACATTCAAGAGGGTCATGTGCATTAGTTATGACTCTGGTCGTTGTACCTATAGGTATCTATAGATAGATGGATAATAGATGAATGATTACTATGCGACAGATTTTTGAAACTTTATCAGGAACTTTATTTATCCATTTATTTATATGTCCGAAATATTTAATACTCTTCAAAGATATTATACAAAGACACTCAATTATCCTTACTAATATTATAAACACGAAATTTTGTGATTATGTACATATGTATATTTGTTGCTCTTTCACGCAAAAACTACTGTATGGATTTTGATGAAACATCATAATAATGTACCTTAGGTATACACCGGAATAAAGAAAGATAGTTTTAAATAAAACATCACATCATCATCATCATCAGCCTATCTCAGTCCACTGCTGGACACAGGCCTCTCCCATCCCACACCATTCTGATCAATTTTGGACTTATCGCATCCCGCTCAATAAAAATAAAACATCACAATAAGTAATAAATCTCTTAATATCTAATCTTAGTTTAGTCATATCACTATTAAAATATCACTTAGCAAGTAAAACTAACAGAATTTCGATTATCACTTTTTTCAACATTTCGATAGTAAGTCGATATCACCACGTTTAAATCGATGTTAGACGAACCTTCTATGAGAATACCTTTTATGACATAGCTCTGGCCGTGATCACTACTCACACTGACGCGTATCACCTTCGAACCCGTATCTAAGTAAACAGTTTCTTAATCTACCTTTTTTGATATTACTGATACCCATCCCTACTAATATCATAAATGCGAAAGTAACTCTGTCTGTCTGTCTGTTTGTAAAGTTTTCACGCCTAAACCTATATCTAAAGATAGATGGAACCTTGAGAAAATACAGTTACTTCCTATCGCGATAACTGACATAGACGCGGGCGGTTATTACCCTCTAACCATCACAGTTAAAGTTAACTACCAACACCCCCTTTCTTTTAATCACGATTATTATTTTCTAGTTCTTGTCTGAAATTCTAGGCTAATCTGTGCCTATCTAAAGCCGGTTCCAAAAATAACGGGTCAGTCACATAAACCAATAACGGGTCAGTCACATAAACCCGAATATCTCCCGAACTACGTATGCCATCCTAATGAAACGAAGACTGTTCAATTGAGAATTTAATTATACAGATAAAAAATAAAATAAAACTTAGTTACACCCACAATATTAATCTTAAATTAAAAAAAAACTAAAGTAGTCATATTTTTCTTAAGATTACATTTTTTTTATGATTGTTTTTTTGCTGTTTTTCATCACTTTCTTCATTTAATACTTTGTATTGCCTCCACGTGATGAAGCCTCCAGTGATGAAAAACAGCAAAAAAACAATCATAAAAAAAATGTGACTGACCCGTTATTTTTGGAACCGAGTGTATATTACGTACTTGAAAATAAATATAAATATTTCGAACATCTGACACGCAACGCCATACAGTCCCAAACTAAGCAGAGCTTGTATTATGGGTACTGTAACTACATATGTACATATTTTACATAGAAAACACTCAAACTCACTTTGCGGATCACACAAACATTTGATACGACCCGGGAATCGAATCCGCGACCTCAAGCAAAGCAGTCGCCTACGCTACCAATGCGCCACCGTAGCAGTCAAAAAATGAGTCGTATCCGTAATGCGTTTTGCCAATGACGTGTAGGTAGGTAGGTAGTTTTTTTTGACAACTCTGGCATTAGTAATATAAATCCTTCGTCATGGGGTTATTTATACATGAGACGAACACAAAAACACCCAGACTCAGAACCACAATTTGTGAAAGGTTATCCCATGTGGGATTTGAACCCACCCTTAGCGCAGTATAATGCGGCGTGGCGACCACCTAAACCACAAGACCAACCGTGCGGTCTAATATCTAATAGGTAGGTTAATAGTTAGGTATTATTTTCTTTAATTCAAAAGCTTAAATTTTTTTTGAAGCTCCTTATTCCCCAATGTAATTTTTTTTTTTTTTTAAAGACAACTCCCGCATTAGGAATATAAATTCCTGTGCGGGGGACTTTACAAACATACATGAATTTATTTTCATAATATAATAATTTCATAATATTTTTTTTAATAAATAAAAACGATGTTCTCAAAATTTTAAAACCCTCTCGACAACTTTTCTGAGGATCCCAAACATACGTTAATGACTTGCAGTTCACTCAATTAATGCATTAATTTTCCCACATCCCTCCTTACGAGACAGGAGATACCCTCTCAATGTTGTTAGAGTGAGAGAGCAACATACCGTTAGCGTCGAAATTTAAACGATTGTGAAAAGAGGGATCGCTTTTTTATTGAAGTTTGAATTGAGTTCAAATTGAGTGATGGTGAATTCGAAACGGTGTTTTACGGTGTTTTGGGTTTTTTTGTATGGCGCTTCACATTCTGTATAGTTTACTTTTTATATTAATTAGTAGTCATTTTTATCTAAATAATAATTGTAACAAAAAAACCGGCTTTGAAGAAAAACTATTCCGAGTACCCAAATCGCGACAGGTATGCCTATGATATCTCAGGAATTACTCGATTTCTCCATAACCCTATCATCAGATCCCGGTTTCCTTATCATGGCACCACATGGGAGGCACCAGCTATCAAATTAAAAAAATAAATAATCAAAATCAGTTCACCCGATCGAAATTTCTGAGGTAACAAACAAAAAAAAATAGGTACAATCGAATTGAGAAGTCGGTAAAAGACTAGGTATAATAATACCTAGTCTTTTACCGACTTCTCAACCGGTCGTACCTGTGTCGATGGGGGTGTTTACAGACCCACGTAACTTAGGTAAACGTAACGAACTCAAATATCTTCTTCTTCCAAGCCTTTATTCCCAATATTATTTGGCTACTAGTTCAACCAGTTTTACCTGCGCGACTTTCATAAGAATTTTGTGAAAAGCTGATAATTTAATATTACACATTAATTATTATTTATTTTCTATTTAGATCTGGGAGTTCCTTAAAAAAATAAGTTTTTGGGTGTTAAATTTGAGTTCGTTAATGGTTATTGGGAAGTCAGTGCCCTCACATTTACTGACAACTAGTACAACCTTCGAATTTCAGTTCACCCTCAGGGTTGCGGAGCTCCGATGCCAGTCGATCCGTGGAAAAACTGATATTCAGGTAAAACCGGTTGAACTAGTAGCCGACCACAAATAATATTGGGAATAAAGCTAGGAAGATATAGTAAGTCAACCTTAAAAGATCGACATTTTTTTTTAATTTTAAAGGGGAACAATTTCGTCATACATATCTACATGATTTTTTTGTAGGTACATACCTACCTAATTCTTATAAGAGGTATCTAGGTAGTTATTAGGAATAGGGATTCCTAAGAATCTAAGGCTTTTAAATCAAGGGCTTTCTATATCGTGCTTCTATTAGCATCGCCTGTATGTTTTGGTAGGCAGTAGAGCCAAGCTGATTTCACCACGAATGGGCCAGCTGGACCGGGGCAGTACTACCCTCACACAAAAGACCATCCTAATACTGACAGCACTCTTGCTGTCTTATTTCGTTGGTGAGTGTGAGGCCGGAGGCCGGGAGAATGATGCAGAATCATCCGACCAGTCCACTATGGTATGGGTCACCATGCTGCATTGCCTACCTTTACAATGAGGATGGTGACCCCTACTCCTGGATTCTACTCATGCTTACCATCAGGCAGAGTAGAGTCATATATTTGTTTGTTACCGACTTGTGTAAGCGTGTCTTTAGTGTTTTATTTTCACTACACATTTTTATTATTATTTATATTTCAATGTGCGATAACAGGAGTTACCTGAAGTTAAGTGAGTGCCAGCGTCTATGTACACTTGCAACTACTTAGGTTCACAGTATTTAGATGATAGATTCGGAATACTTGTTTAATTAATGCAATTTTATTTCATCAACAACTGTGTTTGGTGTCGGCAGTGACGTGAATACTTTTAACCTATCTAATTTCAACAGTCTGAGGTAGGTTCGGTTTAAATTCGGTCCAATCAGTCGGAGGATTTTTATTTTTTTAATTTTACTTGTAAGGAGAACATCTAAACACTAAACATAGGGCATGTTTAGTGTTTAGATGCTGATGTATTGTGAAGTAGGTTTCTATTTATTTATTAAGAATATATTCTGTTTTCCAAACTAATATGGCTTGTGACTCACGCTAGTAAGTACCCAAATTATTTTTGGTACACAAAGGAAATTAATAAAACCCAAAAATTAAACTCGGTAATGAGTTACATAAAGTTTTCCGTGCGCAACAATTACGCGATCAATCATTACAACAAACGTTATTTTTTTAACGTCGCGTGAGGTGTCAGCCGCGGGACGCAGCAAAATCGCCATTACAACACAACTTGTTATTACAAGAAAAACATAAATGCAAAAAAGTCGTTCACAACACTAAAGGCGGCGAACATAAACGCCTGCCTTACAAATAACGCAGCCATCTCATTGGCTGAGACGTTTTGGGGGCGGGACTTAGTGGGCGGAGTTCCAAAGTTTAGGGCCGTGCTTAAGTCGACTCCGGTTTATCGATAAATGAGTTTTTATGTTTTTATGGTGTTATAATTTATGGTGTGGAAGTGATAGAGTTCCGTTTGCAGGAATGATTTAGCAGATGGAGGCTTGTGGTATTGACATTTTTTTTTGCTGATGCTAAAGATGACGTAACATCTTAAATTCTATTCGGGGCTGATGATAAATACGGTAAATATTTTTTTTATAGTAGACATTTTTAAAAGATTTACTTAGAAATTCAATAAGAGATCAAATTGATCTTTTAAAATTACGTACAGATAGTATGAATGAAAGATTTAATTTTCTACGGATAAATAATGATTTTAAAATAAATAAAGAAAATTTCATCTCTTTTCGTATAACCAAACCTAGGTAGGTGGTATCTAACGGTATACATAAATACCTATTACGGTAACTATGATGAGTAAGCAGGTAGTTGAAGACAATACCGCGGAATGAGACAATAGTTTACACTTTTCTAGTTATATTAATTATTTTGACATTTCATTCATTTATGCTCGATAGAACGAATATCAAAAGGAAGGCAGGCTTATTTTTTTTCCTACTTTTTGCTATATTTATGTGAATGGGTAGGAGTTATTTTTTTTATAAGTCTACCGGTTTCTCCTACTGTTTTCTGAAAAATATTTTCTATTATATATCTATTATTATTAGTAATTAACCTCTAAGGTTGCGAAATGAGTTAAATTTAGACAAACAAAAGTCGGTTTATTTAATTAAAATTAAACACAAACACCAAACTTCAGATGTTCTAGTTAACAATATACCAGGATAACATAAATTATCCCTAGTATTACGAAATATATATTTTACTTCAATAAGCAGAGACTTATGACGACTTCACACAACTATGAAACACATAACTAGTCAAATAAAAAAATAAGTAAATTTTTTTTATTATATTATTTTTATTTTAAACCGACAGAAATATGTATTAATTAAATTAATAATTGAATTAACACATTAATTTCAATGTGCAATTAATGGCTTTTCGTTATAAAGACCGCACTTTTATGGCTAAAGTATTTCTTATGGCTATGACATTTACTAATTGACATTTATATACCTATGACATTTATTGTTATAAGTGTAATGTTAATGATATAGATATTTAAATATGTCCGTACGTTTGTCTGAGCATTCACAGTGTATAAATATATCTAATGACTATCATTATGTAACATTTCACTTTGTTTGTCAGATATTTTTCATATTTTTCAAATAATGTTTGTACGTCATCTGAAAAACATGAATTAAATAAATTAACTACCTAAAGATATTTTTTACTATTCGTAATTATTTACTTGAGTAGTATAAACTGACGAATGAATAACAAAAAAAAACTAGAGATTT
The DNA here is from genome assembly GCA_932526445.1 of Phragmatobia fuliginosa. Taxonomy (NCBI): domain Eukaryota; kingdom Metazoa; phylum Arthropoda; class Insecta; order Lepidoptera; family Erebidae; genus Phragmatobia; species Phragmatobia fuliginosa. The sequence goes on along the minus strand of OW052066.1, from coordinate 1,962,842 downwards.
ATCATATACCTACGTAGACTAATTGATACTGGTTCAAACTGGTGGAAACAAACATACTGGTTTGATTTTGTCGGCGCCTACATCTAATGAAGCAGAGATACTGCATCACATGGCTAAGCCCGCAGTGACTCGTCTATAATCTAAGTTTAACGATTCTGTATTAGATGTAAGTTAAAATGGTTACAATGGGGTTGGCATATCCGAAAGGATAAAAAAAAATACTGGTTGATAAATTAATGAGAAGGTAGAAAAACTTAGATAAATAGCAAGTAGAATGGTATTATAAAATTAATTATAAATTACTAACTTAGTCCCGCGGTGACACCCGCCGCTATTGTTGTAAGTCGCGAGTAACGCCCCGGAGCATAGCTAGTCTAAAAAATGATTAACCTTAGTTACTCCTTATGCCATCAGCATTCTGACCAAAGTGGCAAAGTCGCGTCAGAATCGGTCCAGACGTTCCAGAGATTAGTCGGACTAAACAGACAGACAGTTCTTTTTTTTTTTAATTGCCTTCATGTTTTTAGTACTGTTCATTTGATATTACATACTTACTCCAATTTTATTTATTTTAATTATAGATGCATAGATAATGTATTTTTAATCAAATACTGAACATCGCGTTTTGAAAGTTAAACTGAAATCTAATCATTTTAACCCATTAAGTAGCAAAAACGAGCGCATAAACGACATTAAAAAAATCCCGAAGCTACCAATACCTATAGGTGAGCAATATTATTTTTTTCACAAAATAAATTTATCTGCAATAAATTAGTCGCGACAGTACCTGACGCGTTCATTCAATAAAATACAATCGAGTGTGAAACTGAACGCCGACGTCAATGCTTGAAAGGATTCCATTAATTTATACTTAATGATGTAAGGAATGGACAAAAAGAAGCTTCCGATCAAAAGGTCCGAACAGGATGTAATAAACGCGATCGGGTTACGTTACCTCCTTGCCTTTCTGGACTCCGGGTACGTTGTTCTGCATGAATATTACATCGATATGATTGGAAACCATGTTTGTCTGTTGGCGCAGTACTACATAACTTTTTATGAACATGTGTTGAAGAATTCTAGTAATTTTCAGAGAACAAATCTTTATGATCGTAACATAGTTTTCGTACACCAACAAACAGACGTATTATGTAGGCATATTTTTTCCCGCTTTGATTGTAGGTAATTACCTACACTGCAACATCTACTAAGCATTAATAAAAAAAAAAAATTTTAAATTATTTGTCACCAAATAATAACATTTTATTTTATAATTAAAAATATTATATATTGTAGCAAAACCGATCTAGTTATTATTAAGTTCGGGGTAAAATTTGAAAAAACAATAATTTAAAAAAAATAAAAAATTAGAAGATAGTACAAATACCTACAAATAAAAATCAAACAGACATTTTTGGAAAGAAAATAAAAAATCAAAACAAACAAGAAAAGGCCGAGACACGCGCAATCGCGCGTCATCATTTAAAAACTCGAACATTTCAAATAGATGGTCTTTTTAACGACCTCCATTCTATCTTCGGCTACCATCCAAAATGGCCGTTTCACCGAAACCGGTCAACTACGAGTATTGACCGGACGAGTGTGGTTGCAATGCCGCTACCAAAGCAGCATGAGTTAAGAGGTGGTATGTCTAAACGGGCGGGATAGCTCACCCAGAATTAGGCGCCAGTTTTACTATGACAGTATGCGTTCTCTTTCACTTTATAGTAATTAAAACGAGATAGGTGTAGTGAGTGTCGGTATTAGTGACGCAGTGGTAAATTTTCATTTCTGGTCGAGGTCCTGTGCCGCTGAAACGGCGGTCTCGCAATGCAGTTGGCGCGTAGCTACCAGGGTAGCAGTAGTAAGTAGGAGGTGACTCACCGGGGTAGGGCCAGAGTGGTGCGGGGGGCGGTGCGGAGGGCGGCGCGGGCCACGCCAGCGGGGCGGGCCGCTCGTCGCAGAGCACGTTCGCCACGCCGACCGTCATGGCCGCCTGCGCCGCGTCTGCACAACAACGCACAATGACGTGGCGCTGCAGCGAGTCGGCACGCGCCGGACACGCTACACGCAATAACAACATACAACTGTATTATTATCTTACACATTCTAATATACACTCCACCATATACACATAATTAAACATATCTATAGAAATTTGACCGGTACAAATAGAAGCAACATAAACTAACAGTAAGGCAATTTTCGTAAATAATAAGCGATATCTAAAGTGGTTTCAAAATTATTGTAGGAAACATAAATGCTAGAACACGCAGGTGCGATTTCAATCAAATAGATAAGGACGCATTTGATAGATTTTTATCAGGTTCATTAAAATCATGGCAGCTGCTCAGCACACTCAATCTAAGGAAGTAGAAAACATTGGTACAAGTCGCTAGAAAATTCCAAAGTGTCCACAAAGACCCAGCACTAAAAACCTGAATATTTTCTTAAAATTGGCAAGTAAGGTTTAGATTCCCTGCTTAGTATTTATAAGCTTAAATGTCCTCCCTTATACTTAATTTTGACAGTAAAAATACATTTCCAAATTATTCCATTTGAGCAACTTCACGTAAATAACACACTAGCTTTAGGCCGCGGTACCGACCGCGTGTAAAATAGTTTGGGTACCTGACCTGTGCTTCCTCAAAAATGTCAAGGTAAGTATAATCTAATTTATAAAATTCTCGTGTCGCTGTGTTTGTTATCAAACTCCTCCGAAACGGCTGGTAGGTCTGAGAATCGGCTAACATCTATTTTACATACCCCGCGAGCGGAGCCGCGGGCATCTTATGTATGCGTGTAAGTGAACCGATCTTCGTCACATCTAGGTTTTAGCATTTTCTCGTAAGATGAAAAGTGGTATGAAAAATATTGTCTTCTCTCGAATTCTTCTTTTCTGACTAACCTACTGCCCATTCGATTATCTAGGCAGAACTAATCCAATGTGTATTATAAGCGCAAGGTAAAAGCGCTGGAAAGAGAAGAAAGGAAAACCTAAAACTGACCCTAGGTTTCGACAGCACAGATGGCGCTGTAGTTAAGCCAATATCCATGCCGTTTCTACAGCGCTGAGTGTTGTGAGTTGTTATAAATTGTTGGTCTAGTGGTTAGCGTATGCGGCTGATCAAGAGGTCTCGGGTTCGATACCCGGGTCGGACTTAATATTTGTATGATCCACAAATATTTATTTCGGAGTCTGGGCGTTTTCTATGTATGTATTTACAAAAAAATATATTTTTATGTATTTATATCAGTTTGTCTAGTACCCATAATACAAGCTCTGCCTAGTTTGGTACTAGATGATGTTGTGTAGATGTTCGAAAAAATTACAAAAAATGTCGAAAAAAGCCAATCTCCATGCCGTTTCTACAGGACCGAGTGTTGTGGGTTGGTTCAAATTGTAGTTCTAGTTCTGGGTGTTCTTTGTGTCAATAGATTTGTAAAGTTCCCCGCGGTAGAGGATGTATTCCTAATGAGAGAAATGTCTGAAAAAGACATATCTAGCCAGCGTTGTGGTGGCCAAATCTTTCTAAGAAGGGTATGTCCACTTGGTCTATTTAAGGCTCTTGACGTAATTAGTAAATATAGACCTAAAAATATGTTTCATCAAAAATGGTATAGCTACTTACACTGGAGTGATACGACCTTACAGGGAAGCGAGTTAAACAATCTTTGGTTGCTTTTCAGGGTGTCAGTTTACCGGAGACCTCCTCCTGCTCTCCCACTCACCCTTATTCTTAATGGGGGGTGGAGTGGAGATAGAGACTAACTTTTTCTTATTACAGCTAATATTAACGTACGTGCACACACATAAAATACCATCCTTTTTTTTTTTTTTTCGAACATTTTACAAACAACATCTAGTCCCAAACTAAGCAGAGCTTGTATTAAGGGTACTAAACAAGTGAGTCCAGAAGGAAATCCCCTCCCTGGACTCCTTCCAATACAAAGGCGCAGAGAGGGTCACACCGTGTGGTTTTAGTCGGTTCGAGTCCGACACACCACCCCGCCGTAACCCCCGACGGGGTGACGGTCCGCGGGGATTTCCACACGTAAAAAAAAAAAAAAGGGTACTAAACAAGTGATATAAATACATTAACATACTTTTTTTTTGTAAATATATTATACATAGAAAACACCCAGACTCCGAAACAAATACTTGTGAATCACACAAATATTTGTTCCGACCCGGGAATCGAACCCGAGACCTCTTGATCAGCAGCCTCATATGCTAACCACTAGACCAACCAGGCAGTCATCATCCTAACAGGTAATGGCAGCATTTGTGTTGTCGTGTTACGTTGACCGGAAGCCCAATAATGCAGGAGCACCACACTAGGCCGATAAAATGTGGGTCACCATTCTACATTGTCTGCATTCGCAAAGAAGCTATGAAGACCACTACCCTCAGATTTGACTCATGCTTTTCATCAGACAAAGTACCTAGTCATTTTTGTAAGCTCATGGGTATAACAAAATTGCTAATATATATCAAAGTTATGTACCAAGCCAGGTGGATGGGTGACCATTTTACTTAACCTACTAATATTATAAACGCGAACGTTTGTGAGTATGTATGTATATGTTTGTTGCTCTTTCACGCAGAAACTACTGAACGGATTTGGATGAAACTTTACAGTTATATAGCTTATATATCGGAATAACACATAGGCTACTATTAACTGCAATAATCGAGATACACGCGGGTGGAGCCGCGGGCGAAAGCTAGTACTTCTATACTTATCTTACAAGTAGATACATTCTATAGGTACTAATCCCTACTAATATTATAAATGCGAAAGTAACTCTGTCTGTTACGCTTTCACGCCTAAACCACTGAACCGATTTTGATGAAATGTGGCATGAAGATAGAACTGAACTTGGGTAAGGACATAGGCTACTTTTTACCGCGATAACCGGCATATCGCGGGCGGAGCCAGGCGAAAGCAAGTATTATAAATAGGCAAAGTGATTTTGTGACGTTCTAGGTGTAAACTCACTTTTTTTGTGAGTGTCAGAAAATAATCATCCCCGGATTAAAACGATTTCCGCTATATCAGACACACACGCGGCGGCCATAAGCTAATATAATTTACCTAAAGTAATTCTTTTTTAGAAAACTGTAAATCGATTACGTAAAATTTTAATAAGTACGTTTTACATAGCCTATTGCACTCGGGACATTATTACCAATCTATTGACGCCTCGTTACTACAACTACAAACATACCTATGTAGACTTCCAAATCTAATAAGTACTTTTCCTTTTGGGTTCATTAGAGTCGGATATAAAACACACGAAGCGCTCATAGCCGAGTGGCCTTAGGTGATTGGAAACAATCACCAAGGGTAAGCAACTACTCGGCGCGGTCGGACCTAGATGGGTGACCGTTTGTGGCATTATATGTAATGAGCGTTTCCGTGATTCGGAGGTCACGTTAAGCAGTCGGTCCCGGTTGTTATCATAAGATAGCAGTCGTGAAGCTTAGTTGGAGGCCTTCGGGCGGCTTAAAAACATCCAACAGCAAAATTACGTAGCCACAACGTGCCTTGCTCGTCTCCAACCCGCACTCGGCCAGCGTGGGGACGTATGGCCTTAACCTTCTCCTGAGAGGAGACCCGAGCCCAGCAGTGGGACGTTATGGGTTGTTGATGATAAAACACATCAGTTTTCCCCACAGCTCATTGTTAACGGGTTAGTACGTACGTACCACATAATTTAGTGTACTGTATCTTTTTACAGCTTATTTTGAAAAATACTATTTTTCGGCTAAGAAATGTTAGCAGCCCTACACTCAATGTAGTACTTATGTAAAAGTAAACTGTTCCTAGAAACAAAAAAAACCTTTTTGTGTCTGTCTGTCTGTATGTTGCGGCTAATCTTGATTTTGACGGGACTTTCACTGGTAGATAACTGATGAAATAAGGAACCTAAATTAGACAACTTTTTTAAACTATCTTCGCCCCACGGTGTTCCTACAGTTCTGTTATAAATGAAACTAATACCTATAGAAATTTCAATCTATTTTTTTGAAGATATATATCGCGTGTGGTAGAGGAATTCACAAACATTCATATTGTGATGGAGACAATAAGGCTCAGACACAGAATAACGATTAATTCGAATTCGTGAACTAGACAAAGTTGTGTCCCATATTAACATTTTCTTTTCTTTTTTTTTAAAAGACAACTCCCGCATTAGGAATATAAATTCCTGTGTCGCGGGGGACTTGACAAACATACAAGAAACGGACACAAAGAACACCCAGACTCAGAACAACAAATTGTGAATCACAAAGTGTTGTCCTACGTGGGATTTGAACCCACGACACTTGGCGTAGTAGGAAGCAGCGTGGCGACCGCTTAAGCCACTAGGCCAAAAGTGCAGAAACTGCACACACTTCTCAGTTTCTATCCAGAAACTGAGAAGTGCTTACGTGTAAGTACTTGTTAAATGCCGTAATAGCACTTAACGTGTTGTGAAAACTAGAAGTTACGTAAAGCACAAATAAAACCACTATGAACTGATCTGCTGATCTGACAAACTATTTAATAAGTGTCTAATATTTATACATTCGAGATGCCTTATACACTGAGCCCATTTATATAGCCCATAGCGATTCACATTAATAGTAAAGCGTCATCTAGTTATTAAAATACATATAATACTTTTGTGATTTGTTTTGTTTTTATCGTGACAAAGTAAAAACTTTCAATTTGTGATCCATACTTACAATATTTATCATTTACCTAATTTAGAAAAAAATTGGATTACTATTTGCTTTTTTTTTTATTCTAATCCTACCTATTTGCCTTTTCTGAATATCAAATGTACCTTTTTGTAGTTTTTACGAGTATTTTTTAGCTAATTATACCTACGATAAAACAAATGTTGTACATCTATTGTTTACCTACATATATATTTTTAAACATTTCTTCTCAATTCACAACAGAATATTTCAGTGACATACTGGAGGAAAATGAATAGAATTTAAAGTAGTTATTTTTTTATTCGATTGATCGTATTTAAATCGATGCAGTTTAAATAAATCGATTGACACAGGTATTGAGTTTATACACAACCCATTACAAATACGAAGGTACAAGATCTATGAATGCGGTCCGACCGCCCAGCTGATCGTAAAACCGGTCCAGATTCAAACCGGTTACCAATTGTTACTCATTTGAACTACTTCAAACCCAATGACCCTTACTCTAATTTTTTTAACCATTAAAGTGTCAAAGTAACACCCCAAAAATGTCTGGATATGGAGGAAATTTGGTCAAGAGATAGATTTTAGTCTGAAAAACACACTTAAGCCACTGTTTAGTTTATCATAGAAAACAGTAAGTATGAAGTTTATATTTCGACTTTCCTTTTAGTATAAAACGCATCTAAAATTAACAGGCTGTCATAAATCTGTAGGAGCTATAAGGATATTCCCTTCTTCTTAATAAAACAGTAAGCAACCAAATCATACAAACATCTAGCCGCATCACAACTGCATAACTCATTCAGCAAAGAAAAATAAATGGGTAAAGAGTAGCTGTGATTTCTCATGAAAACAAGTTCCCACATTGAGATGAAGTATCCGAGTGGCAGCAGGGGCGAGGAGCCAAAATGAAAACGATGAAAGGAAGCACGTGCTCATATATCTATCCCACTCAAACGTGTATCGTCGTCACGCTCTTTCCAGTTCCATGTGCCACAGAGTAGTACAAATCAACTTAAATTAAATTCTATGATTTGTCCCATTTATTTATTATACTGCACTTTTGACATTTAAATAATGTTATTTTCCTTGTTAATATATATTATAACAATGAGGAAGTAAGTCTTATGAATTTTAGACCTGCCCACTTTTTAATAAATTATGTTAAAACTTACTGAAAATGTTCTACATATTTATTAAAACAACACCCAAATACCTACTTATTATCAGGTCCGTAATCTCAATAGCAGTGTTTTATCTATTCTTGAATTACACTATGTACCGTATCAGTTGACCTTCACCGTAGCTTCTCTTTCTGACGTTAGCATACCAATCGTAGGTGTGTCTCGCTCGCGCACACCGTTGTGTACGACGCAGCGTTCTGTACACCTCCTTTGGCTTGCTGTGAGCCTAGTATAACGCGCGCTGAAGAAAAGGGTTTATCCGACGCTGAGTGACCCGGATGCAACTAGGATTTTCCGACCAAAGTGACTATTTTATTTTCCGCGACACACTTCGTTTTTCCGACAGAACAAGTTGTTTTTGTAAATATCTTGAAGATTACTTCATGTTTACGTCACATCTGATAGGTAAGAAAAGGAACAAACATGAGCGCATATTTATTGCACTTGAGGGTTTTCAGTTAAAAGTTACAGCATCTGTTGAATAATTTTTCACACTAGAAAATCTAGGCCACCGTTAATAAATAGCATCCCTATCTAGAATTAAAATAGATTCACGTCGCGTTCCGTGGTCAGCGTAGTGAAGCGTGGCATAAATAGAATAAAATAACTCGGCGTCGAGCGGTCCGAATAGTCTACTTGTTGCAATAAACTGTACTTTATCGATGTGTTGGGACTATAGTCCCAACACATCGATAAAGTACTATGTTTTATATTTATTTAAAGACCTTTTCATAATAATAATTCCCAATAAGTAGAAAATTTAGATGTTATGTTGTTTTCTTCTATTAAATAGTTCATAAACTTTAAATGAAGTTATAAACTTTGTAACTTCATTTACACATGGCTAATAAATAGCCTTTAGTATTAGAAAGTATGATACCGATAGCTTAGTGTGGGTAATTAGAGCGGTCACAAAAAAAAATGGAATAGGCAATTGATATAATATTATCAAATATTTGTAGGAAATAAATAAAAAATACTTATACTTGATTATATTTACTATGACTTAAAGTATTATTTAAATATTAAACAAACAACATAAATGTGTATTTTTGATTAAAAAAACAATAGCTGACATTTGTTGTTATTTTTTCAAACTATTCCTTCCGCAAAAGAATATTCGAATGCCAAAAGCGACCATCGAGCGAACTTGCACAAAAATGTACTAGGCTAACATATTAGCAAAGAGGTGGCTAGTATGAAGGCGTACACGATTTTATTGGTGTTGTTCAAGGCGATAATAGTCTTTATTAGAAGGTGATACAAGTGAAAAATTAAAAATCGTCGGAATAGTAAAATGGTGAAGTTCAATTGATGTAATTATTTAGAGGTGTGCTTTTTAACAATAGTTAGTTATACCTAGTTGTGGTTATATCAGTTATATCAGGCGTATTTAGGGATGTATAATTATAACAATACCCTCTAATTTATAAATAATTGGTTAATAGACGTTTCGTAAATTGTTTGTTTAGTTGGTTTTCGGAATTGAAATCTAGTATTAAAATAATTGCATTTAACCATTACTATCAAGCTCTTTAGGGTAGTGCGTTTCGTTCTGCTTTCAGCTCGGTAAACTTAACTAGATACTTCTTCGTCAAGAGTATTTAATGGTCCACAGTTGAACATAGCATAAGAAACAATTTAAAAAAGAAAAATAATAGTTAAACGGATGGAGGATTTTTATTAAATAATTATTAGAAAAAGCCTTTTTAAAACTTTTTGATTGTAATGTATGTTGTTCTCAATGATTTTTACTCTTATTTCGTTTAACGTTAATAGACTTCACAGGAGTACATAAAATAGAGGAGATTTCGTCGTTGACTTAAAGAGTGTTTTATGTCTAATTTACAATGTGAATTATTGTCCCCTCATAATAGCCAACAGGAGTCAACAGCAACCTGAGCTGCGACACAAGTGTTCTTGCTATTTCCCTCTCAGAATCAGTTAAAAAGAGGAGTTCTCAGTCCGGTGGAAAGTAACGAAAGCCTTATTTAACTCTTGGTTTCTGTGTTTCACAGGCATTCTCATTGAATAAGCGACGATTATTACAAAAAAAATCGAAAATTCGGAACAGAGACCATAGCGGCTAAGCCCCATTTAGTGTACTAACACGCGAATAAGAGCCAATTACATAACAATATATCAAAATATAATAATTTACCATAATGTCCTGTTTGTTCATACACTAAATATAACACCAATTAATAAGCCCTCGACCTAGCACTTGTGGGATTTCGTATAATTACAATTGTAATATAAATAAATGTCAACATGCACAGTTAAAAGCAAAGTCAACATTTTTTGTCCAAACAACGGCGGCCGGGGGTGAGTTATGGCACCCTCTTTACGCCACCCTTTACAATACATAAGTGCAAACAAATTTTAATCTTACTTCGTTATGATAAGGTTGATATTTGCACGAGAAAGGTGTTGGGGGGTTCGTTTAGTTTATTTGAAAATTTTAGGCATGCATTTAGGGAATTGAAATGTTTATGGTCGCGCAAATTTCCTACAAGTAAATGCCGCTAGTTCGCAGATGTTTTATGCTTTCATTCATTTCAACATCCATTACAGTAGAAATAAATAAATATTTCGGACAACTTTTACACACAACATCATCTAGTCCCAAACTAAGCAGAGCTTGTATTATGGTTACTAAACAACTGATACAAATACATACATATACTATTTTTTTGTAAATACATAATTATTATACAAAGAAAACACCCAGACTCCGAAACAAATATTTGTGGAAAATATTTAGTCCAACCCGGGAATCGAACCCGAGACCTCTTGATCAGCAGCCGCATACGCTAACCACTAAACCAACAAGGCAGTCAAATAGGTGCAATTTATTTCCTAAAATCTATTCAAATAAACAAAACTAAAGTGTCTGTAATATCCAATGAACAGTTTTGTACTGAATGCATACAAAAGTATAAACGATTCTTAAGCATTTTTGTATTTTTTTGTGTGTCTGTCCGTTTGTCTGTACCTTTGTTCAGGCGTATCTCTGGAAGCAGCCCTGGTTTTGATAGTTCTTTCACTGGCAGTTAGCTGATGACATGATCTATTATAAAGCTGAAGAGTATATTAATTTAACCCACTAATCTTAGAAAGTACTGATCCGATTTAAAAAAAACTGCCAGTGTTAGATAGCCCAATTATCAAGGAAGGCTATGCCCATAATTTTGACAAAAAGGAACCGACTTCAATGAAAAACTATTCCGAGTACCCAAATCGCGACAATTGTGCCTATGATATTTTAGGAGTTCCCTCGATTTCCTTGGGAACCCATCATCAGATCCAGATATGGCGATGGGACCACCTGTAAGCTACGCCCATTTCAATGCAAAAAGAATTTTTGAAATCAGTTCATAAACGACGAAATTATCGCTGAACATACATAAAAAAAACCGACGAATTGAGAGCCTCCTCCTTTTTTTTGGAGTCGGTTAAAATAAAGAAAACCGAAGTTAGTCTTAAATAGTGTAAGTTACTTAGGTTAACAGCTATTTGATAATTAAATTCCCGTCAAAATCCGACCAGCCGTTCCAGCTCAGACTTTCAGATTTTTTTTTTTATGTGAGGAAACAATTTTGAGGCACCAAAGGTAGAATTAATTAAAACTATAAAAAAGAGGAAAGCAGCTTATATCGGACATGTCTATAGAAATAAATAAATATATTTTAATAAAATTAATTATCGAAGGGAAAATTCAAGGGAGACGAAGGAGACGCCGAAAACGTATATCTTGGACAGAGAACTTAAAGAGACTGGTGGAAGGTGAACAGCACGGAAACATTAATTCGCATGACCGAAGCAAGGGGCGAATACAGACATTTGGTAGCCGACCTCCGTGCTAGGGATGGTACCTAAAGAAGAAGAAGAAACAATATAGGTACAATACTTTCATATGCATTTAATGAAAAGCTAATAATTTGAAATTACCTAATAACTTACATAATACTTAAAATCTAGTTTCATAAAATCGTGGGACATTTCAGTTGAACCGGTGATAGCGTAAAGTTCGTGATATTTTATTTTATCTGTCGTCAAATTATCGAATCAGTCGTGTACTGTCCGTATTTGTCGGCTGGCGTCGTTTCTGTCCTTATCTGTCGGCTCGTCTTGAGACGACGAGATAGAAACGTCACGGAATGTACTAGGACTGCAGTAGCCGGCAGGCGGTATGCGTTCGACAGTCGTGATGAGTGAGGGTCGCCGTGCGGGGGAGACCCGTCTCAGAGATTGCATTGAGGGATGTCAAAGTGAATTGTCATTACTCATTACATATTATTATTTTTTAACATAATATACCTACATGATAGATTTATTACTATAGAAAGAAAATATAGAAAAAATGTTGAGAAAGATGATTGTATAGTATTTCATTTTTATCACATAATTTCATCAACAACCCATAACATCCCACTGCTTAGCTCGGGGCTTCTCTCAGGAGAAGGTTAAGGCCATACGCCCCACGCTCTCCGGGTACGGGTTAAGGACTGGCAAGACACGTTGTCGCCACGTAATCTTGCTATACCGTACATTAATTACCATAAATATTGCTACTTATATATTAAGACATTGCAGTACTAGTAAAAATTGTAACAGAACTATTTGAACGCGAGCCAGCCCTGGCAGTACGCTATTGGCGGGAAACGCGCCAAATGTTTGTGACGGGCGGTCGGGAGCTGAATTGGCGCGACGTGATTAGAAATGTTCTACTCACGGGATGCACGCCGCTGGCTACGAATAACTCTTATAATGCTATGTGGCCCTTGTACCACTGTTCTAAGCTGATTGTTGATTCCGTGAGGGGACGACCCTCTTTGTACAAACATTGTGCGGTAAAATTACCACTAATGTAATGTAGAAAAATTAATGTATATTTGTTTGTATGCTTTGTATTTATCCTACGAACAATACTACTATACTTATATCAACGCATGCGGCACCATAAAGTATTCAGTAAGGTTTTTGTTCCTTAGTTATTATACTTTCAGATAAAACTAAGACTTTCACGTCGCTTTCTCCTAAATATAATAAATATATTTGGTGAATGAAAACTTTTGAAATTCATAATATGCTGATAAAAGTGACGTAATGTCGAAAACAGGGGCCACTATGATGCTATCTCAAAGTGATTCATATTTCTTTTTATTTATGATACAAACGAACAACTTACGTGATGACAAGTGTTGCTCTATATTTGAAGCAACACTGTCTCTGTTCCTATAACAAAGTTTAAGTTCAAATGGGCCTATGCATTGCGTGTTGTTGTTGTAGTATATTGTTGTGTGTAGGTTCGTATAAAGAGGTGATGTTTTTGTATGTAAGTCTAAAGTGAGTATATACGAAGTATATGTAAACGAGTATATGTAAAAAATGACAGTTATGTATCGAAAAAAGACAGTATGGCTACTCTTCAGTCCTGTACTGTGTCTCTATGCTACCAAAAAGCGCGTCGTATGTATTTGAGGTACGAGTAGGCTTTTTCTCTCTTAGATAGCACGAATACCGATTTCTCGAAAAGATAGAAGTCAATATTAAAGTGGTTCCAAAAATAATCAACCTAGTAATACTAGGAATGCAGAACTTAAAAATGTTAAATACGAAGAAAAAGTATTAAAGAAATTGTAATTTCGTTTCTTTCATTCAAGAGTTTATTAATTTTCATTAAAAAATTACAACAAAATACAAGGGATGCATGAGAAACAAACTATTCAAATTCATCAAAATACAAGGAATTCATAAATGTTAGTAGGTATGGTCAATGATATTATATAGAAAGATAGGTTACCTTCATACTAAACGGCGTTCGATATTGTTGCGGTATGGCATGACGTACTTATTTATAGGTGTATACATACATTACGATTACGAATGCAAAAGATAATACGGAATGCATGGTAAAGAAAGAGATAGCTATCTCTTGCGAGTTGTACTTTGAGGTTCGTAGTAAAATTATTACGAACGAGTTACGTTAAAATTGATACAGATATGACATTGAATATCGCCATTTGCTAAAAGTACCAATCAGTATCGTAATGAGTGTCGTATAAAATGAATGTAGTAATAATAAAACAACGAAGAAAATTATTATCGATTTAGTTCAATATAAAAACACAGTAAATTTGTACAGATAAAGAAGGTTATATAGTTATTCAAATTATTCGCTATAGATGTTTTACATAAACATAATATTTGTCGGCAAAGGGTTTTTGTTAGGGCCTTTGCCTTCTCCGAAATACATATTGTGTGGGCTGCGTGGTGTTTCTCAAGCATTTCATTCTAGTAAGATCATCACTTGGAAATCTGGAAAATACAAAACAATGTACACTGTTTTTTTACCAACATACATTTTAACACTATTATTGCCAAATAATATAATCATCATATTAACTGAAAGACAATGACAACTAAACACATAATAGTAATATGAGCATATCAATTAGGCGGTACTGGAGGACGCGGACGATAGGTATGTATTGTGCCTACGATATCCCTTCTGTTTCATTTAATCTATTACGCATGCCTTGTCTTTGTCACACTTCAGTTACAATCTTATCCTCTGTCCTTTTTTAACGCGCCTTAACTAATACTGGATATCATTTAATAATTTCGGTAAATGGGAAACAAAACCGTGACAAAATACAAATATTACGTAGTTACTTATAAACACTTACCCGTGGTATGTCACTCTTCCTTTTTATTTACTTTGGAACCATAGTTTTTACACCTTCTTAACACACAGCTCGGCATTTTGGTAATAATAAGCACTTCACGGAAACGCTCTGACAACGTGTTTATTCGCTAGCTTCTATTAGCCGACTAAATGAAGTCACGACGATTGTCTACATTTGTCCTCAACAATAATCGCGCGATAGTGCGATATCTACCTTTTTTTATAATATCATTGGGTATGGTAGTATCCAGTGGCTGACACAGTTCTATCCTACCTCCATGATCGACCACTTGCTGACCATGTTTTTCTTATCTTTCAAAATCAACACAATATAGAACCTTATATCAACACAGTTGGGAATAATTTTACAATGTCAACATTTCATGCAACTGGTTACAAAACAAATGAGTGCTCCTTAAGTTCGTGTTACAGAAGTTACAGAAGGATGTAAAAATGAACTGTGTGCCCACGATTTAGGGTATAGTTTGAAACGTTTGTGTAGTAATGATAAATCAGCATAAATTAGATGAGAGTTCACTGCGGTGAGTTGTCGATACTTACCAGTTTTTAGGATTCCGTAGTTAAAAAAAAATATTTCAATTTCTGATAATTTTAAATGTTATACATATATGGATATACTGATTCCGTTGGTTTTGTTTTAATTGTGATGGTCGCGTCAAAATCGGTACGGCCGTTTCAGAGTAGATTTTTTTTTTTTTTAAAAAGACAACTCCCGCATTAGGAATATGAATTCATGTGTCGCGGGGGACTTTACAAACATACATGAAACGGACACAAAGAATACCCAGACTCAGAACAACAATTTGTGAATCACACAAAGCGTTATCCCTCGTGGGATTCGAACCCACGACACTTGGCGCAGTAGAGAGCGGCGTGGCGACCGCTTAAACCACTAGGCCAACAGTGCAGTCAAAAATGACTTGTACATACAAAAAAATATCGCACATGTACAATAATTCCCTCTTAGTGATGCCTGAACCCACAATCTATTATCAACACAATATGTCCCACTTCTGGCCTCGGGTTAAGGCCATACCTCCGCTGGCATAATATGGTTTGGGGACTGAATCCTTATTAATATTATAAACGCGAAAATTTGTATGTAAGTACTATGTATGTTTGTTGCTCTTTCACACAAAAACTACTGAACGGATTTGGATGAAACTTTACAGTAATATAGCTTATGTATCGGAATAACACATAGGCTACTTTTAACTGCAATATTCGAGATACACGTGGGGGGAACCGCGGCCTAAAGCTAGTCAATCATAATCTGCAGTTTAAACTATTTTTTTTTACTGCAGGCATATAGAGTAATTATGAGAGTGATTATCGTGTAATTGTTTGAAACAGTGCGTTTTTAGCGTGATAATGGTATCCGTTCGCTCTCGCGATGTTATCTGTGTTGAACGGGATCGAGGCCCGGTAGCGTTGCTTCATACAATGCAGCTATATTTATATTTTGGAGTTTTAATCCATACTAATATTATAAATGCGAAAGTAACTCTTTCTGTCTGTTACGCTTTCACGCCTATACCACTGAACCGATTTTGGTGAAATTTTGTATGAAGATAGAACTGAACTTGGGAAAGGACATAGGATACTTTTTATCACGAAAAAAAAAGTAGAAGGGTTTGAAATAGGGGACGAAAGTTTGTGTCGAAGTTCCTTAATATCAAACATAAAATCATGTAAGATTGTTTAATCAACCCTTACCGTGTCGCGCGATATAAACGAAATCCACAACATAACACATAACATCTCCAAAACAAATATTCCCAGGTCATACAAACATTTGGTTCGACCCGGAAATCGAACCCGAGACTTCAAACAGCAGTCGCATACACTACCACTGCGCCATCGAGGCCGTTCAACTGTTTCTATTCTTCCTTTTCAAAGACAACTCTAGCAGTAGGAATAGGTATACAAGCTAGACTCACGCTACTGACTCTGCGTCTCTTTCAATCATGCTCGGTTCCCATTGGCTTAAGCGTTATGTGAAGTATCCTTTCTTAGGCACGCCAGAAAAACACATATTTGAAGCAAAATTTGAAAATCCTTTCCACAGTTTCGGAGTTCACGTATAATATATAGATGTTTCTACATTATTATACCTATAGGTACTGTTTGCACTGCTATCACGCCCCTGTCTCCGGGCTCGATTGGGTGTTGTGGGTTCATAATAATTTTAACAAAAAAAACCGACTTCAAAGAAAAACTATTCCGAGTACCCAAATCGCGACAATTTTGCCTTTGATATTTGAGGAGTTCCCTCGATTTTCTTGGGATCCCATTATCGGATCCCGATATGGTGACAATGGGACCACCTGTAAGCTATGCCCATTCCAATGCAAAAATAATTTTTGAAATCGGTTCATAAACGACGAAATTAGCGCTGAACATACATAAAAAAAAAATAAAAAAAGATTCCGACGAATTGAGAACCTCCTCCTTTTTTTTGAAGTCGGTTAAAAATATGACAACACATTATGTGATCAATATATTGTTGTTCTGAATCTGGGTCCGTGAATTTAATCTAATTTTCAGTATAGATTTCATGATTCTTCCTTTTACGGCGTTTAAAAATTTTGATATCGCGATGCAGGAATAAGAATTACTCCAAAATTCATAGTGTCTTCACTAGATGGCGCTGTAATAAATTTTATTGAATTGTATTCATCATCATCAGCCTATTGCAGTCCACAGCTGGACATAGGCCTTTCTAATTGCACGTCACTTAGTTCGATCCTCGGTGGTAATTTCAACCAAACCAAAGTTTCCAAACATAGCTAACTATATTGGCTTGGAAACTGCACTCACAACACACTTCTGGATTCTTTCTACTCATGCTTACCATCAGGCAGAGTAGAGCCACTTTGGTAGGCTACATCATCATCATCATCAACAGCCTTTAACAGTCCACTGCTGGACATAGGCCTCTCCTTAGAAAGGAGGTTTTGGCCTACTATACCACGCTGGCCAGACGGGTTGGCATAGGGTTGGTTTCAAGTTTTCCTTCTCTTTGCATTGATGTTTTCATGCGTAGTTTATCCCTTAGTCGGCTTTTATGACACCCGCGGTATGAATAGGGGTGGTGACACTCTATATTCTTAATCCGGCACCACACGGAGAAGGCCACATACAATATATTTAAAAAAATATCTTGTAACAAATTATATTTGATTGACTTTGAATAACTTCGCGTAATCCATTATTTATAAATTCAGCTCACGACTCTCAGTACTACGAGTATCCACGACTCCCATTCGCAATAATAAAGCGATACATTAATAAATATTCAGATAATGATTGCAACATTTCCTCACTTTCTGTATCATTAAAAGAACAGGTGACTTTGTTGTTTCCATGATCATTATCGGTAATGAAAATTTAATTACATGACCACGGGCAGTGCTATCTACACGAAATGTCAGGCAAATTCAAAGTGTGGAAATGCTTTAATTATTAATCCAAAGTTTAAATCTAATGTTAAACAAAGAACTCTTTTCTGTGTGATTCTATTTCTATCAAATTTTGATCAGGGCCATAGCAAGAGAAGCTAGTTCAAAAAAAAAAAAAGGAACGAGTGAACAAAATGGACATTCAATTCAAACAGCGTGGTCACTTATTTTAATGTCAATTAGCTGACATACGCAGCCCCTTCTGCGTTTTCTATTGACCTTAGAGTGATGTTATACCGCGAAAACAAATTTGGTTCCTATAAAAATGGTTATAGTGAGCCAACCATAAAGATAGACATAAGCTGTCGCGGACTTTTTAAGAGGAACAATTCTTTGATACATTATTTGTACGAGTCTTTAGCCATTTAGTTACGCAGCGCACGCAATTGGAAACTCTAAGAGAATACATTTTTCGTCGTATTACGATGGTATATAACCGAACCAGTACTTTCTGAGATTAACGCGTTCAAACAAACAAACATACTCTTCAGCTTTATAATACGTATGTTAGTAGTATAAATTCAAATAAGCGTTTCCCTGACTGCTGATCACACAAATACATCACACATTCCATCATCATCAGCCCATCGCAGTCCACTGCTGGACATAGGCCTCTCTCATTGCACACCACTCTGATCGTTTTTGTCTTTTCGCATCCAGCCATCTTGCGCAGGTCGCCACTCCACCTAGCCTATGGGCGTCCTACACTACGTTTACCGAGACAAGTATAATTATTATACATTAAACACGCTTTTATTACATTCACATGTTTGTTTGTATGTAGGCAACTTTTGTAAGCGTATTTTTTAGTTTTATATTTATTTTATAGGGGTCAACACGCGCATCAATAATTTAATTATAAGTAACACATTACTACGGTTATCTGCAACTCGATAGTCACACTTACTTGTCCCCCTTTAATTTTCCCTCTACAAACCGTTAAACAAAATACTTTGACAAACGGTGGGTAGCCGATAAAAGAGCCGCTACATAGCAAAAAAACCTCAAATCTTTAAATTCGTTATGCAATACGTACGAACACTTCGTTACAATATCGCTTGTAATTCTACTGCATACATTACAAACGGGCCAGCAATATCTGATTAGCATATAATTGTCGGATACAAACGCGCTTTTGAGCCATAAATCTCTCGTACAAAGGCCGCCTGCCTATACACATACAATTAACGCTATGGTTATTGACTATAAATTAAATGTCAAGTTAGAAACTGGTGGTAATGTGAAGGAAAACCACAGTTTTATTGTGTACGCACCATCGAGCAACTATGCGAGTTAAAACATAAGGAAAATGTAGCATAGCTGTGTTACGGCTTAGAAAATTCAATACTGTTTTATTTTATATACCGAATAACTGATAGGTTTACACATATTAAATAGCTACCTACTGACTATACAAAATGCATAGTAAAGCAAAGTATTCATTAAAGTACTAGATTGTAGGCGTCTCCGCGTTCGGGTATATCGGCCAAGAGTAACCTATGTCCTTCCTTAGTATTTACATACATTCCTATTTTTAATGAAATCTGTACAGCGGTTTGGCCGTGAAAACGTAACAGACAGATAGACGGTTTTATATCGAATTTATAACATTAATATGGATTTTAGAAAAATAATTAGTTCGGATACTTTTTTTTTATAGGGATTTTCACGAGATTTTTTTGCGTTTTACAGGGATTCAAATTAATAATCACTTGATTACAAGCCCAACATAAACCCTTAACTAAAGAAAAAGTTTAAAAATATAAGTTTTATTGGTCTTTGTGTTATAATAAAACTAAGATCAATTAAAAATTCTTAACGAAGAGCCGTTTCGTTGATTGTTATAAATTTAATTAATAAAGTTTGAGAAAGAAAAATACTTTCGTAAAGTTATTTTTATAGTCCTAGGAAAGAAGTTGATCTTTTTAATTTTTTTTAGGTATGGATAGACTCCATAACTGTGCTGTAAAAATGCTTCTGATGTAAAAAAATAGATGTTGCAATGTACTTAAAGCTCTTAGATAAATTTTACTAATAACTACCTTGTAACTACTGCTAATATTAGAAAAAACCTAAATTTCTTTCATAAGCCTACTTACAGTTCCTTTGAAATAAACTGATTACGATTGATTTATACATACGACCTATTAAAATTAACACATAGTGTTATCATCACTGGCAGGCTGCCGTCGACCCCAGGGGTCATCATATACAACTTTGGGCATCACTGAACTAGAGTATAAGAACTCGTTTGAGGAATTCCAACGTTAAATAATAAAAAACACAGCTGCGATGAATTCCATAAAGTTTTGTTTGCTTTCACACATTCGTATTGGTGATTTGGTACGCACGTCGTTGAACACGCGATATGGAGAACAAAACAAGCTAATTTAAAAATGAAATGTCGATTCTGAAGTCAAAATATGCCACAATTCACACATTCAATCGATATAATGATCGATTGGGCAGTGCCTATCGGCGATATACTGAACGGTAGCGGGATGGAAATTTTGATGTAAATCAAGCTTCTGGAAACATTTTACATAATTTCTTAGAATTTCAATCGAATGAAATTTGGTTCACTTAATATTTTAAGTGCATGTTTTTCAACGATCTTAAATTGTATGTATTCCTGGTATGTTGGACAATGTTAACTTATTTAACTTAAATATTGACAGTTCTATACATTTATTTATATTGATTGATTTGATAGTCAACGAGTAGCTATTCAAATGTTTATTGGTTTTTAGGGTTCCGTAGCCAAATGGCAAAAAACGGAACCCTTATAGATTCGTCAAGTCTGTCTGTCTGTCTGTCTGTCCGTCCGTATGTCACAGCCAATTATTTCCGAAACTCTAAGAGCTATACTGTCGAAATTTGGTCAGTCGATGTATTCTGTGAACCGCATTAAGATTTTTACATAAAAATAGAAAAAAAAAACAATACATTTGGGGGTCCCCATACTTGGAAGTGAAACTTAAAATTTTTTTTTTCATCAAACCTATCCGTGTGGGGTATCTATGAATAGGTGTTCAAAAATGATGTTGAGGTTTCTAATATCATTTTTTTCTAAACTGAATAGTTTGCGCGAGAGACACTTCCAAAGTGGAAAAATGTGTGTCCCCCCCCCTCTAACTTCTAAAATAAGAGAGTGATAAAACTAAAAAAAAAGATATGTTGTACATTACCATGCAAACTACCAACGAAAATTGGTTTGAACGAGATCTAGTGAGTAGTTTTTTTTTAATACGTCATAAATCGTAACACGCAATTTACCTTTCATCCAATCAATATACTAAACATCGATGAAAGTTACAACGAACTACAAGAACTTTTATATGATGTTACTTGCTGATACGGAACCCTTCATGGGCGAGTCCGACTCGCACTTGGCCGCTTTTTATGTATTTTTAATAGCGATTACAAATTAAGTATTCTTCATAAAAATATTATTTTTTATATGACTACATCTTAGACATACTCAGTTACTACTGCGTAACTGTTATAAGTACTTTTTTTGATAATTTCTAAAACTAAACGTAAAAAAATATATTGTAAACCTTCTTTCATTTTATGCATTCCTTGTACTTCTTGTAACGATCACACTTTTTGTAAACATTTTGTACATCATCATTATTACATGGTCGATGTGATATTTTTTTTTTTATTGGTATGTCATGTCTATAAGTTACATTTGAATTTAAAAACACATTTTGTGAACTAAAAACCGTTCTGTTCTACGAAATGCTTGGTTATTTATTCATTGAATGGTGCTATAATTCAGGTTGCTATCAAAACTGGTCGCGTGATCAACGTTATTAACGATTTCATTTCAAACGCGTTTTCATTTTAAACTTTACTTGCGAGCACAAAGTTCGATACCTGTATTTGTTGTTTTTTTAAGATTAACTTATTTTTTATATACATATGTACATTATTATATCTTGCAAAAAATACGGAAGCTTTATAATTTAATATCTACAAAAAGTAGGGCACCTTGTAATTTTCTACATCCCCATACGAAATTGTGCCTTACTGCTATAGTTTTATGAATGCTTCTCAATTGACCTCCATAATTGCGACCTTCATTCAATAAGTTTAATTTACGTTTTTCATGACCAAGCGCATCATAGTAAATACATAGTAGTACCAGGAAAGCAGAGACACCAAAGAGATTGCTGTAAGAACGACCGCACACTATCGGCACTATCGATATCATGTCCGCCAATGACAGCGAAGATAAAAACCATTACTAAAGTTACACACACAGAAACAGGTATGTTGACTATGTACTACAGAACATTAGAGAAATAGCATTCCTAATGTCAGTAAACTGGTATTTTTTGGCTTTGTTTAATGTAACTTACCTATATCGTGCATTCGTTGTTGTGTGTCTTTTTGTGAGAGCGCTGCGAGTAAGCCGGCATCGCCTACTCGTTGTCGAGCGACCGCAATCCCGACGGGAATAGATCCTGATAAAATTAAATAAATAAATGCATTTATAGGAAAAACGGGATTTTTGTACTATTTTATTTAGGCGTTTTAGATGATGTAAAAGATATTAAAATTGAAAAACGCGATTTATTTCATCAATTTTCTTTAGAAAAAGCCATAAAATACCTACAAAATACATTTCTAACATCCATACATTTTAAACAATAAGATGATATGAAGGAAAATACACCGTAATGCGATGGAATACATTTGATCACAATTTGATCGGCGGCGGCGTCGCGCATAAATACAGTACGAATGTACCAGGCGAACATGAGACTGTGAGATATCGTCTTACCGTTGTTGAGAGAGGACGGTATCGCCGGTGGTGGGTGGTCGGGCTTGTTACCAGGGGACGCCTGTTCTAACTTGACGGCCACGAGCTCCGAAACTTGAACGTGTTGGGGTTCGCGCTTGACCTGGACTTGAACATTTTGTCCAGCAACACCCAACCACGTCACTGGGTTCGTCCGACTACAACCTCCGTCTGTGTGCATTATCTGTGTACAATAATAATTTCATTAGACGCGATTTAAATTAACATTTCGGTACACTCTAATGAAGATTGTAATACTTTTATCTATGTTTTATGGCTCTTGGATTACTGGTAAACACGTTCCTAGCAAGGTCAGTCAGTGATGGGTGACCATTCTCGTCATATTGAGACCTCTATATGCCTCGGATTCCGCTTTACCATATGAACATCTTTGGCAATCGTAATGGGTAGTTGGACCCCTAAAAGTTTGCATACAGTCGCTATACGTAACAAACGAATTCCAGTCGTATTTCCATAAACTTAAAGATCAATTTAGTTTGGGTAAAGACTTAAACGCAACTATGACTAAAAACAACGCTAAAAAAGTACTCGTACGAAACAAGATTTTCAGGACACTGGATTAATCAAGTTTACTGAAGAAATAAGATAATCGTCACATAGACTCTACTAAGATGCCTTCGTTGCAAGTTAACAATAATATAGTAAGTTACTGACTGTCTTGTTGGTCTAGCGGTAAGACACCCAGGTTGGACTAAATGTTTGGTATGATCTGTAAATATTTGTTTCGGAGTTTGGATGTTTTTTATGTATAATATGTATGGATTTCCAAAAAAAGTATCGGTAAACCACTGTGTTTAGTACCCATAATACAAGCTTTGCTTAGTTTGGGACTAGATGATTGTGTGTCAGGCGTCCCAAATATTTATTTATTATCAGTGTATACACATTAATACACAATTCAAGTTTGAAAAACCGTATTCAAACGTTACATAAAAACGTATCATGCATAACACTAAAAACGCGCGAAATCGGTACGCAGTAGAGTCAATATGTCAATTTTCCTGAAATCTTGTTTTATACTTTTTCAGTGTCGTTTTTGATATTACAAACATACACTCCAATTTAATTTATATGTATAGATGAAGTCTATTGAGGGCAGTAGTTTAATGAGATACTTATTACGAAAACTACACTTTGTTGTTAACTACGGTTGTTGTAGTAAGTCGCGAATAACGCCCGAGCAGATCATCAGCTTCCTGCCAGAGAAAGGCCCGTTAAAATCGGTTCAGCCCTTCTAGAGATTGTCAAAGGGTTAAGACCCCTATGTCCCCACGCTCGCTGAATACTGGTTGAGGACTGGCAAGACAACCTAGAGGCTACGTAATCTTGCCATTGAATGTATTTTAGGCCGCCCGAAGGCCTCCAACTAAGCATCACGACTGTTATCGTACGATAACAACCGGGACCGATTACTTGACGTAACCTACGAATCAAGGAGACGCTCATGGTATCTTGCCACTAACGGTTACCCATCCAGGTATTGACCGCGCCGTCGTTGTTTACACTCGGTGATTGTTTTTAATCGCGATTGTGGCTAATAATAACATCGAAATTCCTACCACTAGCTCCCTATTTTATACAATTTATCCTTACATGTGGTTCGTTTTTACGTGCCAGCGTTTCCTATTTACGTAAATGGAAATAAAATTATTTTGCAAGATGTGGTCGAATAAATTTTCTTCGGAGTAGTGATTTTGCCTACATTTTTTTTTTGGAAAAAACTTAAAACCTGAACAGAATGGTACATAAGGATATAATGAATGTTATGAATTAAAAGATTTATTAAACTATCTTGCACTTTACGCAGAAAAGTGGTTGATGCAATTCGAAGTCTTAAGATTCGGTGTGACAATACCAGTTATCAAGAAACCGCCAAAATTATCAAGTACGTACCTGTTACTTCAGGAAATATTTATATTTATATATATAACGAGTAGTTTCAAATGTTGTAAATAAAGGAAATTATATCACATTTTCAGATATATCTCATTGTTTCTTTTAAACGTAAAAGTTTAAAACACAATAAACACATTTCCCTCTCGATTTTTTATTGCGCCATGTCAATCTGTTTACTTTTTAAATGTATTCACTAAAGAGGTTGTTTTAAAACTTCACCATAAAGTATATTTTATTAACAGCCTTGTAGTGGCCATAGCCCTCTCTTTCAATAGGAGGTTTTGGTTTTGGTTGTCATTACCGTGACTAAAAATTTTTAAAAAGTTTCTGATTAGTCTTTTTTTTCCTTTACTTTTTTTCTCTTTGTGAAGGTATCTGTAGTCTTTGAGTGTTAGTATTAATATTAATAATTTTAACAAAAAAGAACCGACTTCAATGAAAAACTATTCCGAGTACCCAAATCGCGACATTGTGCCTATGATATTTGAGGAGTTCTCTCGATTTCCTTGAGATCCCATCATCAGATCCCGATATGGTGACGATGGGACCACCTGTAAGCTACGCCCATTCCAATGCAAAAAGAATTTTTGAAATCGGTTCATAAACGACGAAATTATCGCTGAACATACATAAAAAAAAAAAAAAAAAAAAAACCTCCTCCTTTTTTTTGAAGTCGGTTAAAAAGAAGTATATTATTTCAAAAACATTTAAAAATTCTTACCTTTTTGGGAGAATTTGAGAGGCAGGTGTTACATGAACGCTTTGCCTGTTCAGTCTTAATAGTGAGTGGCTGCATGACGTTGATACCGTCCATCATCTGCCTCTGGTCACCAGGACAACATAAAGTATCAGGGAGACACGCTTTGCCCAATTTAGGTTCTTCCATTTTGTTGTGATCCCTGTACACGAAAAATTGACTTTGAATATAAAATTGTTTAAAAATAGAAATGAAAGTTTAAGGATTCTGTGTTTAATCTGTGTTCAGTCAAAGACAAACTACGACGCCCTTCTGATGTTGACTGAGTGAAAATACCTATCAGCATTGTCATCTCAGTCGAAAAACCCCCAACAATAACCTACTACCAACACCTTTCGCTGTCGTAGTTCTACAATCAATAAGTTGACAATAAAAATAATTGTCATGATATTTGTCAATATTTTAGCTCTATCGATGCAGTACTTTTTGAATTATCTAAGCATACGCAAACCAACTCAGCATTGAATATGTACTCGAGTGCTAATTAAAAAAAAGTATATTTAAAACCATTCATGTACACATGACATTGCCTATCTCAAGCAATTCACAGTCGCAGAGAAATACGTTCATTCAATTTTACAGTTTTACTCTTAAGACATTTTTGCTGTCAGTGCAGATGAAAAAACTCCAAGTGCCGGCAAAACGCGTCGAGTGTAACACGGTAGCGTAAAAGTATATATGTATTTTTTTTTCCTGTCTACTTTATTTCTTCGGATATTTGTAGCATATTACTTACTCGTTTTGTGTCCTAATAAGTGTTATTGAGTTTTTCTGAGAATAGAAAAACTCAATAACAACCCGGAGTTTTAAAGTTAAGATCTAAACCCTCGGGGTCATGGAGAGTACAAAAAGCCGCCGGTGCTTCGCCTTGAACCTGTCCCGGTTGAGTCGGGTTGCAGTCCGATATATATAAAAGTGAGGAACAAAGAGTACACTTTTAAGCGCGATTTCTAGTTAAAACACCTTTCTTTCGTGCTAAAATCCCCAGGTATTACCACATGTTGGTGGCATGTCGGACTCGAACCGACATAAGCCGCACGATGCGCCGTCTCGGGTATGTCGAGTCGAGTCGAGGAACCAGATATAATTAACCACCTAGATCTATGCACACACATTTGTATGTTTGCTGAATAATTGGCTTAGAAAGACAACAACATCAGCATCATATATCAAATACACAAAGCATATAAATTATTAGTAATATTTGATTCCAAAAAGAGACGAATCTACAGGAAAATATAAACCAACCAATCTTGTCAAGCTTGTCCTCAATCAGCTGTCAAGTAGGAAACATTTGTAGCCTATTGTACCAGGGCATCATAAAACTAAAAGACTCACTTGTCGGTGACAAGAACCCGCTGTGAGCAATTGAGCAACTCCAAATGCAACGGTGAGTACGGCGAGTTGGGCGGTGGAGTGGGCACGCCGAATGTCGACAGCGAAGTTGAAAACAGGCTCTCGGTTACTGGAACAATATGATCGATATTAATCTCTGAAATGTATGTTTCCTTGGTATTCAATAAAAGTATTGCCACGTACATTCAATATGTTAATTACTTAATTTTATCTTATTATATATAAATCTCGTGTCACAATGTTTGTCCTCAATGGACTTCTAAACCACTTAACCGATTATAATAAAATTCGCACACCATGTGCAGTTCGATCTAACTTGAGAGATAGGATAGTTTAAATCTCAAATTATAGTCGCAATTTTAATAATCGCGGGTAACACCGCGGGATTCAGCTAGTAATTATATAAAATAATAGGTAATATTGGTGGTAGGTAGGTACTTAATAAAATGTTTTGAAAATATTTAAGTGTGAATTCTCCGCCAGAGGCGCTAATATACCAAAAGGACTCCGTTATGGCAAATTCTATATCTGTGGGCGGTAGTTTATTTTCGAACGAAAATAAATTAAGTTTGTGAATATTTTGCCATACGCGACATTAATTAGGCTCGGCTCAATGAATGTCTGTGCTTTGAAACATTCTCATCTTTCTTAAACTTAAGTCTTCCTTTTTCCGAACAAAACGGTACTGCGCAACACTGCGGCATGCTTATTATTATTCTTACAAAACTGTTTTAAGATTTTATTAATGTTACGTGAGTAATAACAAATTTTGACAGCTATCAGTTATGTCTGAGGACCTCATTCTACAGTGGCGCCCACTGGCGAGCACAAAACCTATTTATTAAATTTATTTATTTCGCTTTAACTATAATAGATGTGTACCAAAAATACCTATCTTCAAATAGTAAGATCCTTAAAATTTCAAATAAAACAGTTTTAAAACAAACTAAAATGGTTCGTAGTACCGAGCAACGAACAAAATAAAACCATAGACAACATAGCGCATTAGTGAACAAAGAATCTATTTCTGGCGAGGCCCAAGGGATCTAAGACCTTAATTACTGAGTGTCACTCGACAGCCGCGACTCCCGCGCAACACATGTGCATATTTATGTCGCCCTAGTATGAGCACGCTTTATCTACATCGGTCATTACGCTTGGCATAAACATCAGCCGCCCATTTTTTTTTCTTTTTATATTTAAGCCTACCAAAGTGGCTCTACTCTGCCTGATGGAAAGCATGAGTAGAATTCATGAGTAGCAGGGGTTACCATCCTCATTATGAGGATTTCATCCCATTTACGTTACACAAATAAAACTACTCGCCGGTTTGAAATTTCAGTTGATAAGTTTTATAAAAGTAAAACAAGTTTGAAGCTCTTGAAATTACCAAGTTTATTTCGCCAAAGAGGCCTTATTGATTCCAGCTTTTCTTTTTCTTTTTGAAAAGTATTTGTATTGAATTTCTAGCTAATTTAACTTTCCTTTATAATAAGAAGTTGTTTAGTTAAAATTTGATATGGTTACTTAATTATTTATGGGACTTCTTTGTTTATTTAATACCCAGCGTTTAAACCCATTACTTATATCATTTAAGTTTATACACGTCTGTCATCTATACAAATAAATGAAGTTTTTTGTCTAAATGCATATGAAGGTATTTTTGTCTTTCTGTCTGTTCACGGTTATCTCTGGAACGGCTGGACCGATTATGACGGGATTTTCACTGGTAGAAATCTGATGACATAACGAGTAACTTAGGCTGTTTTAGACTAGTTTCGCTCTGTGACCTTACTTGCAATTTACAACTATAACCGCGGGTAACACCGCGGGCCTCTGCTAGCAAATTATAAATGGAAAAAATATGTTACAAAATTTACAACCCATTTATGTGACAAAAATTAATACGAGATTAAAAATACTGTAGGTTGGTTGTGTTGTTGGATAAATATTTGTTTATTTGAAATTTGACAAAAAAGTGGCTAAGGAACCGCATCGTACTATAAATTATTATTTTCAGAAGTGATTCTTTTCCACTACCTTTTTTTAATAAACTTAATAAACAAAGCAAAAGGCATCTTCTCCTTTTAGAAAGTCGGTTAAAAGCTAAGAGTAAAGTTTAAACGGTCACAAAGGGTGTTTAAGACGTTCAAAAGTAGCCCATGTGTTATTCTGATATATAATCTATATTACTATAAGTTTCATTCAAATCCGTTCAGTAGTTTTGCGTGAAAGAGCAACAAACATACATACATACTCACAAACTTCCGCGTTTATAATATTATTAGGATTACTCTAGAAATACATGTAATTCGCCAGTAAATACTATAACGGGTCTTAGTATTACTGTGTTTGATTACCAGGAAAGCATACAACAAAAGGAAATCATCAACATAATTTTATTCCCTTCCATTCTCCCCTCTGTGCTACGCAGTACCGAAGTAGCGTGCGATCTTGTCTGGACCATTTCACGGGTGTCATTCCGACCGCGTGTCTCGTGGAACTAATCGTTTTAATTTGTATCTCAGATCCAACGTCAGAATTATACACGCATGTCTAGTATTCAAGAGGTGAAATTTAAGATAATTATGAGGCATTTAAAAGCTCTTGCCGCCCGACCCAGCTCCGCACGGAGACTTACAGGTATTTAACAAAAAAAAATGCACAAATGAAAAAGTAGTTATTGTGACAAAACTATAATAGTTAGACATATGGTATCGCCTACTTTTTTGTAGATATAGATTTTTTTATAAAAATGTAGTAGGCACATCACTTTGCTCTAATAACAATAGTTTTCGCAGCGTACGCAAAACAGTGATTTTATTGTTTTTTTTTAGCACCTTGGGTTACATTATCGAAGTTTTCATACAGATTCCTAACTTTTGAAAACATTCTATAGCCTTTGTCCGTCAGGGATTATTTACGATTCTAATAGTACAGGAATTTTACAAATCGGTCCTGTAGTTTGGGAGCCTAATCATTTCAAACAAACAATCACATCTTTCCACTTCATAATATTAGTATAGTATAGATCGATTCTAAAAGATAAGTTCTTATGACGAAGCAAAAACCAGAATAAAAAAAATATAGTTTTAAAAAACTAAACAAACGCTTTTAAAATAAAAAGTAGAAAATAATTTTCATGTAACAAAGCGTGGGGCGACGTTATTGAAATATTTTCAAAAAGCACCCCACGCTTTGTAAAATTAAAATTATTTTCTACTTTTTTTTTCATATTTTTTTCTAGACTAAAAAAGACTAATTTTTAAAAAAAAATTAAAAATTTTTTTTTTTTTCGAATTAGTGTGTAGTCATCGGTCCTCGATAAATCTACAAAGTTTGAACGAAATCTGGCCGTTTAAAGTGGGTCAAAATCGCGCCCAAAGGAGTCGGTTACAAACAAACATACAGTTGAAGCTAATATAAAGCGTGTAATAATCGCTCTGGAAAAATTATATGTATAAAGGTTGCTTGTTGACGTGAGTTCCTATTTATTTAGTAGTCTTCGACGGTCGGTAGTCTTTGTTAGGATTCTTCTGTCTCAAGAACCTATTAATATTCATAGTTAAAAAACTTTTATGATACACGACAAAAACATTAATAGCAAAACATGAAACCCAACAAAGAAGTTTTTTAAATTAAAAATGTTTTTACTGGTTGTATTAAGTACCCTATACGGCTGTCAAACCTGGGCATTGAGGAAAAAGGAGGAAACATATTTAGCTATACAGCAAAGGAAAATGGAAAGAAGTATGTTGGGCATAAAATTAAAAAATAAAATACCAAATACTAAAATTCGACAAAAAACAAAAATAACAGATGTAGTAAACAGAATCCGAACCTTGAAGTGGAAGTGGGCAGGCCACATATGTAGAATAAAAGACAACAGGTGGACAAAAAGGTTAATAGAATGGACGCCAAGGGAAGGGAGTAGAGGAAGAGGAAGACCAAGAAGAAGATGGAGCGATATATTTAAAGAAAAATGTGGCAATGCCTGGGAGAAAAAAGCAAGGGATAAGGAACTATGGAGGAGGGTGGGGGAGGCCTACGCCGAGGAGGCGACTACATAGTAAACTTAGTTATAGGGATATAAAAATTGAATTGAAACTGTGCATACTATGCTAGAATTAAAGGCTTTTTTATTTTTATTTTTTATTTTTATTTTTTTATATTTTTATTATTAAGTACCCACGTAGAGGTATTTATTTATCTCATAGTATGTTTCAATAAGCATTTTCATAATTATTCCAAGGCTATTTTAAACCATTCACAGTTTATGAGAATGAATGTATGTATGTTTGGTCTCAATCAAGCCAGAACGGATAAACGGATCTCGATTACATTTAGTATAGAGAGAGTACTCTTCCAGAATAGTCTACTTTTTATTTCGACAGTTTCTTTTAGTTTAGTTTTTCTTTCACGTCAACTTGGGCGAAACCGCGGGTATAGTCCCATCATAAATGGTAAATGTTAATTTATTAAAATATTTACTTATGTATAAATCCAGTTGTTTAGATAAACATTATATAAACAAATTAATTTCGAAATACATTATTCATATTTGACTAGGACAGCATAAAACGCATGCTGTTGATACTATATAAAACAGCACTTGGTACGTTGCTATATAAATTTTTGCTGTGTTGTTACTTGTTGTATTTCAATGACATATCGTAATTTGATTTAATCCCAACAATTCCCACAAATATTATAAGGCCAGCTGTACACTGGTGAGCCGCCCTGTCAAAAACGTCATGTCAGATATCTCACGGTTACCGCTCTGGGCATGTGCACGGGCAACGAGATGTGTAACCCGGTTACTGAACAGCGAACGTTCTTTGTTTCGTTTTTATTACAAATTGTACTTACAACGACCTTCTTAATGTTTATGCTTACCTAGTATTTCGGCATTAATTTAGTTTATAGATATTAACTTTTTATTAGAATAACTTTTGACAAATACTACGCATGTTTAATTCCTGACACAACTCAATCTACCGTTAAATGTGTTATTTTGTACCCAAAACAAAGCTGAGAATTAGATAAGAAAAAAATTCATCAACATTTGTTATTATTTTACATCTCAGTTTTTTTTTATAAATTACAAGCTGAATCCTGCGATGTTACCTGCGGTTATTGTTGTAAATCACGAGTAACGACCCGGACCCAAGCTACTCCTTTTTTATCGTGTGGAAACTCATCATGGACCGTCACCCCGTCGGGGTTTTCTTCGGCGAGGAAGTGAGTCGGACTCGAACCGTCTAAAAACCACACCGTGTTCCCTATCTGCGCTTCTCTTTTAGGGAGGAGGAGGAGTCCAGGGTGAGATCTCCTTCTGGACTCCTCCCAGCGACTACTCCCTCCTGTTGCGGGCGCCGTCGTTTTAGCTCCTTTCTAAGGCAGCGTTTGGCACACACGTTCCGCCCCCTAGCGGCTGGCCAACTAATGCAGGTGGAGGGAAAACCCGTTCCGTCCACCCGCGGCCACACTCAGGGCATGAGGCGCAGATGAGCGCGCCTCCGCCGTCCGGTTCGCTGGCGGAGGATCGGGTCCGAGTGGAGGTCGTCCTCCCGGGCTTTCTCCTCCGCCTCCTTCCGCGTGATTACGTCCTCGCAGAAGGTTGCGACCGCGGTAAAACAATTGTCGCTACCAGCCGTCGATCTTATGACGGCCGGTAGCGAGAGATCCTCTCCGATAACTGCAGTGAGGGCCCGGCGCTGCGTCGCCCATGCGGGGGCAGAATCTAAGTTACTCCTTACGTCAACTCCGAGGGCAAATCCCGTCAAAATCGGTAGGCCATATCAGAGATTAGCCGGAACAAACAGAAAGACAGACATTTTTTTTTAAATTGCTTATTTGATGTGAATGCCGTATAGTTTCATATACCTTTTAAATAAAACTGTTCGTTTGATATTACAGACAGACACTACAATTTTATTTATTAGTACATAAAACTTACTTAACACCAAATTCTGGGTGGTGCCAATTCATAAATTACACAGTAGAATGTTTAGGCTTCAAGTGCGATGTTTCAAAACATACATTCATACTTTTAGACAAAACAAAATGAAACACGATATTAAATAACCGTACCTAACATAAGGCGTAGGTACCTACCGCGGTATGCACCTACTATTTATGAACGGTCCTGTGTTACTATGACTATGAAATCTAAGTATTCCAATAATATAAAGCTGAGAAGTTTCTTTGTTTGTTTGAATCTAAATATCAGAAACTACTGGTTCGAATTGAAAAATTCTTTCACTTTTAGATACTTAGTCCATTTATCGGGGAAGACTTAAATAAATAAAAAAAAACCGTGTATTTCTTTGCAAACACGTATCATGCAACTTAACTGCAAAAACTACTGAATGAATTTTGATGAAACTTCACAATAATATAGCTTACATAACAGAATAACACATAGGCTTCTATTTACCGCGATAACTTAGGCGCGGGCGAAGCCGTGGGCAAGAGCTAGTTTTAATATAATACTGAAGAGTAAATGGATTTTCAGCTTAGCATGCGATGTATTATTCAAGTTATCTCCTTAACGCATTATTCATCAGCGTCAAAAAGGCACATTTCACAAAAGAAATTCTTGGTGCTCGGCTCATAATAGAACAGCATAATGATTTTATAGCTCATAGCTTCTCTTTGTTTATTTAACACTAGTTAAGGTTTAAACTCTGACCAGCCCCCCTTGCCAAGCAATATTTTGTTTTAATAATAAGAGATAGAGAGAAATAAGAGATTAGTGAAATACAATAGAGAATAGAATAGAAAACGAAAAAATGTTTGTAACTTGGTTAGGGGGCAGTAGTTCAACCATTTAGATATTAGGATTTCTGAATCTTTCGTAGCTTGAGTGACGTTTGAAGTTTAAAATTTTGCTGGTGTATGTGTTTGTAAAACATACTTTTAATTGTTACCTTTATGAATAGTCGGCCTGTTGCCGGTCTGTGTCGGGAACAAGGAGTACAGCGGGAATCGAGCTACACCTGCCAACAAAATACACACAGGTTATTGCAAATATACCTACTTACAGAATATGTACCTTCCAATTATTATTTTATAAGTTGCGCAATTATATCGGAAGACCTGTCTCCAGAGTGAGGAGCTGTCCACACAAATGCTCAGCTATACTGAGTCTGAACAAGTTAAACTACAATAAATAAAATATATTTACATGCGACATTAGGTAGTAGATCACTTTGATTGCAGCACGAATGTGCCGGCTCGACCAGGGAAGTACTACCCTCACACAGAACACCATCCTAATAATGACAGCACTCTTGCTGTCTTATTTCGTTGGTGAGTGTGAGACCGGAGGACAGGAGAATGATGCAGAAACATCCGACTAGATCACCATGGTATGGTTCACCATGCTGCATTGCCTTCCCTCACAATGAGGATGGTGACCCCTACTCCTGGATTCTACTCATGCTTTCCATCAGGCACAGTAGAGTCACTTCGGTAAGCATAAATATATTTAAAAAAAACTCTTCATATAGATAACAAACAGATTTAAATTTTATTTATGTGTATAGATTGTTATAGAATATTTGTGATACCAGGATAACATACCTTGCTGCAAGTCAGAGGGCGGGCGGGAGCGGGCGCCCCCCGCCGCCCCGCCCAGCATCGCCTCTCGTGTTGGACCACCTCACCAACTGTGGACAAATATTTACGTTAATTATGCTTCATCATTCAAGAAAAAGATTTTGAAGAACTAAACGATAACAAACCTTTCTTGGAAAAGGAACCGTGTCAAAATAAGTTAAAGTAAAAATGGAATTGACTCCATGTATAGCGCAGTGGTTTAAGTGGTCACCTCGCCGCATTCTACTGCGTTTTGATGTGGGTTCAAACTTCACATCGGACAAAACTTTGTGTGATCAACAAATTGTTGTTCTGAGTCTTTGTGTCCGTCTCTTATATGTTTGTAAAGTCATCTACGACACAGTAATAATTTTAGTGCGGGAGTTGCCTATTATTAAATTTTATTGCTAGAGAGCTATTGTATAGAAGCAAGTAAACTTCATAATAAGTTATTTATATTGTACAATGTCTCCAGAAGTACTGATGGACGCTGGAGCCGAAAGGTGCTAGAGTGGAGACCGCGATTAGGCAAACGTAGTGTAGGGCGCCCTGCGGCACGATGGACCGACGATTTGAGGAAGGTGGCTGGCGGCGGATGGATGCGGACTGCCCAAGACCGGGATGGTTGGCGTTCCTTGGGGGAGACCTTCGTCCAGCAGTGGACGGCGATAGATTGACACTATATTGTATAATTATTCAGTTGCACTTAGTAAAAATTGAATAAATTGTAGTATAAATATTATTCGAAACTCAGTACTGTCCGTTAAATTCCGTCCAGCCGTTCGGCGGAACAAACAGACAAACTAAAATTATGTTATTTTGATGTAAGTAATTGTATAAGCTAATATAAAGCAATAGTTATTTCTTGTTCTGTTTTGTAACACCTAATTTTGTTTTTCCTCATTCAATAGGGAACAAGGTGTTCCGTTAGATTAATATTGTTTATTTTTAGTTACCTCGTTATTATCTTTAACTTCGTCAATGGTGCAGTGGTAATGTAAATGACAGTTGACCTCGAAGTCTCGGATTCATTTCCCGAGTGAGACGACTTAGTTTTAGAATTTGAGTATTATCAATGTTTGTATCTACTTTTATTAGTAGTTAATCTAGTTTTCTTACAAGCTCTCCTTAGTTGAAAACTAAATGGCGTTATTTGTCTGATATCCGAAAACATTAACCGCATTCATTAATTTAAAAAAAATCAATCGCTTCGTAAATTATACATTCCAACGTTTGGTGTAAAACTAGCTTTATAATTGTATCTATACAAAGTCATTACGCCTGTACACGTCACACTCCAACCGCGCCAACGAAACACGTAATATAATTCTACCTCCTCGGAGTTCTGCTGCCCTGATACATTCACTTGTCGTACACTTTCAAATTTTCAATAATTTAAACTGGAAGATAAAGTTGGATGTCGCATTTTAACCGGTTTTAATATCTTATTTCCATTATCCAGTATAAGTTGACCTGTCGGTGTGTTTAGACTTTTCTACCGCGAATATTGTACACGTAAAATACGAGTAATACACTATTTATTATTCTGTGGTAATAGGTAGGTAACGTATTGCTCGTATTTTTAGGGTTCCGTAGCCAAATGGCTAAAAACGGAACCCATAAAGATTCGTCATGTCTGTCTGTCTGTCTGTCTGTCCGTCCGTATGTCACAGCCACTTTTTTCCGAAACCATAAGAGCTATACTTTTGAAACTTGGTAAGTAGATGTAATCTGTGAACCGCATTAAGATTTTCACACAAAAATAAAAAAAAACAATACATTTTGGGGGTCCCCATACTTACTTACAACTGAAACTCAAAAATTTTTTTTTTTCATCAAACCCATACGTGTATGAATCTATGAATAGGTGTTCAAAAATGATGTTAAGGTTTCTAATATCATTTTTTTCATAACTGAATAGTTTGTGCGAGAGACAATTCCAAAGTGGAAAAATGTGTGTCCCTGTAACTTCTAAAATAAGAGAGTGATAAGTCTAAAAAAAATGTATGTTATACATTGCCATGCAAACTACCAACGAAAATTGGTTTGATCGAGATCTAGTACATATTTTTTTTTAATACGTCATTAATCGTAAACCGCAATTTACCTTTCATTCATCAATACACTATTATTAAAACATCGATCAAAGTTACAACGAACTACAAGAACTTTATATGATGTCACATGCTGATACGGAACCGTTCATGGGCGAGTCCGACTCGCACTTGGCCGCTTTTTTACTTTATTACACACTAGCGTTAATGTACTAAAATCTTCCTCGATAATCAATCCATCCGTTGCTGAAAACAGCACAAAAATCAGTGCAGTCTTTTTAAGATTATCCCGAAACGCGGCGGAGGACTTTGTTTAAAATTTATAATATGTAGTGATAATAGTGATTTTGTATTAAAATGTAACTTTACATAAAATTATAACATAGATACGTACTCTAAAATTCGATATTACGTTTGAATTATTATTAATAATTGAAGAAAACTGTTATTTTTTAAATTTTAAATTAAATTCCAAGTTCTTGAAATATCTGTTTAGATATTACCTATATTGCGTTGCCTTGCATATATTGATATTACCTTTTATTGCCGTAAAATTACTATCCTACTGTTACTTTCTGCTATTTTCTTCTATTACAAATACCGCGGGGGCAAATTTGTTTCCCATTGAAAGGAGTGAGCCAAACTTAAAAGACAGTCATAATTTCTTTTTTTTTAGAACTTTTAAAGGGAAATAATTCTGTCATGACATGATTTTTTCGAAACTCTCCGATTTTGAAACTTTATTATTCTTAGCGTATTGATATATAGTCTATAGCCTTCCTCGATAAATGGCCTATCTAACAATGAAAAAATCGAAACTGAGATTATTGCGTTCAACCAAACAAACAAATGAATTCTTCATTTTTATAATCCTTCTACGTAATATTATAAACGCGAAAGTTTGCGAGTATGTTTGTTGCTCTATCACGCAAAAACTACTGAAGGATTTGGATGAAACTGTACAGTAATATACCTTATATATCAGAATAACACATAGGCTACTTCTTACTGCAATAATCAAGATACACGCGGGCGGAGCCGCGGGCGAAAGCTAATATTAAAATAGATATACATTTAGTAAAAAACTGTTTATTTACTATTACAAACAGACACTACAATTATATTTATTTGTATGTATAGATATAGATCGCTATATGCAGGAATGTTAAGTCACCGTAACTCGATATCAGTGGACAAGGATACCCGATATCTGTCTGCGCATCGTTTAGGAATTTCTCAAAATAACTTATTATCAATAACTAGCTTTGGGCATCGGCTCCGCCCGCTTGTAGATCAGTTATTGCGGTGAATTAATAGTTTTATTACTATAAAGTTTCATAGAAAACCGTCGAGTAGTTTTTGCGTGAAAAAGCAACAAAAATCCCCATATTTTCTTAAGAGACTACTACCGCATATAAATTCTGTGTAGAGGGAGACTTTAGGGGTCGGCCCATTCTTATTATTTCTTATTTAGAGGTGTGAGGGTATCGAAAACTAGTAAAAATCGTTTTAGGTATCTAATAAATGGACCCCTTAGGCTGTAACACATAGATTACTACGATAACCAAAATACACACGGGCGAAACCGCGAGCTAAAGCTAGTTATTTATAAAAATTAAACCTTTTTAACCGACTAAAAGAAGGAGGACGTTCTCAATTCGACTGTTTTTTTTATATTGATGTTCAGAGATATTTCCGTCGTTTATGAACCTACTAACTTTCGCCCGCGGCTCTGCCCGCGTGTGTCTCGATTATAGCAGTAAAAAGTAGCCTATGTGTTATTCTGATATATGTATAAGCTATATTATTGTAAAATTTCATCCAAATCCGTTCAGTAGTTTTTGCGTGAAAGAGCAACAAACATACATACTCACAAGCTTACGCGTTTATAATATTAGTAAGGATTTCTATTTCTATGATATGTACTGTCAAATCACACCCTTTATGAAACTAGTTAAAAAACCCTTCTTCAAGCATTGAGATAATTGTCTTGTTCTTCCAGGAAGGTTCCTCGATAATGCCGGCCCTTTTATGGGATGCCCTTCACCTTTCAAATGAGTTAGTATAATTTATTCCGTGCATCTTTAACTGTTTAATAGGACATGAGGTTTTTGTCCGTCTGTTCGTCCGTACGAACGACCGCTCTCATACCTTTTTTTCGATTATACAATTTCGAAGGATAAGCTTTATAGGTTTTGTGTTATTTTTTCTTTTACGACTTATAATAGGTGTGCGATAATTTAAGGGACAAGGATTACAGAATATATGAGGAGGTGGAACTCAATATTAGATGTAGCCTATAGGTGTAATATTTAGTAATTATACTTTTAAACTAGATGTCCTGGGTTTTTTCCTGGGTTAGTATTTTGACTGACTAGTACGATCATCGATTCTGTCTGAGTTTAGGTTAGGTATCTATAATCCTAATATTATAAATTCTAAAGTAACTCTATCTGTCTGTTCCGTTCTCACGCCTAAACAGCTGAACCGATTTTGATTAATTTTGGTATAGAGATAGATGGAACTTTTGGAAGGACAGTCTACTTTTTACCGCAATATCCGACATACACGCGGGCCGAGCCTGGGGCAAAAGCTAGCATCTAATATGTCTTTACAAATACAGAATGTGTTGCTAGGTATGCCATGTGTTATCTTAATACTAATTATTAAATATTTGTAAAAAATATTGAAGTCTACCTACTCTTCCTTAGGTACTAATTTTATATATTCGTAAGTAACTCTGTGTGTCTGATTGTTACATTTTCACGGCTAAACGGTTAATTCTTAAACGCTTAACTTCAAAGGAGACGATGATATCTGAGTTTGTTTCCTCCTTCTCAGGGTTAGTAAAGGCTTCCAGAAGGAGATCTTACCCTGGACCCCTTCGCGTTCTAAAAGAGAAGCGCAAAGCTCGCACACCGTGTGGTTTTTAGTCGGTTCGAGTCCAACACACCGCCCCGCCGAATCGAAAACCCCGGCGGGGTGACGGTCCCTGAGGATTTTCCACACGAAAAAAAAAGATAGGAAAGGCTGAACTTATCTGCTAAAAAGTTTAACCTAATTTAAAAACGATTAGAATTGATTTTAATATTTCGGATACCTTACACACAACGCCATCTAGTCCCAAACTAAGCAGAACTTGTAGACACAGAACATAGAAATTCTCTTGTTCTGTGGGTACAGAAATAGATTAGACCGAGGAGAAACATACCTAGGCTATAGGATCATTTAGGATATGTACTTATTGTCGCGATGACCGACACACGAATCCACTGTGTTAACCCACAGTAAGTAGCCGATACAGCATATATAGTAAAAATTTATCTAAGCCCATAAACTGACTCCTAATGACGTCACAAACATGTCTAAACACATTATAAAAGTGTAGTTAATATGTTAATTAGTAAAACAACATAATTATAATATTTCACAAACACCGTTACACTCCCATAGCAGTTTAGTTCCGCTAGCTGGCCTTATTATATGAACATTTAATTGCTTTTAAACTATACAATGTGTTGCTTTGTTTGGACGTCCGAACATGTTGAGACACCCACTATTATCGCCTAATAAATGAAGCTAGTAAGTCCATTACAGTTTTTATCAAGAAACGAGGAGTGACTACCTAATTAAACTTCACTTAAAAAATTTAAAATAATTTCAGTACGTTTATTAGTCGTTTTAAATAACCTCTATCTCTAGTTAAAACTGAAGAGTTTTCATATAATAAAGACCACCGTTTTGTACTCGCCAGTGGGCGCCACTGTAGAATAAGGTATAGCTGTCAAAATATTACCTTTTAAAGCACATACATTAATTGAGCCGTTATTTGTATATTTATCTAATAATTAATGTCGCGTGTGACAAAATATTCACACACATAATTGAAGTTAATTTTCATACGAAAATAAACTCTTGCCTACAGAAACAATTTAATTTGACATTTCAGACCTTATGCTACACTAGCGCCTCTAGCGGCGAATTCACTCGCGGTAGCCCCCATTGATATACTTTTATTGATATCAAGTTTTTTTTCACAAATTTAGAATCTGCCAAAGTGACCCAACTCTTTCCGATAGAAAGAATAAATAGAATTCAAGACTTGTGGTCACCGTACTCATTGCGATGGCAGACAATGCATCCATGCTGCATGGTGACCCACACTATGACGGGCAATAGAGATGCTTCTTCATCATTGACCTCCGGTTTTGGACTCACCAACGAAATATGACAGCACAAATGATATCATCATTTTAGATGTTTTTTCGATCGAGCTTGTTTGTGCAGAAATCACAGTCTCTCTTGGAAGCCGACAAAAATAATATAAATAAATATTTTGGACATCTTACACACAACGTTATCTAGTCTCAAAATAAGCAGAGCTTGCGTTATGGGTACTAAACAACTTACAAAAATATACTTTTTTTTTGTAAATACATACATATTATACATAGAAAAACGCCCAGACTCCGAAACAAATATTTCCCGGGAATCGAACCCGAGACTTCTTAAACAGCAGCCGCATACGCTAGCTACTAGACCAACAATATGTGCTCTTTTTAGGGTAAATTAAATGGGTCAACACAAATTATTGTTACGACAGGAGTTTTCATAAAAACAAAGGAAAGTAAGAAATATATTAGTATTCCTATCGTGGTCATATAAATAGTCACTTTAAAAAAGAAATACATTAGCATCAGTAAAGTACGCAAATATTCCTATACCCTCGTAAAACGCCGCATATACTAAAGGCGTCCCAACCCCAAAGCACACAGAGGTCCCTCAGTAGTGCCCATAAAGGTATTTTCTCATTTCCTGCCCATTATGCTCTTTTATCGCCAAAACAAAGCTCTTAATTCCATTCACGACACTTAATGAAAAGAATTCTTCGCATATCATTTAAGATTTATTCACTTCAGATTAAGTTGGGCTGAATAGCATCGGGTTTTGGACGCCCTATACGGCAGAATAAATTAGGGAGTTTTTTTACTTGTTATTTTTCTAATACGTTACTTATTTATCTTCGTTAAGGCTTTTTAACTTCTAACTAACTTCTTCCAACCATACTTCACACCTATAAATACGAAATGAACTCTGTCGGTAAATGTGTCTATTACGTTTTCTCGGCTAAACCGATGCACTGATTTTCTATTAAATTCAGCAAAGAGATACTTAATATGATTATTGTGGAAATACATGGACTACTTTACCGCGGTAAACGACATAAGCTAGTATTGATATATACGTATATATTCAGCTCCGATAATAACCTAAAGTAACGCTCTTAAGGTTCTTCAATGTACCTACTTTTGGCTGTACACAATGGTTCCTCACGGTTTACCTTCTTCTTATCCTCATCTCCACATAATTTAACCCCAGTACGTCAAATTTGATTGACGCAACGCAATACCGTGACAGATTGAACTGACAGTTTTATATTTAATGCAGCATGGAGCACTGCAGATAACAATCTTGAAAGGGAAAAATGCAAATATAATATTAATAAATATTCTGGCTTTAAACTAAGCAGTAGACGAATAATACACTAACTGCTAGCCTCAGTTGTTTGTTGTTAATTACAACAACAACCGCCAGTGACGTCACGGGACGAACCTAGTCAAAAAAAGTTGCCTAAATTACTCCTTACATCATCAGCAATCTGCCAGTAAACATCTATAAGAGCCTCTCTTTAGTTGGATATGAAACACATTCCTTCACAACTAACAAGATTACTATGCGTATCTATTGCGTCTAGAGATCACTTTTCAAGATATTTATCAATTAGTACTATAAATGGTTATGTACATTC
Organism: Phragmatobia fuliginosa; assembly: GCA_932526445.1. Classification (NCBI taxonomy): domain Eukaryota; kingdom Metazoa; phylum Arthropoda; class Insecta; order Lepidoptera; family Erebidae; genus Phragmatobia; species Phragmatobia fuliginosa. Next base: position 1,920,465 of record OW052066.1, on the reverse strand, counting down.
ATTTGCCTGACTTTATATTCCTTATTTGACATCAGCTATAATTGGTATAATTGCCAGTCGAGTACAAAATAGCTATCGGTCAAGGTACAGGGATAGCAGACGAGTTATTACGACTATGCATCTAATTCATGGAATACTTTTGAACGATTCCGGTTGGTGTAAGAATGCGGTCGGCTCGTTTAAGCGGTTACGGCTGTGTAGTTTGAAAAAATAATAGGAGAAAATCATTGCAGTTGTTGTGTAATGAGTAATTAATAAGTATATTAATTACCTTTTGAAATGAATTAATAAGATTTACTACCTTTTTTATATCTGACAGAGGCAAATAGATAAATAATTAAATTTTGTTTATATTTTTTGGTAATTAAATTGATTTTATCATAATTGTATCTACCTAAGTGTTGTTAACATTTTTTGTTATCCTCTGAAACTTTTTCCGTAACTAGGTTAAGATCGGCTTTAGTCTCTTGTTATACGGCTGAACTTCGACGTTTTACGTTTAGTGACTGCCATCAGGCCTACACAACCTGAATTAGAAAATATCGACTAATTAACGTACATAGACACCTCTTGTTTATTAAATAGTAGATCGCCGCGATTGGCCCACACGGAAATATTCGCCAATCGGAACGACAAAAGCGCTCGCCGAGAGCTCAAACGAGACCTTTCGATCGCGACCTGCGTGAGGTTAGATCTGACTGCTTCAGTGTCCATGACCTGTCGTAAAAACGTCTCAACTGTCTATTCTTTAGACACAACAATGACACATTGAACTTTTACAATACTAAGACTATGTAGTCAGCATAAATATAAATAGCGAGGACCTTATTTCAGCGGGCTGTGTTGCCCACTGCGATAGGCATAGGCATTACTAGTTGGCTTTCGACAATGGATAGAATGTTGAAAGTTTAAGTGTACGAGTATATGAAATATAATTAAGATTATTAATGATAGAAAAAATCATGACGACTGAGAGTTTTACCCTTAGCAATATCGTATACTATTTTAAGCTTAACACGAAATATAAAATGAAACAAAATATACCCATTTGTTTTGTTGTTACACATGCGAAGCTAGGATGAACTAGTAGAAAAGGTATGAAAAGGATACATTTTTAAGGATTTTTTTTCATACGACGTACCAGTATGCAATAAAATTGCTTATATACACAAATAAACTTTTTTCAAAATATATTTAGAGCTATGTATTTATTAAATAAGTATTTATATATATAAATACCGTGTGGTTATCTGGCTTGTCCCTTTCGAACATTCCAAAAACCACAACGCTGACGGGAAGTTACAATGTAATATTATTGTACCTACTTTATGGCTTTCTATGAAAAGCAAACTTTTATATAAAGACCAAACATCATGGCTGACGCATCGGTATATCTAAAGTTTAACTAACTAGAGTTGCAATATTAATAATCCATACTAATATTATAAATGCGAAAGTAACTCTGTCTGTCTGTCTGTTACGCTTTCACGCCTAAACCACGGAACCGATTTTGATGAAATTTGGTATGAAGATAGAACTGAACTTGGGAAAGGACATAGGCTACTTTTTACTGCAATAATCGAGATACAAAGGTTTTTAAATTTTTACCTAGGTGATTTTAAAAATACATAAATCGTAGATGTCAAAATGTATCACTGTTTATCTCCTGTCAAAACTTCACAGGTTGCTAGGCATAACACACTTGCATGGCAACCATAATGATAGTTTGTAAATGACATAAAGACCAGTAGAGCAGGGTAGATAATTTTTGAAAACAAAATTATAGTACGATGAAACCCATTGGAAAAGGAGGAGAAGATTATAAAAATGAAAGGAAAAATAATTTACGGGCGATCTGCGATCTGAGGGGGGTCGGGTAGAGGGGGGAGGTTTTCGGGTCCTCCTCGGACGAGGCGTGAAAAAGCATCTCACTAAGCCGCCATAGTGTGGGCCACCATACATTATTGTCTTCATTCGCAGCAAGTGTGGTAGCCCCGACTCTTGGATTCTGCTCATGCTTTCCATCAGGCAGGGTAGAGTCACTTTGAATGGCTAAATATATAAAACAAAGGGTAAATTGGGAATAAGGCTAGGAAGATGAAAGGGTAAAAAACGGTTTATCTCAATTTCCGGCAAAACTACCAGTCCTATGGAAAAAAGTTAAATAGCAAAGTTGTAGGTAATTAAAAGATCTACTACTTTTTAGGATTCTGAGGTTTATGACTTCGAACCCTTATAGATTCGTCATGTCCGTCCGTCCGTCCGTCCTCGACTTACCATCCAAACAGTAAGTGCTAGAAAGATGCAACTTTACATGAATATGTATTGTAATTACGTCGACAAAGTGCTACAATAAAATTATGAAAAATATTATTATTTAGGGTACCTCCCCGACACGTAAAATGTGGATGTTTTTTTTTCTCGCGGCTACCCCATCATGTGGGGTATCATTATATAGGTCTTTTAAAAACATTAAAGGGTTGTTAAGACGATTTTTTGATTTAGAAATCCGTTTGCGAGAAATTCCACTTTATAGGCCACTTTTTTTGTAAAACCGGGCATCCTCCCCCTCTAAAAGCTAAACGGCCGGCTCAAAAAAACTGGCAAAATTCGTGATAGTGGCCCATTTAATGAACTTTAAATGAAAACTATAACGAATTAGATGAATTTGTTAGTTCAGGAGTGACAGAGGCTTAACTTCTACAATGTGCTTACTTGGAAAACGTCATACAAAATTAACGCATTATTACGTAAACATAACAATTATCCATTGGATACAATTTCTAATCCACGTACCATTATGGGTGACTGAGGAACCCTTTCCTGTGCGTGGCCTAACACGCACTTGGCCGATTTTTTATTTACACTTTTTTTCACATAACCTCAAATTATAAGTGTAAAATTAAAAAAAGTTTTTGGTTTTCTATTTTTATCTTTTACAAATAAAATAATTTTTAAACGAAGTTTAGTGAAAACTTACCTTTTTATGTCCCGAATACACTGTAATTTTTTTGATTTGAAATATTTAATTTTTTTCACCCTATTTCGACTTTTTTCAGAAAAATGGGGTGTTTTCTGTTTGATGAAGGCTCTACTTTCCGATGGTGTAATCCCTACTAATATTATAAATGCGAAAGTAACTCTGTCTGTCTGTCTGTCTGTTACGCTTTCACCTAAACCACTGAACCGATTTTGATGTAATTTGGTATGAAGATAGAACTGAACTTGGGAAAGGACTTAGGACACTTTTTATCGCGAAAATAAAGGTAGAAGGGTTTGAAATAGGGGACGAAAATTTGTGTCGAAGTTCCTTATTATCAAACATAAAATCATGTAAGACGAATTCCACGCGGGCGAAGCCGCGGGCGGAAAGCTAGTTTGATATAATTAGGTACGAGTGACTTTGCAGATACTCTTACAATTAAAATGCATCTAATGACACCTTCCTAGCTAAAACCTTTTAACCTAATTAGGTTATGGAGAGTACGAAATAACGACGATTTTATGGGTAGTAGAACCACGCTGATTTCACCTTGAATCTTTGTGTGTGCTTTCGGGGCGGTACACCCTCACACAGAAGAACATCCTAATAAAGACAGCATTCGTGTTGTTTCATTTCGTTGGTGAGTGTGAGACCGGAGACCCTATGATGCGGAAGCATCTCACTAAGCTGCCATAGTGTGGGTCACCAAGCTGCACTGTCTGGTGAGGATTATGGCATCTACTCTTCGATTCTACTCATGCTCTCCATCAGGCAGAGTAGTCACTTTGGTATATCTAAGTATATAAAAGACGGCATAAATACAGCCGAAATCATAACACTCTCTCTGTCACAGTCGGGTAAAAAACCACAATCTTCTAAAATATTCCAAATATTTATGTGGTTCCATTACGCGCTATTCTGGGATGTGAGGGTGTAAAACTTATTTAAATTAGAGCGCATTTGTAATTTTCATCGGAATGCGTCTTTATTAAAGGTGACATGGAGGGACGTTATGAGAGGGTGAGGACCGTCGTGATATTAGGGTGAGCATTCACGTCGCCGAAAGATCGATCTTTATAAATTCATTTCGGACATCTCTGTAACGTGCAAAAATAGGTACGAATTTCATAAGAAACAACTGAAGTTTTAATTTTGCAAATGTGGTATTATGGGCAAATGAACAGAAGGGTCGTATGATGTTAAGTGACCACCATCGCCTATTGACACCAAAAGTCACAAGATCATTGCAGTTAGTCAGTGTTGCTTGTTGTGAATAACACACATAAGTAGTATGTGGTAGGGATGTTAAGGAGCTCCGTAACCGAAACTATCGGTTATCCGAAATAAAAATATATCCGTAACCGTATCCGTTTCTCAAGTTTCGAATGGTTTCGGATAGTATCATATTAGGGCGGAGTCTATATAAAACATAATTTTTCGACAGTTTTGTAAGTTAATGTAGATTCTGCAAAATGTAAAAAGTGTGTTAAAAACTTTTCCCAACAATGGCACTACTTCACTGAAACTTTATATTAAATCAAAATTATTACATACTATTTGTGTTTATGTTTTACTTCAATTTAATATCCGTAACCGAAACTTACGGATAATTCGAAATAATTAGATATCCGTAACCGTATCCGAAACCAATATAATTTTGTTCATATATCCATATCCGTATCCAGATCCGAAATATCATATCCATAACATCCCTACCTAGTATGTGGAACTTGATAAGTTATTCGTATAACCAAGCAGCCTCGTCTGGGTATCCTACTGCTCGAGCATAAACATACTTGTTTGCCATATTTAAAGTTTGTAGAGAGCCAACATTGGACGATAGACTTAAGCTGTCGTGGACTTCTTTCTAGAACTCTTAAAAAGGAACCATTCTTTCATAGATACACATTCGTTATTTTTTGGAAATATGTATTTACACCAATGAAAGCTCTCAGAAGGAAACATTTTGCAATATTTGCAATATTTTTTCAAGAATACTTTGCTCTTTTTGATATTAGCATAATGATTTATAGCCTTCTTTAATAACTGGACTATTTAACACAGGAGTTTTTTTTCAAATCGTCTAGTACCGTGGACTGGAGCGTTTATTGCCAAAAAGTCCTGTGCTACTAACTGAAGATTAATGTTCCTAGTTTACTTATTAAATTATTATTTTCTAATTCACATTGAGCTTAAAAGTGTTTTCCGAGTATGTTAGTAAATAAATGTTACTTTTAATTTGCTTATAAAAGAAAAAATACGAAGTAATTATTAAATACATAACGAGATAAGACCAAAGTTAAGCCTGTTAAAATATTTTACCGGTGCATACAAACCGTAGGTATCAGGCGCCCATAAACACGAGGGGTCGTTATCTAGGAGATTAGTGAAGTTGTTAGCACAATCTCTGCGGCAGTGTTAATGCAGGTATACTCCAACTTATTAATTTGTTCTAGCAACTTCGAAAAGACTTACAAAGCGATATTTTAATATTAAACCCGTTAATAAATCCCTTCTAAATATGGTGTTCTAAATTGGACAAGACATACAACATTATACTAGTACTACTAAATAAATATTTTGCGTAAATACATCAGTAAATCTTGTCCTTCTTCATTTTTTTAGCCTTTATTCCAAAGATTATTTTGGGTCGGCTACTAGTTCATCCGGTTTTATCTGAATATCAGTTTTTCCACGGAGCGACTGGCATCGGACCTCCGCAACCCTGTGGGCGAACTGAAATTCGAAGGTTGAACTATTAATTAAATCGCATTAAATATTTTTTTAAATAGAACTGTCTCACAAGCACTGAAGCAATGTCTCACAGTAAATTTTCACGAAGTAAGCAAAACATCCTTCTTTCTGCTCTGCTGAGTCTAGGTCCTTGTGATTCCAAAACTTCTAAGAAGAAATAAAAATATAAATGATCATCTCGTTGAGGGTAGCGGTGGGGCGTATAGGGGTTGCCTACTGAGGGTAGTGGACGTTAAGGGGATTGCGTAGCAACCCCGCAGAGACAAGCTTTGCTATTTATATTGCTGGCTTAATCGATTTCGGTATTATTATATTTAATAAAAGAAATAATTACGTAGGGGTAGCCCGCATGTCTCGAATGTCACAAATTGCAAATTAAACGTGTATTTTGAAATTATAGAAGGGTCTCAAGTACTTATGTACTGTATGTGTGCTATGTGTACTTGATATTATTAATACATATATAATATGTACCTATATACCCTTACAAATATATTATTCTCATTGAACTATCAACTACTACTTTCTTTCTAAAATACTTTTAATTTGCCTAGAAAAGGGGGCTTTTAGACATTAGGCCGCCCTATGTACATTATTACATCTGACAAATTTGACATTAATTGTAGGTACTCACTCAAAACACTGAAATACCGTGTAAAAATAAAGTTTTCTATATATATATATCTTGATGTGATTTTTATAGTCTATAAAAACGGCATGTTTTACGAAAATACGAGTAGTAAATACGTAGCATAGGTATTTCAACCTCTTACTCCATCCAGCACCCAGAATACCTTAAATGATAACCTAGAATACCATACTTTATATCATCATCAAAATTTCTTCTTCGTGCTTTATGAACTCCTGGTACCAAAACTGCTCCCTTGGCCAAGTTGCAAAGTTTTTCTTTTTCTATTATATTTCTCTATTCTCTTGTTTCATTGTCTAATATTTTGTTTCGATCACGTGACTGAGTGACATTAGCCAATGGAACAAGAGAATATAACAGAAAACGAAAAATGTTTACAGCTTGGCTAGGGGGCAGGCCCGATGTGCGTCAGACGGACCAGCACACAATTGTGCCTGGCGTTTAACCTCAATTGGTTAATTCACACTTAGCTTAGAGCGTCAATTAAATTTAATTACTTGATTACAGTCAGGGTGCTCGTCATATTTCTACCGTTTTTTCACGGAATCATCCATTTGGTAAAGTAACGCTTGAAATAGAAATTGAAAGAGCAATTGTATTGTAATAGGGCCAGCCAGCCAGCCTTCGAACAACTGAGCTTTAAACTAATGAAATATCTGAATTTTGTTATATGTAACACTATTAATTATTGGGTTTCTTTATTCTAAATTTAGGAAAATACGGTAATTGATTAATAGAAAAACTTGAACCGTTTGCAAATAATAATAATGTATATTTATGCGATAGCCGAAACTCCCCGAAACTCATCATTGGATCTGTATAAAGATTAAATGGAACTATTTCGAAATAAACCCCTTTTACAAATCCATCTATAAATGGCGAAGTACTGCCCTATACGTAAAATAAACATCCGAATTGAAATTCTCCTCCTTCATGAATTCATTTAAAAAACTGAGTTAGAGAAGATCATACTTAAACAAACGAAAAACAAACTTATTCAATCATTTTAATTATAAATGCATTATTTTATATCATCGCTAGCTTTTCACTGCGGATTCGGCCGTCTGTTATTCGCATTTAGCGGTAAAAAGTAGCCTTACTCAAGAATAAAAGTATTTTCTTTCTAAATTTCATTTAAATATGTGCGGTGAATTTGTCGTAAAAGCGTTACATACAAATAGTTATTTATTACAAGAATAAGTATGGATTATACATAACTACGTGTTATATCAACGCTATTATCTTGCTGTTTTGTATAAACAACAAACGGGTTATAATCTGTTATTCTAAAACTTAAACACAGTTATTAGAAATGTCGAGAATCAATTTTAAAAGTAGTCTCCGTTTACTATCGTATCGGTTGAAGTGAGAAAAGTAATATCTAAAGCTTAGCGCAGTGCCGTCTTTATATCACTCACTAATACTTGAGTATTGAAGATATTTTATAGAAATAGTGCTCGCCTGTTTGTAGTTTTTTTTTAGTTAAACTTTCAGACCTTAGAACGCAAATATGCAACAAAACATATTTGATTGCTTACTAGCCGATCCCAGCGGGTGTTGTCGTAAAGGTACAAAATTATTATACATGCATGCATTTAATTTGAAATTAATTATAAGGATTTAATATGAAATTAGGAACGTTACTTCAGTTTTATTTATTACTAGCGGCCCGCCCCGGCATTGCACGGGTAGATTATGTTATTTAATAAATATTTAAAACTTAGGTATTCTAAAACTTTCCTTGCGGAACAAACTATCCATTGCTGAAAACAGCAACACACAAAATCGGTGTAGTAGTTATTAAATTAATTGCGAACACACAGACAGACGCGGCAGAGGTATACGTAGTGATTATAGATCTATAGATTTGGAATGTACGTGAAAAGAGCTTCTTCCTATCTAGGTTTCATCCAGGTCCGTGTACGTAAATTATGAGAACATTTTCTTGTTAGATAAAGGCCAGTGAGTTGTGGGATGGGGAGGTCCGATGGCAGTCGGTCCGCATCGAAATCTAGTTATATCGTAGTAGATTTAATATCGAACTCAATGTAATTTTTTAAAAATCATAGGTTAGAATTTCAATTTCAAGGTAGTAGTTCCATGTTTTTTTTTCCCGCATTAGGAATATGAATTCCTGTGTCGCGGGGGTACAAACATACATGAAACGGACACAAAGAACACCCAGACTCAGAACAACAATTTGTTAATCACACAAAGTGTTATCCCACGTGAGATTCGAACCCACGACACTTGGCGCAGTAGAGAGCGGCGTGGCGACCGCTTAAACCACTAGGCCAACCGTGCAGTCAGGCCTTCGTGTGTCGTTGATGACTGTGAGATCGGAAGACCAACGATGCAGAAGAATCTGAATAGGTCGCCGTAATGGTCACCACACTGAATTGTCTCCGTTCACAACGAGTATAATGACCTCTACCCTTCGATTCTATTCATTTTTTCCATCAGGCAGAGTAGTTACTTCGAAAGGCATGTTTTTTTTATATATTTATGCCTACTAATTAACTCAACTCCGCCTGATGGAAAGCATTAGTAGAAATCCAGGAGTAATAGTCACCATGCTCATGGTGACCATACCATGGCGGCCTAGTTAGTTATTTCTGCTTCATTCTCCCGGGCCTTCAGAGGCAGACTGATTGGGTCTCCGGTCTCAAACTCACCAACGAAATACGACAGCAAGAGTACTGTCGTTATTAGGATGGTCTTCTGTGTGAGGGTTGGTAGTACTGCCCGGTCTATGGTGTTGATGGTACAATACTGTTTTAAATTTATTGGACATTTTACGGCTGTAGTTAGCGCTCCACACTACACTCTTCGTTGCCCGGAACTGCGCTGATAACCGAAATCGAACTCGGAATGTGCGGTATAATTATTATTGTGTGCACAAAACTGTTTATAACATACAGAACCATTTGGATCCACGAATAACGCAATTGTTTATGACTTGATTTCGATTCTTGATTCCATTGTTGCGTGACAATTTCTAAGTATTAGTCCCATTAAATACAAAGTAAAGTTATAATTATATTTATGAATAACTTTTGTAGTAGTAGCAAGCAATACAGCACGGTGACCCATACCATAGCAGCCTGGTGTCACACTCACCAACGAAATACGAATGCTGTCATTATTAGGTTGGTCTTCTGTGCCCATTCGAACTGAAATCAGATACTACATACCATCATCATTCAACTGATGATAGTATGTAGTAGACATACTTCCTCTATCTATTAAAATGCACCGAAAATCATTTCAAATAATACTTGAAAAGTGTTTACAAAATCCTTTAAATACAACTTTAGTGCTATGAACATGTGGCGACTTCCACATTCAGCGCAAGCAAAAACATACAACAGCGCCATCTACCGAAGGAACATTGAACTACGGAGAAAACACGTAACGATCTATACGGAGTGACTACTAATCCTGCATCGCGAAAGTAATATTCTCGCGCCGATTAGCATATATACAACATCCCAACATCAACTGTTGGGCAGTGGCCCACCAGGCATGATCACCTCGCCTGGTCGGAGGATCCTCCCTTTGTGTTGGAGGAACACGATACCCGTTCCTTCACATTCAGCGCAAGCAAAAACATACAACAGCGCCATCTACCGAAGGAACATTGAACTACGGAGAAAACACGTAACGATCTATACGGAGTGACTACTAATCCTGCATCGCGAAAGTAATATTCTCGCGCCGATTAGCATATATACAACATCCCAACATCAACTGTTGGGCAGTGGCCCACCAGGCATGATCACCTCGCCTGGTCGGAGGATCCTCCCTTTGTGTTGGAGGAACACGTCACCCGTTCCTCCACAGTGGTGACCCCGACGTGATTGGAAGCAGCCTTCAAGAAAGCAGATCAGCAGCGCCATCTTGTTCACTCCCACAGCGATGTCTCAGCCAGCCAGCAACCTCGGCCTCAACAGGGACACCACACGCAGGACGCGACCGCTCCAGCCTGGTAGCCCCTACGGCCTCAACAGCGTCTAGGCACAGCACACTGCACCTACGGTCCACGTAAGAAGAGCATCTCTCTCCCGTCTACGCAGCAGCCAGCCACTACGCAGCAACCACCCCGACTCACTGGGGACTTCACCGCAGCACCGCGCACCGCACGCCCGACTCACTGGGATCAGCGGACTTCAGCCCCGACTCACTGGGACTAGCGGCATACAGTTCCGACTCACTGGAACTAGCGGCACTCAGTTCCGACTCACTGGAACTGCTCACTCCTGGCACTGGCAAGCTCCTCAACAGAGCACAGACAGCTGACTCCATCATATATCGACCTCCGGTCTTGGAGGGGAGTGATGTGGCGACTTCCACATTCAGCGCAAGCAAAAACATACAACAGCGCCATCTACCGAAGGAACATTGAACTACGGAGAAAACACGTAACGATCTATACGGAGTGACTACTAATCCTGCATCGCGAAAGTAATATTCTCGCGCCGATTAGCATATATACAACATCCCAACATCAACTGTTGGGCAGTGGCCCACCAGGCATGATCACCTCGCCTGGTCGGAGGATCCTCCCTTTGTGTTGGAGGAACACGTCACCCGTTCCTCCACAAACACACAAGAACAGGTAATAACAGCCATTAGAAGAGCGCTAGTTTACCAAATTTTACGAATAGAAAACATTTTCAAAATAGCAGACAAAACTCTTTGACAATTCACAGACCGAATAAAAATTTAAGTAGATTAACTTAGCAAATATGATACCTTATTAGCACTAAGACGAAGTTTGACCCTATACTTTAAGCCAGCTAGATGTATATATAGGTAGGTATAGGATGTCGACGAGACACAAACGAAAGTCCCCCAGTACGCTACAATTCACATTCCTACCTACTACTGGTACGGTCTGCACAACAAGTTAGTTCTAACCTTTTCTGACAATTTATAAATGTAGAGAAATATTTGAATAATAATTAAGTAGCTATTTTATTTTTATAGAAAAACTCACAGCTAGTAATATTGAGCATTATTAATTCGTAATGAGTATGGTGAACATCTCTCTTGAATTCTGCTCATGTTTTCGATCAGGAAGAGTTGTTTCATATTGGCAGCTTATAAATAAACAACATAATGTGAGTGAAAAACATAGTAGGTTAAGGCCAATTACAAGTTTCTTGACATGAATATTTTTATTTTAATTATGAAAACTTGAGAGCAATATAATACAAAGACAATAATTATATAAAATACACAGACATTTTTCTCATTTTTACAAGTGCGTTCCGTAGCATATGGTTATGACGTTTAGTTCCTGTTTAAATTACTATTCTGATTAAAGTTGTGTCGTAAAATTAAAAGCTCTCGTAGTCCTTTATTCGCAGAACGACTAGTTATAAAGATACAGTATAGTAAACAATAAGTAATACCTAAAGAAAACCTATTTCAGTCTATTATGTTTCTTGAAAACACCATTTATACATTTAATACTAATTAATATACAAGACTATCACTTCTTTAAGGTACTTTTACAGTTCCTGTCTCGTTTCTAATAATTTTGTCCTTTGAAATATCTGTCATTGAAGTTGAAAGCTCTTTGAGATGTAAATGCTCTCCTTGATTTGCAATTTGCATGTCAATGCTTTGAGTTTGACAAAAAAAAATGTCTTCGACCTTTGCGACTGCCTAGTATGTGGGTATTTACAAACATACATACATACACTCGCGTCTATACCTCCGATTTACAGTTTTAGTCCCATTTCATATGGGTTAGCTGTTATTTATTTATTGAAATTTCCCAGGGCATTTAGAAATTTTATTGACAATTACTAATAGTATCAATATACTATTAGTAATTGTCAATTAAAATAGAAAGATAAATATGAAGGAATTCATTCGGTAGAAAAGGGATATTGATTTGATTGGGAAACATAGGGATAAGCTCGTGGAGCAATACTCTAAAGTGCAAACTTACTCGATGCAATTTTCTAAAGTGAAATAAAATAATGAATATTCGCATGCGAGCAGTACCTGGTAACTCCCTATGTTGTTTTTTAGCGATGCGTAGTGAGACTGGAGTGGGATTATACATAATTGTATGTTTATTTAGGGTTTCCTACCTACCACTGCGGGGTCATGTAGCCCTGGTAATTCAGGTAATTAGGGCAACTCACTCCCTATTTAAAGAGTACTTATTAACTTTAAACTTAAGGTGCTTTTTCAAAATGGTACTATGTAAAGTTTATACGAGACCAGTTGTTTATTGATTGCGACATTTAAATAATACATTGGAAAAGGCGAAAATTGAAAATTAATACCATTTAATATAGATGCCAGATAAATTTTGTACAGACATAGACGTCTGTACAAAATTTATAATAATATAGCGATTGGCATTGAAGATGTTTAAATAAAATAAATAAATGTTGGTGAATAACTTGCTCTCGACCATTTGTTTCCTCCGGTAATAAAATCGTATATAGACACATTAAGGTTCACAGGAAAAGATCAGAGATATCATAATATGAAAGGCTATTCCAGCAATGATTATATACGAGTAATACAGTAGTAGTTTATTAATATAATAGTAATAGGCAGGCCTTTTTTGTCTTTACTTTTTTGGTAGCACGTTAATTCTCCAAAGTTATAATCAGAGATGATAAGGTATATGAATCATGGTTGTTGACTCATTAATTAGAATGAAAATTGATTTAGTTCAATTTTTGATTACTTCTTTCATCTTTTCAGATTTCCTGGTAATTATTATATATCTCTACAAAATAATCTTTAGTTTGTAGAGAATAAAGACATAAATAACTTAAATCAGTTCAGTAGAAGTAAATGCTTTGACTGATTTGATTACAGAGAAAAATAATTGTATCCTATCAAACAGTGTCTAATGAAATTCTTATTATTAAGGGTACTTCTCCACACTTCATTGGAAATAAACAGTTGGAAGAGTAAACATAAACGACTTACTAAACATCAATATAAGACAAAATACACGTAGAACAAGAGAATATTTAGCTTATAAATATGAACAAAAGTTGTCGAGTATGAAACGCACAATTAAACACAGTAAAACTTTGCCTACAACAATACAGGAAAATAGGATAATAAATCATAAATTATAGGTCCAAGCATAACTCCTTGTTGCACTCCATTTGACGTTAGAGCCAGCGGCTGTAGTCATTAGTGCATTTGTTTTGAAGTTCGAACATGAAACTATTAGAAGTAATGTTAACCGTGTCGTTTTTGCTTTAAAATTCTTAACGAAAAGTGCGTAACGTTAGTGTTCACTCAGTCGAATGGCTTTGTTAGTTCCTTTGCGTTGCAAGTTTTAATTTAAACAAATATGTACCAGCATTACGAAGGAATTTTGTATTTTTTTATTTATTTCTTTAAATTCATTTTACTCACAATGTAATACTATTCAAGTCGATTGTTTTACTAATAATACTAATACGTATTTGTTTAAATTAAAACTACATGAAATCTGGACAATTGCTATGAAAAATATATTTCAAATTGATAGGTATATTAGTTTGAACTATGTTGTTAGTTTTAGAGTTTCTTTCGTATTTAATGTTATGGGTATAAAATTGCCTATTGCAGTCCACTGCTGAACATAAGTCTCTCCCATTGCACTCCTATCGCTTGGTCAATTTCATAATCTTCAAATACTGTTGAATATGCCAATGATAGATTGCGTTGGAAAATTTGCTCCATGAGCCCAAATGTGAAATTTAATAGTCAGCAAGGATCTTTTAGACCTATGTCTACCTGTGGAAATATGTATGTTGTCCTTTTGTTCAGTGATGCTGACAGTTACTTCAGAAATCATGAATTCGATTACCTCGGGACAAATAATTATGTGATAATTGGGCAAGATCATTTTGTTTTATCCTTTTTTTACTATTATTATTAAAATTCCAACTTCCGCACTAGGTATATTACTATCGGGGAAACTTTACAATAACATATATGTATGTATTTAGAAAATACATATACCTAAATTTATGTTTATTAATATACAGCATTCGTGCAGTCGTATTTTCTTAGTGAATGTGAGACCGAAGTCCCAATGATGTAGTTGCATCTTACTGGATCGCCATGGTGACCCTACTCCTGGGTTCTACTGATGCTTTCCATCAGGCAAAGTAGAGTCACTTCGGTAGGCATAAATATAGAAAAAAAGCTCGGTCTAGTTTAGGATGCATCGAGTTAATATTGGTAGTCCAAAAAAGATGAAATCTGTGTCGAACTTAATAATATGTTGAACAGTTCATGTGAGTAGTGTTGCTATATGTATGTAACGGTATGTCGCGGCTCGTTTATCGTTATCAAGTGTCGACGGTTCCACGAAACGCCTACCTACGAGCTTCGGCCGTCCAGGTAGCGCCAGCGACCGCACAAAAAATGATAAGGATGCGCTTGGTATGTCGATATACCACCTACCGGGTAATGTGGTCCTGGTACTAACAATGTTAGGCACGTATTCTATAAAAAATATTATTTTGTATTTTTATACAATACCATTTGACTTTGAAAGAAGAAAGTTAAGTTTAATGAAAAAGAAAGGAAATTAGCTCTACGAATTTAATTAATTACTGTCTGCATCATTTCCCGGATGCGTCTAGTAGTCTACATGCAGACCAGTATTTGTAAAAATCTTGCTTTTAGGGTTCCGACCCTCAAAAAGAAAACCTACTTTTATAATATAATTTTGTTGCATGTTCGTTCAATTGCTTAAGTTAGATTTCTTTTCCTAAGTACGCGGTTATCAAGATAAAGTTTTATTTAAAAATGCAGTAGTTCATTGAAGCTGTAGAATTCAAGAAATAAAGTCGCTTTAGTCTTAGGTTTTAAAAATTTTCAAAATTTTAGTTATTATATAGACTGTATTTACCAATACAGTCTATTTACTACTTTGGTGAAAAGTGCCAAAAAGTATTAATTATTTCTACTAACTTTGGATAAGGTATAAATACTTAGTTAAGAGTTTCACAATGCATAACGATACAAATTATATGAAACTAATGTTTTTAAAACCAGTTCGTTCTAAGGCCACTCTTACAAATAATGTGGAACAAAAAATTACCGAGTGATCGAAACAATTTTAATGTAATCGATTATTTATTTATCGATAATTAAATCGATTTATTCAATCATTGCAATCATAATAAATAATGCGATGACAAATTTTGAAACGCTTTACATTCATTGATATTATATATGTATGTATAATATGCTGATTAAACCTCAAACGATAACAAAACGATAAATATAAAGAGGTCTCACTCAAAAATGACACTATATTAACTTCCGTTTGAAGGACTTATGAAAAAATTACGAGGAGCCTGACAGTAGACGTATATGATGTTTAATCAGAAATATTGCACGCTTATTAGTCAAATCAAATAGCAACGTGTGCCTCGGCTTCCACGTACAACACAAAACAAATACAAATTATACTGCCATCTACCGAAGACACACTGTTTTTTTTTTTTAATGTTTAAGCCTGCCAAAGTGACTCTACTCTGCCTGATGGAAAGCATGAGTAGAATCCAGGAGTAGGGGTCACCATGCTTATTGTGAGGGTAGACAATGTAGCATGGTGACTCCTACCATGGCAGCCTGGTTTGATTATTCTGCATCATTCTTCCGGCTTTCGAAGGGCGGGAGAATGATGCAGAATGATTGGGCCTCCGGTCTCACACTCACCAACGAAATACGACAGCAAGAATGCTGTCGTTATTAGGGTGGTCTTCTGTGTGAGGGTAGTACTGGCCGGGTCGAGCCGGCCCATTCGTGCTGAAATCAGCGTGGCTCTACTACCTTTTAATTATTGAATAATTGCTAATTCTGCGATATAGAATTTTTTGCATATTTACAACTTCCCAACATCAACCATGATTCTCCCTTTGTGTCGGAGGGACAAACCACGCGTTCCTCATCATTCACAGCATCTTCACTGTGTGGAATAACGAATCAAATATCGGCCAAAGCATTAAAAAAAATCTTCATAACTGACTCATTTGCGTAATATTACAGCGCATAAGTGCCATAAATACTTACTTCTGTTTATCCATACTAATAAAATCATACAATTATATCAATGAAATTTCTTATAATTTAATTAAAACATAAAATATTATCGCATATTTCTCAGTATCAAAATACGTTATAATCTTTGACCCTTTCATACGAAAACATCGAAATAACTAATCGGAATAACGTCCATATCAAATATCGATACTTTCGATTATCAACTACAAGAAAGAACATCACTAGTACCCTATTCCCACTTCACATCGCACGATAACTTTTTTCTATATCAAGAATAATAAGTATTGAATACTTTTTTTATGAAGGACCTTGAAGGCCGCCTTATCGCAAGTCCTATCCTAACGTGGACGCTTTTGAATCTAAATTAAGTTTTTTACAGACGATTTCGATTTTTTCTACATGTGAACTGACGAGGTGTTTTAAATCACAGTATTAATGTTGCTGCTTCGGTTCAATAGAGCGAGTTTGTTCTACTGGGAATCCTCACTAATGTTATAAATGCGAAAGTCTGTCTTGTCTGTCACGCCAAAACTATTGACCCGATTTAAATGAATTTTAGTACACAGATAGTTTAGAGCCTCAGAAAGGACAAAGACTATTTTTACCGCGATAACCAATAAACAAGCGACCATAACCGCGGACGAAAAAAGCTAGTAAAAATAAATTAGGTTTCCAAAAATTACTATATTTTTTTTTTTTTGAATGCCTCAGTGGCGTAGTGTAGCGAATGCGGCTATTAAGCCTGAGGTCTCGGGTTCGATTCCCGGGCCGAACCAAATGTTTGTATGGTTCGCAAAGATTTGTTTCGGAGTTTGAGTGTTTTTTATCTATAAATTCTATGTATTTACAAAAAAAGTATGTATGTGCTTTAATCAGTGGTCTAGGTCTATGGTCCATAGTTTGGGACTAAATGACGTAGTGGGTCAGATGTCCGAAATATTTATTATTTACTTTATTTCATATACACACTATATAAACCATTACTTTTTTAAATATAAAAATAATCATTTTAAAATATAAAACATAGACGACCACCGACTTCAGGTACAGGGACCAAAAAAGGGCTCCAAAGGCATGAACCTCCTTACTATACGTGCCGTGTCAAGGAGGACTGCCTTCTGTATCAGACCCTTGATTCAGCCGTCTGACGTGAGCCTCTTAATTTGTTTGTCGAGACACTTGGCTATCAATCCATGAGCAGAAACGACTATAGCCGAATCAACATTCGACAAATCGTAGTCGATTTGTCGAATGTTGATTCGTGAGATAAATAATATTTTTTTATTATTAATTCTATATGTAGATTAAGAAAACAGAGTGTCACCACCCCTATTCATCCCGCGGGTGTCGTAAAAGGCGACTAAGGGATAAACTAAGCAAGACAACATCGTTGCAAAGAGAAGGAAAACTTGAAACCGACCCGTCTGGCCAGGGTGGTATAGTAGGCCAAAACCTCCTTTCTAAGGAGAGGCCTATGTCCAGCAGTGGACTGTTAGAGGCTGTTGATGATAATGAATTCTATCTCTATGTTACGTTTTCACGTTGAAACTGATACATCGATTTCAATGAAATTTGGCATGAAGACTCAAGAATCAATTCTTGACGAAGAACTTATGCTACCCTTTACCGCGACAGCCGAACAACACACCGGCGGAGCCGCGCACAATAGCTAATAGTGTATAATTGTCATAAATAATAGAGTAGATACAAAAAGGTTTAACCACGACTGCTACAGGCTCGACCGATGAGTTAATTAGTTTCCGCTATGAGGAATCCGGGGGGCGATCAGTAATTGGATCGAACCCGGAGCCACTATATAATGAATACGGACAGCAACGAATTGTCTGCTTCATTACTCTAAATAAACTTCGAATACTCTGAATTACGGGACATCAGATGGATTATTGGATGACAAGTTGACTGCTCGGTTGGTCTAGTAGTTTACTGCGTCAAGTACTGTGAGTTCAAATCTCACATGGTATGACAATACTTTCTGTGATCCACAAATCGTTGTTCTAAGTCTGGGTCTTCTTTAAGTTTCCTGATGTTTTATAAGATACAGGATTTGTATTCCGAACGCGGGAACAGTTTTAACAAAATTGGAAACTAAAACCAAGTCTGGCACTGAGATAGCTCTACGGGTACTATGTTTTTAAACTATGTACCTACTTAAAACGTGTCTGTTAGTATTATATGTTAAAAATAAAGAGATATGTACTTATGTAGTTTTTCATTCAAAGAAACTCTTCATTTTAAACAGTGAAATTTAACGGAAACCAAACTTTATTGCTCTATTTATAAGTCTCCTTTTCTGATTAAAATATGTTTATTTTCAAAAGAGCCTTATCGTTTCTCTGCAAAAGGAAGAAATTTACTACTTTAAATCTTCATATTTTAATTGTATGTAGATTTTAGATAACAAATTCCTCGTCTCTGTATTCGAACAGTCCAATATAACTGTTAAATACAATAAATGAAATCTACGTAAATATGTGTAGTATTAATTTTTTTAAACTCGTACATTATTTAAATACCTAATTTATATATTTTTAAGTATGTAAAGGCACCTTAAGAATTCCTCAATTCCAACTTTAATAAGTGTTAGTATTTTGAAAGAAATAAATTAATCTCATTTAAATTAGATGCTGTGATTAGACAAATAACATTTTACATGTTCAGAATACATTTATCAGTACAATCTCGATCGATCGATCTATCTCTTAGTAACAACCATTGAATCTTTGGATAGTAAATAACATTACTAACTAGTAAAGTGGTATTGATTATGAGATGAAAAGCGCCGCTACCGCTCACATCTAAACGCCAACTGATTGATATTGACTTGTAAGTACCAGGACATCATCTGTTTCAAAGAGATTGCAGTAACCGACTAGTTACTGCTACACATAATTAAATAGTGATTGATGCTTGAAGTTAGTTCACAATATCGTCGAATTTATGCGTGCCTGTTACCTAACCTTCAAAATCTATGTTTATAATCAGTTATTTTTATTATTTTATTAACAGCCATAAGTTGTCGTACCAGCCTCTTTTAAAGAAGAAAGCGTATTATCAATTTTAAACATAACTTCTAAGTGTTTACAACTTATTTCAAAGAAATGTGTAAATATACAAGTTAATATTATATTTAACGTAACGTTTCGATTTGCCGCAATCGTGAGTAAATGATAAATGATATTTATTTCTGCAAGTACTTAAATCTTTTCAGACATTTTTACAAGTCGGACTTATAGCTAAAAGGCGCCGGCATTTCCTACGACTCACTCTGGGAAGAAACGACGAAACAAATCACAGTGTCTTTTTTTTTAAGTCCATGTACAATGTTAAATAGAACTATGTGAGTGCAGTTTAGGGTCTGGGTTGGCCTTTTGAAGAAAGGACCATAGTTTTGAGTCGACCTGTCCATACAGACGACATATGGGCCCCAGCCATCGTGTAGCCTAACCGATGTAGTCAGGATCCACAACCCGGAACACGACACTGCCGCCAGCAGGACACTTGAGTAGGCCGTGGAAACACTCAAAACCACCAGAAAATTACTAAAATATAAACTAACATTACAAGCCTACACTATACTCACATTTACAAACTTGCACATAAAAAAAAATACCAAGCAGCAAGCATGAAGCATATAGCAAGACTGAATATTATATACTGGTTTTTGTCTGCGGCCCCGCCAGCGTGTGTATCGGACATTCACAAATAAAGTGGTATTCAATTTCAGTTCAGTTCGCTGCAAACGAAAACTTCAGAAATTTAGACCAATCACATATCCACTAGTAGTAGGTCTAGCAGTTGAATCTTTAAGTTATACATGATAACAATGTTTATCACTATTCAATGTGCAGGTGACTATAAACAACGGTTGATAGTAAAAGTTGAAGGCTCCAGTTGTAACCTTCTTAGATAGATTTAATGCTAATTAATAAGTACTTGCTATTAACGGTGCTTTAATTTTAAGTTCAAGATTTCCTTGAAACAAGTTTAACTTTCAGTTAACGTTAAAACAAGATAACATTTTACAATATTCTGCAACACTTGCAAATAAATATTTATAAATGTATTTTTCTTTTCTACTGTCAGGTAGAATCTAATAAAAAAATCATATTACACAATAGATTGGTTTAAAAAAAGTCGCTACTAGGTAAATATATATGCATTAATAACTCCGTTTATAGAATCCTAAATTGCTAGGCAGGTTAGGTACCAATTTTTTTTTACAGGACATACTGCTGAAGAGCTTTTCAAAAATAACAAAATAAATAAATAAATATTTCCTATTTAATCCTAGAGTAAGCAGAATTTTATAATGGGTACTAGAAAACATACTTTTTTGTAAGTATATACATATTATACATAGAAAACACTCAAATTCCGAAACAAATATTTGGTCCGACCCAAGAATCGAACCCGAGCCCTCAATCACAGCAGTCACATAAGCTACCACTTCGTCATCGAGGCAGTCAACACTTACATTCGACACATCTGCTGGCAAACCTCATAATGCCTCCGATAGACATGCTCGAAGGACCACCAAATCTCTTTAGCGAAGGATTACTTAGTTAGAAACTTTTAGACTTAGAAACCGTTTAAGTGACACTAGTGGGTACAGATTTACAAAAACTTAATTATTCTAAAATGTAGTCCTAATTTGAATAACTATTAGTCGGATCTTGTCCTTATCAAACAGCTGCAGCACTGCCCCTATAATCCTTTTCTTCATATAAACATCTAATCGGTTAATGTGTATCAATTAAAACTAAATTTAATTTAATTGTATGTTTTGTTAGAGCACCTGTCTTAGAGATATCTCTTTTATAGTAGATTAAACTCAATGTTAATGTAGGCATGAATACATGTATGCATTGTATTTAAAAAAAAAACTTATACCAAATATAATTGGGTACAATTTTAATTGTAATGAGTTTGTGGTTTTTAAGAACTAAATTTTATGTTAATCAGCAAGCGAAACAAGTTATACAGTTTTACAAAAAGTTACAGGACGATAAAAAAAACATAAAAACTTATTTATACAAATAAATAAAATTTAAGTGTTTGTTATATCAAATCAACAGATTTTTTGTAAATGCATTTGAAAATATACGTCTAATTGTTCCGACCAATTTCTGGATCGGATGTACCGATATTGACGGGACTTTCTCTGGCAGATATTTTTTAGACAAGCTTTACTGTAACAATTTAAGAAAGGATTTAATGCTGGCGATGAACCAAGCAGGTTGGTACTCCATAGGTTAGGACCACCGCGATGGCAGCAAAAGGCTTAATAAACAAACTTAACAGGCAATCAATAAAACGCGTTTCAAATGGTATTGAATTCTGATTCTTTTCGGTATTTATTTAGAACTGAAAATTGTTTGAACAATTAAAACTTTGAAAGTTTATAGTTTTAATACCCCAATTATCAGCTCTACAAAACATACCTACGTACAATATATACAAACAGTGTTTTAATTGACTTTGATAGTTACATATTTTATAGACGTTATTTCCTTAAAAGTAATTAAAGTATAAATGTTAGTAGTAACTAATTAAAAAAGGACAGTGTAATATCAACTAGTGAGAGTCCGAAGCCTTAGCCGCACAAGTTGTTCATGAGTCCCGCCCCGGCGCCTGAGGGCAGCGGAGTTACAAGCCCTCATTTGCATCAGATCTCAACGGAAGTCATACTAGTTGATAGGTAGTTATAAAAATACCTGTATATTAATTAAAATAGTACCGGTTATATTGTGGATGTTACAATGTTACATACACATTCATGCTACGATATATCCACCTACAATACTAACAACCGGCCTGACCACAGGGATGTCTTTGAAATTCTCGTATTACGACTACTAAAATATGCATGTATTACACATATCATTTTTCGTCTTGAATCACTCTATCTATTGCTAAAAACTGCATCAAAATCTGTTGAGAACTTTGAAAGAGCTAAGCGA
Organism: Phragmatobia fuliginosa; assembly: GCA_932526445.1. Taxonomy (NCBI): domain Eukaryota; kingdom Metazoa; phylum Arthropoda; class Insecta; order Lepidoptera; family Erebidae; genus Phragmatobia; species Phragmatobia fuliginosa. The sequence goes on along the minus strand of OW052066.1, from coordinate 1,898,042 downwards.
ACAGACAATTTTTCAATTCTGTGTGTGTGCCTAAAATCGGATAGTTATATCTCCCTTAGATCATTAGGATTCGAACATAATTAGCTGCCTTGTTGGTCTAGTGGTTAACGTATGCGGATGCTTATCAAGAGGTCTCAGGTTCGATTACGGATCGGACCAAATATTTGTGCGATTCACAAATGTTTGTTTCGGAGTCTGGGTGTTTTCTATGTATACTATTCATGTATTTACAAAAATATGTTTATGTATTTATATCAGTTGTTTATTAGATACCCATAATACAAGCTCTGTTTAGTTGTGGACTAGGTGACGTTGTGTGTATAATGTCCGTAATATTTATTTATTATTATTAGAATTAAAAAAGCTGTAGGTATTTAAAAATGTTAAGGTGATTTGGACGTTGAATTACTTCCTTCCATAATAAATACTACATATTTGTATATGTAGGTGTATTTAAAAGGCCTCAGAGAGCGTATCAAATTACAACGACCCGTGGCGCGACCGCAGAGCAATTGATTGCAACATCAAACGTTGGGAGTTCTATTCCAACTCGGGCATAAATATAATGTACACATGACGTGTGTGATTAGTCTGCGTGTTTTTGTGTGTAACAGGTATGAATTTTAAATAATAGTACTTATATTGTTTTTATAGTTACTACTAGCTGATGCCCGCGGCTCCTATTGTATTTTAGAGGTATTAAAAATAGATGTTTGGCGATTCTCAGACCTACCCGATATGCACTCAAATTTCGTACCAATCGGTATAGCCGTTTGGAGGAGTTTTGTAACAAACACCGGGACACGATAATTTTATCTATTAAATGGTATGTACGCACCTACGCACGCACGCATGTATGTCGATTATCGCGGCGAAAAATAACTAGTCTTCAATCAAGAAACAAAGTATCTCCATGCAAAATTTCATTGTACAGCGCTTTAGTCGTGAAAGCGTAACAGACGGACAAACAGTAAATTCTGAATTTATAATAGATATATAAGATTAAAAATTTGCATTGTCACCATCATTATTCAACTTATAGGTATCGTAAAATTCACAGTATACAACAGTATCGTAAAGAAAAACAAACTTGAACTAGCATGCTATGAAACCAAACGAGCAAACAAACAGACGTACTGGCAGATTTTTTTTTAATTGTTATTTTCGTACGTACCATATTACATTTACTTTCTTATGCATTTAGTGAAAAGTTGTTAATGAAAAATTTTTATTTAAGAGCATTTCTATAGATATATTTCAGGATATATTTTCGAAATAGTTTAAAAAACGATTACATGTTATTGGAATTTCATGCAGCCGTTAGAGCAGAAAATGAGATGAAATATGCGGAGAGAATTTTCCGAGCTCCGTCTGCCGGGATCTAAAATTCATCGTCGTCGTCTCAATTCCAAAATCTGGTTAAGTCAAGTAGGAGAGACGTTTTATAAGGAAGCATAAAAATATTTTATTAAAAAGTCCTTTATTATAGTTATACATATTACATATAACTACTAAAAAGTGATTTTAAATTAAAAAAATATATATTTATCAGATTCAAATTCCGGGTCGGTCCAAAAAGTGTTTTTGGGTATTTCTTAGGAATGGAAAAACTCCGTGGAAAAACTGATGTTCAGATAAAACCGGTTGAACTAGTAGCCGACCCCAAATAATATTGGGAATAAAGGCGAGGAAGGAGAAGAATATAGTATAGGTTTAAATTAGGTATATTAGTGTCTTTTACCAATGCTGCTTCACTAAACCTCAGCAGCGTGATGTTACATAGTTTGTTAGTTTTTTTTTCTTTATTTCTTCTCACAATTGTACACTTATGGCTAGCCATTTCACACAATTTAGTTTAGATATGTAAGGAGTGCCCTCAACCCTCGGACTTACATATACATTTTTAACCGAAGTGTTAAAAGAACCGAGTTTATAAATTACTTGCATGAACAGAATCCAGTAGTGGCAGCCACCGTCCTCACTGCCTCAGCGGACATTGCTGCACGGTGACACACATTATGGCGGCCTAGTAAGATGCTTTTTCACGCCTCGCTTCTTCAAGGGTCCTTCGACCCGGGGTCATAGAAGGAAGGAAAGATCGCTCGGCACATGTTTAGTAATATTGACGTATATTTTTGACGAACTTATCTTTTAATTTCAACTTAATACAAACAAGACTACTAACAGTAGTTACAAATAATGCGAAAAGTTGTACCTAAACCAAAATTCTTACAAGAAGTTTCCGTTCAGGTTATGTTTTATTTTTTCAATATCCTGTGTCGCGGGGGACTTTACAAACACACACCGCTTAAACCACTGAGCCAACCGTGCAGAATTCTGTAGAACAGTATGATAATATTTTCCATTAGTTAGCTGCCGTTATAGCATACTTCTAGGCTTTTAAATCAATTTGTAAGACAGACCAATTTAAACAACGTAATACAACACACTTCGGCAATCGTTTCCTACTACAAAGCTGTCATTGCGCATGATTCACGTAAGTGCATGGAATCTTGCTATTTCCGTCACAGAATACAGTAGTTTTTGTGACTAATCGCACCACACAGCTTGTTGATATATTACAATTAGGTAATATATTAACAATGTATGTAGGCGTACCGATAACATTCATGTATGTATTAATATTTCGTTCGTGTGGTGACGCCGTGACGAATTAAGAATAGGTACCTATAGAGTATCGCTACCCTTATTTATCCCGTAGGTATCATATAAGTCGTCTGAAAGAGCGAACTACGAAGTACAAAAGCATTTTAAAGAGAAGGAAAACGTGACACAAACCTTACAAAAACCGTCGGGCTCGCGTGGTATAGTAGACCAAATCTTCCTTTCTAAGGTGAGGGTAATGTTCAAAAGGTTTGTGGCTACTTCCACAACATACAAAAGCGTCATCTACCGAAGAAACATTGAACCAAGGAGTAACTACTCCTGAATCGCGGTATAAAAATTTTCGCGCCGATTAACATATACACAACCGCTACACATCAACCGTTGGCCTGCCAGGCATGATCACTTCGTTTAGTCAGTCTGAGGATCCTACGACTGACTAGACGAACCCGTTCCTCCACACTGTTTAAGGGTTTTGATGACGATGATGTATATGTATGCACACTCCTTATTGTAGCCTTTGTATATTTTAAAGCAAAGAACAAATGGAATTAAAAAGTTAGCATCTTATCTGAACCATTTCTAAGCTCACCGTAAAATTTTCAAAGTTTATCCCGAATTCCCGAATCTAACCTTTACTTACGTACCTTTATATAGGTTTAACGCGTACTCCACGTTATACTTAAAAGTCCGAGACTATTTTGCGTTTAAAGTACTTTTAATCCTCCGGCCCTTTATGCATTCAAAACTCAACTTCCCACTTTTAAGATTTATGCTGATAGATTCAAAGGTGAACATGCTAGAGAAACAGTCTTGAATAATAAATGGTACTTAAGATGTACGCTGGGGCCTGGGAAGGGCAATAGGTGGTCGGTTAGACTCGATGGTCGTAAACCAGAGAAGGACTAATGGTTCGTGTACCATCTATTCTCAGATGGGGCTGCATACATTTGTAATAGTTGTGTAGGACTTCTAATGGTAATGATTCAACACTATACTATATGTTATTCCTATATATATATTATGTTTTTTTTATATTTGACCCTAATAAAATGACTCTAATCTGTCTGATGGAAAGCAGGAGTAGAATCCAGGAGTAGGGGTCACCATCCTCATTGTGAAGGTAGGCAATGTGTGTGAGTACTGTCATTATTAGGATGGTCTTCTGTGTGAGGGTAGTACTGCCTCGGTCAAGGCGGCCCATTCGTGCTGTAATCAGCGTGGCTCTGCTACTTCGAAAATATAGTATTACTAAATGCTATGAGTTATATTACTGTATTACGTATGTCTATACCAGGAGAGTATAATATTGAGTAGTTGTGACTCGACGTTTATTTCGAGTGTTACACGAATGTTGAATGTAACTGTATTATCTTCATTATCTTCACGGTGGTCTAACGGCTGTCGAAAGTAGTAACGTTTTTTTGATTTGATGAATAACTTTGTGAACAGTATATCTATACAAATAAATAGAATTGGAGTGTCTGTTTGTAGTATCAAATTAACAGTTTTCTACTAAGTTTATATAAAAGTATGTATGTTACCAACAACAAAAGTGATTATTAAAATTTTTGTTATTATTAAAAGTTCCGACTAATGTCTAGAGTGGCTGGACTGATTTTGACACCCTTATTTATAGCTAATGTTATAAAGAGTAACGAAGTCTATTTAGATTAGCTTCGCCTCATGGGATTACCCGCGGTTAACAGCAACAACTGGAGGTAACAACGCGGGACTTAGTTTGTGAGAAAATTGGTACTTAAAAAAATGAAAATATAGGTAATGTGTAAAATAAAATCACTTGTTTTAAGTTAGTTAATCGGTTTCGTAGTCATCTGTCAGAGATAACTTATATTTAACTTAACGACTTGGGTTACAAACTTACAAGTGTGAGGAGGATCGTGTAACTTGTAATACCTGTAACAAAACAATTACATGATTAGTTTACAGTCGTATAAATAGGCGCAGGTAAACCGATATTAAGATTGCTTTCATTGTTTTTTTGGGTTCCGTAGCACAAAAGGTAAAACCGTAACCTTTATAGGGTCACTTTGTTGTCCGTCTGTCTTACAAGACACTTTTTCTCAAGAACATGTGGAGATAACAAGCTGAAATTCATATCAAATACTCAGATACTTTGGAGCTGTGAAAATATCTAATTTCTAAGCAATCAAAAGATACCGCCGTTTATGCTGTCGATTTGAGTTTTGATTCCCTTGATGAAAACCTGCAGGGTACTTCCCGTGAACTCAGAATCTTGAAATTTGGTGCGCGAGTCCGACTCGCGCTTAGCCGGGTTTTCACCGAGTGTAAACGAGTGGAAGTGGGATAGAGACCTGTATGTACGTTTGACCCTATACCTTATAAAAAATTAATGAGGTTTATAAACCTTACTTAAAATTAAAAATTTCCAAGCCTGACCGGACTACCGGAGAATACCAATAAATGCTAGAAAGTTCTCGAACAATCAAAAATTAATACCATGAAAACATTACAATGCCCCTTTACACCAATTTATAGGAAAATTATATTGCAATGTCAAAATGTAACATGCTCATTTCTACGTTACTCATTTCTACTGTGTTAAAAAAAAGTTATTTTCAGTTCAATTGGAGTCGGTATCATCATTTGGCAGGGTGACGCTACAACGAAACTGTACCTCTACATAATGGGATTAGGCACCGACTTCTATGTACTATATTGTTTTAAACTTTCATGGTCAGTAACATTAAAACAGAAATGTGCGGGATTGCTACCATGTACCTTTTTGTTGGTGAGTATCCGATATTTCGGCACTGTTGCAAGCGCCATGATCACGGAGTAACTCTATGTACTATGTTCTATGTACTAGTCGACAATAATTAGTCGACTTAGCTTGATAGCTTTCTCCATGTCAGCTTTACTTCTCGATACAACTCCCATAATATAGATATATATATATATATATATATATATATATATATATATATATATATATATATATAGGCAACAAAACGATGTACACGACTTGACGCACATGTGGCGAATCGAATTACCCACACATCAGAACTATTTATCGTTTATTTGCTTTTTGTTGGTGCACACGGCGCCAGCGCGTTCGAGCTACTTTATGACTATTGCCTATACCTTCTATAGACTTATGAGCTCCTGGTAGAATAGATGAAACATATTATAGAAAGTTGAATTGTTATGTAGCTTTATCATCAGATTTACAAGTTATTTGGCACGCACTTAAAAATCTGTTAAAAAACTTGACAATTAGAAAACTTATAGTACATTTACCTAAATAGGCATACATAGTATGTTCAATCTAGTACAAATATATAAACAGAAATATGTACTGTACTAGCTGGCCTCCTGTTGCACTTGCGGGAAAATAATTTCCAATCATTGAAAAGGGTATTTGCTGTATCACGTCCAAATTTCAAATCCACGTTGTGACAAAATAAATAAATAAGTAAATAAACGAGACGATAAAAATATAAATAAAACTTATCATACCTAAAAATATATAAATAAAACTATAAATAAAACTTATCATACCATAAGAAAAACCTAAGCGACAGCTTTTTCACGTGACCAAAGTTGTTTATCTCTAATACAAATTTAAAAACTGAAATTTTCAACAGTTTATGAAATATATTTCATAAATTGTTGAACAAGTTAACAAGTAGTTTTTGTATAACAAGGTAGGCAGTATAGCCAGTATTTCAGTTCACCTGAGAGGGTTGTGGAGGTCCAATACCAGTCGCACCGTAGATAAACTGATATTCAGGTAAACCGATTGAACTAGTAGCCGACCCAAAATAAACTCGGGAACAAAGGCTAAGAAGATGATGCGGAAGAATTTCAGTAAGCCCCCATTGTCTGGATGGTAGATGGTAACCACTACTCTTCGATTCTACTAATGCTTTCCATCAGGTAGAGTAAAGTCATTTTGTAAGGAATGATCCTTACAAAATGACTTTACTCTTACATGAGTTTTAAAAAATCAGCCAAGTGTATGTCAGTCCACGCATAGAATATGGTTCCTTAGTCACCATAATGGTAAGAAGATTTCCAATAGATAATTGTTATGTTTACTTAATCAATGCGTTAATCTTGTATGACGTTTTCCAACTAAGCGCATTTTACAAGTTAGGTTAGGTTAGTCTCCTGAACTAAGTCATTTAAGCCGTTATATAGTTTTCCTTTAAAGTTCATCATATGAACTAATATCATTAATTATTAAAAAAAATTGAACCAGCCAGCCAGCTTTAAGATGGCAAAGATTTACAAAAAAAATCCCTTTAAAGTGGAATAACTTCCACATGGATACCTCAATCAAAAGATCGTCTTAGAAAGCTCTTATGTTTTTAAAAGACCTATCTAGCGATAACCCACACGAAGGGGTAGCTGCGAGAAAACATGTAGGGGAGGTACCCCAAAAAAAAATACTTTTCGTGATTTTATTCTAGCACTTTGTCGACGTGATAAAAACACATATCCATGCAGAGTTTCGACGATAAGTTCTCTGATGTTCCCTGTCCCGAGGCGGCGCGATACAATGAGTGCACGACAATTACTGAGGCGACACATCACAGCGGCGCGTCTTAAGCACCGCAATCATTTCAACAGTTTTCCTCGCCACTGGAGTCGCGGCCTGAGTTATGAGAGAGTATTTGCGTGTTCTTAAAGAACCTACAAAGTCGATATACAAATATATGGCCATCAAACAGAATTATAACAGTCATCCTTATGGATATTGGAACACACGTAAAAACAATTGAACAGTAAAACAGATTGTCTTATATCTTTGAAAAAAGTTGTTAGGAATACTAAATTAACTAAAATTCTATTACAATTGGGGAAAAAGTTCTCTATGTATGTAAATACAAACGTATATAAGTACATTTCTGTAAACAAAAGTATTACGAACTATCAACAGCATATTGCAGGCTACTGCTGGAAATAGACCTCTCCCATAGCACGTCACTCTGATCGATTTTGGGCTACTCGTATCCAGCTCCTGCCAGTCACCTAGCAAATTTAAATTCAAAGTTTACTGGGGAAATAAAATGCCTAATATTTGTATGTCTATGTCTTATAACTTAGACCACACGTCTGCGCGAGTCCCAAGGCGCTCGTCGGCAGTCCCGGGACGTCGCGACATTACTCATCGGTCAAGTGCGCCTTTGGGGAAGAACGGGACAGAATATAAACCTGTCCCTATCTGCTTTTATGAAATGAAACACTTCAGTATGAGATCTTGAGTCAAGTTTTGCGAGAAAAGAAAAAAAGAATTTCTCTGCTTAGATAGATTCATAATTTTGCGATTGTTGAGAAATTTATCAAGACTTTTCCTAAGTAATATTTTTTGTAGTTTTTATGTTAATTTAAAAAAAAAAGTACATGAAATGGTTAGTGAATATTGTGTGCACTCACAATGAGAATGATGGCCACCATTCTTGGATTCTACTCATACTTTCCATCAGGCAGAATACAGTCAGGTTCATATAATTATCGCACTAGGCACCCACCCCGGCGTCGCACGGATTCAATATTTGTTTGTGTAACTTTTGAACTGTAGAACACATTTAGTAAAGCTGATCTTTCTGGACCCCGTATTCTATTTTCACTTCGCATACTATCCTTGCATGGTCAGTGGCAACGAAACTGTATAAGCATTTACTGTGTATTATTAAGAAGCAACTATCAAAAGTAACTAAGTTTCATATAAATTTCCAAACCCCATACAATTTGTAGTGCCCACCACGCTCAAGAAACATTCATACAAAATTTGATGCTTATGGACCCAACGGTTTGAGCTCAGCGTTGATCGATAGGTCAATGATTCGGTCTATCAGTTTCTTATATCAGTTTATGTAAATAGGTAGATAGATAGATTACAAACTATTTATCATTAATCACAGAAGCCATTAACACTAATAAAGACCCATGTCCACTCCATCAAATTCTTCAGTCCTCGTTTATCACCGGACTGACTCGCCGGTTATTCGAACAGCGATATATATACTACATTCAATGTTTGACATTTACACGTGCACCATAATGTTTTATTTGATCTCATTTTAAAGGGAGAGTTTATTTATTACGTGGCAATACTACAATGTAACCGCAAATCGTATACCAACCTGTCTGGCCATCTTAGTATACAACCCCTTTTTCAAGGAGACGCCTATGTCCAGTAGTGGTGTTTTAAATGTTTTTTTTTTTTGGACATCTGACACACAACATCATCTAGTCCCAAGCTAAGCAGAGCTTGTGTTATGGGTACTAGACAACTGATATAAATACATAAACATACTTTTTTTTTGTAAATACAAACATATTATACATAGAAAACACTGTTTATGATGATATTGATGAGTTTAATATGAATTAAAAAAATATATGATACCCTATCATCATCATTATCATCAGACCTTGGCAATTAACTGCTCTACTCTTCCAAGGCATAAGTAAAGCCCGGTCTGTCTTCACCATCAACAAGTTAATAATCTGAATTTTCCACTATGATCCCAGGCCATTTAAGCATGGTGTGAAAAAGCATCTAACTGGGCTGCCATAGTTAGGTCGCCATGATGTATTGTCTACATGGCAACATGTATGGTAGCTATGGGTTTTACTCATGCTTTTAGCAGTCTTCAACAATAAATAAATAAATATAACTAGATAAACGAGTGTAGATGACATTTTAAATAAGCACGACCATCCTATAATTTCGTAACTATTTCTCCGCAAGACGAAGTGATGTCAATCAATACTATAGGCCAACAATTAGTGCTGGCCAGCTTGGTATTACGGCGAGACAGTTACATGATAATAATGCGGGTGAGTGAGAATTTACTTGGCAGTCGAGTGACGTGCTGTCGACATTGCACGAACAGTACTGACTGTAATTATGAGTCGAGTTCCAATAGTAGAAGGCGCGGTATGATACGAAGAACGTTTTCAGAATGTCAGTATTTCGCTTCGAATCTCTGACTACAAACTCTAATTTCTTTTATTATTGAATACTAGCTTTTGCCCGCGGCTCCGCCCGCGTGTAGTTTATCGCGGTAAATATAAGCCTATGTATTATTCTGCTATGTAAGCTATATTATTGTGAAGTTTCATCAAAATCCATTTAGTAGTTTTTGCATGAAAGAGCAACAAACATACATACATACTCACAAACTTTCGCGTTTATAATATTAGTAAGTTTTTTAACCCGTGAACTAAAGTTTAGAGACGTCATTAACGAACCTATATTATTATTATTAAATTATCATACACGTTTTCAGAATGTCAACTTGACTAGAAAAGCTGTTCACAAGATGATGAAGATGAATACTTCGTTAGTAACACATCCCTAAACTTCTTCAAATGAACAGGACCATTCCTAATCAATTATTTATGTTGCTTGGTGCCGCAATGTATAAAATTATAAATACTCTAAAATCTCGTTTATTTTGCTAAAAAAATACAACCCCCGTCAAGGAATATTTCTATGTCACGGGGAACTTTACAAAGATACATAAAACTTCAGTCTATTCGTGGCCACGAGCGGAATAACCCGTTCGAATGGTCGGAAAGTAGAAGGTATTGTAACCTTTCAAATAATTATATCGCGAATAATTATTTTTCGTGAACGTGTTACAAAAAAAAACTAAAAACAGTTAGATACATAAAACTGACACCAAGAACACCCAGACTCAGGCAAATAAGAAAATAGAACATAATTTTTCTAACTCTTAACAAACTACTTTCAGTATTAATTTAAGAATGCTCCAGTCTACGAAAAGAAATATTTCAATTTTGAAATCCGTAAATTGGGTACTAAATGTAAAAAAAAACAATTATTTTACTACCCACTATCAGCTAAACGAGATATTACCTTGTGGAACATATAGTTATAAATAAAACGATCTATCTAAAGAATGAAGGGGTGTCCACTTTCGTGAGTGTTTCGCAATTCCCAATCACGGTAACAACCCTAGGGACTGCTTGTCGTAACGGTCGGGGGCAAGGGGACTGCCCCTGTAGGGAGAAAAGAGGGCAGAAAATATTGCATGCACTTGAACAGTACAAATTCATCCCATTTCTCTTTTGAACATACTGATTGTTTCAAGAAACCATCTGAGTAGATGAAAAAAAAAAACAATACCGTCATAAGGACTTGCGAAAAAGTGAAAAGTATTCAGATATAGATATTCAAATTAATTATATGATCCTATAAAACTTTTTAGCAATAACTGCCGATAAAACTGAAAAACAGAAAATAAATAAACTATTATTACTTACTTAACCTTAAATTAAGTTTAATGACAAACTTCATAGTAATGTAAGCATATCTAAATAAATTTTAAACGGCGGCAGTTGATTTATAGACTACTAGGAAGATTTTAACTAGGAATAGTCATAATAATACATACATAATATCTCCTACATTATATGTATTCCTTTGACTAGTGACTCACTACTGCAAGGCTAGTTTTTACTTGGACTGTAACTTCATATTAATCACACAAAGATGTTTATTGTTTATATGTGCTAAGGTGTGGTAATAATTGAATTGGAAACATAACTCGGAGAGAGTACTCAACGAACTTACAATGGAAATACGTGAACGGAAAGTTGTATTTTCGAGACAGGGACTTATGTAGGTATCATATTTGAAATACATAATTTTAATGAGTCACAGACGCAAGTAATAGGACAGAGGTCAACTGACTAATCCTTAGATGTACTAGCAAAACCAACAAGTCAACATTCAGCCTTCATAATTATACATTTCAGAGAATTACCTTTAATCATTAAACCGTAAATAACAATAGTTGCTACTGAGTTAATTTTTAATCAAAGCTTATAAATAAGAACCACATTAAAAACAGAAAAAGTAAGTAATTCAATGAAGTATTGTTGAATTCAATAGTCGGTATCAACATAACTGGCGCGTGGGTGTCTTTTAAAACATCTCAGTTTTATGCTGCCTTGGTACTTTTGGTCAATGAACTACGTAACTTTTTGGTTATCTAATAAATGAGGTAATATCGTTCTTCAATGATTTATCTCAGTCACATTAAATATTGTAAGAGTAATAAGGTACCTTGTAGTAAGTTGTAATTAGGTAACTTGTAATAAGTCTTTAATTTGGGCTCAAAATAAGACTTAAATTTAGGCACAATGGATGACTTGTTTGATAAACGATACATTCAAATTTTATCCTATGTAGGTTGTATCGTCGTTGTATCGGGTTGGAATTGGGAAACACATTTCAAAATCAGTTCATTTGAGATTGCTAGTAGTAGTAACTATATATTTCGTATTACTGGAACCCAATTGTTCTACCCTTGATTTTGGAGAGTTTCATCCAAGGGTCGACAACTCACTTTATTCCTCTTGACTTGCAGGTTCATGTTTCATGGTATATACTCACTTATTTATAAACGTTATTTAACTGTAAGCAACGGTTCTCTGACATTTTCAACTTTATATTTATAGCATTAAAGTTGAATATTAGACAAAACGTAGCTTGAAACTAAACAATGTTTATAATATGAAGGTAAGCATTAAGTGCTCTGTCTACTCATTTTCCTATGCCAAAAAAACTGGTTCCTTTAGATACTGCCGCATGCCGTGCAAAGCGACAGAAATAATTTTTCGACTTCAGGGCCACAGCACACTAGCTACTTTTAGCATCGGCGATCGGCCACTAGTCGCTTTTTAGAAGCTAAATACGGCGACCGAACGCTCACCACCGCACACTTAAAAACGCCAAACGCAGAGATTGAGTCGCTTTTTAGAAGCGCGACACAGCAGCTGAACGCTTCTCTCCGCACACATTCGGATGCCGGTAGCATCGATTTGGCATCTGAGCAGTCGCTAAAACGCGCGTTTCCGATACCGCGATCGAACGCAGGAAGTCGCTAAAACGCGATGCAGCATCGGTGCAGTCGCAAAATCGCCGATCGCTGATGCTAAAAGTAGCTAGTGTGCTGTGGCCCTTAATGATTTTTAATTTCGGTACAAAGGGCATTGCTCGTATACCACTGCTATTTACTACATTCCTGGTCTTATAACCTCAATTTGTGTCGTCATTATACAGATTAGGCTGTCGCTCTCAGATTCTTTCTAAGTTTAATTATCACATTTTACAACTTATATAGCCCTGTGAATAGATTTGTTGTCAATAATGACAAAATTTATAGGGTCTTGATAATTGTTCGTTAATTTTAAAACACTTTTTTAATTAACATAGACATCTTAAAACACATATTATTTAAAAGGTTAGATATAACTTTTATTTTTTACCCCACACGTGACCACGAGCTGTATAATCCAATAGAAATACAGCATCGGCAAATAGAAGGTATCGTAAGTTTTAAATAATTGTATCGCGAATAAGACCCGGTACTAACTAAAACTGCCTTGTTGGTCTAGTAGTTAGTGTATGCGAATGCTGATCAAGAGGTCTCGGGTTCGATTCCCGTGTTGGACCAAAATGTTTGTGTGATCCGATCTGCTTAGTTTGGGACTCGATGATGTAGTGTGTAAGATGTCCAAGAAAAAAAAAACTGTGTCATTTGTGTAATACTTGTGAAAGTCTTCAAACGGGTACTGCATCCTCAAGGTTGCAACGCACTTGGGACACTTTGTACATAGTCCAAGGGACAACGGTGGACATTTAGCATCTGAAACTTACTACCATCGCACAATTTTCCCTTCCAATACGATTTTAGGTAGTTTCTGGGCGTGCAAAACTGTCCTTAACTCCGAAACAGTGTGGGTCACCATGCTGCATTCGCAATGAGTAAGGTGACCATCACTCTAAGATTTCACTCATGCTTACCATCAGGCATAGAAGAGTTACTTTGGCAGCTATAAACGAATTCAGGATTAACTGTACTACTATTTAATTTATTTTAGTTTGAACGATTGACACCTTAAACCTTATAAAGTCACTGGTTTTTCTTGAGTTGCAGGTGATCACGAGTGACGGTACCCACTTACCGTGAAGTGGCACGTCTGATCTTTTCTTTGATAATACAATTAGATTGAAAAACTTATCACAATTTATCTTCGCCAATCGTAACTGTTTGCCTCTTGCATTATTAAAAAAAAAACGACTACATAATTAATTACCATCATACTGTAACCGGTTAAATAGGTGCGCTTGCGCAGTATTAGGAACCATTACCTGGCACCTGTACTTAATATAAATAAATAACATTACGATTAGATAGGAAGTTCAAGCTGCTACTTGCCACTACATGTGTGATTACTAAACAGATGGAACAACAATTATTATTGAAGTTATTAGGGTTCCGTAATATTTTCACCCAATACATTTTTATTTTATATTTTAGACACCTTACACACAACATCATCTAGTCTCAAACTAAGCAGAGCTCGTACTATGGGTACTAGACAACTGATATAAATACATAGGTATTTACTTTTTTGTTGTAATTTTACATCTTGAAATTATACATAGAAAAAACCCAAATTCCGTAACAAATATTTGCAGATCATACAAACATTTGGTCAGACCGGGGAATCAAACCCGAGACCTCTTGATCAGCAGCCACATATTTTGTCCTTTGAACACACACGAACTTAGCGGGAGCGGAGCGGCGTCTACACCAGCCTGTTCAAATACATCGATTTATATCCAATGGAACTCTTTTCAAAATCGAGTGTTTTTATTTGTACTTAAAATCTAACATAGCTAATTTGAACCATAAGTCCTCCAATTTGAATAGACGTCCACTGCTGAATTTCCTTCTATTACGCGAAAGCGTTGAATACTCCGAAAGGGTAAAGATTCACAATTATTGGAGTCAAACTGAGACTGATGATATTAAAGGCATAAGGACGTACAATACAAATATTTAGTTGCTCACTTTTTGTATTGTCTTAGGCATAAAATATCTTTTGGTACCTTTTTAGCAGTGTGCTTAGTGCGAGTTTTTTTAACTACTCGACAGCGTTAAAGTAAACTCCAATTTGTACTGAATTGGATCAGCGCCGCCTAGCGGAACGTTTGTAAGACATATTTTGTGAGTGCGAGATTGTTTGTTTATATTACGATCGTGACTGTCGAATAACTTTATCGAAGTGAGTATTTAAACGAGCTCGAATGACGCTTTTGTGAGTGTGAGTTGCAACGTTAGTCAATTTTGACAGTTGTATTGTTAACTCCTTCACTTTCGAGCAAGTTAACTTTGTCACTTAGCTTTTGGTAGTGAGAGTGAAAACTAACAAAGTTTTTAACATAATTTTTGTGTTGATGATGTATTGATATATATGATATTAAGATCTTATTAGATTAGCCCGATTATAGGTTCGTCCACCTTGTTAAAAGATATATTGATAATGCGATAAAAAGAGTTCCGTTTTACATATTATGGGAAGGATCACTTATTACCATGAAAACCTTTTTCCACTTTTCTGTGGTTTTTGTATCACCACTGCCATCACTGTTAAGCAGTGATGTAAGCTCCTGCCAATGCTGAATGGCCACGATCCTACCTCTTGCATTTCTTATCGGCTTACTAAGGTCTCCATGATTGGTGGATTGATAAGGTCTCAAATTGTGCAAAAAGAAAACAATAACACAAAATATATCACAAGTTTACTTCAACAACTCGCATTCACTATTATAAATATCTTGATTAAGTACTTACTCTTCCATAAAAGTTACTAATAATTCAAATTGATATTGACTTGTTTACATTTTATTTTATCGTTGAGTTAAACAATAACAATTAATGCTCGCAAAGATTGTTTACACAAAAATGAACCAAATCAAACAAGTGACGCTATTACGCCGACTATTTTTGATTATACAACGCCTCTATTGAAATAGCGTTCGAAAATCATTGTATTTAATTGAGTTGGTTTATCGCATGGACTCTATAGTGCTGCCAACATTGACAAAAAAGTTTACGTTCTCACGGTGAGTTAACGCCGATCGACGCGAAAGACTTGGTAAGCACTCACACTCGCGAGTATTCGCTCGTCGATCCGTTTGCCGTAAACTCGATTAACGTGGTGGTTAAGTCATTCGATTTGTTTATTGAAACTCACACTAAGCACACAGAGATATAACGTTACTGTAGCATTCGAATACGATCGCATGTGATAAGGTGATGACTTTTATTCAATTGGAAACCGTACCTAAACTCGTAGCCAGAAGGCTTCTTTCAAATACTTTAATTTTTTCAATCAATAGCATGGCTTGCTATTAGTTGAATGCATTTAATATAACAAAAATAATATTCTAAATTAATAAATATAAATAAATATTTTGGACATCTTACACACAACATCATCTAGTCCCAAAGTAAGCAGAGCTTGTGTTATGGGGACTAAACAACGATATAAATACGTAAACGTACTTTTTTTTGTAAATACATACTTATTATACATAGAAAAACACCCAGACTCCGAAACAAATATTTGGTCTGTCCCGGGAATCGAACCCGAGACGTCTTGATTATTCAATTTTTATAGTAACTACGTCCAAAACGAGCCCCTGTTTAATACGGAAACTAGTTTTCTAGTGTTAATCGACTACTTCGAACAATTAACGCGACTCGCACTTTTTATTTGTTGTAATAAATATAGCCGGTTCCAAAAATAACGGGTCAGTCACATAAACCAATAACGGGTCAGTCACATAAACCCGAATATCTCCCGAACTACGTATGCCATCCTAATGAAACGAAGACTGTTCAATTGAGAATTTAATTATACAGATAAAAAATAAAATAAAACTTAGTTACACCCACAATATTAATCTTAAATTAAAAAAAAACTAAAGTAGTCATATTTTTCTTAAGATTACATTTTTTTTATGATTGTTTTTTTGCTGTTTTTCATCACTTTCTTCATTTAATACTTTGTATTGCCTCCACGTGATGAAGCCTCCAGTGATGAAAAACAGCAAAAAAACAATCATAAAAAAATGTAATCTTAAGAAAAATATGACTAGTTTAGTTTTTTTTTAATTTAAGATTAATATTGTGGGTGTAACTAAGTTTTATTTTATTTTTTATCTGTATAATTAAATTCTCAATTGAACAGTCTTCGTTTCATTAGGATGGCATACGTAGTTCGGGAGATATTCGGGTTTATGTTGTAACACACTTTTTTTGCTTTGTTAGAATAACACAAAATTAATTAATCCCACAGAAACGATCTTGCTATTAGCGCCATCTTTGGGCAACATTGATTACTCCATCGCCTATTATCTCCCGCAAAGAGTCCTGTTTTCTCCAACTAGGCACTGGGTGGCGCTCATGTCGGGTTCAAATCGATTTTAATCATAGACTATGTATTAAATAGTTTTTTTATTCTAGTTGTCTCTGAAAATGGCGTGATGTTTATCTTGTTTTGTAAGGGGGTAGGTTCGTTATATCCTATAGACCTTGAAATAGGATATATAAAGCCGGTCTCACTCATAGAAATTTGATTTCTCTTATTGTGTTATATCTTGAACTAAGTTTTGCTGTTGTTAGTTACTTGTGAAGATTAATTTTATATACCGTACCCGCAATTTGTGGGTCGCTTCGCTTGGTATAGTTTTTTTACTACCCTCGCCAGGAGTACCTGGATATTGCAAGAAAAGCCCCTCTTCTCATTTGAAACTCCACTGCCAGATACAGGCGAGTGCCAGTGGTGGTGGCCATAAAGCGCCGAACATACCTTAAGCAGTTACTGTGTCACAAAGAGGGCTACTGAATTGTCATTTGATAACAATACCATTTTTGATACTTTTTTTTTCTGGTGAGCATCTCCGAAAGACGGCCCTTGTGAATCCAACACATCCGGGAGAGAAGTCTGCACCCAGGGATCTACCCCTGGTTCCAGTCCAAACACGACGGTGACTAGGAGAATTAGAACTTATATTTTGTTTGTTAACCCACTTAATTTATTACTTGTAGAACTAAGATTAGTACAACTCTGTATAAGGGCCTATGTGTAAAATATATATCTGTGAAACTGAGAAAGAGTTTTCTTGATTTCCTGGGGCATCGGCAGGGCACACACACATATCAATCCTCTGCAGACAAAGGCGCCCTGATTCTTGTGCGAACTACCGCGGGCTGTCCGGTGAGTGACCCTTCTAACAAAAGCGGTTACAATGTGACTGACCCGTTATTTTTGGAACCGAGTGTACATCAATCATAATAATATCAACTGAGTAATTACGGAACAATTTCTTTTTTCATATGATTAATCTCTATAGATATTTTAATGACGTATTGTTTTATGCACCCGTCTAATCTCTTATTGATTGATTTATGTATCGAACTCAAGTCATTTTCGAGCCACCGATGTTCGAGCAAAAGCATTTGAAAAGGGGAAAAACATTAGACCAAAATACATCATACGTTTTTTTGAAATTTTTTACTGTGTTTTTATGATATTTTTACCTCTTAGGTATCTTGGGGGTCTCGCCTTTCAGCACTTATACTCTCTTACTCGACTTAACAGCAAGAGCACTATGAGGCGGTAAATTTGCTCCTAACTACCAGCCTAATGTGTAAAGTACTTAGATTAATAAATAACAATATTCTGCATTATCAGTTTGAACTGACCTATAAATTACGATGTTTTTATTCAACATGTTTCATAAACATATATGCATGACAAAATAGTTTGCGTAATCAGTTTTTTTCTTATATCTGTAAAGATAGCTGAGTCATAATATTTATTTATTTAATGTGACGCTTTTGTAACGCTAAATGTAGTTGAGTACTGTAATAATTTACGTAATAATAAATTTGTTGTATGTAACTCTAGACATAATATTTTTAACATTAATTATTTCTTTATTTTTAATGTGCGTATGTTTATTGCGCCTCAAAATGCTTAATCATATCACATTTGAATTTTTAAGTCATAAGGAATAAGTGTTGACAAGCTAAAATTTTGAGTTTTGATTAAGTAATTATATTTTTTTTAAGTTTAGCCTACCAAAGCGACTCTGAGCAGAATCCAAGAATGGGGGCCACCATACTTGCTGCGAATGCAGACAATAAAGTATGCCTACACTATGGCGGCTTAGTATGATGCTTTTTCACGCCCCGTTTAAAGGACCCGGGATCATAGTGGAAAGGAAACACGTGAGCTGGTAGTGAGTTCCAGTTTTTGACTGCTCGGCACAAGAACTAAGGGAGAAGGAGAGACTCGTTTTCACCAACCTTTACGGGACTCTAAATGTTTAGATGTGTTTTAAAATTTTGGGAGTGCCTACGTTAGGAGGCTCCTAGTAAAGAGGCGGTTTAATAATAGGTAGTGAAAAATTTAATTCAAGACTCGTTTTGCACATTAAAGTCTTAAAAAGCACATAAATTTCAATGTTGCTCTTTGCCACCACTGGAACACTTTTCAACAAGTCATTTAAAATGTTCATTAAAAAATTATAAAATGTGTTAACAAGCAAAAAAGAGCTATAATAAAACATAATACATACATTAAGTCCCACATCCCACATTAAGTGTCCCACTTCAGTTTGTAAAGTCGTCAAAATTACGCGTAAAGCAAAATTTACAAATTTTCCAGCCTTTCCATTCCTTTAAATTCCTTTACGAAATGTACCCCCGTATGTGTATTTAAAGCTACATACATATTATGTATACTGCATTTAATCGAGAACCTAGTCATCTAGAAAGTTCCACGCTCAACATACCATTTGGGACACGGGAGAACGACTACTGAACTGCGGGGCTCAGGTGTAACTTTTAGGTTCACCACGCAGGCGCACCAAGTACCAGGGCAGCATGAGATCAACCTACAATATTTACGGTTCGGTGAAAGCCGGCTACAGGAATTTGAACCCTAAAATCATAAGATGAAATTATATGCGGGAGGCTATTTCTCTTCGTGGAGGTTATGTAAAGCTGTGGGCACCTATTCGCAGGATCGTGATCAGGTGATGGAAACAACGTGATAAGCATCGGATTGTAGTTTTATCTGAACGCTGAATCCCGGGGATTTTTGCAGAAGTATTCGACGCGTATATCGAAAATGCTTTTAGCTGCTTCGAAAGAAATATTTGTCTGTTAGTAAAAAAATTTGCAATGGAATTTTTTTAAACATGGGATACTACTTTTTTTAAATCATAGAATGCATAAAGACAAAAATGGATAAAGCTTTTCACTGACTCCTTCATGTGGCAACTTATTATTTATTTATTTTGTTAGATTTGAGGTTGGTTTCGGTTTTCAAGACAATTCTAATTTAGTCCTACGAATTACATAATTATTTACTAAAGCACTCATTAATGTTATTTGAAATGTAGGAAAGTTTTGTTATGTTTAGCATTTTGTATTGTGACTACCCATTATTAAGAGATAGCAGTAATTTTTGCTCAGATCTTTTCATAGAACAAGCAGTTGATTATTTTTGTTAATGGACTATTTCCTTCTTTTAGGAAAATCGTTCCATCCTGATTATCCAATTTGAGCGTCTGTAGAACTTCCTTTCGGAATAAACCACATGGCCATTACAGTTTTCGGGTTCATCATCACTATCACCATCATCCCACATTTTTTCTTATTGCAGCGTTCGACAGTGACTATATTTCTAAAGCAGACAATGCAGTATGGTGACCCATACTCATCATCAAAAGCCTTTAACAGTCCACTGCTGGACATAGGCCTCTCCTTTGAAAGGAGGTTTTGGCCTACTACACCACGCAGGCCAGACGGGTTGGTAAAGGGTTTGTTTCAAGTTTTCCTTCTCTTAGCAGTGATGTTAGCTGCTTATTTTGTTCCTTTAGTCGCCTTTTACGACACCCATGGAATGAATAGGGGTGGTGACACTTTGTATTCTTAAGCCGTCACCACGCGGAATGGTGGAACGATGACCCACACACTATGGCGGCCTAGTGTTTGCTTTTTTACGCCTCGATTAAATGAACCGGGATTATTCTAGTTTCTAGTTTCTGTTTGTGCTGCTCGGGCACAGGAAGAAAGAATCAAAACGCTTAGTTCGAGAATGTTTTTCTACCACTCTGAAACTGTGACTCGGAAGGCTATCACGTGTTGTCCTGTAGAGGAATATCTAAGTAATACAGTACTTAGAATGCACCCATGAAATACTAATGAACTTTTGACACTATTTTCCTGTTTAAACCAATTTATTATTAGTTCAGTTTAGAGTCCAGTTACTAGACAAATTTAAAATTCAATACTGTAGCATTATATCATTGTAGGTACTATTATGGAACTAGGCTGACCACATAATGAAATAATTCCAACACGAGGCTGATCATTATATAGTAATGTTATTTATACACTTTACCGCAGCCTTCTACAGATAACTGTGTACTATGTACTAAAGCACTTAAGGTTGGGGCAGACAGAGGGCGAGACGGAACGCTGAACGGAAGCGCCGAATATCTTGGCTCTTATTGTCATTAGTTGGTCTAACTTAAATATGTATAATATAATTGGTCCGATACACCTCACAACAAAGTGAGCCTATAATAATTAATTAGTTTACCTAGGTTATTTTTGTACAGTAAGATTGATTTTTCAATGGAATATTTGTCGGGGTACAGAAGGTACCCAAGTCTGATATTTAATGATGACAAAATATCATGTTTCATCACAGTTTTTATACAGTTAAATCATGAGAACTTTAATTAGCCCAATTTATGATGAAAGTAACAACATTCGAGAATATATTACAAAAGGAATAGAAAAATTATAAGTTTTCTGCGTTGTCTATAGTAGAAAACAAACTCGCTCGTGAATTCCCAGCAGTGATTATATTTATAATAATAGCGATACAAAATATTTGTTTAATATAACAACTAATTTGATAATAAATGTTGCATGAATATATCGATAAGTAGCTATATACCACAAAGCTTACGACTTCGTGGTAAATCCTTACCTTTAGCAGTAAAACTTCAAGACAACACTTAAACAAAAAGTCGAGATGCTCTGACTAAATTTAGACTCCTTAATATTTAAAAGAAAATGTTCAGCATAAATTAACTTGTTGATTACGACTACTGCATGCGAAATACAACAAAAAAAATCTCATTAAATGATAAACAACTTTAAGGAAAAAATATTCTCCTTTGTACTGCCAAAATGAATTCCTCGGCCGCAATTTACCTTCACTTTATTCAACGCGTTTATGCCTAAAAGCAGCCCCCAATAAGTACCGTCTGAAGCCCACAAACGAGACTAGGTACACACACCACAACTTCTAATAAAAAGGGGGAGATGAAATGAATTAGGAAATTGGATGCCTGCTGCGTCGATCCCCGATTAGTTGGACCAACCGACAGGGTACCGTATACTTGCTATTATAAACATTTTTCTGTATATACCTACGTGATTTTTAAAGGTGTAAGAATTATGAACGCGAGTTAGGTTTTAGAAAACGTATCTAACTTTTATAACTAGCTGACAGCTGACATCTACAGGAACGTACTTTTTCCCAGATAAATTTCAGACAGATATCTTTATATATATAATTCTTGTGTGAGTGTGTATGTCACTGAACTTCTCTCAAACGACTGGACCGTTTTGATGAAATTTTTTGTGTGTGTTCAAGGGGATCTGGGAATGGTTTAGATTCGCAATTGGACCCGGTAGGTGGCGCTGCGATCAAGTTCTGGAATTTTAAAGTTGGGCGGTACGAAGTTCGCTGGGTCAACTAGTACCTATATAAAATTCCCGTGTCACAATGTTACTTGCCATACTTCTCCGAAATGGCTTGACCAATTGTTATGAAAATTTGTATGTTTGTTTAGTAGGCCTGAAAATAGGACGTAAACTATGAAATTTAACGGACGCGAGCTAAATATATCTATCTCTGTACTAATCCCGGACGAAATTAAAAGCAAGAAGTATTTGGTTTGAATTGTATTAAAATTAATTAAATAATGCTCTTCATAACATTTTACTGTTCTTATAATATGTTACACATCCCGTAACCCTGTTTATCGTGCAGACTGATCGGTATGGCATGTAGACCGCATTCCCCAAATAACGTTTAACTGCGGTAAAGCCTTACAGAATTTAGTGTAGAATATCCTGGGTATATTTTCCGATTCTACGATTATTTCTATTTAATGTAAATAAGGAACATCCTATTATACTTTTTCATGTTTGGTCATACAGTCTGTTTCTAGAATTCATAGAGGTACTAGCGATCGATCTCAGCATATAAGAACAAAAAGCGTCTTTCATACCTTGTTACATTTTCGGTTACATGTTTACGCGTACAGGTATGGTACAAGTTACATAGCTCGGGACTTAATTACAATAATGGTATATACTTAATATGTATATTTCATTTTCTTATTTTCATTCTACGTTACGATTGATACGATACGATTGACTGCACGTTTGGCCTAGTGGTTTAAGCGGCCGGCATGCCGCTTTCTACTTCGCCAAGTGTCGTGGGTTTAAATCCTAAGTGGGACAACACTTTTTATGATTCGCAAATTATTGTTCTAAGTCTAAGTGTTCTATGTTTCGGTTTCATGTATGTTTGTAAGGTCCCCCGCGACACAGGATTTATATTCCTAATGCGGAAGGTGTCTTTAAAAAAAATAGACATTGGCATCCAAGACTCTCTTTCTGGAACTACTTTCAAGTAATTATGGGTTGAGTATACAACCTTTAAATGTTTTTTCTTCCCACTTCACCACTAATATATAATATTAAAGAAGTATTTAAAAAAAAAACACTGGTTGACTTAAATATAAGAAAAGATGTGCTAACCTTGCAATGTTTGATATTTCAATCTCTTTAGCAATAAATTTGATCCTTTATAATTAACACTAACCATTACAAAATTTATACCGATAAATACCGTGTCAGTCGAAGAAAATATGTAAATGAAGTGATCGTAAATGTTAGTCCATCCTCTGTCACTCTGTCAGTTACGCTTTCACGGCTTTACCACCGGTTTGAATGAAATTTAGCATCATGAAGATAAATACTGTGATTCTTTAGGAAAAACATAGGTTACTTTTATCATGATAACCGACACAGACGCAGGTGGAGTAAGCATTTTATTATTAGACATATTAAATTAAAACACAGAAGCCTTCACATTTAGTTCAAACATTTGTACTTAAGTTCAAGTATCATACAACAAAACGCTCACTTAGCAAGAATACGCGTTTTGTTACATTAAAATTGCACAGTAATTGTAAACGTATATATAAAATAGAAACAAAACGTAAAGACTAGCTGAGACCCGCGGTGTTACCCACAGTTATTGTTGTTAAATGCGAGGAGCAAAATTTGTCTAAAAATAGCCAATTTAATCCTTGTATCATCAGCTCTCTGCCAGTTAAAGTTTCCTTCAAAATCAGTGCAACCTTACCAGTGACACAGAATACATAATAGTACCAGTACAGAATACTCACTCCGAAAAGTAAATTAAAGTTATAGATACCCTCGGTGTCAAAAGATTAAGTTCAATTCAGATCGCACAGCGCCGAATCACTACGATTATATTTACCTACAGTTGCGTCTCTTTCTATCGTGTAACTCTTAACTGTTCTGACAATGTCTGTTCGACCGGCGTGTCTGACCCGGCAGGCAGCCGGCCGACTATACCTAAACTGCGGAGTGACACCCCCCTGCCAGTGATAAGCCGATACAAAGAGAGAGACAGAAAGAAATCTGCTGTAAGTACCGTAAGTATATCCTACCAATATTTTAAACGCAAAAGTTTGTGAGTGTGTGTATGTATGTTTGTTCCTCTTTCACGCAACTGAACGGATTTGGATGAAACTTTACAGTTATATAGCTTAAATATCAGAATAACGCATAGGCTACTTTTTACTGCAATAATCGAGATACACGCGCGAAAACTAGGTGATTATAAAAATACATAAATCGTAGATGTCAAAATGTATCACTGTTTATCTCCTGTCAAAACTTCACAGGTTGCTATGCATAACAAACTTGCATAGCAACCATAATGATATACGCGGGGCGGAACTAGTACTTTCATATTTTGCATTTAGTAAAAAATTGCTTATTTGATGTTACAGACAGACACGTCAATTTAATTTATTTGTATAGAGTATAGATGACGTCAATCTTTAAGCTTACTTACTTGACAAAAATAAATAACTTCCATGTACTACATACCTAGTACATATTTAAGTTTGCGTCAGAAGGGTGAGATTGAAATTTGACTAAGTTAAGGGCAGACGACGGTAATCAAATTACTGGGGTAGTACTGGGGCCAATTACATAACCATATTACTTAAAGTACCTATAGCTGCCATGGAAGGGCAGTGGTTGGGTATGCGACTGATATGCTGAGGTCATACGTTCGTTTCCCGGGTCAGACACTTGTATGATCTTCAAATAATGGTTATTTAAATAATTTTAACAAAAAAGAACCGACTTCAAAGAAAAATTATTACGAGTACCCAAATCGCGACAATTGTGCCTATGATATTTGAGGAGTTCCCTCGATTTCCTTGGGATCCCATCATCAGATCCCGATATGGTGACGATGGGACCACCTGTAAGCTACGCCTATTCCAATGCATAGAATTTTTGAAATCATCTCTGAACATACATAAAAAAAGAGAGCATCCTCCTTTTTTTGAAGTCGGTTAAAAAGTATACATAGGTTAAAAAGTATATACCTATATATATATATATATATATATATTGCATCTGTTCATCTAGCTACCATTGTACAAGCTCCGTTTAGTTTGAAACTAGATGTGAGATATCTAAAACATTTATTAGCTTTAGCTACGCTCGCGTCTATGTCGGTTGTCATGGTAGGCTATGTCCTTTCTAAGGTTTTACACTATCTGGGTACAAAAAATCATTTATATCGGTGCAGCAGACAGAGGTCTTTATTTTATAAAATATAGTGATTTAATTTGATTTCATGGCTTTTACAAATAATTTTTGCTTGTACAGTGGGACTTCTTGGCGTTAAATTTATGTTCGTTTCTATTTAAAGACATTTTGAACAGTCACAGGAAGACTGGTGAGAGCTTAACGACGCCTTCGTGATGATCAAGGTGTATCTACCCGCACTAGTCCGCGCTGATTTTTGTGCTGTCAGTACGTCTACACACACATCACAACATCTACACACTTTTTTTCGTCCCTGGGGTGGTGATTGCACACATTGAAAACAGGTCGTGAGGTGAAGGGTTTTACATACGGAAAACCTATTATACTTGTTATCCAAAGTTACCTGCATATACCACCAAAATAATATTCGTCTACACGTTTTTTCTCTATTTATATTCCCAATATACTCAAATAGAGAAAAAACAGAAAATTATATTCAATTATTACTACGAAACAGGTAAAAAGCCGGTTCTTTTCTTTAGGAAGCTCGCTTAAAATACGAATACTGATCTTTAATTGATTCTTTTTATAATCGTTTAACCTAAGCTAATACCAAAATTCTGTCAGGTCTCAATCATTACTACACTAGTATTTTGTGAATCAAATAAGTTTCCGAACAACCATTGCCAGTTACCGGTGATAAAACTAAAAGTGAACCTAACACTACACTTGATATAAAACACTAAACGATTCCCCAGAGAATAGCTGATGTCATCGTGACCTTACAGCTATCTCAGACGCACACCGCCATCAACGGTCATGTAGACTTCACACGACTATACTGCCTAAATGTCGACGCGCTCTATGAGGCAACGTTGTCTACGAAACCACGTAAAATAAGAATAGCAAAGACCCTTCTTTTAAAGACAATAGAGAAAATATTTGCTAAGACGTAATCATATCGCTTCGTAAATATTCACTCTACTTTCATAGAATTACTGTCACTCTTTAATGTTCCGTAGTATTTTTACCAACCAATATATAAATATATTGTTATGAGACTGTGGATATATCAAACATTGGCGCTGTAATGTCGATATGCATTACCTGTTGACGAGTATCTCTAAATAAATTCTTTGAGAACAGATGACGTCATTGTTAATTCACAGCTATCACTACCATATCTATCATCTGACATGCCCCTCTATAACCACCAATACAGATAGACTATGCAGTTAAGGACTTTATTTGATGCCTAATGATTGAAGTCCTCTGTGAGGTGGCTGACATAAACTAAAATGACTTTATATGACTCATTGTTTACTTGTTACAAGAGCATAATGTTACGTAAAGCAGATTACATGACATGAATGCGTTTATGCAATACGAAATATAAAGGCAACTAAATAATTACACATGTTCATAACATAGGGTGACAAACAAGCAGAACTGGTCGTGTACTCATAGACTCTGTAACACAAATGCATGTGTATTTTCGCCCTTTAGTCTAATGATACAGTAACAATTAAAATATAAGAAAGACATCTTATACATTTGGCATGTTTAAGTACTCAAACATTATGCACTAAAAATATAGGCTTAACTAAAACCGTAATCTGTAAGTAAATAATAAATCGATTGTTTTGTTTATTTTGATTCACTCTTTGAAGATCGTATTGATTGATCGACCGTATTAATTTAATTGTTGTTTGTTCAAAGAATTCAAAATGTGTCCTCTCTGCGGTTCATACAAATCTGTGTTGTTTTGTTCCCGATCTCCATACAATGGGTGGGGTCTGGTGCGCAGGCGGCGGCTCAGACGCGCATTACTACGGCTGGCTGCGCGCGCGCACATAGCTGTGATAGACGGCGCCCGCCACGCATTACAACTACGCGCATTTTCTAAGAACATGTATAAATAAAGAAGTCGTGTACGCCACAATGAATTGTCGCTATAATTTGCACCGCTTTCTGTGAATTACTAATAATTATGAGATAAAAGTATCGCTTCTTTAGATGCTTTACCGTCAAGGAAATTGCCGATGTGAATTACGATAAGTTTCTTGTTAATCGTAAGGGTACTATAAAATTATTTATATAGCGATCACTACTATTTCTTAAGCTTATATTTTACATTATTAGCCTCTAGATTATCTGTGTACCTTTAATTTAAATCGGTATAGTAATTTTAGCGTGAAATCCGGACAGACAGTGAAGTATAATCGTGATTATCGCAGTAAAAGGAAACCTATGTCGGTCCTTAAGAACTAAAGTATCCCCACGTCAATTTTCATTAAATCATACAGATAGACAGAGTTACTTTCGAATTTATAACATAAGTGTGGATTAAGTGAATAACTATTTTACCAATACAAAGATAAAAGGTTTTTTTTAAAGGATGGATGAGATAACGGATCTTTAAATTTATGTGACCTTTGGGCAACGTAAATGTGTGTTATTGTGCCTAGCTAAATGTAGGTCGGTATGTAGGTATAGTTCTCTAGAACTAGCTTGCCCAATTATTAATTGCTTTTTGGTGCCATTCACTTATTACGTAAGAAGATTTAGAGAAGGAGGGTCGACGTCTTACAGTGACAGGGAGTCTTGATAGTTCTAACCTAAGCTAAAAAACTGGACTAGTGCGAGTCGTACTTGCGCACGAAGGGTTCCGTACTATTGACTAGGTAAATAACGCGTTTGTTGCATGGGAGCCCCCTTAAAATATTTATTTCATTTTGTTTTTTGTGTTTGTTGTTTAGCTGCAACAGAAATATATAATTTGTGAAAATTTCAACTGTCTGGCTATTGCGGTTATTGAAATACAGATACACAGACGGGCGGACAGACGGCGAAGTCATGGTAATAGGGTCGCGTTTTTACCCTTTGGATACGGAACCCTAAATAAAGAGTAGTGATTATATACAAATTAATATAATGATTCCATCCAATACGATTGTAAAAGTTGCTAAAAAACTGTTGCGTTTAAAATAAACATGAAAACCAGATAAAAGTATGTTCATTTTTTACTTTAGATTAATAAGTAATAAATATTATACAGGAGGGGGATGGGTTCGCCTATTCTCATTTTAACTTATTCAGGGGAGCGAGGGGTTCAAAAACTGTAAAATCCTTTTACGGAATAAATAAACGGCCCCTTTACGGCTCTATCTTCTAAGTATTTTACGAGAATAGGCGACCTACGTCTAAGAATAAATAATTTATTTAATTGATTTACTAGGCTCTAAATATTTATGTGCGCCTGGTAATTACTTCACCTTTAACTCCTTGAAGATTAAATGAAAAGGATTATAAATGCCAGAAACGTGACAAACTGGATGGCCTTCTTGTTTATGTTTATTTTATGCTATCTGTGACATCTATCCGTAGGTGTGAACCAAGATCCTTCAGACCCCACTCCAGAAGTCATCATCAGCGAAGCTTTGATTGTGCAAAATTAATAGCCACTTATGCTATATTGAAGTACTTTGTTTATATATCGTTAATGCATAGAGATTTATCCATACGTCTATACAAACAAATAAAAATTATGTGTTTGTAATTTCTAATTATTTTTTTTTACTAAATGTAGATGAAAGTAATGGAAGAAGTAAAAAGATGGCTGTAGTTATCTGTATCTCACGTTGTATAAGTCCGATCGGGTTCCACTGAATGCCGTTAGAAAGATGAGATTTCGTACTAAAATACCTTTCAAATTTTGTGATTAGTTGACTCAGTTTCAGTCTTCAATTTCATACACACCACATAGGTATCTACATTAAAAACAGTTATTTGGTCTCTCCGTCTTTCTATTTATTACAGCTAATATCTGGAATGAATGGACTTTTTAAACTAGCTATGAGGACCACAGCACACTAGCTACTTTTAGCATCGGCGATCGGCGATTTGGCGACTGCATAGATGCTGCATCGCGTTTTAGCGACTTCCTGCGTTCAATCGCGGTATCAAAATCGCGCGTCATGTTGCATCTTTCGCAACTTTCTGCATTCGAATGCGGTATCGGAAACGCGCGTCTTAGCGACTGCTCAGATGCCTGGATCGCGTCGGCTGTAGTGTTGTCTAGAATTTTCCGACGCCGACTACTAGCATCCGAATGTGTGTGGAGAGTAGCGTTCAGCTGTTGTGTCGCGCATTTAAAAAGTGATTGAATCTCCGCGTTTGGGGTTTTTAAAGTGTGCGGTGTGGAGCGTTCGGTCGCCGTATTAGCTTCTATAAAGCGACTAGTTGCCGATCGCCGATGCTAAAAGTAGCTAGTGTGCTGTGGCCCTAAAGGTAACACTGCGTTGTTCAGCTACTAGTTAATAAAGAATTGTGTCACACAGACGTCTGTAGCGGCAGCCGGTTCTAGGAAACAGTAACGTTGGTATACTAACTATACGTTTGTAGAAATGATTAAGTTCTGAGAAGTTCGTTTGTTGTATACGCGGTATCGTATCGTACGAAAGTAAAACACGAGATTACTTTGTAATGTAATACAAATATTTGTTACAACCTATCACCTTTAATGTAATTTTAGCACATGTATGACTTTTACTAATAAATAAGTATGAAAGTATTTACGTGGAATTATGTCTGCAACTGCCTTATTGGTCTAGTGGTTAGAATATGCGGTTTCTGATCAAGAGGTCTCGGGTTCAATTTCCGGGTCGGACCAACAGTTTGTTTGGGTATTTTCTATGTATAATATGTATGTATTTACAAAAATAAAGTATTTATGTATTTATATTAGTTGTCTAGTACCCATAATACAAGCTCTGCATAGTTTGGGACTACATGATGTTGTGTGTCAGATGTCCGAATTATTTATTATTAATATGTATACAATGGTCTATGTCTCTCCGCGCAACTCCGGATCCTCTCAATTTGTAGGGTGCATTCTCGACCCCGGTCAGGTGATCGTTGATGGTGGTATATTGTGTAATTTCATATTGGTCGATATAAATACTTTTATAGCGCGATGCAGGATTGGTACTGTGTTATTCTATGTGTCTTCGAGTATATAATATCGCAGTATATAAAAGTCGCCACGTAAAATCTATCACCGTGGAAAATTAAACACTTGTGTAATCAAATTCGAGCGAAGTTATTAAATAAATAAGAGTAGAAATGAACTTGAAGTTGTTATAGTTAAGTCGATTTAAATACGCTAATACGCCAAGTTTCCCTAGGTAATTAGAAACAATCACCGAGGCTAAGCAACGACGGTGCGGTCGGTTACTAGATGGGTGACCGATAATGGCATTATACCATAAGCGCCTCCGTGATTCGGAGGTCACGTAAAGCAGTCGGTCCCGGTTTTTTATCATAGGATAACAGTTGTGAAGTTAAGTTGGAAGCCTTAGGGCCGCTTAAAAACTTCCAACGGCAAGATTATGTAGCCACAATATTGTCTTGCCTTGCTTTGGCTTGCTTGCTTATAAAAACCGCTATTCCTCAAGTAAGTACATGCTCATCCCAACCGAAGGACATCCATTGTTGAACATAGGCCTCCTTCAAGACTCTGCACTACAACCGTTCCTATGTCCAGTGAGATGTACAATATATTGCACGAATACAACATTGTTTTTCCATTTAGTAAAAGTCTCTTTACTCGTACTTATTTGCGATGTATCGTCAAGACTCATATCCATTCTTGTCACGACTGCGAATGCTTGGCTGAATACTTGCGAATCGAAACATACCGCTTAGACAGGGCGCGTGTGCGATCGTTTCCGTTGGTAATAAGTTGTTTTGGGAGGTAACAAACTAACAAAAAACTCGCATTTATATTTACTACCGTAATGTGTTAGACAGAGAAACAAAAACACAGAGAGAGAGAAAGATTGAAGTTTTTTTAAATATATTTAAGCCTACCAATTTGACTCTACTCTGCCTGATGGTAAGCATGATTAGAATCCAGGAGTAGTGGTCACCTTCCTAATTGTAAGAGCAGACAATGCAGCATAGTGACCCATACCACCGCGGCCTGGTCAGATAATTCTGCATCATTCTCCCGGCCTCCGGTGGCAGATTGATTGGGCCTCCGGTCTCAGTCTCAGTAACGAAATACGGCAGCAAGAGTGCTGTCATTATTAGGACGGTCTTCTGTGTGAGGATAGTACTGCCCTGATCGAGCCGACCCATTCGTGCTGAAATCAGCATGGCTTGGTAGTGGAAATGTGTCTTGCTTGCTGTTGGTATATTGACTTCTTTGGAGACCAAAAATTTACTAAGCTTACACCCTCTAAAGGACTGACTGACTGATAAGGGGATAAAATAAGAGAGAAATGGCTGTTCTTAATAACTGTTCTTTGGCATTAAGAAACTAGAACTAACCACGCAAACACCAACAATAGTCGAGTAGTTGCTAATATTCCTGCTAGGAGATCCAAATAATCTAAAAATCGGTTCATAAATTGACGATGAAACTATCACTGAATATGCATAAAAAATCCGACGAAATGAGAATCTCCTCCTTTTTTGAAGTCGGTTAAAAAGATATCGAAATAGGCTGACGACAATAGAATGAGATGGACTTCGAAGAAACAGCTTCAGAAATTGTACTAAGCCTTGAATTCATAAATTTTCTGTTTATAAAACTTTTCCATCGCGAACTATTTGTAAATACGCAGTTAGCAAGTATCACGTTATCGTTTCACGGGCTGTTTATCCTGGTAGGTACTGAGTCACAACACGGACTAATGGTATCTGTGAGCCAACTTGTTGTGCCAACTATGACAATTCATTAATTTAACCAACTAAACTACTGCATTTATTATTAATAAAATAGTGAATGCTATGCGTTTGGGGAACAAATGCATAACAGCAATGGCATTTCATTACTATCGTTGATATATCGAATGCGACGGCTATAATCGAAATCAGAATCGAATATATCAGATCAAAGTTATCGAGAACCATGAAATCGATTTATTTATAAAAGCACATACCTAAACTAATCCAAATCTCTAATTTTACGATACAATGGAATAACACATACTTTAATAGGTGTTTGAATTATTGTTTTCTTGAAATCTAAACCTATTTTTTTTAAATACAACAATTTCTTCTGAAGCTTCTCGGATGCATATTATATCCTTTTGTAGATTAACAGCTAGAGAATTGCCTTGTGATATAGTCTCTTCTCAGTCTACTATCGAAACAAAAATTGTCAATCACAAAACAAAGAATAGGACAAAAAGTGTGTTTCATAGTTATGTCACACACTTATCTATACATCTGTTATAGGTACTTCTAGAATCATCTATCATCAGTCAACTATTCTTGATCACCGCTATATGATCCGTACATATTTGTTCCGGAGTCTATGTATAATATGTATGTATTAAGTGTAAATTTATTTATATCAGTTATCTAGTACCCATAATACAAGCTCTTCTTAGTTTGGGACTAGATGATTGTGTGTCAGGCGTTCGAAATATTTATTTATATGTACAATCAAAATGCCAAGAGATCACTAATTCCAACCCCAACTACTTCATTTCTTATACTACTACGTACTAGTTTTGATAGTGCTAACTAGCAGTTAGTAACAACAGCCCTCTAGCCAAGTTGCAAAAAATTTTGGTTTTCTATTCTATTTCTCTATTCTCTTCTTTTATGATTTAATATTTTGTTTCCATCACGTCACTGAGTGACATTAGACAATGAAACGAGAACAGAGAAATAGGATACAGAATAGAACAGAAAACTAATAATTTTAACAAAAAGAAACCGACTTCAAAGAAAGACCTACCTATTTCGAGTTCCCAAATCGCGACAATTGTGCTGATGATATTTGAGGAGTTCCCTCGATTTCCTTGGGATTCCATCATCAGAGCCCGATATGGTGACGATTCGCTACGCCCATTCCAATGCAAAAATATCTTTTGAAATCGGTTTATAAACAACGAAATTATCGCTGAATATACATAATAAAAAAAAAAAAAAGATTCCGACGAATAGAGAACCTCCTCCTTTTTTTTAAGTCGGTTAAAAAGCGTTTGCAACTTGGCTAGGGGGGCAGGAATGTTTGTTTAATGTAAAATAAATGACCGTAGAGATGTGTTGTGAAAGTATTGTCTCATAATATAGCTCATAAATTTCTATGGAGTAATTCAACGTCCATTTTTTGATTCACAATATTTATAACAAGCATTGCGATTAGTTTTCTTCTACGAAAGGCAACTAAAAAGAATCCCTCGACTATGTGTGGACGCTACTGACTACTTACCACTTATTACTTAGCTATCAAATATAAAACGCTATGTTTATCAGCAGTTTGGTAAAGACCAGACGGTCGTGCGAGATGTGTAGTTATTATTATTTATACAAATCTATATAAATTTGAATGAAAGTATATATATAGCCGTTAACTGCATCAAAAACATATTTAATTTTATTTCTGTTTGTTTGTTTCGGCTAATCTCTAAAAGTAGCTGCTCCAATTTTGAGGGGACTTTCAATGGCAAATGTTTTACATGCGGTTACAGTAGTAACTTTAGCACTAACTTTTTAAATTATTCGTGTGGTGACGTATTCAGGATATTGAAGATAACTCTACTCACCCCGTCCCGTTTGTGTTGTATGAGTCAACTAAAAGAGCAATCACGAGTTGTCACATTTCATTGGTGAGTGTGAGACCGGAGGCCCTAAGATGCAAAAACACCTCACTAAACCACCATAATCAGTTCCTATGCTGCATTGTCATTACTTACAATGATGATGTTGACCTCTTAGACTGCCTTGGTAGCGCAGTGGGAGTGCGCAACTGCTGTGCTTGAGGTCTCGGGTTCGATTCCGGTAATCCGCAAATGTTTGATTCGGAGTCTAGGTGTTTTCTATGTATGTATTCATCGCGAATAGGTCCCGGTAATAACTAAAACTGCCTTGTTGGTCTAATGGTTAGTGTGAGTGCTTACTGATCAAGAGGTCTCGGGTTCGATTCCCGGGTCGGACCAAAATTATGTCCGCAAATATTTGTTTCTGAGTCTGGGTGTTTTCTATGTGTAATATGTATGTATTTAGAAATAAAAAGTATGTTTATGTATTTATATCAGTTGTCTAGTACCCATAATACAAGCTCAGCTTAGTTTGGGACTAGATGATGTTGTGTGTAAGATGTTCGAAATATAACAATAACTCTTGGATTCTCATGCTACCTTCGTAGACTATAAAAAGATATCGACGGAGTCATAACGCATTCAAGACCTGCATCGGTTGTGAAGCAAAATGTCTGTCATCACGTGATTACACCGTGTGTACCACGCCTTCCACATACCGTATCATAGTTTCGTTCTCAGCTGTTGCAACACTTAATAAAAGTCGCAGTACTAGTAATATGAGCCATAATTCATGGGAATATGGCTGCCGGGACGAGTAACGAGTTGGCCAGATGTGCGCGGCACTTAGAGAATATAAAACGCACATGACGCGAGCAATTTTATATCTATAACGTCACCTCCATAGGCTTATTAGGTATTTCAAGAATAGGTATTTATTTTATGTGTTTGTTGCGCTCAGTCTCCCAGGAAATAGGAATGTGCGAAAAGGACAACATTACCTTGATGTTATTATTCCTTGATGAATTACGCGCAATTAGAACTTCCTATGTTATAAGTACCTCATAAGGTTTTTATAGAGGCATGGGAATTTGTTTTTGAGATTAATATTATAACAGGATATACAAAAAAATTAATATACTATTAAAGTTTTTATGTTATTTTTTGTACTAACTTCAAAGCTATCACATTCCATAATAATTATATTAACCGGGAGAATTAGCTGGGTAAATTTCATAAAAATAAATATTAATCTATTTTATTACAAGGTGATATAATCAACCTAGCCCTAGCTCCTATAGCCGGTAGCGTGATGTTTAACGTGAACAAGTTTGTTTACTACAAAAAGGTTATAGTAAACCGCAGACTTGGAAACTTTTTTTTCCCATTTTTAGCGCATGCAATAAAAAGCTCTTAAAAGGAATCATTTTCTCTCGATTTTGAAACATTTTCCTTTGAATCTCCGCTCCTTTGCAGCGTAATGACATGTTGGATATATTCTTCCTGGATAACTGGGCTATCTAATACTGAAATATTTTTTCCAATCAGACCAATACTTACTGAGATTAGCGTGTTAACCAAACAAGCAAACTGTTTAGCTTTATAATATTAGTCTAAAATAAAGTCTATGGTACTTTAAACTTAATTTGATAGTATATATTTTAAGTTTGGTTCACCATATAACCTTTTTCATAGCAAACCTTTGTTTACGATGTTATAACATCATGCCAGGGGCAATAGGAGATGCAGACGGGGTTGTGAGAATCAGCTAGCTTATTAATACAATCATGCCAGCTACTAGGACATAGGCCTCGACCCCGGGATGTACCTTTTTGGGGTTGTTTGGGGTACGGCAGGGGGGACTCAAGAAGCCGCTGATGCGTTCCTGGTGTTCCTCCCAACTACCGAGGTAGGCCGCCGCAAGGTTTAGTGGGTAGACCGGTTCCTCCGGGAGTCCATCACACGCCATTCGTTTACCCCACGAAGGTTATGGTGCGAAAAAGCTTTCCCCGCGTAAAAAAAAGGACGTAGGCCTCTTTAATTGCACGCCACTTAGTTCGATCCTCGGCTACTTGCAGCCATCTCCTGATCTCCTGCCAGCCGTCATCAAATCATCACTCCACAGGCCAGGTGGGTCCTACACTAAGTTTTCCGAGACGCGGTATCCATTCAAGAGCCCGTTTACTCTAACGGTTGTCGGTTCTGCGTTTAATATAGGCAGCCTACTGACTCTTGCTAATCCTGTGGGCTATATCGATAACTTTAGTTCTTTAAATAAGTTCTTTCCACTACACCATAAACAATACAAATATACAATTTAATCTGACTTGTTCGAGTAAGTGGACCATAACGTACGTTCTACGCAGCTTACCAACCCATAACATCATACCTTATTATAATCTCATATTCCTTTCAGTTTCTTTGAGAAAAAATGTTTTATAATACTATTTTATGTTTGTGTATATCGTGTTGGAAAATGAGGTGCTTTGATGAAGAAACTTTACATTACTTTTATGTTTTTTTCTTTCTTTAAAAAAAGACAACCGGAATATAAATTCCTGTGTCACGGGGGACTTTACAAACATACATAAAACGGACACAAAGAACACCCAGACTTAGAACAACAAATTGTGAATCACACAAAGTGTTGTCCTACGTGGGATTTGAACCCACGACACTTAGCGCAGTAGGAAGCGGCGTGGCGACCGCTTAAGCCACTAGGCCAACCGTGCAGTCTTTGAATGCTTTTACACTAAAGACGTCAATAAGAAGATTTAATTTGAAGCACAAGTATTTTTAGTTCAAATTGCCGCTCAAAAGAACCAGTCTGAGATCGATCTACCAAGTATAAACAGCCATATTGTTTACTCTTTCAGGCTTTGTCAAATTAGATTTACAATAACATTTAAACGTATTTCTTTGAAGTAAATTATTGTAAACCTAACCAACGTAAATAAAGAAGTTACTACTCATTTGATAATCTTATTGAGTGCTTGTTACCAGGAATACATAAAGAGGAAGGAAAGATAGAAAAGAAAGACAGATGTTAAAGAAAAAATTAATACAAATAAGTACAGTTCTTAAACATTAACTTTACTACCGAAATCTAAATTGAAGTGAGCCATTCGTTGTCGTAACCATGAATATGATTTGAGAGATTCACTTAAATGATTCTTTTTCCACAAAACGTAAGACATGGTGAAATGAATTACACTTTGCCTTGCACACAAAACAGATAAAAAACTTCACGACCGAGAACAAAAGAGCACTCTGAAGGTTAATCAGAGCAAGCCGCCGTCCATGTTAAGATAACTTCGTTACCTCTGTTCACTTTAAAGGTAAAAAACGGGTATGAACCAATACTGGTGCCTTGTTTATGCCAAGGTACATAAGGTCTAGGACGAATAGCAAATGAGCTTTTATAGAAGCTGAATTGGCTTTGACAGTGATAGGTTGCGAGAGAAATGTTTTATACTTAATACAAAATAGATTTGGCGAAATTAGTAGTTACTAGTTGATTTAAGGCAGAAACAGAACCGATTATGGTCCTGACCGAATACCTTTTGTTTTAATTAATTTGCCCCTAAAAATAATGGTGGCAAGAAAACTTGAATAAAAATTAAGCTTTCAGTAAAACGTTATTTCGAGAAATCGTCTACAGCTGGCGACCACCTATCGACTTCAATTTTAAAACTTAAGCATATCAAATTTTAACAATTTAAATACTTATACAATTACATCGAAATCGTGTAAAGATTTCGATATTTGGAGATTTCTGATATAAACACACCAGTAAAATAATCTTATATCCTGTCATCTTCAAGTTGACAACATCAATAGACATGTAGTAAAGTCAAAATAAGATCATTCAAAACGTTATAGTTTATTTCGAAAATTTAAACTTGTAATTGGTAAAAAGGTATATATTTCCCCGTTCCTATTCCAACTTACAGAATATTTAAATAATTATTACATACAAGCGTCAAAAAATTCCCCCGCATCATCGCTTACTGGTAGCATTCCCAAAGGACTGCTGCCCATTGCCACGTTGAATTCCAATGCTAATTCTTTGTGCTAGAAAAAGGCCAGCTAGTTTAAAAATAGCTCGAGCGCTTGGACCCCTATTTCCTATCTAGATATTACGTACAATAAAGTTACTAACAATGTCTGAACCTTGTTTCTCGTTCATACTGAAATAGTTGACCGACTTATTTTGCCGACTGTACATGAAACAAAGTTGCAACTTACAAATTAACTTAAATATAACTTACTACTCCTCGGAGCCGGTAATCATGTTATACCTGTAACAAACGATTTGTGTGATTAGTAGATAGTAAACAAAGTATTCTCGTTCGGAGAGATTATAGTTCGATGGAACGTGATTTCGCTGGCAGGTTCGAGTTACGGTACTTTTCTTCATTCAATTTTTGATTTACAAACATGGATGATGTATAAATTATTAGATGTTATAATTATATAGTAAACTCAAAACTAACTTTGTCTGTCTGCCGTTTTGTCTTTCAGTGCTGATTTAGATACATTTCGTTATATAGATTGGATTATTTACCTAGGCCGACGTACACGCACTGCAAACTTATTAAGTAATAAGTTAAACAATGTAAATAAAATTTTAATGTCTAAGTCATGCAATAGTTCCATCTTAATAATGACAGCATTCTTGCTGTCGTATATCATTGGTAAGTGTGAGACGGGAGGCTGTATCATTCTCCCGGCTTCCGGAAGCCGAGCAAATAACGCAGAAACAACTGAGCGGGTCACCCTGTAGCATTGCCTACCCTTACATTGAGAATGGTGACCGCTACTCCTGGATTTTATTCATGCTTTCCATCAGGCAGAGTAGAGTCACTTTGGCAGGGTTAAATATAA
Source organism: Phragmatobia fuliginosa (assembly GCA_932526445.1). Classification (NCBI taxonomy): domain Eukaryota; kingdom Metazoa; phylum Arthropoda; class Insecta; order Lepidoptera; family Erebidae; genus Phragmatobia; species Phragmatobia fuliginosa. The sequence goes on along the minus strand of OW052066.1, from coordinate 1,859,167 downwards.
AAAGAAAAAAAATGTATTGAGCTTGTACTATAAAAGCTACATTAACTGATAGAATACACAGAAAAGATTATAGAAACTATATTAAGAATATAGATTATAAAAACATTTGGTCCGAGCCAGGATTTGAACCAGCAGTCACATACACTACCGCTATGCCATTGAGGCAGTCATGTTGATTTATTTGAGACGAGATAGGCAGAACGTTGAGGTTATTTCCCACTTTTGAGTAGTATTGAATATATAAATAAGTATTCGTTATTTATTTACGATACCAGTAATATGTATATTAGGTATTAAAACATGGGAATACAGCCCAGCTGCCAATGGAGGACGTAAACCGACCGAATGGACGTTTTTACAACTCAACGTTTTAGTGCTCAGTCGGGGCTCTATAGTTATTTGCTGGTGGTTGTGTGGTACAAACAAAGAAATGTAGCGGACGCATGATCAGTTCTTAGCTGTAGACAGTTCTATAACTAACACAAGTAAGTAAGTCAGGTCTAAATCTGGAAAGTCAAGGCTTACAAGAAGTTAATTAGCTCACACAATCTTTGGGCATTACTTACAAGCAGTTATATCAACTCTTATCAAAAACAAAAGATGTAGTCAAGCACAGCAGTTCAAATCAAATTTATTTATTGCAGACTAAGGGTACATGTGATCTTATGTTAAACTTTGTCTGAACTGATTAGACTTGCCGAAGCATTGCAATTTGAAAGGTATTACATAAATTGTTATATTATTAATTATTGAACATAAGAATTTTTATAATGAGATAAATAACTATAACAAGAATAAATAAAATCAATATAATATATACAGTTCTGATTGATTGACAATCCTGACAAACAACGCACAGCTGAAACTAATATACTAGACGCAGAAAGCTTAAATTTGGCATGATATATGTATTCCTTGCACTAGGCGAGCACTAAGAACTGGGAGGGGTCCAGAAGAAGATTTGTTCCCTGGACTCCTCCTAAAATTCAGGCGCAAAGAGGGCACATCGTGTGGTTTTAGTCGGTTCGATTCCGACAGACCGCCCCGCCGCATAGAAAACCCCGGCAGGATGAAGACCCGAGGGGGTTTCCACACTTAAAAAAAGGCGAGCGCCAAGAGAGGCTTCATGAAATTTCCACCCCCAAGGGTGTAAAGGCAATCAAAGTATTTTGTTTTTATTTTTCATTTTTTATTTTGAAGTTTATTTGTGGGCGAAGCCTCGGGTAACTGCTAGTAATGTATAAATAAAACATTTTTAAAATATGGAAAAATTTCAAGTCTAATGACATTTCACATCGAACAGCAAATTATAGTATGACTAGCTCATGCCCGCAGCTCCGCTCGCGTCCTAAAAAATAGATATTAGCCGATTCTCCAACCTACCCACAAATCGGTCAAGCCGTTTCGGAGGAGTATGGTAACTAACATTGTGACATGAGAATTTTATATATAAGATTTTTGTATTGTTTAAAAAGAACAGAGTGGTTTTATTCACAAAACGTTTTTTCGTTTGTTGTTTCGTGTTTTTATATCTGCACAATGGCGTTATATATATTCATTAATAAGAATATTTGGCAAAAATATTCTCTCTAGTAAATAACATCGGCGTTAATAAACTTGTCGGATTGTTAGCCCAACGGGGGGCACGTGATTAAAATTTAAAATACATACGTTAAAACACAAAGCTTACCTTTTAATACACAGCTAATGTTAAATAATTAATTAATGATCTGTTTATACAAAGTATATGCCACAAATAACTAAAATTGTAATGTCTGTTTGTAATATCAAATTGACAGATTTTCTCTCGAAGCATATGAAAGTAACATATAAGCGGTATTTATATAAAAAAAAAAACAATTTTCAAAATTTCTGTCTGTCTGTTCCAAGTAATCTCAAGAACTACTATAATAATTTTGCCAGGACTTTCACTACCAGTTGCTGATGGTATAAGGAGTAACCAAGGCTACTTTTTTTACACTAGCTTCGCCTCACGGCAATTCGCGCAGGTAAGACCAGGGACTCATATGGTCTAAAATAAACGTAACATTACATTAAGCTAGTGACTTACACAGCCATCAAGAACCGCAGGAATGTTCGTTGTTAACAACTTCTTAAACAACTATTAATTAAAACAACGATTTTAATTATTAAATAGTTCGGAACAAAGACGACGTAAATATACAAAACTTACATAAAGAAGTGAACTCTAAAAACATAGCAATATCATTTAAATTTCAAAACTACTTATTTGGTAGTGTATTTGTTATTTATGTTTGGTAACCTTTTTTTTAAATAAATTTAAAAGGTTTTTTCACGCATTTACAAGTAAATGTCATAGATTTGGGAATTTCTTCCTATTACTTTAAAATAAACCAATCATTTCTATCTCTTCTATCTCGCCTTCACTAAACAACTTCGAAACTATCAACCAATTTACAGTTGATACTAGAATGGAACAAAGTCATTAATGTCAAAAGGTTAATTTGGGTACATTCCAAAAGAGATAAACAAGATTTAGATCTTTTTAAATTAACCTGAACGCCGGACAAAAACAAGATGAAAGTAGATGTTTTTTAATATTATTAATTTGCAGTTCTTTTATGGCCATCACAATACTAGTACTAGTTAAAATAAAACCATCCTAATAATGTCAGCATTACTGCCATTGTATTTCGTTGGTGGATGAGAGATCGGGGGCCCAATCATTCTGCATCATTTTCCCGGTCAGGCCCAGGTCTCTGGAGGCCGAGAGAATGATTCAGAAACAACAGTGCGGTAACCATGTTGCATTGCCTACACTCACATTGAGGAGAGTGACCACCACTCCTGGATTCTACTCATGCTTTCCATCAGGCAGAGTAGAGTCACTTTGGTAGGCTTGAATATAAAAAGAAAGAAATAGTTTATGCTATGGTTTCCTCGTAAATAACAAATGTAAATTAAAACAATAACATAAATATTTAAGTAACAGGGATAAGTTCAATTTACCTCATTAACATGTAAAGCACTTTTTACTATTCTATCGCCGTAGTTCCCTTCCTTTAAACCTTCAGTCTGAGAATTGTAAACAAATATCATCGGAAATGTATCCAGTATTCTCCTAACGAAGCCTAACTTTCAACTTTAAAATTTCCTTTGCAAATAATCCAGAATTTTGGAATTTTTTTCTTCCTAGCCTTTATTCCCAATATTATTTGGGGTCGGCTACTAGTTCAACCGGTTTTATCTGAATATCAGTTTTTCCACGGAGCGACTGGCATCGGACCTCCGCAACTCTGAAGTAGAACTGAAATTCGAAAGTTGAACTAGTTGTCAGTATATTTGAGGGTACTGACTTCCCAATAACTATTTCCATAGATGTTCATAACAACCGGGACCAACGGCTTCACTTGCTCTCCGAGGCACAGGAGTGAACCAACGCCAGACTTTCATACTTCAGGCTGCTATTAGGAAATTCCTGTAAGAGAAATCCAACAACACTTGGCCCTACCCGGGATTTGAATCCAAGACTTCTTGATTAGCAGTCGCATACGCTAATCACTAGATCAACGAGGCAGTTTACTTCATAATCATCATTTTGATATTTCATATTTAGCCCTCGGTATGAGAATTTTATAGACAGTAAAATCGAGCGTTAGATGAAATGGAAATGCTACGTTGCAGCACTTTGTCTTTTTTTGTCGTCTAATAAACTATTACAACAAACAGCGCTGGAACGCTTACATATTAATAACTGCAATCCCCTCATCATGCAATAATAATTGGATTATGACTACAACTAATAGGATTGCGTTTTCTTTGTATACCTATTTAGTTTTACTTTATTGTGCTTAGATCATAAGTCTTATACAAATGGATACAAACTGTATTACTGTATGTCTTTAGCAATAAATAGTTATCTATCTATTTACATTAAAATATCTATATTTAATGAGTACAACCATTTATTCGGATCTTTACGAATCACAAATATTATTAACTATATATGTATAAACTAACTGATGTCCGCGGCTCCGCTCATTTATGTTTCGGCCTTTTTTGCCTAGTGGTAAAAAAAGAGATAACGTAATATTCTCAGACCTACACAAAATTTCATAGGATTCGATCAAGCAGTTTTGGAGAATTATCAGAGTACGGCAACTAACACTGTGATACGAGACTTATATCTATAGATGGATATTCTTTACTAAAATGTCATAGCCAAACTCTTTTCCCTACACACTGCAATAAAATAAAAGTTGTTAGTCATGACAACCATTTTTACATTCTATCTATTATACAGTGTTTTATGCTGTCAAAATTCACGAACCAAAAAAAAATGGGTGACCAGACCATATTTAAGTGATCAGCCTTCTTTGATGTGCAGCAGTGCCGTATTGTTTATTTCAAAATTAGAGAACTGTTCGTAATTTATAGACGTAAGCGTATTGTAATTGGTTCTAGAGATAAAGATTTAGTACTCTGTGTAGTACCACAGAATATTAATTACGTGTGATGATGACAACGATAGGTATTTAAAGCCTAATTATTTATATGACTATCTCGGTGGCATAATTAGTACATACTTATTTAAGTTCTTTTTATGCGTTTACAAACTTGGTAGCCTTTTCCAAAAATGAGTAACTTTACAGCAAAATTCATAGAAAATACAAACCATAGTTCGTGAGGTGCATGTTAGTACGTTGAATAAAATATTATTCAACAGTTTATAACTTAGGCCACGGTTTAAACTAAAAATTGGTGGTCGTATCCTCCGGTCTCGCCCGCATCGGTTGGTCCGCGCTGTTATTACGGGGCGACGCGACGGATTGCCCAACTTTACAACATGTTGTTATTAAGTCATTTTGTTTTGTACTCCGTCACTGTTTTCAACTATAGCCATTGTCCCTTTCTTCATTTGGCGGTTCAATGCTCTCGTGTGATTGATTTTTGAATAGCTTTCCTTGTTTTTTGATTGATTGATATATAGTTTTTATAGCTTTTGTAGGGTGCGATGATGACGATGGTATTAGTAAATATATGACTGCAATATTGACTGCCTTGTTGGTCTAGTGGTTAACGTATGCGGCTGCTGATCAAGAGGTCTCGGGTTCGATTCCCGGGTCGGACCAAATGTTTGTGTCTGATCTGTACAAATTTGTTTAGGAGTCTGGATGTTTTCTATGTATATTAAGTATGTTTTTACAAAAAAAAAAGTATGTTTATGTATTTAAGATATCAGTTGTTTAGTACCCATAAAACAAGCTTTGCTTAGTTTGGGACTAGATGGCGTTGTGTATAAGATGTCCTTAATATTTTATTATTGAATATTTTATTATATACTCGTATATTATATTACTAGCTTTTACTCGCAGTTCCGCCTGCGTGTATGGCGGTAAAGAGCAGCCTTACATCTTTTCATCAAGACTCAGAGTGTCTCTTCACACCAAATTTCATTGCAAACGGTTTAGTCGTGTAAGCGTAATATACAAACAGATTTACTTTCGTATTTTTAATTTGAGTTTGAATTTGATTCCAATTTAAACTATAGATTATTATTCAAATCTGTGTAATAGAAACAAACTATCTCCAGCGGATGAAATGAAGAAAATACTTAATGTACTTACAATGTCTAGTTAATATTAAAGAGTTAATATGTATGTTGACATGTACCTACAATGTACATCAAACATAATAATATTATCAATTCCTAAGGACATACCACAGATATCTTTTTATACCGTACACAGAATACGTGTACCTAGCTAATAGTTTTGTACCGTAGATACAAAACTCTTCTGTTTTCACCTTTATAATGTTTATGTACTACAAAACGTCTGATGATTGAATTCGACAAAGAATATTAAATATGCAATATGTTTAGTTTTCGACCAGTATTACTTGAACCATCTTTCTGTAAGGTTTTCGTACCGTTACAGGTCAACAAATATACTGGTAACCTGTAACTTCTTCTCGTGCATAACTTTTTAATTGATACATACATATTGATTAAACATTTACGATTTTACATTTCTTACCATTCATTGAACTTTAAGATCAATTATTGAAGTAGTTAAATTACAGTTTGATTGTACCAGGAGAGCATATCTCGGTGGGTCTAACAAAAATAACTTCACGTACACAGCTCTCGATCAAAGTGTTCTTGGAAATGGCTATATTTTACAATTTATCCACGCTGTCTAATAAAAAAACCTAGTGGACGTTGTACGCGCCAGTTTCCTGCGCGATAAGCGCCTGATGGATCACTTCCTATGGATTAGGGATGCCCGATACATTCTCGACACGCCACACTGATTTTACACACATCAGTTACGAAGATGGCGCCACTTAAATTATCAATACTAACCCATGTAACCCTGGTACATATAAGCAGTAATTGATGAAACTTCAACCTTGGACATCCAGTTGTATCGCTGACAAATATTCATTCAATTCCGTATTTAGAAACTCCGACTAGTAAAATCTACTTTGTACAGTTCAGAACAAAAAACTTGTGCCCAGACTAAAGTTAACGTAGTTATAATCTATACTTCCTCATGCTTTTTGTACAAATAAGAACTTTCGAATGATTTTGATGATACAATTACTGTATGTTTTTGAAACTGACTTGGCAAACTTGTTATTTGCCAAAATAATATCATTTTTTTTTTATATTTTTATTTGTTAATTTCATTGTCTAAATCAATTGTTAAACTAAAAAGAGGGGACACTAAATGTACGATCAAACATGAAATTTTATACCATACATTGTTTTTGAACATGCAAATCCACTTTGAATAATCTACACTGCATGGATCATCCTTTTAAAATGTAAATGGTACCAACGGAGGACAAGGTCTAACGGAATCTTTTTGTGGTAAAGATGACAGCATGATGTGGGTATGTTTGTTCATTTGAAATCTTCGAAACCATTGTACTTTTTGTAGAAATTAGTTAGATTGGATTTCATGGGAAGATCATGCACACATTATGCGGGCAATAGTCGGAATCAGTGATTGCAAAACTGTGTATTAAATAAAGTACTTAATTATCAACTAAACTTTTGGTACCTTAATAATTTCGCGGGAAGAAAACACTATTATTTCATTTACACAACCACAGATGCGGGGAGCACAGAGAGCCTTGGAAGAGCTCTATATTCAGTGGTCTTTCGGCTGAAATTGTGACAATGATGGTGTAGTTTGAGAGTCTTGCTTCGGTATAATATATGAGTGATTCTATCAGAGAGATACCAGTACCTTACAATAAAATAAATTTCAGTCAACTAGCCGGGGCATCCTCCTGATTAAGGGGGCACAAAAAGGCTGCAATTTAAAATGGCCTTTGGAAATTTTGATTATTCCATGTGTGGTAAATGACTCATCTGTTTACCCCCAATCTCATAAAAATACTGATAATATTTATAAAGTAGGTGAAACCGTGGACACAAGCTTGAGTGAACAAAGGCCACACGGCGCCGTAAATATACCGAATAAAAAATGAATTATTGGTAGTGATACGGTCGAAATGTTTCGAAATACTGAGCATTCGTTTACATATTGACTGACGCAACCATGATTGATAAGGATTTATCAATGAAAACGTAACGTCGTGTGTTTACGATGAATGTGGTGCAAGATACGGATATACTACGTTATACATACACCAGGCTACACTAACACAGTAGATGGAATGAACTGTTTATCGAAGAAAAAAGTTCGCTTTTTCAACATAGACTCATGATACATACAATTCATAATCTCGATTGTTCGCGATTGGTGGAACTTGTTAAAATACATTCTAGATTCAAACTCATCTTATTAAACTCAAATAGTGCAATGAGTACAAATTAGTTTAATTCTAAAATATACTATAGATTGCGTTTGTACGTACACTAATTAATTGACAAAAGGACTTGAAGTGATGATGTTATTTGTACCTCATTCTTTAAGTCCCTGCTATAAAGTTATCAATAGTATTAGTAGTCGACTGTTGTACATAGGTATCTAATTAGCAAGGAGGTCCTGGCTCTTCCTTTCTGTGCCGAGCAGTTAAAACCTGGAACTCTCTACCAGCGCATGTGTTTCCTCCCTTCTATGACCCCGGGTCCTTTAAGCGGGGCGTGAAAAAGCATCTTACTAGGCCGCCATAGTGTGGGTCACCGTGCTGCACTGTCCGTTGTGGCAGTGAGGATGGTGGCCTTCACTTCTGGATTCTGTTCATGCTTTCCATCAGGCAGGGCAGAGTCATTTTGGCAGCTAATATAAAAAAAAAGAAAAAAAAAAGACAGACCTGATAGACCGCTGGCCAGACGGTTTGGACACTCACAGAAGCATTGACAAAATTTCAAACCTTGATATATATTCTAATCTTCGCTATAGCTAAGGCTAGTAAATATAAATAATTAAAATAGGAGTGTCTGTTTGTATAACTCGTGCGAGCTAAGATGGCACCTGGCTCAAAACGAAACATGATACCGTTCCCCCGCGTGATACCCCTCTGTCGTCTTGCGAGTAGCGTTAGCATCACTATTACCGTTGCACGAATCTTTCCCTAATAATTTTAGTTTAATAAATCACGAATTTATTTTATTAATATATCATTAGATTCGTCTGAATAACCCAATTGTTTTAAGAAAGGTCACACGAAAAAAAACAGCATGACGACTATGAGACGCAATTGTTTAAAATAAAGAATATCCATATACATTTGATATTTAGAGACTACGATTAAAAGGCTTATCATGACGATTTTCAATTGTATGTTATAACTGTATTTCAGTTCCTAATTTCATTTAAAATGATATTAGGTATTACCTAATATTATTTAAATCACTGCACGAAGAATGCATTCCGGTAAATAATGAATGAGGCCTGCTTCCTATTGGTATGCATATGTATGCAACTCAGGTAGTAAAGTACCACTTAAGATAAAGAAGTATGTTATGAGAAACTAATTGAAGCAAAATAAATGTTGAAATTAAAAAAAAACTAAAATAAAATATGTTTTTCTTGCACTCAGTAGGTACTTTAAACGACTGACATTTGAGTCAGGTGCCATCTTAGGTCGCACGAGTTATAACATCAAATAAGTAAACAGTTTTTACTAAATGCATAGGAAAGTATAAAGCTAAATCGAACAAGCAATTTTTAATATCTGTACGTCGTTCTGTTTATTCCGACTAATAATAAAGGCTAAAGTAAGTGTAAGTGAATACAGTGTCAATACTCCTATTTATTTGTACTTGACTGTTGTTAAGGAACAAACTACACTTGTCATCATTACTGCAAAAAGACAAGGACAACTATAAACAAATACCATACCAATACCTCTGGCCAACGTGGTATAGTAGGCCAAAACCTCTTTTAAAAAAAATCTAATCATACAACCCTCTCTTGTTTCAGGAGAGGGTTAATGCCATCCATCTCCACACTTGCTTTGCACATGCGTACTGGCAAAATACGTTGTGGCTATGTAATCTTGCCGTTGGATATTCTTAATTCGAACGTTTGCATAACAATATAATATCATTACAATTGCTATAGTTTTGCTAAGTCGATTGCAATAAACCGTCATTACAACAGCTCCTATTTATCGTTACATCAATTTTAATTCACTTTCACAGTATAATTGAAACTGCTGAGTAAAGTAAAGGTGCAAAGATGACACCGATTGATGTTCTGAAGTTGCATTATTAGTCGTTTTTGTCACGCAAGTGAAAATGTCAGCGACGTGAATAAAAAGTAATAAAGTCATTACCTGCCCTGTCAGACTTATATTTAATGCATTGACAGAAAAAAAATACTTTAATTAACAAATATTTGGAATTTCTGACTTTTTGTTCTAGGTACTCATTAGTCTTTTATTTCATAGTAGGGTGTACATGTTCGCTTTAAAACTACACTCGGTTCCAAAAATAACGGGTCAGTCACATAAACCCGAATATCTCCCGAACTACGTATGCCATCCTAATGAAACGAAGACTGTTCAATTGAGAATTTAATTATACAGATAAAAAATAAAATAAAACTTAGTTACACCCACAATATTAATCTTAAATTAAAAAAAAACTAAAGTAGTCATATTTTTCTTAAGATTACATTTTTTTTATGATTGTTTTTTTGCTGTTTTTCATCACTGGAGGCTTCATCACGTGGAGGCAATACAAAGTATTAAATGAAGAAAGTGATGAAAAACAGCAAAAAAACAATCATAAAAAAAATGTAATCTTAAGAAAAATATGACTACTTTAGTTTTTTTTTAATTTAAGATTAATATTGTGGGTGTAACTAAGTTTTATTTTATTTTTTATCTGTATAATTAAATTCTCAATTGAACAGTCTTCGTTTCATTAGGATGGCATACGTAGTTCGGGAGATATTCGGGTTTATGTGACTGACCCGTTATTGGTTTATGTGACTGACCCGTTATTTTTGGAACCGGCTATACTTGAAGCGGCTGTTTGTTACTGTTTAATGTTAAATCTATCAAAATAACTCTACGTAATCGAAATAATGAGCAGAATTCATGAGCGGTCACCATCGACACTATGGTGACGACGTAAAAAATCCAAATGCGAAAAAGGGTGTGAAAATGTATCTCACTAGATGCTTTTTCACACCCGAAAATTATATGTACGTTAAGAACTAATGTTGAAAAAGTCGGAGGCCGTAAGCTGCTATAATTTTATAGACGTAGAAAGGATTTTTAGGGCTTCGGTAACCAAAAATTAAAATCACGGAAAATGTTGGTCTGTCAACCAGAACTGATATAATCTGACCTCCGAGATAGTAAAGAGTTATAATGTGTTAACAACGGTGACCCACCAATAAACTGATTCGGCTAGTGTTGCTTAACTTAGCAATATGTCCCGTAAGCTGTCCCGGTACCAGGATTACATAAAATTCTAGTAGCTTACGGCCTTTGACTTTTTAAACATCAATTCGTAACATATAATCGTCCCACTTATCCACGGTTTTGTTTATTAGGTTATCATGAATACGAGGAGGTATTTTCTTCGAAATGCTGACTCATTATGTAACTCGAGCATTCGTGGTCTAAACATTTCCATGTCAGATATAACTGATGTATGATCATAAAGCATGCAAAGAAAAACAAATTACTGTAAGTGGGTTTGTAAGTAAGACTCGTTCAACTCAGAATGTCCCTGCCACTTATAAATGGGTACCTACAGTGACTACAAGCACGGTTCGGTAAGTTAAGGCGAAATTCGCTTGCTCTGATTTTGGTACTGTCTTCTTAAATGGTTCAAAATACACAAGTTGTGTGATTCTAAAATAGAATCTATGGTAATTGAAAGGTATGGATAGAAAACCTCATTGTCATATTAGCTTCAACGAAAGTTCTATTGAGTAGTGATATGACAAAAACGTATCTAAAGTCATTTTGCAGCTTAACCTTAATCTGTTAACAATTAGTTTATTTACTTGGTTATTCCCTGCAATGTTATAAATCTCATAAGTTACTGTTTCGAACTAAAAAAATCTAGAAATTGGAGGTGATCTAGAAATTATACGAGTCATGATTCATGATGAAAACTTACTTTAATAGGTTATTAGAGGCATGCTAATTTCAACTCGTGCTGAATGGGCCGGATCGACCGGGACAGTACGACCTCACACTGAAGACCAACCTAAAATGATAACATTCGAGCTATTGCAGGATTAGTTCAATCGACTGACTTCTAACGGCACGGATTTTAAAATATTTAAACGATATTAAATCATACACAACGCATTTAAAGTCTATATTACAAACCCGCGTCCAGTAGCATATGTATGCAGGTTGTAGCTGAATTTGGTAATTAAGGCCTTACGTTCTGTGTACACGATTTCATATCGTTTAAACATTGTAAAGTCTGTACCGTTGCATATAAACCGTTCGGAAGAAATCATCTTTTAGAAATTAGATAAAATAGGCGAAATATATCGAGAATAATGGTAGAAAACAAAGGAAGGCATTGGTAGAAAACGGAAATTGCTTTTACGTATGGATAGGGAAGTACAAGCAATTACTTACTCGATTCTTTAAATCGTATAGGGTAACCTCAAACAGCAGTGCTGTGGAAATTAGACGTGTTTCATCATCATCTTAGCTAAAAGACGTTCACTGCTGGACATAGGTCTTTCCATGCCACACCGCACCGGCCAGACGAGATATAATAATACAGTATATGTATGTATATATATAATTATAAAAATACCTAACAAATTAGAAGTCACTCAGTCTCACTACCAGCTCACGTGTTTCCTTCCTATTATGATCCCGAGTCCTTTAAGCAGGGCGTGAAAAAACATCTCACTAGACCAACATAGTATAGGTTACCATCGCCACACTACCTGCATTCACAGAGTGTGGCCCCCACTCTTGGATTCTACTCATGCTTTCCATCAGGCATAGACACCTTGGCGGGCTATTAAATAAAGTACCTACTTACAATAGTATTTAGGAGTGCAGTTTTGTTTCGTAGAATATTGTTATGTCATCAGCCTACCCGTAGTTGGCGACGTGGGTAAATAGGTATATTAAGAATATTGTTTTATATTCCAAAGTACATAACATAATACGATTAAAAATAATGTTTACATACATAAATGTAGGTATATATCTAAATGTAACTGTATTTCTTTCCCACGCTCGTTTAAATTATGGATATAATATTTAAATACAGGTTTTTAACTATTCAAGATTATACGAAAAGCTGAGACGCAGGTCATAAATATTAGTAAAGGATATATTATGTTATTTATTTGGCTTTCAAATTTAATATTCAAAGTTATTTTCCTGATAAGCTATAATAGAATGCAATCGAATACCTAACTGTATATAATATCTAGCTTTAGTTCCCAGCTCCGCCCGTGTTTATGTCGGTTATTATTCTCGCCGGTGATCGGAAACAATCACCGACGGTAAGCAACGACGGCGCGGTCGGACCAAGATGGGTGACCGTTTGTGGCATTATATGTAATGAGCGTTTCTGTGATTCGGAGGTCACGTTAAGCAGTCGGACCCGGTTGTTTTCATAAGATAGCAGTCGTGAAGCTTAGTTGGAGGTCTTCGGGCGGCTTAAAAACAGCAACCAACCATCAGCAAGATTACGTAGCCACAACGTGTCTTGCCAGTCCCCAACCTTAACCCTCTATTGAGAGTAGACCTGTGCCCAGCAGTGGGACGCTATGGGTTGTTGATGAGGGCAATAGAAGACGTAGACGGGGCTGTGTGGGTCAGCTATTAATTAATAAATAGGTTAAACTAACTTCTAATCCATTCTGTGAAATAAAAAAAACATAAGAAAGACTAAAATTACCCCACAAGTTTTAGCTATTAATGCTATAGAATATATTAACACCACTAGAGTAAGTGGGACTTGAGAGATCTCAAGAAAAAAGTTCAGCTTTAGTTCAACAGTTCTCGGAAAGTTGTTTTGTCATGCATTTTTATTATTTACCTAATTCAATGTCTAGTCGCCGGAGGTTGGTCAAATATCAAGGGCTTTATTTGTTACTAGCTGAGTACCCTCGGTTATTGTTGTAAGTCGCAAGTAACGCCGCGGAGCGAAGCTAGTATAAACAAATTTTTCTTAAGTTACTCCTTGTATCATAACCTTTCTGTCAATGAAAGTCCCGTCAATATCGGTCTAACCGTTCAGGAGATTAGCCGGAACAAACAGACAGAAAGACAAAATTTCAATAATTGCTTTGTTGATATTAAAAGTTCTATAATTATATACTTACTTGCCTATGCTTTAGTAAAAAAACTGTTTACAAACAGACACTTCGATTTTTGTTTATTTGCATAGATACTACATCCCTACTTCCCTACTAATATTATAAATGCGAAAGTAACTCTGTCTGTCTGTCTGTCTGTCTGTTACGCCTTCACGCCTAAACCACTGAACCGATTTTCATGAAATTTGGTATGAAGATAGAACTGAACTTGGGAAAGGACATGGGCTACTTTTTACCGCGAAAACCGACATACACGCGGGCGGAACCGCGGGCGAAAGCTAATTTTTAATAAACTAAAAACAGTAACTGAATTCAGGTACCGTTAATTCAGAAGTCGTATTTAGTGCGTCTTTTACTTACCGCATTTAAAAGAAATGCAGATATAAGTACCAGGAGAGAATGAAGGCACAAGAGGTAAGCATACATTTAAACTACATCAATTTTGAGGTGAGTCTCATCTGATAACACTACATCTACCAATGCCTTCAAACCTTAAACATCACTGAAAAATATACTTTAATAATATATGAATCAAGGTGCATTTTGCTTTGCCTTAAAAGTCTCGCTCGTTCGTATCATTTGAATAATATGTTACTCAATTTATTTTCGATACTATGCTTATATTGATAACCAGTTGTGCCTCGCGGCTTCACCTGCGGTAAATGTGAATTAAATAAATGTGTTGTGGTTGACTAAAGTTTATCTTTACCCGATTATTAGTGTTTGTAATTTATGATAGTCTCAAACCTTCCTCAACAAATAGATTGCTTAGCTAAAAGATGTTTAAAAAAAGTAAAAAGAATATTAACTGACCGCATCGGTGGCGCAAGGTTAAGCATGTGACGGCTGTGGTCTCGAGTTCGATTCCCGGGTCGGACCAAAAGTTTGTGTGATCCACAAATATCTGTTTCGGAGTTTATGTGTTTTCTATGTATAATAATGTATTTACCCATAAAACAATTTGTTTAGTTTGGGACTAGATGGCGTTGTGTCGATGACCTCATGAAAACAATATAACCCGTTTGATAAAATGTATTATACCTACCTAAACTAAAGCCGGTTCCAAAAATAACGGGTCAGTCACATAAACCAATAACGGGTCAGTCACATAAACCCGAATATCTCCCGAACTACGTATGCCATCCTAATGAAACGAAGACTGTTCAATTGAGAATTTAATTATACAGATAAAAAATAAAATAAAACTTAGTTACACCCACAATATTAATCTTAAATTAAAAAAAAACTAAAGTAGTCATATTTTTCTTAAGATTACATTTTTTTTATGATTGTTTTTTTGCTGTTTTTCATCACTTTCTTCATTTAATACTTTGTATTGCCTCCACGTGATGAAGCCTCCAGTGATGAAAAACAGCAAAAAAACAATCATAAAAAAAATGTAATCTTAAGAAAAATATGACTACTTTAGTTTTTTTTTAATTTAAGATTAATATTGTGGGTGTAACTAAGTTTTATTTTATTTTTTATCTGTATAATTAAATTCTCAATTGAACAGTCTTCGTTTCATTAGGATGGCATACGTAGTTCGGGAGATATTCGGGTTTATGTGACTGACCCGTTATTTTTGGAACCGAGTGTATTTATCCCGGGTCATTATTACGAATCTATTGAGAATTCATTTACTAAAATCGGTACAGTAGTTCATGCGCTTTAGTGGAACATACAAACACACATAAAAGACTGCCAAAACAATTGCATTACTATTATAACCTTCCTTTAGCTTTGTCCTGGTCGAGTAAAAAATTGGAGCTTGTAAAAGGGAAATGGGTTCCGTCGGTGTTTTAAGTGTGAATTACATCACTGCGGTTTATTGAATCACTTTTTATACAAAATTCTAACTCCTTTGTTCTGTGTTTACAATATGCTGTAAATAAATTATTGCGGTCGGGATGTAAATGAAAGCTCTTTTAATTACATAGCTTAAACACACATACAGAGTGAAATTGAGTCAGATTACTGTGTCACATTAATTGACATCTTCTGACTGAGGATTAAAGATACAAATTGAAATTTAATACGGAACCCTATTTTTCGTTACAAGTTAGCTTTGTCCGTGACTTCGCCCGTGTGTACGTTGGTTATCGCGACAAAGAATAACCTAACTTATATCAAAGTATTTATCTCCAGATCCAATTTCATTTAAATCTGTGAAGTAGTTTAACCGTGAGAGCGTAACAGACAGAGTTAATTTCGAATTTATAGAACATATTAGTATTATGGAAGTAAGTATTCATATTATGAGTAGAAATACTTTTCTAATATTTTAGGATGGATTTCAGGTCCTGAATACGCAAGTCAAATGGTAAGGGCCGAATATTGTATTAATAATAAATTAATCATATATCCATGAAACTATTTTAAAACTACAACCAGTTTCCTATGAGAGTATATCCTAAACAAATCCAAAAACAGTATTTTTCCCTGAGCCCAAACATGAAATTTGCTTTGAGCCGACCCTATTTCACAAAATGAAGTTAAGCTAAAATTTTAGAGAGAATTTAATAGAAATATCTAGCACTCGTATGTTCGGGGAGCGAGGCTGACATCATCCCGATCCCAGGGGGCTGAGAGCGCGTGCCGAAACAGCTGATTGCCGATGGAACACCATAAAAAATCCTATAAAAACCTAACCACACCAAATTCAACCTTATATCTTAAGCTACAAATTCTATATTTTATTATCACCTCGCCAACGTCCCCTCAAATAAGTACGTGTAAAGAAATAGCAACTCTAAAGCATATAAAATAGGTCTAAATTCGCATGCACATCTGTTTCCCTATTCGCGTCACCTCCAGATTAAAAACGAAAGTGCTGAGGAATTTAGACTGTATAATAAGGTGGTAAGGATAGTTTTGGGTCGATGTTAGCTGTTAACGTGATAAAACAGAATGGATTTTGTGCATTTCACTCGGCTGGAGGCCGAGGCCGGTGCGTGCCTCCAGCGATCGAGTGGCACTGGGCATGCATTCGACGTTCGTGTAATAAATGAGAATATTTCGTACGAAATGGATTGCCCGTGATCAACTGCATTACCTGCTACATATTATGGTTTTACGCTGAGTGATTCAATTAAACATGGATGTTATAATTGCTGTTTTAATCTACTCTGATTGTTATAAGTGTTTATATTATACTTAAGTATATGTAATTTAATAGAACTAGTTGTGAGAGTAGTTAGCAATGGATCGGTTGAACACTGAAACAATACTAAATAAACATTGTAAAATGTTGAAGCAAAGAGATGGCATCGTGTTTTTCTCATATATAAAACAATTTGACAAACAAGAAATAAAAAAAATTATAGTCTGAGAAAAATTATCAAAGGTAGATAATCCCAATCTGATTGTAATTTTGAATATAGTGCAGTAATCAGCGTGCGAACATTCATATCGCGATGTAGAATCAAAAGTTTTCAAGTGAGATCAACTTCTAACAAAGCTAAATTTACGTTACTGGCATCATATAGTCGTCATTCTTAATTAGTCATAGAAATAAAGGTGATTTTTCATTGACTAGCTTTATGTTATAGACAGACAATATTTGTTAGAGAATTATGTAAACAAATGCTTGGATCTCAACTAACATTCACAAGGTATTAAAGCCACAATGATTTTAGCACGAATGGGCCGACTTGACCGGGGCAGTACTACCCTCGCATAGAAGACCATCCTAATAATGACAGCATTCATGCTGTTGTATTTTGTTGGTAAGTGTGAGAGGTTTAATGATGCAGAATCATGTCACTAGACCGCCATAGTGTGGGGCACCATGCTGCATTGTGTGCACTCACAATGAGGTTGGTGACCATCACTCTTGGGTCCTGCTCCTGCTTTCCATCAGGTAGAGAAGAGTCACTTGGGCAGGCTCATATATATAAAAAATAAGTTTTTTACCCTGTAACGTTACAGGTTAAAAATACCTTTAAGTTCATGTACCTCGGAATCTAGGTATATGTTGATCAGTCTTCTATACAATAGAATGATACTTAAGATAACAAGCAAGACTCCTACTTTTCTATTCAAAGACAGAGTCCCACGGTGTTACCCGCCTTAATTATTTTTTCTGTCGGTGAAAGTCCCGCCAAAATCCGTTCAGCCGTTCCAGAAATTAGCTGGAACAAACAGCCAAAATTTAAAAAAATTGCTGTTTTGATGTTAGTACCGTATATATTTCGATATGCATTTAGTAAAAATTTGATATTACATACAGACACTCCAATTTTATTTATTCGTATAGAGTATAGATAAATAATTTAAACTTAAGTAATATTAATTTAGGGCTTTGTTTTACAGTTCAAAGTTAAAACTTACGCACTAAGTCTACTGCGAGAATACTTTTACTGTACCTGTAACAAAATAACATTGTAATTAGTATCAGAAATGAAACTTAAAAACATTTAATTAATATTCATTAATAAAATATCAAAAAACAAAGCTTGCAAATTATAAATTCATCAGATAATTCACAACAAGTTTTAAGAAGCTTGACCAACAATTCATCCACGGTCCACGACTAAGTCTGAGAGTGGCACTCCCAAAGATTTGAACAGTTTGTTTTTTTTTATTTGAGGAAATAATACTTGTAATGATAAAGGTTTATTTTGAACTAGTTGGGTCCCGCGGTGTTACACACGGTTATTGTTGTAAATCGCGAGTAAAAAATAACCTAAGTTGTGTCGTCAGTCATCTTCCAGTGAGTCCCGTCAAAATAGGTCCAGTCGTTCCAGAGACAACCCGATAGAAAACAAACAAACCAGATAGATAGACAGACAAACAAAAAATAATCAAAAATTGCATTCGCAATGTCAGTACCGTATGCCTATAATTAGCCCCGGCGCTATTGTTGTAAAGCGCGAGTAATGTATGTAATGTCATCAGCTATCTGCCAATGAAAGTCATGTCAAAATCGGACCTAGGCGTTGCAGACATTAGCTAAAACAAACAAAACTATATATTTTCATACATATTTTCATATTCATTTAGTAAAAAATCGGCCAAGTGCGAGTCGGACTCGCCCATGAAGGGTTCCGTACCAGCAAGTAACTTCATATAAAAGTTCCTGTAGTTCGTTGTAACTTTCATCGATGTTTTTATACTAGTGTATTGATTGAATGAAAGGTAAATTGCTGTTTACGATTTATGACGTATTAAAAAAACTACTCACTAGATCTCATTCAAACCAATTTTCGTTGGAAGTTTGCATGGTAATGTACATCATATTTTTTTTCTAGTTTTTCTCTCTCTCTCTCTCTCTCGCGCAAACTATTCAGTTTAGAAAAAAATGATATTAGAAACCTCAACATCATTTTTAAACACCTATCAATAGATACCCCACACGTATAGGTTAGACCAAAAATAAATTTTTTAGTTTCAGTTCCAAGTATGGGGACCCCCAAAATGTATTGTTTTTTTTTCTATTTTTATGTAAAAATCTTAATGCGGTTCACAGAATACATCGACTGACCAAATTTCAACAGTATAGCTCTTATAGTTTCGGAAATAATTGGCTGTGACATACGGGCGGACAGACAGACAGACAGACTTGACGAATCTATAAATTCCGTTTTTTGCTATTTGGCTACGGAACCTTAAAAAACTGTTCATTTGATATTACATACAGACACAATTTTTTTTTTATTTGTTTAGATGAGGTGATGGACATAGAACTTCGAGACTAACAAGTGAAGTGGCAGTGATTTAGAACTGACAATCGTTGGGGTAGAAGTATTCTAGAGAGGAGACCTCGTCTCGGCAGACGGTCTCGTTGGCAGGAGTTGGACGCGAGGAGCACAAAATCGAGTTACGTGTAAAGAGAGAGGCTCATGTCCAGCAGTGGACTGCAATAAGCTGATGTTAATGATGATGAAGGTTAAATATTTAAATAAAATATATAATATATAAATTTGAAAGCAACTTTGTCTATAATACAAGCATTTCGCATCTAATATTTCAACGGCTAAAATTAAATAAGTCTGTATTGCACTGTTCTAATTAGGTACTTACTTAATTACGATAGAATGTTGTAACATAATGTAAACGAGTATGTTACATGTGCACATGCATATTTTTAATTACTTAATTAACTGGATATTTCAGATTTTAAAATAATTAAATTTACAAAAGGAAATAATTAAATTATAGCAAGTATACCTATATTTTTTACCCCTTTATTTCACATTACAATATAATGAGCTTCATACAAGGCTACCTGTTCCCAAAAACTATAGGCTTAGCCAGCTCTATGGTAACTAAACGCTGAAAATTATTATCATATACCCAGAAAAAACAAAGATCACTCTCATCACACAATCATTTGTCCTGAGTAGGAATCGAACCCAAGACCTCTGGCTTTACTACTCAGGATCACCAAGTGTTAGAATGTTGTTGATATCTAAATAAACGTAACCACTAACACTAACTCATTATGTGAAACCTACTTTGTAAACCTATTTGTGTTGAAGACAAATATACCAAATAGTTATTTATATTATCTTAGTTATTTATTAAAAATAAATAAATTAACTGTTTTTAGACTTTCGCGACTTTTACACATACTCATGTTTTTACTGTATGAGTGAGACTACTGAAACGTCGGAAAATAGAAGGTATCGTAACCTTTATAATATTATCGCGAATAAGTCCCGTTTACAGTAAAAACATCAATAAATAAATTGTTTGACAATTTTGCTTAAAGTAGTACCAAGGGAGGACATTCACATTGCTAATTCATAGTTTAAACAAAGCTAAGTTTATACAGACTCGGATAGGTACCTTATTTACATACTTATATCCCATCTAGAGAACCATGATACCAAGTCCAACTTGACACTTGGTATCCATTTCACATATTTCTTTAAAGTCCCAAACGACACAGGAAGTGTTTCTTTTTAATATTTAATCCTGGTAAAGTGATTCTACTTTGCCTGATGGAAAGCATGAGTAGAATCCAAGACTAGTCGTCACCATCCTCATTGTGAGTACAGAGAGAACAGCGCCCGAGATATCGAGATTCTTCTGCAGCATTGGGCACAGACCAACGAAACACGATACGCATAATGTTGTCATTATAGATTGATCTGCTGTGAGAGGGTGGTACCGCCAGAGTCAAACCAGCCCGTTCGTTCTGAAATCGTAACTCTACTACCTTGAAAAATTCACAAATTGCGTAATGGATTTGATTCTCACATGGAACTCACATTGTGTGTTCAAACAATTAATGTTCTGAGCTGCACTTTGTCCCAAACGATATATGTATAGAACTAGTATATTTTATTCTTAGTGTGGCAATTATCTTTCCTTAGAGTAGTTAGCAAAAAAACAACAATGTAACTACTTACTAGGTACTGTGTGTAACTTATTATGTGCAGTTACCTTATCTTGGCTGTTAATTAGTTATCAAATGAGTACAGAACACACACATGCACATATAGATGTGTAAACAAAACCATTATACACCAAAATTACTTTGCATCTCTGTCTATACAATTTAACCCAAAAACTAGTCAAACTTTAAGCGGTAACATTTCATTTTACAACAATTAAAACCTAAATAACATCAAAAAAAAATTCCAACTAGTAACATTCAAAAACTGTACAATTCTTAAACATCTGTCGTTCAACAACTTCATATTAAAGGACCCAAACCGGAAACGAGACGATAATACGTCACTTTGAATGGCGCGCCGGATGCTGCGTCACCATATCTACTATGTAATACTAAATTAACATTTTATATTCCAGCTTAGCATGACCCGTTGCAGCTTCGTGAGTAATTTGAAATTGATTGAAATTTCGCCGTGAGGCATAAACTTACCTCATGCTTGTAAAAAGTGTACATTTAATGAGAAAACGATGGTAACATTATATATATGTATGTTTTGACTGCAACGAGTTTCGCAACTAGTCTTGAATATTAGTGAGACACTGTTAGTATAGCGAATGAAACTACAAAGTATGATGGTGGGTATTCGTATATACAAGTAAATAAAATTGGAGT
Source organism: Phragmatobia fuliginosa (assembly GCA_932526445.1). Classification (NCBI taxonomy): domain Eukaryota; kingdom Metazoa; phylum Arthropoda; class Insecta; order Lepidoptera; family Erebidae; genus Phragmatobia; species Phragmatobia fuliginosa. Next base: position 1,837,420 of record OW052066.1, on the reverse strand, counting down.
GTCTCTTTGTAATTACAAATTAACAACTCTTTACTAAATGCATGTGAAAATATACACATGCATACGTTACTTACAACGAAAAAAAACATAGAACCTACTCCTTTTTTTGAGAGAGAGAGAGAGAGAGATGGAGCTATACACCCTATAGAGCCCCATCCCTTTTCTTTACTTGAACGACTGACGTTTTAAAACGTCATGGTGCGCCCTCAGGTCTGGATTACATACGTGTAACTCAAACTGGTTGTTGCTGGAAACTCCTATTCAAATAACATACTACTTCTCTGAACATTACAACCATTTGTCATTTCTGAACGCTTGTTGCTATTATGGTGCTATATGCTAGCAGTGTCCTGCGGTGTTCCTCGGGGTTATTATTGTAAACAGCGAGTAACGTATGTTGTGTTGTAAAGTCGTGTCAAAATCGGACCAAGGTGTTGCAGAGATTAGTTAAAACAAACGGACACAAAAAAAATCGCTTTTTTATGTAAGTTACGTATTACATATATTTTCATATATGCATTTAGTAAAACATTGTTCATTTGATATTATAAATAACAGACACTACATTTTTTAACTGACTTCAACAAAAGAGGAGGTTTTCAATTCGTCGGAATCTTTTTTTTAATGTATGTTCAGCGATAATTTCGTCCTTTATTAACCGATTTCAAAAAATATTTTTGCACAGGTGGTCCTATCGTCACCATGTCGGGATCTGGTGATGGGATTTCAAGGAAATCGAGGGAACTCCTCAATTATCATAAAGACAATTGTCGCGATTTGGGTACTCGGAATAGTTCTTCTTTATTTGTATGATACAGATATACTTAATTATATTACTACTAACCGATTTAGCAAAAATAAAGATATTTCGATGAGACGACTACCTACTATTTCTCTATTCTCTTGTTCCATTGGCAAATGACACTCAGTCACACGATCAAGAGAAAATATTAGCCAATGAAGCAAGAGAATTCTATTTCAGAATAGAAAACAAAAAACCTTTGCAACTTAGCTAGGGTGGGTAGTACCGAAGCCTTATACTCGTACAACCAAAGTTATAAGATATCTCTAGGATGGAAATCTACTTTAAATGCAAGCAACGGACAGTAAACTTTGCCTTCCTCGAGGAAGCTGAGTTAAGTTCTACTTGTAAAGTTCTCTTCTACCTCTTTATAGGATTTGTTTTCAAGTTTAAGATCTTTGACAATATTTCAGAACTGTTACATGTCTTTAATATTTTATGTATATCTATAAGCTAGCTATAAAGTATCGAGGTTAAAAATAGGTTTGGTCTAGGAATCAAAGTATTTCAGTACCAAATTTCATTTAAAAATATATCTATTCGCGATAAAATATAAAAATATACCTTTTAAAAATTAAAGGTTAGGATAATAATATTATAAGGTAAATAATATTATATTTATTAATAATTTTAACAGTTTAAAGGTTACGATACAATCTATCTAACGTCTATTCCTATGAATTGATTCAGCGGTGTAAAGTTTTAAACTTGAAGAGGTAACAGAAATACAGACATACTTTCGTAGTATGGATTGTATAGCACCCTATTCTCCTAAAATATACGTGGAGTAGTCTCGATGTGTAAATGGTAAGAAAACTGAATAAATTTTCTTGTGACATAAACTGCACCTATGTGACTTATAATTTGAAAACCAATTTAAACAATGTACCAAAAAACCTTTCATTAGGTACTTTTCCTAACAACCAACTTTAACAAGGGCCGCACAATCCGAATTCACAAATTCACTGTACTTCTAGACACGCTAAAGGATTGATTAAACATTTCAAGCGACTTCGAAATGGGAGGAAAAAAGGAGGAGGTTCTCAATTCAACTGTATTTTTTTTAAGTTTGTTACCTCAGAACTTTCGATTGGGTAAACTGATTTTTTGATAATTCATTTTTATTTGAAAGCTGGTGCCTCCCATGTGGTACCATGATAAGGCAACTGATCTGATAATAGGATCCTGGAGAAATCGAGAGAAGTCCTCAAATATTATAGGCATACCTGTTGCGATTTGGGTACTAAAAATTATTTTTCTTTGAAGTCTTTTTTTTTGTTAAAATTATTTGGGCATAATAAGTTGGGAAATTCACTCCAGATTGTAGGCTACCCAAATATAATTACGGTTGAAGTACAGAGAATTATTTCGCTGATGCGATGCAGTCTATACCTAGTATTATTAAAATGTATATATATTATAACAATTAGTATAGGTATAGTTTTCAATTTTCGTTTATATTTACGAAAATTACTTATGGAGGAACGTGTATCAATCATAACCGTATAGAAGTAGAACGATAACAAGAACGAAGCCTTAAGACACACGGAGGGGAAATTTATCATTTCGTAAAAGAAATTGGTAAGTTCCACCTCATTGAATATTTTCAACTTACCAGTTCTCTTTACTCAACAGTTATTTATTAAATCCATTCTCAACATTAATTTTCGGGATTGTGTTTATTTTAAAGATTTCCTGATGCTGTAAAACACCTGTACCCCTAGCTAACTCCGACCTGGCGAGGTGATCATGCCTGGCGGGCCACTGCCCAACAGTTGATGTTGGGATGTTGTATATATGCTAATCGGCGCAAGAATGTCACTTTCGCGATTCAGGATTAGTAATTACTCCGTATAGATGGTTACGTGCTTTTCTTTTGTAGTTCCTTATTTCTTCGCTAGATGGCGCTGTCGTATGTTTTCGTCGCGCTGTAGGTGGAAGTCGCCACAGATCACTTGACTGAGTGACACTAGCCAATGAAACAAAAGAATATAAAAATAGAATGGAGAATATAATAGAAAACGAAAAATATATGCAACTTGGCTAGGGGGGCAGGCTAGGAATCGACAACTAAAACTTACTTCTCGAAAAAAGAACAATACAACCTTAGTCTCATATTCATGTGCCAACTCCTTTCTTTGACTCGAGTTTCTGATTTCAAGATTATTAATCAATGTCAAAACTAAACAATACCCCAAAAAAAAATGGCAAAAGGCCTTTCAATATCATTTGCAATTTGCACTGCACTTGTTTTGTCTTTTGTAACAGAAAAAACTGTCTTTGCCAACGCTTAATAAATAGTAAGTACATAAAAGCTATCGAGACACAAAAACTCTTTGACACAGTGTTTCTCGTTCACAGCGAGCAGCAAAAAACCGAGTTTATGTTTCAAACGGTTATTGCACCGGAACTGGTGTCCGAGATAGGAAAAACTTATCAAGTCCGGAATTATTGGCTGATTATAGCAATGTGACATGTCCTGTGTTGATGGGAAAGTGCAAAAGTTTATGTGTTTGTAGGTACTTTCCTGGTTGCAGGAACTAATAGGCGGCAAAAATATCTGTTTGTTATCTATAGCTAATCTCTGCAGTATTTATTTATTTATGAACGTATTCATACAAGTTGCTTGTTGTATAGCGTATGATAAAAATAGTTCTCATTTTTGCATATTATTATTTTGTTTTTACTTTATTTATTTTTCTGTCGCCAATTCATCTGCCTTATTGGTTTAGTCGTTAGCGTATGTGGCTGCTAATAAAGAGGTCTCGGGTTCAATTCGCGGGTGAGATCAAATATTTGTGTGATCCAGAAATATTTGTTTTGGAGTCAGGGTGTTTTCTAATATGTACCTATGTTTTTACAAAAAAAAAGGTATATGTATTGATATCAATTTTTAGTACCCTTAATACAAGCTCTGCTTAATTTGGGACTTGATGACGTTGTGTGTAAGATGTCCGAAACATTTATTTCAAATTTTATCTATAATAAGTGAAACAAACATTTTGTACAACTTTATACGGAAATTAAAGTTTATATGGAGAAGTGCAGAACGATAACAAAATTAAAATTAAAAAAACAAATGAGTTTTGGTCGAATGTGTGCCCAACTAATACTACCCACTACCCATGCAACCACTGGTAGACAATAAAGTTCTGACACTGGAGCATATAATATATCTTTTGAAAGAAATAAAATAATTTAAACATGTATCGGAAAGTACATAAATACATTTGTACACGTTTATTGAACATATTATAGTATATATACCACAGTCTTTGACCTCGAACGCGAAATATGGTCCTGCATGTTTTCCCACGAATGTGAAATATTATACGGAAGGTTGTATAATAATATGATTCATAATTATCACAAGCTGTAACAGAATTGGCAAATTAATCATTATATGGTAACGGTAACTACCTGATGAATTAAAAGGGTGTCCTCGGCGTGAAGTTTTTGCTCGATTTTTTCAACTTCAATTTGTTCAACTACTTCGAACCGGGCGGGTATAGATCGACAGAAGTAGACTTTTTTTATTACTTAGTTTAGGTAGTTTCCGTGTGTTGTATACAAAACAATAGACGGAAAAAAACAGTTCATAAAATACCTACTAACTATTATTATGACTAACTTTGTTTGTAACTGTCGTAGTAATATTATTAGGCTAAACAGTTTATTTGTTCGTTTGAACGCGCTATTCTCAGGATCTACTGATACGATTTGAAATATTCTTTCACTGTTAGATAGCCCAGTTGTCAAGGAAGGCTATAGGCTATATATCATCACGCTACGACTAGTAGGAGCGGAGCAATGCGGAATGTTTTAAACAAAAATAATTTTATCTTTTAAGAGCTTCCATTGCGTGCGCTACGTAAATTGTTAAAGATACGTGAAAATTATGTATAAAAGAATTGTTCCTCTTAAAAAGTTCTAAAGAAGTTTCACGATAGCATGTCTCTCGCTATGGGCAATGAAAGACGCAGACGCTAGACGAAGCTACGTGGGTCAATTAATGTAGTAGTAGATTTACTTTTAATAACCATACCCATAATCATAGGTGATGTAGCAAAGCTGCGAAGGGGTGGCGTCTCCCCTTAACAACTTTACAACCCTTAAAATACAGATTGCTCTGTGTGACAATTGTCGCTTGTGTCATTTTAGAACTTACATACCAATATTTAGTATGTATTTCACTTTATGGAGCTGGATGCGAGAAGCCCAAAATCGATCAAAGTGGTGTGCAATGGGAGTGGCCTATCTCCAGCAGTGGATTGCGATGGGCTGATGATGATGAGCACTTCATTTGTAATAAAATTGGCTCGAAAGGAATGAAACTGTATGTAATCTATATTATCAAATTAAATTGAAGTGTGCTTGTAATTTCAAATTAAGAACTTCACTACTCAAATGCTTTTATATTAAATATACGAAGGTAAGTACTTAAATCAAAAAACACATTTTTGAAATTTTTGTCTGTTTATTCGTCTTTTTGTTCCGGTTAATGTCTAGAACGCCTGAACTGATTTTGACAGACTTTCACTGGTTGATAGCTGATGAGTAAGATAAGGAGTAACTTTGGTAACATTTTAATAAGTGTAGTTTATTTAGGCTTTCTATTAATACTAAAGTACACGCTTAAGCGAAAAACATAAATAATCTAAGTGAATATCTCAGAAAATCTTTAAACAAACCAGGAAAAACAAATAAAACAATCAAAGAAAATCAAGTCTGTTGAAACACCTCAGACAAGGTACACAAATATGATATGCTTATCAGTCTACTACAAACACATAGAAACCTACGTAACTATATATGTATATACTTAGTGCTAGTCTACGTACGTTGCCTTCCAGGAACCCCGTAATGAAATTAAAACCCCTGATGGAGGCAGCTTATCTATACAGTTTTTGTTACTTACTAGAATGTCTAGAACTATAGGAAGTGTATGTACTATGGTACGTGCGAAAGAGAGGTCCGATAGAAACTGGCTAAGATTAGAGTGAAACAGAAAGTTTGGAAAGTTCTCCGTGAATTGAAACGTGTAGAGTATATTGGTCAGGCTTAACTTTGGACAACTTTTTAGGGTTCAAAAGTAAATGGTTTCTGCTTAGCTAAAAATTAATACTGACTTATTGTAACAATTTTTTAAAGTAACTGTTTGTCTATCTATCTAGCTGTTACTGTTCCGATTTTAATGAAATTTAGCATGGAAATACCTTAAATTTTTGAAAAAGGCTACTTTTACGGCAATAACTTCATACACACGGGGAAAGCCGCAGTCAAAAGCTGGTTTGACAGGCAAAAAGAATAACTTAATCACATTTAGTTGTTTACCGTTGAATGCCCATTCTGAGATAGTACAGCAGATAACATAGCGCTGGTTCCCACTACGCCGGACCGGTAAATCTACCGGACACCGGACAGAGTGTTCACATTACACCGGATCCTCGGACAGTCAAGCACTCAGCTCAGTTAAATTTGGACCTGTGCACACAATGGACGACGAAATTGTTGTGTTGTGGTGGTATTTTAATAGAAGGCAAAATGAAAGAAAACATTGGGTACATTCTAATTTCGAATGACAGCAACCACTTTTGACGATTTACTGAAGAAAATGCGAGCAAAATGATGTGAGGGGAGCGCGGGCGGGGCGAGGGGAGCACAGGTGCTGCGAGCGGGGGACAGATACCGGATCAAACTCGTTCACATTGCTCCGGTCCGGTATTTTTACCGGACGATCGCAGTGACAAAACGCACGGTAAAAATGCCGGACTCGGCAAAAATGCCGGATCCGGGATAATGTGAACAGCTTCATATAACTTGTACAGCCACTAGCCCTTCCGGCAGTTTTACCGGTCCGGCAAATCTACCGGTCCGGCGTAGTGGGAACCAGCGCATAGGGTTCATACCTTTTCAACAAGAACTTCGTTTTTTAAAACAAAATAACACTAAGAATTTATATGAAGATGATTCAAATTTTTATTGTATTACGAAGAGAAAAGTATGGTAATTATGAATGAAAAATGATATCTGACAAATGTCCACCACGAGCACGCTGACAGATGTCGATTCTTTCTCGTGATACATTGAACGTTAACGCACTTCCAGCTTCATCTTCGAAAAAAACGGCCCAATCACGCCTCCAGAACACATAGCGTTCCATCAAATCCAAGATCAATTATTGAGCAATTATCAACACTTACTACGGATAACACCGCAGGATACAGTTAGTGTGAAATAAATTCAACCTAGGCCCTCTATTTCAGTACGCACTAGGTATGTATGTACGTACTAGGTTCTAGACAGTGTACGGCGCCAGTCACTTCTAGGATGACTGACCGCTGTTCATATCGTGTTTCGGTACGTTAAATCATCGGTCCTATAGTCACGCGAACTGCCACGGTGGTCGCCATAACTAATAACATGAAAACAATCGCTTAGCTGCTTAAAAAAACCAAATTACAATATAATTATTAGTTAGTGTGAGTTTTCTGAAGCAAGGTTTTAATGTCTTGTATTCAGGGTCAAGTGTAAAACAGAATTTAAGTTACACTTGATTGTAGTTTTATATAAAATAGGAAGTCTTGACACCTGATAAAAAGTGGTCAGTTTTATAAAGTTATATACTTATGTGTTTTTGTATGCTAGTTTGATTTAGTTTGTAACGAATCATTAATATTGAACAAATACGCTAACCGTGCAGTCGATATACGGATATCTGCTTCTATCCGATTAAAATCCCTATAAAAATAAAAGTAATATATAAATGAAATAATAATAATCTATGCCACATTAAGGTAATTAAGACATTGTTCATTAAATTATGAATCTACTTTTCCATGTAACTTCTAGTAAATGAAGGCTCATCTCATGGCAGCTGTACAAAAGTACTTTTCCAGGCCAGTCACATTGCAATGTTCCATACCATTACATCTTAATACTTATTGCATAACTGTTTATTTTGAAAGATAATATTGACATCACAACATTGGAGAATTGTAATTATTATTTACCGATATAATGGCAACTTTCATTATATCTTTTTATGATATGAGTTAGAAGATAAATCACTATCTTTGTTTGAGAGTTGATGAAAAGATTTTTTTTTCTGAATCTTTCTTCCTTGTGTCAGATTTAGTCTATTCGTATAACGTAACGTATACGTAACCACAATTTTAAATTAGCAGTCTACCATCTATGGAGTGAGTGGCTACTGGGCTTATGGACTGGTAATTCTTAAACTGGCTCTTGATTTTGAACTGATAGGAATCGAAACCCTGGGTCGCGGTTCAGATTCCTTAGCAGTGCAAAACTTTGTTTTTGTGCATATTATATATCGAAACTGGATATCAGAACCCGAGGATCCAACCAAGTGACTTTCAATTGAAGAGACCTATGTCCAGCAGTGGACTGGGATGAGCTGATAATGTATAGGTATCGGTGTAGATTTTTATGCTATACTTAGATAGGGTCTAGATGCTACGCGGTTCAGAATATTAAAAAGACTAAAATTATTTAAAATTTCAATATTAAACAACTAATTTACCTTTCTAACAATGTGGTCTAGTGAGTGTTCTAGAAAATTAATACAGTTCTTTAATCCGCAAGAGGAAAGTCATGGCGTGCGATTCTAAAATAAAGATTAAACATCACGAAAAGTTCAAGACGGATATCGATTTTCCTGTGAAAATGAAAAAAATGTATAGCCACAGTTATAAGGAGCTTGATAACAAACCCTTCGATAACGTTCACATTTTACAATAGTCGTTGAGAGTAATCATATTCTTTAAAGAAGATCGATGTTAAGCTACTCTTTCGTTCTTCTTCTTGCGTTTAATGGAGTGAGAGTGGAGAGTCTCCTCTATCCAGGCGAGTCACTCAGAAGCAGATTGTTGACCCGTCTCTTTGTCGTACGCCGGCCTCTTAACACCGCAAACAATCTCTCAACATTAGGATGAGTAAAAATGTTTTGGAGTAGCAGTATTACTTGAGGTGCATTGAGTTTAATACACGTATCTATGTATATATAAGCCTGCCAAAGTGTCTACTAAAGCAGAATCCAAGAGTACTTGTCACCATACTTATTGCGTATTTCAACAACGCGTTTTCTCGAGCCACAATATTTCGGTCTATTCTTTTATTTAGAATATCTGACATACCACACCATGTAGTCCCACACTAAGCAGAACTTGTACTATAGGTACTAAACAACTGATAATAATACAAATATGCTTTTTTCTTGTACATACATACATATTCTCACAAACTCCGAAACATATCATACTACATTTGGTCCAACTCGGGAATCGAACCAGACACCTCAAGAACAGCAGTAGCATACGCTACCACTGCGAGGCATGCTTCTGCATAATTGGGCCATACATACATACATTTCTTTAGCCCACGTGCAGTGGCTCACCGCCTGTATTTGCCATCTATACCATAAAAAAAGTCCAAAGATGATGATCTCCCAAAATAAATTTTGTTCAGGGTTTTCTCTTGATAAATGAACTATAGTAACCGCCCACCAGTACCTTAAGTAGTTAGTGCAGACCGACGGTCAAAAAAAGTTAAAAATTGACAAGATTAATGCTACGAAAGACTAATGATAGTCAGGAAAGGAAGTGCCACCTGCAATGTTCTAAATCTATATTTTAACTAGCTGTCTGGCTTAACATCGTCCGCATCTTGAGGGATGTCGGTAGAAGGCTGAAAATACAACACGACCTATGCTTGTACCTATCAAATATCCAAAAAATAACATTTAAATCGGTTGAACTATTTTCGAGGAATTTGACCGCAAAATACTGTGAATAGTATAATAAGTACATACATTATTAGATTAAGTTAATTTTTTTGTACTCTTTACCGTACACGACCGGTTATATTCTTGAATCCTCTATTTAATTTTTCTCGACAGACCTCAATCAACATATATCAAAGATTGAGCACAGTATTTCTTTCTGCGGTTGCAGTTTCTTGAAATTTCAAGATGCAAATATCATTAGCAGAACTTCCAACAGAACCTGTCAATCATTTCTCAATATCCAAAGTGGATCACTAAAAGGGTGAGAGGCAGAAAATGGCTATGACATTAAGGTCACTTATACAATTGATTTGTAGGTTAGTTAATCGTGTAAAAATAAATTATGGTGTACCAATAATGTAACTTTGTTTTTATCAAATCTACTAAAGTGACGACTCTACTCTGTCTGATGGAAAGCAAGCAGATTCCAAAAGTAATGGTCACCATCCTCATTGTGAGTGCACACAATGCTGTATGGTGACCCACACCATGGCGGCTTAGTGGGATACTTCTGCAAATTTGGGTCTGGACGACGACACACGGATGTTGTCATTTTTAGGCTGGTCTTCTTTTCCTTACCTCATTTTTTTACCAACAAGTATTTGACTTTAAGAACATTCTGACTCACAACAAAAAATTCTGGATCATAGAGTGTGGATCCCAGTGAGGATCGAACCTACAGCTCCTAGAAAAGTGCACAATCGCAAGTTGATCGCTTAAACTAACCACTATGGTAACTGTTTTTAGACTTTTGCGGCTTTTAAACATTCTACTTTCCGACGTTTCGAACGATTTGTACCGCTCGTGATCACGGAGAGTAGAAGGTATCGTAACCTTTTTAACTTATAAGTCGAATATATAAGTCGTCGTTAAAACGAATAAGTCCCGTTTACAGCAAAAACATGAGTATACCTACAACGGTGTAGTCCACCAACATTTGCTAATTGAAATACAGCTATAAATCCATCTACATTAGGTCAAATTCTTCAAACCGTTATCTTAATTCAAACAAGATTTGCTTTGCAGTGTCTGGAGATTGTTATCGCCTTTGATTTACATCTCACTGTCACTATGTCACCTTACAACTTCCTGTATTGTTCTGTGAACCTCTCGCTAGATCTCATTGTAACTGTACCAGTTTGTAACCAAGACGGTATGGTGATTTTGTAATGATTTATGGCATCTGTCTTCTGCTAAAGTGCAATCGACTGAAATGATTTCCTTATAAAACAAATATTTATATGCGTGCTAAGCGAAATTAATATATTAATGCCAGATTTTGTGGTTGTAATAATTCTGGCAACCTTTATATTTATCTAATAGCATTTGCATCTGTTGGTTTCCTTAATAACTGAGGTCCAGTATCAAGGACATACAACAGCAAGATATAGCCAAGATAAGTAGGTATTTGTGTATTTCTGCGACAAGGAAGAAATACTTTTAAATATGTTTTATCTTAGCATATTCGGAATACCTAGATAATAATAATATACCTCTAGCGATGTTTAGTCTGAGTCTAAGTAAAGATCTGTGATATCTACAAGACTCTGAATTGATATTTGCCTACTAGGAAAGTATGACTATTGAAAGGTTACGCATTCGATTACGAAACGATTCATTCTTCATAATCGATTTCTGCCAAAATGTAGAATACCACCTAATTTTTCTAGCCTTTATTATTCTTAACTCGTCTACTAGTTCAACTGGTTTTACTTGAATGACAGGTTTTCCAGAGAACGATTGGCATCGGACCTCCGCAACACTGAGGGTGAATTGAATTCGACTGCCTCGTTGGTCTAGTGGTTAGATTCCCGGGTCAGATCAAATATTTGTGTGATCTACAATAGGTGTTTTTCTATGTACTTATGTATGTACGAAATATTGAAAAATATTGTAATATTGAATTATTATTTTTTATAAAAGTGACAACTCCCGCATTAGGAATATAAATCTGGTGTCGCGCGGACTTTACAAACATACATAAAACGGACGCAAAGAACACCCAGACTTAGAACAACAATTTGTGAATCGCACAAAGTGTTGTCCCAGTGGGATTTGAACCCACGACGCTTGGCGGTTGACTTGACAGTTATTCTATTCAAAGGTTAATTCCGTTTTCAGTTTGTTTAAAGACACTGCCGTCCTAATAAAGATTGTCAAAGATGTTCATGACAAGCGGAACATACAGATTTACATGATTCCATACTCTGGGCTGTTCTAAGCGTTTCTTGCAAGAAAAACTTAACAACACTTTTAGCCCGACTCGGGAATAGTGTGAAGGAATCGTGTTCCTACATTACAAAGGGACGATCCTCCGACCAGGCGAGGTGTATGTGGAAGTCCCACAATAGAATCCGAGGCCTCTTAATCGGTAGTTGTAAATTTAAGTCTCTAGACTAACGAGGCACTTAAAATGCATAGTACCATAAACTGTAATTACTTATTTCTGTTCTGATATGTTTTTTTTTTTCAGTAGGTACCTTGTTTCCCCCAAACTTATCATAATGCGAATCAAGAAATAATTACACACTCTAGACAATGCGTATTTTAACCGAACTTAAATAGCTTAAGTTTTATTTCTCAACTTAATCAACATTTGTCTGATAACAAGGTATAAAAGAAGCATTAATTACCTACTTATGTTAAAGAATCCCGATTTCCATTGTAGATATTTCGGTAGATTTTTACAAATAATTCACGAACCAATTTAGAGCCGTTTTTCGTTACAAAATATTGTACGAAAAAAATGTTGGCAAAACTCAGCAGCAAACACTTATCAGCGTGCTCACAATCAGCGACGTAAAATAACTTCCTAACCTTATCATGACTTATTTGCACTTCAATTCATCATCAACAACAACCCATAGTGTCCCACTGCTGGGATCGGGTCTTCTCTCAGAAGAGGGTGAAGGTTATGCGTCCCATCACTGGTCGAGTCGATTAGAACAAGTTTATTCCGCCCACCCACAAAAAGTAGCTGCTCCTGAAGACTTGGACTTTTCTCAGGTATTAGCTGGCAATATGCCTGATGGAAAGCATGAGTAGAATTTATGAGTAGTGCACTGCCACGTTGGTCTCACTGCCTACTTGGTCTAGTGGATAGCTAATGTGAGTGCTAATCAAGAGGTCTCGGGTTCAAATCCTGGGTCGGGCCAAAAAGTTTTTTTGGGGTTTTCTTACGAAATTCCTAATAACAGCCCGGAGTTTGGAAGTTTGTCGGTGATTCACGCCCGTGCCTCGGAGAGCACGTAAAGCCGTTGGTCCCGGTTGTCATGAACATCTATGGCAATCGTTATTGGAAAGTCAGTGCCCTCAAATTTATTGTCAACCAGTTCAACCTACGAATTACAGTTCTCCCCTTAGGGTTGCGGAGGTTCGATGCCAGTCGCTCGGTGGAAAAACTGTTATTCAGGTAAAACCGTTTGAACTAGTACCCGACCCCAAATAATATTGTGAATAAGGCTAGTAAGAAGAAGTTCTATTTCGTCAATGCAAACTTGGATATTGCAGTTTGGTGACCTACACTATGGCGGCCTGACACTTTACCGCTTTCTGTTGTTGTGGGTTCAAATCCCAAATAACACTGTGTGTTCCACAAATTGTTGTACCTACTGAGTCTAAGTGTTCTTTTCTATGTCGTTTTTATTTTTTTTTATATAATTTTCTTTTAGATACCTATTTAATCTACAGTCATAGCACTTAGCACTTTGTAAAAACTACTACATTCATTTACTTATTGCTTCTAACTTAGTTATTCAGTTAAGTTGGATAAAATAAATATAGAACTCAATTGATACTGACTTGACTAAATGGCTTTACCTAAGTTGATTGCAGTTTCTTTACATAACATTCTAAGGACAAAAGTTTCTGTTTGTATGTATGTTTATTACTACTTCACGCTTAAACGGCTAGACCGATTACTTAGAGAGAGAAGAGAGATAACAGCAGATGGAGACTAGATACCGTCATCTTACGCCATATTCAACTAGCGGTCGTTGTTAATATTAGAACAATCATGGCGAGTAAAACCGGTCAGAGAAACTAGTCTAAAATAAAAATAGTCCGGGTTACTCCTTCTATCATCAGCTATCCATCAGTAAAATTCCCGTTAAAATCAGTCCTGCCATGTACAGATTGCCGGAACAAAAAGACAGAATCCTTTTTTCTGTAGGTATCCCTCGAAATGTACTTTTGTGCATAACTGTTTATTTAAAATTACAGAGAGACAAATAAGTTTTATTTATTTGCTTAAATATCTAGGAGTTGCCTAACATACCTTAGTTGCCATACATAAAAAACTCGCACTAGACATTCGACAAAAATTTATTCTAATTTTAAATTGAAACCAGAAACAGATAACTTATGGCCACACAAGTGAGGATTTATTAGTTTTCAGAACTCAAAGTAGGTAGCAAGGTGTTAATGGTTTTTTTCTTTGACACGGAGACAACTTGTCTTTGGGTTTTTGTGCTATTTACCTACATAGATATATATTTCTATTTCATACATGGCAGAAACATAATTTAAAATTCCGTTTATATATTTTAAATAGCTGAGGTCCGCGGTTATTCTTCACCCTTCAATTTTAGTTAGTTTTTTCAACAATAGCCCCGCGTTTATTGTTCATCTTACAAAACCTTATTTTTTTCCGCGAAAAACGTAACCTGTTATTTCAGACTATATATCTTTCTTTAGGCCAAATTTCACACAAGTCTGTTCTACCGTTTTTACGTGATACAGTAACAAATATCTATACAAACTTTTGGCTTTATCATTATACCTAGGAAGATTTTTTTATTAACTGATGAAGAGAAATGAGAAAAAGAAAGTGTGACGACCGGGACTTGAAGAGTACAAGAGAAGAGAAAGAAAAATGAAAGCAATGGATGGAGTGCGTAAGAGAATGCGATAAGGACTGTACAGTAAAATGGCGAATGATAGAATACAACGGAAGAATAAATTTGGATAGGTCGATAACGGTAGCGAACGCTATTTAAGGCCTTTGTAAGCCTTGTTTAAGTCTTATTAGGTAGCTACTTACTAGTTTAGAGCTGAAAACTGGGTATTTCCAATTTCGTTTCTACAGCGAGACCGAACTTTGCTGTCTTTGCCAGATCTCAAATTTCTAAATTGCCTTCAGTTGTCGTTTTCCAAAAATACCTAGCCAGCCTTGTCTCCCGACGCTGACGTTGGCTATTTTCTCTTCGTCTGGCAAGATTCCAGTCTCATTACCAGGGTTACTCACCACTACTCTACATACATCATCAGTTTTAAACGTCATCACCTTATTAATGGTAGTGTAAAAAAAGTTCTCAAAATGATGCAAAGACGCAATGCGGGATTGTTGAACGTTTCTATTCTCTAACTAAACATTATGGTATATTATGTACTACAATTATTATTATTATATAAAATATACGTTACAACATTGTATTTTTAAACTTGTAAAGTGAAACATAATTATTCTATTACTTCAAACACTAGCGAGCCTGATCTAAATCTGTGTTCCTACATAAACAACTTGATACAGGAAGACTGCGTCGAATATGATGTTCAACAAAATAATGTATAGGTATGTACTAAAAATAATAAGACTATTTTAGTTTGCAATTTCGTAGTCATAGATATTATAAATTTTAAAGAAAAAGTAGTGAAGTGGTCGCGGTAACACGAGTAGGCCTACATTCTAGCGGGTTAAAGTTACACCCAGCGAGTGTGTTACAACTTATAACGTATTTTAACATACAAATACACTAAAATTTTATTAAAAATATCATCCTACCTTAGTAACAGCTCTCAGTTCGGATCCTCCAAGAAAATCCAATTTGATAAACACAATTTTACACTGAATTTTTAAAAAAGAACACAAGCACGTTGCACTGGCTATAGTGAACTGCTGAACAATTTGTTTATATTTTTAAAAATTTAAACACAAATTTTTGGATCCACACTATCACTTACAAGCACTTGATTCCTCAATCAATGAAGATCAACAACAGTACTTCTGAAAATATTTCGTCTGTAAATCCTAAATAGCTGTATTTAAAAAGTATAAATTTTTCTTTATTCGGAATTTGACACTGAAAACTCTCGATACGACGACGCAGATATTGAATTCGACGGACGGTGATGCTTTCGCAACCCCAAAAACAGCTGTTCTGGACTAGTGACGTCAAAAATCGATAACAACCGGATTAGGACAACCGTAATTACACACCACACAACTTTTTCACAACACAGATTACCGGTTTCATTATCCTTTAATGCTTCTACTGAATCAGTTAAACGTAAAAATAACGTTAGAAATATTATTTTGTATGCAACTAAATAACGAAGAGCAGGTAGATTTATGTGAGGACTCACATTTTATATATAAAAGTATATAGGAGTTGAAATTAACAATAACTGGTTTGTTTATGATAGTGATTCTTTTGTGAGCACATTTTAATGTTGGAACTGCAGAGCGCACGCGGTCGCGCTCGGTCGCGGACTGGCGGCGTCGGTGCGGGGCGCGGGGCAAGGCGGGGGGCGGGGCGCGGGCGGGCCCGACTCGAGCCAGCGCGGAATGCTATTGTAGGCGAACTTGCCCGCCACTTTTTTTCTCAATTCTGGTCAAACAAGTTTTGTATACAACCTGCATTGTAAGGATTCCGCCATTCTTCGTACGAGGCAACGGTCTTTCTAAACTTTGTGGGGTAAGGTTTCGCTGAAATTTCAAAACCATGGAACGTGACAAGATAAGCTGTTCTCCTACCCACAGTAATGTAACACGAGCAAATTTATTTTAAGAAATTAAATACTAGCTTATTACTATATGGGTAATATCAAGAGATCTATCCCATCTTAAGTTTTATAGAATTTTTCATCAAAGTTACAAAAGTTTAAAAATAACTTAGACAAGTTAAAAATTGGAAGACTGAGGGATCACCTTACACGTACCCTCCAAGTTAAATTATGCTGTCGAAATGTAAAGGACCTAGGTATAAAGGCATTTATTTTGTAGGATTGTTCACTTATTTGTCATTTTTTTTCTGTTTGTTTCAAACACAATACGAATTCCTACCAAATATTACGACGAAACATGTTATCAAAGTAGCAGATCGTGAAATATCATAGATCGTGGTATACCCAGTTTTTTTTTCACTATGATCTTCTAAACCTACACTGTTGCTATTAGTCAAAACAATTATTAATGCAGTGTGTATTAAATGGATTCCCTGTCATTGAGTTATATGTATTCCCTGTACCTAAATATACATTTATCAGTTTAAAGTTACTAATTAATTCGCAGCAACATGATCGCATTTTGTTATTTGCAACCCCCGCATAGTTTCAAATATCTAACTTAAAGTTTACGAACGAATTTTACATATTTCGCTACGAGTAAAATTCCAACATTCAAGGTTAGAAGGGAACTTCTAAAACTAAAGTATTTGAAGAGCGATAAACCAACTTCCACGAGGTCGGATAGACTCGGGATTGAAAGGGACGAACCTATTTTTCGCTCCTATTGCTAGAAAGAGACGGAGTGGTTTATTTTATTTATTGCCATATCAAGTTACGCCGCGGGTTCTGTATCACGTTTGTGTGAAAGAGACATAGAAACACATATATTATTCTCCTTGACCTCGTCAGTAGATGATGGTGATCACATTTTAGGGAAATTGAACTGTTTTAATTAGTTGAACCGCAACAGGTTTGCCCGAAAGGGTTTTGTTAATGAAGTATCGGTCAGGCATTTTTCATAAGAAGTAAATTTTGTAAATTTAATAGCAATCTTTGAATAATATTTAATAAGTATACAAGTACATTTCAGGATTTGTGATTCGGAGATCACGTTAAGCAGACGGTATCGGTTGTTGTCATAGACTTAGCTTAATTTGAGGCCATCAGGTGACTTAAAAACATCACTTAAAAACAGCCATAACGTAGTCTTGCTAGTACCCAACCCGCATTCGGACAGTGTGACCTTAACCCTCTTCGGAGAGGAGACCGTAGTCCAGCAGTGGGACGTTAAGCAATATATCATCATGGAAAAGAAAAAGAAAACCTGACACAATTACTACATCAGCTCGTATGGCCTGTGTGGTATCGTAGGCCAAAACCTACTAACTAAGAAGAGGTCTACTTCAAGCATTAGACTAGTAAACGTACATATCGAAGATTTTTCAAGTACCTACCTATATGAAACACAGTTTTAAAAGTTAAAGATTGTGGTAAGAACCAGGGTATTGCAACTACGAGAGTGATAAGAAGGCCAAGGCTTTTTATTTGGTCTTTCAATAGACAAAACAGGACATATACGAACGGTATCATATCGTATCTCCCTGGAGGTATATAAAATAATATTTTCAGACATCTTACACACGACTCCATCTAGTCCCAAAATAAACAGAGCTTGTACTATGGGTACTAGAAAACTGATATAAAACATAAACCTACTTTTTTTTGTAAATACATACATAGAAAACACCCGTTCTCCGAACTATAATTTTGCGGATCACACAAACATTTGGTTCGATCCGGGAATCGAACCCGAGACCTGTTAAATTATTTTAACTTTTTTCGATCAGCTGAGGAAACAAAACAAATCTTAACTAAACTAACTAAAAGAAACTGCAACTGTATATTTTAATAGGTCCGAATTGCTGAGTGTTTTTTTCAGCTAAAGCATAGGTTCTTCTGTGGTTGCTACTACAAATATCACTTAATGGTACTCGGGTATGTAAACAGTAAACAATATTAACTTTAATTGTTTTAACTTAAATGATTTTAAACAAAACTAGCTTATTTATATAACCAATATTATAAATCATAAAATGCCATATCCATTTGCCATATTCTAAGTTGGAAGGGTTTGTTTGATTCAATGAAAATCGTTTACAGACACATAATTCTAGAGTTTAGCGTCGATTCACTCGAAATAACCGGTTATTTGGTTCAAAGAATAGAATGTCAACAGGTTGTACCAGGAATTGTGACACGTCGGATAAAAGCTAGATGTTACTGAACAGCAAGTAGGTATCTTCCATCGTAGAAATGAAATGATGAGATAAATCTTTACCGAAAGTCGCGGAAGTGATAGTTGTCGGTTTTATTTCGGATTATTTCAATCAGACTTAATTATATTGAGATGTGTGAGATTAAAAGTAGTGAAGCGACTCTTCACTGTCCCTCCCTCAATAATAAAGAAATGGTAGGGATTATTTCGCTTCGTGCACATTATACTCACACAATCAAAATGAGGATCAAAACTATACCAAAAATACTCATGATTTCCATCATGCAGAGTAGAGACACTTTTGTAGGCTTTAAAGTATAAAAACTATATGATAATAAAAAAATTGCTTAACGATGGTCTTCCATAAGGTAAGTAACTCCGTCAGTTAACTTTCACGGCTAAGACGCTGATCCGATTTTAATGCCACTTGGTATGAATATACTTTGATTGTAGACGAAACCATCAGAGCTACTTTTTATTTCGATCGCTGACTTAAGGATTTTAAATTAATACATCTTGAAAAATTTATTATTAATACCATAAATTACTTGCTTGATGAGTAGGTAGTATATACAAAAATGTACTAAATAAATGCTTCATGATCACTTAATTAAATAACTCTAACAAGATACAAAGGGGAATTTCTATTTGGCGCCAAAACCAGTGAATACGCTGAGGGGCTAATCTTTGATTTGTCTCGTCTTCGCGGATAACAATGACCGTCAATCTGTCACTCATTGTGCTCACCCCGATTCTGAGCACATCCACAATAAATTGTCACTTCGATTTCGTATACTTATAGGAAATCTGAGTCATTCATAATAGTTTTTGTGTTTACCATGTTTATATTAGTTTACTTTATATATACAAAAACTTAATACTGCAATAGCCTCTTAATTTATATGTTCAGATTTTAAATAATACCTACCTACTTTTTTGGTTTTAATCTGTGTTCCTCAGATTATAAAAGAAAGCTATAATCTGAGCTGTGTTCTATTTAACTTTGAAAATAATTATCAACTAGTTAACTTCCTATATGCATTTATTGTAATAATCTGATAGTAATCTACTTTGTGACTAGTTTATTTTATAGGTAGAGCTTCCATAGGTAATATATTTAGGTAGTCTATGAAGTGTATTATCCCTTATTTAAAATTTACTTACATCCTCAACTACCAAAACTTTCGGTTAATCGTAATAAGATAGCTTGATAATTACGATATCATTGTTGATAAATTGAACCTAGTCAGAATCATTATATAGTGAAATTATCAAAATTCATCTAATTGCATAACGGTAACGAAGGATAACGATAGGATGTTTGTAGGGTATTTTTTTATACTTAACCATATTGTGTTTACCTAATGTTAGCATGACTTATAATAATCTATGAGTCACTGCAAGTTTTTTAGTCTAATAACCTTCATACCTAAAAGACTAAGATATTAAACTTTTTAGACACTTCCTGTAATAATGATTGACAATTTAGTCAAATCTAAATAGGTTCTCCGGAAATATTACAATAGGTATATATACGAGTGTTTAATAAAAACGTCATTTTATGTTTGGAAATTGTATCGTAAATATACGACAGATGGGTTGCTAAAATTAAGACGAAATGCAATTTCTGCACGTATCTGTATGCCTTCATTAAAGAAAGTAAATCACGAAGTTGTCAATGTAAATAAAAAATCGGTAATTTACGGTAATTAAGCTTTTAGTGCTTCACTATTACGAGTAAAACCTGTCGGTGGCGCGCGGCGGGAGAGGATCGATTCGGCGCGCGATGGCGCTGTGCGACGTTGCCGCTCCGACGCGCGTGTTTTGTTTGGGTTGTATGCAACGGCAACGGGCCTCGCGCACACCCCCCGCACACCACCGTCACCCGCTAAACGTCATCGTTATAAAAACTTTCAAACCTAACTTACTGCAAGGCAACCGCAACTTTTTTTATCGGTTTTTCGAACAAAAGTAATCGGACAAATTTAATGGTTTCGGAAGTCCTTTATCTGACATTGGTTAAGGTCAGCTGTATAACTTCCTCTATTTAAATTAAGGACATAAGTACCTATTTGGTCTCATGAGCGAGGGTCTGGGGGTAACCAGTCGAGATTACCGTTACCCTTGCAAAAGTAATCCGAAGGTGTACGCGCAGTGTAACAACCGGGACCAACTGCTTAACGTGACCTCTGAATCACGGAAACGCTCATAGCTCATAGCATATCATGCCACAAACAGTCACCCATCTAGGTCTGACCGCGCAGTCGTTGCCTAACCTCGGTGATCGTTTCCATCACCTAAGGTCACCCACCTGGCTATGAACGCTTCAATACGGAATACCTAGGTAGAATAGTATTCTAAGAACCTGACATGAACTTTTTCATGAAGGCTTTAGTTCAATTTGCAACAATTATGAATTGACAATTGACTGCCCTGTTGGTCTAACGGTTAGCGAATGCGTCTGCTGATTAAGAGGTCTAAGGTTCGATTCCTGGGTCGGTCCAAATGTTTGCTCTAGCTTTAAACTAAGTAGAGCTTGTACTATGAAAGCTAGATTGACCAATATAATACACTGACTGCCTTGTTAATTTAGTGGTTATTGTATGCGGCTGCTGATTAAGAGGTCTCGGGTTCGATTCCTGGGTCGGTCCAAATGTTTGTGTGATCCGCAAAAAATTGTCTCGGAGTCTGGGTATTTTCTATGTATTTACAAAAAAAAAGTATGTTTATGTTTTAATATCAGTTGTCTAGTACCCACAATACAAGCTCTGCTTAGTTTGGGATTAAATGACGTCGCGTGTAAGATTTCCGAAATATTTATTTATTATTTTATTTGTTTTCAATTCCAGTGGTAAGATGTTCAAGAGTGTACATAGAAGTCGCCAGAAACACAGCCAAGATTAGTTACGAACATATGTCACTGCTAAAATTTTTATACATACCAGAACTAAGCAATTCGGCTTCTTTCCTGTGCCGAGCAGTTAATCATTTTAACAAAAAAAAAACAACTTCAAATAAAAACTATTCCAAGTACCTACTCAAGATCAAGATACTTGAGGAGTTCCATCGATTTCTCCAGTATCCTATAATCAGATTCTGGTTTTCTTATCACGGGACCACATGGGAGGTTCCAAATTTCAATATAAAAAATCGCCAAGTGCGTGTCAGGTCAGGTCACGCACAGGAAAGGGTTCCACAGTCACCCATAATGGTGCGTGGATAAGAAAATCGTATCTAATGGATAATTGTTATGTGTACGTATTAATACGTTAATTTTGTATGACGTTTCCCAAGTAAGCGCATTGTAAAAGTTAAGCCTCTATGACTCCTGAACTAACAAAGACATCTAATCCGTTACAGTTTTTCTTTAAAGTTCATTAAATGGACCACTATCACGAATTTTTCCAGATTTTTTGAGCCATCCGTTTAGCTTTTACAGGGGGGGGACTTATTATGCTTTATTCCAGGCACTGCAAAGTCACCGTTGCAGGCGTTAAATAAACTAAATAAAAAATAAATTAAGGCCTTTCGAGAATACGGAGTGTATATTCATCCATTGATTGACATTGGGTGAGTAAAGGAGGAAACTACTCAGTATAATTTCAATTCAGAAGAAAAATCCGAATCACGGAGACGCTCATGGTGTCATGCCACTAATGGTCACCCATCCAGGTATTATTCCCGTAGCTTATCCTCTGTAATTAGTGGAAGGAATCTAAACCTTCGTAAAACCAAAATATTGCTAAGGAAATCGTTGGCAATATTTTGGTTTTAAGTTTGGTTCGGTTTTTTTAAAAGGTTAGGTAATCCTAACCTTTTCTAAGTGGCCCCTTAAATATAGGAGACGTTGGTGAAAACGGCCATAAGACTTTCTTTCTCAATGGAGAATCTTTCTACTTTTTTCTATTTTATATTGGATGGGGTAAGAATAAAGAAAGGTATTTTGTCTAGATATTATCTTTTTATATAAACGTAATTGAAAAATTACATAATCAAGGCAATCCTTTTATTTTAAGTTAGAAAATTGTTTAAACTGCTTTCTTACATTACTGTTGCTTAAAGTTATGTAAAGTTTATGAATGAGGGCGAACAAGATTTTGACAAATGCACAAAATGAATTAAGGGCCACCGCAGACTAGTTACTTTTAGTATCGGCGATCGGCAACTAGTCGCTTTTTAGAAGCTAAATACGGCGATCGAACGCTCCACACCGCACTTAAAAACGCCAAACGCGGAGATTGAGTCGCTGTTTAGAAGCGCGACAGCAGCTGAACGCTACTCTCCGCACACATTCGGATGCCGGTAGCATCGATTTGGCATCTGAGCAGTCACTAAAACGCGCGTTTCCGATACCGCGATCGAACGCAGGAAGTCGCTAAAACGCGATGCAGCATCGATGCAGTCGCCAAATCGCCGATCGCCGATGCTAAAAGTAGCTAGTGTGCTGTGACCCTAATGGCGACTGCCTCGTTGGCGCAGTGGTAGTGTATCCGACTGCTATGCTTGAGGTTTCGGGTTCAAATCCTGGGTCCAACCAAATCTTGTTTAATCAACAGATATTTATTTCTATGTATAGTATGTTTTTTTTCAAAAAGGTATAAATGTGAATCTAGCTATCATAGTACAAGTTCTGTTTAGTTTGAAGCTAGACAATACTAGACATAGCGTTGTTTTAAATGTCTATTAATAATTAAAGCAATAAAAATTATTTAGCACATAATAATAATATACACATATTATATTATAAATATATTGATATGTAAATTATCTTATCTTATATAATTATAATTCTTATGACTAATATAACAACACATTGTAGATAGTTAGGTACAGTCGCCGTCGAATATAGCTGAATTAACTATAATGCACATCTCACACTTGACCGTCTCATACCAAACTCATCAGACCCTGTCTATGGTATCAAGGTAAACATATCGATGTCAGAAAGTTCAAATGTCTTGAAACAATCATCTTTAGACCGATACCCAAAATCCATTCCGAAATTACATAACTCAAAATATATTGAAGATAGAAAATTTCTTACCTAAACCTGACATAATGGATGAGACACAGACAATTCCAAGTGGTATTTTTTTGTGAAAAAGGTAACTTTTTTTACTCCTCACACTTTTATCTATTTGTCCTGGATGGGAAGCGAACCTGAAATCTGGGATGGCAACCAGGATCATCACTAGACAGATAAAAATCATACTCTAATCACAGAATACATTATAGTATGTTCTTATCACTTCGTCACACACACACGTGAAATTAGGATAGTGCCCCATCACGATTGGATTCCAAACATGCTTTCCTTCAGACAAAGTAGAGCCATTTTATCAACATATAAAATGCATGTTTATAAAGGTATTCGTGACACTTAAATTACGGTATACCCAAGACATAATATGAATATAATAGTATTTAAGATAAAAAAATTAAAACTAAGTATAAAAGTTGAGTTCTGACTTGCAATGGTTTTGCTAAAAACATACGTACACAATTTAATCTAATGATCCAAAAAACTAGAAACTAGAACTAAACAAGGGGAAAGACATAAAATAAGTCTGAAAGTCTTTGCTAATTAAATACTTTCTACCCACATACCAACTTTTAGAATATTGAATACTTTTGTGAATGACAACTTAACCAAATGAATACTTGAAGAATTTGTTCTTAGATCGTTATATCTTTTTAATTTTCCCAAAAACACACGTTTTTTGTCGTACAGCGGGACTTGAAATTATTTTGAAAGGTTACGATACTTATATACACTGATTCCCGTGACCTCGAGCGCTATAACCCCTCCTGAAACATCAGAAAGTAGAAGGTATCGTAACCTCATTAAATAATTTTATCGCAAATAAGTCCCACATGTAAGTCTCGAAAGTCTATAAAAAAAATTAGTTTTTGGTCATAAATAACTTATTAACTAAGTTATGTAAACCTCTGTAACTAGGTACTTAAATCGTAATATAAACAATCGCTTCAGCCCTTTAGTTAACTAAATAACTCTGTTAGAGCTATAAGAGTTTACAATAGAAATACAAAACTTCTTTAAAACAACGTTATTTCAGTTCTTTTATCCATTCACTAATAAATAAATCTTACTAAGTAATATAACTAAGTTAAATTTCACTAATACAAAGTCTGTCTTTTATATTTTCAATTCTTTGACTCCCATAATTACATCTCAACTCTTTTTTAACTGAAACGCAGTAGAAGAAGACTGCGCCGCAATCTCATTCAGCAGCATATCTTGCATTTTACTTCTCACAACCAGTTTCCTGATCGGATCCAATTTCTTAAAGTATGGAGCTAAAGACTTGAGGAACATGATGTCGAAGTCGTCATCACTTGAGGACAGTTTTATTCTTTTATCAGGAAGTGGGTCTTGAGCGTCGTAATGTTCACTGAAGTAAATTTCCACTTCTTCATTACCGCCTTCTCCGTCTGCCTCGACATCTGGTTCGACGTATTCTTGCTTCGTAACTGGCTGTTCCTTGTCCTCGGAGCTGTTATCCTCGTTGTTGGACATGTTGCCTCGTGTTGTGCTTTTATTCAAGAAGGCCATCGCTTCGAAATGCTTCCACGTCCCACAATAGTCTTCTACAGACGGGCCATATTTTTTAACCTCTTTCATGAACATGTCTCGAATATTTTTCCACTTCACTTTAAGGTGGTTTTCTGAAAAAAAAAAACAAAGAATTTGAAATTAATATCTTATTTAATATGATTTTTCCTAAGTTATTGGTTGTTTTATCTGGACTTTTTCTTATTTGTAAGCTTATAAACCTTTTTTAAAACAAGTGTTGTAAATTTATGTTGCGGAGAACTTTTCAAGCATTCATAAAAGACACAAAACAACTGTTTGTGATTAGCACAAAGTGTTGTCCCATGTGGGATCCGAACTTACAATTCTCAGCGTAGTAGGATGCGGCAAGGTAACCCTGTACACCACGGTTCACTCTACAAATACTAATGTTTATAGTTGAGTCATTTTAATTCAACTGAGTATTTACAGTTTTAAAGAAATAACTAGCATTCGTCAATATTAAAGAGACTATCTTAAAGACAACTATATATAAATAATTTTAAATGTCAGCAACTTTTATCTGTGCAATAGTGTAATGTGCTCAGATTACAAAAGAAAGTTTATTTTGCAATCTGAAATTATATGTATCAGGTTAGATAACTATCTGAAACTTTATCAGCAAGTGGTGAAACTGGCCCTTACGGTGTAATTAGTATAACAGTGACTTGAAAACAAAAAAAAACTCCGAATCAAATGTTTGTAGATCATAAATACATTTGTTCCAACCCAAGAAACAAACCATAGACCTCAGCTCCCCAAGCCAAATTGCAATCGTTTTAAAAAAAAAAATTGTTTTGATCACTTGACTGAGTGACACTAACAATGAAACAAGAGTATAGAGAAATAGTATAGAGAATGGAATACAAAACGGAAAACGTTTGCAACTTGGCTTGGGGGGCTGAGGTCTATATTTTTTCCCGGGTTGGAAAAAAATATGTATTTATGATCTACGAATATTTGTTTCGGAGTTTGGATGTATTCTATGTTTTAATAAATTGGGCGTACATTTCTTTGTAGTACTGAGTTGTCATATAACAATATTTTCAAAGCATTACACTGCAAGTAAACTACTACTCAACATTTAAACTTTTTTACATTGTAAAATGAACTAACATTGTCATTTTTAATTTTTTAAGAACTAGTAGCGCCATCTATATTGCAAAGACTGCACTAGTGAGTACCGTTACAAAACAAGGGTATTGTTATACTAACCAGGCATGTGAAGCAAAGCCGATATCTCCGACCACGCTCGAGCCGTATGATATCTGTTGTTGTAACGTTCGTGGTCTACATCCCACAGACATTCTCGTTTCTTCACTTCTCTTATGAGTACCTTAGCAGTTTCTTCAGAAATTGTAGTTCTTCGTGGCATTGTGTCGTTGGTTTGAAGGAAATTTGAAAGTAAAACCGCGTCGCGTTTCAACGGTCCGCGCGGCGAGAGTACACCGCGGCAACTGGCGTCTCGCGACCACGCGAGCGTTGCTGACGGCCACGTCTAGCAATCAATGTATTCGTAAGGCTTGCGTCAGATGGTGCGGTTTGTACTTTGTGTGCAAGCGCTCAGTGTACAGCAAACTCTATTAAAAGAGCTACAGCCTTTAGCGACACAAAATTGTGCGATTATGTCGTCGAAGAAAAGCTCTTTTAACTTACTAACTACATTAAAAAGGTAAATTAAAAAGGTTACGATACCTTCTATTTTCCGACGTTTTGAACGGGTTATACCGGTTTACAGTAAAAAACATGAGTATGTGTAAAACTCGCAAAGGTCTAAAAACTGTAACTACGTACAATTGGAAATAATAATTATATTGTGATTTTCAATATTCCCATTGTTTTATTTTAATTAGTGTTCACGGACTAAAAAAAATCCACCTCTGATTTGTTTCGGCATTTATTGTCAGATTGAGTTGCAAATGCTGGTGACTTCTAGCTGTAAAGTTCCACATGTGAAAATACCTGTAAAATAAAATATTTACTTATAAAAATATACGAGCGTTACTACCTTATAAAGAAACTATTCGAGTTTCCTATATTTTATCACGTATATGGAACGAAAATTAAATGTTTCAGTTCTTAAGTTAAATTACAATTATTATGAGTGTTTATTAGTATTCACGAGGAATTCTTTTTTAAGAGCGCCGAGATGGTCCGAGGTTTACTATGGAAACTTCGGTTGGTTATATACAAATGTTTAATTTATGTATGTTCAAGTAAATTATACAGCGCACTTATTATTTACAATATATATAGAAGGTGCAAGAAGAAACGGACTATGTACACGATCTAATAATAATTACAATAAATAAAATATACCATAGGCGTCGCGGACAGAGAAGTCTCTTCTTCTCTCGATTTTTTAATTCACCAAAAGTCACACATGACGTTTTACTTTCTTCCAACTTTCATAGAGATGAAATGAGGTGAAGGAAGAAAAGAGTATGTATTGAATTTAAAAATCGAGAGAACAAGAGACTTCTCTGCTCGCGACGCCTAAGGAATATTTTATTTCTTGTAACTATTTATTAGATCGTGTACATATCCAATCTTCTTAGCACCTTCTAAATATATTGTAAATAATAAGTGCGCTGTATAAATAAACTTATTTGTACATAACCAACCGAAGTTTTTTGTACTATAGTCGTCACAAAATAAGAAGCCCGGTTTGACAGTTGTCTTTATAACGACGCTGGCTCCTCTGTCACGTTTTGCTGTGAACGCTATGGTTGAAAAAACAATATACATTCTATAATTGAGCTCAATTTATTTGATCCTGAAATTCACCTGTTCGTAAACTCATACTTAAATCATTTTATTTATCGTCCAATTGAAAGTATTATTTCCTGTATAAACGTTTCCCAGCCTAAATATAATAATATTCCAGTCATTAGACTCCATTAGAGCTGTCTGTATTGTTGATCAAGGCGCGCGAACGGCGCGGGCGAACGTTCAGGCGAGCGACGTTGCCGCGCTTAGCCATTATATCGCAGATATCTCGAATGAGCCGAAAGCAGTTGTGGTACAGCCTGTGAGAACTATTTTAAATTATATACAAGTAGTAATTGTTGTCTATTATTGGTATTTCAAATGAATAATGTAAATATTTGTATCTAAATTGTAATATTGTATTTATACTAAGTTAAAATCTACGTGAACGGTTTAAGTATCTATTGTAATATATGTATATAATAGATAAGTTTATGAATAGTTTATTTAGAAAATCTTTGTTAAGTATATATTATTACGATAATAATCACAAATAATATAGTTCTTTATTATTTCAAATTCAATAAAACAGAGTCGTGCGGTCGGTAACGTCAACATCAGCTCCGTCATTTTAATGTCTTAAAAATAGATAAATTTGTAATTTTTCCATAAGCAAAGTGAATTCGTGTTAAAAATACTGCCATAAACAAGTGAAACTGTTATCTAGTATTTATAAGAACTTTTAAAGTTATAAAAAAATAATCAGTGGTGAGTGTGAGCGAGAGTTTCCAAGTCTAGAAAATCAAAATTGGAAGTATATAAAGCGTACTAGTAAACTCTAATCAATGCAAATAGTGATAAACATAGTAATCTCATTATAAATAAATACCATTAAAAATAATAACTCATTAAAGTGAAAGTGATTAAATTCCCAAAGATCAACAGTTTTAAAACTCAAGTTGTAAGTTGTACACTCAAGAACAAACGACCCAAACCTCTAACGGTCAAATCTATAAAACAGATGTCCAACAGATGTGGACAGTGTAGACAAAAGAACTGAACCTGTGATCGTCGTCAACGTTGCGTCAGGATCTTTCTAAAGTAAACAATTGATACTTTACTCAAAACAATTAAGTATTTAGAATGAGTTTCTTTGAAAATATCACATTTCGTCGAACACAACCCACAAACATGAATGACAGCGACCTAAAAGTTTTGCAACAATCAAATGACACAGTTACAAGTTTCCCTGGTATTTCTGACGACGAGGATGATGAAATAATACAATTAAGAGAACAAGTCAGGAAACTTACGCTGGAACTACAGAATGCCATCAGCAAAATAGAAAGTTTATCCTTAGACAATAGCAAACTAAAAACAATAAATGATGATTTGTCAGAAAAAAACGAATCACTTTTAAAGAAAAATATATCGAGTCCAAAAATACGTAAACAAAATAGTATTAAAAAAAAGCAGGAAACACAAGTACAAGACAAGAAACAAGCACAAACAGAAAATGTAAACACTAAAAATGCAACAAACAACGCATCAAAAAAGGTAATTAGCAACGAAATAATAAACACTACGAAAAGCCCGATCACGAGGAATAAACTATGTCTCATAAGCACGAATAATAGAAATAGATTACTTAATTTAGCAGAAAATATAATAATGGACACTGACTTATGTCACTATATTACACCTCAAGGCAATACACAGCAGCTGCTGAAGGGACTGAAAGAAAAGTTATTGAATTTTACTTTAAATGACTATTGTGTAATATTGATAGGCGAAGAAGATTTTAAAACTACTAACACATACTTCGACATTGTTTCACTTCTTAGAAAGGTATTACTAGAAATAAAACATACTAATGTAATTATTTGTACACCAACATTTAAGTACGCCTATTATGCAAATGTGTACAATTCAAGGGTAGAAACATTTAATAACCTATTGTATTTAGATATATTAACACATGAACATGCTTATTTCTTAGATACCAATAAAAATTTAAAGTGTGACTATAGTATGTTTGACAAACGCTACGGTGTTATAAATGACTTTGGATTTCAAACAATTTTTAATGACATTTATAATATGATTGTTGGCATAGAAGAATATAATTTTAATAACATAGCTTTTAATGATTCTAACATAAGCGCTGAGGCTATACCCAACGATAAATGTAAATTAAAAGATAGTGACAGCGAGTTTTTTCGTCTGTAAACCGCTATATGTGTTGCATCAGAATATTGCAGGCTTAATATCTAAATCTGAGGCGCTTACAGTTTGTCTTACTGAACTTTCAAACAAAAAACAAAATGTTGACGTGATTTGTTTAACTGAACATTTTATTATGTCAGGCTATGAATCTCATCTTGATATACCAAATTATTATTTGGGCGCATGTTACAGTAGGCAGCTCAGTAAAAGAGGTGGAGCTTGCATATTAGTTCAAATGGGCCATATGTACAAAGAAATACTAGAGCTTAGTTCATTATCAATTGAGGGTGTTGTCGAGTGCTGTGCGATAGAGCTCATTGAATATAAAATAGCAATTATATGTGTTTATAGGAAGCCGAAGGCAAACAAACTAAATATATTTTTTGAAAGATTTGAACAAATGCTAATTAATGTAAACAAAAAAAAGTATACAAATATAATCATAACTGGAGATTTCAATATTGATGTTGCGAAAAATGGCATTGCAACTCGAGAATTTAAACACATACTGTCAAACTATGGCCTAGAACTTGCAATAGATAAACCAACTCGACTTAAAAGCCAAACATGCATAGATAACGTAGCACACAACTTTCATAAATCTTGTAGAACTGAAGTAATCGAATTTGATCTATCTGACCACACAGCGCAATTATTGGAAATCCCAGTAAAAAATAAATGCATTTTAAAATATTGGCGTAAGAGGCAAAGAAACTTTTCTCACGAAAACATCAGAAAGTTTGTTAGTTGTATAAAAAAAATAACATTTTCAGAAGTATATGAGACCAATGATGCAAATGTAGCTTATGACTTATTTATAAAAGAATTTAAATTATTTTACGACCTTTGCTTTCCCTTACGACATATTACTATTCACGTCAATAAAAAGCCAGCTTGGATATCACGTGGCATACAAATTTGTAGTAAAAAGAAAAGACAACTTCTGTGGACATATAGGCATAAACGTTCACAGGTAAATTATAATAAATACAAAAATTATGCAAGAATATTTAGAAAAATCATAGCACTTACTAAACGTGCCCAAAATTGCTACAAAATCAAAACATCGAATAATAAGAGTAAAGCTGCATGGCAAATTATTAATAGGAATAAATTGAATATACCTAGGAATATAGAAAAATTACACGCTGGTAATAAATACATAACTAATCCCATAATGATTGCGAACACATTCAATGATTATTTTGTTGAAAAAGTTACACCAATATCGAATTATAAACACAGAGTAACTACCAAATTAAAACACAGTAAAGATTCAATGTTCATGCAGCCATGTTTACCAATCGATATCTTTAACATTATAAATGACCTCAAAAACACAAATAGTGTGGGCAAAGATGAACTAACTACTAAAATAATCAAATCAGTAGGACATCTGATATGTGAACACCTTTGCTTTATTTTAAATTTATGTATAGCTAACGGGGTGTACCCGGACAATTTGAAAACATCGATAATTAAACCTCTTCATAAAAAAGGCGATAAAGAACAAATTCAAAATTATAGACCCATCGCACTAATATCGATAATTTCTAAAATCTTTGAAAAATACATTTACAAACAGATTTATACATATTTAGAAAAAAAATGTATTCTTTGTCGCGAACAAAAGGGATTCAGACAAAATATGACAGTAAATATGGCTATTTACGATTTTCTTCAAAATATAATGATTAATATCGATAAAAGGACACCCGTATGTGCTGTGTACTGTGATATGACGCAGGCATTCGATTATGTTGATCATATTACCCTACTTAAAAAATTAGAATGTTATGGAGTGAGAGGCAACATCTTAAAGCTGCTTGAATCTTACCTATCAAACAGAAAGTAAGTAACAGCAATCTCGAGGATAGATAAAAAGAAAAAAGAAGAATTAACACATTTATCTAATGAACGCTATGTAACACATGGGGTACCACAAGGTAGCGTATTGGGTCCTCTATTATTTATCTTGTACATTAATGACTTACCAAGTTTTATTACACAACCTATTACCCTTTTCGCTGACGACAGTACATTGACCATAGCTTGTAATAATATTGACACCTACCAAAGTGACATTAGTAATTGTATATCCTCTATGATCTCTTGGTTAAATGATAATAATTTGAAAATCAATTTGAATAAAACTAATATAATGCATTTCAGTCAGCGTATAATTCCTCTATCACATATAGATATAAAATATGATAATTGTAAAATAGAGAATATCAATACAGCAAGGTTTCTTGGACTTGTGATAGATACAAAACTCAATTGGAAAGCTCATATAGAATATGTTAGTAATAGAATAAGTAAATCTTCATATGCACTATATAAACTTGCCTCATCAGTTAATACTGATACACTGCTCACAGCATATCATGGTCTAGTTGCATCCGTTTTAAGATATGGTGTGATATTCTGGGGAAATTCTCCTAACAAAGACATTGTTTTCAAAGTTCAAAAACGTTGTATCCGTGCTATGTTTGGACTAAAAGTAACAGACAGTTGTAGGCCATACTTCGTAAAACATCACATTTTAACTCTCCCAAGCCTATATATTTTGGAAATGTGCATATTCGTGAAAGCAAACCCTACACTGTTCCCTCGCCTGGCAGACGTAGTGAAGCGTAACAGGCGTGACGACAGTAAGCT
The DNA here is from genome assembly GCA_932526445.1 of Phragmatobia fuliginosa. Classification (NCBI taxonomy): domain Eukaryota; kingdom Metazoa; phylum Arthropoda; class Insecta; order Lepidoptera; family Erebidae; genus Phragmatobia; species Phragmatobia fuliginosa. Next base: position 1,804,623 of record OW052066.1, on the reverse strand, counting down.
CTGTTCGCACACCGCTAAAACTGCTCTTATGGGTAATAGTATTTTTTGCATGGCTCCTAAAATTTTTAACAAGCTACCACCACAGTACAAACGTCTCAATAAAAACATTTTAAAAATTAAACTTAAGGAAATATTCATAAAGAAAGCCTATTATAACATTGAGGAGTTTTTGACTGATAATATTGTATAAATTAAGTCTCGTAATTATTTTTGTGTGTGATTGTCACTTTATAATCCTCATTTCTACAGTAAGAAATACGACATTTGTATTTTTTTTATTATTATAGATATTTGTACGCCAGTTATGGCAAAACATGTTTATAAGTACTATACCATATTTTGTTTATACCATGACATCTTTCTACACATGTTTTATGCAAATAAAATTATCTTTATCATCTTATCTTATCTCATATTTGTAACAACGCCATCTAGGTGTTAAAATTAATTTTAAGTAGACCACTTGTGTATAAAATCATGTGTATTTGCTACAGCGCCATCTAGTTAATATTGATTATACTAGAGCATTAATGAAATAGTCAAAGTTCTAATAAATATTGCTAGATGTCACTAACAAAAAGAAACAAATTTTTCGTCCGTCTGCCCAACGTGGTATAGTAGCCCAAAACCACTTTTTTAAGGAGAGGCCTATTTCCAGCAGTGAACTGTTAAAGGCTGTTGCTGATGATGAAGTATAGTCGACACTATTAACATGACTGTTGAAACTTTATTGGTAATGTCGACTGCACTTCAGACGCTAATTATACTGCTGCAACGAGCAACGTGTAATGTTAATTGTCAGGGTTTTTTAAAAATTGTTTTTGGATAACGTATTTGTCTTTCTTAGTACCTGTTGCTTTCTGCAATAATATTGACCCTAGGATTGCTGAACTTCCTGAAGCTTTCAACAGTAATATTAGCCCTAAAATTGTTGAACTTGTTCACAAGATGATTAAAATATACATTAATTCAAAATTCACCTGTTCAGCTTTCTAAAATATTATATAAAAAAAAAAAAAAATTTGATCATTCGTGGTTTGATTACCATCCACCTCAATTGTTCCTGCTAAGTGCTAAGAAAAAGAACAGAAACAGGTAAGGATCCACTGTGTTACAGGAATGAACCGATTTTACTTTATTATTTCTTGATTGGTTACAGCGTGTAGTGAGGGTCGAGAGTACGGAGGTTCACCATCTATTTTCATGACTTGAGTGTCGAAAAACTGACTAAGATCGAAAATATTAAGATATTTTTGTGCAGCTGTTGTCGGGTGTAGTTAGAGTAAGCTCTAACTACACCCGACAACAGCTGCACAAAGAAAAGGTTAGCTCGAAATAAACCTTATATGTACTGAACCTTTACAAAACTGGATTCGGGTAGTTTACCGTATCGGAACCCTTCTTTGGCTAGGGTTCCTGTTAGCTATCAAGGCTGATAGGTATTCAAGGTAGTTTGGTGAGCACAATAAAAGTCAAAGTTATGTTCACATTTTATTTAGAGACATTGGTATAAAATATATGAGATATAAAACAGCACAGTCGTGATAAAATTAAAATATATCATTATATATACGATATTATAAAACTTCAATATCTTAAAATCAACATTTTAAAATTTAAGATTTTCATTACTAGACGTGGGGTAAACAAATGGGGTCAATTCCAAATAAAAATAATTATATTTACTTTTTTTTTACCACGTAATTTGACCCCTAGAGAGACTTAAATACAATATAAATTAATTGGAGAAAAAGCGTACAACCAAATGTTTTATTCACTGTGATATTATTAATAATAATATTGTAAGTAAGTATAATATAAATATTATGCCAATCGAAACACAAACTGCTGGGAACTGTTGTGTATTTTAAAACTATAAAAACAAATTTATACTTTTTATACTTTTATATTTTACGAGTTTTTACGACTATTTCATCGCAGTAAATAGAACATAAGTGTGGGGATAAAAACGAGAAGGACTTTGGGATTGGATCCGAGAAGGCATGTATGAACGGATATGATAACATTAATTACACATATGTACTTGAATGATCATAATATATTGATATATCCTAAACACTAACTAATCAATGCATTCCACATTAACATATACGGTTATACGGCGATAAATTGATTGAGAGCTGCCGCGGAATGTTTCATACAAATACGTTGTCAAAGAATATTAAATGAGGTCAAATTATACATATTAATTGGCTAAATTATTTGGCAAATATGTGAAGTCGAGCCACAGACTGCGATTATGCAAATGTTGTAAGTCACCCTGCGACGCGAGTCACCTACGATTTCGAGAAAGTGACTGGCGTCGGATGGATGCACAGTGACAGGATCCAAGACCACGATGGTTGGCGCTCCTTGTTCGAGAGTGGGTAGGTGGACTATGTAAAGTCTCAAAATTAAAGATTTCGTGCCAATGTGGTGCGAGAGATAGGTAAGACAAACGACTTCACACAAAACACTGAGTAGACGAATTAAGATGAATTAGTAAGTACGTAGGTACGATCGCAATACTTTATACGAGCAACTAATACTGGTTCGTATTTCACAAGACAAAGGCGATAATTACGAAAACATTTAGAAAATACAGAAATTTACCAAATAATAAAGTTATAAAGCCGGTCAAAAAAATTGCGCTCGTTGCTCGGCAGACACATTCAGGGATAAGGTCCATTTTATTGCCTTTAACGTAATGGAATCTTGTAGTATCAGAAACGCAGACTTTTTAAAACATAATTTGTTCGAGAGCGTAATTGTATTCCATCTGCAAAAAAGTATTGACAGAGTTTCTGATAACATTACATTTTTTCGACAAATAAGGTAACATTTTAATATTACAATACATATAATACAATATATAAAAGAAGTAAAAATGTGTTTATAATTTTGCTACAATTTTACATTTAGAGCATACGAGTATCTTTATACGTAAATGCAAATTAACTAATTTATTACAAGACTTAAAAAATAATAACAGTATATAAAAATTTGCAAATTTAAGTACATTATATGTCAATTACATAAATTCCTTTAATTCATATTCTCAATTCGCGATTTACAATCATATGAAAAAGCTTCAATAAAATATTAAAATACAAACACAACTTTTATATAAAATTCGTATGGTCAGACCATATTAACTTTGGCACGGCAATTTATTCAAAGAAAATAGCTAATCATTTAACAAAACTTATTATAATGTATATCAAATTCAAATTATTAATTGCATTAACATTATCAAATGTTATAACAATGTAATTCGGCTATGACCAACCGAAATGCTTCCTTCCATTATAAACTGGCATGCTATGTATGGCAATTATTGTTTTGATGTCAGTGCCCTCACTAAGAACTAGTTCAAAAGCACTAGACTCCAACCCGACAAGTCGCCTGATATACTTTAAGGGTTAGTTTCTCTGATATACTTCCTGATTATTAGACTATTTTGAACTTACCTGAGAGATATATAAAGATCGGTGTTACAAGAGACATAATAATGTCAGGTAATCATGTATCAATTGGGCCTAAATTAACATCGAACCAGTTTATTTTTATATGTTTTCAAAGCAGCTCCTTCAACTGTACTTGGAACAAAGCATTTGGTTTTTTCAGACAAATATATATATATACAAATATATATATATTTAATAAAGCGTTACTAAAAAATAAACCGTATCTTTGGCAACATTTCTTAAGCGAAATTCAGGCGCTAAAGCTCATTTATGCAGATTTAAAATAACTTTGTATCAACATACGCTAACATTACCAGTTATATTATGTACAATAACACTAATTTCTTCTTATTCTAAACATCGACGAACGTAATATTATAATATATGGAATTATATATGAGAACAACGGATGTATGCCGATTGTTCGAACTACTAGAAAGTGTAATAATATATCAACTTGACAAATCTCAAATAGGGACGTTTGACGTTTGGACTCACACTTAGCAGAGCCTGCAATAACCAGAATACTGATAAAAGTATTTGTACGTATATATTACTGAATACGTAATTAATGGAAAATGTACACTCAACCTTAGAAAAGGTGGTCAAAATCACATGTGTGATAATTTCGGAATGCTGGTACAAATTCTTTTGTTAGAATTCGATATAGTTAGAAGCATTCGTCAGTTGTTCCCATAACTTAAATAAACACTCATTAAAGACAGACACAATTACAACATGCAATGTCTTCATTATCACTTTAAGCAAACTAAAACTTATAACACAATTTCTTTCATAAACATCGTTCGGTGATCGATTATAAATCTGTGTTAATTTAATGCATATAGCTCTCTCAGATTGTCTTTATCTCCGAAATTTCAAAAATATCGGTGTTTATGCATTAACTTCCACATTTGTTTATTCCATTTTATACCGAAGATCAAAACAATAAATTATAACATATAATCATTAATTAAAAATAAATTTTACTAAAATACAGAAAAGCGTCCTAACATTCCCAATAACATACGTAATTGAAAATTCTGGACCAAGTATTGGACCCCGAGATGGTAATGAATTAAATCTGTAACAAATAATTAATTAATAATCGATTTACACAATTGTTTTATGTAATTTATGTAAATTGATTATCATCAAATGAAATAAGTTGAAAAAAAATGTAAAAAAATAATAATTTATGTGAAATTTACTTTAGAACACTCTTCTCAGTCTCTTAGGATAAAAGTTTCAAGGTAAACAAAAGAAAAACATAAACAAATCTCTACTGATATTTTTAAATTTGATATTATAATGATATCCCACATACATATATATTATAACTATAGAAATATTATATGACGATAACTGTCTATTCAAATATTATGTTTACTTATGAACATCGAATACACAACACCAAAAGTACACAAACAGCTATTGTAGTTTTTTTTTATTAACAGTTATAATTTGAAATGTATTTGTCTACACAGTTTTTTTTTTATCTTATGTAATTTTACATATACTGGAGTGAAAGACAAAGTTCAAATTCGGTTTGAGTCTACCTTAATATGATGACTATTAAGTACCATAGACATGCATGATTGAATTATTAAAAACACTATTCCTTACACAGATGGGATGAAAAGAGTGAAAGAAGTATCCATGTCTCACATGTCTGCATGGATTTTAAGTACTAATATATTTATCATAATATTTATAGGCGACTGTACATGGTCTTATACATGTGTTGTAGTAAGTGCTAAATAATGTTTTTATAATGTTTCGTTAAAATGCATTTTGTTTATATTCTCTGTTCACGGACGGTAAGGCGTTTGGAAGTTTAGATATTGTTTTAAAAGTATTTTTATTATGAAAGTTTGATTATGTAAAGAAATTAAACGTTAGGATAGGAATTACAAATTCAATTTTTAATTTTTTGTAAATTTTTCGAAAATATATGGCATATAAATTATAAATAGTTCCAATTCTAAAATTTTGACGATTCGTAGAATATGATGTAAGTATTATGTCAGATGTGAGCTGCTACGGTGTGATAGGGTGATAGGTTCTAATTAAAATGATATGTAATACTGTATATTATAATACATACAAAAGATAATAATAATGTAGATAAATTACAAAATATGTACAAGATAACATTAGAGCAAGGATACGTGAGGACAGACCAAGAGTTACATTTATAAATAATTGAGAGAAAGTTGCCGAAATAAGCCGCCAAGGTTTCAAAATGGCGGCATATTTTGTGGCGATAGACAAAATTAAGTAGAATCAATTAAGAATAAATTTACAAATAGAGTATTAAAAATCTAAGACTAGAATGTTGAAGTAACGTAATAAGACTTAGGTATAAAAAAATAAATCGTAATTTGATTTTTATTTCAGGTAAAAAAAACATTTTAGTGTAGTAGACTTACTTTTTTTAAATATGAAAAGGAACGAATACATGATAAAACTTTAAATCGAGTTGCTGGTATGAAGTTAGTTTGATAAAATAATATTTATACATTAATAACTTCAAAATATGAAGATGGAAATATTTGAATATTTTTCTACTATATGACAACTGGTGTATCAATTCCACATACGTATATATCGTTAATTAAAACAGCTCTATTACATATTTGAAATAAATTTCAATCTGTCATGTTTAGTTGGCGGTTTAGAATGATTCTTGAATTTTCACTCTGAAATTTGAACTCGGAATCGAAATATTCTCTTGTACGTAGACAGTGTATGGAAACGACCATTGTCAAGAGAGATAAACTCTTAATTACACGAGTTATGAACGGGAACATCGAAACGTATACGACAAATATGTGTTGCGGAAAACCGCCCATTCAATGTTATTAGACAGCGTTACAACACGAACATTAAGGTAGGTATACACTAGTGGTCAGGACTTAGCTTAAGTGTCGCTAGCGGCAGACGGCTGCTTGACAAGATCCATGTCGCGGCCAACGCTAGCTTGGGCCTTCAGCTTCGGTTTCTGCTCAGACTTCACCTCGTGAATAACCTTGTCGTGTCCTGTCTTATGTTCCTGACCGCCCTTATGGTCGTGACCTCCCTTATGGTCGTGTCCTCCCTTGTTCTCGTGACCATGACCTCCCTTGTGGTCGTGGTGACCGCCCTTGTGATCGTGCCCGCCTTCCACTGTGCTGACTCCGTTCTTGTGCTGTGTTGGCGGTTCCAGGTCCTCTTCGGCTTCTTCGCGCATTTTCCGGTTGTACCAATGCAGACAAATGCACCTGGAAATGTGATATTTAACTAGTATTAGAACCTATTACTGGTTTGCGTATTTAATGTCCTGCATGAGTTGTATTTGGTTTATTAATATTCTTGTTAAAAGATACAATAAAATTTTAACTCAAAGTAGTTTAAAGTTTTAGTGACTGTTTAATGTTTTGTAATCCTTGGAAGAATTTGGTTAGTTTTTATCACATCCTTCTCATTCATCCGTTTGTTGGTACCAAACAGCTGTGATATTAAATCTAGCAGTGATGGTGTACATTTCCAACCACAACCGACATCTGTACCCAAAAAGCGTAAACGACTTCTTTTGCTTTTTTCTCTCTGATGTATTGCATACCAGAGTTTTGGGACCAACCCCACAATAAATTACATTATTTTACATAATGTACCAATACATCTGTAATTTCCTTTGCCTATCATTTTTATAGTACACCATATACTATTGTATACTTTCATCCCATGTTTATCTTTATATCTCATGGTTGCCTGTAAGAGATTGCCTCCGAGCAACAAGACCGCCACGTGTACCTCCTTAGTTTCAAGTCAAAGTTGTAATAATCTGGTATATAATAAAGAGACATAAAAAATAAACAAATCTTGTTCTCTTTAATAAACTTGGCTTCACTATTGTGTACTATGCTTATACGTTCTTCATTGTCATATATTTTTATTCATAATGCATTTCGTTTCGATTTTATAAGCGTCAGGTCAAGGCTTAAAGCGCAGGCCCTAGCTCACCGAGCTACCTACCCTTTGAAAGATGTCTGAAATGTAGGTCATTGCACAGATTTAGTTAAACAATAGCTGCACTTGGTACTATTCAGAGTTTTTATAGTCGAACTATGCATCGTTGAACTTGCTTTGTTTGCGGTTCAAACAAAATTATTGAAGTGGGTAAATTAATTAGCACATTTTTCTTTGTAACGTTTGAGCATTTGAAAACTACAGCGCTTACCTCGCTCAAAAGTAATTTAAAAGTAATAAAAAAAAATGAAGCAGAAATACTTTCATCATCATCATCATCATATCAGCCGTAAGAAGTCCACTGCTGAACGTAGGCCTCCCCTATTGATAGAGAGATTTGTATTTCATCCATTTTTAAGGTGGAAATACTAACAAAGAGCTTTTTTAAGTAACATTGATATGCGATTAAAATTATTTAAATTTCAAGAACTTCAGCAGTAGATTTAATGCTTCTATTAGCACTGACGCAGGACGTAATATATTAAACATAGAATCCCAAGAACCAGAGTATTAGCTTTGTGTGCCTTTCGACGTATTCCACTTTTTAGGGGTCCGTTCAAAACCTGTGTAGTTTTGCCATGTCCGTCCGTTCGTCCGACAAAGTCACGATACCTTCCATACATGTACGAGTAAAGCGGGGATGACTTTTGTTCTCGCGTCTACCCCATCTAACATCAAAAAAGCAATATTTAAAATATATGTCTGTCTATTGCTTCCGACTAATCTCCGTAACGACTGGACCTTTTTGAACTTTCACTGACAGAAAGCTGACAAGGAATAACTTTGGCAAAAAAAGTACTTTTGTTGTTAAAAATACTAAAGTACACTTAACAAAAAATATTCTGCAATAGCAAAAAAACCATTTTTGCTATTGCGTGCTGTAAATATGCCTGCATGCTTCTGCAGTACGATGCTAATTGGATATTCTATGTATATATATCACTCCACGCGCATCTAAATATAGATTTATAAGTGGTGCCTTTCAGCGGGGATTAAAGGTATTGTTTTAGTCGACCAGTTCATTTAGCTAATTGGTCGGGGCCACTCCATCGCTAATCCTCCTAAGTGAATACCTCCACTTTAATTGAGACCTTGTTGACTACGATGAGTTTATGGCAAGCTTCAGATACCAGGGTTTGTATTAAACAATATTCAGTATTATCAAGCGTCAATAAACGAAACTTACGAAACTAATTTTCAAGATTTTTAATCGACCAGTAAAAAAATAGACCAATTTGAGTCCGACCTGCGCAGGAAGGATTACGTACCATTATAAATACATTTCAAGGGTCTTCCTATTACCGTTACTATTATTGAGCATAAACGAGCAAATATCACTTTTGTTCTACAGTAGCCCTGTAATAATGATTTAGCATTTGTTGTTATAGTGGCAACAGAAATAAATTCCTGCCTGAAAATGTCGTCTGCTCAGTTATCTTTGTTCTTGAAATACAGTCTGGTGACAGATAAGCAAACAAGGAAAGGGTAAATCATGACTATTACTCAGTAGTAGTAATAGAGTCCCGTTTTATCCTTTAGGTACGGAACCCTAAAAAGAAACAACTTATCCCTTGTAATATCAACTTGCCTAAAGAATATGGTAGCAATAATATATTAAGTAAGGTCTCATTGGTGACAAGATTTAGTAAAGAAGGAAGAAAATACGCAAGTAATAAAAAATACTACGTAATGCCGGATATTCACAATGAATAACTATGAGGCATGTAAAAAGACTAGCTCACTGAGTAGTCTAAAGAACTTTTTCTATAAAACGTAGTGTTTCCAGGGCAAAACTTTTCTATTTATAGCCATATAAACAACATGCTGTATTGTCCACTGTATATTTATTACTTTAGGGGTTGTGAACAAAAAAATCAGTTAGGAAAGATGCCCAACTTTAGACCTGAAATTTCGATAAACTGTCCCTTTACTAGGAGTCTTCTAATGTAGGTAGCCCTTAAATTTTAAATGACTTCTAAGCACTTAACTGTCCTTTAAAAGTTGGTGAAAATCTCTATAAGAGGCCCCTTAAATTTAAGAAACGTTGGTGAGAACGTCTATTAGCACCATTTTTAGGGTTCCGTAGCCAAATGACAAATAACGAAACGCTTATAGATTCGTCATGTCTGTCTGTCCGTCCGTATGTCACAGTCATTTTTTTCAGAAACTATAATACCTATATTATTGAAACTTGGTAAGTTTATTTGGGGTCGGCTACTATTTCAACCGGTTTTACCTGAATTTTAGTTTTTCCACGGAGCGACTGGCATCGGACCTCCGCAACCCTAAGGGAGAACTGAAATTCGAAGATTGAACTAGTTGTGAGTATATTTGAGGGCACTGACTTCCCAATAACGACTGCCATATATTTTCATGACAATCGCGACCGTCAACTTTACATACTCTCCGAGGCACGGGCGTGAATCACCGCCAAACTTCTAAACTCCGGTCTGCAATTAGGAATTTCCTAAGAAAAACACAAAAACACTTTTTGGCCTGACCCGGGGTTTGATCCCGAGACCTCTTGATAAGCAGTTACATATACTAATCACTTGACCAACTGAAACTGGACTACGATAGGCTAATGATGTATGAGAGAACTCACCTCAGCACAGCCCCAATGACTCCAGCTCCAACAAGAGCAGCGCCAGCTCCCATCAGATAGTAGCGATGTTGAGCTGCTTCCGCACCCGGGGACAACTGTACCAACCCCACCACCAGTACTACAATCCCCAGAAGCAAAGATCCCACTACTGCATGAAGAGCTGCCACCTGAATTTACAACCATAAAGGCCTAATAACACAGTAACTTACACGAACATAAAATACCAGGGTCAGCATATACTAGAAGAGCGCAATCTTCTAGCAGACACTGTTTACTGGTCATGCATACACATAGGGATCGGACTGGATCAACATCGATATTGGACACTTCTACATATTTAACACTGCCTACCACGATATTGCCATCTCCTGAGATATCTGATTTCCTGGTCATGCAGAACACATAAATAATATTAACTCGTATATATGGATACTTTAAATACGTAAAATAGATTAGACTTCCCAACATCATCAGTTCAAGCTTGTGACCCTGATCTACTGGAACTATGACCTTCGCTTCTTTCCTCTCCTTTTAATGTTACGTACTTTAAATATTCCTCTTCGATTTCCCGGGAGTGCTTGATTGATGCATTAGAATAACTAGACATGCCTATTAAGATACTGGGACAAACAATATAGTTCCTGAAAAGCCGTCAACTTATGTAAGCTTTTGAATATTTTAGATTTCAGAAGAAAATAGAGTAATTAAGATCTCTTATTTTGATCTCTTTTTGGATTAGTAATTATTGGTTATTTTTTTAACTTTGTTATTTTAATATGTTCAGATGAATGATCGTTAATAATGACTGATCGCAATGAGTTTTTATTTAATAAGTATTTAGATATATTATGTTCACAAGCGTTTCATGAAAGCAGGTATACGATAAAGTAATAGAGCCGTTTCAGCAGTTTTTGACAAGTAAAAAGCAAAACTGTCCTTACAATCACCAAGATTAACCCCTCAGTGAGGTGTACAGGGATTAAATAACAGATAATTACTTAGTTTCTATCATCCCTAACAATATTTTTAACAATGCGCATTATGATTAGTCGTTAAGCAGGCTTGCCACAACATTGTTTATTAAAAGTAACATTATTCATTTTGAGTAAATAAGTTCCTTCCTAAAAGCGCTTTTAAAAGACTTATAACAAGTTAGCTAAGCATAAATTGGGGAGCATGCACAACACAACAGCCTATCTTAAGCTGGGGAAGGAGAGGGTAAGTAGTAGGATTATAATGGGGTGATCATGATGATAACTCACTTCACTCACCCTGCCGCAAACATACAGTTCGTTTCTTAGACGGTGATGATCTGGCGAAGGAGTGGCGTCCGCGTCTAGAGGGCGGTTGATCTGTAAGGGCAGTTGTGAGGGCCTCCGTCCTACTGTTGTAGTGCCTCGCTTCTCTGCACGCCGGCGCTCGTGGCGCACGGCCACCGCTGGCATCGCGCCGATCATCTTCGCTGGAATATATGAATCAGACACTTCATTTTATGGTTTCCTGGTACTTGTTGCTACAAAAACTCATTATCTATACTACAAAAAGATTATAAGAATTTGTTTGTTTTGTCCAAAAGTAAAGTATGTGTTTATCATTGCAATCACCGATAATATTTCTAAAATATTTTTTCTTTGATATTTATATTGGTTAGTGTATCCGCGCGGTGATGGATTAAGAACACGGAATTTTTCCTTATCTTCCGGTGGATTTCGTAAGAGGCTACTAATTAAGCAAACTAACACTACAAAGAGAAGGAAAACTGGAAACAATGCCTATTCCGACCCGTACGAACAGGATTTCATAGTAGGGCAAAACTTCCTTTTAAGGAGAGGATGATGATTTAATTATAAATTAAGTAGAGAGTGTAAAACAATCTTAATATCGCAAGGAATAGAGTAGAGACTATAAACTTTTTTTTTCTGAATTTGTGAAAGAATGCTAAAACGCTGGCGTAGCTACTCTGAAATTCAAATTATGTAACTGAACAAACGTAATACATAAAAACAACTGCCCTTAATTCCGTCACGACATTCGGCTCGTCGTCACATTTAAATTCTCGATATCCCATGATTTGTAGTACTATCATAGAAACGAGACAGTTCCTTTGATGTACGCCTGTGATTTAACAGTGGGTGGGTTTTGCGGTCGTAAATATTGCAGTTTGTGCATAGATACGGTGCAGTTATGGCACTCATCAAAGTGATATGCTATGTCAAATATTTGCGTAGTTTAAATAGATAGTTCATTAAATTATATGAGCGTCATTTTGTATGCCGAGTTTCAATGCTACTCTGAGATAACTCTAGGTATTTTATTAATCGATCCCTTTCATTCCTTTTTGCACAAGTTTCTATACATCCGGAGCTGTCTATATATATTATTAAGTGGTTTATATGTCATCTGTTTATGTAAATTGTACTTAAAGTGTATTGTTTCTCGTGTATACATGGTGTATTTTACTTAAGCAAAATATAATATCATAAACAGTGTCCTGTATGTACACCTCCGCAGTCACTCCATTAGCTTTACATTATCCAAGATTGACCGATAGAGCCTTTCCAGGGTTGAAGTCCAAATGTGTAAAATTGTGAGAAAGTAACATAGTAAATAAATAAATACTTACGCCGCTGATTATCCCTTGGTTGTAATAACGACTGGAGCATATCTGTAACAAGAAGGTATTATGTCAATTTAATATTCTACACTTTAAGATACTTCCTTTCGAGGCGTAACTCGAGGATCTCGTAAAAGGCTGCCATAAACCTCACTTTTATGATACACCCTGTAAAGTGCTTGTGGTATACGAATACCATATATCATGAAATATATATTTCTTCTTTTTGCAGTATAAACTTCTTTGAGAAAGAAACAGTATGGCTGTTCAATTTTAATTTGTCAATGATTTCAAAGACTTTCGTCGTGGTGATAAGTAAAGGTGAAGCGACTACAAGATGGGTTTAAGCGATCATCTCTCCATTTTATATAGCGTTAAGTGTTGTGGATTCATATCCCTCACGTGACAATACTTTGTGTGATCATCAAATTGTTGTTCTAACTCTGGATGATCTTTGTGTTCGATTATGTATGTTAGTAAAGTCGCGCGCAACACAGAAATATTCCATTGAAGTTGTAAGTGGACGTGCTCTCCGAAGCAAAAAGGAGTCCTACCTAATAGGTTATAATTGATATAACTTGGGTAAGATGTTTTAATTTCCAAAGTGTTGTCGAGTCTCTCTCAAAAAATAAATATTGAAAGGGCCTCGATTTAATTTGATTTGAGCACAAATGGGCCGGTTCGACCGGGGTAGTGTTACCCTTTCACAGAAGACCAAAGTAAATTGACTTTGCTAAATTAGCAAAAAAGAAAACAGTGTTAGATTCGGATTGTTTATGGATTTAAGATTTGTGTTCCAAACTACCCTTAGATGTATTCATAGATACTTAAATTCGTATGAAGGTTTTCTGTAAAAAGAGATCAAGATATAAGACCACTTATTGTTCACCTATATTGAATTTGACACTTTTTTGTTGCTTTTGCTTTTTGGACAATGAAGAAATAAATAAAGCAAAATAAAAAAAATTGGTGGTGCTGGTATTTTGTTTTTTATTTCCTCTGGGTGTCCATGGGCGGCGACAATTACCTACCATCAAGTGATCCGTCTGCTCGTTTGCCCATAATCTGAAAAATAATAATATGCAAAAGCATCTTAATAGGCCGCCATTTTGTGGGTCACTATACAGCATTGTCTGCATTCAAAGTGACTCCAGTTTGCATGCTTTCCTTCAGGCAGAGTGGAGGAACTTCGACAGGTGCATATATAAAAAAGTTCGGTATATATAACGAAAAATAAAAATAGATAAAACGTGCCCACGTTGGCTACTCCATGTAGAATGAATGGCTGTACTTCAACAAGACTCAGTTTCAATACTTTGTCAGTTGTGCGTAGTTCGAGGCACTTCAATAACTTGTAGCTAAAATATTAAGCAATTCAGTATAATAAGCAGTTCCTGTTTACCGTAAGAACAGAAATAATAACAAATTTTCCTTCGTTCATCGTGTTTACATGTTTTGAAACATTAAATATGTTTAAACAAATTTGGAATGGAGGAAATAGCTTTGGTTATGCAGGAAATGCGACAAAGATTTAAACTAGAAGCTTTAAAACTAGAACCAGTCAGTGTTTTAGAATTATTGGCAAACATAATATATGCTTATTACATAGTGTATTTTTTTAAACTGCTTACGGGTGGATTAGAGTAGGCTACGTGTTACTGGCGATCTTAACTAGGACCTATGACCATTAATACTATAAAACTGTGAATTTATTTTGAACCCTAAATTATAGATATAACTACAAGAGTTAGGAAGAAGGTAGGAAGTGTTAAGACTCCGTTAACCTCCCACGCGTGGTGAAAAGCAACAAACAAATAGCTCTAAATATAGTTTTTATAAAGAATGTCAATGATACCACTCTGTTTTGAGCTGGCCCATTTATCCCACGATAAGAGATTAGGGGGCCTTTAAAATTATTGTTTTGAGGTCTTTGCTGTTTCTGTTAACTTGATGACGGAGGGTTAGTGTTTGTCACCGCTGTGCTTGAGGTATTACGTTCCGAGTTTAGGTGTTGTCTTGCATTTACAAAAAAAGAAATAAGTATGCTATCAGACGATCCAGCTAATCCAAACTCTACTTAGTTTAAAGTTAGATGGCGTTGTGCATCATATGTATGAAATACTTATTTTGAACCAGTGACATCCATGTCCTAGTGGCCTTTGAAGTACAGGATATAAACACAGGTATATGATCACAATATCGGCACGGCAGCCTCAGTTCCGTGTACGTAACCATTTTTTAGTTCCGTCCAAGTGCCATCAATTTTCATGTGAATCTGCTCGCTATTAACATATAATGATTGATGTGAAGTCCAGTATTTATGTAATTATCTACACATGAGTATATATTTGTGTGTCGATCGATAGTCGATTTTAATAGCTCGCAGGTGTACGTCAATAGTTCCGCGAAGATCCGTGTATTTTATTTACGCTGGCTATTTCTGATATGTGTTAAATACATGTTGTACGCAATAAAAAGGCCAGTCTTGTGTGTTGCTTCATCGATTTATGCTTATGTGACAGCTCGTCAATATTTTACGTCGGCCTATCATAATTTTAGAACTAGATTAGTGTTGGGGTGTAAAACTGACTGGATTATAACTTCTACATTTATTTTATTTATATTTCGAGCCTTTCAAAGTGGTTTTAGGGTGTCTGATTCAAAGGATGAGTAGAATCTAATAGTAGGATGAAAATAGGAGTATGAGCTGTATATAATGTATGTATATTTTTCAAAATATTAAGAATAAAGCCAAACCTACAGTTTTATAATTCCTTGTTAGTATTAGTTTACACACTATATTACTTATTCAAAATGAAATTTTGTGTTCCTTTTTTCAGTTCCCTCTAATCAAAGGCTCATCTTTCGAAAGCCAAGCTTTTTATCCTTGTTATAAGATTTGCCTTAACATCTTATCAAATATGCAATACTGTGAGACAGATCGGCTTTCTGAAATAATCACTTACGCTTCAGTGCCTCGATGTTTGAAGATCGGCGAAATGAGGCATTCTGTGACAAGCAGTGGAAGTTCTAAAATTTGATTTCAAAATATACATCTTAGGAATACAATCAATCGTTTTTTTTTATATTAGCTGCCAAAATGACTGTGCCCTGCCTGATGGAAAGCATGAACAGAATCCAGGAGTGGCAGCCACCGTCCTAAGTGCCACAGCGGACAGTGCTGAACGGTGATACACATTATGGCGGGCTAGTAAGATGCTTTTTCACGCCTCGCTTGAAGGACCCGGGGTCATAGAAGGAAGGAAACACATGCGCTGGTAGAGAGTTCCAGGTTTTAACTGCTCGGCACATAAAGGAAGAGTCGAACCGTTTGATTCGAGAGCGAAAGTCAACTACTCTGAAGCGGAGGCTTTGCTCAATGTCTGCTAGCTAGCATAGGCTGTAGGGTGTCCCAAGGGCTAACATATCATTGATATGCAGAAGAAACAGTGTGAGATATGTAAAATATGCATATGCATATATATTTGACGTCTTTCTCAAAAACATTTTTTTTGCCAAGTTATTTTTAAATGTATTAAGTATGTGTAAGTACCATTTCGTATTTATAAATACTAGCGCCATCTTTTAAAATTACTTGCCACTATGGAGACCATACATTTTTTTGAAACTTGCAGATATGTCGTTAAGGTGCATAAAAATGTCGTCAAGTTCGGAATTTTTCACCATTTTAAGCAAAATATAGCAAACTATTTAAAAAAATAATTGAAATGGTTTTTTTTCAATATTTTATTTAAAGGTGTCATACAGTCACCTACCCCCCCACTTGCCGATGGACGTTGAATTTCGGGACACCCTGTATATCTACGCATCTTCGTATACATCTCTTTCCAGTCATGCTCGTCTCTTATAGGTCTAATCATGATATTCCTATTTTATCTTCGGCACACCAGAAAAATACATATTAAAAAAACCTTATTGGTTACTTAGTTTCGGAGTTGATTGTGAGCTATAACGTGACATCAGAAATATAGAAGAGGTACCTAACTAGTAATTATAATTCGGTAGGTTTAATATATACGTAGGCCGCCGCGCTGTTTAGTGGGTAGACCGTCTGCCCGGGACTCCCACACACGCCCTTCGTTTACCCCACAAGGGCATGACGCGAAAAGTATTCCCCGCGAAAAAAAGAAATAAGGTTAAATGATACGTACAAAAATAGGACAAAAAAAACAATAATAATCTTTTTATTTGTAACTTGACGTGTTTATTTTTACTTTTCATAAAAAGCTATTTTAAGTTTCATAGAGTGTTCTGACCTTTTTCGCAATGTACTTATTTCTTTGAATTTCCATTAATAATAGGCTATAAATGGCCTAATTCCATGAAGCTTTTCTACACCTTTTATTACTACAAGTTCGTAATATATTATGATTTATTTATTTATATTTTACTAGCTTTCGCCCGCGTCTCCGCCCGCGTGTATGTCGGTTATCGCCTATGTCCTTTCCCAAGTTCAGTTCTATCTTCATACCAAATTTCATCAAAATCGGTTCAGTGGTTTTGGCGTGACAGCGTAACAGACAGACAGAGTTACTTTCGCATTTATAATATTAGTAGGGATAAGCTAATAAAGCTCAGGATGACATCGCACTTGAAAAAATCTAATAATGGAACGTGTCGCCTTACCAGGCACTCAGACATATAATAGAAGTAACCTTGATTTTATCCTAAGGTCGTTAGAACAATAATTTATTTCTCACTATCGAATTATTCAGCTATAATTTATTATTTAATTTACTAGCTTTCCGCCCGCGGCTTCGCCCGCGTGGAATTAGTTTATATCGCGCGACACGGTATGGGTAGATTAAACAATCTTACATGATTTTATGTTTGATAATAAGGAACTTTGACACAAACTTTTGTCCCCTATTTCAAACCCTTCTACCTTTATTTTAGCGATAAAAAGTATCCTATGTCCTTTCCCAAGTTCAGTTCTATCTTCATACCAAATTACATCAAAATCGGTTCAGTGGTTTAGGTGAAAGCGTAACAGACAGACAGACAGACAGAGTTACTTTCGCATTTATAATATTAGTAGGGATTATATATATTTACAATAATTTATTTCTCAATATCGAATTACTCAGCTAATCTTCTTGCATATTCCGCTGTCTAAAGCAATGATTAATTTATGGAAAGACTTGTAAGTAAATTATCTTGGCTCTTGGCTGTCTTGGCTTGGTTTCGCTACTCTATTGTTTTTTTCATAATACATATAAAGATTATCGTAGATCTTTGAACAGAATCGAATGATATTAATAAATATTTTTCAAAACCAAGACACGTATTGTAAGAAAGATAAATAAGTCAATATTTATTTCTGAATAGATAGATTTGAAATTGTGAAGTATAAATTCGGCAAACGTAGTGTAGGACGCAAACAGGCCAGGTGGAGTGACGAGTGCGTGATTAGAGTGGTGCATTGGGGGTATTCTCTGTTCAGCAGTGGTCTTTAATAGGCTGATAATAATGATGATATAAATAATATCATAACTTTGAAAGTCTGGTACGATTTATGGTAAATCTGTCACAGATTTCAATAATACTTGGTACGGAACTGATACACAAGCAGGCGGAGACGCAAGCAAAAGCTAAGTAATTATATAACTTCAGAGATATTTCTCGAATATTCTATTAGTTGTGGGAAGATTACCTAATGGCTACTCAGACAGCAACTGATCTATAAACGCGCAGACTCGTTTCACACAGGAAATTGACACTTAGCTTAAATGTATTTCTCACTGAGGGGAGTTTGCCTGCGTACAGTTTATTTATGAGGTTTATTATATAAGATAACAAAATAATTGATGATTGGCATGTTTAAAAACATTTTTTTCCGATTCTTAATCAAGGTAGCAGAGCCATTTTTCAAGGTAGTAAAGTCATCTTTCAAGGTAGTAAAGCCATCTTTCAAGGTAGCAGAGCCATTTTTCAAGGTAGTAAAATCGTCTTTCAAGGTAGTATAGCCATCTTTCAAGGTAGTAGAGCCATGCTAATTTTAGCACGAATAGGTCGACTCGATCGGAGTGGTACTACCCTCGCATAGAAGACCAACATAAAATGATAGAGCAATAATGCTGTTGGATTTGAGTGCGAGACTGGAGGCCCAATAATGCAGAGCAGCTCATTAGGTCGTCATGATGTGTTCATCATTCTTGGATTGTACTTCTTTTTCAGGCAGAGTAGAGTCACTTTTCAGACCCATTTAGAAAAAAAACAATGAATATTTTACTTCCAGACTAAGCTGAGTTTGTAGTGTGTTTAGCAGACAACTTATTTAATTATTATTTTTACCGTAAATACATACATATATGTAATTTTGTGTTTAGAAATATTAGACATATAACATTAAATGTTCAAGCACATAAAAGTTTAAATTGAACGGTAATCGAACCCGCTACCTTTGGCGTACCAGTCCGTTATGAACGAACTTTCGTACAACCATTCATCCCTTTTTTTTTGTTCACGGGGTGGAAAAATCCCTTCGAATCTCCAGCTCCTCGGGGAAACAGGAGCCAGGAGTGTTTCCACTGAAAACACTCCGATGATCGACTGGTGACGCCCTGCTCCGGGAGTACCCGGACCATGTTATTTCAGGTCCTTCCCGAATCGGCGCCAGGCCACTTATCAGGCCCTATCCCGGGGGAAACACCATTTCCCCTCTCTCCGTCCCAACCTCGTGTTCGATGCAACCATGCCGCTAATTCTTCTCAGGCCGCGGCATTTTATACGCCACCAGGGTTCCCCATCCTCCGGCGACCCGCGGCCCCGTCAGCGATTTCTACCGGCCCTCTCCCGATCCCGTTCAGCGATCTCTTTCTGGAGCATTACAGCTTCACAAAAAGAGACACAACCATTCATCCCTAATTTTTCTGGTAAAATTTCAATAAAAGTTTCTTACAAGTTCATTTTCGTAACCGCCCCCCAGTATCACTATAACCAAGTAACTTTTATGCGTAGATAATTTGAGAAATGTATATTCCTCTATTAACAACAGGAATTAAAAATAAAAGCCCACCGTTTTTGTTATAATGAATTTATTATTAATAAACGTGTAATAAATTGAGTGAAATAAATTATGTTTGCTAACGTGGTACAATTCGTGAGTCGAGATAAAATCGGAAAAAAACGAGGGGGAAACGATAACATCGCATGACTTTTTTTTTACATTATGTTTAATGAACTCGTAAATAACGATTTAATTTGTGTTTCCGACTTTTATACATTAATTAGAATCAGTTATTTACCAACAAGATATTAAGCGGGTATTGTTTCCTCCCCGATAAAGCCTGTTAATATTATTTAATACAAAAGTCATTTGGTTAGGAAAACCATCTATTTTCTATAGAATTTATCATCTGTACATTTCTAAGGATATATTATAAAGAATATAATAAAACACTACTAAATTCCTTTATTTTTAAGAATAGGGAAAATGTTTTAGTTCTCAATCAAGTCCTTCATTTTTGACTAATGGACGTCGCACTTATCTGTGTATCTCACGTATCCTTACTATTCATTACTAATATTATAAATGCAATATGCAATGCATACTAATATTAAAAATTTACTCTGTCTGTCTGTCTGTCTGTCGCGCTTTCACACAAAAACTACTGAAACGGTTTAAATGAAATTTGGTACACTGATAGTCTAGAGCCTAAGAAAGAACATAGGTAACATACTATAAAACCGACATACATACGGGCGGAGCCGCGGGCGAAAGCTAGTCTGTTTTTAAATATCAAGTAATCACATATGAGAAAATATTTTATTTTTATTTGTTATTATTACATGAGACTTTAAAATATCATAACTTAATATTTATGTTTTTAAAGACGTATTTAAACAGGTTGATAGTTGCCACAGATAAGTGCTACGCATGTACTCGAAATACAATAAACAAATATCTCCTTACAATATTGGAGTTACATTTGCGTTATTTTATAACCTATGATTAGTATCACATTGTGACGAAAACAACAGCCGGTGTTCGTTCAGACTCAACATTTCAACGATTATGTAGTACAGTCACAAACAAACATGGAAGTATAAATTAAAATGTAATGTAATTATTACTAACTGTATGCCGGACTGCTAATACGTTGGATACAGTAGGAATGTTTAGTTAGTTTTCACGTTACGTCAAATCCAAGTCTCGTCTCGTCAGCGTCGGTGCTTGGCAGGTGCGACATATGAAAATCTATGAGTCCCTAGCACTGCTGACGTTTTCGAGGACTTAGGTATCGACGGTGAAGTGTCAATATCTCTAACTGATATTCTTTGAAATATTCACTTCTTTCACGTTTTGAATTTATTCATACATTTATGTGTTCTCAGACATTAAATGTAAATGTAGAATTAATTTAAAATTTCCAATGTAACGTATCATTCATACACATCACAATAGATTTCAAAGTAACATAAAATGCAATAAGATATTAAAATTAAAGCACCAAACCCGTTTTTTTGTTGTGGAATGTTTTTTTAATTATTGCTTTATATTTTAATGCTTCTTAAAAAAAATCTTAATCAGTTAGTGCCACTTAGACGGTCTTTATGTTTCGCAGACGTACACGAGCGCAAACATAATAAAAAATGTCAGCAATAACTTAAATCAAATTTCATTCCATCACAACGCTTTGCGGGTATAATTTAAATAATTTAATATGTAATTTAATTTTACCGCAATAGAGACGATTTTAATGATGTGACATTTAGGTACCGAACAAAATTACAATATCGCTAAATTAGCGCAACAAAATTGTGTCACACTTATATAACTCGAATAAATATATACATAGTGCATTACGAGTGTGTGGTATACAAAAAAGTCGCAAAGGCGTTCATAAAAATTTGTTCACGACACCGAAATTACTGAAAAAAATCACAACTAAGACGTTTTGAGCTTTAAACACGACACCGAATAGGATAAAAAACCACAATACAAATTATAGAATATACTTTAAAAATCATGAAAGATTTTTTCTGATCAACACTTTTGTTTTTAAGTGTACTTTAACAAGTTGTCAGCCAACCGTGAATAAGCTGCACATTTTTAAATCGTTCTTTGTATTTAGCTTTTTTAAATACCGTAGTCCCCTTTTGTAATTTGATATTGAAAAATTATAAAAGAAAGTTTTGTAAATAAAGAGTTAAATGTTATTTAAAATTTACTTTATACATAATAATTATTAAATAATAATGTGAATCGTTAGAAGAGAGCGAATATTTTTTATCGTAGCTGCAAATTATCAAGTTTTATCTATTTTGGTATTATGGTAGTAAAAACTAAAATTTATATATATTTAAAAATCATTGGTTGTAAAGTACGACGGGGACTACCAAAATCATGTTTTTTGTCTGCTTATATAGTGCATAATCGGCATAAAGACTAAACACACGGATACTGGTGAAGAACTGAGGGCTTGTAATGAACAGGAGACAGTGATACGCATGGAGTTATATACAGATGACACTTATCGTCAAATATATCAATTGAATTATCCTATCAAAAATACCTACATATAAAAGTATAGGCACAAGAAATTTCATAATCAATAGGTGCAAATGCTATATTTTGCGCTATTATATAATAATGTGCGATCAGAATTTAGTATACAATAAATTTATTAATTATTATAAAAATTTATTTTTAAATAAGTTTGAAAATGCTTGATTAAATTATTCAATAATTAGTATTTATTGAAATTAGGGTATCATTAGAATTAGTAGTAATAAAAAGGTAATACACCATAATAAAAACTATTACTAAGTATTTCGTAAAAACAATTGAAGCTTTCGAGTTTAAGGTATATTGTTCTCTTTTAGCTTTTAGTAAGAAAATGAAAGAGTCTGACAGTCTTCTATAAATTTATCTCTATATTAGAGATAACTTGAATACTATAAAAAAATAAGAAAAGTTACAGAGAAAAAACATTATTGAGTTATTTAATAAAGCATTTTCAAACTTTGAATTTAATTTCTCTAAGACGAGTTTTTAAATAGTTTTTTTTTATAAAATAATACTGTCACCAATATCATTCGAATCAATGATACGAAATGGGTGCACGAGGTATTATTTTCTTATTCGATCTCTCTTAATATATAACACGAAGCTAGCATGTTCTAGACATTCAGCCGACAGATTATACATAAATACACAGCTATATATATATATATTTAATTTATTGGGAATATACACAAACAATTTACTTCACATGTTTAAAGAACATCGTACCTACTGAGGTACATTCTTAATTTTCAAATATTTTCTGAACTGCAACCGTATCGATCTTTACACTAATAGACGGTAAACCTTTTTTAGATAACTAAAGTCTTGTGTTTGCATAAAGAGACTAACGCAATAACAGGGTGCAAGAAATGTAACTATGCAAGAAACGTAACAATAGGATGCAAGTACTGTAACTAATTATCTTTTGGGGTTATACATAACCCGAAACCGTCAATGCTAACGTTTGCTGCTATCAACTATGTGATACATTGTACTTAAAAAAACAAACTTTACTATCTTTTACGTCACTATGAATCATCTTTTCAAAGTTATAACTTCACAGTTCGGTATTTTCCCAAGAATGCTAAATCTATACAATAAAATTTACCAAAAGTCGTGCTGTTACAAATACACAATACAATACTCGTGAAATATTTATTTAATAAGGCAATGTTTTATAGACAGCACTTATATTTAGAGACAGATATTAAATACCCGCTAATAGTCAAGTAATTAAATGTTCTTGGTTAAATACAATGTAGAACGTTTGTACGATTTGACAAAGAACACCAATTACTCTAAGAATAATAAGAAAGATTAAATAGATAGGTACTAGGAGAGAAGAAACGGCAAGGGGTGTAAACCTAATAATTCAAATCTTGAGCATTGTGAAGCTAAGCTCGTGTGTTTAAGCTTAATATTAATATCAATATTTAATAATGTAGTGTTCGTAATACATTTATATTTTAATTTGACATCTTGAATAATAATGGAAATAAATTCACAGCCCAAATAAAAGTAAAACTAAACTAAAACTATAATTAAATATTGGAATCTTATAAATTTATCTTAAAACCGATCTCATACAATACTAGAATCTTGCAAGCAAATTAATTTGAAGCATCATTTAAATATTTCTAGAAAGATAAAAAATGAGATCATTAAAATAAGATCGGTTTTAAGATAATACAAAGTATATTGATTGTTGTTGAAATAACAAACACAATACTGCCATGAAACTTTTGGCACAGATCTGCTAAAAATTAAACAACATGTCAATCCGGGTGGTGCTCAATGACAATTATCTAAGCTTAGCGCTTGTTTCATACATTTGAGTGATATTTCGATACACGAGAAAGAAGTTCTTGAACTGAAGTGGCTTCTATCTACTTAAGAGTCAAAACACCATGAATTTAAAAAGTGGATTTCACGTTTATTGGAAGTAATAATGGATTTTCATAGTTCATAAAAGTGCTATAAACAAGAGAGGAGGGTTAAGCCTCCAGGAACCTCACTCACTCAGTTAAAACCAGGGAAAGAACTCCTCGTCACAGGATTTCTCTCCAAAACATTTCCATAAGTCGCTTTCAATATCATGTATCAATATAGCACAGTTGAATAGTAGTTGATTTATAGATGACAGACAAACATACAATATTATATAAAATCGTCAGGTATAAGAACAGTATATAACAATCAGTCTCAAGCCAATACATGCGGAATCCCAATCGTAATATAATTAATAGATATACACTTGGTGTAAGCTCATTTACATCTACAGACGACACAAACACAAATTATACACATTTACTTTATTCTAGACTCCCTTGACAACTCATTACTGACAAATTATAAGGTTGGAATGTGTTACGTCACTTATATCCTTCAATTTCGTTATCATAAACAACAATTTGTGTCCTACATATCGAGACTCTCACTGCCTTTGGAACTCTGTTATTACTGAACTAAATAATGTACACCAAATGAAGAAAGCAAAATTCATGTAATTATCATTATACTCGCCAAGGAGCTTCATTAACGTACATCTGCAGTTACAAACAAGCTTACAGTACAACTTACTGCTAAAGTCTACCAAAGAGTTGGTCCGTCGGTTAAAATATAAAATAGAGAAGCGTTCCTAGAATATAATTGGAATATTCATTCAAACGTCTAAGCGTTGAAGCTCTTAAACAAAATAGCGAATTAGACAGAAGTTTTTTCGAACAAAATACATAAACATACGAATATAATAGCGATCACTATAGACGTAGAGTTTATTTCACTTTGCCACATGAAGAACGTGTGTACAAACAAGGAAACCAACTGTCGACAGTTCTCCGATTCCGAGCGTAGTTGAGATAAGAGAACGGAAGTTGAGAAAATTGCAGCTAACATTAAAGCTTCAGCATTGAGTGTCATGAGAGAATGCAATACGTAATTAAATGGGCCATATTTTTTTCTGCTCGGCTCTATGTGAGCACTCGAGCATCCTCAATAGCAACAGGCACAATTGTGACTTGTGGACGTGTTCTGTTTCGTTTGAACGTTTTTGAAATTGTAGGAACCTTATTTTTGGGGTATACGAAGTAGCCAATCTATTAGCTAAATTGTTTCTTGTACCTAGCTCGGAATCAAAGAGTTATCGCAATTAGCCGGCTCATATTCTTGACATAACCATGTACCGTCCGTCAGATAGCAGTTCTCTCGTGTCGCTTGGAGAGCCAGGACTTAGACTGGGCGCCACTGAAGGTGAGGAATATGTATCTTTGTTAAACTTACGACGATCTGTCTCAGAAGCCACAGACATTTCCTCTTCCGCGATTTGTTCCAATGGTAGTTCACGCATGGCTTCGCCGTTTATCGCTAGAGCATTTACGAAGCCATGCGCTCTGTCGGGTGGTGGTTCAGTGTAGGTCTCAGTTATTGTTTCTGGCAGAACCTCGGTAGCTCGTGCACGACGCGCGTTCTTTGTCCTCATACCTCCCGTCTCTGCATCTCTTTCCAATCTATGTCCCGACCGGGATCGCGTCAGTTGTTTCTGTACGTATTCTTCCAGAGCATCCTCCTCACTCTTTGTCAAATATTTATGGAGGACAATTAAAAATATGCCGATGGTTAGAGCAAAGAGTCCAGAGCATACAAGTTCATTAAACCAGCTGACAGAGCCAACGCTGCTCCAGGAAGTAACATTATCAGGTAGCCAGCCGGATGCAACGAGGAATAATCCAAGCACTAAAAATACAACTCCCAAGTGGAGCATACCGACCGAAGAGACGACTTCATTTTCGGTGGCCCTCGGTTTTCTAAAACGACGTCGTTCTAAGCTGCCAGTGGAGCAGTGTGGGGAAGTGACTCCAGATTCTGTGGACTGGATTGAGTAGCGTCGCTCGCGTGCCCGTTGTTGCTCGGCGCGACGTTTTCTCTCGCGGCGGATGGCGAGCGCCGAGTGCAGGCCCACCGCATGCATCCTGCAAGCACGGGCACGGGTGAGTGGTGAGGTCACCTCGGATCGGAAACGCAGCGTCCACCTTCAGGCGGGCGATGTGTTG
Organism: Phragmatobia fuliginosa; assembly: GCA_932526445.1. Lineage (NCBI taxonomy): Eukaryota > Metazoa > Arthropoda > Insecta > Lepidoptera > Erebidae > Phragmatobia > Phragmatobia fuliginosa. The sequence continues at coordinate 1,778,345 of OW052066.1, read as the reverse complement.
CCGACGCGTGTAGCGTGAGGTGTGGCCGCAGGCGCGGGTTGCCGCACGCCTAGCGGAGTACCACCACCCGTGCCCGTGCCTTATCGTTAACTCATAAAGTTAAGGAACGAACTTGATTATTTATATCAGAACAATACACATCATTGTGTGAGCGGCGTTTGGACATTCAATTAAATAAATACCAAGACATTACAACCTAACCCGGATGCTACCGGGAGTGAACACAATATAGTAAAACTCATCAAGTCCATTCCTGTTTATTTGTATACTATAACTATTGCAATTATAAACATGTAGTATAATTTTGTAATATTCAATATTTGAGTGTAGTTTTGGAGTTAGAAAAAACATATTCTTTGCATAAACATAATGTTTATCTTAGGATAGGATACGAAATTTAAATAGTATATTTTTATCTTGATACATCCTAGAGAACTTTCTGGCTTGGGACATAATGAGCGTATGCCCCAATTTAAAACAATAGATATGGTTTTTTTCCTGAGAATATCAAAAATATCGATTGTTTTATAATTTTATGTCGGACATACATATATAATTGTACCATACGTAAACTAATTGATGAAAATTACTGATAAAGATGATAAGAGTAGAGTAAAAGACCGCACAAACTTGGATAAATTATACTACATGCATTATTATTGTATTATATAGAAAGTATAAAGTACAATAAACATTTAGTAAACGTAAAATTTAAGAGTAATTTATGGGTATATAAATTCTTAAGGCTAAAACCAACCAACTTTTTTTAGGAGCGAGAGATTCCCAATTCTGTGGGAAGCATCATGCTAACAATACAAAAACGACTCTTTTCAAATCGTAAACAAAGCTCTGTTTTGAGTTCCCCAACATTAAATTGTCAAGACTGAATACAGCTTTCTCAATGAAAGCATCCGTGAATGTTTCAATGTTATTGTTCTGAGGAAAGTTGAAATGTTGGATTTGGAATATTTTGCGCTAAATTAATTCGGTTTACAAAAATATTCCAAAAACTTTTTGTCATATGGTGGCTATTACTAAGATGTTATCTAACAGAGGTTTACGTAATGTTCATAACGTAATGAATAAAAAAAAGATTTTTCCCACACCGGCATGGGTGAACTTGAAAATAAGACCTTGACTTTGAATAACGTTACAGCACATGCCTCAGACCTACATATCTTTATAGATTGATGATAAGTCGAGTAGATTAGGGTCACATTCTCAAACTATTGGCGGAAACTCCGAACTCTCTAACCGAAATGTAAATGAAACATACATAAATTATTGGGAAATAGCCAGTAATATTATCGTTTTAAGTTTATAGCTGAGACGAACCATATTTCTAAGCCAGAGCCTCATTCCTAAGTAGTCTCGTACGCCTTCTATATATCCTCAGTTTAGCGCTGGAAGGTTGCCAGCCACTTTTATGCTATTAATCATAAACAGTAAAGAATAAATTGTCGCAATTGCTACCAAAAAAAGCACTATCGAATTTTATCAGATCACTTTACATGCATACATGTACATTGTCTGATATAATGAAAGAAAAAACACCCTAGGACTAGATACGGCTAGCCGTGTGCCGCCAGTTAAGAATAGTTTACCCCATTTCTTACCGTGGGTTTCGTCGAAGTCGACTAAGAGATAAAATACTAGAAAATGACCAGTAGTATCCTAAGCATAGTATTATCTTACTGCGATCGCCAACCAGCTGACAAGCGTGGCGGTTATGGCAAAACCCTCATGATGGCAAGCGCAACTAAAAACGACCATCAATTTCCGTCTCTATTGTTCCTGAGCAAGAGGTGCGAAGAGAAACTACGGGTGAAGATGAAGCGTGTTGTGGGGAGCCTTGGAGGAGGTCTATTTTCATCATATTTCAACTGAAATGATGATGAACATGGTAGAAACAGGAGATCCGAAGGATTCTTAGAGAATGTAAAATAATATTAATATTACATTACCTTTCCGTTTAAATTTGTATTGTTTTAAATTTGTGGGCGGACGTCAGATTAACTTCGAACGTTTTATGACTGCATATATTGAACCGTTTACATAATTTTGTGAGCATACGTAATAATTTTAGAGATCACATGTGTGCATTAGAACGGATGTTGTAAATATATCTAGCAAGAAAACCGAGGAAATAACCGAGATATCCTGTTATTTAATTATAAAAACTTCTATTAGTGGCTTGCCAAAATCATCACAACAAAATGCATTGTAATTTAAACTTTAACATTAAACGTATACATTTATTGAAACCACACTAACGGTGAACGCAATGAAACGTGGTGAAACGGACCAACGGCTTTGAACACTGCAAATTTGATTGACGCCGCCTATTTTTTTGTGTAGTTATCAATATAGTTATGTGCTAAAATGAATATTTTTCATTCTTTCTTTACTTCTAAAGTGCGTTCTCAATAGTAGTTTATTCTATGAGAACTTTGTTTTGTTTGTTTGTTTCAATGTTATGCTTCTATAAGGTATATACCTCATCGCTGTTTTCGCCGTCCCGTTCCTGCTGATTTCGTGACCACGGCCTTACATTTCAAGAGTTCAACCTTTGAGTTCCTGCCTAAAATTACGAGATTGAACATCCTATTGAAGTTCCAGTTATCTCACTTAAAAAAACTTGGTGAAAAGCAATTATAGAGTTGTTAACTACGGTTTTATAGTGAGATCATCGTCTAGATCTGATCAAGCCAGTCTCTATGTGCCGATTTATCGAATCTAACTATCAAAATAAGCTATAAGAAGTCAACTTATTGGTAACTTATAACTCCAAGCAAATATTTTGACCGAGAACAATAAAAGTCGATGATTTCAAGCTTTTCGTTCCGTATTTATTCAATTCACGAATTCTCAGAAAAGATAAGAAACAAACACTTAGAGTAAAAGGCGTATGGTGTCTTCCCTAATATACCAATAGATATCTTAGTTCGATGACTTGCTGGCGTGATGCCAACTTCCAGATTTGCTGTAAGCCCAGTTTCTCTTAAGGATAATATTCAATATTGTTACGGCTGTCTAGACATTGGCACTTCTCTAACAAGTTTAGTGGAAAAAGTTTAGGTGTCGAAGACAGTTGCTTCAGATGTTTGTTGAATAGTTTAGTTTCGATTTCATAATACTGCCTCGATGGCCTAGTGGAAGCGTATGCGAGTGCGACTGATGTGCTTGAGGTCTTGGGTTCGATTCCGAACAGTTTTTTATAGTATGTAATGATTTACTAGTCTAACTATATTGGGTAAAATATATTGCTGTATTCATAATATTTTTGTACAAATGTAATTATTATAGAATCTATTTATAATTTTACTGGGATTATATGAAATTTAACTATAATAATTATTATTTATTATAGGTTAATATTTATTCTACTTTTATATTGCATTTTAATTATTTTTATAAAGTGGAGTCGGATGAAGAATACAGGATGTAATCACCCATAACTAACTACGTATGACAACTTCGCTGCAAAAGGCTTAGCAAATTTGAAACAAACCCTATACCAACCCGCCTGCCCTATGGTAAACTAAAACCTTCTTTCTAAGGAGAGGCCTATGTCCAGCTGTGGACTTTAAAAGACTTTTATTGTGATTATACAAGAAAGCGGTGAAGAAGTTAAAACAACAGACAAGTTGTAAATTAGGTGTTCATCAACATCAACAACCCAGTATATCCCACTGCTGGGTTCGAGTCTCCTCACAGGAGAGGGTTAAGCTTTCTTATTAGTTTAATAGTCACTGTTCTGCTCCTAAAGGTAATTGCGTGATGTTATATAGTTTAATAATTTACCTAAATAACACTATCCCTACTATAAAATTATAAATGCGAAAGTAACTCTGTATGTCTATCTGTTACGCTTTCGCGCCTAAACCACTGAACCGATTTTGATGAAATTTGGTATGAAGATAGAACTGAACTTGGGAAAGGATATAGGCTACTTTTTACCGCGATTACCGACATAAACGCGGGCAAAGCCGCGGGCGAAAGTTATTCCAATATAAAAAGTGTAAGTAATTCAAATATGACTTGCTCGTGAGAATAGCACTTTTTAATTAATCCTTTTTCTTTATAAAGTTTTTAGGTAATTACGAGTAGTGTTAGCATTAGTAATAAATTTGCATTTTTATGATTTAACTAATTTCATCATTTTCTTTAATTATAATTAAAACTAGCTGAACCCCGCGGTTATTATTGTAAAACGCGAGCAACGCTGCGAAACAAAGTTAGTCTCAAAAATATCTTAATCATCATCTTCATAAGCTATCTGCCAGAGAAAGTCCCGTCAAAATTAGTAAGGCCAAAATTTGAAATTAGCTGGAACAGACAGACAAATTTTTAAAAATAACAACAAATTTTTAAAAATAACTTTTTTTGCTAGTACTGCGTAAACTTTCATTTGCACTTAGTAAAAAAGTGTTCTTTTGACATTACAAACAGCTATTTCAATTTTCCGTGTGGTGACGGATTAAGAATACAAAGTGTCTCCACCCCTATTCATCCTGCGGGTGTCGTAAAAGGCGACTAAGGGATAAACTACGCAAGACGACATCAATGCAAAGAGACTTGAAACCAACCCTATACCAACCCACCTAGTCAGTGTGGTATAGTAGGCCAAAACCTCCTTTCTAAGGAGAGGCCTATGTCCAGCAGTGGACTGTTAAAGGCTGTTGATGATGATAATTTTGAAAATAAAAACCCGACCAACTTTGACGTCTATTGAGTGTGATGGCTCTTCTACTAGGACAATATCAAACATTAGAAACGACATTAAAGGCATTTCAATCATATAATTTACTAGCTGACCCGGCGAACTTCGTACCGCCTTAGAATATTAATTCATAATAAAGTATTGTGTTTAGTTATTAACTGATAGTGACAAATCGACAGCAGCGTCAACTAACGGGCCCGGCCGGTACCGCCACAATCGCTTTGTTCCTGCATTTTAAATCTGTAATATCTTCAAAAGTATTAATTTAAATTACTTACTGCAAAGGGCCATATTAATCTATAATAAATTCAATGTATTTAAGGTACTTAATTGAATACGAATTAATACTGTATTGCCTAAAATCGCTTCGTAAATAAGCCATTATTTCTCGTAAAAAGAAAAAAAAATGGTTATTGTGGGTTATCCCTAAGAGATAGACATATACCATCGCAGAATTTTTTGTAGACTGTAACTGTAGTACATTATTTTGATCTATCTCGTAGGGTACAGTCAGTGTTTGCAATGTAAGCGTAAAAAATGAATTTATTTACGACATCACATTAGAAACCTCTAAAATTATCAATGTTTCTCTACCATAATATTGTTTTTTCTATAATATGTAGTGATAATACTCTCGATCGTGGAATTTTGTGGAACTCTTTATTTTTAAAACTTTTAAAAGTGGAATAAATATAAATATAGTATAATAAAGTGTACGTGACTTTTTTGAAGTTATGTACTTTTTAACCGACTTCAAAAAAGGAGGAGGTTTTTAATTTGACTGTATTTTTTTATGTTTGTTACGTCAGAACTTTCAAATGGATGAACCGATTTTGATAATTCATTTTTTATTTGAAAACTGATGGTCCCATGATAAGGGAACCAGGATCTGATGACAGGATCCTGGAGAAATCTAGGGAACTCAAATATCATAGGCACACCTGTCGCAATTTGAGAACTCGGAATAGTTTTTATTTGAAGCTGGTTTTTTGACGTGACAACGTCTTTTAATTCGATGTAGCCGGCTGCACGCACGAATACCGTATATCTATATGTTGACACGCGAAGCATACAATTCTGTACATATTTTTACGAAAATTATGTGATCGGAGGAGTATGAAATTGGAAACGTTGAGTTAATATGAAGAAGGAGTACAGAGAGGTGAAGTACAGAAAATTGATTATATTTAAAAAAAGAAGCCAATTGCGAGTCGGACTCGCCCATGAAGGGTTCCGTATCAGCAAGTAACATGATATAAAAGTTCTTGTAGTTCGTTGTAACTTTCATCGATGTTGTTATACTAGTGTATTGATTGGATGAAAGGTTAATTGCGTGTTACGATTTATGACGTATTAAAAAAAACTACTTACTAGATCTTGTTCAAACCAATTTTCGTTGGTAGTTTGCATGGTAATGTACAACATATATTTTTTTTAGATTTATCACTCTCTTATTTTAGAAGTTAGAGGGGGGGGGGACACACTTTTTTCCACTTTGAAAGTTTCTCTCGCGCAAACTATTCAGTTTAGAAAAAAAATGATATTAGAAACCTCAACATCATTTTTGAACACCTATCCATAGATACCCCACACGTATAGGTTTGATGAAAAAAAAATTTTTGAGTTTCAGTTCCAAGTATGGGGACCCCCAAAATGTATTGTTTTTTTTCTATTTTTATGTAAAAATCTTAATGCGGTTCACAGAATACATCGACTGACCAAATTTCAACAGTATAGCTCTTATAGTTTCGGAAATAATTGGCTGTGACATACGGACGGACAGACAGACAGACAGACTTGGCGAATCTATAAGGGTTCCGTTTTTTGCTATTTGGCTACGGAACCCTAAAAAGGAATTTTACGCGGATTCCGACCACTTGGTGATTACTAATATGAAATAATAACTCGAGCGAAGCCGCAGTGAAAAGCTAGCTTAAGTAATAAACACATGTAACCTTCTAACATATTTCGTTTTACTAACACACGTTACATGGGAATTCTTAAAAGTACTTCACAAGATATTTCCTAATGGCCTACTTGGCGAGATTCCACGGGTAGTGTCTCAGCCGCTTGGTCATATATCTTGTCTTTTTAAATAAGGACAGCAACGGGACCCATTACATAAGGTTTCAAAAAGTGTCAGAGCTTCCCACTTGCACTGAAGTGGTATCCACTAGTGGCACTTATTAGCCCTCTATAACCCATCAAATTATCAACACTTGACCAAGGCGGTAAGTGGGTAGTAGATAAGTGATTACATTGTTCTTTCATTTGCATTATTAAATGATAAAGAGAGTAGGTATCTGTATAGGTCTAAGATTCATTCGCCTTTTTGACTTTTCTAAATTGTGGGAATTTTGTTAAAACTCAAAAAATAAATAACTTTTTCAAAACAAGCTTTAATTGATATTTGTTAATGGGGTTATATCACTTTATTGTGGAACTCCTATGGCCACCTTCCATTTTCAGTATAAGATAAGCATCATGTCATCAAAACATGTATTGTCATTGTATAAATTGACTGCCTTGTTGGTCTAATGGTTTGCGTATGCGGCTGTTGATCAAGAGGTCTCGGGTTCGATTCCCGGGTTGGACCAAATATTTCTGTGATCCGCAAATATTTGTTTCGGAGTATGGGTGTTTCATATGTATAATATGTAGGTATTTACAAAAAAATATATGTTTATGTATTTATATCAGTTGTTTAGTACCCATAATAGAAGCTCTGCTTAGCTTGGGACTAGATGACGTTGTGTGTAAGATGTCCAACATATTTATTTATTTAAATACATGCAAAACTTCATCTCAATCGTAAACCGAGTAGTGGGATATAAACATAACTTTCAAGATTTATATAAATGGATAAATGAAAGCTTCAAAATATTCCTGTTTTCAATTCTAAAAGCGTGACTTTTAAGGTGTCTGGAAATACATAGGTATATCTAAATTTACAAGTTTTATAATATTCTAGTGTCACGACTTTGTTTGAAGATATGATTTGTTGTATAATTTACACTTACTTTATCTATTTTATAATGATTTATTTTACACAATAATTATATAAACAAAAAAATTTTACAAATATATATAATAAGTATAATAACTTACTGAATAACGAATATTCTAACAAAATAAACTGTTTAAGCTATTAATCATCATTAGTTGTTTATTCGTATTTATGATAAACATTTGTGTGTATACACTGCTAATGGTAAAAAGCTCAGTGAAACATTTCTGTTAATTTAACTACATAATTCAGTCAATAATTCTTTGTATAATCGTTATAAATAGGCATAAACAGGACTGTAAGTTAGTTAATATTTAGCTTTTTCTGATAATAAAACGTAAAACTAGAGTGCGTAGCTTCAAAGGGTATAATTTGAAAACTGCCCAATCGGTGTAAACACTTAAAAAGCTTAAATTTGGGTAATTACAAGAGAGCTTTAAGATACTAATCTGACCTACCAGCCACTAATTAAGTTGTTGTAGAAGTGGCTCTTAGTTTAACATAAAGGTTTCTGCACGCTTTTTTTTCAATTTCTTTATGTTGATTAAAGTTTTAATTTTCTTTTAAGAATGCTTCCGTGCCTGCGCCCTAAAGACTATCTACGTGGTGTCAGATAAAAATACGGAATTTCACCATCCCTATTCTTCCCATGGGTATCGTAAAAAGCAACTTAAGACGCAAATACGCAGTACAACATTACTACAAAGAGAAGCAAAACTTGAATGAAAACACACTCTGACACACAATGCCATCTAGTCCAGAACTATGCAGAGCTTGTATTATTAGACAACTGATAGATATATACCTTATTTCTGTAAATACAAATATATTATACCTAGAAAACAAAAGTCGCATACATTTGTGAGCGAACTTTTATTACGAGTACCTTCTGTAGTGCAAAAGTCACAAGTGGGTGAGTTTAAATGTTAATAGATATGATCATTAAGAAATATCTGTTAACAGGTCAGCCGTATCCGTAGCCCATATATATTCTGTCGCTTGGATGCTGCCTGGCTCCCTGCCATTATATCTAGGGTTGAACGGATAAGTTTTAAAGTTAGTTGTCTGCGTCAGAAAGAGATAAAGTTAATAGTGGCTAACATTTATCGTAACTACCACAATTTCTTGAGTACATACCACCACCAATATTCATTCCACGGGTGTCGTAAGAGGCTAAAGGAATAAGATAAGCAGCTAACATCACTGCCAAGAGAAGGAAAACTTGAAACAAACCCTTTACCAACCCGTCTGGCTAGCGTGGTATAGTAGGCCAAAACCTCCATTCAAAGGAGAGACCTATGTTCAGCAGTGGACTGTTAGAGGCTGTTAATGAAAGTGATTCTACTCTGCATGATAGAAAGCATGAGCAGAAGTTAATATTAGGATTACTATCTTCTTTGTAAGTGCAGACAATGGAGCATGGAGTATGGGCCATACTTTGGTGGCCTAGTGAGATGCTTCTGCTCAATGATGGCAGTGGCCCAATGGGGCCTCTTATCTCGCACTCGCCAAAGAAATACGACAGCACAAATGCTGTCAGTTTGGGTTCGTCTTCTGTGTAAGGGTAGTACTACCCCAGTCAAGTCAGTTCGTTCGTACTGAAATCAGCGTGGCTTTACTACCTTCAAACTACTACCTTGTGTTTAAAGATACTAGGAATATTTCTTTACAAATATGCATTAAACATGAACAGTGGGGTTCAACCCACAACAGTTAGCGCAATAAAAAGCGACGATGCTACCGACTAAATTACTAGACACGCTATCCATGCAATTTTTTTGTGTAATTTCATTTATTTAGTATTGAATTATGTTTGGTCCAATCGAAATTTTGTTCAAAATTATGATTTTTGCTTGGTTTATGGCCGAAGGTAGTCAGAGCTGATGCTTTGATTGGATACTAAAAGCAACGGAACCGATTGTCTCTAAAGCCGTGTTAACATTGCTTTTCAGCTGACTTATAAAATAGGTCACATATGTGCTGATGTAATTATAAACTCTATCACTAAGAACTTAAAGAACCTTATCTATAAGCTGACCTGTTATATGACCTGATATTTGTTCTGTTTCTGAAGGGCATCAATTAATTTTATTAGTAGTGCACCTGAATCAGTCAAGTCGATGATTAAAAATGCTTTAGTAGCGTTTTGCTACAGAAATATCAACGAGGGAGAATATGTAATAAATTAAGCTTAGGTGTTACCTTCTCCGGGAAACTTGACCTCAACATCACATTTGTACTGGGAAACTGTCATGTGTTTTGGTACATATTTAAGCAGTATATGTAGGTAGCTTTTAAAAACATATATTTTATATTTCTACTTAAGTATATATGTTTATAATGTACACCTAAGTGACCGTAAGCGAATATGCTTAAACTTATACATCTTTCAACAGATATTATTTAGTCTCAAGTAATGAAAGCCAGGTCTATTGCTAGCACGCATGTAGTAAAATATAACTTTATAATTTTTTGAGACATATCGTTAATAATATAAGAAAATATACTTACGCGAATAATTTATTTACGGGAATAAACTTATTTTTATAGCAACCAAGTTCAGTTAATACAATCACAATAATATTATATTGACTAACTAACTTGAAAGTACTCTCTTCTGCCCTGTCAGCAGAATGCTGTCATGGTTGACCAAGTTGAATGACAATGGTTCTGTGTGATTTATCATTTAACGACGAAATCGATATTTATTTTACGGTAATTTAATAGGCGAGACAAGACAGTTTTCTAGGAATAGACGATAGAAAATAAAATTTAAACGTTGGTTTGGTTTAGTTATGTGTAGTTCGTTTAGTTTGTTTTGCGTTACCGTGTGTGCTCGCAATCATAAAAAATTAATAGCTAACTACAGTTTTATACATGGTTTGGTTTAGTTATGTTGAGTTTAGTTCGTTTTTGTTTAGTTTGTTTTGCGTTATCGTGTACTCGCAATCATAAAAATTTAACAGCTTACTACAGTTTTATACATGGTTTGGTTTAGTTTTGTTAAGTTCAGTTCGTTTAGTTTGTTTTGCGTTACCGTGTGTACTCGCAATCATAAAAATTTAATAACTTACTTCAGTTTTATACAGAAGACACAGTTTTACTAATACTACTACATACTTCTTTTCACATCATTGAATTGTGTAATTTCAATGTAGCAAAATAATTTTATTCAACCTTCTTCTAAATCTCCGACATTGCTCTAACCGTGTAATGTTAAAAAAACAGTTTCAAACCAGTATCAGTATAAATATAAAAGAATATTTATGTTAATAAATAAAACTATAAATAGTTTAAACACACATTAATAAAGTTCGGCGTTTGTCTATAAAACAGGCCTACAGTTATGAGAATAACCCGAAAACCTACATTCGGGACAAGTGGCAACCCTACGGGTGAATGATCACAACTGATTCATAGTCGTGCTCGAGTTTGATTGATTCAAACAAATCAAGGGCTTTGTTTGTTTTTGAAAGACACATGACCGGCAGACATGTTTACTGTGGCATATATTTTAATACTAGCTGACGCCTCGGTGTTACTCGCGGTTTTTATTGTCAAGCGCAAGTAACGCTGCAGAGTCTTAAAAAATAGCCTGAGTTACTCTTTATATTATCATCTATCTGATAGTGAAAGTCCGGTACTGTTCCACAGATTAACTGCAACTAACAGACTGATGACTAAATTAAAGAAAAAAGCGGCCAAGTGCGGGTCGGACTCACCCATGAAGGATTCCGTATCAGCAAGTAACATATAAAAGTTTTTGTAATTCGTTGCAATTTTGATCGATGTTTTTATAATAGTGTATTGATTGAAAGAAAGGTAAATTTCGATTTACGATTAATGACGTATTAAAAAAAAACTACCAACTAGACCTCGTTCAAACCCATTGTCGTTGGTAGTTTGCATGGTAATGTACAACATATATTTTTTTAGTTTTATCACTCTCTTATTTTAGAAGTTACAGGAGGGGACACACACATTTTTCCACTTTGAAAGTGTCTATAGCGCAAACTATTCAGTTTAGAAAAAAATAATATTTTCAAACTCAACATCATTTTTTAACACCTATCTATAGATACCCCTAAAAACGCTTTTATAATGTAACTTTAGTAATAATTGTTCATATTACATTATAAACAAACAGTTCAATTTTATTTATTTGTGTAGATAGGTTTGTTTACGTGTTGGGGTGTGTTCGCAAATGTGGGGACATGTCATTCAGCTTGCAACTGGGCGAACACGATTATTTGTTGTGTCTAGATGTAAATATATGCTGATCTACAGTTAAGAGTTTTATCTTAACATCTATACTCTAAACTATTATGATAAATTCGAAAGTAGCTCTCTATCTCTAACTCTTTGACAATTAAACTCAAGAACATGATTTGAATGAATTTCAGTACAGAGATAATTTGGAACTTGGAGAAGGATATGGGTTACTTTTTGTCGCCATAACCGACATATAGGAGGGCAGAACCGCGAGCAAAGTAATGAAACTGGTTTACCCTGCATACCATTAAAATGCAGTTTTTTTTCTTGCTTTTCGGTATCTAATTCGCTTTACTAAGGAAAAACGTTAATTTAATATCCTAAAGGTTTAATTAGTATATATAATAAGCTCTTTATCCGACATTTTATAATAATAAAATATCTGAATAAAAATTCAAGTTTTTACTGTAAACGGGACTTATTCGCGATAATACTATAAAAGTTACGATACCTTCTATTATATAGTATTATAGTATTTTATAGTATTATCGCGAATAAGTCTCGTTTACAGTAAAAACTTGAGTATGTGTAAAAGTCGCGAAAGTTTAAAAACAGTGAATAAAAATTCTTAACAAGTTACATCAAAGTCATGCATATACACTCGGCCTTCTTTGTTAAAACACAATTCTGATAATTTTAGCATCAGCTTTTGAAAAGTATTATATAATTAAATATTCAAAAGTAAATGACAAAGTTCTGTATCATCAAGCCTTTGAGACATAGATACCGATTTTAGTTTGTGACCTTGCCATTATTGTGCGAGAGAGACAGACGGAGCGGATTAGAGCTCATCGACTATTTATGCCATACGATAATGGATATAAATCTATTAATACTTGGGTATTTTGATCAAACATTCCAGCCAACAGACTATTTTATTGCAACATACGTATGTTTATTATTGCATCCAGGATGTTTTGCTTATCAACTTTTCACCTGTATCCTCTTGAGTAATCTAGGATGTGGCTGGTTTAAATGTCACTTGTATTTACCTATTTACCTTAGCAACGCACTTTCTCGATGCATAAGAGTGAGATTTTGCATGTTAATGTCTATTATGTTAGCAAAATAAAGAATATCAGTAAGTTTTCTAATTATTAAACGACGAAAAAAAATGGAAGAGGTTCTCAATTCGACACGTATATATATATTTTTTATGGCCTTACATAACTTTTTACATTGCAGCCTGATTTCGATAATCCTCTTTTATATTTAAATATAAATCTGCGGGATTGCTACCATGTACCTTCATGTTTGTGAGTATCCGATATTTCGGCGCTGTTGCAAGCGCCATGATCACGGAGTAACTGAAGATCTTGCGGGTGGGATGTTATTGGCAGACATATCGGTCTACCCTCTTTCGCAGTTTACTACGATCGCCCCCGGTACCACTGTTTACCAACTCACTATTCACTCGTAACTGTTCTCGACACACAACACTAAGAGTATCTGATCGCGAAACTATGTTTTGTTGATTACGCCACATTTTGCACATTCGAATCACTGGATTTCAGACATTTGACAATTTAAACCCATCTTCACGATTGAAATTTTTGTATTTCGGAATTTCAATCTCTTCCCTGACCAATCTAGGTATGTAATGGTGTTCTGTCGTAATTATTTGTGACTTATGAAACTCGTCCAGTGATTTGGGTCCGAGTCAATCAAATTTTTCGCGATTGCCGATTTCTGTATGACATTGTTTTTGACATTTTGACAACCAGCATTTCTGCCATATATAAAAGGAGTGACAGACAAGATCTCAAACGTACTTATTAAGTTTTCACTCAATACTGTCTTCACTCCATTCAGACAAGTGGCACAATGTCTCCGATCCCCAAAAGACAGTTTATCCTTGGAGAAGCCTAGTGTCTACAAGATTGACTGCAGCTGTGGAAGTTCATATATCGGCCAAACTAAACGTAATGAACCTAAAATCTTAGATGTATACAGTTCATCATCATCATCAGCCTATCGCAGTCCACTGCGTGACATTTAGTGTCAACCTATCGCCGTCCACTGCTGGACGAAGGTCTCCCCCAAGGAACGCCAACCATCCCGGTCTTGGGCAGTCCGCATCCATCCGCCGATCTGCCTGCGTGACATAGGCCTCTCCAATTGTACGCCACTTAGTTCGATCCTCGGCTACTCGCATCCAGCTCCTGCCAGCCAGCCAGCTGTATACAGTTGGTTAAATAAAAAGCATTAAAACTGTTTATAACTATTATAAATATTTTATAAACATTTAAGTTTCCGCAGTAGTTTTCTAAATTTTACGAGTTTCTAAGTACCAATTTTCCAAATGTGTTTATTGTTATTTATAGAAGGTTAATTCTTAATGATGTTGAAATGTTTCGAGGTATTTAACCCACATTGCAGAGTGGAAAAGTTCGATGACCGCCTGTTACTACTATTTAGAACAATAACACTGTTATAGTATTTATAATAGTCTATGAGATTAATACGTAGAGTATGAGCCACTATAAAACTACTTCTAATTTAATTTTCATTACGAAGTCAAATCTTCTTTATCTATTTTTATTTAAACGGACTTCAAAAGGACAAGGTCCTAATTTCGGTTGTATTTTTTTTTGTTTCTTTAGAAGTCCGTCTTTTATGAAATACTACAGAGAAACTTTGAAACATAAGAAATTGAGAATAGTTCATCACGATTTATTGTGTTGTAGACTCATTTAAAGTCTTTGTTATGTTTTAAAGTTACATTATTATTTGCTTTTCGCACCATACCCTTCGCGGGGTAAACGAAGGAACAAAGGGCGTGTGTGGGACTCCCGGAGGAACCGGTCTACTCACTAAACCCCGCGCGGCTTCCCTCGGCAGTTATGAGGAACACCAGGAACGCATCAGCGGCTTCTCTAGTCCCCCCTGCCGTACCCCAAAGACTGAAGTACATCCCGGGGTGACTAATTTCTCCCCCAGGACAGGACGGTGTAGCGCCTCCCACCGCTCTACGCAGTAAGAGACGTAACACCTTGAAGACCTACCAGAGCTTCATGAGCCTTGGGGGATGAATGCGCTCCAACGTTCTGCTTATTTCAATCCGATTCATTTTAAAGCCTATTGGAGCGTGACTCAGATCTATATATCTTCGTTCAAGCGCTGTGACATTCGCAAGCCATTTAGAGTAAACACTATGCCACATTTATTTACTCCTGGTCCATCGTTTACAGTTTACTGAAGAGAAAGACGGTGAGTTAAATTAATAAAAATGACACTATGTAAAGTAAAAACATGTTATTGATTTGTCTGTATGTCAAATATTAATTATTCTTAAGTCCTAATCAATATACATAAAACTGTTCCGTTACTGACTGACTGACAGAGAACGCTCAGCCGAAACTGAAATTTGCCACGTGAGAAAGGATTACTTGAAAAGCGTAGGCGAGCACTAAGAGAGCATTTTGGAAAATTCCACCCCTAAGACGTTGAAAAAGGCAATCAAAGCTATACATCAGAATAACACGTGGACGAAAGCGCGGGGAAAATCAAGTTTAAAATATAATTTCTTTTAATTAAAAGTGCGACAGATATACTACGCCATTCAAACTATAATTAAAATATTTGTTAATTCATTTCGGGTCAACGTACACAAAACAAAATCCGATTGAGTGCACCCGCAGTTTCATGTATCATTAAATATATTGATAGATACAATACAATTTAAACTAGGGTAGTGCGAATTTTTTGCGATTGTCACGGTGAGCGCGTTCGGCTTTCTATTGGCCCGCATTAATATCTACATAAAATCATATAAAAAACTCATTTGCTTTCCAAAGTTAGTTGACGAGAAACAAACTTGCAGTATGCAGTATGAGCATGAACTACAATGGCGTGCTCACGTGCCAGCACTGTGAGCGAACATTCTCAGAAAGATCGGCTATATTAGCCATATACGAGCACACCAAAGACAGTGTGATCGGAGTTGAAGAGGTTGCTGTGGCCGAAACCGGTCGAGGAAGTTATTATTATGAGCATGAAAGTGGAACCATTGAGTGGACTATTCGCTGAAGCTACTGATTGACTGTTCCGTTTGTTCTTACAGAAGACCAGAAGACCGTTTGTGTTTCGTTGGTGAGTGCGAAACCAAAAGCATCTCAATAAGCCGCCATAATGTTGGTCGCCATGATACATTTTCTGCATTCAAAATGAATATGATATTTTCACTCATTTGGTGATCATTGATTGGAGTCTACTCATGCTTTTCATTAGGGAGAGTAGTCACTTTGACAGGTACAAATATAAAAATAAACAATGCACAAATAAATAGATAAATTCATTTTAAAATTGAAACTAAGAATCAACGAAAAAGATTTCCATATAAAAACTACTGGGCTGTTTATTTCTCTTTTACTTTTACCAAGCTTTACCTTAAATGGATCTGTAGACAAAATGTCAAATAGTTAACCCTGTACCGGGTTAGATGGCTGTTGTAAAACTTTGCCGGTTCATTAATAAGCCAGGTCCATAATCCTTTTTCTTATATAAAAGGATTCTTGCCCCTTTGATGATAAATTAAGGACGAAGGTTGCTCGTGTAATATAGCAATAATACTCGTATGTATAGGCCTTGTACGCACTGTGATATTACACCGCACGTTTCTTTCTCATCATTCTGTTACACATTTATTCCTATAGGAGTAGCCACACTGGCGGTAAAAAAAACATGCGGGAAAATTTTTTGTGACTTGATGCGAATTGATTTATTTCTGCGCGAATTTTTGTACCGTAAAGTAAGTATGGCTATGTTCGCACTGCGGAATAAAATTCGCGCGTTTCGCTCAGTCGTGCAACGGCAGTAAGTGGGTGAATCTATGTTCATGACATCTTTTGATACGTCTGTTACGCCGCCTTAGTATTAGATAAATTAAAATTTTAGTTCGGTTGTCCATTTTACACGTGCTTTTCAGCCGAGAACTGAATTACATAGTACAAAACATAGTAACATAGCACGAAATTTTATTTGCAATGCGTACTAGGTGTAATTCCGATCGCTGAATTTAATATTACTTATTTATTTATTATTTATATTGTCCTGTCTTTTCAAACACTGTATGTAAGTTTTTTTAAGTGCGGCTTGAAATGGGTAAAGACTGCTGAGCTTAAGGTCTCGTTTTCGATTAGTATTAGTAAGTGATTTAAAAAAAAATAAACAGCTTAGACCCGCGGTTATTCATGTAAATCACAAGTTACGCCGCGGTGCGAAGCTAGTCAAAAAAAACCTAAATTACTCTCCATGTCATTGGTTTTCTACTAAATCAGAAGATTAGTCGGAACAAACAGAAGACAGACTGACAAAATTTTTAAATATTGCTTTTTTGATTTAAGTACCGAATACACTTTCAAGTGCATTTAGTAAAAAACATTTCGCTTAATATTACAAACAACACTTTAATCTTTTTTTTATAGATAAAAATATTTTTTTGTAAACTATTTGGTGTACTTTTCTATTTGAAAATAAAGTAAGCTTAAGCAGGCACCACACTTCGCTATGCACTATGCGTTATGCGGGTTATTCGCGCGCATAAGGCGAAGTGTGGAGAGTATATTCGTTTCGTTCACCATAAAAATGACAATGACACATCTCCACAACACACATAATTATTTGCCTTATTTGATGCTTATTTGGCATACCAGTTCGAAGTGTGGATGGCATGTTTGTTGTTTGCGCGCATAACTAATATTTGGGCGAATACGGCGTAGACACATAACGAATAGCGCATAACGAAGTGTGGTGCCTGCATTAGGTTGGTATTTTCTGTTGCATTCTGTTAAGTATTGTGAATGCAGAATCTTGGAAGTATGAATGTTTGTCAATGGTCACAACAGGTGATTTGATCTGGATAAAATCTAGCCGGTGATGTTGGTATTTGTAATTAGGTCACAAAATTAAGTACTCTGGGCCCATAACCTATAAATGAAACGCTATTGTCAGACACGAAAAGAGAGTGAACCATTAATTTTATACATACAATGTACAACTACACCATAGATGGCACCATTCACAATTTTGATACCATTGCGTTAAGCGTCTCGGCAAACGTAGTGTAGGACGTCCACAAGCCAGGTGGAGTGTTGATTTGCGCAAGACGGCTGGCAGGAGCTAGACGCGAGTAGCCGAGGATCGAAATAAGTGGCGTGCAATTGGACAGGCCTATGTCCAGCAGTGGACTGCGATAATGATGATGTAATAATGAATATATGTGGGTAGGAGGCGGTGTCGGCGCGATGAATGGAATACAGATTAATCTTAGTACGGTCTGGGGGGTGTCACTCCGCAGTTTGGGTACAGTCGGCCGGCTGCCTGCCGGGTCAGACACGCCGGTCGAACAGACATCGTCAGAACAGTTCAGAGTTATACGATAGAAAGAGACGCAATTGTAGGTAAATATAATCGTAGTGATTCGGCGCTGTGCGATCTAAATTGAACTTAATCTTTTGACACCGAGGGTATCTATAACTTTAATTTACTTTTCGGAGTGAGTCTTCTGTGCTGGTACTATTATGTATTCTGTGGTACGGTATTTGATTTACATGTATCTTTGCTACACGTTATAGAAAATACCTATTGACTACTTTATTTAAGACATAAAGTATTTTTATTAGAATTTCGAAAATATTTCACTATACTTGCCATGTTATTAAGTAGCATATAATTATGTAGTGGGACATCTATATAAACAAGTAAATAGAATTGAAGTCAGAATGTAATATCAAATGAACAATTTATTACTAATTGAAAGTATATACGGTAGTTTTACCAAAAAATAAATTTTCGTCTGTCTGTCTGTCTGTCTGTTCCCACTAATCTCTGAAACGGATAGACCAATTTTGACAGGACTTTCATTTACGATAGCTAATGAGATAAGGAGTAACTAATGGCAATCTTTTTTAAACTATTTTCTTTCCGCGGCGTTACTCGTGACATACAACACCGTGAGTAACACGCAACTAACTTATATTCGTAAATACAGTTCACAATATATAAGAAACAAAATTTTCCTTCCTCATTTCCTTTGTCAGGATAAGGCACAGCCGAATACACCCAATTACAGATAAGCAACGAGGAAAATTCTATTTTATATTTCCAAACGGCAAATATGTTGCGGTTACTTCCGATAAGAGAAATTGCAGGTCTACGTACGAACTCGTATTCGATCGGAAATCTTCGGAACCGTTCGGGATTGATCACTATCTCGAAAGTACGACCGATCGTCTGTGTAGGGCGGAACGCATTGATAAAGTTTATTGACACATCGGACCCAGACTTCGTTCATCTATTTTACACCAACGTTTGTTCACCAACAAGGCAGTCAATATCTCTTGGTATAAAGATTGGTTGTGATAATGACAATTAATTACTATGTAAGCTGATAAGAATTAAATTTGAGCTACTTTAATGAATACTTATTAAAGAAATTTCTCGTTGTATGCGACTACTGATCGAGGGGTTCCGAGTACAAAGTGACAAAAGTGTTGTTGGGTTTTTCTAACAAAAAATTCTTGGTAACATCTCTGAGTTCCGGTTTCGGTTGTTATGAATATCTATGGCAATCGTTATTGGGAAGTCAGTACCTTCCATTATTTTGACTACTAATTTAACCTGCGAATTCACTTTACCACTCCGTATAAGAACTGATAATCAGGTAAAACCAGTTGTACTATTATGTGATAATCTTGGCCTCAGATAATCTTGGGAAAAAATAAGTAAATAAGTTGTTCTGGGTCGGCGTATTAATTCTGTGCGTTTGGACGAATGTTTGTAAAGTTCCACTGTTATATGTTAATCTATATTAATGAATTTCATCTTGACTTTCTTTAGCATCTGACGAGAGTGTTTCAGATGAATGAACGATAGTTTTAATAACTAAATACATCTGCAACTATATTTTGTCTGATTATCGCCATCATAAGAACTGTGCTATTGATGCACAGTCGGAAATTCTGGAAGTACACCGTGCATGTTTTCTTAAAACACATTTTTAAATAAAAATTAGTAAACAAAATATAATAAAATTCATTCCAAATTGATTATTATCGTGAAAAAGTATATCAAATACATGCACCACTTAATATAAAATTTAAAAAAAAGACATCGATATTGTATGTTAGTGTAAAGTTAAAGGTAATCGTTCCACAGGTGAGTTGTGAGTAAACAAGGATGGAATGACGTTCCGTGACATGACAACGCATGATGAACACAACAAACAAGAACTTTGAGCCACTATTATGGGTTAGCTTATTGTACTGTACCTGAAAAATTGTACTGTGGCCTTTGTATAAGCACTTTCTTGACCGTCAGTCCGTCAACACCTGGAAACAACCGAAATAAAAGACCTTTACCTTTTGATTGGTTTCATAAAAGTTAACAGTATGTTCACTTGTTAACTGATTTTGTATTTAAAGTTAGTTTTGAAAGTCTTCATTTAGCTTTTAAATTTAGTCCTACCAAAGTAACTCCTAACTGAATGAGTAGAATTCAGGAGTGGGGGTCACCATCCTGAATGTGAAAACAGGCAATTTAGGTAGGCAGGCAGGTAAGAAGCTTCTGCACATTGGGCCTCCGGTCTTATATTCATCAACGAAATATGACAGCAAGAAGGTAGACAGCCCCGGGCGAGCTGGCCTGTTCGTGCTGAAATCAGCGTAGCATTATTACTTATTATAATTATTTGAATTGAAAGATCATCTTCCTATTAAAATACTTCTTAGTATTTATTTATTTATTTATTATTCATATAGTGTTAGTATTGAGTAATTATTGTAGGTGCATTTTTGTATTAAACTACTGTAGTACAATTTACCAATTATTGACTAGGTTATTAGAAGGAGGGCTTAATTTACCTGGTATTATTATTTGACATAAACTTTTTTGATTAATATGTATCGGACTCTTAAAAAAATTCAAAATTAAGATGCGAATCCTAAAATGTAATAAATGCTATTATTATTATCACGCACCATTTATACTACACTACACTTTCGCCCGCGTCTTCGTTGCCTATGTCCTTTCTCAGGCTTTAGAAGTTTAGACTATCTGGGTACAAAATTTCATTTAATTCGGTGCAGTGGTTTTTGAGTTTACCGCGAACAGACATTTAAACAGACGCGACGGAGAACTTGATTTCATTACATGTAGTGATTTTGTAACGTATATTCGAAAATGTCTTTCAATAATTGAATAATTTAAAATGTAGAGTATTTGACTATTTTTAAGCTTCCTAAGAAAAAACGTAGTTAATAAAACCGAGTAGGTACCTACTGTAAAAGCTGAAATCATAATACTTTCACAAGTCAATGGAAAATACCATTCTCCATTAGACAACAACAAATCGAACAAAGAAAATCGAGAGACTCAATATCGCAGAGGGCAAGAGGACAACTGTACCACTCAAATCAAAATCGATTTTTCGGTACAATAGCTCTCAGTTTTGAGACAATAGACCGTGAAATTCCATTATAACCACGCTATAGATTTTTGTATTGAAGTCGAGAATATATATTAAACTAGCTTTGTCCTATGTCTATGCCTATGTCCTTTTTCAGGTTTTAGACTGTGTACTAAATTTCATTCATAACGGTTAAGTAGTTTTTTTTTAAGAAGAGATAAATCCGGTGTCGCTGGGGACTTTACAAACAAACATGAAACGAACACAAAGAACACCCATTTTGTGTGATTCACAAATTGTTGTTCTGAGTCTGGGTGTTCTTTCGTGTTTGTTTCTAGTATTTTTGAAAATATCCTGCCACAAATGACTTATATTCCTTATGCTTGAGTTGCTTTTTAAAAGAAAAAGAAGAACAAGCATCTTTGACAATCGTTTCGAGTCATTTGTAGTTGGAGCTAAATATCGCTTAGTGTGAAGATCTGATGGTAGTCGCTTTACGTAAAAATCGATGTTTAACCTTATCGTAGCAGACATAAAGTCGATTTCACCTTAGTTTGAGATAAAAGCTTAGAGGGAAAGTAGATGAACTCCTATCACTCATAAAAGGTTTAAAACGTTTTGACGGTTTGAGACGTATTTTATAAACTGAGTAACTATAAAAGTTGTAACGCGAAAAACAGCAGAATATATTTAGACATATACATGATTACTCCGAAGTTTGATCAGCACAAAATTAGACGGACTTCACGAGATGAAATATTATTAAAACTAAATTTTAATAAGAACCGATTTACATCATTCAATTTATAAATTTTGGTAAAAAACAGAAAAAATATCCAGTTTTAAGGTTTCATATCCATGTATCGTATTTTTTGTAATTAGTATTTCATCATTGTGTACGGTTTTTCCTAAACTCACACATGTACAATTAATGGTTCACTTACCTACTATTATTTTAAAGATTAATTAGGGTCAATGTTTGCAATTCAATCACGCCAAAACAGACGTATCCGAATGAAATTTGTTACAAAGATAGATTAAAGTGGAGTAACACAAAGTCTACTTTCATCCCGGAAACATAGATATACAAGAAAAACCCCGGTCAAAGTTAGTATATTATTCATACTTAAAAAAGTAGTAACGTCCTCATATAACGTCATAAAGCCAATGCCTAATTTATACGTCATAACGTATGACGTCTAAAAGACTATTGTGACATTTGTGACATTCCAAACAGGCCCACTTTTAAAGCTTGTCAGGCCGCCTGACTTGTTGCCTGTGCATTTAAAAACTTCAACAACAGTCATATTACTCCTACTTTCATTACCTTAAAAAAAAAACAGTTTTATATTTTTAACCTGTGGTACGAAAATACAAAATAGTTTTATTTCGTGATTGTGTTTTGAATACAAATAAACAAACTTGTTATATTTCTTGTACTTGTTATCTTACCGCAAAACGGCTGTTTTATGAGCGGTCTTTATTCCTTTACATGTTTACATTATACGCTGGAAATATTGGCTATTTTGTGACCGATGCCCGACATACAGGGCGGACGGACAATGGACGATATTATGCTATGAATAGATAAAGAATAAATGGCTGTAAATGCATCTGGTCCATGTCAATTGTGTTTATAACGTTCGTGAGTTAATTGTAAGACATCTGGTTTGTGTACCGAACGTACCGAGTAATGGATTTCGTCTTACTGAGACTTGACGTTTGCACAATTGATGGAAGTAATTGATAATTATAACCCATTATACTCTATAACAGTGATATATGAGAACTTTTCTGGATTACTTTGATGTGTCAGATATTAAAAAAATAGAAATACGATACAGCTATCTGCGGTTTTTGTTGCACTTTTATAATAACCAGAGGCATAGCCGTTGGGCAAACCTAGTAAAAAAAGTAGGTCGACTAGGTAGCCTAAGGTACTCCTTACTGCCAGTAAAAGTTCTGTTAAATAGGTCCAGCCGTTCCTGACATTAGCCAGAACAAAATGTACATAATTGAACACACTAGTATTTTGTAATTTAAGAATAATTTGTATTTACATTAAAATATTGGAAATGACTTTAAACCTTAAGAAAAAATTACATACAATGTTGTTTAGTTTTCATTTTCTGTATTTAACAAAACTGTTTACACTTGAAAGCGTTATTTAAAATAATTGCCTTGTTTATGTAAAACAATGTATCATAATTATTTGCGCAAATGAAATGCGCCATTTCCTCAAGGGTACGACAACGTTAATTTCTGACTTATTTCTTTTATAAATTAGTTGCCCAAGTGACTCTACTTTGCCTGATAGAAAGCATAAGCAGAATCCAGGAATGGTGATCACCGTCCTAACTAGTTATGGCGACAATGCAGCACGGTGACACTCACTATGGCGGCCTAGTTAGATGCTTCTTCACGCCCAGTTAAAGGATCCGTTATCATAAAAGGAGGGAAACTTGAAATAGTTCTATTGTCATTTTTTAGTGTTCCGTAGTTCATGACTCGGAACCCTTATAGATTCGCCTTGTCTGTTCGTCCGTCCGTCCTCAACCTACCTCCCAAACGGTTGGTGCTTGAAAGATGAAACTTTGCATGAATATGTGTTGTAATTACTACAATAAAATATTTTTATTTGGGGTACACATGTACTTAAAGTGGTGATGATTTTTTTTGTCGCATCTACCCTATCGTGTAAGGTATCATTAGATAGGTCTTTTAAAAACATTATGAGGTTTCTAAAACCATTTTTCGATTTATGTATCCGTTTATGAGTTATTCAACTTGAAAGCGTATTTTTATAAAAAATCAGGCCCAAAAAAATCAGAAAAAAATCATGAAAGAAGCCCATATATTGAACTTTCAAGGAAAACTATACCGGTTTTGATAACTTTTTTATTTTAGGAGTTTATTTTAGACCTAACTTGTAAAATACACTCACTTGGAAACCTTCTTACAGAAATAAAGAAATAATAAGTTAACATAATAATTGTCTATTGAACACGATTTTAAATCCACCTACCATTATGGGTGACTACGGAACTTTATTCTATGCGTAGCCTCACACGTAGTAATTCTTTTTTGCACACTGTACCCAAAGCGCCAATATGACGGCACGAGACAAGGTCTACAGATATTGTGACCGGGCAGCCAGGTTCCTTATTTAATAAAATATGACCTTCTCATAGCACCTTAGTGAGTTAGTTACCTTTCAAAGTTAATAATATTCCTAAGTCGTACTGAATTATTAACGGATAGCAGGCGTGCCATCCTTGGTATTACCAGGGGGGTGTCACTCCGCAGTTTAGGTATAGTCGGCCGGCTGCCTGCCGGGTCAGACACGCCGGTCGAACAGACATCGTCAGAACAGTTAAGAGTTACACGATAGAAAGAGACGCAATTGTAGGTAAATATAATCGTAGTGATTCGGCACTGTGCGATCTGAATTGAACTTAATCTTAAGACACCGAGGGTATCTATTACTTTAATTTACTTTTCGGAGTGAGTCTTCTGTACTGGTACTATTATGTATTATGTGGTATTATGTGAGGATCAGCGGTGGAAATGTAACTTATTATTTATAAGAAAAGAAAGGACGAATATAGATACAGGTGTCTTACATACACAAAGGTAGGTAAGATTTCAGTGATACGTGAATAATCTCCTTACTTATTGAATCTTTCTGCCGATAGGTATAGTTATTTCCAGACCTCGATTTAAAGATAACTTTTAGGGTTCCGTAGCCAATAGCCAAAAAATGGAACCCTCATAGATTTATGATGTCTGTCTGTCTGTCCGGCTGTATGTCACAGCCACTGTTTTCCGAAACTTCTGAATCAAGAGAATTATAAAACCGAAAAAAAAAAAATGTACATTACTATACAAACTTACACTAAAAAAATGGTTTGACGAGATCTAGCCAGCACTTTTTTTTTAATGCGTCATAAATCGTAAATCGCAATTTAATCAAAGTTACAACGAACTACAAGAACTTTTATATGATATTATTTGCTGTTACAGAACCCTTCATGGGCGAGTCCGACTCGCACTCGGCCACTTTATTATTATGGGTATAGGGTGTTAACCGACCAGACCTATCTCTCCGCCCTCAAATGTCTCATTCATGGATTACAAGCGTTTTTCTAGCATAAAGGCTGTAGTTCTCTAAAAAGGAGGCGTGATGAGGGACACTCACTAAAATAATGCCGAAATAAAAATGTAAAGATTGTGTAAAAAACTGTGGTGACATAGAGCTTATCTCGTAAGCCAGAGGCGAGAACTCCGCATGAATATTAATCCAGTGTGCCACAATGAAGAGGTGACGACCTCCTTCGAGGTTTACTTTGTGTTCGGATCGGAACGGATATTGGATATTCAGACTACAAATTTGATGATCTAATGGTGTAGAAGATTAAAATGTGAGTTGCTTTAATACAGTATATATATGTTTTTTGGAAAATCATCTTTTTTCATAATCTATATTCATCATGTTCCTAGCCTTCATTATTCCCAATACGACTAATTTCTACTACTACACTATTTTGGAATCGGCTAACTACTCAACTGATTTTATCGGAATATCAGTTTTTTCACGAAGCGACTGGCAACAGACCTCTGAGGGTGAACTGTGAATTCTAGTGTCATGTTCTTGCACATTAAGAGCTTCGAAACTATCTGATTTGAACGTACTCTATTAAAATTTATTTTGCCAACATGCCTAAGATACGATAGTTTAAATCACCTATAGACGGATAGGAGTTGCGTCGGCTAACTAGTTTATTAATGTGTCTGACTGCCTTGTGGTTAGCGTATGCGTCGCTGATCAAGAGGTCTCGGGTTCGATTCCCGGGTCTGACCAAATATTAGTATGATCTGCAAATATTTGTTTCGGCGTTTTGGTGTTTTGAAGCTAATATAAAGCGTGTAATATTGGTTGGATATATATGTATCAATATATATATATCAATCCTACATTTGTCTAAAACATTGACATATGAATTGACCTGAAAGCGCGGGCCATGTTTTATTAGAACAGGGTTAATTAAAAGTTAGTATATGATTGATATCATTATACTGATAAGATACAACTGATGGCATGTCTGCGGCAATAAATGTAATAAGCCGACCTTAAAAAATACAGTGTACAAACACATATAGGTAAAGCTAAAATGGCTGCTATATTTATTGGAAAACGTCGCACCCATATTAAATTACATTCCAATAATTTTAATTCCCGGCGCGCTTCAAACACTCATATCGCGGTTGCATTGTATTGTTATACTAGCTGCGCCTCGCGGTGTTACCCGCGTATCTTTATGGTTGCTATGCAAGTGTGTGATGCATAGCAACCTGTGAAGTTTTGACAGGAGATAAACTGTGATACATTTTGACATCTACGATTTATGTATTTTTATAATCACCTAACTTTCGCCCGTTTATCTAGATTATTGCATTAAAAAGTAGCCTATGTGTTATTCTGATAAGCTATATTACTGTAAAGTTTCACACAGAAACGGTCAGTAGTTTTTGCGTGAAAGAGTAACAAACATACATACACACATACATACTCACAAACTTTCGCGTTTATAATATTAGTAGGATTGATGAGATTGAAATTGAAATTGAAAACAAAACCAATGTGAAAGTAGATAAGAACAATATTTAACAATATATGGTCAAAATTTAAGTGTATAAATTCGAAAGTAATTCCGTCTGTCTGTCTTTTGGTAAACAGATGCACCAAATTCAATGAAATTTGGCAAGGAGATACTTTAATTCTTGAAGAAGGACATGGCTATTTTTTACCACTATAACCGACATATACACACGATATATACACACGGGCAGAGCTACACGAAAAAACTAGTACTATTTTAATGGCAATTTTTTCATTTTTATGGTACAGAGGATGTTCAAGTGGATGAATCTTCCGATTATATGTGTGATCCCAAAGTGAAGTCTTCAGTTGGGAAGTGGTGACAGACCTTACTCAATTGTTTTCTAGCTTCCAAATGGAGTTTCCCGTAAAAGCTGTGTCCGGAAAGGAACTATGTAACCAAGAAGAGAAAAGTCCCGTGCTACCGTCCTGCCTGTAGAGGGAACGGCCTCCCAGTCATCGTCACTCGATGAGCGTCTTCACACCAGTTGCGTAGTGTTTAGGGCGGAACTTTAGAGAAGTCGAACACTTCCAGCTCCAAATCGTACGGGAAATAATGATGGCGGCGCCTAGTACCACTTTTTAATGGATACTGATCATGGTCTTTAATTTTTAATTTTGACCCACGATTTCTTTTATTGACCGATTGAAAATGACGCTAAATGGTTATGTTTATTCTTGACTAAATAGTCAGCGTCAGTGATACCAAATAAACAGGTCAGAACAAAACTAAACATTACTCAAACCATGATCAAAGAACTAAATATGTAAACGAACGTGTTGAAAATGAAATAATATAAACTGAAGCGTACATTGTACTACATATTGTAAACGTGAGAGCTTCCTATGACAACATACACAAACTTTATAAATATGTTACATCTATCTTCTCACTTTTCTGCAAAGTATGGAACTTATTTAGTGAAATGAAACGGAAGCGTAAACGAGAAAAGGCGGAAATTTGATTTGGCCAATGAGCGCGATCCTAGGTTTGACCATCAGGCAGTTCAGATGTTAGATTTTTTGCTCCAAATTCATCAAGTGCAATCAATCCGTTTCAAGGTTGGCCAAAAGGTCAACTTAAATTTAAATACTAACTTTTAAACTTTCGCGTTCCATGATAATTAATATTATTTTTACGGGAATTAACGCGATCACTTATTTAGGGTATTACATACCTCTGATTTGCCTGACGTTTCGACCAGGTTGCACCGGCCGTGGTCACAGGCTGACTGAGTCAGCCTGTGACCACGTAATACCCTATGTAATACCCTAAATAAGTGATCGCGTTAATTCCCGTAAAAATAATATTAATTAAATTTAAATGTTTTTTTTCTATTCCGCAACCCTGAGGGAAAACTGGATTTGAAGGGTTTGAGGGCAATGACTTCCGAATAACGATTACCATAGATGATCATGACAACCGGGACCCACGGCTTAACGTGCTCTCAGAGGCACGGGTGTGAATCACCGCCAAACTGCCGTACTCCGGGCTGTTATTAAGAATTTCCTGTTAGACAAACCCGACAACATCTTTGACCCGATGCGGGATGTGAACCCGAGGCCTCTTGATCAGCAGTTGCATACGCAAGTCACTAAACTAAGTGTGATGTTATATAATAAACCACAATGTAAATATTGATAATTATAAATATTTCGGACGAATTACACATAACATCATCTAGTCCCAAAGTAAGCAGAGCTTGTGCTATGGATAATAGACAACTGATATTAATACATAAACATAGATTTTTTTGTAAATACATACATATTTTACATAAAAAACACCCATTTTGCAGATCGTACAAACATTTGGTCCGACCAGGGAACCGAACCTCTTGATCAGCAGCCGCATACGCTAACCAACAAGGCAGTCAATATCAGCTTCAATGATATAACATTATAAACTGACTGACTACTTGACGTTTCAAAAGTACCGTTGTAAGGTTTATTTAAAATAAAATGGTTTGATTTGATTTGATTTGAAACACTTATTTTAATAAACTTCCAATGTGATTCTGTCTTGGGCTTTAAAAGTATTCGCTTTTATGCCAATGAACAGATTTGGATTTAATACTGAGTATTTTCTCTTCAACTGGATTAGCATAAACAGTGAATTAATTCGCTTCAAATGGATTTAACAAAACTTGGAAACCGGAATTAAGAGGGGTTCAGTGAGAAAACAAATTGACGAAGTTGTTGAAAACTGTCCGGGTCCGCGTTTATTGTAAAGCAAACGTGTTTACGAAAAAGTTCTAACTTCTATTCTATGTTCTCCTGGTACATATTGAGCTTGTGTTTTAAGTTAAAGATTTCTCTATTATACAAAAAATATATTGTAATTGTTATTACAACCAATTTGTATTATATTCGTAAATAAGCTACTATTCGAGAATCTGGTAATAAATATAATAAGACGGAAGTGAGTCAACGTCGTGTCGCCAGTTTGGCGATGGACAGTGAATTCTTTTGTTTCGTTACATTACATTATATTTATGTATGTACATTAAGCGCTTCAAGTAGCAATGCGTACCGAAAGACGCAGCTTTGGTAGGCTTCCCACAAGGTGGTCCGTCGACCTGGTGAAGTTCACTGAAAGCCATTGGTTGCGGGCAGCACAAGACCGGTTGTTGAGGAGAAATTTGGGAGAGACCTATGGCCAGCAGTGGACTTCTTCTGGCTGAGATGAAGATGATGATATTAATTACTGTTTTTAACATAAGTACAGACGGGGCCAGTGCCCAGGGCCCACAATAGTCTGGGGCCCTACAACGAACCGACAGTCAGACACATATCATCATCTTCCTACCCTCTTCCCAAATTTATTTGGGGTCGGTGCAATGAATTTTCTTCTTCCATTCTTCTCTATTACTCGTCAGTTCACTGTTTATTTCCTTTCTGGCCATATCCTCTTTCACGCAGTCCATCCATTTCTTCTTGGGTCGCCCTCTACTCCTATATCCGTCAACTTTTATACTTAAAACTTTCTTCACTACATTTTGCTCCTCTCTACGCTTCACATACCATGATGTCCGTACCAGGATAATCTCTTGCTTCTTAACTTTTCATCTAATGCTGCTACTTTCAGGCTTCCTCTAATAAACTCATTCTTCACCTTGTCCATTCTGGTCACACCACACATGCATCTCAACATTCGCATTTCATTTGCATCTCAACAGTCAGACACATATAGTCGAAATATACACACATTTCACAATACCATAAATATACATACATACATACATTCTCAAAAAAGGTACAGTTCTACACGAAATAATCGAAATAATTACTTAGCTTTTAGTATTATTTATGAATGTGATTGATATTTGTATTAGATACACAAAAAATTTAAGGGATTAAAAACTCTCGTGTGCCCAGGCACCCAAGTAGTTCAAGGCCCTGATGATATTAATTACAATATAGAGATAGATCCCTTCGCGGTTGAATCTGGAATATATTGTGAAGATCCGAGAGCTGATAGACATTTTAGAGTAGCTGTTTGAGGCATCTCACATTATTTTCAGTCTCCTCGAACGGGGTTTGCATTTACGTATTAGGGAACTATGAAATAGGCTACCAGCTCTTCTACCTACCATAACTAAAAATCGATATTTATGAACAAATGTTATGCACATTAATCAAGTTTCAAATTTAATAACTAATATTATATTGCTGTCTTTATGCGATTAATGTTGCTATAAAAAATGCAGTTATTTTAATACTTTTTCAGTAAACTGTAAGAAATAGTAATTACGAAATTGTCTACCTGAACCCTACTTTTGAAAAGTACAAAATCAACTAAACAAAAGTACAAAATCTGTTTGCACTGACTACCGTACAAATTGTAGTCCCTGCATTTGAATATTCTATCTCGGAGTAATACTACGTGATCGAATAATCCAGCAACGTAGTGAATTCGAATGGAACCTAACTTAACAAATACACCTTGTACTATGTGTCATTGCACAGTGCTCGCACTAAAACTTTAATCTTTTGCACAGTAACGGTTGATGGAATGCAAATTACACCGTATCGTACACCGTATTACACCGTACCGTACACCGCATCTATTAACTACTGATGGTCTATGCTATCCTAGTACTTAGTAAATTCTAAATAATTTACATTGATTGATAAAACCGCTCTTTATGGATTGTCTGATGACAAAGCTAAGAGAACTCATATGACCATAATTCAGATTTTGGTTGATTTAGTTGATTCTGCAGGTACACCTGCAGAATCAACTAAATCAACCAAAATCTAAAAAGGTACACCTATTTGTTACCTTCTCACAGCCAAATACGACAGGGATTTCCTTTCTAGGGTACACCTGGTTCCTCGGCTATATTTGAGTCGGAGTGCGGTTTTCGGTCGGTTCAAGTCCGACATAACGACATAATAACCAGTAGTTTTACCATCGGGATTTCCGTACAGACAAAAAAAAACAAATAAAAGTTGCCTGACATACGCAAGTGATTAGCTAGTGTCCCATGAGACATGACGCAAAACAAGTGTTTGTCCTCGAGGTGCGGTATGTCAATAAAGTGTGACTGCGCCCTTCGACATTTCAGACTGTGTACTGGAAATGATGTTTTGATGTTTCCAAGAACCGATAGTACTGAGGATTTTTACTTTTTTGGGATATCGACCGGCAAACGGCTCACTTAATGGCAGTAAGTAAGACTAGCGTTACTCATGAACATTTGCAATTTAAAGAGTCCTAAGTGCCTTTCCGTCCTTTAATGCCTCACTCATGGTGTGTGTTTCACCTTCCCTCATTCATCCAATGGGTGGGTCAAAAGGTGACTAAGGGAGCAAACTACACAGGACAATATAGCTGCAAAGAGAACGAAAACTTGTAAACAAACTCTAAACCATTCCATCTGGACAGCCCATGCTGGCCAGACGGCCATTTCCTTTTTGAGGAGAGGATGATGATGATGATGACGTGAAACGGGCACAAAAAACACCTAGACTCGGAACAATAATTAAATTGTGAATTACACAAAGTGGGTTCTGAACTCACGACTTTTGGTGCAGTAGAAAACGGCGTAACAATTGCTTATACCACTAGGCCAATAGTGTAGTCAAAAACTTTATTTAATATCGAAGTGGTAGTAGACTCTATTAGATCTGAACAAGTTAATCCTCAAAACTCCATGAACTTCAGACAAAATTTTCCTCATTTTTTCATATAAATCAAAGCATGCTCCAATTGATCCGTAATTGTGAAATCGGATGAGGGAGATTGGGGAGGTCTTACCGAAGTTACGGAAAATTTCCGAAAGTCGTTAATTTGTAATGATATCAAGTAAAAAATGTTATTTTCCATCACAAACTTATATTTTGCGCTTGGAAATTTGATTTTGCCGTATATCGATATATTGGAGAATAATTTTTAACGACAAAAGTTAATATTGTTGCTTAAAAAGAAACGAACAAAATCTTGGAGAATTGATTCTCAGAATGAATGAATTCGTCTCGATTCGAACTTGTCCTTTTTGATCTTTATTTTTGTTACGTTATTCCATCGCAATTTGTTTGTTCTCGGAAAAGTTTATTAAGACTTCTGTTTTCTGTTCTATTTTGTGATAATCGTCCTTTAAACTGGTGTTTATCTTATTTTCTGCTTCATTAAAGGCAATAGCTGATCCCAAATAATCTTGATAATAATAAGGGCTAGGAAGATGATTTAAGGGAATAAAAGTACCTTTTAAATGATCACTTATTTATGCTAGACATATTTTGGCTATCTTACTGATGGATGTTTTTAAGCAGCCCGAAGGCCTCCAACCAAGCTTCACGACTGTTACCTTAAGATAACAACCGGGACCACTGCTTAACGTGACTTCCGAATCATGGGAACTCACATAATATATCATGCCACAAAACGGTAACCAATCTAGGTATTGACTCGGTGTTTGTTTCCAATCACCCAAGGTTACAGTCATGCAAATCTAATTCTCTCTTTGCTTATATAATCTTGGTCAACATTGATATCAGTCTTGTTGACTGCTATGAACTAACTCTCTATAAAGTGAGTGGTATTAAAATTGTAGTCACGTGGGCTAAAAGTGTGTGCTAAAAATAACGTAGACACTTGTTCAACTTAAGCAAAATATGTTTAAGATACCATACGGTATTGATAAGTTAGCTCCGATCCACGATAAGACATGCGATCTCGGTTGACTTCCAATGCAGTTTGGGAGTCTGGGAGAAGTGCGACCGTGACTTCCAGAAAACAGAATAAACAACAGCAATTATACCTACGTATTAATCTATCTATACTAATAAATTAAATTTAAGTGTCTGCTTGTAATTGCAAATAAAAAGCCTTTCACTAACTGCATAGTATATGCGGTACTTAATTTTTTTGTTTTTTTTTAAGCTAATATCTGAAGCGGCTGGACCGATTTTGAAAAGACTTTTACTGGATAAATTGTGAAAAAGCTGATAACATAAAAAATAATTTAGATTACTTCTTTAGACTCGAGGTTGTTGTTATAAAGGTATGAAAACAACAGCGAGTAACACCGAGCGGCGCAGCTAGTATGTACATATATTATATCGCTAACATATTTCAGATAACTATCTGAACTTTATCCGGGAGTTGGAAAATACCAAACAGAAGTCACATTGGCCGTTATTAAATATTTAAATAACAAAAAATCGGCCAAGTGCGTGTCAGGCCACGCACAGGAACGGGTTCCTCAGTCACCCATAATGGTACGTGGATTAGAAATCGTATCCAATGGATAATTGTTATGTTTACGTATTAATGCGTTGATATTGTATGACTTTTCCAAGTAAGCGCATTGTAAAAGTTAAGCGTCTATAACTCCTGAACTAACAAAGTCATCTAATTCGTTATAGTTTTCATTTAAAGTTCATTAAATGGACCACTATCACAAATTTTTCGGCGGGCGGGACGGCCTGTTTTTACAAAAAAGTGGCCTTTAAAGTGGCATTTCTCGCAAACGGATACCTAAATCAAAAAATCGTCTTAACAACCCCTTAATTTTAATAAAGACCTATATAATGATACCCTACATGATGGGGTAGCCGTGAGAAAAAAAAACATCCCCACTTTACGTGTAGGGGAGGTACCCTAAATAAAAATATATTTCATAATTTTATTGTAGCACTTTGTCGACGTAATTACAATACATATTCATGCAAAGTTTCATCTTTCTAGCACTTACTGTTTGGACGATAAGTCGAGGACGGACGGACGGACGGAAGGACAGACGGACATGACATATCTATAAGGGTTCGAAGTCATAATCTTTTAATTACCTACAACTTTGCCATTTAACTTTTTTCCTTGTAGTTTTGCTGGAAATCGAGATGAACCGTTTTTTACCCTTTGTTGTATATATTTAGCCATCCAATCTGACTCTACCCTGCCTGATGGAAAGCATGAGCAGAATCCAAGAGTCGGGGCTACCACACTTGCTGCGAATGCGGACAATAATGTATGGCGGCCCACACTATGGCGGCTTAGTGAGATGCTTTTTCACGCCCCGGTTAAAGGACCCGAAAACCTCCCCCCCCTACCCCTTCCCGACCTCAGATCGCCCGTAAATTATTTTTCCTTTCATTTTTATAATATTCTCCTCCTTTTCCAATAGGTTTCATCCCACTATAATTTTATTTGTTTTCAAAAATTATGTACTCTGGTCTACTGGTCTATATGTCATTTACAAACTATCATTATGGTTGCCATGCAAGTGTGTTATTCCTAGCAACCTGTGAAGTTTTGACAGGAGGTAAACAGTGATACATTTTGACATCTTCGATTTATGTATTTTTATAATCACCTAGCTTTGGTCTTTGTATCTCGATTATTGCAGTAAAAAGTAGCCTATGTCCTTTCCCAAGTTCAGTTCTATCATCATACCGAATTTCATCAAAATCGGTACAGTGGTTTAGGCGTGAAAGCGTAACAGACAGACAGACAGAGGTACTTTCGCATTTATAATATTAAGTAGGGATTAAAAAAAAAAACTACTCACTAGATCTCGTTCAAACCAATTTTCGTTGGTAGTTTGCATGTTAATGTACAACATATATTTTTTTTAGTTTTATCACTCTCTTATTTTAGAAGTTAGAGGGGGGGGGGGGGACACACATTTTTCCACTTTGGAAGTGTCTCTCGCGCAAACTATTCAGTTTAGAAAAAAATGATATTAGAAACCTCAACATCATTTTTGAACACCTATCCATAGATACCCCACACGTATAGGTTTGATGAAAAAAAAATTTTTGAGTTTCAGTTCTAAGTATGGAGACCCCCAAAATGTATTGCTTTTTTTCTTTTTTTATGTAAAAATCTTAATGCGGTTCACAGAATACATCGACTGACCAAATTTCAACAGTATAGCTCTTATAGTTTCGGAAATAATTGGCTGTGACATACGGACGGACAGACAGACAGACAGACTTGACGAATCTATAAGGGTTCCGTTT
The DNA here is from genome assembly GCA_932526445.1 of Phragmatobia fuliginosa. Classification (NCBI taxonomy): domain Eukaryota; kingdom Metazoa; phylum Arthropoda; class Insecta; order Lepidoptera; family Erebidae; genus Phragmatobia; species Phragmatobia fuliginosa. The sequence continues at coordinate 1,742,809 of OW052066.1, read as the reverse complement.
TTTGCCATTTGGCTACGGAACCCTAAAAAGAACTAGTGAATTGACTCCTAATAAGGAATGCAAAAAAATGTTGTATTCAAATATAGTGCTCTAAATTTATAAGCGATATAAAAAGCTACAAGTATATAAACATATGTCCTTTCATGGTACGAAAAGTCTATGACTATTTATAGTGGATAATAAAATAACAATTAATGAACGGTGGTCTATATTTAAGCACTAGGTGATTCCTCGAATACAATAAATGTATATTCAAACGAAAACTACGTAGTTTTATGACGATACTGACTCGGCGTTTTTAGTAGCTTTTTAAATCTTTGAGACGCTCATATTAAGTTGCACTAAGCAATACCATGAGCGTCTCCGTCATTCGGTGGTCACGATAAGCAGTTGGTTCCGGTTGTTATCACACAATAACAGATAGGACTGTTGTAGACTTAGAGCCTTAATAAACGTGTGACGGCAAGATTACGTAGCCAAAAAGCCTCGTTACGAATACTGACAACGCAACATGGTGACTCATATTATGCTCGCCTTTACCTGCTCCTGCATCAGTAGATCTCTGGTCGCTCACCAACGACACAAGACAGCACCAACATCATATTATATGATATATAGAATAGTACTTTCTCGCTAGACCTGCTCGTGCTCAAATCAATCTTTTTTAATCTCTTTCAAATCTGTATTCGATTTACAGACTAATCTGTCAATGATTTAGAACTATTAGTCGCTATTAATCGAACATTTGTCCTCCCACACGAGTCACAAGGTGACCCACGCTGGGTATCGAACATACGATTTTATTATATTATTGTATGTTCGTCTTTATCCGCTATTTCCATCTGATGTTGACGTGTACACGCACTAAATCACTGCGGTACGATCTAAGGTCACACATGTGGATTAGCGGAGGGTTGAGCGGAGCGGTTTTGTAATACTGTCAGTATCAGATAAATCATCTATCTTTTAGTGTTATTTCCTTTACAAGCGGGCGCGAGGGTACATTTTGTGCGTAGTGAACTAATAATATTATTCTCTTTACTTTTAATAATTCACATTAATTCACACCAATATCGGGCCAAAATAAGTATCGTTGGATTTTGTTTACTTGGCAGCGATTCACGCCCGTACCTCGGAGAGCACTTTAAGCAGTTATATGAAAGTGAGTGACTTCAAATATACCGACAACTATTTAGTTCAACCTTCGAATTTCAGTTCTCCCTAAGGGTTGCGGAGGTCCGATGCCAATAGCTCCGTGGAAAAGCTGAAATTAAGATAAAACCGTTTGAACTAGTAGCAGACCCCAAATAATCTTGGGTATAAAGGCTAGGAAGATGATGATTATGGAGTATTTGTACTAGCGACAAGCGTTTAAATTTCGGTGTATTTAACACAAAATTATTAAGCGCAACATATTATTCCATTATTTACTGTGTAACAGTGTATTACATTCCGTGTTAGTTTTTTCCTTTATTACATTTTATTATTATTATCATAATAATTTCTATCATAATTTGTTCCATTTTTAAGACATCAAAATGGGAGATACTTTGCCAACAGAGGCACAAAGACACACTTTATCAAACGGTCCGTACGTCTAAGCTGTCACCCCTACTTTTAACTGCAATCTATGAAATCACGTATATCTATACTTTCTTCATTAATAAATTTAAAACGTTATTTTAAGCGTTAAACCTTTACGTGTCCAAACGTTCATTAACGTAATTCAAATAGTTGCTTGTTCCTTCACAATTTGTTATTACTGGATTTGAACATGAAAATCAATGTTTTGAAAACGAATTCGATTCATGTTTATATTCTATCGAGCAGTGTGATATATTATGCATAGACCTGACAGTGTTTGCGATACACCTGACTAGACCTAAATAACTTGTTCCCGTTTTTCCATAGTGCAGGGCTTCTGAGACCGGTCATCGGGTACTATTTAGTGGAAATATAAAATCCTGGCTCTTAAGTCCCCGAGAAACTGTAGGATTTTCCTAGCCGTCAACAAAGAGACCACGAACGCTTTAGGTTATTTCCGCCTATACATAATAAAAATAGTCGCACCTGTGTCTAAAGATTACTTATCTATTGTACTATGTTCTCAAGAAAAACTCGACGCAGACAATATACAAAGATATACAAAGACTGCACGGTTGGCCTAGTGGTTTAAGCGGTCGCCGCTCTCTGCTGCGCCAGGTGTCGCGGGTTCGAATCCCACGTGGGATAACACTTTGTGTGATTCACAAATTGTTGTTCTGAGTCTGGGTGTTCTTTGTGTCCGTTTCATGTCATATTCCTAATGCGGAAGTTGTCTTTTTAAAAAAAAAAACCCGTCTGGCCAGCGTGGTAAAGAAGGACCAAATCTCCTTTAGGAGGCCGAGAGAAGGTACCCGAGCCTAGCAGACGTACATTATGGGTTATTGATGAAAGTGGTATCGCGTTATACATTTGCCTATTTTACAAGTTTATTGTATCATCAATCATCAACAGCCTTCAACAGTACCTGCTGACAGACATAGGCCTCTTCTTTTAAAGGAGGTTTTGGCCTACTATACCACGCAAGCCAGACGGGTTGGTATTTATTGTATACATTTGCCTATTTTACAGCTTTACAGTCATCATAAACTTAAACAAATAAACGCAGAACATTTGTAGTTTAACGGTATTATATATTTTACGACGTATTTATAGTATCGTTATTTCGATTGAAAAAGTGGCCGATGTGAGTTTTGGCAAATACTTTAAGTCAAAAAACTACCAATCAACGTGCCTGTTGAATCTTGATTGGCTACTAGTTCAACCGATTTACCTGAATTTTAGTTTTCTAAAAAGCGACTGACAACTTTCCGTACAGGCAATAGCAATAATCTAATCATTGCAATACTGAGGGTGAACTGAATTTGAATATTGAATATCTACTATTGATGTATGTAAAAAATAATTACCTGGGAGAGCTTTGCTCGGTTAATACTATTTATTGTTTAACAGCACCATCTATTCTCTCAAGTAGTTGTAGTGTTGCTATGTTGGAGTACCAATCACCAACAATGTAAGTGTTACTGAAAGATTGGTATGGTTGTTGCAAGTATTGGTGAGACTTATGATAAATTCCGAAGAAAATTACATTAAAAATCGAAAACTCGAATCGACTTTACAACCTCGAAATTATACCTAACCATTAACATTAAATTTCAGGTAAATTTTTAGAACAATAAATTTATGATCTCCAAAGGATTTAAATATGAATTTAATGATAGTAGCCATATGCAAAAGTATGTTTACTTAAAAGTTAAAGTATGGACACAAAAATGTGGTCTCAACGGCAAAAGTAAAAAGTTTGCAAACAAATTAACTTACTCGTGAAAGTTATAATTTTTGTTAGGACCGAGTGACCGAATGCTCCTCCTAAATCTAAATTCGTGTTTAAGTAATTTTACGTGAGATGTTTAGGATGCATCCAAATTAAAATTATAAATTCAAAAGTCACTCTGTTTGTCTGTTACGCTTTCACTACTAAACTGCTTCACAGATTTTAACGAAATGTTGCATAAAGTTACTTTGATTATTGTTGGAGGACATTAACTACGATTTACCTCGATAACCGAACAAACGCAGGTAGCGACGCGGGCAAATACTATATTCAAATTATTCTTACTATTGTAACTTATCATAAGTTGTATATTATTACTTCAATTTCCATTCTAGGTTTCCACTTAGACCATGTCAATAAGACTTCCTGACGGAAACTTTGGCAGGCTTAAATATAAAAAAAAAAAAAAAAACATAATCATCGTTATCGGTTCGACTTCAAAATTGTCTTATTGTCAGACCCAGTGACAGGCCGACCTTTGAAGGTTTCCAACCAGCAATAGTGGTTACGGTGTCACAATATTGATGTCGAACAAGATATATTAAGTGATGCTAGCTAACATGTTTTTTTTTTTTTTTTTTTTTTTTTTTTATATTTAGCCTACCAAAGTGACTCTACCCTGCCTGATGGAAAGCACGAGCAGAATCCAAGAGTGGGGGAAACCATACATCATTGCCGCACATGCAGACAGTAAAGTATGGCGGCCCTCACTATGGCGGCTTAGTAAGATGCTTTTTCACGCCCCGCTTAAAGGACCCGGGATCATAGTGGGAAGGAAACACGTGGGCTGGCAGTGAGTTCCAGCTTTTGACTGCTCGGCATGAGAAGGAAGAGCCGAACCGCTTTGTTCTGGTGCGTATTTCCTCTACCCTGAAGCGGTGACTTCCAAGTCCAGCACGTGTTGTCCTGTAAAGGAAGGGAGAAGGTGGGACCAGTCCCCTATTTAGGACTTGTCCACGTTACTGAGGAAACGATATGACGTTGATTTATCGTTGCTTATTTCGCCAGTGAGCACCCTCGCTTTTGATCGATCGCCACAGACTGGACGATTAGTCTGTGCCTTTTTGAGTTATCATCATTTATATCATTAACCAGCTGACTTCCGTACTTTTAGAACAACTTAGTTTTAGTCATTAGAACCCTAGAAAGTAGCCTTAATTGCTTCTTTTATCATCAGCTTCCTTCCAGAAAGTGAAAGAAGATTAGTCGGAACAAACAGATACATTTTTTTTATGTTAATGAAGTAAACGCAATTTGTAAAAAAATGGGAATTCAAAATTGACACTTCAATTTTATTTAGGAATATGTATTTAATACACTGATTTTAATATTCTTACACTACGATTTTATTTGATGTAAAAAGGCACTTCTACAATAATATGGTAGTGAAACCTTGAAGACTGAGCCTATCTATTCTTGAATACAAGATCAAACGAAGATTTACATACTGTATTTTTTTATAGGTTTTTATGTTTATGCTGATACCTTATACCGAGGCGCTTCATTAGAAATAATCACCCAGTGTTAACAACGAAGGTCAAGGTAAGCGTGGTCCATCTAACGGCAAAATTACAAATCAAATCAAACCATTTTATTTCAAATAAACCAATACAACGGCATTTTTGAAACGTCAAGTAGTCAGTCAGTAGTTAGGGCCACAGCACACTAGCTACTTTTAGCATCGGCGATCGGCAACTAGCCGCTTTTTAGAAGCTAAATACGACGACCGAACGCTCTACACCGCACACTTAAAAACGCCAAACGCGGAGATTGAGTCGCTTTTTAGAAGCGCGACACAGCAGCTGAACGCTACTCTCCGCACACATTCGGATGCCGGTAGCATCGATTTGGCATCTGAGCAGTCGATAAAACGCGCGTTTCTGATACCGCGATCGAACGCAGGAAGTCGCTAAAACGCGATGCAGCATTGATGCAGTCGCCAAATCGTCGATCGCCGATGCTAAAAGTAGCTAGTGTGCGGTGGCCCTTAGTCGTGAAGCTAATTGTTGTACGTACATACATACATACGTACGTAGCCACACCGTGTTTTGCCAGTCCCCAACCCGCACTCGGCAGCTTAGGAACGTATGCCTTAACCCTCTACTGAGAGGAGACCTGATCCCAGCAGTGGGATATTATAGGTTGTTCATTGGTGATACCGATGATGTGAATGAATTTATTTATTTTTCCTCTATCATTTATTTCATGCCAAACCTCCTTTCTAAGAAGAGGCCTATGTCCAACAGTGAACTGTTAAAGGCTATTGATGATGATGATGATGATGATTTATTTCATTTGCAGTGCCGTGCAATGCAGTCCCTATTGATTGGCCAACATCTAATTGAATTTTCCATTGTACAATTTAATAAAATTAGTCATTTAGGCATCTAATATAGAATCTAAACTACTAGGTAATAAAAAGCAAAAGAAATGTATTTGTACAATTTACTACAATAAATACTCCATATAATCATCTTATCTCTCAACTAGCTAAGGAACTGATCGACGATTCTCGTGACCACAAGACGAATCTTTTTTTAAACACAAAGAATTTGCATTGACGTTCAATGCAGATTGTCACACTGTTAGTCTTAGGAAAACATTAGCAGTGGATGATGATGCATTGAACAATTAGGTTAATAACAAACTATTCGGTTTAGCTCCATATGACACAACAGAATATTGGCAATAAACAGGCGAGCTTCGAACGCATTCATCCGGCAATGGCTCATCAAACAACGTTACGATTTGTTTACGGCTCAGATTCCAAATTTTATGGCTCATACTATTGTGTTCGATGTATAGGAAGTATCTGTTTGTCGGTATCGTCGTGGGCTTACTGTTTAAGTGTGGCTTTAGCAAGTATTTGAAGTAATGGTGTCACGTCTTTGTTATGTAGGAGAAAACGGTTTTATTAGTTCGTAGTTGAGGTACTCGATTAATAAAGTTTTTCTTGTTTAATAAAGCAATTTCAACACCAGATTTAAATCATGTGTCATGGGGAACTTTACAAGCACACATGTAAAGGACTCAAACCAAGTATTTGTGGATTACACATACACACATATAGAGCAATAGAAAATAGCGTGTCGATCTGTATCTATATAGTGAAAGATGGAGGAAAAACTGAACATATAGTCTTCACAACTGTACAGTACAGTAACAAGAATATTTTTATTGTTTTTATTGCCGTACGAAAACTCAGTCTAGTGCTACGGCGACGAGGCGTGAGTATTTTATAAAAAGTGAATAAGTTTCATAAATGGAGGGATCATTTTTTTAAGCCTATCAAATGGACTTCCGTACCTTAAAAGTCTTTACACAATAGTTAAAAGAAAATGATATATTTTTATTCATTGTTATCGTACCTCCAAAACGCAATTCAACGAGCATTATACTCAACGCGGCGGTTTGAATGGCGCCATGCTGTCAACGATATGTTTGACGAAGACCCTTATCGCTGACTTCCACCCCTGGAGCCCCTATTGTCTGAGTTCTTTGTTTGATGCGTTTTACATAAATGCTGGTAACGGTTTGTTCCAGCGACATAATTTGGTAGAAGGCTTACGTTTTATTCCTTAGAAGATCATTATATTGATTTTTTTTAATTGTTCAAAGTTTGATCGTGATAGTTATGATCATCACAAAAAATATTAGGTACCATAAGTTAAGACAATAACCAAGTATCTTCGAAAATTGATGATAGAACTGTTTGTATGGAACCCTCGATGCCTGATTAAGGTTTTTTGGCACAAGCACTTTCAAGTATATTTTTACACCCTATTTAAAATACATTCTTACCGCAATAACGATAAATTATTTCGTACGTATTTTGTATGTAACATATACCCCAGATTTTTGTTCAGCAGACCGTGGATTTTGTGTATAAAACTAAATACTCTAAGTCCCTAATGAGTTGTACCGTATACATTGATATATGTAGTATAAAAGTTGAATGTTAAACAAGCGTGAGTGTGCAATGCAACGCGCGGTGTTCGTTAGCTTCAGGGTTGATAAACAGTTTGGCTTTATGAAATGTTTAATTCAAATGAGATCTAAAAGTAAATAGATTTATCATTTTATAATGATGTAGGGGTAAAAAATGTTCTGTGACTTTGGGAAACTACAGGTATACTTGAGGATTATATCTATTGCGACTGGAAGTTTCCAAACATATTTTGTTTTTACTTAACATACCATGTTTGAAAGTAATGGGAGTTTCAACATTTCAAATAAAACTAAGAAAAGATTATGGAATTAAATGACATTACACAATTGAAACATTTTCAGATAAGTCTACATTTGAAACGTAAAACAATATAAATTCAGATGATTCTGTAATTTAAAAATGTATTATACTTTGTACACAAAAAAGCCCAGACGACTAAATATTATGGAATGGAAGAAAATTGGCAACCCTAACCATTATGGAACTGGGTCAACGCACTCCCGCGCAAGCCAAGCATGAATTACTGCAATGCGTTTACGTTAATTTTTATTTTTAATACTAAGGCCAATCGCCAATGTCATAAAAATTGTATTAAAAATAGTCAGTGTATTGATTGAGTTCAGCTTTATAATTTGTATTGATACTTTTTGAATACAAAGTGTCCTTTTCATCATCATCTGCAATAGGCAAGCCACCAGGCTTGTCCACCAACTTATCCACCTGGACATTAACCTATTTTTATTACATTACTAACAGGTCTTGTGTCTAATTGATATTTTTTTTCTGTCTGGATGTAAGTTGTATATAATATTTTATATGAGTATATTTATTTAGAATTAAATGGCCAATTGAGTTTAAAACTCACGAGTACAACCTTCGATCACAAATTTATTGATCGAAGAGTACAACTAACTTTTGGTCATTTCTTTTCAGTTGGTTTAATTTGTCAAAATTTTGAGTGTTAATAAAATATTACTATCTTTTTACCAAACTTCATTCAGATTGTTGTAATGATTTTATTTGTTATGTGTGAGTATGCCGGAGTTTGGATGTTTGGCGGTGATTCACGCCCGTGCCTCGGAGAGCACGGAAAGCCGTCGGTCCCGGTTGTCATGAACACCTATGGCAATCGTTATTGGGGATTCAGTGCCCTCAAATATACTGACGACTAGTTCAACCTTCGAATTTCAGTTCTCCCTTAGGGTTGCGGAGGTCCGATGCCAGTCACTCCATGGAAAAACTGATAAAACCGGTTGAACTAGTAGCCGACCCCAAATAATATTGGGAATAAGGCTAGGAAGAAGATGTGTGAGTATGCCAAAGTGACTCCACTCTGCCTAATCTAAAATATGAGCTCACCATACTCACTGCGATTGCAGACAATTACAATTCATTATTGCGGAATACCTTTTCATAAAAGTATTTAAGTTAACGGAATCTATGCTTGAATTCCAATTCACAGGAAGAAGTCACGAAATTAATCAATCTTGCACTTATAAAATAGTTTGAGGCTTATTTTCAGTTCTACCGAATAAACACACAAAACATAAGAATCGATCAAGCCATTTGTGAGGAGAATGACAACTAATATGAGAATTTTATATATATAGATACGACCCTCTTTGTAATTAGGAGAAAACAAGTCATTTTATTCTACTTCTTAAAACATGTCAAAGTGTATAATAGTATTTATTAAAATAGATTTTTACTCGACAGATAATGTAACCGCGCCTAGTGCAACTTGGTCGAAACGTCAGGAATTTTAATAATACTCAATATAACACATATTACATGATCGAACTAATACGGACTATGTTTATACACGGCAACTATCCCGTACGTAAACATTATTGTATATAATGGTACGCGAAACTTACACTATTACCTATGAAGTAAAGTAACAATCAAGTCCTATCCAAATCAAAATCCAAAAACCATCAATTTACTTCAAGAAATTTCAGTTTGAATTAAACCCATAACAACTTTCCGTTTGATGTAAGCTATAATTGGTACATCTCCTTTATCGAATGTACTGAGTCCGTCTCTGTTACTCGTGGTTTTTATTGTAAATCGCGAGTAACGTCATGGTGCAAAGCTAGTTTAAATAGCCTAAGTTACTCCTTATGTCGGCAACATTTTACCAGTGAATGTCATGTCAAAATCGATGCCTCCATTACAGAGATTAGCCGGAACAAACAGATTGACAGGCTAAAATATAAAAAAATTCTGAAGCTGTAAAAAAAAACTTTGAATACGAAACTGTTAATTTCAAATTACATATAGATACCCAAAGTTATATTTATTTGTATAGAAGATAGTTATTTTAAAAGTTTATATAATACCGTATGGAGTAAAATGAGTGAACCAAGAACGATGAGACTACGTCTTACAACGGAGTAGGTAGAATGCAAACACGTGTTAAATTTAGCACAACTCTGGTTTATGTCAGAGGCAGGGAAGTCGAACAAACGTATTGTAATTATTACAATTGTTTCAATACACAACAACTGTATTGATATAGGTAGATTTCTCTCAGGAATGCTTTCAGAGCCATTAAATTCTAATAATAGTCTAAAGGTTCTAATAATCCTTTAGTTTAATAGTGATAAAATTCCATTGCACTCATTTAGAATTTATTGCAGCTATTATTTTAGTATTTTCATTACTTTTATGAACCCTAACGAATCCTTACTTACAGGTAATGTCTATGTCATGTCTCACTAATATGATTAAAAAGCAACATATTTTTTTTCATTAAAAGTAATTAAATAAAACTTCTAGAAATATTAATGTACTAGTTTTCGCCTGCAGCTCTCGTGCATGTATGTAGCTTTTGTCCTTCGTCAAAAATCAAAATATTAAGCCAAGTTTAATTGAAAGCGATACAGCAGTTTAATCTCAAAAGTGTAACAGACAGACAGAAGGTACTTTCGAATTAATAGCATTAAGTATTGATAAGGAACTTTAACCTTTTCCACCTGTTATTATATAAGGTCACTTTTATAAATTATTCATCGAACGTCATGATGTGAAGGCAGGCTTTCAAGCCTACACTTCAATTTTCCCGCTATAACACAAGAGGCGTATATGACATCACACGCAATCCATTACAGAGAGTGTATCGATGTCGCATGGCCTCTCATATTTCATTACTTTATATAGGATACGCTCTCAATACATGAGATGTGAAAAAATATTCATAATGAAAGCCGGCCCCACAATAATGCCTTGATAAATCCATTTTGTGATTGAACTTCAACATTGAAGTGGTTGAGAAAATGCAAACATGTTACATACGTTGGTAGTGCCCGTTCAGATCAACTTTACAAACTCAAGCAAAAGATCAGTGATGATAATTTTATCGTTACAGCTAGAAGTACTTTTTTTTAAAGTGATCTCAGAATGAGAGTGACACATAGACTGACACACATCCTACTAATATTATAAACGCGAAAGTTTGTGAGTATGTGTGTAAGTATGTTTGTTGCTCTTTCACACAAAAACTACTGAACGGATTGGTGTGAAACTTTACAGTAATATAGCTTATATATCAAAATAACACATTGGCTACTTTTTACTGCAATAATCGAGATAAACGGGCGAAAGATTATAAAAATACATTAAATCGTAGATGTCAAAATGTATCACTGTTTATCTCGATTATTGCAGTAAAAAGTAGCCTAGTAGTAGCATAGCATAGTTGCTATGCATAACACACTTGCATGGCAATCATAATGATACGCAGGTAACATCGCGGGGCGCAGCTAGTTCTAGCTAATTGTGTTTATAATAATTATTACCTTTATTCAATCAAACGTTTAATCTATTTCTATTCAAATGTTAAGAGAAAATGCCAGTCCGAAGTATGTCAAAATTTGTTAATATATATTAAGTATATTTGGTCGCGATCTACGAACAGTTGATGTTTTTTAAAGTTCATTATATGATAACGATAAAATTATTTCTATGTTTATTTTCCTTTTAGTCCTTATGTAAAGCTATAATTTAATTTAAACAAACCAAGTTAAATGGGGAAAGAAATGAAGCTATTTTCATGTTCAAAACATGAGTAGTGAAGAATGAACACCGCAATTGAAACATGGAGAACAAAGGGAAACTTGTATAACAAGTTACATTTTCCTGAAAAATGGCTGCTTTTAAAACATCCATTTCAAGTTATATTCTGTAAAGTACATTGTATATTCAAATATCTTGTCTTCTTCTTTTTATAATGCTTCTACATTGTTCTTTTATTTTAAATTAACTTAAAAATGAACATGTATGTTTTGCATTTTGTTGTTATTTTATGTCATTGACTTTGCAACAGCTTAAAAAGTTGTCGGTAGTTGCGAATAGTCATGTTTTTTGTATTAGTATTTTTCTTTAAAGTAACTGCAATTAAATTTGCAGCAACTAACGGTACCTAGTTTAGATATTAATTCACTTCAAAAATAAAAACCATTTGTGGTAAACACATTACTTCGGCATGACTGAACAGCTTTCGCTAAATTGAGTTTTAAAATATCCAGAATATTACGAAACTACACTCGGTTCCAAAAATAACGGGTCAGTCACATAAACCCGAATATCTCCCGAACTACGTATGCCATCCTAATGAAACGAAGACTGTTCAATTGAGAATTTAATTATACAGATAAAAAATAAAATAAAACTTAGTTACACCCACAATATTAATCTTAAATTAAAAAAAAACTAAAGTAGTCATATTTTTCTTAAGATTACATTTTTTTTATGATTGTTTTTTTGCTGTTTTTCATCACTGGAGGCTTCATCACGTGGAGGCAATACAAAGTATTAAATGAAGAAAGTGATGAAAAACAGCAAAAAAACAATCTTAAAAAAAATGTAATCTTAAGAAAAATATGACTACTTTAGTTTTTTTTTAATTTAAGATTAATATTGTGGGTGTAACTAAGTTTTATTTTATTTTTTATCTGTATAATTAAATTCTCAATTGAACAGTCTTCGTTTCATTAGGATGGCATACGTAGTTCGGGAGATATTCGGGTTTATGTGACTGACCCGTTATTGGTTTATGTGACTGACCCGTTATTGGTTTATGTGACTGACCCGTTATTTTTGGAACCGGCTATAGATTTAATGGTAGTTGAAAGTTTACAGGCGTTCTTATGAATAATAAATGAATCCTGAAATTGTAGAAAAACCCGTTATTGATTCCTAAAATGTTCGATAAAATAGCATTTAATTTATATTTAACAAAATGAAAGAGGTTATGAAATATATGTTAATGAAAATTATTTTAAACATCAATCAAATCAAACACACTATTTTCAAACACAGTCAATGTCAATTATTACATACATACAATATGAATAAAGCGCCCTAAAAGAGACCCAAAAATTTGCAAAATATTTTCTCTCTCATAACACGGTAATCTGAAAGTACCAGGCCAACATAAGCACGAAGTACACAAAGCCCTACAAAACAGTATCACAGCGAGATAAGCGCGCAATGTGGCGCATCAATTGTTTGGAGTGCTCTTGAGTTCTCAAACTGTTTGCACACCCATCCAGCTGACACCATTCCACAGATTATGGCGGAACGGGGACATTATGTCATAAACGGTTAAGATTATTACCAAATTTATGAAAAGATACATTGTAAAATGTGGTCTGTGTATTGTGTACATGTGGTAGTCTTTAATATACAAAGATTAATAAATTATTTTTCAATTTAAAGGACTTGAGGCTTCACCAAACTTATATTCTATAATATTCAGTACGAAGCACTACTATAACCCATAGTGTTATTTCACCATTACACACCATGCTTTGTCTTTACGACCGACGCCATGAATAGGTAAGTAGATGACGACATTACACGCCCGTAGGCATAGAAAGTGGTATTTAATTTTTTGCTAACAGCGTTTTTATGGAGAAAGTTTAGGGAACTGTAGTACAAAATGCAAAATATATATATATATATATTATTAATTTTTCCAGGGTAAGCTGAGACGGGCATCATTATACCAGAGTCATCATCGTAATGGTAAATTTTCCTTTATATGTAACACCTAGCTCCTGGTTTCTCCTACCGGCGGCGCGCAGTTCTAGTTAGTTTTATTCTGCCATCACCCAGAACGACACATCATACAGTGGCCGTCCAGTACCCGTCCATCACATTGCCTGTCGTATGTACTGTGGTGCGAAAGAATAAACAGGAGATAGGTAGAACTAATAAAGTCCACAGTAACTTCTTTACGTCAGAACCAACAGTAGTAACCCACGAATGCAACGAGACCATCAGAAAGTCCAAGAAAAAATTAAACTGTCTTGGAACCTGCAACAAAATTTATGAGGATAACAACTCACGCATTATGTATATATTTCCCATGTCGCGGGGTAAACGAACACAAAACACCCAGTCTCAGAATAACAATTTGTGAAATAAAATAACAAAGTGTTATCCCGTATGGAATTTGAACCCAGAAAGCGGTATGGTGACCGCTTAACCACTAGGCCAACTGTGCAATCTAGAAGAGATAGAGAGTTCATTTCCCTTGTTAGCGCAGCGAGGGAAAATATGAATAAAAATAAGCACATACCTTTTTTAAAACAGGGTCCCACCGCGAGCGTAAAATATTATGGATCCTAAGTGAGCTATACTACGATAAATAATGCAGAATCACCAAAAATCGTGGATATACGCCCCAGTTGACACAAAATCTCTATAGTATACCGCCCCAGATCTGTAAGCTATTCAGCCTGATATTACGTTCATTGTACTATTTTCTTTATTTATATCTGCCTGATGGTCAGCATGAGTAGGATTCAGGAGTAGGGGGCCTACCTTCATTGTTAGTGCAGGCAGTACAGCACAGTGACCCACACTATGGAGGCTTGTAAGATGCTCTTACATCAATGGACCTCCGGTGTCACACTCACCAACGAAATATGTCATATTTCCAGCCCAGTTGCCATAGGTGATAAAAAACAATCACCAAAGGTAAGCGCCAAGGGCACGGTCAGTATCCGGATGGGTGACACCATATAGTGGCACAATATTATGAGCGTATCCGTGATTCGGCGGTCAGGTTAAGCATTCGGCCTCGGTTGTTCTCATAGGATAACAGTCGTGATGTTAAGCTGGAGACTTTCGGGCAGCTTAGAAGCATCCAACGGCAAGATTATGTAACCACAACTTTGTTTGGCTATTCCACGACCCGCGCTCGTCCAGCGAGACCTGAGCCCAGAAGTGGGACATAGTGGGTTGTTTATAATAGGACTGTACCGGCAAGAAAAGTTTTGTTTTTCAAATACCATAAAATGAAACATTTCTTCTTAGATCTGAAAACTTTAAAAGAAGTTAACACTGAGAATATCAATGTTTCTTCCTTCATAATACTTCCTAATCTCCGCACGGTCGCGTTTGATCAGACAATTATACACTTTCTACAATAGCATTAAAGTATATTTTCGACTGTCTTAAAAATCTTTGCCGTCGAGTTCCCTTACTCTTAGCCCTAAAAGGATCATGACGAAACAAAAAAAAATTTAAACGGAACGGTAGTTCATGAAAAACTTTCCTGAAAACCTTCTTATATAATTAGAATGATTACGCCATTAAGTACTGAATAAGCTTATGTAAGTTTATTCTCTACCCAAGTAAGTTATGCAAGGCCAACGTGCCTGCTATCGATTAGTAGTTTTCACAAACCTTCTGGAAGTTTCGAATATGAAGGCTTAATCTAGGTATTTTCCATTACACTCAAACCAAGGGTGATTGATTTCCAATACACAACAACACTGAATTATCTAAGGTGCGTGACCAAGGCAATCGAACTATTGTGGAATTTTGATAGCTATAAATTATACTTAGGGCCTTTGCAAATTAATTATTTATAGCACGTATATCATTGAATTAATCAATAATTATTATAAAGATTTGGATCCATATTATTTTAAAATAGAAAGCACCGATTGATGTTAATTTTGAGCAAGAAGCAAAAAAAATAATTGCGATACCTGTGACGCAAATTGTGATACTCAGTGAGGACAAGACCTTAAGCTACGACGTAGATATCTACAGTGACGAACTGGCTACGACGTAGAGGCTACGACGTAGTAATCTTATGCAAATCGACAGATTTTATAGTGATATCTTTTGTATTTTGTTTATACTGACGTTAATTGAAATTCTCTTTTATTAAATATTTGGTTTATTTTACATATTTATTTAATTTTAATAGTTGATTAAAAAAAGTTCGTGTTCAAGTAAAATTAAGAGATAAAACGATTTTTTTTTACTCATTATTTTTACTGTAAGCGAGACTTATTCGCAACAAAATTAAAAAGGTTACGATACCTTCTACTTTCCGACGTTTCGAACGGGTTATAGAGTCTACCGTGATCACGAGAGGTATACCCTCTATCGGTTATCGCGAATAAGTCCTCTTTACGGTAAGAAACATGAATATGTGTAGAAGTCGCGTAAGTCTAAAAACAGTTATTTTTCAAGTACGTCCGCCATAAACCTTCTTCTTGTCTTTTATGTTTCTAGGGCCCTTTTTAATTTCTACATATATTTTAAAAGAAATACTCCAGATTGACAATGCTGCTATAATTTGTCTTTTACCTAGAATTAAGAAACAACTTGACTATATTTAAGAAATAGATATTCTCATAATATCCTTGCGAGTTCTACATTAATAACTTCTAATGAATAGTTTCTGCTTTGTATTTAACTTGTAATTACTCATTTCACTTACAAACACTAATTAGTTTCTAGTTCATTTTCAAAACTATTTACTGTTTAAATAGCTTGCACTGATTTAGTTTCAATAGGGCTTTATATTTTCAAAGGAAAGTAAATGTTGCTAAAAATGAAATTTTACTTCCTAAAAAAAGAATGTATTAGCTTCAAATTGACAGCTTATTAAAGAAAGTCGGCTTCATACGAATCTGTCAGATTTTTATATACTGATTTTAGAAAGGGGTAACAGAAACTCGAGAGTAAAAATTAATATACTTTAAGCGATTCTGAGCTGCAAAATCACCCAAACGCACGTACAACTGACACTGCTGATACAGTGAAGCGTCTGAAAAGATACCGAACATGGACAGAATGGTTTAGGGCCATGTGCCATGTTATTCTCAAGGAGCAGTGATGGTGAAGCATATGCTCTACACGACAGACAACAACAAATCTGCTCATAGTCTGGAAGACGATATAAAAAAAAGCGATTCTGAGAGAAAAGGTTTAGCTTTTAACTCATTTTAACGGCCAAGTAATGAAGAATTAAGAATACAACCGTTTAAAATCTTTAGTTTACAATTCACTTATAGAAAGACAAATGTTCAACATTAAAGCTCTAAAGACTGTACCGAAACGTAATTTATTAAGTATTACTAACTTAAAATAAAATCACAGGAGAATTCAACACCCGAGCTAACAACTGAAACACTTAAAGTGGGTATGCTGCAAACAAGTCGCATTAAAAGCTCCAAGTACACATATCTATCCCATGCATGTTGTCACCCTAAAAAATTTTTCGGGTTCATTGTATACGAACGCAGCTTGGCCAGTATGAAAATATTAATGCATACTGTGTTGTAGGCCAAAACATAGAATGAAACTATACAATAAGTCAAGAACACCTTTCTAAAGAGATGCCTATGTCCAGCCAATACAGGGTGTTGATTATAATGATGATCTTTCCTTATGATTTTTAGAGGATATTAATGACTAATTAATAGGCAACACGACCGTAATGGAAAAGCACTGCATAACACTCTTAGTTCCCCTCCCATAATTCTCTGAGAAGTGATAATATATGAAGAGAAGAAGGTAGAAAAAAATGAGATAAATAAAATTAAACAGTACCAAAATATAATTATAATATCAATAACAGTTTTCTAAATATTGCGTATTTAATGAGTAGGTAGTGTCCATAAACAGTGACAATGTCTAATCTATTTTTAAGTGCACAGAATTCAGTGGTAAAGTAAATTTACCTGAAAAAACTATGATACTATCTTTTTTTCAATTTTCATTCTTTTCTTTTGTTCCCTATCTTTCAAAGCTTTGATTTTCCAAATACGTCTTCAAATACCTTTACCAGATATAGCCAGAAGTGTATCCAAAGGCTCTGACAATCCGTTCCCCGATAAGTCGGTAAAAAGCCGGATTAGGTCGGATTGTAATTCTGACACCGATACCGAGCGACGGTTACAGATAAAGGGATTAGTTATCTTCACGCTTCTTGTCTCTTTGTGGGATAGTAAGCTATCGAATTATATGCTTCTTCGTCGCTTCTTTTAATAGGTGTGAATCTTTTGGTTTGAAAATATATTTAAATTCAGTCACGTTTTTAAATAGTATTTAGGCTGACAGAATTGTTGATTTTAGGGTCATATTTCGCTTCAATATAAATAAAGAACCTTCTGAGGTGGCGAGATAATTTTGCATGGTTGATCGATGTTCAACTGTTGGTGTTAGAAGGCCATATCGACTTGATACCTTTCATTGGGCTTTGCAAAATTAATAAATACTATTCAATTTTATAAAACTCAGTTCATTAAGCAAATATTCATGAAATTTAAGAGCATACAATCTGTGACTAAACGAAACCGTGAGTCACTGTCGATTGCAGCGTCAGTTCGATTATAGCGACATCGCGGTGGATCTTGCTACACGGTGGAAACATTTTATTGGGTCGTTTTATAAATTCGACAATGACGACATCATAAAGCTTAAAAGGCTTTCCCCGAATGGTGAATAACAGTAAAACGAGTACAGAAGTTTTTTATCTAATATATAAGGAATAATTTAAACATCTCTAAATTGGTATTTTAGATGTTTTAGAATGAATATTATTGCAGATGATTCTGATAGAAAATATAAAGTAAATAGTGTCATGTTAATTAAACGTCAATAAATATTAGGTACTAAATATTCATGTTGTTTGGATCGTCTATATCAATTATTTAAATACTCTTCAGAGTCAGTTGACTGAAAATTATGTTAATATTGTTTTTCGACTTGATTCTAGAAGTTGTTTTGTTATCTAAATACTATCAAGATTAAATGAACATTTAAAGTTTTCTTTTTATATTGATGCCTACCAAAGTGACTCTACTCTGCCTGATGGAAAACATGAGTAGAATCTAAGAGTAGGGGCCAGCATCCTTATTGTAAACACAATTACAAAAACAAAAATACAAAAACAAATTAATATTTTGCTGAGTAAGTGATGGAAAGGTTTGTGATACCTATTATGTAATTAAGAAAAATAAAAGGTTCGGTATATGCTATATTCCCATAAAATTATGTCACTTATAATCTTTAAGTAGTTGAAAATATGCGTAAACTGTTACTGCCGCAGTGGTAAATTGTGAGACTGCTTTGTTGAGTTTTGGGTTTTATTGTTTGTATAATCGTCAAATATTTATTTGGGAATTTTCATGTATAATATGTATGTATTATATAAATATTGAATCAGCCAATCTACTTTTCATAGTACAAGTTCTACTTAGTATGACGTAAAATGGCGTTCAGATGTCTGACAAAAGAAAAGTGTATTCATCAGTTATTAAAGTGGCAAACAACGTCAAATGTGAATGACTTCCCGGTCACCTTTAATTGAGATATCAGCAAAGTCCAAAACATGTATGAGTAATTTGTTGGATTCCCTATTTCATCAGAAGTAGAATTAGCGCGTTGAATCAACTTTGACGAAAGTTTGTTTAATGTTGTATCCAAAATATTTCTTTCATATCGTTTATACTTGTTCTTTGTTTTAGCGAGGCATATAAGCTGTTTTGAATGATTGTTTTCAAAGGTTCAAGGGAATTTGTTATTTGTGGTAAGTATAACAAAACATCAGGAAACTCAGGTTCCTGTCTGAGTGCCCTTTACATGAATCGAGTTTCTGCTGTTTTGTATGTTTAAGCCAACCAAAAGTCAAAAGTGACTCTGCCTGATGGAAAGCATGAGTAGAATCCACCATGAGTAGGGGTCACCATCTTTACCATTTTTTCACGGCTTGGTCAGATATGAATAAGAATGCTGTCATTATTAGGAAGGTCTTCTGTGTGAGGGTAGTACTGCCCCGGTGGAGCCGGCCCATTCGTGCTGGAATCAACGTGGCTCTACTACCTTTTCCTTTACCCTATCGCCCTAGTCTCTCAAGAAGGGAGTATGTTCCCATCTTCTCAAGAAGGGAGTGTTAGATTTTTTAAATGCAAAATTACAAATTTCTATGTTCTGTTTTAAATAGAGCTATTGTTCTGTTCTTTATATTTCAATATCGCTTCAAAAAAATAATATTTATAGATATACAAATCACATAGAACATCAGAGTAGCTATTTGTCCTACCAGTAACTGTGCCATACACCGATTGAGCCTCTGACCACATCACTCAAACAATTCATGTGCGCGTAGTTCCATCCTCTTTATACTTACCAAAACACGACAAAATACACAGTGTCTGTGGATCCGATTGATTTAAGCTTAGAGGCTAACCTTATCAACCGAATATGAACCTTGAACTCATGTCTATAAAACTTATATTCCATAAATTTATCATATTGTTTAAATTATCTACTTAGTTTAAGCCTACCTTAATTACATGATTTATTTAATAGTTTAAAAACTTATATACATTCTCAATCCATTTGTGTAAGTGATATTTTCTGACATAACCTGAGTTTCCTTTCGTTAAACCCCCTAACTTTCCAACTTATCCATATAATAACCGGTTTACGGTAACATATTTACCTCCTTTTCCATAAGAGGGATTAATATTATATTGTACAAATTGAGGCTTAATACGCCCCTGTCTAAGTTTTCTGACGCATAGACGCGAGTTTAATTATGTATTTTCAATTTCAGTTTGATAGAACAGTACCTATCTATTAAGGTCATTTTTGAAAGGCTAATCATTACTGATTCTTACTAATATTATAAATACGAAAGTAACTCTGTCTGTTTGTCTGTCTGTCCGGCTTTCATGCCAAAACTACTGAACAGAATTATATGAAGTACACAGATAGTGTAGAGCCTGAGAAAGGATATAGCTATAGAATGACTGCCTCGGTGGCGTAGTGGTAACGTATGCGACTGTTGATCTTGAGGTCTCGGGTTCGATTCCCTGGTGGGACGAAATGTTTGTGTGATCTGCAAATATATGTTTTGAAATTTGGATGTTTTTAATATATAATATGTATGTATTTCCAAAAAAAGTATGTTAATGTATTTATATCAATTGTCTAGTATCCAAAATACAAGCACTGATAAGTTTGGGACTAGATGGTGTTGTGTGTAAGATGTCCGAAACATTTATTTACTTTACCGAGAAAACCATGAATGAAATCTATAAATGTCGACGTAAAAATGTATTGCTAGTTATCAGTATTTAGGAGTTCAGTTTTACGGTTTAACAAACAGTATGTACATCATGTGTTTAACCTATTTATGAATCGTAAAAATGTTGAATATAAATGCAAAATTGCGCAAAGCAATCACTTAAATACAAATATTGCAACATTTAATAACTATTGGCCTAATAAAATGTAACCTACTATTTCTAATTGCCAATAAAATTAAAGGCAATACACTTTTGATTTTGAAAATGGGTATTGAAAAATTTAATGTTAAAATTAATTTAATGTCAAAGTTACTTTAGATAAAAGCTTATCATATGCAAGGGAGTATAGTAATATAAAAGTACCCATAAACATTTGATAGCTATATAAATATACAATTCTCATGTCCCAAATAATGTTAGTTGTCATATTATTACGAAATGAATCCATCAATTCTCATGAAAGTTTTGTGTGTTTATTCAGTAAGTCTAAAATATGTAGTGAACTATTTTTTGTACCCCTAGGTAATAAAGGATAAAATGAGCGTAGGTGAAGCTGCGGGCCTCAGTTAGTCTTTGTCAATGAAAAAAGAAACTGTCAGACTGATTCAGTAATTAATCGATCAACGGACGAAACGCTTGGTTTAGAAGCATCAAATTTCGCACAAATATTCCCTAAGTAACGTACGAGACCAGTAAGAAAATATTGAAAAATCATTCGCTAAGGTCTAGTGGATAGCGTATGCGACTGCTAATCAAGAGGTCTCGGGTTCAAATCCCGGGTCGGGCCAAAAAGTGGTTTTGGGTTTTTCTTACGAAATTCAAATTCAATGAAAAAGCAGCCCGGAGTTTGGATGTTTTTCGGTGATTCACGACCGTGCCTCGGAGAGCACGTAAAGCCGTCGGTCCCGGTTATCATGAACATCTAAGGCAAGCATTATTGGGAAGTCAGTGCCCTCAAATTTACTGACAACTAGTTCAACCTTCGAATTTCAGTTCTCCCTTAGGGTTGCGGAGGTCCGATGCCAGTCGCTCCGTGGAAAAACTGATATTCAGGTGAAACCGGTTGGGAATAAGGCTAGGAAGAAGATTATCTAGGGGTGCAAAATAGTGCTTTTGAAGTATATGCTCGTATTATATTACATTTCGTTACCTTTATAGTAACTTTTTAAACTCCCAGTAGATACTTTTATGAAATGAAAACAATAATAGTGGACGCAGAAGTGAATGGAACAAATATTGCACCCGTA
The DNA here is from genome assembly GCA_932526445.1 of Phragmatobia fuliginosa. Classification (NCBI taxonomy): domain Eukaryota; kingdom Metazoa; phylum Arthropoda; class Insecta; order Lepidoptera; family Erebidae; genus Phragmatobia; species Phragmatobia fuliginosa. The sequence goes on along the minus strand of OW052066.1, from coordinate 1,720,888 downwards.
CGAAACCGGGGAAGGAAGCTAGTTAACTTTATAGTAGTAACATTGCTGATATCATTTATGTACCATGACATAAAAAGAAAATAAACTTGTATACGGCTTACGTGACTTGACCCGGTGAACTTCTCGCATAGAACCTGGTTGTCTTAAAATCAATGAAAGAAAAAATAGCTCAAGATTTTTCCCTAAATATTTATAATTCAATAGAATCGGTTCACGTTAATTGAGATAAACTGCGATGTTACATGACCCACGCAATTTTCTCTCAAAAGGAATAGTTTTTCCAGATTCTTGCAACATATTTCTTTGATGCTTGGCTCCTATTGGTCGAAGAGTGATTTTATAATCTTCCTTTTTATCATGATATATAGGCTATCTAGTTTAAAATATTTTTTTTCTGTTCGAATCAGTAGTTTCTAAGACTAGCGCATCCAAACTAACAAAAGCAATTAAACAGCTTCATATTTTGATCCCAGATACCTAAACCTTTAAGAGCTAGGCCGCCAAGACCGTATTAATTGGCTTTCTTTGGGGAGGCCTTCTTTCAGCAGTTGACGGCAATAGCCTGGAGTAAGCGATCGCAGTGTCAGTCATCATGCGCGCTGCATTATCCACAAGAAAATGATGAGGAGCATTCAAGGGTGATTCATGATGGAATTCAACTCATGCTTTCCATCAGGCATAGTCATTTTGGCAGCTAACATGTTTATTAAAAAGAAAATCACACTTGTGTTGCTATGCTTAATAATATTTTCCCCTTTCAAAGAATTGGAGAGAATCAAATGATTGTGATTACCGAAGTCGTATCGATTTCGGTAACCACAATCACTTGATCAAAAGCATTGAAAGAAAGAATCACCTTACACCAATTTCTTGTCAAATCGTGATATTTATCAGTTGTATTAGTCACAGGAGTGAGGCAGGAGTTGATTCTAGTCTCCCCTCGACTGTTTACCGAACTGCGTCACTCACAAAGGAACGCCGCGTTTGATATAAACTGTTTTTCTCCACGACTCGTTGTTTGGCGTGTTAACAAAGCAAATATCGATGTTTTGGTTTCAATTTAGATTTTAATTTACTGTAGCAAAGAATTCGACGTGCGAGATAAGAATTGTGTCACAATTGAGACCGGTCAGTGACGCTGCGCGAAATTAATTCAGACAAAGCTTTGTTGTTTCGTCAAAACTTTTGAATAATATGTTATTATGTATGTCATATGTCTAACAATACTGTAACATCTTAAGCAATAATTAACAGATTTAAGGAATTTAGTTTTTAGACTTGCATTTTTTTGTTGGAGTGCCGACGCGTGTTAGATTAAGTAGATTTTCATAATATAAGTAGTAATAAAAAATATAGTAGGATTTTTTTTATTACATACAGTAATAATTCTTGTTATAAATTCCTACAATAAGTCGTTAAGTATTAGGTAAAGTTATTTTGTAACTACTGATAGTAACAAAAAACACAATCAATTTGAAAATTAATTCAATAAAAAAAAATGTATTTACTATATTTAAGAACGATGTTAATCATTCTTCATTAAAATAATTCAATTAATATTTAATTCAATAATCTTATCAAAAATATCAACGAAACCCTAACATCGTCCATCGATCCAAACAATAACAAAAACATGCATAGAAATACACAAGATATTCACCTGAAGCGGTTGTATTCAGTGGTGCCGGCTCAGTGCCGGCAACTGCATGTCGGTCACACAAACTGCACAGACACTCGTCTAGTCGGTGTTGGATGACGACCCGCGCGCGTTCAAGGTGCGGCCTGGACTGAGGGTCGCCGCGCGCCGCGCCCGCCCTCGCCCGGTCGATACTTGTACAACAGGTCTCTATGCGTGCGCCGAAATGTAAACACACTTACACTCCCGTCTCCACAGTTCACTACTAATGGACCTAAATCCGTATTGGTGCACAAACAACTGCACGTTGGTACTTTTAATTCTGCATTAATACTACATCTAGGGATGGTTAGCACTCTGAACTAAATTATATATCATATTCAATTTTACGTCGTAATTTTAGCGGCGAGTAGTCTTCAAAGACTTAACGAGGCGCAGTTAGGTTGTTCTAACGTCTCTGATGTAGTTCTAGAAAGATTTATATGTTCAACATGCGCAATAGTCACTTCAGCTTCTATTAAATAGAATATCCCATCCACCGTTAGAAATAAAAATGAACTGATTAGATGTTAGCGGTTTTAATTATTAACTTCTTTAAATTTAGGGAATCCAAATTACCTGTATGGAAAAGATGAGGATTTCGATTAATCGCAACCTCATTTCTGTAATTAAGCGTTGATTTAAAGGTAAAAAAATATCAGAATCTAAATTTGATTTTATTTTAGACAAGTCGTACCTATATCTAATACGTCTAAACGAAAGACAAATACCTAAGGTTTCTAGTAAAGAAAACTTAACTATAAAAAATATCGTTTATACATTATATACATTTATACCACCAGAGACTTTACTGCATTTTTTTATATTCAGGCCCACTTAAGTAACTCTACTCTGCCTGATGGAAACCATGAGAAGAACCTAGGAGTAGTGGGACCATCCTCATTGCTAGGGTAGGCAGCATGGTAACTCATACCATGGCGATCTGGTCATCTGATCTGATGATGCTTCTGTATCATCCACCCGGCCTCCGGAGGCCAGGAGCATGATGCAGAATGATTGGGCTTCCGGTCTCACAGTCACCAACGAAATATGACAGCAAGAATACTGTCATTATTACGATGGTCTGCTGTGTTTATATTTTATAATTTAAGGGAATGTAGTTTTAAAACTTTAGTTTCGATCTTCAGATTAGATAACATAGAATCAGGATGACTTTTTGTTCAAGTACAAAATGTATAAATTGAAATAATTTTCAAATTTAAAGCTTCGTTTTCAAAGATTTCATTCATTATGAATCTGGTTTGTAAATGTTCAATGTATACTTTGCATTCGCGTTTTAATACACATGTTCAACTCGCGGTGATCACTGTCGGATGTAGTCAATAGAGGTTCATAAAATTTCGCGTCCACGTGTCGTAACAACACCATATGAACGAGTGGGACGCAAAAACATTTAACTATCGAAGGAGAAATAAAAAACTTACAACTAAATATCTATATCTATACAAATAAACAAAATTTAAGTGTATTAACTGTTTTTTTAAATGCATATAAAAGTATATTTATGTTACTTCAACCGAAAAAGCAATGATTAAAATTCTTATCTGTCTATCGGCCCGTTTACGACTGCTGTGAGCGGCACCTAACAGCGAAACGCCGAGCGGTAATATCAAAAGTATGAAAATGTACGCCACGAGTCGCCGCTCATAGCTATGAGCTTAGCTATGAGCGGCGACTATATATGGCGTGCCTCGTACATTTTCATACTTTTGATATTACCGCTCGGCGTTTCGCTGTTAGCTACCGCTCACAGCGGTAAGGTCGTAAACGGGCCGTATCTGTGTGTTTGTTACGGGTAATATCTGGAATGGCTTAACCGATTTTAACGGGACTTTCACTAGCAGAAAGCTAATGACCTAAGGAATTACTGAGGCTAATACTTAGTACTAATTTTTGGCCCCGCGGCGTTACTCGCGATGTACAAGAAAAACCCCGGGTAACATCGCAGGACTCAGTTATTACTAGAAATGTGTTTTGCCGGGTGTGGGTGTAAAAAAAAATATGAAAAATATTTATTAACATAGCTCGCTCTACTACATTTCTACATAATATATTACTAAAATAAATACCTAGTTGCATCAGAAGACCACGCCCTTCAATAACAAATTAAATTGATTATGTCGGTGTTTACAAAAACGTGATTAAATTTACATTATTACATTAAGTGATTATACTTGTATATGTGTATATATGTATTACACAATATACTAGTTCAGAACTAGTAAACATAATATTAACTATATTATATTATTCTTCTTTATTTTTTTAGGACTTTGTTTAGGAGTGTAGCGGGACAGGTGCAGGTTTTGTGATTGTGAGTATCACTATGTTTGTGTGTGTGTACATGCGTATGTGTGTGTGTGTCTGTGTGAATGAGTGGAAGTTGTGATTACAAGTGAATTTCATGTAATTTCAAACATTTTGGTTTAATACTGTTTTTATAACAAATGAAATAATTGTAACTTAAGTTTGAAATTTATTGCTGTATTACATTTTATTATCAGTCTGAAAATCAGATATTTCCATGACTTGAAAAAACCTTGTTGAACATACAGTTTAATATTTTAGCTTGCTGTATTTCTTCTGCTTATTAACATTAAATATTATAAATAGTAGTAGTATAGTAGGCCAAAACCTCCTTTCTAAAGAGAGGCCCATGTCCAGCAGTGGACTGTTAACGACTGTTGATGATAATGATTATAAATATATTCTCGTGAAACATTTTTGTTCAAAAACAAATATTTTTCACGTTTTCGCATACCGATTAATCTTTTTATTCGGGATTGGATTTAAAAAGGGCGGGAATAAATACAAATGCAGTAGGTCTATAGCCTTTTTATTTTGACATGTGGAAACCCCGAGGGGCCGTAGTTTGTACATTAATTATATGTTTGTTAAATGTTGCCAAGTTATGAAACTTTTCCATATTCATTTGTGAACTCGTTATTTATTGAAGTAGTTTTGTAACAACAGTTTGAGTTAAATGTACAGGTATATGAATAGAAGGATGTTGAACTGTTTTGTATATTTGTTTTATATATTTAAGCCTACCAAAGTGAGTCTGCTCTGCCTGATGGAAAGCATGAGTAGAATCAGGGATTAGTGGCCACCAGGCGAGCATGGTGACTATCGCCATAACTGCGAACATTTTGAATGGTACATGTGAGCACTTTGTAGTCACTAGTGGCATAAGTTTGTTTTTGACTGGCAGTTTTGAATATGTCATGCGGGTCGTTCGGCTCCCTACGATATGTTTGAACTGGACGATGGCTGGTGCATAGGTCATGCTCGTGATACGGGCGTCGCCCGACTGGCGACTGGTCATCTTACAACTGCTATATTATATATTATTATTTTAATGTTTAATTATTTTTGGTGATATTTACACTGGTAGTATACCAGTGTAAATATCAGCATCGTTACATTGTCCTCACATTTAACTGTTTTCTTAATAAAATGCCTATAACAATGTAACCAAAAATTGTAAAAACTATGTTGGAAAAGAGTGTCCATGGAGTTTCTTGTCTGTTCTTATCCATAGGATCTACGAATTGGAACTGACAATTAGCTTCACGACTGACTACTGACTGACTACTTGAAGTTTTTAAAGTGCCGTTGTATTGGTATATTGGAAATAATAATTTAAACAAAAAGGAACCGACTTCATAAAAAAACTATTCCGAGTACCCAAATCGCGACAATTGTGCCTTTGACATTTGAGGAGTTCCCTCGATTTCCTTTGGATTCCATCATCAGATCCCGATATGGTGCCGATGGGAACACCTATAAGCTACGCCAATTCCAATGCACAAAGAATTTTTGAAATCGGTTCATAAACGACGAAATTATCGCTGAACATTCAAAAAAAAAACCCGACGAATTGAGAACCTCCTCCTTTTTTTTAAGTCGGTTAAAAATGGTTTGTTTTGATTTGAAAAACAAAAAAAATGGTGTTCTGTATTTATATTCAGATTTTAAAAAGGTACATAAATAAATAAAAATATACACACCAAAGGCACACTATGGAAAGAAACCAAGATATGACCGCAACAGTGTTCAATTACCGCACCAAATCGGCTCATTTATCCTACATTGGATGAGTTTATTTGACCTGAAACATATTAAGTGGGTTGTTTACCTTTCAATACATGTATCTATATGCATCCGCTCAACATCTGCTATCGATTGTGTCAGATTACGCGGCGATTATTCGATACACATGTCGAAAATGAAACGGTAATAGGGCATCGTACAAATCTTTTACCCTCTATATTTAAAAATGATTTGCCTATAATTTTACCGACTTAAACACAATTTTAATTGTAGATAAATATTTGATGAATACCATTCTGTCTTGTATGTGTAGTATATTTATTTGTGAAAATTAGGAAAGGGAATATCTTTCTATTAAGTCCAAAATATACTGGTTGCGAGAAGCCCAAAATTGATCAGTGGTGTGCAATGGGAGAGCCGTAAATCCAGGAGTGGACTGCGATAGGCTGATGATGATGATGAAGTCCGAAATGCCTCCATATCAATTTATTTAAGGCGTTTAACTTTCTTATTTGTCTAATAATGGACGTTTTACAGATCATGAACTAAAGGTAATAAACAAGAAGTAGTGTATGGTTACGGCCGGTTAACTATTAATTCTTTGCAGTATTTGAAAATTTTTGCAAAATTTTCAATTTACCTATTGCATATTGTATATTCTAAATATCTATGTCAACGACTACTTTTTCTATAGAACTTTAATATCGCTTTAATCCTTGCTTTTAACTAGTTTTAAAAAACTTGAATCTAAGGTATCTGATTGTATGGTGAAAAAATAGGCCATAGATAGAATCCTCGTAATGAGGCGACAAATAGATGTTGAGACGTTGAGATTTTAATCTTTAGTGTCCATTCTGTTAGTCAGTCAATTACATATTTAAAGAAACAAATAATCTTTAACGTTCCTCATACATGCTATGTTATTCGTAAATATATGCACTGCACTTTCATTATCAAAAATACTCTACCGAAGACAAAAAATTGGGCAATACACAAGCTCAGTCAACAAATTAGCTACTCATCACACTCATAGAATCTGATAACATTTCTATGGTCACAAAAAACAACTACTGAAATGTTAACAAAATATTTGTGTTACCGGTTTATTCTCACGATCAATCATCACAAGTGTCTTTCAGCCCCCAGACCGTTGATTAGAGGCAATATTATCACGTGGACCAATATTTACCTTATTTCATTTATATGTCATGAAATGTACTGTCTACAATTGCGCAGTTTTATTAGCAGTTTGGTCTTAGTAAGGTATCAATTTTCAACATTACATACATATATTTACTCTCACATTTTTTGTTCTTAGATGTATGTAGTTTTTTTTTATATTTAAGCCTATCAAAAGTGAATCTACTCTGCCTAATGGAAAGCATGAGTAGAATCCAGGAGCAGTGGTCACCATCCTTAATGTGAGGGTAGGCAATGCAGCTTGGTGACCCATAACATGGCATCATTTTCCCGGCCTCCGGAGACCGAGAGAATGATACAGAATGAATACGACAGCAAGAGTGCTGTCATTATTAGGATGGTCTTCTGTGTGAGGGTAGTACTGCCCCGGTCGATCTGGCCCGTTTGTGCTGAAAAAAGCGTGACTATACTACCTGCAGCTCTTATACCATAGCACAGATGGCACCTGCGTCCGTATGGGAATGTTTTGGGAATCACGGATCTCACCTATATCAGTCGCATAGTGGTACGCCGTCGGCTTTAGTAATACCAATTTCGATACAGGACCCAAGGAGATTTCCACATGTTTAAAAAAACTCTTCTTGGGATTAGAATGCCTCGTATGCTTGCTCATGTGCCTAGCTTACGAGTTAACTTAACTAGTACCGTAACTATCTTTTTAAATTCGAAAGAATGTATAAAATATACAAATAGTATATGGTCATCGAGATCGCTACTCACGTATACCTGCAACTGAAGAGTGAATTCTACCACCAGCCCTCCCCACCCTACTCCACGTCTCACTCAAACTCTAAGGTTGATAAAATCTCACTGGAAAACATGAAAAGCATCGAAATAATTGCTTAAACCGTCCCTTTCTGTCAAAGCATCAAAGCATTGTATTAATTTGTTCCGTGGCCATCAGATCTTTAATTGTTCGTAGTAATAAAGTTCTATTAGCCTCATTCCTACCCTTCACGAGTGTATGTAAATATTAAACGGAATGTATATTGATCTACCAAATAGCTGTCGAACGTGTCAATCCGTACGTTAAATGGATTTATGAACGGTGTCTCTATAGCCTTGTATTTATACATGTTCAGAGTGTTATGTCGGGTAAATGTACATATATAAATGTCGTGTGACTTGTGAATAAACCAGTTTGTCGTTAGCTACCGCCTTTTACTGACGCTTCATTGGCGACGAGGATAATTTATAATTTCACCTAGTTCCGCGCGTGTGTTTGTTACATTTAATATTCTCATTCCGTTTTGATATTGTGGTTTTGTACGAAACGTAAATACTCGCAAAAAAAAAATGCCTATTGGGAAGCTAGAACCGTTCGACATAAACTCGAAACAGTGGCCTGCATATATACGTCGCGTTAATCAATTCATTTTATTAAATGAAGTGAAAGACGAGTTAAAAGTATCACTGTTAATAACTGTAGTAGGTGAAGCGACTTATGCGCTAATGTGTGACTTGTGCGCGCCTAATTTTCCTGAAAATAAAAAGTTCGAGGAACTAGTCCAATTGGTGACGGATCATTTGGAGCCCCAGAGGTCCGAGGTTGCCGAGCGGCACATATTTAGGCTACGAAGGCAACGCACGGGCGAGCCGCTAGCCGAATATCTACAAGCGTTAAAACATCTTGCAACTACCTGCAACTTTGGCAAATGTGGTAAATGTTCGACGCTCGAAGAAAATTTAAGAGATCAATTTGTATCGGGCTTAACGAATGACGCGATGCGATCGCGAATATTTGCCGAGAAGAACATCGAGTACAAAGCGGCGGTGGAGCTGGCGTTGGCCCTCGAGGCGGCTGAGAAGCACGCAGAGGTAAGCGCCTCCACCGGGATGGCAACGGCGGCGACGGACTCAACGGGCGCGGCAGGCGAGGCTTTGCACTATGCCCGCGGGCAGCGCGGTGCGCGGGCGGAGACGGCCGGCGCCAGCGCGGGCCTAAGCGGCGCGCGCGCAGTCTCGCGAGGCGGCGGAGCAGGCTCGGCGGCCGGTGCGAGCACGACAGGCGGCGGCTACAGGCCGTGCTGGAGGTGCGGCAAGTCGCACCAGGCAGATAGATGCCGATTTAAACATTATTCGTGTGATCAGTGCGGAAAAAAAGGTCATTTAAAATTAGTGTGCAAAAGTGTGGCGTTTAATAGAGTAAATGAACATAATTATGTGAGTGACAGTGATGAAGACTTGTTCAACATGGGAAGTATGAACTCTGCAGGTAACGACCCATACTTTATTAAATTGATTGTTGAAAATATCCCGTTGCAGTGTGAAGTAGACACGGGAAGTCGCATTTCGGCTATAAGTACAAATATGTACCAACAATACTTTTCTCACAAAACGATTATAGCGGATAATTTATTATTACGTAGTTATTGTGGGTCTAAGATTGAGTCGCTTGGATACATTGAGGTTGACGTTGCATTCCGTGATACGGTGTTCAATGCGTTACGGTTATATGTAATTAAAGGGGGGGCCCGGCCCCTATTAGGAAGAGAATGGTTACGGGCTTTAAGTATTAAACAGATCAACCTCAATGAGATCACTGACGACGCCTTTGTAAATAATTTATGTAAAGAGTTCCCCGAGGTGTTTTGTGAAAAGCTTGGAACTTGTAAACGTCTCTTATCCTTAGAATTAAATGAACACTCGCCTATATATGTGCGGGCGCGTCCTGTCCCACTAGCTCTGCGCGAACGGGTCGAGCGCGAGTTGACTCGGCTCGAGGCAGACGGCACTATCTATCGGGTCGATTACTCTGACTACGGCACGCCGATTGTACCTGTAGTTAAAAAAAATGGTGATATCCGAATTTGCGGGGACTACAAAATAACTATTAATCCTAAATTGAAAAGAGATTATTATCCACTACCGCGTATAGAGGAGCTATTTTCGACATTAAGTGGGGGTAAGAAATTTTCGAAAATCGATCTTACGCATGCATACGAACAGTGTGTTTTGACTTCAGATTCCCAGAAATATACCGCGATCACTACACACATAGGTACATTTGCATATAGACGCACGCCATACGGATTATCATGCATTCCCGAAAAATTCCAAAAAATGATGGAAGAGACATTGCGAGGCGTACCGGGGTGTGTCGTATTCTTGGACGATATCTGTGTTACGGGAGTAGACGACCGCCATCACCTACTTAATTTAAAAGCGGTTTTACAGCGGCTACAGGAGGCAGGGCTTACGATAAAATTAAGTAAATGTAGGTTCCTACAGGACAGTGTGAAATATGTTGGATTTGTCATTAATAAAGAAGGATTAAAGCCAGATCCAGATAAACTAGAGGCTATATCTAAGGTACGGACCCCAGAAAATACGGTACAACTCAGAAGCTTCCTAGGGATGCTTAACTACTACGGGCGTTTTATCCAAAATTTAAGTAAGTTGTTGTACCCCTTACACAACTTATTAAAACGAAACGAAGAGTGGAAATGGGATGATAAATGTGAAGACGCTTTCAACCAAGCAAAGCTCGCCCTCCTTAGTTCGCAAGTACTGGCGCACTACGAGGAGGGGCGACAATTGATACTGTCAGTGGACAGTAGCGCGTACGGATTGGGGGCCGTGTTGGCACACCGATACGAGGACGGCAGTGAACGGCCCGTCAGCTGTGTATCGCGTACACTTAACGCTGCGGAACGCAACTACAGCCAGCTTGATAAGGAGGCGCTGGCTATATTGTTCGGCGTAACCAAGCACCACCAGTACCTTTTCGGAAGAAAATTTACGCTGCGTACCGACCACCAACCCCTGACGCACATTTTCGGAGACAAAGGTGGTATCCCGCAGACGGCAGCGAGTCGGCTGCAACGTTGGGCGGCAAGGCTGGCTGCATACGATTTTACCATCAAGTACATTCGTTCAGCAGACAATGGGCCGGCCGATGCATTGTCACGGCTACCATTGAATCATGTGGGTCGTATTGAACAAGCCAAGGATTATTTGAATCTCGTTGAAGATAATTTTCCGGTTTCGTTTAAGGAGATCGCACGAGAAGTTGAACGGGATACAGTTCTTCACAAAATAAAAGGGTACATTCTATTTGGTTGGCCTGACGCTCCCCGCTGCGAAGCTGAGAAGCCCTACTTTACCAGGAGGCAAGAGATGTCGCTAGATCAGGGCTGTTTATTATATAAATATCGCGTCGTGATACCCCCGATTTTACAAAGGGCGGTACTACTTGAAATTCATGAAAGTCACTTAGGGATAAACAAAATGAAAGCCCTATCAAGAAACTATGTTTATTGGCCTAATCTCGACGAAGACATTGAAGACATAGCACGCGCGTGCCGGGCGTGCGCGGTGGTACGAGACGCACCCCCGCGCACACAGTTACATCCGTGGGAGTTTCCACTACATCCGTGGGAACGTGTACATGCCGACTTCGGTGATTCCGGGGGCGTTCGATATTTGGTCTTAGTAGATGCACACTCTAAATGGATAGAGGCGTTACAGATGCATGGTACAGACTCCCGAAGAACAATTAATGCTTTTAGAAGTATATTTGCGAGATTTGGGTTGCCGTCACAATTGGTAACTGATAACGGACCACCGTTCTCATCCCGGGAATTTAGAGAGTTCTGCTCCAAAAATTTTATAAAGCATACCACTTCTGCGCCGTACAGGCCCCAAGCGAATGGGGCTGCAGAAAACGCCGTGAAAACGGTCAAAAAAGCAATTAAAAGAGCGCAATATGAAGGTGAGGACATAACAGCGGCTTTGAACAAATTCCTTATGAAGTATCGCAACTGTCCGCATGCTACCACAGGCATCTCACCGGCAGTAGCCTTACAGGGGCGACGCTTACGCAGTAGGCTCGACGCGCTGCGACCGGACATAGGCGCGGTGGTGCGCGCCGCACAGGAGCGTCAGGTGCGTAACGGACCGCAGGCTGTAAGAGACTTCAAAATGGGAGAGCCCGTGCTAACACGCGACTACTCGGTAAGAGGAGAGAAGTGGGCTACGGGAACGGTTATCAAAAAGACGGGGCCCGTTTCGTACAACGTCGACGTAGGGACCGGCGCGCCGTGGCACAGACATGTCGATCAAATAATTAAGAACTCCAATAAAAACAGGTTTTCGTTATCGCGTGCGAGTATAGCCACTGCAGTGGGACAGGACGAACCGTCAAACATGGACGAGAGTAAGGCCGAGAGTGGCGGGGTAGAAGCCACGACGGGCGATGGCGAGTCGACGGCTCCGCCAGTTAGTCCCCTGGTGCCACAGGGTACCAGGGAGACCATTCACAACAAGCCAGAGCAAGCGGCGCCGTTGTCATCGCCGCCGCTGGCCGCGTCAGCCCGAGCTTTGCGAGCTTTTAATAGGGCAAAACGTACTGTACTAAATTTAATTGAATAATACCTACTTACCAGATGATTTATAATGTTCAAGTACAGTACATAAGCATTGTGTATGTCATAGGATTATTAGAGCGGTATGTAATAAGTTGTTACTAGTTTTAAGTTTTAGTTATATCATTAGATTAAGAAGGGAGAAGATGTTATGTCGGGTAAATGTACATATATAAATGTCGTGTGACTTGTGAATAAACCAGTTTGTCGTTAGCTACCGCCTTTTACTGACGCTTCACAGAGGATAACTGAATCTTGGATTAGAGATCGTGCTTAGCGAAGTTTGATGAAGGGGAAATATTTTTTTTAACATTTGTTTGCAGTGTGTTATTTTCCTTTGCTTTCTTGCAATCTACAATTCGTGAAAAGAAACGGAAGTATCCCACTAGAAGTTGGCTAAATCATATATTTGATTTTTTGCTAGCGTTCGCCAATTCTGCCCCCCATTTTTTTTTTGTTCACGGTGTAAAAAAATCCCTTCGGATCTCCGGCTTCTCGGAGAATCAGGAGCTAGAAGTATGTGGTGTTTCCACTAAAAACATCCCGACGATCGACCTCTGACGCCCTGCTCCAGGAGGACCCGGACCATGTTATTTCAGGTCCTTCCTGAATCTGCGCCAGGCCAAAACTCTGCCCCTTAGCTAAGTTGCAAAACGTTTTTCGGTTTCTATTCTATTCTATTTCTCTATTCTTGTTTCATTGGCTAATGTCACTGAGTCACGTGATCAAAATAAAATATCAGCCAGTGATACAAGAGAATAGACAAATAGAATAGAGAATAGTATAGAAAGAGAAAATCGTTTGCAACTTGGCTAGCGGGGCTGGCCAGATAGTTGCTGATACGAAATGTTACATATAAATAAGGTGGATTATTCTTTTAATTGGAACTACCGTTGTCATTTCTACCTTTTCTACCATCTATGTTCATGTGGTGACGGATTAAAAATACAAAGTGTCACCACCCCTATTCATTTCATGAGTGTCGTAAGAAGCGACTAAAGGAACAAAATAAGCATCTAACATCACTGCCAAGAGAAGGAAAACTTGAAACAAACCCTTTACCAATCCGTCTGGCCAGCGTGATATAGTAGGCTAAAACCTCCTTTCAAAGGAGAGGCCTATGTCCAGCTGAGAGGACTGGCTGTTGATGATTGATGATGGTGACCGTTGTCATTACTGACATCATCTGATGTTTATATAGGATATATTGAGATTAGGTAAAATACGAGCACTTTGTTCTAAAATACGTCTCTGCAATAGTTAATATTAGCAATTACGACAACAAATGTGATGACTGCTTAATTTAAACAATTGATCAAAGAATAAAAATCGCTCTGCTTTACGTATCAGCGCTTGAATTACTGCTATATTTATACAAATAAAACAATTTGTTTGGACCATCAACTGATACTTTTATACTCACTTTGTAAATACATATGAAAGTACTAGAATTCGTTTATATCGCGCGACACGGTAAGGGTAGATTAAACAATCTTACATGATTTTATGTTTGATAATAAGGAACTTCGACACAAACTTTTGTCCCCTATTACAAACCCTTCTACCTTTATTTTCGCGAAAATAAAGTATCCTATGTCCTTTCCCAAGTTCAGTTCTATCTTCATATCAAATTTCATCAAAATCGGTTCAGTGGTTTAGGCGTGAAAGCGTAACAGACAGACAGACAGACAGAGTTACTTTCGCATTTATAATTTTAGTAGGGATTACACAATCGGAAAGTAGAGATTTCATCAAACCGAAAACACCCCATTTTTTTGAAAAAAGTAGATATTTTGACAGGTGAATTTTCGATATTAAGTCAAAATAGGGTGAAAAAATATAAATATTTCAAATCAAATAAATTACATTGTATTCGGGACATAAAAAGGTAAGCTTTTACTAAATTTCGTATAAAAATAATTTTATTTGTAAAAGATTTATCTTCATACCAAATTTCATCAAAATCGGTTCAGTGGTTTAGGCGTGAAAAAAAAAAAAAAAAAAAAATTGTCGGGACTTTCACTGGCAGGTGGTTAATGACAAAAGGAGTAATAAAGACTTTTTTTAGACTAGTTTCGCTCAGCAGCATTACTCGTAATTTGCGACCATAACTGCTGGTAACACCGCAGATCTCAACTTGTAAAATTATATAATTTTAAATGTACGCTTGACTTTTGTATAACTAACCTGCTATTTTTCTTGAAGATTACAGGCATGGCACCATTCTAAGACCAGTAAAAAACACTTTTTCTTTTTATTTCTGAACCTTTTTGCTGTTTATCACAGCTCACCCCTATTTTTAATAAAATGAATGCGATTTTTCTTTACTAAGCGAGTTGTATGAACGTAAAATGAATGGGTCTATAGGAAATTTCATTAAAAGGAACTCAGGTGTTTGAACGAGGAGTGTTGCGTCACTCGCTTAACGTTCTGACTTTGTAATCATGACCTTTTATTAATGGACCGAAACAACTACAACTCATTTTATGAGACTTTTTATATTTTAAGTCTTAAGTCATTTTACTCTGCCTGTTTTAAAATATGAGTTGACTGCCTTGTTGGTCTAGTGGTTAGCGTATGCGTATCTGATCAAGAAGTTTCGGGTTCGGTTCCCGGGTCGTACCAAATATGTGATCCACAAATATTTGTTACGGAGTCTGGATGTTTTCTTGTATGTATTTACAAAAGAAAACGTATGTATATGTATTTATATCAGTTGTTTAGTACCCATAATACAAGCTCTTAGTTGGAACTAGATGACGTTGTGTGTAAGATGTCAGAAATATTTATTTATAAATATTTATTATGAGCAGATTTTAAGAGTGGGATCACCATCCTCGTAGTGAGTGTAGACAATGCAGAATCATGGCCACCCACACTATGGCGTCCTATTCAGATGCTTCTGTCTCATTGGTTCTCCGGTCTTCACACTCACTAACGAAACTGTTTGCACCTTTTTAAAACTTATATACATTTTATTAGATTATCGTCCACTAAAATTTTATATTATAAAATGTCATAATCATCTAAAAGTTTGGTTCTCAAATGTGGTATTTTTAAACTTAAAATGCGTAATAAACAACCCAGAAATTGATCTGTATATAGTGAACACGTGAAGGGTCTCCGGATATCCTCAGGAGGCGAACTATTAATACTGTAATATCCCGTCTTTAACTAACTAGTTGTTCCTCAGAGTTTTGTTCGTGTTTATATAAATTTTGTTTATCAACACATCCTCTAGAGAATGGTGTTTTTTGATAACAGGTACTTTTAATAGTTTTGTCTATTTTAAAATAAATACAACATTCCTTAATGACATCATCTCAGTTTTTTACGGGATCATAGATGTCCACACGTGGTATAATATTACCATAACCTTCTAATAATATTATCATGAATAAATCTCATCAAACACTATGTGCATGTGTATAAAAGCACTTTATTTTATTATTTGTTAAATACTTACTTTCATTGAATCCAAAGTATAAACGCTATATTAAAACCGCCTTTATATTTCAGTAGTTAGAAAAAACAAAACATAAAAAAAACGGTATTCATTTATCTTAACTTTTTTTGAAACCGCTCATCTTGCCACAGATGTCATAATAGGTATCGGTAATTCACAATAGTTTTCAATATTAATTAGTAGATCAGTTGTAACTATCGCAACTATTCTTATAGACTCACTACAAAACAAACTTCTAGCCCTGATAGCTTCTGGAAGATTGATAAATGAAACAAGTAAATGAAATAAAATATAACCCTTAAACAAAACTAATCACAGAGTGTTTGAAATACATTTTCAATTAATATGTATAATATTCACTGTATTCAATGGTTTTAAAGATGGCTCGAGGCAATTTCAAACGTTAAATTTAGATGAAAGCTTTGATCGTTTGTAATATGTGATGATTAATATCTTTTTGGCAATAATATAACGCATTTATGTAAAAAATACTGACCTCACTCGCCTGTCCTTAATTTGGCACAAAATAAAATCACTGCAAATAGTTTAAAACAGTTCTTTTTCTTGATAGAATACCTTTTTTCAAAGATCGTTTAATGAAAAAGTGTGTTAAAAAAATTCACTTTCACGTCTCGTAACTTGCGTAATTGTACTTAAAGCTTACAATTGAAGAAGTTGGCAAGATCGCGGTGGGGTCGTGTATAGACTAATGTCAGTTCTGTTGACATCAATCGACATTTATCAACTACCCACGTTTAAATATAACTTGTCTTCGAATAGTGTTAATCCAAATCACTTCTTTGTCTTCATAGTGAACAAATTGTAGTAATTCAGATTGCTAGTATTAACAAAGTGTTTCGAAATAATACAGACATATAGATAGATAAAAACTCCTTATTGTGCATCAAATAACCATTCGGAATTCGCTCAGGCGGAGCCTCGAGCAACAGTTAGAAATTAATAATATTCAATTCTGCGGGCAAATATGCTTGACACCACAGGTCTCATTAAGAAGCTTTGTAAAACAATTCCTTGGCTGTTTTTTTTTCTTTTTCTAAAAAGACAGCTCCCGCATTAGGAATATAAATCCTGTGTCGCGGGGGAATTTACAAACATAGATATAATACACAAAGAACACCCAGACTCAGAACAATAGTTTGTGAATCACACAAAGTGTTTTCCCACGTAGAATTTGAACCCACGACACTTGGCGCAGTAGAAAGCGGCGTGGCGACCACTTAAACCACTAGGCCAACTGTGCAGTCAAAGTCAGTGTGTTTCACCGATTGAGTATACTACAGGGACTCAGTCCTCCTCGCTCCGTTTCTAGAAGGACTGAAAAGGTTATCTCGAGTTACAAGCATCCGTGGTCACCATCAAGGATCCATTTAACCTCTATATCAAAATTTTACAAGAAACTTTTCAAAAGACCAAAACACGACACCGTATTTTTTTGATACATTGATATTGCCTATGTCACTCGGACTATTACGAATCTATTAACACCTCATTCATTCAAATTGCTTCAGTAGTTTAAACGTTACCGTGGAATAAAGAAACATATATGTATAGCCTGCCAATAACATTACCCCTCCCTCCCCTTTCTTGGCCGCAGTCGAGTAAATATACCTCAGAACTACTATGTAGTCAACAATAGTTTAATATATCGACGTTATATAAGATCATCAGGTACTTACGCCTGTTGTTATGAGAGGTACCTACTCAGTAAAGGGTTCATGTGAGACCTGGTATAGAAACGTGACGCGGACTTTGAAGATCACGTTTGAAGTATATTATATGTATGAAGAAAGGGACTATGTAATAAACGTTTGTTTACATATGTACGTAATGTGTTATGTATGTATGTAATGGGATATGTCTTATAAGGTACCATCATTCCGTAAAGTATTAAGTAGACAAAATTGCACGGAATGGCCATGAAAGAAAGAACTAATCACTATCACCAATAATCACAACCGACTATAATCACAACCGACTATAATCACAACCGACAATAAACACAGCAACTAACTCTAAACAATCCAATTTACGAGTAATATCACATGTATGGATGGATTGCTTTCATGCGAATGCCGATTCATTCCATTTATTTAACACATAATAGACATTTAATATTAATATGGACACTCTAAGACATTGTTAGGTTAGCTAATTACATAATAACTTGAGACAGAAATTTCCTTATGTATGAATTTAATTAATTAACCGACTTGGTGTTACATGGATCTGACAACTTTTTACAGTAGAAGGACTGGGATTTTTTACAAGTTATGTTTTTAGGGTTCCGTAGTTTATGACTCGGAACCCTTATAGATTCGTCATGTCCATCCGTCTGTCCGTCAGTCCGTCCTAGAACTACCGCCCAAGCGGTTGGTGCTAGAAAGATGAAACTTTGCATGAATATGTGTTGTGAGAACATCGACAAAGTGCTACAATAAAAATATTACTAAAAAATATTTTTTTTCAAATCAAATCAAACCATTTTATTTCAAATAAACCATACAACGGCACTTTTGAAACGTCAAGTAGTCAGTCGTGAAGCTAATCGTCTGTTCCAATTCGTAGATCCTATGGAGAAGAACAGACAAGAAACTCCATGGACACTCTTTTCCAACATTGTTTTTTCAATTTTTGGTTACATTGTTTAAGGCATTTTATTAAATGTATTACACAGGTCCAAAAATAATTAAACAATAAATAGAAGTTGTGAGATGACCAGCCCCGACTGGCGGCGCCCGTATCACGAGCATGACCTATGCACAGCCATCGTCCAGTTCAACCATATCGTAGGGAGCCGAACGATCCGCTACACACGCCACCGCCAGCAGGGCTTTTGAGTGAGCATGACATACTCACAACCGCCAGTCAACAAACAAACTTATGCTACTAGTGACTACAAAGTGCTCACATGTACAATTCAAAATGTTCGCAGTTATACAATAATAAAACCATTTATAAATATGCTACTCTCTAAGAGTGCGATAAATATTTGGAACATGTCAATAAAAAGTAATTTTTTATGCAATAATATTATTACAAAAAATAATAATAATATATTGTCAAACAACAAGATACAAGAGAAATATAAGAATGTCAATCATTATGATAAAATTAACATATGTCAGAAATACAAACTAACTTCTAAATAATTTGAAAATTATTCATGTTGCTGTGGAGCAGGACCAGCATTTAGCCAAGCATTCTTGTCGGCAATGTAATCCTCTAATTTGTAATAAGCTTGCTTACATAGTGTGCGTTTTACAACATTTTCAAAACGTTTCTCTGTTAAATCTAGTATGTTTTGAGGTATTTTATTATAAAATTTAATACAGTACCCCATATTTGGGGATCCCCTACATGTAAAGTGGAGTTAATTTTTTTTCTCGCGTCTACCCCATCGAGAGGGATATCATTAGATAGGCCTTTTAAAATTATTGCGAGGTTGCGAAAACCATTTTTCGATTTAGGTATCCGTTTGCGAGTTATGTAACTTTAATCTGGGTGTTTTCTATGTATAATATGTATGTATTTACAAAAAAAAAGTATGTTTATGTATTTATATCAGTTGTTTAGTACCCATAATACAAGACCTGCTTAGTTTGTGTGTAAGATGTCCGAAATATTTATTTATTTATTTTTTTGCCCCTGACACGCACTTGCCCAATTTTTTATTTATAGTATACCGTTGACGACAAGAATGATAATGATTCCATAACTGTAAGAAACATAACGACATTGTAATCTTTATGTTACAAGTTCTGAAGGAGGGGTACTTCTCATGAATTTCTTAGAACACAAAGTGTTTTCCATGACGCCATAATAGGTGTGAAAGTAAACAGTTTTCCAAGCCATTGTACACAACAGTGGGGGTGGAAATTAGACGTCATGTTTTTATTTTCATCCCCATTTACGTAAGAATGTGAAGTGAAACAATTTATGCGCTACGATTGGAACTTAAGTTTTAAAACTAACTAGCGGCCCGCCCCGGCTTTGCACGGGTAGATATAGGTATAAAACAAAGATTTTAAACTTGACAAACTATATACTAAAACCTTCCTGGCGAACCAATCTATCCATTGCTGAAAATAGGATGAAAGTCGTTGCAGTAGTTTTTTTTTGTCGCCAACATACAAACAGACAGTCGCGG
This sequence comes from Phragmatobia fuliginosa, assembly GCA_932526445.1. NCBI lineage: Eukaryota > Metazoa > Arthropoda > Insecta > Lepidoptera > Erebidae > Phragmatobia > Phragmatobia fuliginosa. The sequence goes on along the minus strand of OW052066.1, from coordinate 1,700,939 downwards.
CGGAGGACTTTGTTTTATAATATGTAGTGATTTTATAAAATTATTTCTTAAGACTATCGAACCCGTGACCAATGCTCGTATGGTTACTATTAGACCTTGAAGCCATTAGTACTAAGGTTTTCGTAAATTAAACCCTAACATAGAAATTAAAATAAAAAAATATTATCATCATCAACAACCCATAACATCCTATAGTTGGGTTCGGGTCTCCTTGCAGGAGAGGGTTAATACGTCCCCACGATGACCGAGTGCGCGTCGAGGGCTGGCAAGACAAGTTGTGGCTACGTAATCTTGCCGTTGAATGTTTTTAAGCTGAAGGCGTCCAACTAAGCTTCATGACTGTTATAATAAAAACCGGGACCGACTGCTTAACGTGACTTCCGAATCACGGAGACGCTCATAACATATCATGCCACAAATGGTCACCCGTCTAGGTCTGACCGCGCCGTCGTTGCTTACCCTGGATGATTGTGTCCAATCACCTAAGGCCACACGGCTATTAGCGCTATATATTAAAATTACTACTGGCATAGAGGAGAGTAAAGCAAGAGCTAGTATCACTACATCATCATCACTACATAGTATAAAACAAAGTCGCTTTCTCTGTCCCATTGTACGTTACTATCAGTTAATAACTAAACACAATACTTTATTATGAATTAATATTCTAAGGCGGTACGAAGTTCGCCGGGTCAGCTAGTTTAATACAAGTTTACATTCGAATACCCTATAGACTCTCTTAATACTTCATAAGAGCTTCACGGGATTCTGAACCCATTTAGGTTGACGAGATCTGCACCATTGGCTCACCCGGCATTAACCCGTCCCTTGCCTCGGCTTACATTTTTATCTCGCTACACACAGTCAAACATCAAAAGAAAATAGTATTAGCAACTAGTCTTATTATACAGGCAGTGGTTTTTTTGTTCTTATTATTTTCCATTATATAAAGCTTTTAAAAGTGAAAAATACAAACTATAAACTAATTTTTGCTTGGCTCTGCCCATTTTTTGTTTTCATTTAAACCGGTTAAGCGGTTTAGCCGTGAAGTGTTACAGACAGACATACATTTATTTCAAATTCATAGTAGTATGGGTTCTAAAGTAATTCTATATATTTGTCACTCTTTTACGTCTAAACCACTACATCGATTTCAATGAAATATGGCATGGAGATAATTTGATTCTTGAGGAAGAATATAGTTTACTCCTTGCCGGGCCACACGTGGGCAGAGACGCGGGCAAAAGCTAGTTTAATAGAAAATTGATATTTTTTTACAACATAGGAGTTTAACGAGTGGATACATTACTTGATGGCAAGTAACTATAAATGAAAACAGTGACTTATTTACAAGTGGAGGAGTTTTTAACGAAGGAGATATTTGGGTTACAGTAAGTTGAGGGCACAATAACGATTGCCATAGATGTTCATGACAACCGGGACCGACGGCTTTACGTGCTCTACGAGACGCGGGCGTGAATCACCGCCAAACTCCGGGCTTCTATTAGGACATCATCAACAACCCATAATGTCCCAGTGATGGACTCGGGTGTCCTTTCAGGAAAGACTTGAGGACACACGTCCCCACTCTGGCTGAGTGCAGATCAAGTGTATTATCTATGGTGCAGATTGAGGACTGACAAGACAACATTGTGTCTACATAACCTTGCAGTTCTAAGCCATCCGAAGGCCTCCAACTAACTTCGCACACTCTTGAAATATGACTACACCCTGTATACATAAACATCATATCAAAAGGACCAAATGACGAGACAAATTACCTACTATTGTTATCTCATGGATAAGTAAAGGTCTCATATCCTTACATAAGGCTGATTATGGAAGAAGATAACTGATATCAGCAGCCATTGATAACTAGCTCGCATTTTGCTCGCGATTTCAGTCGCGTGTAGGTCTGTTTTCGCGTTAAACAGATAGTGTAGTCGACAACTTGAAAATGGTACAAAATAGAGATACTGCTCTTAAAATTATTTGCGATAGCTCATTGGATCCGGAATGACGCCTAGAAAAATGTGCCAAAAGCGTGTTAGCACATAAAAAATTACAAAAGTTATAAACAATTTAAGATGAAAAAATTATTTCATAAACATTAATATTTAAGAAATTTCAAAAAAAGATTCTGAAAGAAGAGGAAATTTCCACTGAAAAACTCCTGTGGAGTTTTTCATTTTTAGCTTGTCGACTAGACTAAGAAGAATATGTGTTATTCTGATGTAATGTCTACATTACTGCATCTGCGACTGCACGGTTGGCCTAGTGGCTTAAGCGGTCGCCACACCGCTTCCTACTGCGCCAAGTGTCGTGGGTTCAAATCCCACGTAGGATAACACTTTGTGTGATTCACAATTTGTTGTTCTGAGTCTGGGTGTTATTTGTGTCCGTTTCATGTATGTTTGTAAAGCCCCCCGCGACACAGGAATTTATATTCCTAATGCGGGAGTTGTCTAAATAAAAAAAAAAAAAAAAAAAACAGACACTTCATTTATTTCATTATTCTATGTACCAACTTAAATTACTGTAAAGTATATTCGAAATGTAATAGCTCGCTGTACGTGTTGGGCAAACTGTAAGTGCAGTGAGCAGTTGAATGAATAAATAAATCTATGCCGGCTCAGGCTCAGGACCATAATAAGTAGTCCAAATGCCCATTTAATAAAACAACCACAGTTTTATAACTTATTTAATAGATTTTATGACGTATTTTTAAATACTTCTATCCGTGAAGGATGCTTACCGCCTAACGGCTCGTAGCACATACAATTTCCGAATGTTTAAGTTATATTGAATCGTATACACAGTGTTTAAAGTTTAAAGCCGTTTTGTAAATATCATCCGTAATTTGTCCACACATATCGTGATCTCCATGTTGTTAATTTTTAACGAAGCAGTGATATTGAAAATCTTTTATTTTCCTTTTATGTAAAATAAGTACATTCGTGTTCAAATAAACCAATTATAAGTGGTGTAAGTACACCCATAAAAATGGAATATGTATTTAAGTACATAAGGTTCTATATAAAACATTCCAAAGTAACTTAATATTAACAAAATTTAAAGCTAATTACCAAATCTCTGATCAAAGCAGACTGTAGCTACGTATTCGTAAACTAAATCCAAAAATTAACGGTAAAACTGTTAGTTATTAAAGATTTAACCTTTAACTATGGACGTGCGGTCTCACAGGCCTCTTGCACTTTGCGATTCTCTTGCCCCCCACCTCCCGCGTACCCTACGCATATGATGTAGCCGGCCTCAGTAGCTTCGGTTTTGATGGCGAAACGACCATTGAGAGTACAGGCTACGTCGCCGGCTGAATGTTGCGTGAGTAATTTCGATTTATATTTTGAGTGTGGTCTGTGAGACCGCACGTCCACGTTTGTGAAAAAATTGTAGGTATTAAAGCAAAGCTGATTTTAGCACGAATTCGGTCTCTGGAGGCCGGGAAAATGGTGCAGTAACAATTCAACCATTACAAATGCATTATAAGAAGTAATTTTCGAAAAGTTCGGAACCAAATACAATTTTACTGACATCTTGAAGATACTCGACGAACATTTTTGCGAATACATAATTTTTTCTGTTTATGAGAATAATTAACAAATAAATTCCTTTCTGAGACCACAGTCTTTAGAACTAACTTTATCTGCCTTTTCAAAAATTAAAAAATGTATCACAATTTTAGCAAGATCCATACAATTAAGTGGCTGTTAAAGTAATAGTAATAAAGCTACTACACTTATATACTGCGATATTTGGAAGCTCGTATTACCTAATACGAGCACATGTTACAAATATTTAGGTACATGTTATTAATATTTATGTACCTACTTACCGTGGGAGATTTTCAACAACCTCCTATAAATTAGACTTATAGTAAACTACAATTCCCCGATCAAAGGGCTTTCCTTCTAGGATTCCTAGTTCAGCCTGCAATTTTTAGACTGTTCAAGTGCGACAGTACTACCCCACCGATCGTCTGTCGGGTCGTATCTAAGGGGACATGTAACCAATGACTCACTAGTTGTCAGTTTACTATTTGGTAGCAGTAATATTATGCAAAATTAGAAGACTACCGGTCACATTTCCTTCTTCTTGAAGAGCGCCGTGAACTTGCCAGCTTCGTATGTTGGCATAAAAGGTAAGTACTTTGTCCATTCCCATCTGTAACAATTAATAAATGTCACTGATTATCTATACTGTACTAATCAACTCAGAATCGAAGTAATAAGATTACTGGAACCCAGTTATCCCTGTCAAGCTCAAAGGGTGGTTAGGTGACGCATTTGCTCGCTAAAGTTTTTTTTTTTTTTTTTTTTTTTTTTTTTTTTTTTTTTTTTTTATATTTAAGCCTGCCAAAGTGACTCTACTCTGCCTGATGGAAAGCATGAGTAGAATCCAGGAGTAGGGGTCACCATGCTTAATGTGAGGGTAGACAATGTAGCATGGCGACCCCTACCATGGCAGCCTGGTTTGATTATTCTGCATTATTCTCCTGGCCTTCGAAGGGCTGGAGAATGATGCAGAATGATTGGGCCTCCGGTCTCACACTCACCAACGAAATACGACAGCAAGAATGCTGTCATTATTAGGATGGTCTTCTGTGTGAGGGTAGTACTGGCCGGGTCGAGCCGGCCCATTCGTTCTGAAATCAGCGTGGCTCTACTACCTAAGTCCAGAAGTGAAAAGAAAAAGTGACTATGTATGTGTGTTCTGATATTGTAGACGTTATAAAATTCAGTATTACCTTCTGATGACGCTCATTCCCACTGGGAAGTCGTAGGTATCTCCCTCGTCAGACGCTCCAATGGCATCAAGGGACATTTCCTTTGCCCAGGCTGCAAGTCCTCGCTCCTCATCCGTGCCTGACATTATTACGTAAATAATATTTAATATCAAACACCGCGGCACAAGAATTTTATATATTTAGGTATTTGGATTGTGCTCGTATGCACAGTAAAAAAGAAAAGCGGCCAAGTGCGAATCGGACTCGCGTGTTTGCGTGGTTTTGCGCTTTTGGTTTTGGACGGAAGTTTGCATGGTAATGTACATTATATAATTATATATTTTTATAGTTTTATCATTCTCTTATTTTAGAAGTAACGGGGGGGACATACATTTTACCACTTTGGAAGTTTGTCTCGCGCAAACTATTAAGTATAGAAAAAAATGATATTAAAAACCTCAATATCATTTTTGAATACCTATCCATAACACGTATGGGTTTGATAAAAAAAAAATTGAGTTTGACCTGTAAGTATGGGGAATGGGGAACCTGTAAGTATGGGGGACGGACAGATAGACAGACATGATGAATATATAAGGGTTCCGTTTTTTGCCATTTGGCTTCGGAACCCAAAAAACGAAAGAAAAAAATAAATAAAACGAAAGATTTATGGTGTAAGGGGTTTGTTCAATCATACAATAATTGGTAACTGAGTAAAACCCATCTAATTCCGAAGATGATATAGGTACCATCACTTAAAAACTCTAACAAAAGTAATCACTTTAATCTTTTATTCAATTTATTTTCAAATTATAGTAAAGTTTGAAATCTTTAAGGCTTATATTCGCAACTTACCGGGTATCAAATTATCCATTAAACATCCCACGATCCCGCCAACTAAAATAGAAGTTGACAACAGAACTTGCAGCACAGCATCTAATGCCTCCACACCGGTCTGTATGACCCCAGCGTTGGCTGACATCCATCGGGTCAACACCAGGGGGAAAAACAAACTGAAGCCGATGATGTACAGGTTTCTAGAGCTATGGAGATTCACGTACTGGAGAGATGATAGACCTAGAAAACGATATATAAAGTAAGGATAAATACTAACTCAAGAGTTCATCTTATTTATATTAAATGCTCAAAAAAACAATCAGAAAAATGATAAACATATTTCTGAATTTATATGAAAGTAAGAATTTTGCGTTCCAATCTAATTTGACTGCGCGGTTGGCCTAATGGCTTAAGTGGTTGCCACGCCGCTGTCTACTGTGCTAAGTATTGTGGGTTCAAATCCTACACGGGATAACACTTTGTATGTTCCACGAATTGTTATTCTGAGTCGTAGTAAAAGACTGCGAAAGAGGGTAGACCGATATGTCTGCCAATAACATCCCACCCGCAAGATCTTCAGTTACTCCGGGATCATGGCGCTTGCAACAGCGCCGAAATATCGGATACTCACTAACAAAAAGGTACATGGTAGCAATCCCGCAGATTTCTATTTTAATGCGGGAAATGTTTTTTAAACCGTGGAAATGATCAATTACCGGACGTATCTATAGGTGTTGTAAACTTGTGAAGTGTTGTACATAAATTAGTATGACGCCTAACAATATTTCATACAAATGACGTTTTAACACACGCTTGACAACACGGTTGAACACAGCAGTAAGTATAAGCGTGGGTCACATCCAAAAGGACAGTAGAAGCACTTACCAAAAGCTGATATCATGCCGAACATAACGCAGAATAGACCACCGATGATAGGCTGTGGGATGATGATGAATACCGCGCACAGCTTGCCTATCACCCCCTGTAGTATCATCAGTCCTGCCGCCCACTGAATCACTCGACGGGAACCCACCTAAAAATTCATTATATTTAGATAGTAGTAGTAGAAGTACGTGTAAACATACTAGACAAGACTAGTCCTAGTTTTAGCAGGTAGTTTTAAAAGTAGGATATTATTGAGCCATTCTACTTCACGGACACCGATGGAGACGAACGGAATGGGTCGAAGGAACGCAAAGTGGGGTAAAATGGTCAATTACGTCTTACACCTAAAGCTCATATTGCAGCGCTTCTTATCTTTCAAAAACAATAAAAAAACTAACCTTGGTAACGCCTATAGCACCGACATTCTCTCCAAAGGTGTTGGTTCCATTACCGGAGCCCCAGAGTCCGGCCAGTACGCAGCCAAGCCCCTCAGTACCAAGACCACGGTTGATGGCATGCAGGGGTGGTGGGGGAGCAGCTATACATATTAATATATGTGTAAAATTCCCAAATAGAATTTTTTTTAAAGGATTTCTTGGGTAGGATAGCTAAACTTTAACCTTATAAAGATAAGATAAGATAAAACTTAGTACGTATTCGTTCAATAACGATCACTACTCACAGGTCAGGATTTCTTCCGAAATAGGAACGTTAAATTAACAAAACACAATTACTACTTCACCAAAATTAATGAACGCTTGGCTAAGTGGTTTATGCGGTCGCCATGCCGCTATCTATTGCGCAAAGTGTTGTGGATTTCAATCCCACATGGGACAATACTTTAAATATACTAATTGATGTTCAGAGTTTGGGTTTCCTTTGTATTCATGTTATGTATATTTGTAAAGTCCCCACGACACAGGATATTAGTTCCTAATACGGGTCTTAAAAAAAGGACAAAGTAAAGTCCCAATTAAGGTTTGAGGTCACAACACTAAGCACAGTACTGAAGGTGAGGTGACATCTCTTACCACTAGGCTATTAGTTCAATCGTATATTACACCTGTTGACATCAATTAACTCACCACACATCCTCGCAGTGGTGGGGTAGTAACTGATAGACTCGACAGTACACGCCAGGACTCCTGCCAGCATACCCAACACTCCAGCTACGCTCACAGTTGGAGCTCCCCATTGCCCTATAGTCAAAAACAATATTACATTGGTAAAACCAGATCGAATGGTACAGAAAATTTAGAGAGCTCCTGAATATTTCGGAACTATTTGGTGCGAAAAAGTAAATGTTATAGTTAATATTATTTTACTGCTGTCACAGGGGTCAGCCTGTGACCACGGCCGGTGCAACCTGGTCGAAACGTCAGGCAAATCAGAGGTATGTAATACCCTAAATAAGTGATCGCGTTAATTCCCGTAAAAATAATATTAATTATCATGGAACGCAAAAGTTTAAAAGTTAGTAAATGTTATAGTTATAACTTTAGTAGTTCATTCTACACTGTGGAAAAATAAGAACAGTTTAAGCGTTTAGTTCGGTTTCATAAAACTCATGTTTGCTTGAAAATACATTTAACGTAACGTAAAGAGGAAAAAGTGTGTAAAAATTTACTGATAAACGTTATGCGGTCTTATTGCAATATATAGATGTAGGTAAATATTAAAAAAAAAACACTGACTCATTTTTCATAAAAATCTTTTCATTTATCATACCTGGATACGGTACTCGGAACCAGGGTGCATCTTCAATAATATTCAGTTTTACGTCAGTCCTGGCAGGATGCCCAGATGGTAACGCCTCAGTCACAGTCAGAATCCCGCAGATTGCCCACATTATGACTATAGTCAACAGTACCTAAAATTTCAAATAAAGAACAATATACATAATTGAAATGACTAGCAAAGTCCCGCGGTATTGCCCGAGTCTAAAGCTAGTCTAAAAATCGATTCAGTCATTACAGAAATTAACCGGAATAAACACACAGATCGATGAAAAAAAATGTTAGCACCGTACTTTGATATGTATTTGGCTTAGAATAATTACACAGTATGTAGTAGACAATTGTCAGTTTGATATTACATACAGACACTCCAATTTTATTTATTAACTAGCTGACCAGGCAGACTTCGTACTGCCATAAATAGATCCATAAATAGAAGGCCTAAACATTTGTATAAAATAAAAAATATAAAAAGTGCAATTAATTTTTATAAATACAAATAATTCAAGACCAAAATTAGCCAAATCGGTCCAGCCGTTCACGAGTTTTGGCGAGACTAACGAACAGCAATTCATTTATATATATATATATAGATATTATACTAGCACAGTATTAATGCCCTAGGTAAAATAGACATTATATTATGAGCATGCATACATATTAAAACTTATTTAAAATGCAAAGCGACGTTATTTGTGTGCACAGCTTTCACTACTCGACGTCTTTTCTAATATCATGTGTATATTGTTGGGGATACAAAGTAAAAACAGAAGAAGAAGAAAACACTGTTCTTAAAATAATTGTGTTAATAAATTTGTATTTCAGAGTCTACTTCTACGAGCACGATACGGCCAGTTAAAAATCACAAAATACTATAAAATAAATTCCTCAGCTACGTCTATCGGTAAACTTAAAAACCACTGCATCGATTTACATAAAATTTTGTACCCAGATAGTTTAAGACCTGAGAAAGAACATAGGTTACTTTTTACCTTAATAACCGGTATAGACGATGGCACAGCCACGGGCGAAAGCTAGTTTATTTATAAAATAATCAAGATTGGAATAAGCACATTTAAAAACATGCATTTCATCATCTGAGCAAGAGTCTTATGTTCCTGAAGACCTTACTTTATAACTTCTATTCTTCATAATCTCGTATAGAACCCTTTGTATTTGGTGCTTCTGACTTTTCATTAAAAAACCAGACAGTAACAACGACAGTAACAGAAGCAGAATGCAGCAATTTAGTGCAATATAATTGTACTTGGTAACTAGAAATGACTTTGTGTGGAGAAATAAATAGAAAAAGTAGTACATCTAGGTAGTAGGTATACCTTGGAAACACCATTTACGTCACAGAGCACTGGGCCATAATCTTGTAAGTTTTTCCATCGACACGATTAGAAGAAGAATATATACATGTTCACACTTACCGGAAATAATTTAAATAGCGGGAACCAAACGATGGTCATTCCTCTGTCTTTCTTCCAAGCCAGGGTCGGTATCGTAACGTCGGTCATCACTTGAGAGAATATTGTCAGCAGTGTAAATGTTCTGTAACAAACAAAAGTAGTGACGAATTAACTATTTGTACCTAAAGTTTCAAATATTAATTGGGTTCACCAGAAACTATAGGAGTATTCTGATTGGGATAATTTAATAAATATTTTGGACATCTAACACACAACTAGGGATGTTATGGATATGATATTTCGGATCTGGATACGGACATAAAATTATATCGGTTTTGGATACGGTTACGGATATCTAATTATTTCGGATTATCCGTAAGTTTCGGTTACGGATATTAAATTGAAGTAAAACATAAACACAAATAGTATGTAAAAAATTTGATCTAAGATAAAGTTTCAGTGAAGTAGTGCCATTTTCGGAAAAAGTTTTTAACAGTTTTCATTTTGCAGATTCTACATTAACTTACAAAACTGTCAAAAGCTGTTGTTTTATTTAGACTCCGCCCTAATATAAAACAATTCGAAACTTTAGAAACGGTTAGGGTTACGGATATATTTTATTTCGGATATCCGATAGTTTCAGTTACGGTTACGGAGCTCCTTATCATCCCTGCACACAGCCTATCTAGTCCTAAACTAAGCAGAGCTTGTATTATGAGTACTAGACAACTGATACAAATACATATACATACATTTTTTTGTATATACACACATATTATACATAGAAAAAACCCACACTCCGAAACTAATATTTGTGGATCACACAAACATTTGGTCCGACTCGGAAATCGAACGCGAGACCTCTTATCAGCAGCCGTATACGCTAACCACTAGACCAACAAGGCAGTCTACATTAGCTGACGTCTTTTTATTTCAAAGGAGTAGACAAACGCATACATAATATATATAACTTGAGAACTTATTATCTGTAATTCCGAAGCCAATTTTCTTATCATGTTCCCTTAGCCAATTACAGGCATGACGATCAGTCTCAAAGAAGACCAGTCAACTACGTAGGTGCACTTTATGTTCCCCACTCTCACAATTCGATGGCTTGCCGACAACGAAGGGATATCAGACGCAGTACCAACGACTGTGCGTGCTCTCTGAGGCACGGAGCTTAAGTCCCCAACCTTCAAAGCTCCGGGATTTTATTAAATATTTCTAAAATCAGAAAAACTAACACGTTTTGGCCCGACCCGGTAAGTTTCATTATATGCCACAGTGGAAAAATAGTGAATATATGTATAAACGAGACTCAATTTCTTGACACTAAAGAAAGAAAGTCTATCACTGGCATTATGTCGCTTTATGCTTGCTTGCCTCAGTAATGATTTGTAACTGCCTACTTGAGATAGAAGTGATGAAATATAGATCATTTGTAACAAGTATGTATGTTCTTGCGACCTGCAAAAAGGTTATTGTCCCGGCCGATTTTGTATACTCTTGGTTATATTCAAACTTTCATTTAAATAATATTTTTGTAACTTATGCTATATGCTATAATACAGCATAAGTTACAATGGGTAGGTCAAAACAAAGGCCTAACTTTGCACACTGACCCAATAGGGTTAGTGTGCAAAGTTAGGCCTTTGTTTTGACCTATGCTATATGCTATATATATTTGACTTATGCTATATGCTATAATACAGCATAAGTTACAATGGGTAGGTCAAAACAAAGGCCTAACTTTGCACACTGACCCAATAGGGTCAGTGTGCAAAGATAGGCCTTTTTTTACGCGGAGAATGCTTTTCGCAACATACTTTCAGTGGGGAAGCGAATTCGGTCTACCTCAGTCGGGAGGAGGAGCTCCAGGAACGCATCAGCGGCTTGAAATTCAAATTCAAATTTCTTTATTCACTTAGGATGCAATACATCTCTTGTGACAGGTCAAGATTCTACATGTACATTTATGCCATGTTCGCAAACAATAGGTAGAGCCGGAGAAAAGAACATGGCAATAAAAACTCGCGGCCACTCCTTTCAAATCGCCAATGTTTACATAGTTTTAATGTTTATAAACCTGATATGGGGGTAAGGTGCTGCCACTAATATACTATACACCATGTTAGAGGACTGATGCAAATTATAGTGATTAAAAATTAGAACATAAGCTAATTTAAAAAAAAAAAACAACAGCCTCAGTGGGTACAACATAGTAGGAGCATCTACTTACAACAAAGGTAAAAACTATATGTGCTCAAATATTGGCCAAATTACTGATAACGAAAGATTAAATATAAAATATTAATTATAAGATCAAAAGAAAGAGAAGAATGGCCTTTATTCGTCACGTAGAACTAGAACTTCTGGAGTCCCCCCTGCCGCACCCCATAACTGAGGTACCTGAGAGGCTTCATACAATCTGTCCAACTAGGACTCGATGCTCGGACTCCCACACAGGGCAGTCCTCCAGCGTGTGCTTGGCGGAGTCCCAGTCGGACTAGCAGTGATGTCATTGTGTCGGAAGCTCACGTCCGATTCTAATCAGATACTCATCGAGACAACCGTGTCCGGTGAGTATCTGAGTCAATCGGTAGGTAACACTGTCGGTTCTCTGTATCCAAGATTCGTGCTAAGGTAGGCCTGGTGTTAAGATGTAAACTTTATTTTTATGTTAAACTTTATTTTTTATAAAAGTATAAATTTTTTAAACTCCAAATTTTAGAAAAGATTTTCATCAACAATCCGTAATGTCTTATTGCTGAGTTCGGGTTTCCTCTCAGAGGATTAATGCCATATGTCCATACGCTGGACGTTGTCGTTGGATGTTTGTAAGCCACCTGAAGACTTCCAACTAAGTTTCACGACTGATAATCCTACGATAACAACCGTGACCGATTGCTTAACGTAACCTCTGAATCATGGAGACGTTTATGGTATCATGCTACTAACGGCCACCCATCCAGACAAATCAAATCAAATCAATCAAATCAAATCAAAACCATTTTATTTCAAATAAACCATACAACGGCACTTTTGAAACGTCAAGTAGTCAGTCAGTAGTCAGTCGTGAAGCTAATCGTCTGTTCCAATTCGTAGATCCTATGGAGAAGAACAGACAAGAAACTCCATGGACACTCTTTTCCAACATTGTTTTTACAATTTTTGGTTACATTGTTTAAGGCATTTTATTAAATGTGAGGACAATGTAACGATGCTGATATTTACACATGTAGTGTCCAAAAACAATTAAACAATAAATAGAAGTTGTGAGATGACCAGCCCCGACTGGCGGCGCCCGTATCACGAGCATGACCCATGCACCAGCCATCGTCCAGTTCAACCATATCGTAGGGAGCCGAACGACCCGCTACACACGCCACCGCCAGCAGGACTTTTGAGCGAGCATGACATACTCACAACCGCCAGTCAACAAACTTATGCTACCAGTGACTACAAAGTGCTCACATGTACAATTCAAAATGTTCGCAGTTATACAATAATAAAAACCATTTATAATTATGCTACTCTCTAAGAATGCGATAAATATTTGGATCATGTCAATAAAAAGTAATTTATTAAGCAATAATGATATTACAAAAAATAATAATAATAATTTAATGTCAAACAAGATACAATTAAAATATCAATAATCCATGTCGGAAATATGGATATCCAATGTCAAAAAAAAAAAAAAAATTGAAATATATGAATGTCAATTATTATGATAAAATTAACATTATGTCAAAAATACAAACTAACTTCTAAATAATTTGAGAATTAATCATGTGGCTGTGGAGCAGGACCAGCATTAAGCCAAGCATTCTTGTCGGCAATGTAATCCTCTAATTTGTAATATGCTTGCTTACATAGTGTGCGTTTTACAACATTTTTAAAACGTTTCTCTGTTAAATCTAGTATGTTTTGAGGTATTTTATTATAAAATTTAACACAGTACCCCATAAAAGATGTATGCACTTTTGAGAGTCTAAAACGTGGTTGAATTAATTTATCTTTATTCCTAGTATTATACCCATGTCTATCACATCTTTGATTGAAGAGATGTAAATTTTTTCGAACATACATTATGTTTTCATAGATGTACTGACAAGGAACTGTCATGATATTGATCTCCTTAAAAAGGCCCCTAACAGAATCGCGACTGCGGAGACTATATATAGCTCTAATGGCTCTTTTTTGCAGAATAAAAATTGACTCTATTTCTGCCGCACGTCCCCAAAGCAAGATGCCGTACGACATGATGCTATGAAAGTAACTAAAATAAACTAATCGTGCGGTTTCCACATCCGTTATTTGCCGAACTTTTCTAACAGCATATGCCGCTGAGCTAAGCCGCCCAGCAAGTGATTTTACATGCGGACCCCATTGTAATTTTGCGTCTAGCGTGATTCCCAAGAAAACAGTTTCGTCTACCAATTCTAGCTTCTCTTTGTTAACTAAAATGTCACAATTACTGCTTTTAACATTCGGCAAAGAAAATCTAATGCATTTGGTTTTCTTTCCATTTAGCAATAAGTTATTAGTAGTGAACCAATGATGTACGTTATTAATAGTATTATTTATATCAACAAAATTTTCAGCCCGCCTATCAACTTTAAAGATCAATGAAGTATCATCTGCAAATAATACAATGTTCGGTTGATCTTGCAATATGTGTGGGAGATCATTAATATACACCAGAAACAAAAATGGGCCTAATATTGAACCCTGCGGTACTCCCATTCTGACCCTTGAGCCCAGAGAATTTACGCCATTTACCTGTACTTTCTGCTGCCTATCATTGAGATACGACTCAATCAAGCTAAGTGCTCGTTTATCTAGTCCGTAGTGATTAAGCTTTAATAATAATGTTTCATGACTTACGCAATCAAATGCCTTCGAGAGATCACAGAAAACCCCGATAGCATCCTGTGACGCTTCCCATGCATCAAAGATGTGCTTTAACAAGGTGACACCGGCGTCGGTTGTACAACGTCCTTTGGTGAAACCGTACTGTTGATCGTGAAGGATGTTATTTTTGTTAAAGTAGCGAAGCATCTGATTGAGCATGATCTTTTCAAATACCTTGCTAAAGACTGGCAAGATTGAAACAGGTCTATAATTATTTGTATGTGTAGGGTCTCCGGATTTAAATAAAGGTATTACTTTGCTTTGTTTCATTAAATCCGGAAACACTCCTTGATCTACACAGGAGTTAAAAATTGAAGCTAAGTAGGGGGCAACTGTTTCAACAATGGGCTTACAAGTTTGCACTGACATACCCCAAATATCCTCGGTCGGTTTGACCTTAATTTCATTAAAAGCCTTTATAACGTTAGATGAGTTTATGTAATTAAAATTAAAAGACACTGGATAGGCAGCGACTTGTTTTCGGAGCAAGGCCAAAGAGAGAACCGGTGAGGAATTCAGAGCTTCTGTTGTCCTAACAGGGATATCAGTAAAGAAATCAACGAACTGCTGTGCCACCTCACTATCAGTCTTTATTATACCACGTGATGTTCCTAATCTGTAACTATTACCTAATGGTTTCTTCCTACCAGTTTCACTATTAATTATTTTCCAAGTAGTTTTAATTTTGTTGTCCGACGATTTAATTTTATTACTAATAAATAATCCTTTAGCTTTCTTACAAACATTTTTAAAAGTTTTTGAATACCTAGATACATACTGATTAAAACTTTCAGTGTTTATGCAGGGTTTTAGACTATATAATTCGTATAGTGTTTCTCTACTTCTCCTAATACCATTTGTCGCCCAGTCGCTAAATGAAAACTTGGCGTTAATATTTTTAACTTTTACTTGAAAGATACTATTGAATTCAGTGTGCACTATAGAAAAGAAATCTTTATATAAAGCATTCGCGTCATGCATGTTAAGCCCAAGAATATTTAACTTATTTTTAATAATATTATTAAATCTAATTGAGTTTTTAGGTGATATTTCTCTATACATAATTGGTACCTTTAGTATTGAAGTGTTGGACCTAAAGGTGACAATTTGTCCGCTGTGGTCGGATGGCAGACAGTTTATAATATCCTTATCTACATGTTCACAACCGCTAAATACATTATCGATGCACGTTGCAGAATTCAGAGTTACCCGAGTCGGCTCGAAAAAGACATTAGTCAGATTAAATGATTTAAAAAGGCTTAGTAGCCTACTCGTGTACGAGTTATTTTCGAGAATATCAACATTAAAATCGCCACACACTACTAACGATTTGTTACTACAACTGGTTTTAGTCATAACATCTTCCATAACACCCTCAAAAGTTGAATAATTTTGATAGTTTGGGGGCCTATATACGCACACTATTACATGCCTATCTAGCTCAACACAGGACAGTTCAACACTGTGTTCAACCGATAGCTTTTCTATGTCTTTGCGTCAATGCTATCAATTGCGACATTGCTATCAAATAAAATACAGTGCACTCAATTAAAAAAAAATACATTTAAAATCAGACGATAATTCTACTACTTTGCCTCTGTTACATAAGACAAACTGACATACAAATTTTTAATATCTATCATGACGTAATCCATATTTTCAATCAGAGAGTTTTCTGATATTAAAAGTTAAAAATAAGTCTTAATTAAACTGTCTGGATCTATTGAAGTTGAAGAGATTGGAACGGTCTAAATCTGTTGTGTTCATTTCATAGAATGCTTAGTAAATATTGATCATTTCAGTCTAACAATTGTTATATCAGAACTAAAAGCAGGGCGCGATGAAGAGACACGGCAGAGGAAACTAAGATAGGCAGTGCCTTTTGAGTTATATCTATAATAATATTAAACTCTAAATCTAAACCTCAAGAATTTGTTTGTTCCTTTGTTTGATTATAAGCGCTAATGGAATCAAGAACTTATGGTTCAATTTGAAAAATTATTTATTTGTGTAGATTTTTGAGCAAAGCGTGCAAATAGAATATAATTATGCTAAAGCAATTTTTCCTACCTTTTCATGAATTAGGGATGTCACAATCTTGGAATATTTATTGATTTTTCTGTAACTATTAAGAGATGAATTTAAATTAGTTTTATATGGCCATTTGATTATAAGTTAGGCAGAGCCTGTGCTTATCACTTTACGATCATACGAGTATACCGAATAGCTGACAAACATACATAACATACCTACATACATGCATATTAAAGATAACTTCATCCTAGGGACAGATCGGCTATATCGCTGCACTGACTTTAATAAAAGTTGGCATGCAGATACTTTGATAGGCTGCTTATTACCGCAATATTTAAAATACACGTGGGCAGAGCCGCGGGTAAAACTATTATATAAATAAAGGTGATGTTCATGTATTATAAATAATAAATGTAAACGAAGTATATATTTTAACAGAAATAAAGAACCCTTATTTTCTTGCACGTCCTTGTCCGTCGATCTGTCAAGACGGATGTCAAGTTCAAATTAACGTTAATTATTTATGTGTACGTTTTATTCGAAACTGTAAAATACATAAAACTTATAAGTATTCTTTGTTTTAAATTCTTACATCTTGTAGGTTGATCAATATTCTTCTTAGCTCAGAAAAGGTGACAAGCAAAGTCTAACAGCAATAATTATTTTGTAATAATTTAAAAAAAAAAAAAATTCAGCTACCGCATTTAGAATATATTCCAGTCTAAACATACAATAGACGTACACAAAAAACTCTCGGAACCCTCTGAAACCTAGTAGAAAAAATAATCTAAATGTATGTATTCATTTTAGAAAAATCAACTGTTTTATTAAAGCTTTTTTACTTTTTTTTGAATTTTTTTCTTGCTAAATACATATGAAAGTATATTCCTTTAGTTACATAAAAAATATTTAAAAGTAAAAGAAATAAACAATCACACACAAGTATTAATTGTTACTTCATTTAATAACATTTCAAAACTCGCAGCTACTACGCACACACCTGCGACGAATAGATCCCACATCGTCAAAGTTATTTGAGTAGAAGCTATTTCCATATTTCATATAACGAGGCAGCCCTATGTGACGTCAACGCAAATATTTCCAATCACAAGATTGCGAAGCTCACGCAATCCCCATTCCATTCTTTTGATGAAATAAATGAAATTTTAAATCCCCCAAGAGTCGGGACCGACCTCTGGGCATTATTGCTGAGGTACCTTCTACACTTCAAAGTTAAGCTTAAATGTATTACTTGCCATTGATTACTACTGTGCAACGAAGGGTATTGTGTCCCTCCAACACAAGGGGACGATATTCCGACCAAGTGAAGTGATCGCGCCCCAACGGTTGATGTTCGGATGATGTGTATATGCTAATCGGTACGAGAATTTCTATATCGCGATTCAGGATTAGTAGTTACTCGACAAATTACTTTTGATTAATTAATAGAAAGGATTAATTGTTAAATTTAAAGTGAAGTTTAAGTATAACAAACTAAATCAATTAAAAGTAAATAATTATCGGGTGCATGCATGATTGAATAAATACGCAGACAAAGTTGCGTGAGTCAACTAGCTACCATACGTGTTTGTTTTCCTGGGCGGTTTCCGCACTTCGTCCTTACTATTGGATCATTGTGCGTGGGCTACCATACTTTTGTTATGCAGAATCTCTGATGACAATCAATCAAACATTGATCTTTCAGTTCCTTCATCAGATGAGAAGATAATTTAGCGGATTTTTTCTACATACAATGTTTTGCAATCGTGGTTGTACTTAAGATGATAATAGAGTCATCTGATATCTAATGGTGCATGGATAGGTACATCAACACTATTTTACAAAATCACTTTATGTTCAATCGTATGTTTATGTATTTTTATTGACGTCACGCTCGATAGGTGGCGGTGTACCTTTTGGGTGAATTGCGGTGTTAAGACTCTCCGTTAGTGTATGACCTTCCGAACAAATGTATTTGATTTTGTACTCGCATCAAATGGTGGGTTATTTCTTTTGAGTAAACAGTGCTCGGAAGCTAAAAGCCCTAACACTTTAATATTCCTTGTAATTTAGACCTCATAAACAGATTTTACCATTCCGGGCAGTACTACCCTCTCACAGAAGACCAATCTGAAATGACAGCATTCGTGATGTCGTATTTTGTTATTGAGTGTGAGACCGGAGGCCCAATCATTCTCCAGGCCTCCGAAGGCAGAAACATCTCACTAAGCTGCCATGGTGTGGGTCACCATGCTGCATTGCCTACACTCAAAGTGAGTATGGTAACCCTACACCCAGATTCTACTCATGCTTTCCATCAGGCAGAGTAAATTCACTTTGGTAGGCTTAAATTAATAGACATTCGTTTTGGAGAACCACACTTCGTCCCCTGGTGTATCCGTTGGCAACTGTGTACAACACCCTATCATAATGTGATTATTACTCATAACATTCATCTATAATATTACAACATGAACTTCATTTTATACAATCGTAACAAGATCTGAGAAATTAAATTCCAAGTATTTACTACAAACAATGTGTTTAACCAAAAGCAATACAGTTTCAATTGAACTTGTAGAAAACAGAGAAACAAAGGTACAACTTCATATAAGTTAGTTTGATAATAAATTGTCTTTAACCGGCTTCATTTAAATTGAATGGAACGTTAACTAATGTTTTTTACTTCGGGTTTATACTTGCTCTAGTTCACAGATTGAGAAAGCATTAAATTCTACTGAAGATTTTTCAGCAAATTAAGAACAATATTCCTCCCACCTGATATTGAAGCTCCCTGACTTTGGACTTAGCACTAATATTCTTTATTGTGGTATACAACAAAGTATAACTGCGGTAGATCATGTATTTACCTGCTGAAGCATATATCTATTACGTTTTTCGATCTATTAGTTACGAAAAATGATATAAGAACGTCAAAACAATTAAGCACAAAATTAAAGTATAGAAAGAAATTTATATAAACCCCTGAGGCGAATGAATAACAAATCTAGGTACATAAAAGGCTTTGTAGGAAACGTCCAACCTTGAATGAACCAACCTTGGCTCGGCTGATAAAAGGTATCTGAGATGTCTGCTGTAAAAAGGAGCAAGGCTCATCTAATGGTTGGTAAAGAATTTACGTAGGTACTATATACTTTGTAAAGAAGCTGATAAAATTTCTTTGATTAAATTAATCTAATGTATTCTGTATCGTGGTATTTTTACAGGAATATAAATATACAAGGACTGCGCATACGAAGGTACAAGTAGCGGCCTTATCATTTAAAATCGATTACTTACGAGGCAAATGTGATCAAAAAAATTTGGTGTATACCACTTATAAATGTGCGAATTCATGGTTTTCAAACAAAATTGACTGTATAATTCATATGCGAATTCATGGATTTCAAACAAAATTGACAGTGTAATTCATATACGAATTCATGGATTTCAAATAAAATTAATACAGAAAATGGCGTTTATTAAACTTCTATTTCGCTATTAACAAACGTAGTGTAAATAAAATGAGCCCAAATTATAAATGAAATAGAGACAGCCCAAAAATTAATTATTTTATTAAGCATTTATTTAGTAATCTTCATATTCATATAAAATATAGAGAGATCATTTTGAGAACGGTTTTGTGTGTGTGTCATATTTTGACTCAATTTACAAGATGAAGTGAGATATGGGGCATGTCACGTCAAGCGGACAACCAAAAGAAGTTTTTTTGGTTGTTCGCTTAACGTGAAATACCCAATAAAGTACCTACCTATTTCCTTGCCGAATTTAAGCTGCCAAAATGAATCTACCCGGTCCGATACAAAGCATGAGCCGAATCCAAGAAAAGTGGTCACCACTGCTCACTCACCAACGAATGCTGTTGTGGCGACTTCCACATACAGCGCGACTAAAACATACAACAGCGCCATCTAGCGAAGAAACACTGAACTACGTAGAAAAACACGGAATGAACTGTACGGAGTAACTACTAATAAAATTCTGAATCGCGAAAGAGACATTCTCGTGACAATTATCATATATACAACATCCCAACATCAACTGTTGGACAGTGGCCCACCAGGCATGATCACCTTACCTGGTAAGAGGGTCCTCCCTTTGTGTTTGAGGAACACGATAACCGTTCCTCCACACTGTCATTTAAATATTTTCTTCTATGCGAGGGTAGTATCGATCGAGCCGACCCGTTCGTGCTGAATAGAGAGTGGCTCTACTACCTTAATAGATTGTTATAGAAAGAGAACAGAGATTTATTTTCAAATCGAATATGAAAATATTATAATAATAATGAGTCTGTTCATAATAAATCTATTTAGCTGCCGTCATTAGCACGATATTAAACTAAATTTGGTCGAGTAATTCCACAGAGTTCATTACGGCTTTGGGTTACCTTTGATCTTGCCGTGTAATTTTATAATTAAACGCACTTCTGTGGTAAGGCGCTTACCTATTTCTCGTCTGCAAAGGATTATAAGCCCTCGGGTGTACATCGTAAGAAATTAATTGCAAGTTAATCCTTTGACGAGATTTCTCTCGGGTGCTTTACTTTAAAATGAAATTCAAATACTAGTTGGGAGATAAGTAATTTAAAGGGTCCGAAATTGGTCCCATATAATTAGAAAAATAATAATATTATTTTTATTATTGATTGTATACTCACTGAACTGATTGTAATTTAAAAAAGATTTGTATTGAGAGGAGATTAAGATACTAATACGATTAAGTACTAGTTAGTAGTTTTTATGATTTGAGTAGTAATACATGCGAGTGCGTTCTGTGTACGAATGCGTTTCACTGTGTTCCAATCATTTGTTTCCAATGTAACAGAAGTTGTATGTGTGCGCGCGTATGTGTGTGTACCAAACGTATACACAGAAATATGCGTATGTGTGTGCTCGTGATTTTCAATAGAAATCAAAAATCATTTTCCATTCCAGATAATTTACATACTTTTCAAATTAGACGAGGAGAAATATAAAGTTTCCTATCGAAATTCCGATTCTCTTCACCTGCGTTGAATAAACTCACAGACAGAGGGAGGAAATATTCCCCCCCACCTCCCCTCGCCTCATCTACTTCAATGCGAAATTATCTTTTGTATGATAACATCGAGACATCTTTGAAATCTGCTTTCCTAGCACTTTGTTGCTTATTATCCCTTTGAGAATGTATAATGAAACAATTTAATGAGTTCATATTGCTGTGTACGAGAATTATTTGTAGTGTTTCTAGTATTGATTAAGTGAGTGAAGTAATCTACCGTGTGTCCCACCCCTATTCATGCCATGGGTATCGTAAAAGCTCACTACGGGAGCGAACTACGCAGGAAAAAGGAAAATTTGAAACAAACACGTCTGGAAAGCGCGGAATAACCAGGAAAAATCTCTGTTTTAAGGAGAGGTCTATGTCCAGCTGTGGATTATTAAAGACTATTGATGATGATGATGATGAAAAGCATTTATTTTTATTTTCATTGAAGTGATAAAACAAAATTAAGTGTTTAACAATATCTTAGAAATGTGCTCGTGTCTGAGAGGTAAACGAATACGTTAACATATTACAAAGTTAAGCAACCCAAGCCAGGTCAGTCTTAGGATGGGTGACCATTTTTAACACCCTGAGACCCCTTTGTATCTTGGAGAGCACGATACGTAGTCGTTTCTGGTTACCCATAGTTACGGTAGCCTATCTAAAGAACTAAGGTTTCGCTAGTATTTTTAGTACTTTAGTTGTAAATGTCTGACTCACGATATTCCAGGTAAAAAATCAAAGTTAAGCGTATAAGTAGAATAAAAGGCAATCTCAACCTCATTTGGTGATATTCGGATCACCTGTTCCAATGTGATCCCTCTTCCAAAAAACAATAACTAACAAACAAACGGTTATAACAACATAAACAATTTTATATCCCTATAATAGATCTGCTGCATGGAAGTTGTTGCATAAAACAGAATACATCGCTCGTCCGGTGCAGATGAAATCAATAAAGCTCACTTGTTGCGGGGCCACCGACCCGGTAACTATGGCAACCGCTCACCTCACTGTGAATCGCTCAAAGTTACTTACAGATATGCTCTCCTGGTACCCATCGTGTGAGAAAAACGTGACAGTAGGGATGGCATTAACGATGAAACGTCTGTGTTTCGCCCGGGGCTCCGCCCGCGTGTCTCTCGATTATTGCAGTAAAAAGTAGCCTATGTATTATTGTGATATATAAATTATATTACTGTAAAGTTTCATCCAAATCTGTTCAGTAGTTATTGTGTGAAAGAGCACTCACAACTTTCGCGTTTATAATATATTAGTAGACTATTTATTTAGTGGTTTTTGCCCGCGTCTCGGCCCACCTGTTATCGCGGTAGCCTGCGTCTTTTCTCAGGCTCTAACTGTGCGTGACTATCTGTGCACCAAATATTATTTGAATCGGTTCAGTACTTGTGGTGTGAAATCGCGATAAACAGACAGACAGAGCCATTTTCGAATTCATAAAGTTAGTAAGGATAATGAAAAAAAAACACTTTTTGTATACTTATGACGCAATTTTAAATTTGATAAGTTGCATATACCCAATATTCTCAGAATTAAGCCGAACCTAAAGCAAAACCTTCCAAATTAGTAATAAAAAAATATTCGACTTGAGAACCTCCTCTATTCTGTTTCTGAAGTCAGTTAAAATCGTTTGATTACGCCGTTTATACCTACTATACACCATGAAAATAAATTTCAAATTAAATTTCAAAGAATATATCAAAATGTCCTTGAATTTTTTTTACTCTTCTTTATATTTTATTATTAAAATCAAATGATTTTACTTTTGTTATATACCAAAAGCCTACCAAAGTGACTCTTATTTGCCTGTAGAGAAGTAGAAGAGTAGGGGTCACCGACCTCACTATGAGTACAAACAATGCAGCACGGTGAATCCCACTATGGCGGCTTAGTGAGATGCTACTGCAACATTGATCCTCTTACATAGATATACACTCACGTTCAAGCCCCAAAGGTGTAGCCAGACTAACATTACACCCCACTCTGTAGATCTACTCATACATATAGAGCCTAAAATAAAATTCTACATCTTTAAAGTTATGTGACCCTTGTACAGAAAAAAAAAATTGATTTGTTATGCAGTGAAATCAATTTAGAGTTTGAATGAAACAAATAAATTCCTCCTAAAAACAAAACAATGTAATTGCCGACATAAATAAAAGAACTTTTTTTTTTTATTTCAAGCAAGAACTTAGTACTAGATTACAATTACAATAAAACTTAGCAATATTTTACATAGCAATTAACATTATCATCTGCAATCAAACTAGGCAAAGCCTGTATTTCGATTGTCAGCGTTTTTATTTTAGATAGTTATAACTCATGAAATTTTCGTAATCCAATACCTACCTGAAATTAAACACAAGTTTTTTTAATTTTGTAATTATTTAATTTTTTCTGTGAAAGTGTGAAAATGTGAAAAGTCCTCAAAAAAAGATTTTGAGTAATATAAGTGATGAAATGATGTAAGTGTTATGAGGCTAATGTCGTGGTGCATTAAGAGGGTGAGAGATCTTTTAAGTTTAATAGTGTGAATGTGTAGGTGTGTGTGATATGATGTACTCGTATGTGTTCTGTGTGGCTGTGTATAAATTGTTGTTATTTATGAATTTATGAATAACACTTTCATTACTGTGCTACAACTAATAGCCTTTCTGTTTCTTCGTATTCAAGTTTTTGTAAGTACTGACTCACTTTCACCTTACACTGTTTTTTCGTGAGAGGGTAAATGTTTATTTTTATATTTATTTTATTATATAAATATGGCCCAAGAAATCCAATAAACCGACCGCTAAATTTTGTTTTCCAACTGCTCCGTTTTTCACATACTGTATTTTTCCGACGTTTCTCAGTTAACTTAGGATCGTAGAATAGAGAAGTATGTTGTATAAGGATGATGCTCCGTATGAACAATTGCCTAACTGTCAAGACTTCGCACATGTGGTAAAGAGTCGTGGTGGGAAAATAAATAGGTTTGAAATTACTTACCTTTAGAATAGCTCGCTGTACGACCTCAATGGGCTTCATAATGATTTTACATGTGCCTCCCCAAGATGATATACAAGTAAGTAGTGACTGACACAGAGCATAGTATACCAATTTCAGAAGCCCGGGCTCAGCAACATGCCTTAAGGTTTTGAAAACATAAATGAGTTTGCGTACCCTAGCACATAGTAGCTTAATATGTTCCCTGAAGTTGAGGGCACTATCGATAGTGACACCTAAGTATCTAATAGAATGTACGCGTTCCAATAGTAAGCATTTACAGGGAACATTAGGTAAACACTCATGTGATATAATTTTGTGGCTGTTGCTAAGCCCAGATACCTGCCTAATGCCGAAACACATGTACTTGGTCTTTTCGACGTTCAGTGTAAGAATATTTCTTTGAAACCATTCGCTAGCAACATTGAGACCTCGCTGGGCAGCTTCGAAAACTCTGTCCCATGTATCAGCCGCAAATACTAAGGCAGTATCATCGGCGAAGGATATAATTTCACCATGTGTAAGTTCAACATTGGTGAGCTCGTTGATGTATACGAGAAACAGAGTAGGTCCAAGGATACTACCCTGTGGGACGCCGTGTGTCACAGGAAGAAATGAGCTTTTATGTTCGTCTATTCTCACGCATTGAACTCGCCCAGACAGATAACTTTTAAAAAGTTCCAATTGAGTGCCTCTAATTCCTAGTGCCTCTAGCTTATCCAATAAGACGGAGACAGAAACCGTATCAAATGCCTTGGCTAGATCCAAAAACATACAAAGACATTTTGGTCCTTTATCCAAATTTTCACTAATAAAACTTGTTAGTTTATTGACAGCTTGTTCAGCTGACCTTCCATGCCTAAAACCGTACTGATTTGTAGAAAGCAGATCGTGTTTTTCAAGATAATTGATTAATCGGGAATTTATTATCTTTTCTAAAATTTTTGAGAGTGCTGGTAGGATGGATATTGGTCTGTAGTTGTTGATACGTTTTCTGTCCCCGCTCTTAAAAATTGGACATACCTACCTCTGATGTTTTTAAAGAGTCGGGAAATATGCCAGACTTTAGACTGTCATTTAATATTTTTGTTAGAGGTGGAACAAGACTCCTTTTGTGTTCTTTGATAAATTTACAGCTAATTTTATCATATCCCACTGCACAATCAGTTTTCAGTCCCATTATTGTTTTTTCCACCTCTTCTTCGTCGGTGTCAAGTAATACAAATGAATGCATATTTTTATTTTTATGTGTATGTCTATGTAAAGTGGTGTTTGATGTATATGTATATTTTTTATTAATTTTATCCGCCAGTGAGCTGCCTACGTTTATAAAATATTTGTTTACTTCATTAAGCGATTCATCAACAGAAGTCGAAAATGTTAGGAGTTCTTTAGGATGTTGTGTTACTTTTGTTGTGTTGGTTATCGTTTTAATTACCTTCCATAGTCTTTTTTTATCGTTTTTTGCAGTTTGAATTTGTTCTTCTTCGTATGCTCTCTTTACTTTTCGTAACAGGTTGTTACAAAAGTTTCTATAGCGCTTGTAAGTAATTTTAAGGATCTCGTTTTCCGGAGTCAAACTAGATTTTTTATGCAGTTTGTCCCTATTGTGCATACATCTTAACAATCCTGGGGTTATCCAAGGTTTTATAACTTTTTTACGTCTTGATAGAGGTATTGTTAGTGTATTATGCTCGATAGCAGTTTGAAGGCATTGCGTGAGATATTTCATGTTAGTATTTGGATTACCTGACTGATAAATCGGATCGAAGTTAATCTTCATTACATCCTCACCTAAACCTTGTTTATTAATTTTGGTCATCGTGGTGATGGTATATCCACGTGGCTTTGATAGATTAATACAAGATAAAACTGGGTGGTGGTCTGTTATTGTTACATGTGGGACTATTGTAGTGGATGTGGTTTTTGTTTTTATTAGTGCGTGGTCAAGGCAAGTCCCGCTGTCACTACGAGTTATTATCTGATGTGCTGGTAAAGGACCATGAGTTGCAGCCAATGTTAAATAATTTTCACCGTTAGTATCTATTTTATTAGCGTTTATTGCTATATTTATATCACCCATGACAATGGTGTGTTCAAATGATGACACCGTCTGTAGAATTTTATCTAGAGAAGAAAGGAATGGATCTATTTTTGCGTAAGATGGTGATCTGTACAGTGCAATTATGGCAGCGCTATTGTCAACGGTTGCCACTAGACAGTTACAGTCATGGAAGTTAGTTGGTTCTATCACATTTACGTCGAGATCTTCTTTGTAGTATATAACTACACCATCATTTTGTTTAGAATTTTTCTTTGTTGCTGTGTGACGATAACCGGCTAAGTTAGGTATGGCAGATGTACAGGATAGCCAACATTCCGTCAGTATAATTATGTCACATTTCAATTTCATGCTATGCAGCATAACTTCGAAACTTAAAATATTGCGGTTTATACTGCGTATATTCTGTGTCAATATGAGTAGGCGTTTAGATGAGAAGCTAGTAATAATCTCCTCGCACTTCTCCAAATCTGCTGTTTGAGAGTGGGATACGGATAACTTATCCAGGTCATCAGTTATATTGATTATGTCACCAAATGTTTCTGAAATGTGTATTTTTTTAAATAATTGTATTCATTATTTAAACGATTTGTATGGAAAGTAATTTTAAGTTTAGGATGTAATAATTTACTGACGTGTACTTTAGTAATTTTGAAATATAGTGTGTATTTGTTTGTGAGGTTTAGTTGTTTTATTAGTTTAGTGTAAGTTGATAACGTAGTGTTGATTATATTTATCTTTGGATGTGTGTTGTATAGTAAGTCACTGCACCTTATATAGAGAGCTAGTGCTAGTGAGCTAGTGTTATAACAAGAAATAATCTCAAACATAAAAGTAACATGCATATAAAAGAATAGCAAAACTTGACACATAGTATTTGCCAAAATTAAAAATAGTCACATCGGTTTTACATTTTTCCTCAATTTATCCAGATCCAAGTCATTATTTATTCGTATATGAGGAGAACCTTCTTTTTTTTTTAGGTACACCACACCGTTTGACGTCCAGCAAAAGTCGTAGTCATGACTCTTTCGTAATTGCCTCGCTAAGTAATATAGTCTTTGGGACTTTTGGGTGAGAGTCTCTGAGACATATATTGGCTTAGGCTTATAGCCCTGATTCAAATTGGTTGTGCCCAGTTTAAAACCTTTTGGTTTCGACTTGTTGAAGATCTTGACAGCTTTAAGGACTTTTTCCTTCATAAGTGTGGTGGTGAAGTCAACTACAACCGGGTCTGAGGTATCCTTTGATTTCAACCTGTATATGTCCCTCACAACAGCTCGGTCTATATTAACATCAACTGTCTTGCCCAACTTCATAATTTCATTCACCAAAGTCTCTTTTGTTTCTCCGTTAAGTTTTGGGAGATTACGTATCTCTATTCCACAACTACGGGTTTTCCGTTCAAGCGACTCCAGCTTTTCCTCCATATGTTGAATAGTAGCTTTATCCCGTATTCTTTCTTTTTCTAAGACAGAAATTTTTGTTAGAAATTCATCGTACTTGTTCGACATCATTTCCATACTAGATTTTAGTTCTTGGAATCGCTTTTCCTGTTCTGTGGAGAATGATAAGAACATTTGTTGAATAAGGGCTAGGACATCCGTATTGTCATTTTCATATTTTCGTTTTTTCCTCTCTGTGACATTCGCCACTAATGTGTGAAGGTCTGATTCCGATTCACAGTGTTGCACTAGTGTTTTGTTTTTTTCTGTATGACTCGCACATAATTCAGTGTTTTTACGTGCGTCGCTTCCTTCAACGCTTGGTAGGACCGGTGAGACAGGCGGAGTGCGTTTTAGTGGCATGATATTCGAAACTGTAAAACGGACCGTTTAAAGGTATTTTTGCTAGCAACCCAAATAACACGAAAATCCAAAATTAACACCTAGTTTGTGTTACTGTGGCTAGTTCTTAACTTGTTCACACTTTTACTACCAAAATAAATATATTTTTTTGCAATGGTATCTTTTTGTAGTTATGGTTGTGTGCTATTCTCTGTAAGATGGCGCTAGTATTGGCCAAAGTTACCCGACCAAGACAGATCTGAGAGGAAAAATGACGAGAATTCTATTATATCTATGGTATCATAGTTCTTGGTTTAGTTTTGCTACTTGTCGCTGTGTCGCCTGTGTTCCCTCAATTTCAAATATTTTTTTTCGTAACGTCTATGATATAAAATGAATTTATGTTTTCAACAAAAGGATTGCTCCATATAATGTCATTTTTGAATTTTATTTCAGGTTAGGTTATTAAGTGCGTTAAAGGGTACTTATCTGATGGTCCAAGGACTTATTCACTGTTATCACCCCTATACTGTAATGCTTCTTCTTGTTTCTTTTCCTCTGTTTCACAGTTAACACCTATAATATCACCATGCCAGGACAATGTTAGCAATTGATTTCGCAGCTTTTTTCACAGAATTGATTACATTATCTAATGTTTACAAAATTTAAATATGCAGACAATGTATAGGTATCGGTGTTGCAAGCCGAAAAAAAAAGAAAAAACTTTGACAGTAAAACATTTAGCAATTGTTTTTATTTATCGTCAAAAGTGTTGTCGAAATATTTTGTGGCAAACTTTTGCACTTTGTAATACAGTAACAATACAATAGAATATTTATAACGTGAAAATGCAGAAACTTAGTTCAAGATAGCAACAAGTATACTTTAGTCACAATTAATCATGCCGGGATGGGATATAAAGGGGTCGGAATTGGGCCCTTAACAGAATAACTTTTCCTTGTACCATTAATTTGAAGGGCAGACTATATTTATATAATAATTCGTGTATTGTCCTGCAGATTATACAGTTTTTGCCCAAAACGAGTTTAGTGCCCTCGTTACCAATTCAAAAAACTATTAAGGATCTCATTATAGCAAGAAAATAGAAAGCATTTCCTTGGCGCTTAAGTGCACACATTATTATAAAACATACAAGGCATAATTTTAATGGCTCCCTTTTTAATAGGTCAGCGGCGTAAACAGGGTAAGTCACTTTGCCGACCTGTTTTCCGAGCAATCTATTAGCCGAGCTTCTTACCCTTCACTGAACCCTCTCGCTATAGATTCACATTGTATTTTTGTAGTATATTAAAAAGAGTACGATAAATAAACGCAGTGAAGAGAATCGGGACGTAAAATTCGACCATCCGTCATGATGATTTTTCAATAAATTCATGTATAAAGCAGAGAGAGCTTTTTTTCTAAACGTAATTTCATCGACGAAATACCTACTCGTATTATTCTTCAAAGTACTTATAAATGATCAAACCACCGTATAATTTTCGTAACAAGTTTTAACTCCCGATGATATCCGAAACCATCTCATCTATTAGGTACCAATTGGTTTTGATATCTTACTTTATTGTTGCATACATAAATAATAATGTAGTTGTAAATCTGTTTCCTTTTATAAAATATGTAGTACCTTATGGAATTTTTTACCGGTTTTTCTCCAAAAGTATGGCGTTTTGAAACTGAGCAAACATGATTAACTTATCGTTTAGAAAGTGCCTGAACTTGGCTACTTGAAATAAAAGCTATTTGATTTGAATACCGATTTCCACGATTTTCAAATGTGTGACGTGTGGGGGCGCCGAAGATAGGATAGCTAATATCACGCTTACACCAGTAGGAGCTTTTTTTCAATTTTGGACACATCTAGATATCTTTGAAATCTGCTTTCCAAGCACTTTGTTGCTTATTACCCCTTTGAGAATGTATAATGAAACAATTTAATGAGTTCATATTGCTGTGTCTAGTATTGATTAAGTGAGTGAAGTAATCTACCGTGTGTCCGACCCCTATTCATGCCATGGGTGTCGTAAAAGCTCACTAAGGGAGCGAACTACGCAGGACAATATCATATCTAAAGTACTACAAAGTTAAATCTTCATACGACTACATACACTAATAGTCTGCATATGGACAGGCGGATGGATATGACTAAGAAAGTTCCTTTTTTTCAATTTTGGCTACGGAACCCTTAAGAACAGTAACTACTCACCCAGCAGCTATTCCCCATTGTTGCGAGGCTGCTGCCGCTGCATGGTCGAACAGTGTCAGCCCCACCAGAGCAACTGTCGGGGCTATCGTCAGCGGTGTTACGAACCGGAGCAAAGACCCGATGATACCGAAGTAACCTAACAATATCATATAAGTTAAATTGATAAGGCTTAGATTCAGAGAGCGATCCACGCATTATTCAGGATAAGTGAACAATTAGAGTTATGATTAGATCACTTCTCTTCTTAGCAAACTTGGACATAAAATAAAGTAAAAATATGCAAAACAACATCACATCACATTTTAACAGAAAAATCCTGGGAACACATGACACACAATATTATGAGGCCTGAGTAATTTCTTTATTCTAGTCTTTAGTATTCTCAAGAATTTTTAAGGTCAGCTACTAGTTCACCAGGTTTTCCTCGGAGCAACTGGTAACCCTGAGGTTTCTTTTTCAAATGAGCTATGTTTGATTACTATAAATAATATATACGCACTGTAATTCACCCTCTTTAATCTTTATGAAAAGAACGTGAGGATGAGAAGAACTCCCGCATTAGGAATACAACTAGTGTCGCAGAGGACTCTATGTTTGGAACATACACATGAAACGGATACAAATAACGAGTGTTCTTTTTGTTCGTTCGTTCATTCTAAATTGTTGTTCTAAGTCTGGGTAGACTCAGAACAAAGACTCCTATAGAAATCTCTTTTGTGGAAATTGTATCCACAACACTTGGCATAAAAGAAAGCGGTGTGGTGACCGCCGAAACCATTAAGACAGCCGTACAGTAAATAACCCATGTTTAATTGACGCAAAATCTTAGTGGTGTGCAATCGGAGAGGCCTATGTCCAGCAGTGGACTGCGATAGGCTGTTGATGATGAATATGATGATGATGAAGATCTTAGTTAATATTACCTTGTCTAGTTAATTAAACTCACCGAAAACAACCTGGAAAAGAGCTGATACAGCGATGGCTCCTGACAGTTCACACATCCTCGTCATCCAAACACTCCGTTGTTGTTCCTCTGTCATGGCCGCTAGTGTTTCCGGCTTAGGGCACTGCCACATTGGCAGATTAAGGACCGCCAGGGTCGGCACCAAGAAAGATATGGTACCGCCTTGAACTATGGGTAGCCGACAGCCGAAGGTTGATTGCAACCACGTTACCAGACCTGATGGAAAAGAAAATACAAAATCGTTCAAGTGTGTTAATGACTATACTGTTATTTTATGTGTGTGTGTAAGACAGAGTATTGTATTGTAGGTTCCTGTTTAGGGACACAGATCTACGGACCTAAGGGTAG
The DNA here is from genome assembly GCA_932526445.1 of Phragmatobia fuliginosa. Lineage (NCBI taxonomy): Eukaryota > Metazoa > Arthropoda > Insecta > Lepidoptera > Erebidae > Phragmatobia > Phragmatobia fuliginosa. The sequence goes on along the minus strand of OW052066.1, from coordinate 1,668,931 downwards.
AAGACATAGCGTCTTTTTCCGATACAAAACAACCTGTCATTTTTTGCGGTGGAGAAATATTCACATAACTCGTGCGAGCTAAGATGGCACCTCACTCACATGACAGTCCTTAAAAGTACCGAGTACATAAAAAATAATAATTTTATTCTAGTTTTCTTAACTTTCAACATTTATTTTGCACTAAGTAGTTTCTCATAACATACTTCTATAACTTAAGTGGTACTTTACTACCTGAGTTAAGAAAATACACATGCATACCAATAGGAAATAGGCCTCATTCATTATTTACCCGAAAGCATTCTTCGGGCAGTGATTTAAATTAATACCTAATATTATTTAAAATGATATTAGGTTAGTTAATTATGGTTACAAAATACCATTTTCAATCGTCATGATGATGCCTTTTAATTGTAGTCTAAGAATATCATAATATATGTATGTATATATTTTTTATTTTAAACTATTGCGTATTACAGTCGTCATGTCTCGTTTTTTTTTCAGTCACCTATCTTAGAATAATTGGGTTGCCCAGACGAATGTAATGGTATATCAATTAAATAAATTGGTGCAGTGATTTATATGATATTAGGTAATACCTAATAAACTATAATTATTATGGAAAGATTCGTGCAAGGGTAATAGTGTTGCTAATGCTACTCGCAAGACGACAGAGAGGTGTCACGCGGGGGCACGGCATCAGGTTTCGTTTTGAGCCAGGTGCCATCTTAGCTCGCACGAGTTATATATACCATACACAAAAACAATGGATATGAACTTACACATAATAATTAAAACATAAAATTCAAAATTTCACACACACATACACACACTTCTACACATTCTGTATCATAACAGTGCAATGCCCATTTGGTCTTATGCATTGATAGAGTTGAGACTCCCTAGAGTGTTGCTCTATGACACTAGGTAATTTTCCAAGTTGAGCAACATACTAAAAGCTATTTTTGCTTCATTAACTGTCCGGGGATGTAACTCAGTGGTAGAGTGTCTGCTTCGCATGCTGAAAGTCCTGGGTTCAAATCCCAGCATCTCCAAATTTCTCTTTTTGTAGTTTTGTAGAGACATATTATTTTTTTTTATTACTTTAAATTATATTACATAGGATTATTAAATTTTACACAGATTATTCATAATCTTTTACAAAGGACACTTCAAAAAAAAATTAGTAAAAACGTCATCACAATCTAAAAATTATATTTCTATAAAGATCAATAATACTATATTTATCATTTTATATCAAATGTCAGTGTCTATAAATAGTTTAACTCAATCAAAGGCATTAATAATATCGTGACGTAATGGCTATAGTGTTGCTACCACATGTTTGAAACATTGGCCAATGAATGAGTAATAATGAGTACGTTATACTTATTGCGTGATTGTGTTTATTCAATTTTTTATACGTCTATACGTGACTTGCTTTCCGCCGCGGTTCCGCCTGCGTATGTGTCGGTTATAAGGTAAAAAGTAACCTATGTCCTTTCTCAGTCTCTGTATTTTACTTATGTATTTTACAACATCAGTATAATCGGCAGTCTGGTTACTTAGATAAGGATCGAAAATCGTGTGAAAGAAAAGATATGTTAGGAAATAAATAAATATTTCGAACATCTTACACACAACGTCATCTAATCTCAAACTAAGCAGAGCTTGTATTATGGGTACTAGACAACAGTTGTAAATACATAAATATTCCTTTTTTTGTAAATACATACATATTATACACAGCAAACACCCAGACTCCGAAACAAATATTTGCGGTTCACATAAACATTTAAACCGACCTAGGAATAGAACCCGGGACCTCTTGATCAGCAGCCGCATACGCTAACCACTAGACCAACAAGGCAGTCAAAAATACTTCCATTTCTATTGGCGAATTTCGATGATTAACTTAAGAGTTACTTAATCAATAAATGTAAGATACACTTTATTCCCTTCCAAATTACGTCGGTTTTACTTTAAAATACAAATACAAAATTAACAAGTCTGCATTAAACTTCTAAAGTACGGGACATGAAATTTACACAAACTTTGTTAGGTATTCAAAGGTCAATACAGAACCCGCCTTTGCTGTATACAGATATACCCACGCTTGTGTACAAGGGTACTAGCGGGGGTGTATTAAAAACAAACATTTTATCTAACAAATTATAATTTGTTCCTAGAGTAAATTGTGCGTAAATAATGTGGAGCGATTCTACGTCCTCAATTTGGTAAAATCGAAATGATCAAAATTGGCGAATACTGAAAAACTACTGTATTTAAAACTAGCTAATTCTACCGGTGTCACTCGCGGACGTTGTTGTTATTAACGTAAAACAACAACTGCAGGTAATGTAGTTAGTTAGTTCTAGCAATAACCTTTCAATATTCAAATTTTTTGAATACGATTACGCTGCGAGCCTTGCAAGTGAAATAGTATTAATAAATTGTAGCAAACCATTTACATACATAGAATTTAGTAATAATGAATAATAACATAATATTTATTAGAATAGTCTTAAAAAGTAGTCGAAGTTACTTGGTTATCTGTCAAAGAAAACGCCGTCAAAATCGGTTGAGCGGTTCTAGAGCTTAGCTGGCACTAACAGAGCACTCTTATTGATATACATCTATGTCTGACAAGGACAGAATATGTGTATTACAGCTTCGTATTTTAGTTGTTACAAACAGCCAGACATTTAGAATTATAGGTATACTGTTTTCAAGGAATTTCGTAAGTAAATACCAATGATGCTATTTTTAGTTTTATTTTTTTATTTTTTTAAATTTTTAGGAGTACCTACACATATACGAGAACACAGGAGCGAAGAACAATAGCTAGAACTACTGCATGTAGATCAGATATCTCTGCCTGATGTTAAATGATGTTTATATAAAGTATGTAAATAAGTAAGTAAATATTTAAAAAAAAAAAAACATCAGACTTTAGGGCTAACTACAGTCATCAGATTTTAAAGTCGTCGTCATTTCCATAAGCTCAACCTGAAACAAAACGAAGAGAAGAAATACCGAATAAGAATACAGACTATTGCAAATAGTAACGGTAGAACACGAACTCATAGATAACTGCTGTTAACCTTTGTTTTATGGCCATGACTGGGATGTTAGGCACTTTTTGAGGACGCCTTTGCTTAGCATTGGACGGCACTAGGCTGAAATATAAGTATCTGTTTCTTTTATGTCTCTTGGAGTCAATGCCACACTACCGCCTACCTACCGTTGCCTATAGATACCATAAGAATGGTAGGGAAGGGTATCTTCACCCAATCACGGAAATATTGCGTGAAGCCAGTGGTCGAACAAGCAGCACTTCTCTGCTGCTCACTCATTATCATCAAGTGCATGAATATATCTGTGACTGACTTTTTAAATATCTGGACCGACGTATAAAGTTCGGTCAGTGACCAGGAGTCGAACTTGCGACACGGACAGACAAGTCAAACGCAGCACAACGATCGTCTCTGTGGTAGAAAATAGAGTTGAATATCTTTATTCTGTTTAAATAGATATATAATTGCATTCTATAGTATGAACCGTTTGAGAAGTAACAACACTACTTAGATAAGTCAATGTATATTTAATGTTTGCAATTGAACGAGAACAACTACAGACACGTGTCGTTGACCTTTGAATACGTTTGCACTGAGCAAACAATTTATTTAAGTATTGCAATTGAAATTATTTCAGGCGCTTTGTTTTTTAATGTGATAAGTTTACTGACTTCACATACATGTTGGTTTCCCACTGACCTCCCCTAAATGCACATAAATGTACATATAACTACAGAAATAAGTATGTATATTCAATTTAACAACGTAAACTAGTCTGCAAATAGTACAGTATAGTCAGTATATTACTTGTTATTTTGTTATTTGAGATGGTGTTACACGTATGATAAACAGTACTCTATTACACTTCCTAATAAAGCCGTGACGTGACACTCAATAAAACGTTTATAGCTCAATAAAGTGTCATCTGTCAATAGTACACAGATTGCTTGTCACGGTTCTTTCCAATGTTACACTAACATCTTTAGCGGAGATACTTTTTTTCGGAATACGGTCCCCACTTCTTCTCATTCACATTTTTATCATTAAATACATTCCAACGACAACTTGAAGACTGCAGACTAAAAGACTTTAGAATTGAAGACGTCAGATACTTGAGATTGGCAGAAATGGTTGCCATCTCATTAAAAGAATGAGTCATAACATTTTATGCAACAAAGATTAACCGCTTCATCGAAATACAAAACTAAATTTATAAAGATATGCTTTTCTTAAACTTACTTAATCTTTATGACTTTATGAATACCTACTATTCTATGTTTTGGTGGTGACGGACTAAGAATACAGAAGGCCAACTCTGGCCACCATCTTTATTCATCCCTGATGCTATAAAAGGCGATTTAGCAAACTACGCACAATATAACTTCGCTGCAAAGAAAAGGAAGACGTGACTCAAAGCCTTTTGTTTACGTGTGGAAATCCCTTCGGACCGTCACCCCGCCGGGGTTCTCGATGCGGCGGGACGGTGTGTCGGACTCGAACCGACTAAAAACCACACGATGTGCCCTCTTTGTGCTTCTCTTTAGGAGGACTCCTCCCAGCGACTTGACTCAAACCCTTAACCAACCCCTCTAGTTAGCATAACAGAAGCTCCTCTCTAAGAAGAACTCTATCTCCAACTGTGGATTATTAGAAGCTGTCGAAGATGTATATATTATTTTTAATTATACTAGTATTCAACTAAACTGTTCGTATTACGATTGCGTTAATGCTCATGTGTGTTAATACGTATTATAGAAATACATACAAAAAAAAGGCAAATATTCCACTAATAGACAAAGGCTTCCCCTTAGAAAGGTTTTGGCCTGTCATGCTACGCTACGCTAGCAAGATGAGTCGGTATATGGTTTTTCGCGTGTGTTGCATTTTCCTTCTCCCCGAAAGAATCGTTGTCCTGTATTCTGTACTGTACTGTTTTCTAAAACCGTCACCACACGGAATTATGTCTGCAATACATTGTACATAAATAACATACCAGTATTTATTATTTATTTATTACCAGGGTTCCGGTTCCGGTCGTCTTACAGTAAACACGTACGTCAACGTCCTCCGCAAATAAAACCAATAATTAGTGTAAATAGTGCTAATTTGTGGCGCCGCGACGCATAATCCGTTAAGTGTGACCGTAAAAGACAATACTGGAGAATAATCACAGTGCAAAACAAAAAGCTTGAAGAAAAAAACTGCTATTAAAATCGAACATAACCCAACAATTTGCAAATCATAAAACAGTGCTACCAATATAACAACGATTTGTTAAGTGTCAACTGTCAACCAAAGTGTCAACAGCGTCATCAGACAGCTTTGCAGGGTGACCAACATCAATAAACTAATTACCATTGAACCAGTATTGCCAGAACAATTGAATACAATATACCAAAATGGATAAAGGCATGGAAATACTGTTGTCAAAACTGGATGAAAAGCTGAACCAACAAGCTAAAATTATAACCACGGCAGTAACGAAGAATGTTATGGAGGCAATAGATGAGAGGCTTAAAATAATAATGGAGGAGAACTCTAAACTCAAAGCCAAAGTTTCTACATTGGAGCAAAAACTAAATATGATGGAACTAGAAAAAAGAAAATATAACCTGGTCTTTTTCGGAATTGAGGAGTCTGGAAAACCGGAAGCAGAGATGGTAGACTACATAAAAGATATAATAATAGAAACAGGAACACACATTGATAGTCATGAAATCAGAAACATATACAGAATCGGCAAAAACAACAATAAAAGTCGCCCCGTAGTAGTTACCATAGCGTCTATATGGAAAAAACATACCATATTGAAAAATAGGGCCCATCTCGCACCAGGTATATACGTCAAAGAGGATTACACTAAAGAAGTACTCGAAAAACGGAAAAAGTTACAACCACAACTACAGGAGCAAAGGGAGAAAGGAAATATTGCTTTCCTCAAATATGATAAACTGATAGTGAAGAAACCGACTGAAAAAACCAGAGATAAAAGAAAGAGAGAAGATACAGGCTCACCCAATTCATCAACTCAAAAGAAAATAAACTCAAAAGAAATCTCAAAAACATTTGCCAAGAGTGTCTCAAAAGAAATTATAAAACCTAATATATTTAACTATGTTGAACGAGGAAGAACAACCTCATTATCTGAAATCTCATCAAAAAACCAGTAACGACCACCGGCACCCGAAACATAACCAAACCAAATATCACAACATTATTTAAACCAACCTCCAAAAAAAGCACCCCAAGCCGGCTGGTCACCGTGGGGCAAGAGGACCATTACCCTCCATCAAATAAAAATAAACAGAATCATTTAAGTACGAATAAATACAAACTTAGCAACAGTTTAAAGTCAAGAAGAGAACAAGGCCTTATGATATGTACATTCAATGTGCGATCCCTATCAACAAAAGAAAGAGCCATAGAACTAAACAATGCAATAGATAAAATAAAATGGGATATCATAGGTCTCGCAGAAGTTAAAAAGGTAGGATATACCATTGAAGAACATAAGGATTACATATTTTGTTATATAGGAGAGACACGGGGACTTCATGGCGTCGGCTTCCTAATAAAAAAATCACTAAAGGGCAACATATTGAGCTTCTTGGGAATATCGGAGAGAGTGGCTCTGCTAAAACTGAACTTCAAGGAAGGACCACTTTCGCTGATACAGGTGTATTCTCCTACTGACAGTTCAAGTGAAGAAGAAATTACAAAATTTTATAACGACTTAACTAGGGCGCAAGAACTATCTGATAAAAACAGGTTAATCATAGGAGATTTCAATGCTAAAATCGGTCAACCTAAACCTCACGAGAATCTTATAATGGGCAAATATGGTTACGGCATACGAAACGACAGAGGTGAACGTTTAATACAATACGCACAGGAGAACAAACTATCATTGATGAACACATATTTCAAGAAGAAAAGTTCCAGAAGATGGACATGGTTATCACCCGACCATAAAATAAAAAATGAAATCGACTTTATATTAAGTCCCAACCCAAAATCTGTAACAAATGTAGAAGTCCTGAACAAAATAAGCTTCCCGTCAGATCACAGGATGCTGAGATGCTCTTTAAAAACTCAAAAACCTAAAACAAACCGAAGAACATTCAAAATCATGCCCAGCAAATTGAAGTCTACACATGAGAAAAACAACTACATGCAAAATCTAAAAAAGAACTTACCAATACAACTAGAATTTGTAAAGGAAAATGAGACTGTACAATCCTACAGCGATAAACTGGAAGAAGCTATCATAAAAAGTCTTAAAATGGATGAAAATAATGAACAAAGGAAAAAAATCATTAGCGAACACACACAGAAGCTAATTTGTAGGAGAACTGAACTTATGTTTACGAAAAACAAATCAAAAGACATGAGAGAGGAACTAAAGAAATTGTTCAAACAAACCAACAGAGCAATCAAAACAGATTATGCTAACCATAGGAAAACAATAATCGAAAAAAATATGTTTACTTCCCGAAGTTCCAAAAGAGCATTTAAAGAACTATCCACTCACAAAAATTGGATACAAAGTTTGAACAGTAAAAAGGGTGAAATCAAAGATAGAGAAGGTATAATAGAATGTGCAACGGCTTTCTATACTTCGCTTTATGAAAAACCACCAGATGATAAGACAAAATGTGATGAAAAAGATAATAGTATTTTAACTGGAGAAGATACAACAAAAACACCATTAGAATCAATAACAGAAAGAGAAATAATGACACAAATAAAGCAACTAAAATCCAAGAAGAGCCCAGGTGAAGATAACATTACAAACGAAGCCTTGAAAATCGGAGCTCCAATCCTAGTTGCATATCTAGCAGAATTATTCAACTTAGTATTGGAAAAAGAGCAAGTACCATCGCAATGGAGTAAATCAAATATAATACTACTATATAAAAAAGGGAACCCGCTCGACATCAGCAACTACAGGCCTATCAGTTTACTATCTACAATATATAAACTCTTCTCGTCAATCATCTTAAGAAGGATAGCACCCGATATAGACAAGAACCAGCCTATAGAACAAGCGGGCTTCCGGCCGCACTACTCAACAATGGATCACATTCACACAATAGAACAAATAATAGAGAAATTTAAAGAATTCAATAAACCACTGTACATAGCTTTTGTGGACTATTCCAAAGCCTTCGACAGTATAGTACACCCATCTATATGGAATGCTCTCAGAAATAACGATGTGAACAAAACATATATAAATATCATAAAAAACATCTATGCTAAAAGTGTAAGCAGAGTAAAGTTAGAAAGACTAGGGGTGGAGTTCACAATTGGAAGAGGGATGCGGCAGGGGGATCCGTTGTCTCCAAAGCTATTCATAGCTGTACTTGAAGATGTTTTCAAAAACATTGATTGGGAAAACAATGGCATATGGATATTTAATAACAAACTAACACACCTAAGGTTTGCAGACGACATTGTACTTTTCAGTCAATCCGCGACAGGTTTAGAATCAATGCTACAAGAACTAAACTCTGAAAGCAAAAAAATCGGCCTACACATGAACGCATCCAAAACTAAAATTATGACAAATAGTCTAAAGAAAACAGTCAAACTAGAGGAAAAACCGATGGACTATGTAGATGAATATGTGTACCTAGGAAAATTAGTATCCTTTGATGCAAATAGCAACGAAAACGAAGTAGACAAGAGAATAAGTACCGCTTGGAAAAAATATTGGGCCCAAAAAGAAATTCTAAAAGGGAACTACAGCCTCGATGTAAAAAAGACCATAATGGATTCTTGTATTCTCCCAAGCTTAACTTACACATGCCCGACATGGGTATTCACAGAAAAAGTAAAGAACAAAATTTCATCATGCCAACATGCAATGGAACGAAGTATACTGAAACTGAGAAAAATACATAAAACGAGAAACGTAGACATTCGAATGAAAACTAAATTAACAGATGCACTTCATTTTAGTTTGAAACAAAAATGGAAATGGGCAGGGCACCTGTCAAGATACAAGGATTACAGATGGACTTACCGAACAACGAGATGGCAGGGCCCAAAAGGCAAAAGGAAAGTGGGAAGACAGAAGAAAAGATGGGCGGATGACATAACAAACATAGCTGGAAAAAGTTGGATGCATATGGCCAAGGACAGGGAAAGGTGGAAAAGATTGGAGGAGGCTTTTACCCATAGGGGGCCACATAACAAAGAAACAGAAATTAAATTATTATAATTGCATGTATATTTGTAAAGTGTTACGTGGAAATAAATAAAGCTATAATAATAATAACATACCAGTATAGTAATACCCTCAATTACTTAATACCTAATACATATTATGATTATTACCGTATCTAATACCTCTGTCAACAGTTAATTAAAACTATAGCGATACAGATATATACATACCGGTGACAAAAATCATGGTAGATATGATGTTGGATCGATCTGGGTCAGTTTCCTTCATGCACAGCGCTGGGCAGAGGATGAAGGGGATCGCTACTATTGCTCCGATCATGGTCAAGTAGTGCTGTGGAGAAAACGGTCTTCTTAATCTCTATTATATTGAACTAGCTGAGTACCGCGGTTTTACCCGCGGTTATTGTTGTAAATTGCGGTAATTGTTGTAATAGTAACGGTGAGGAGCGAAGTTAGTGTAAGAAAAATGAGCCTAAGTAACTCCTTAGGTCTTGATCTTTACGCCAGTGAAAGTCTCGTTAAAATCGGACCAAATTCGTTCCAAATTTAACAACTCAATTAATTTGGCCACGTTCTAGACATAATACTGTTACGTATTCAGCAAAGTAAATTATTTCAATATTAATAATGAATAAAACTCTGAGATCAGATTCTGAAAAACTAATTAATATCTAAATAACAACGATATTGTAGAATTATCTATAGGGTTCATACATACATTACGTAACAATTAAGAATAAATAAATGGACATTGTGTGTCAAGTGATGGGAGAGGTGATGTGGGTTACCATGCTGCATTATATGTACCTACTCATTGTATGGATAGTGGCCCCTACTCTTGGAATGTTCTCATGCTTTCCATCAGGCAGAGTAGAGTCACTTTCAATTAACAGTCAAATAACTAAAATTTAAATGAAACCGTTTAAAAATTATAATTTCCGAAAAGATGTTTTTTTTTAATATATGTAATTGAAACAAAAAATACCCTAGTTAGGGTGTATAAATATGAAAAGATTTATAAAGAGCGAGTAAGGGTAAAAATATATTTTTATTACATAATTTATGGATAACCCTTGTTAAAGCATCCCGTCCAAACAGGCGAGGTCATTAAAACTTTCTACGTAAACAAATTTTTGGGCAAATAGATACTAATTGGTATATCGATCCGACTCACCGATTAGTTTAGATTTAAAAAGAAGTAAGATAATAATCTCATAGCCGAGTTACCTAGATGATTGGAAACAATCAGTGAGGGTAAGCAACGTCAAGATTACGCAGCCACAACTTGTCTTGCCAGTCCCCAACCCGCACTCGGTCAGCGTGGGGACTTATGGCCTTAACCCTCTCCTGAGAGGAGAGCCCAGTGGGTTATGGATGGTTGATGTGATGTGGCATAAGAAAACAAATCATGATTGTTTAGTTATGTTTAGAGTCGCTTATGGACTTCATTCATCAGCTCGTAAAGCTGTCAGTCCTGCGTCTGATCTCTTGGCGGTTGTGTCAAATAACCATCCAATCGCATTACGACAGTGAGGGAAGAGAGTGTAGTGAGGGAACATAGTTGGTTAGTTTCCTGTTAAGCCTGATCTATTGCCGGGCCAGGCATAATCAATAACAAAACAAACCTGTAAAGCCATGAAGATACAGAGGTACCAGGGCGGGACATCGTCAATACCGTAGGTGACATTGCCTTTTCTATCATTCTCCTTGCTTTCGTCTGCGGGCACCTGCCAACACAATACATTGCATTTATAACAAATACTAATGGCACTGCGTGTGTATATCAGTAAAGGTTCTAAATAGGTAAATAAATAAATATGGTATCTATCAACACACAGCACTATTCCCATACAAAGCGGAGTAATAATAATAATAACAAAACTTTTATTTCGGCAATTCCATAGTGTGTTAGTAGACAATAGACTTATAGCTATGTTAGTACATGTAAATTACAGAGTTTATTAATTATAGGACTATTGTTTCTGTCCGCAATGACACTCAGGAGGCGGTTAGGACTACCACGTATCCTTTGTAGCAGTGAAGCTTATACGGTAATTAGCTTGCACAGTAATACTTATACGGTGTTTTTTAGTAAATACATATTATAAATAGAAAAGATCCAAACTCGCTTCTAGCGCCACCGAAGCAATCAGAAATTAAGAATCAACAGATAAACAGCAAAACGATAATGAGTCAATGTCTACTAGGGAATCCTAAAAACAATGTATTAATAGACGTGTGAAAACATGATATGTACCAACCTGAGATGCCTTTGAAGCGAGTTCAGTGACCTTTAAAAGCTATAATTGAAATTATCTTTCATGATAAAAGGATTAACTATCGTAAATGAGATTATCATGAGATAAAACATACATTGTACCCTGGGTACTTGAATAATGGGACCCCTAGGACCTTGACTGAGCATGATTAAGGTCGAATAAATAAATAAAGTATTGCAATTCAACATCCAGAATTAATTGTGGGAAAGCTGCGGCGTTAATCTTGAATTCGTTCCCAATTTCAATTTTAAGTTACAATGAAAATATTTTAATGACGTCGATTTCAAGAGAACTATTCATCACAATTATAATACCGATGGATCGGAATTGAAATCAAGAGTAGAACTGGTGGTCTGGATATCAATGCAGTAACGAGTTGGCAGCAGTCTACCACTGCGCGCGCGTTTAAGCGCGTTTTACAAGTTAGGCCTCTATAACTCCTGAACTAACAAATGTATCAAAACCGCTGTAGTTTTCCTTAAAGTTTGGAATTTTTCAGGGGGGGTGACGCTACATTTTTTTAACTTTTAGAAGGAACGGAAAGACATAATGAAACTATAAGGGTTCTGCGACGTGAACTACAGAACTATAAAATACACATACAGTTCACGTTATTCATGATAGCAACAGAAGAGAACTAGCACTCCACTCACGTATGTGTTGAGGATCTTAAGTAGACTTAAATTTGAGGTGCTCTTAATAGAACCGGGCTCACTTACCACTATCGACGAATATTTATCTACCGGACGAGACATTAAGCTTCGAGTGTCGCCATTTTTTTACAAGGATACTTCTGTATCGACTCGTAGACTTTGTGGGTTTGTTCAGTAATTTTGGAAGAGTACCCACTTAATGGGTGGCGTATACAATTTACATAAAATATCTATACTTCTTCTTCTTAGCCTTTATTCTCAAGATTATTTGGTGTCGGCTACTAGTTCAACCGGTTTTACCTGAATATCAGTTTTTCACGGAGCGACTGGCATTGGACCTGCGCAACCCTGAGAACGAACTGAAATTCGAAGGTTGTCAGTACGTTTGAGGGCACTGACATCAAAATAAGAATTGCTATAGATGTTCATGACAACCGGAACCGAGCGACTGCTTAACGTGCTCATCGAGGCACATAGCATCATTAACATCTATACAAATAACTAAAATTGAAATTTCAAACTTTTTTTCATATGAATGGATATGTTTTTGTGTTTCGTCTGTTCATTTGTCCAGATAACCTCTTTCATTGCAGGATCGATTTTGACAGAGCTTTACCAGGCAGATAGTCATTAATATAAAGAGTTAAACCTCCTTCATCAACATCCTTTAACAGTCTACAGATGGACAAAGGCCACTCCTTGTAAAGAAGATTTTGGAGTACTATACTACGCTGACAGATAGGTATAAGATTTGTTTTAAGTTTTCCTTCTATTTTTAGAGCTATTGAACTGCGGTATGTATTTTCCTTAGTCGGCTCCTACGACATTCGGTCCAAGGAATAAATAGGGGTGGTGACACACTGTATTCCTAATCCGTCACCACGCGGACATGAACACGGAAACCTTCATAAGTGACAGTAAATACACTGCTTGGATTTTGTACAGTTAAGTCAAAAAAATATAATATCAATGCTGTTTTAAAGTCCTGGCCTGTTTCATAGCCAGTCAAATCTGAAGAATATCAGACTCTTCACAACATTGAAAACATTATGCATGATACAGCAAGGTTTGAATTTTTCTCTGCTCTCTATTGTATTAATATTGGTATAGATTAGAAAAATATTTAATGTTTCAAATTTTCATTTTAGGAGTCTATCTATTATGACCTAGGTGATGTCTCTAGCCCTTCAGCCTGCCTACAAAAGGTACATTTTCAGTTCCATCCCCCAAAATCAAGGAAGTATGGAGGCTCACTCAATCGGTGAAAGAATTGCATAATGCCGGTTTCCTGAGGAGGCGTGGAATGACTCTTATCGGTCATTATATCTCTCACGGATAATATCCAAGATAACACTTTGGTAAAAGTCTCTTTATATTATTTTAGCTGATGTGTGCATCCCCGTCTGCGTCTCCAGTAACCCGTGATGTTATTAAATTGTTTAATAAGCTTACAACACATCTACCACAAATTCTATTTGATGGCACTGCTCTCGAGATAAGTACAAGCGTCAAAAACCTAGGAATCGTAATAGACAGTACGTTATCTTGGGGTCCACATATACAAGAACTTAGTCGAAAAATACACGCCGCTGCCGGGTCTCTGAGAAGACTACGTAACTTTCTGCCGACCGCAACTAAGACTGCACTTGCACAAGCACTTCTTCTTCCAATTCTCGACTATGCCGATGTCAGCTATCTTAATCTCACTGAAGCACAACTTGATAAGCTTGAGCGACTACAAAATTTCTGTATACGATTTGTATTTGGCCTACGAAAATACGATCATGTCTCCGAATTTCGTCAAATGCTCAAGTGGCTTCCGATTCGCTCTCGCCGGAATACTCATATCCTCACTTTGCTTTACAATATCTTATTTAATCCTAAAGCCCCCTTGTACCTCAAAGAACGCTTCAAGTTCCTTAATGACACACATGACAAATGTCTAAGGTCATCTGAAGATTTGAGACTGAAGATGCCTCAGCATTCCACAAAATTTTATGGCCAGTCTTTTACAGTTGAAGCTGTACGCTTGTGGAATGCACTACCGACGAACATTAGGAAGGCACAAACAATAAATAGTTTTAAAAAAATGATTCAGGAATTTTATACTGCTTAACTGGATCAGTCACAAATTTGGACAATAAGTGAATGTTTTGTTATTATACATATATGTATGTATTTATATTATATATTATGTATGATATATGTTTAGTATAATGTATATGTATGTATATCGTTGGTATGTATGTATGTTTGTATGTATACGTATGTATCTATTTGTACACGTATGGAGATATATATGCATTCCTAAGTTATATTCATGAGCGAATTATAATTTTTCAAAACTCATTGCACCGTCAACTACTGTCTTTTCAAAACATTTTATTCCATCCCAAGGTTGCCTGGAAGAGATTGCTTTTAGCAATAAGGCCGCCCTTTGTACATTAAATGTAAGTTCTGTTTTGTTTTATGAATTTATAACACAGTGTGCAAATAAAGAAAAAAATCTATCTATCTACAAATTCACGCCCGTGCCTCAGAGAGCACGTAAAGCCGTCGGTCCCGGGTTGAACAGGTTGAACTAGTAGCCGACTCCAAACTAATATTGGGAATAAGGCTAGGAAGAAGAAGAAGCTTACAAAACAATGCATTAGTCAGACTAATTTTAAATATAGATTTTGTAATACTTGTTTTTCTCTTTTCAGTTCATTGCTGTGCAGTCGGGGTTTTGTTTCTATAATAATTATTTTTTGAAATGAGTAACTTATTTAGTTTCTTGCCGGTTATTCTCCATAAGAATAACATATTGGTTCAAGCATTTAGAGTCAGTAATGTAATGTGTGGCTGGCCTACGTGAAATGAAAGTTTCTTGATTCTGAAACCCATCTCGAAGTTTAGATGGTCGTCGTCATATAGTAGAGTACCAACTGCTACCTTGCTACCGTGTTTGTGACCAAATGTTTGTATGCAATCTCCAAGTTTCCGTGTTTGGATGTTTCCTATGTATAATATATATATATTATTATTATTATTATTTTTTTCTTTAAAAAGACAACTCCCGCATTAGGAATATAAATTCCTGTGTCGCGGGGGACTTTACAAACATACATGAAACGGACACAAAGAACACCCAGACTCAGAACAACAAATTGTGCATCACACAAAGTGTTGTCCTACGTGGGATTTGAACCCACGACACTTGGCGCAGTAGGAAGCGGCGTGACGACCGCTTAAGCCACTAGGCCAACCGTGCAGTCAAATTATGTATATTATTAAAAAAATGTAAATGTATTTGTATCAGTTATCTAGTACCCATAATAAAAACTTTGCTTAGTTTGAGACTAGATTATGTTGTGTAAAAAAAAAACCTCAGGCACTTCGATATATGTAAATTTTAACTTAATATCATTGAGCCACTACAATTTACCTTGTCTCCCTACTTATATAAAAGCTAAATAAAAACAATACTTACTCCATTGCCCTCCACTCCGATGGAAATATTTGTGATTTGTTGTGTATGCACCATTTCCAAACTACAAGAGAAATGTTGCTGAAATTAGAACACTGCTGTCTTGTACTATTATTTAGTTTTAAACAATAAGCGATATGATAAGCGTTAGCGTATCTAGATCGTGAAGCGCCCGTGTGAAATTGTTACTTTAGCGCCCTTTAACAATTTCTATAATAACTAGATGAATAGGAGTAGTGACACTACGTATTCATAATCATAAAATTCTTCAGAGATCACAAGATCGCTTCTCGAGTAAGTCTATTAGTATGTAGGTAGAAGCGATTATTGTTTTGGTTAGGTACCTTACACAATAAAGAAGTCAGTCTCGAATAAGCCTGCGTTTGATTTGTGTCGTCTCCCCCGTATATAGACTATTTGGCGACGAGGATCAAAATAAATTACAATTTCAGTGATTTTTCAGTGTACAGTGTTGTAAAATCATGTCTGACGATGAAAATCCGGTTGATTTGAGTGGAGTGAAAGAATTTAAACTGCACGTAGATCGGTGGCACACTTACGTAAGTCGGTTGCGCGCGTTGTTTGCTATTCACGATGTAAAACCAGCCCAGTGGCCGAGGTATTTGGTGGCTGTTGTAGGCACGGAACCACTGGATTTGATCATCGATTTATGCTACCCAGAGGAACCGGAAAAGGTCAGTTTTGAGAAGATCGTTCAACTAGTTGATGAACACCTGAATCCGAAGCGATCAATCATGGCCGAAAGAATGATTTACAGAGCGTGCAAGCAAAAGGCAGATCAATCACTCAGCCAATACCTCGTTGAATTAAAGAAATTAAGCAAATCATGCAAGTTTAAGGATAACGAGTCCTTAAAAGAAAACTTGCGTGACCAATTCGTATTCGGCCTGGCCAGTGAACGGATTCGTCAGCGTCTGCTGGTGGAAGATGACGACAAGCTCTCGTTTAGCCGCGCGACTGAATTAGCGCTGTCGCTGGAGGCGGCCGTTCGAGACTCAAGGCCGGCGGGGGAGGCGAGCAGCGCCCGCGCCGCCGGCGGTGGCGAGGCCGAGCCTGTGCACGCGGTGCGCGGCTCCGCGGCGATGCGGCCGGTGCGCGGGCGCCGCCGCTCGGCCGGCGCGCCCTCGAAGCAGCAGCAGTGCTACCGGTGTGGCCGGCGGGGTCACCGACCGGATGACTGCTCTTTCCGTAACAGCGAGTGTTATGTGTGCGGTCGCGAAGGTCACGTAGCAAAAATGTGTCGGCAGCGGAAACAAATGTCGGGCGTGCATCGAGTGAGTGATAATTCGGACGACTCTGCGTCGGAGTCGGCGGAATCGTGTGACCGCGCGGTCGCGATCTATCTGTTGAGTGATGATAGTGATGAAGAGCCTTGTGATGATCGTTGGATGGTCTCAGTGAAAATTAATAATGTTCCGTTAGTTATGGAGGGTGATACCGGTTCTGCCGTGAGTGTAATTTCAGTGATAACTTATAAGAAATATTTTAAGAACTGTGATTTATTGCCAGTATCGTCAAGCTTAAAAATGTATAATGGTCACTTGGTGAAACCAAATGGTAAGTTAAATTGTCTTGTAGAAATTAACGGAAACGTTAGACGTCTTTCTCTGATTGTAATTGATAACAACCACAGTCCGTCCTTGTTCGGTCGAGATTGGATGAAGGCTTTCGGAATAAATTATCCACTAATAAATAAAGTTGAAACCGTGCCATCTAGCGCTCATATTAACAGTGAGCTCATAAAGCGATTTCCTAATGTGTTTGCGAAAGGTATAGGGACTTTCAACAAGGCCAGCATATCGCTGGAAGTGGCCCCGGGAACCGTGCCCATATGGCGCCGCCCGCGGCCCGTGCCGCACGCGCTGCGCCCAGCGGTGGACGCAGAGTTGACACGGCTGCAGAGCGAAGGCATTATCTCGCCCGTCGACTGGAGCGAGTCGGACACTCCTATTGTACCGGTACCTAAAAAGAGCGGTGAGGTACGTTTATGCCGCGATTTTAAAACTACACTGAACCCAGTGTTAGTAGACGACAAATATCCGATTCCGCGCATCGAGGATATTTTCGCTTCGCTACAGGGTGGCAGACTATGTAGCAAAATAGACCTTAGCTCGGCATACCTACAATGTCTATTAGATGAGTCATGGCGCAAACTATGTACTATCGTAACAACGCAGGGAATGCTTTGCAACAATAGGTTGCCTTTTGGTATTAAATGTGCGCCGAGTAAATTTCAACGTTTGATGTATGAACTGTTCCGTATGCGATTTTTTACCTGTTATTTGTACGATTTGTCAGTAAGCGGGATAGATACAAAAGAGCTTAGAGCGTTTTTAGGCCTGGTCAATTATTACGGGAAGTTTCTAAACAATTTAAGCGGTGTTTTAACCCCCCTGTATAGTCTCCAAAAAAAAGAGACCAATTTTAAATGGACAGGAGAGTGTAATACGGCTTTTGAGAGCGTTAAAAGGGCTTTAAAAAAAGCACCCATACTAGTGCACTTTGACCCCGCACTACCGACGACTGTGACGTGCGATGCGTCCCCGCGCGGCCAGGACGCAGTGCTGCGCCAGCACACACCCGACGGCCGCGACCGGCCCGTGCTGCACGCGTCACGCACGCTGTCGCAGCCTGAGCAGAATTACGAGCAGATCTGTCGTGAGGGCCTAGCCATCATTTTTGCAGTCACCAAATCTCACGACTATCTATACGGGTGGCAATTTACTCTCGAAACAGATTGCAAACCGCTTCCGGCAATTTTTAGCGAGCATAAGGGAATACCGCTGATGGCTGCGAGCCGACTCCAGCGGTGGGCCGTGATATTAGGAGCTTACGACTATAAATTAAAATGTATAGGATTGAAGCATAGTTGTATCGCAGACAGCCTGTCACGTATGCCGACCGTCGAAACTGGGCGATCCGATCGTGTTGATAGTTATTTGTGCTTCATCGGAAGATCAAAGTCTATCGATTTTAGACAGATTGCGCGAGAAATTAATAAAGATACGGTAATTAGAGATGTGGTGACATCAATAAAAACCAATTGGCAATACTGCAATAAGGCGGAGTCAGAGCCGTATTTTAAATTAAAAGAGCATCTGAGTGTAGAACAACCGGGCTCCAGGTTATGTGTACTGGCCTGGTATCGACTCGGATATAGAGCGAATCTGCAAGGCCTGTGTAACGTGTGCAATAGAGAGGCCGTCGCCTCCCGGCGCTAATCTTGAAAATTGAAGCGTACAAAGTTCCAAACACGTCGGCCAAACCAACGATAAACAAACTACGAAGGTTGTTTAGTCGCTTTGGTTTACCACGTGAGGTGGTATCCATTAATGAACCACCATTTAATGGAAAAGAATTCTCGGAATTCTTAAGCAGTGTAGGTGTGAAGCAAATCATATAATACAATTCCTCGGGTTCCTATCAGCACGCCACCATCCCATAGATCTCCTACGGCGGTGTTCACAACCCCCTCAGCCAATCTCGACAGCAACGAGACCGAGGCCACTAGGAACTTGATAGAAAGGCCGAAACGAACTCTTAAACTAGTCATACGCTACGGTTTTGAATTTGACTAATTTTGGTTACACCAAGTCCAGTCTATCTTAGCTTTGTAGCTGAAGAAGTATAGTAAAAGTAGGAGTTTAGTTTAGATATAAGGTTTACTACTGTATACAGCGTTTAATAATAGATTTAAGGTAAATTCAAAGTGTTTAACATTTTACTGTTGTACCTTAGTATAGTTTACTAACAAGAGGTACAGTCAATAGCACAACAAGACAGCACTTAGTACAATCGCGTTGTGGCGACTATATAGCGTTGCTAGCATATGATGTGCTGCTGTCTGTACAATTAGAGGGGTAAGAAAACAGGGGGGGAAGAATAGTATGTAGGTAGAAGCGATTATTGTTTTGGTTAGGTACCTTACACAATAAAGAAGTCAGTCTCGAATAAGCCTGCGTTTGATTTGTGTCGTCTCCCCCGTATATAGACTATCTATATTACACGAGGTCTCTAAATAATTACGCAAACATAGATAGGTTTGGTCTATTAGTTCAACCCAGGGCTTCTTATCATTACCAAATTCATACTATTTGTATCGTTCAAACAAAGTTAACCTTTTAACTATAACGATTTGAAGAGGCCTTAGCCCAGCAATGGACTACAAAAGCCTGATGATGATGAATCTTTAACGGTAATTTAAATATTGTTAGTGTGATATTGAACCCAATTTAATAATGCAGACAACTAATGTTAAATATATCGATACTTTGATTGTTGATATTGTTGTTATAAACTCGTATTAAAGCTTAAATAGGTAACAAAATCACTTAAATATTAGCTGGGTTTGTAAGCGATTACCGTATGCGAAAAAAGCGTGTTCAAGTGAAGCCTCTTTGCAATATTAATTCTCATGTACTAAACTATGTCCGTGTCGTTTAGTTCAATGGAATTTTACCTCATGAATGTGATAAATGTTTAGGTAAATACTTTTATATTTTTAGCCTACTGACAGTGCTGACATAGCCTGAGTATATTTACAACGTACGTGTTTCATTTAATTTAATTCGGCACAGGTGGCATAACAATGCTTCCACATTTGCATATACTTCGGAAATTTTGTATACTTTGGATATCTAACAAACAACCGTAACTAGCTTCAAAATAAGCAGAGCTTGTACTATGGAAGCTAGACATATTTATACATATATAGAAAACCCAAACTCTGAAGTTAATATTTGTAGATCATTCAAATACAGTAGTGGGGACATATGTCCTTAACCCTCTCCTAAGAGGAGACTCAATCCCAACAGTGGGACGTTATGGGTTGTTGATGATGATACAAACATTTGGTCCGACCCAGGGTTTCAACTTGAAACATCAAGCACAGAAGTCGCATACACTATCACTACGCCAAAGAGGCAGTGTTAACACGGATACAGAATACGTAAAAAAAAAGCGGCCAAGTGCGAGTCGGACTCGCCCATGAAGGGTTCCGTATCAGCAAGTAACATCATATAAAAGTTCTTGTAGTTCGTTGTAACTTTCATCGATGTTTTTATAGTAGTGTATTGACTGGATGAAAGGTAAATTGCGTGTTACGATTTATGACGTATTAAAAAAAAGTATGAAAAAAATGATATTAGAAACCTCAACATCATTTTTGAACACCTATCCATAGATACCCCACACGTATAGGTTTGATGAAAAAAAAATTTTTGAGTTTCAGTTCCAAGTATGGATACCCCCAAAATGTATAGTTTTTTTACTATTTTTATGTAAAAATCTTAATGCGGTTCACAGAATACATCGACTGACCAAATTTCAACAGTGTAACTCTTATAGTTTCGGAAATAATTGGCTGTGATATACGGACGGACAGACAGACAGACAGACAGACTTGACGAATCTATAAGGGTTCCGTTTTTTGCCATTTGGCTACGGAACCCTAAAAAGCAGATGAGTTCGGCCTTTCTTAACTGGACCAGCCCTGAGAAGAAAGGACGAAACAAACTCAGGGATCACAGTCTCTTTTAAAGTCCAGACAATATTCTCAAATGCAAATGACATATTTAAAGTGATAATTACAATTTGAGTCACAACTATAATAATTAAAGATAATAATTTAAAAAATGTCAACAATAGCAACAATTTAAAATAAATTTGTTAAATATATAATGTAAATTTAACTATAAGTTATCGTCACATCAACATAAATTTAAACATTCAAAATAAACAGCATGTGCAGAATGGGCAGCTCAATCCCAGGCGGTTTTTTCATCAATATATTCTGCTATGGTATAATACCCTTTTGCGGATAACTTAGATTTAATGGTATTCTTAAATTTCCGTAATGGCAAATTCCTAATATTAGGATATAATTCCTAAAGTCACGAATCCTATTCATCCTATAGGTGTCGTAAGAGACGACTAAGGACTTCAGCGTAGTATAGTAGGCTATGTATTGTCTCTAGTTTTTCGTGCAGAGAACAATGGTACTCTTGCTTTTCATGTTATCAATCGTTCCTTGATAACATGAGGTGTATTCGACCTTATGTTATCAAGGAACCCATTCAGGATTTCAGCACGAACGGGCCAGCTCGACCGGAGCGGTACTACCCTCCTACAGAAGTTCAACCTAAAATGACAGTATTCATGCTGTAGTCTTTCATTTGTGAGTGTTGTTTCGGTGGTCCAATGTTGCAGAAACATCTCAATAAGCCGACATAGTGTGGATCACCTTGAATGACTTCTTTAACATCTCTGTAGTGCCATCACGACACACAAATATAACACTTAATGCACATTATAACAACGACTTTCAAGAGTACCATTGTTCACTGCACGAAAAACTAGAGACAATACATAGCCTAGCCTATACATATAGCCACTATACTACGCTGAAGTCCTTAGTCGTCTTTTTCTTTAAATATTTAGATTTATCTTAGATCATACTTGAATGGTGCCGTATACTATGAAACTGCCTCGGTAGCTTGGCTGTGGCGTATATGACTGTTGTACTTAAGGATTTGGATTCGATTCCCAGACTTATCTAATGTTTATATGATCTGTATATATTTACAAAATTATATCAGTTGTCCAGTACCCATAATACAAGTTCTGCTTAGTTTGGTACTAGATGGAATTGTGTCTCATGTCCTAATAAGTTTGTGTATTTTTTAACTAAATGGCTTTGTGTGTCAGATGTCAAACTAAAAATTAATCATAGAACCCATACCAATCAGTGTTATAGCTCATCTGAATCTCGACTTTACCAATTTTGATGGGACATTCACTGGAGGACATAAGGTATAACTTAGGCTATTTTAGACTAGGCTGATGTTTAGATTGGAAGTAACTTAGTCTGCTAAAAAGTAGACTAAGTTCCTTGTAATTTAAACATCAGATATCTGTTAGTGAAAGTCGGGTCAAAATCGGTTCAGACGTTCCAAAGATTAGTCGGCACAAACAGACAGACATACAGGTTTTGTAAGTTACGTAGTATTTGTTAGATGAATAGATTACATAGCATATGACAATTTACCCAGCCAGGAATCAACTCTAATACCTCAACAAATCAAAACTTCAAATTCCATACCATACACTAGTCACCAATTAAAACTATATTAACTCACACATATATTAGCCCTCAATAATTATTTTTTAATGACTTTATTTCATAATATAAAACACTTAGATAATAAAAAACATTAAATTCTAATAATATGAAACTTCAGACAGTCTTCCACTGAATCCCGTATAATAAAAACTAATAATATACCTTATGATAATGAACACTAACTAAAATACAACTTGTGTAAATGACGAACGAACTTCAACGGACTTCAATTGGTAACTGACAGGCGAAGCGAGCTCCGCCGCGATTAGATGAGACAATTAAACAAGCGCCGGCGAGACAGAGCCGTATTCATCGATGCAGTTGTCGATCGACTCTTACTATTACTAAGTGATTCCATTTACAGTGAGATTGGAGGAGATTCATACTTACAGACAGTTCTTATCTATATTAAAACGAGGAAAAAAATTATATTGATATAGATGTTGAGCGCGTCTCTCAATTTGTGTGGGTTATCGCGGCAAAAAGTAGTAAATGTTCTTCTTCAAGATCCATACCACATTGCATTACAGAACCAACTCACTAGGCCGTCAAGGTGTGGGTCACCATGCTGCATTGCCTACCGTCACAATGAGGAAATTAGGATGGTGACGCCTACTCCTGGATTGTACACACGCTTTCCATCAGGCAGAGTGGAGTCACATTGGTAGGATAAATATAAAAAAAACATCGGTGTAGTGGTTTAGCCGTGAGTGTTATAAACCGAGACATTAAGCACAGCAGTCGTATACACTGCCGAGAGAGTCAAATATGCAAAAGTAGAGAAAGCAAGTACACATATCTAGTCGATGTCCAAAAATAACAGAACCATCGATGATCCCATTGGAAATATTAGATTTTTTTGGATGTCAATCTCTATCCAGGTCGAGTGACAAGAGGTAACAAATATACAAACCCACACACTCAGTATCAATTTCTTCGCTGATAGTGATTTTGATTGCGCGGATGCCATGGTAGTTGAAGCGGTCGCCACAACGTTTTCTACAGCACTGAGTGTTGTGGATTCAAACCCCACATGGAACAACTATCTGGGTGTGTTCGTTTCATGTATGTTTGTGAGGCCCCTGTGACACAGTATTGATTCCTAATGGGAGTTGTATTTTTAGAAAAATCAAGAAGGAAAAAAAAATGACGAGAAAATAGATCTATATAAAATACGATCGTGAAACTTTGCTATGTAGCAAACGTAATAGTATCTATATAAGCCAATGACAAACAGTCCATACATAAATTTAGCATTAAATACAGACTTCATTCTTACAAAATAAATGTTTTTAGAAGTCACAGAACCCAGTTACACAGTCACAAGAGCCATTTGTTACAGGCATAATTTAATTTAAACGACAATATAGTTGATTCTGCTTCTTAGCCCGTTGCGCCACAAGGAGAGTTAGTTTTTCCAGTGTTTATTTATTTAATGGTTAACCAGTGGTTAATACACAAAATAAATATTTATATAAATATTTCGGACAGCTTACACACAACGCCATCTAGTCCCCATAATAAGCAGAGCTTGTATTATAGGTAACTAGACAACTGATATAAATACATAAATATACTTTTTTTTGTAAATACATACATATTATACATAGAAAACACCCAACCTCCGAAACAAATATTTGCGTATCACACAAATATTTGGTCCGACTCGGGAATCGAACCCGAGACCTCTTGATTAGCAGTCGCATACGCTAAACACTAGACCAACGACGCAGTCAAAAACATGCGTTAATCCAAGACAAAATAGAACACAGAACAAGTCTTAATCTAAGTGTGCAATTTATGTAGATTAACATTACATGCAATAAACAGAAAATACTATAAACAGAGTTTGTCCATAAAACGAGCAAATAAATGTGGGTACACTCGTGGCTATCCCTATTATGGACTTAAATCAGTGTTTGTATCGTATACATTCCTTCAGTACACGCCAAACGTATTCTAAACGCCTCGAACACCGCTGAAATGAACATTATTAACTTGTCCATTTTAACATACATTTTAACATACACGAACAGGCCGGCTCGATCAGAGCAGTACTACCCCCATACAGATCTACCTAACATGACAGCATTCGTGCTGTGCTCTTTCGTTGCTGAGTGTGATAGTGAAGGCCTAATCGTTCTGCGTCATTCCCCGGCCTCCGAAGGCAGAAATATCTAACTAAGCTGCCATGGTGTGGGTCACCATGCTGCATTGTATGCATGCATTCACAATAAACATAGAGGCATCTACTCCTAAATTCTATTCATGCTTTCCATCAGGCAGAGTAGAGTCAAATCGGTAGGCTAATGTGTAAATAAACCTAGGCCTCTGCTTAGGAATTGGATTTTGTTTTACTATACCACACTGGTCGCACCGGATTTTATAAGAAATGTTTTTTAATTTTCTTTTACCTCGCAGTACTGGGTTGGTGCGTCAGTTTGCTCCTTTTATCGGCTCTTAGGACACGCACGTGATGAGTAGGGGTGATCACTCAGTATTTTTAATCTTAATTCTTAATAATAAGACGCTCTGGGTCCGATTTATTACTTGTTTTATTTTTACTTGAGAAAAGCTGACGGTTGGTTTGTGGTATGGTGGTGTGACGGATTCAGACTGATTAAAACTACACGGTGTACAACTCTACGTCAGAGATGATAGGAATCCGGTAACAGCTGTTATTACGATATCCGGACACCTCCCATCGCCTGTATCCAACGCCTTCCATCATCCACGGGTAGACTCTCTATCTAGGTGACGCATGGCGCACACGCCTGTCGTCTCCCCTAACGGATCAGCAGACTCACATGTCTCCATTGCTTCATGGAAAGGTTAATAACGAATTTCACGACCGACTTAAGGACTCTTGTCAAAACTTCCTTGGTGCAATGACAAGTGGTTCGTAGCAGGTGCATTTTCGGGTGAAGCCCATATCAATTGAACAATTGCAACAATCGATTGACAGCAGTTTTGACTGTCACAAAAAAAAAACAGAATACTCACCATCTTAAGGACGATAAGACTAACATAGAAGCGACATTTCTTCGCAACTGCAGAGGCTCAAACGACCAACAAGTCTTTGATATGCATGAGAAACAGTGTAAGCGATAAGACAACGCCCAGAGTTACACATACATTTACCATACCTGTAAATAAATAATACCGACGCAAAGAACCCTAATGTGGCGCTTGCGCACGGCGGTAACTCAGTTGCTTAGTTTGAGGAAGAAACCGAATGTCTAATGACTATGAGAAGGAAGCATTATATAATCTCCAGTACACGTGCGGTCGTGACACAGTTTAGTCGACTGCTAACGACGATAGCGAGTGGGCGCGTGAATCTGTGAGCCGACAATATAGAAGGATATACTACAAGACAGCCCTTTGTGAGATCTCTAAATTGTTGTTTTGAGTCTAGGTGTTCTTTGTGTCTTAGTGCATGTTTGCAGATACATTCGTGAGTCACGGGTCGTAACACGTGATATATTCTTATTGCGGGAATTCGCTTTGAAACAAAAAAAAAGATTAAAAAAGGGCAGATTCTAATTTATGTTGATTTTGTTTTGTACTAGCTTCGCCCGCGGCTCCGCGTGCATGTCGGTTTTCGCGGTGAAAAGTAGCACATGTCCTTCCTGATGCTCTAGATTATCTGCAACAAATTTCATTTAATTCGGTTCAGTAAAAGCACGACAGACAAACTAACAGTCAGATATTTTTATTACTTTCGCATTTGTGATATTAGTAAGTATTTGAACCTTCGAATTTTTGAACATATTTTCGATCGGTCGCCACACCGTTATATTTTTGCGTCGAACTTTGTAGGTTCAAACCACATATAGGACAACACTTTGTAGGATTCACAACTTTTTGAGCTCTTTGTGTCTGTTTCATGTATGTATAATAAAAAAAATACAGGTGCACACTCTGTTCCCTCACTATCACAATTCGAATGGACTAGGGAGAGATCAGGCAAGGGGTTAAGTCTCAACCCAACTACGGTCTGTTATTACTTTTCTATAAGCAGAAAACTCAATATCTAATCATTTGTCTCTACCCAGGAAGCGAACCCAAAGCCTCTTAATGGGCAGTCCCAGGGCGGGGGATGGTCAAACAAGACACATAACTTCTTCTTGCTTGATGATCCCCCACTCCCAGTATCTGTCCGATGCTGGGTTTGGCGAATGGGTTAGGGAGTAGCGCAGGTCGCCGAGATCCCCTAATCAAGGCCAGTGGACTACCCTTCACGAGGTTGCCGCCCGTTATTGGTCAAATACCCTCTGTATTTGACACAAACAAAAACCTCTGGCCGCACTCTGGGTTTGGGTCTGGGAGTGAGGATGGGCTTAGGCCCATCCTCACTCCCAGACCCAGACCCGCATAGCCGAACCGTGGCGGCGCAAAACCACACCCAGGCCCACATAGCCATGGGGACTTAAATACCCCCAAAAAGATGGTACCACACATCCTTGGGCAAGAGTGTGTGAGTTAATCGGCATTTCCCGCCATAGCCCAAAAACCAACATGAGTGCCTTCAAAGAGACAAAAATACTACCCCAGGAGGGTAGCGCGACAAGCGCAGAATCCCTCACCGAGTCAAACTCGGTCCGTCCCGCGTATTCTGGGGGGGACAAAAAGCACTCCGGAAAGGGCGCAAGCCTGGACCTCACCGGCCTAGCTGAGGCCATTAACACAGCAACAGTAACACCAGCAAAATGGACCGTGGCCGCCCATAAGCGCCCTTGCAAAAGGGACCCTTGCAAAAGGGAAACAGCTAATGTGACGGCCACCACCAGTAACACAAACAAAGGCGCGCAGGGCCGAACAGAACGCAGTCGCCCCAACCGGCGCGCGAGAAGGGAAGCACTGCGCCCTAAAAACAAACAAACCGACACACTGGCGGCCACCGCAGCAGTGGAAACAACACAGCGCGACCCTGTAGAAATACAGGAGGCCAATAGAGTGTCAGACACAACACAAAACACAACACAAAATACAAACAGACGGACACGACGGAAACCCAAGCAGAGGGGTCACCGTGCTCAGCAGACCGCTGCGCAGGCTACCACTGCTCCTGAAAAGGAGCAGTCTGGGGATGCGGGTGGTTCGGGCGTTCCAGCTTCGACGAAGCGGCCACGCCTGGACGACACGCAGTCCCCGAGGGGAGACGCCAAGCGCGCGAAAACTGACGCGAAGTCGAAGCGGACGGTGGGCTACGCAGATGCGTGCAAATCGCATCTGAGAGTAGCGATCACCACCGTCCCGCCTAGAGACCTCTCAAGCGAGCAGGCGGAACACCTAAAGGAGATAATCGACGATGCAATCCTGCAGTGTGTTCTGACTCCGCAGTCTTCGGGGGCGCCAGCTCCATCTTTCCGCGGACGACCCTTCCTATTGGACGGGGTATTAGCGATGTGGTGTGAGGATGACAACGCGCTCAAGTGGCTCGAAAAAACCGTGTTAAACATGACTTCACCCATACCTAACACGAAGTTGACAGTCATAAAGATGTAGGATATGAAGAAGAAACTCAGAGCTGGGCTTCTCCTTCATACCCGCGTCACGGACGCTGCCACTCTACACAAGGTCCTTTGTGCCCAAAACCCCTGGTATGAAGTCGACACCTGGCAGTGCTACGATATGACTGTTGACGACAAGGAGGGCAATTCCAAGGAGAAGGTAGTTCACCTAATCCTTGGGATCCCTGAGGACCAACGCCAGAATATCATGGACAGAGATCGCCGTGTTGCACACATGACTGGGAGCGGATACGTCCGCTTCTTTTCATCGGACGAACCTGCACCGGCCGACTTAACAACCGCAGAGACCGGTGCAACCGAGCACCCCGGCACTGCGATCGCCACACCAACCACCTCAGCTCCCCAACCGGGTACGAGCGAGATGGAAATGGATGCAAATCGAGACTCAGAGGACTGCGTCAGTGACGAAGATGGCGTCCTACGTAGTCCCTAGTATCGAAATCATCCAGACCAACCTCCAGCATAAACAAATAGCGGCGGCTACTCTACGCAGAGTGCTGGAGGAAAACAACAAGACCGTCGCCCTGATCCAGGAACCATGGATCAGAAACAATAAGATATGCGGTCTCAATAACATCGGCGGTAAGTTACTCTTAGACACATCCGTTGAAAAACCAAGGACATGTATTTTTATGCCTAAGTCTATAAAAACAACTGTGCTTAACCAATTCTGTTCTAGAGACGTCACAGCTGTGACTATCCCCACAGGAAACCAAACAGTCCTCGTGTTAGCCTCGGTCTACATGCCGAACGATGGTGAAATACCTCCGAAAGAGCTGACCGAGCTAGTACAACACTGCGATGACCACAACTGGGAGCTGATTGTAGCGGCAGACTGCAACGCACATCACTCATTGTGGGGAAGTAAGGATACAAACAGAAGGGGTGAGTTATTAACCGAATTCTTACTCCAAACTAACCTTAACATCATGAACGTTGGTACGGAGCCCACATTTGTCAGCTCCAGGTACCAAACGATCATAGACATAACCCTGGCAACACACTCTGCGGCAAATCTAATTCAAGGATGGCACGTGTCAAGCGAGCCTTCCTTTGCGGACCACCGTAGGGTTTGCTTTAAACTACAATACAGACAAACAGACCCTGTTCCATATCGAAACCCCCGTAGAACCGATACAGCAAGGTACATTGAACTGTCGACAAAAGCTCTGAGTAAGACACAAATTTGTGACGAAATATCAGACACGAACAAGATAGAAACAAACGTGCAGTTCTTCACTTCAACACTCCTTGAAAGCTACGAACTGACGTGCCCAACCGTCGCTCCCAAGGGCCTGGGTAAGAGTTCCTGGTGGGGGCCGGAACTCGAAAGATTACGTAAAGAACTCAGGATACTTTTTAACCGAGCGAAAAACACCAGAACCGACGAGGACTGGGAAAGATATAAAACAGCACAAAAACACTACAAGAAGCGAATTAGGTACCGGAGTAGAGAAGGCTTCCGCAGCTTCTGTAGCAGTGTGAACTCAACAAGTAAAGCTGCCAGACTCAAGAAAGTTTTGTCAAAGGACAACTCAAACCTTTTAGGGTCCCTGAAAAAGGATGACGGCACCTATACAAAAACAGAGGAAGAAGCAAATGCAGTGCTATTGGAAACCCACTTCCCAGGCAGCAAACCGGCGCCTGATTCTGGGTGGCTGAACGAGCACTACAGTACACCAACAACCCAGGAATGGGACCTGGCAAAAACAATAGTAACGGCGGAAAAGATAGAATGGGCCCTGGAAAGCTTCCAACCATTCAAATCAGCTGGACTAGATGGTGTCTTCCCGGCGCTACTACAATGGCAACTAAACCAGGCAGTTAGACACCTGACACCGATCTTTAGGGCCTGCCTGGCCTTCAAATATATTCCGAAACAATGGAGAGAGGCAAAAGTGGTGTTCCTACCAAAACCAGGAAAAGAGGACTACACACGGGCCAAATCCTTTAGACCGATCTGTCTAACTTCCTTCCTTCTGAAAACATTGGAAAGGCTAGTAGACCGACACCTCAGAGATGGGGCCCTTGGAAAGGTCCCGCTACATCCCCAACAACATGCCTACAGGAAAGGTAGATCAACAGAGTCGGCACTACACGCAGTGGTTCACAAAATAGAATCGGCAATCACAAACAAATCTTCAACACTAGCAGCCTTCATAGACATAGAAGGTGCTTTTGACAAAACTATGCACAACAGCATAAACCACGCCCTACGAAAACTAAATGTGGACCAAGTCACCAGAGGGTGGATCACCGAACTGGTTGGTAAAAGGGCGGTCCAGATAGTGGGGAATACTACCACGCGTGCGAGGGTAGTCAGAGGATGCCCTCAAGGGGGAGTCCTATCACCACTTCTCTGGAACATAGTAGTTGACAGTCTCCTAAGAAGTTTAAATGACAGAGGATACACTACTATTGGGTATGCAGATGACCTAGCAATTCTGATAAATGGAAACGCTGAGAACGTCCTTTGCAAGGTCATGTCTTCAGCCCTTCAGATTGTGGAAAAATGGTGTGACGAACATTATTTGTCAGTAAACCCGAATAAAACGGAACTTATCCTTTTCACCAACAAGAGGAAGTTACCAGAACTACAATTACCGAAACTATTTAAAACAAAACTCTCCCTATCAACACAAGTGAAATACCTGGGTGTAATACTTGACAATAAGCTGAATTGGGCGAGTCACATAGAATCAAAAACAA
Source organism: Phragmatobia fuliginosa (assembly GCA_932526445.1). Taxonomy (NCBI): domain Eukaryota; kingdom Metazoa; phylum Arthropoda; class Insecta; order Lepidoptera; family Erebidae; genus Phragmatobia; species Phragmatobia fuliginosa. The sequence goes on along the minus strand of OW052066.1, from coordinate 1,637,877 downwards.
AGATGGCCTGTATTGCTTTTAATCAGTGTAGAAGACTAGTTGGTAAAAGATGGGGTCTTAATCCAAAGATCACTCTTTGTTTGTACACAACAGTAATCAGACCTTCAATAACCTATGGATCAGTTGTGTGGTGGCCCAGAACCCAACTGAGCACAGTGAAATCCAAGCTCCAAAGTCTACAACGTTTGGCAAGCTTGGCAGCAACAGGATGCATGAGAACAACTCCATCAGCCGCACTAGAGTCTCTCTTGAACCTAAGACCTCTAGACTTAGTGATACAAGAAGAAGCAAAAGCTGCAGCCTTGAGACTGAAATCTCTGGGCGTATGGAGATCGAATACTATAACAACACACTCCAATATTCTTCAAATATGTATCAGGGAGCACCCGCTCCTTGAGGCGCCCATGGACAAGATATTGGGGCAATACATCTTTGACCGAAGATACGACATCCAACTTTCCGCAGAAAAAGAAGACTACTCTGGCACTGGGGAAGTTAGGATTTACACGGACGGCTCCAAAACCAACACTGGTACCGGAGCTGGTGTCTTCTCAGACGACCTAAACATTAAGATATCAACAACATTAGACAAGCTAAACACAATCTTCCAGGCGGAATGTATTGGTATTACCAGAGCGGCACAAGCCGTTGCGGCCAGAGACATCAGGGACCTTAACATCAAAATCGTCTCTGATAGTGCATCCGTGCTTCAAGCCCTCCGCAACAACACAATAAACTCGGCCCTGATAATGGAATGTCACAAGGCACTCCAATCCATTGCGACAACAAACAGAGTAACTCTGCAGTGGATAAAGGGACACAGCAACTCAGTGGGTAACGACGCCGCAGATGAACTGGCCAGGAAGGGAGCAAACAGGAAAGTGCAGGGCCCCGAACCCTTGCTGCCGATTCCTCAGGCCCAAGTTAAAACATGGCTGCGCGAAGGAACCCAGAAAACACACTTGACAGAGTGGACAACTAGCGAAGGATGTCGGCAAACTAAGAACGCCGTATCAGTTCCTAACAAGAAGCTTGCCCGCACCCTTATCAGACTGAACAGAGACAAACTCCGTAAAGTTATAGGAACCCTAACCGGACATTGTCTCCTGAACAAACACCTACACACGATAGGAGTAACAGATAGCCCTCTATGCAGAGGATGCATGGAAGCAGAAGAAACGCCACAGCATGTCATCATGGAATGCAGCAGTGTGGCCGAGCAACGGGCAAAATTTCTCCAGTCACCGGCAACACTCAGGGAGGCCTGCAGCAATCTTCGGAGGCTGCTCTCCTTCTGGACCGATCTGGGCTGGCTGGAGTAAACGGGAAATTTCTCACACGCACAATGGTCCAATAGTAGGGACTAAGTGCGGAAACCGCCCAGGACAACAAAAAAAAAAAAAAAAAAAATGGGCAGTCCCAAACGGTAACCGCTTAACGAACGTCTTATATTAAGGTAAGAGTTAAACAACATTTTATTGTACTTCATATTTTATTAACAAACTATTCATATTTACACGACCACCTTTTTTCTAAGCGTTTAACATCACATGCAGTTGAAGCAAGTAGAATAAAAAGGAATAATAATAATTTAATGTTTGTTTGTACATATCATCGATACACACCAGCGACACATATCTAATAAATAAATCTGACATACAACGCCATCTAGTTTCAAATTAAGCAGAGCTTGGGTACTAGACAACAGACATAACTACATTATACATTTATACACTTGTTTATATTATACGTATTTTCAAAGATAAAGAGTTTCATGAAATTTAACAAATAGGTTTAAAGAATATTAACAAATATTATTATCTCTATTTAACACATCATGATTGAATTACTTTCGTTTAGAAATAATTTGGTGGTGACCGATTAAGAATACAGAGTTTCACCACCCCTATTCATCCCACGTGGGTGTCGTAAAAGGCGACTAAGGGATAAACTACGCAAGACAACATCAATGCAAAGAGAAGGAAAACTTGAAACCAACCCTATACCAACCCGTCTGGCCAGCGTGGTATAGTAGGCCAAAACCTCCTTTCTAAGGAGAGGCCTATTTCCAGCAGTGGACTGTTAAAGACTGTTGATGATAGATGATGAGTATTTTTATAAATATGAATATACGTACGCGAAGTCACTGACGCAGCAGTTAACCTACCTAGTTCTTCATTAATCAAAAAAAAAAGAAGAAAAACAAAACACAAATATCTGTCTGTCTATAATCTGTCCGTCAATCTATAAACACATCTTCACGTAGCAACTATCTACAACCTCGCATATAACTCACAGGGTGCGCGATCCGGAACTACTTACTATGGTAATCCAGATCGCTATTTGGGTGGAGCCAGAATCGTGGCAAGGAAGCTGTACACGTCCGCGTGTTCCGTACATCACCTACATAGAGTTCACCCGATGGTGGCGCCATCGTCAGTGCGAGCAGGCGCTAGGAGGGGTACAGATGGCGTAATAACAGCAGCACCTAGACCTCTCCTTTTTTTGTTTGTGATGAAATCCCCTCGGATACTACCTACTGGCTATGTCGGACTCGAACTGAATAAAACCGGAAGCCGTCAAAGAAAGGAAAACCCTGAAACCCCGATGTACCTCGGGCCATCTGCTACTTGCAGATGACCTCTTTCGGTGGACCTCTGCAACTTCAGGCTTAGAGTGACACACCGTGCGGTTTTATTCGTTCCGATACCGACACACCGCCCCGCCGCAAACCCCAGTGCGGTGTTTCTACTCATATTATTTCTAAATATACACATAATATAGATACATTACACCGAGACACAACAAATGTGCTCCTCCTATAATTATTAATTGAACTGTGTGAGCAACGAACCCAAGAGTTCCAACTTACAACACCCAAGTACGTTAGTACCCAAAACCTAGGGTCAATCTTTAATTCATCAAGTAGTTACAACATTTCTAATATATTTCTTACTCCTAAACTTTGGATTAACTGAAGTAATAAGGAGGTTTAATAGCAGCCGTAGAAATAATGGCTTTAATGTTGGTTTTTATAGTTTTCACATGCTCACACTGGTCTTATACTTGGGCCATTACAAACGTGCGAGCCTAGTCAAAAAACTTCTGGCTCAGACTAGGTACTCACTCTCGCTAGCACACAGTAGAAGTGTGAGCGGAAGATCCGATATGCCTATAAGTGTGAGCGAGAGGTCCGATAAAAATGATTTATGCCTCAGTTCGCGCGTTTTTAATGGCCCAAGTATAGACACTCTCTTCCAATCTTCTCTAGAAAAGCCTCATACTATATAATATCATCAATGACTTAATTTTTTTGATCTTTCCTTTTTAAATAGAGATACGCTATTAAAGTCCTTAAAATATATCTTGAGCAGATGCCACTAGTGTAATTTTAGAACTTACGAGAGGTATTTTGGGTGTTTTTTTTTATTTATAAAAATGTATTGTACTTCATTTGTGATAAAACTGGTATAGTGGTGTATAGTGTGAAATAGTGCAAAAATAATTTTTTTTTAAATATTAAATAGTAATAGTAACTAGAAAAAGCCAATAAAGTTCAATCACATTTTTAAAACAACACAGTACTACACTATAACTATGAAATAGTAATACATTTCAGACTTTTGAACGTACTTTTCTTTGTAATAATACTTATACTTCTGATCATATCACAGAGAAATGCTTTCCATTTCCCTTTTTCTAATTAATTTTACAAGTCAAATTTAATACACACGTATGCAAAACAAATCTCATTTTTCATTTCATAAATAATCTCCTTTTCCATTTTTAAAATTTCCATGCCATAAAAGAATCATATTCCATTCCAAAGCATCATCTCATATTCCATTTTTAAAAATCGACTTAAAAGTATCACATGTTTATGTATCACGGAAACGCATTACAGCGAACAATCTATGATCAACTCGAACAAATAGTTTGTTTCCTTGTTGGACCGAGGGGTCGGCATAGAAATAAATAGGGGGTCTAACCTTGTACTTATTGACGGCTAGGCTTGTAATTTCAGTATATACGTATACTATATAGGTTTGTTCAAATGAGAAAGTGAATTAGATTTTTGTTATGTTAGTACACGTGTTAATCATATTTTGTTAACAATATCAGCCAATATGGATTAGTACTTTGTTGTTGACAACTGAAAATTTTGGTCACGTTTTCGTGTGATTTAGATTTTTTTCTTTTGAAAAAAAATCTGTTGTCGGTTTACTGACGATAGTTGAACGTGACAACGTCACGAGATTGTGCCTCTTTGTCGCTCGTTCCGCGCTCTTGCTTGCACTTCAAGCCTTAAATGGAACGCCTCAGAGCGAGATAACGCCGCATGAGTCATGTTTTTTCGTGCGTGGTATTCGACGAGTCGACTTTATCTCAAAAAGTGTTTATAAGTGGTACAAGCGCTTTACAGAAGGCTGAGAACATGCTGATGACGATGAGCGTCCTGGAGTTGCAACCACGTCAACAAGCGAAGAAAACATCAGTGAAGAAAATGGTTTTAGAAAATCGACGAATCACTATTATGGAAGTTGCAGAGGATGTTGGCATATCAATCGGCTCATGCTATGCAATTTTCTATTATATATTTTCTATATATCTATATTAATAATTCTATATAATGTTTTTGGGCATGAAACGTGTGGCAGCGACGTTTGTTCCGAGATTGAAAGGAGTGGCCGCGAGTTTTTATTGCCATGTTCTTTTCTCCGGCTCTACCTATTGTTTGCGGACATGGCATAAATGTACATGTAGAATCTTGACCTGTCACAAGAGATGTATTGCATCCTAAGTCAATAAAAAAAAATTTGAATTTGAACTTGAATTTGAATTACTAAATTTTGAACAAAAGCAACGACGCATTAGTATCGTTCAGGAGTTGTTGAATGACGTCAACGACGATCCAGATTTGCTCAAAAGGGTCGTAAGTAGTAACGAAACGTGGGTTATGACGTCGAAACCAAGGCCCAAACATCTCAATGGAAACGGCCAGAAGAACCAAGACCGAAAAAAGCAAAATCAAATGTGAAAATTTTGCTCACCGTTTTCTTCGATTACAATGGCGTGATGCAACATGAGTTCTCGCCAACAGATCGGTACGGTTAATAAGGAATTCTACGAGGAAGTTATGCAGCGATTACGTAAAGAAATACGGCTCAAACGATCGGAATTGTGAAAAAAAAAAATCTTTTGTCCGGCTTTTGTATCGGCACCATGATAACGCCCCTGCTCACACATCGTTGCTTGTTCGTGTTTTTTTGACCAAAAACAACACCATAATCATGGTTCAACCACTGTATTCACCAAATATGGCTCCCTATTACCGATACTTTTTCCTATTACCAAAACTGAAGAGAAGAGAAAAGAGACGGTACCTTCTACTTTCCGACGTTTCGAACGGGTTACGCACGTGGTCACGCGAGACAATCTACCCGTAACCACGAACGGTATAACCCGTTCGAAACGTGGCGCGTGGCCTGACACGCACTTCGCCGATGTTTGTACTTGATTAAGCTATAAAAAATACATATAGTTAATTCGTAGGTAATAAAATCTTCAGGGTGCTTTTAATTTCTACTATTTCAAAATTAGCAGCACAAATATTTTTTTTACCACTAGAGACCGTCCCGACTTCTTTGAAATTGACCGTTTTCCTCAACTAAAATATACAGGTTATTTACATATAAACCATCCTCTTAAATCACTCAAATCAATCACACAAAAAAAATCGCATTAAAGTTTGTTATATGTTCTCGGAAACCTAACCTATATTGATTGAAAAATTGTTTTTAATGGTGCTACGAGTGCAGCGGAAACCTAGTTGGAAATGACTTTCACCTTGCGTGAACAACTCAATCTCAAACCACCACTGTAGGAACCTAGCCTCTCCTATCTTCCATTATGAGGAAGGCGTTTGGCGCACCGGTAACCTGATTTACTAGTTGGAAAACGATAGACAATTCTTTAACAAACATTTTTTGTTTTCTCAGAGTCTCTGACTTTTCTGCTTATCAAAAAGTTTCACAATCATAAATTATTGAGTTTAGTTTTAAAACGAGAAGAATTCGTGCTGTAGTCTTTTATTCACATATGGCCTTATATGTAAAATCAGTATAATAATACTACTAATCAGTAGAGATATTACTCAATAAAGTAAACTAGACAAAACACTGTTTTAATTTGCCTTGATTTTGTAATGAAACAGACCTTACAAAAATAATAATAAAAACTAAAAATCAAACATTATTTAACGTTTTTCAAATATATAAGGTTACTAAATAGTATCATGTTGGTAATAACTCATTTAAACACTCACTCTTATAACACACACACACGCATACCAGTGCATACTCATGCAGGGAGAAAAACTTCTACAATAGATAGATATTAGGTTTGGTAAATATATGTAATAAGTTAAAAATAAATTAGTATAAAGAGTAAATGTGTCTTGAGATCGAGGTGAAGGCGTTGTTATCTGAAAACACAGGATTCTAGCCTAATTCAATAACTGGTACACTAAAGTTAAATAAACATTCGTTCACTCATTTTCTCATTCATTCACTCATTCTCAAATTTTGACAATAATTTTTCATCGTTCACTCATTCTTTCATTAGCTCACTCATTCATATCACAACTAGAAATCTAGCAGTCAATAGCAAAGTGGGCAAAATTAGTTTAGATTAACTAACATTTAATTATTGTACTGTCATCCACGTACTTCATTTCAAAGTTCAAGTAGAACTACACTACGATATATATCATCTTCGTCCCCTGGCGAGACCTTGAGACGTCCTTGACCTTGTCTCGCGAATATGCAACCTACTTCTTGTAAAGATTGTTCTGTGTAAATAACGCGTACATTTGACTCTGGTAAAGGATCATCCATAAATTATGTAGGACGTCAAGGGAGTCCTGCATTGTCACATATCATCACATTTCGTTTGGCCCTGAGTTATTAGCTTTGACGTCTCATGTTAATATCTAATCTATTAGAATTTCATCCTCAAAATACATTTCATCATTTATATTCGTAAATACACACTATAATACATTTAATCGTTTATTATTTATTAATCCCTTTTTTTGTAAAATTTCTGGAATTTTAAATTACCAGTTTACATTAAAAATTCATAATCAGGTACATATTTACATTCATAATTTTTACATAATTTTTAAATGCTATTTATCTAGTTCATAGTATAATATTTCAACACATTTTACGTCATAATCAGGTACATAATTAATTTTTAAATGCTATTTATCTACTTCATAGTATAATATTTTAACACATTTAACGTCATACCGGGAAGAGAGGTCTCTCAAATGTGACAATATGTGGCAAGTGCGTTCGCATGAAAAGTAAAGAAATTCGTGCGACGTAATTTATAGATGATCCCTATACATAAAAGACCAATCAAGGTGCCAATACAAACAATATGTATAGAGTATTTATTATGGCCCAATATCGCTATACGATATTCGATCTTCAGTGTTCTACATAAAGTTCACTGTCTGAAAACTAACAGACAGAAAACCCTAAATACTAACTAGTATAGCATTATGTAGTATACCTGAATGGTACCTTACAATAAAAATATTTTATAATGATTTTTCATCAATATTATAGCCATGTTTTCTTGTGGCGATGCATACGACGCAGTCGTCTACATTATTCAATAACGAATGTCGGGGAACCCCCAAAGCGACACTACCATGCAAACCTGAAAAAAAAAAATTTTTTACTTCACTTATTTTACATACGGGCGTCTTATACCAAACTACTTATATATTTGAATGCCTTTAACATACGCGGCTGCCCATCAAGAAGTCTCAGGTTCGATTCCCGGGTCTTACCAAATGTTTGAATGATCTGCAAATATTTTTTGATGAGTTTGGGTGTATAATAATATATGTAATAAATTATATATGAACTAAATTAATATTATTTCACAAGCTCAACATACGCTACCCCTGAGCCATCGCAGCAGAAACCAAAGGACGTAGCACCCTGTCAACAAACAGGTATTAGATTGTCACACGACGGCCTTGCCCCCTGTCCCGCCCCCTGTCCCGCCCCCTCGACCACGCGCACTTATAAAGAGCGAACGCTTGGAGACCGAGCTACTTTTTCCCGACGCACAGCGCGGAGGTATCATCGCTGAAGGAACTCCCTAGGACCACGCCCTGACTATTTTAATTATTTCGTTTATTGTAACTTATCTTCGAAATTTCTAATTTTTCTCATTTTGTTTCAGCACAGGGCTACCAAAGCCCTTTAACGTGACAAGATACTCAAAATTTGGGATGAACCGACAACTGAACTAAAAGGAAATCGAAATTTTCATTAGAATCGTGAAAAACTTCTAGCTAATTTTAATAACGGCAACCAGTCTCAGCGGAGACCAGCCAACTACCCAGGAGTTATCATAGTGCACAACTATGTGCGCAAACTACTTAGCACCTGCACTCCCTGTTCCCTCACCCTCATAAACTGATGTGGCGGCTAACGTCCGGGGAGAAATCTGAATAATAATGAAAGAGAGAGGAAGTAAAATAATAAAACTAACCGTTATCACATTTGTAGCAAATCTTCGAAGACACTTCTCCACTCAAATCATTAGTACAACTGCAATATCGTCGTCTTTGCCTGAAAATATTTTTTTTTATTATGAGCGGCTACAGACATCAAGAAATTAGGATAATCACTTGAACTGTGGGTTTTTCTAGATCAAAATGTGAAATGGCACCTCTCGAATTAGGAGTATACATACTTCGAGCATTAAAAGCATAAAAAAATGTAAATAATTCTATAAAAAAATATATTGTCTATGTCATATAAATAACATTGGAGTCATCATCATCATCAGCCCATCGCGGTCCACTGCTGGACATAGGCCTCTCCCATTGCACACCATTTTGATAGATTTTGGGCTTCTCGCATCCAGCTGAACATTGACGTATCTCTGTTTGCAAAATCAAATGATCAGTTTTTAAATATGGTTCTCATACCTGCGAAAGTATTTTTTTAATTTTTTGTCTGTCTGTCAGTTTGTAGAATCACAGGCAGACAGCTGATGATGTAAGGAGTAACATAGACATTTTTTTTTAGAATAGCTTCGATTCAAATATTACCACGGGCAACACCACACAACTAGGCTAGCAGTGAAATAAAAAAACTTACACAGCTTCTTTTTTTGTTTTCTTTTCTTTCTCAGTATGTGACTTGGGCTTATGCTGGCTCAGTATATGAATGCTGGGCATTTGGTCACATACTGGCATTACATTTTTGATTGCGGTAATTGCCATATAAGTGTTGTAGTAAATATTAGCTTCTTCCGCTGAAATATATTGAGAGTTATTGACATTCGGGTCTGATTGAGATGATGAAAGACTAAATAGCTGTCTTTCTAAACTTGCACTCCTTTTTTCGGCATTCAGTGAATATTTTCTCTGGAAAATATTTATAGGGCTTTTCAAAACCGGGCTTTGTTCAACGAGAGATTTCATTTCAGCATCCTGTAATGTAGCCTTTTTAGCTACATTCTTTTCTTTTCTTTTTTTCTTTACAGCACCCCTATTTTGTTTGTTACCAGGTACAAATTCTGCACTCAAGGGATTTAAGTTACTTTTCAGTAATATGTCATCATTTTCTTTTTCTTTTTCACTTTTATTTTTTACCTGAAACATATTATATGTCTCCATTAAATTAACTCCACTCATTATTTTCATTAATATAGATCACTAGCCGCTTGCCCTGGTTCCGCACAAGACATATAGTAATGATTTTTCGGATTAATATAAAGCTTGAGTCACTCACAAATAACGTGGCCTTCTATTGGTAAAGAATTTTCAAAAAATATATATATTGGTATAGATTAATACCGAATTTCACAACATAAAATATTATTTCCCCTGCATAGGAGATGCATATGAGTCAGTCAGTCAGATCCAGAACAGTTATCAGACACCCCTCCAAATTCTAAGAAAGGCACTCAAAAGGGGCAATACCTTTGCATCAGGGGGTGGCATCCTTCTTAAGATTTCAATTTACAAACGGCTGCACGGTTGGCCTAGTGGCTTAAGCGGTCGCCACGCCGCTTCCTACTACGCCAAGTGTCGTGGGTTCAAATCCCACGTAGGACAACACTTTGTGTGATTCACAATTTGTTGTTCTGAGTCTGGGTGTTCTTTGTGTCCGTTTCATGTATGTTTGTAAAGTCCCCCGCGACACAGGAATTTATATTCCTAATGCGGGAGTTGTCTTTTTAAAAAAAAAAAAAAAAAAAAAAATTAAGTTTCGTTCTTACTTTTTTTATTTGATGCCTGCCAAAATGACTCTCCTCTGCCTGATAGTAAGCATGAGTAGAATCCAGAAGTGGGGGCCACCAGACTGTCTGTGATGTAGGAAGTGTGGTGATGTCGATCCAGACTATGGCAGCTAAGTGAGATGCTTTTTCATACCCCTCTTAAAGTTTTATAAAAAATCTATATTTTGTATGAATACTTACTTCATTAGGCAATTCCTGTTTCTGGAGTCCTCCACATTCTGGAGGTGGTGAGTTTTCTACATCTCCACATGACTCTTTAAAAGCATTTTCCGTTTCTACAAAATTATAGATAAATATTATGTTATATATTGCAACTTTATAAAAGTTATTTATTTCTAGAAAATCAATGTCTTATTCTTATAATTTTTCATATAAGTCTAGGTCAATTTATATTACAAAGATGTTTTATGGAAATATATGGTCCTGGAGATCAGCATTTCTCATCAACAGAGGCTATCTCATGTTCAATTTATGACGACTTATCCTAGTTTATTTTAAAGTTTGTAATGTGAGGATTTTAATATGTTCTTCTGCCCTTCAGGTATAACCACATGTTTTTTCTCTATGGCTTTTAAATTTGAATTAATTGAGGCTGTAAAAATCTGTTCTACAGTAATATTAATTGTGAGAAAACAACTAATCTTTATGTACTAGAAGTACATAAAGATTACACAAGGCAAACAGATTAATAAATCAGCTGTATCTGTATGTTGAATAGAAGAGAATGTTTTATCATCGCCTTTATTCGACATAAGCAATAAATTTTAAATAAAAAATGTAGAGAATACCTTTTTCTAATGTTTCAGATGGTGACCCACTGGCACTATCGTCCAGAGCCTTATTTAAACGAGCTACACATCCTTGCAGCACTGAATAGTCTTGTTTTATTTCCTCATTGCTTGTGTGTTCATTCATGTTTGAATCCGAATTCATAATTGTTAGAAAACTACAACAAAAATCACAAGTATTGTAAGATACTAGCCGTGTAAAAGCCCATCAATATGAAAATGTCTTGATTGTTGGGTATTCTTGCGTCTGTACAACAATTATTTCGTAAATTTCTTAGTATTATAAGGATAGGGTAGGTAGTTAACAAAAATGTTATTATTAAATACTATTACTAAGAAACAAGTAACCACACAACAGAAGCTCTGTCTGACTAAAGAATGCTCTAGTTAACGCCTTTGTGTTGATCATAGCAGCGTTTTATAAATAAATCTGTATTTATTTTCCTAAAATATGTACCTAGTTGGATTATATTTTTATGTTTACTTCTTTTCAAAAACATAAACTTCAACCAGTTTAGTGTTGCCATAAAAAGAAGTAAAGAACTACCTTCAATGAGAAAAGTGAGTTGGTAAAAGGAAACATTTTCAAATTTGGAGTTATTAAAAAGGCAATCGATGCCAGCTTCCTACGTACGATGATCGCAGCATTTCATCTGCCACCAGGGGTCTCCACAGCTTGAGGCCAGGCAAAATGTATTATGTAAGATTTGCTATTTCTTCTCTATTTGGGCGTTTTTCAAAATTTTGCTCCGTTACGTACAGGATGTCCATTTATTTTCATAACAAAATTTTAAATAAACGATGAAATGTAGACATTTACAATGAACTAAGGTTTAAAAAAAAACATAATCAAACAATGTTAAATGAGTATAATTTCTATTTATTGTATTATTATAGTGAGGGTTGCCAATACAGGGGTCTTGTACGTTACATTTTCATTCAATGTAAATAATAACTCAATCATATCAAAGTTAATCTGCTTTATTTATAATTAATCAACAACATAAAAAATTTCTAAAATTTAATACCACTTTGTGGAATCTTGCCTCTTAGTGCTGTTTTAAATATAAAATATGTCTTGTACGTAACTAAATGGCACTCTGGACTATCAAACTTTGTGAATAAATAGCTATTCTGAAAGACTAACATTATAGGTAAGTTTTTTTAAATACAAAAAATAACAAAAAGACATATAATATATATTAACAAAAACATAACTTCCAAAGGTTTTTTCATAAAAAAATAAAAACTATAACAGCCAAAACAGGACAGTTACGTATGTAGACAACAGTCGTTACGTTTAGGAACTCTAAAGCTATGTTTACAACGAGCACAATTTCTAGTCATTTTAGAAACAATACAATATTAATCAACACTTCAAAAACGTCGTGATGTGACATATTATTTAAGTCACATCACTTACTGTACTTATTTCTATAAAATTAGTCAATATCACAGACTGTTTTGATTTGAGAATTTATCTAACTATTTAGTAAAAATATATTTTACAAAAAACTTAGGGGATTCAAGTCTATCTCAGTTTCATTTTCACGTTATAAAGGTAACAATACTTCTTAACTTACAAAAAAATCCAACAGATACAAAAAAATGTCTAATAAGTAGTAACAAAAATAAAATAGGGAACCAATAAGTAGGTATAGTCTGGCCACGCTAACTCTGCAGAACGAAAAAAATTATAGAATTTGAAAATCTATAGATGGTAACACCGTCTATACTACGAAAAACTAATTTGATACTAGTTGTTTTTTTTATTTTAGCCAAATTATTTTGTTTATATTCTGATTTTTTCTTGGTTAAGAATAGTCATGACTTCAGCACGATGCATTGTCGATTTGATACAGTTTTTGAGGTCATAAGTAGGTACAATACAGGTTGTAATAATTCTGATTCCTAACTTTTAAAAATCTACTGAGGCTATGGTTTATCTACACATTAATAATAATAAAAGGCTAACTTTACTTTAAGATCTATGAAACAACTCAAGGACAATATAAAAATAACGATAGATTTTTGAATGATAAACATAATTTATTTTTAGGTTTCATCAAGATATACATTAGTTTTTTTTGTTTCTACAGGCTCGTTTCTTAACAAAATTTTTATTATGTATATAGATTATGGAATCTGGCCATAAGGCTCCATGCCGCCACATCATGTTTTTCCATAAGGACTGTCCGTTCGTCAATAATATTTTGCGTAAGGTTTCTCTGCAGCCAGTAAAATCAATTGATTGCCTCAATTGAAGTAGTAATTTACGCAGAGTAGGAACTTTTTTTCGGGTCAAATAATACTGATATATTGTATCTCGTTTGGCGCATTGGTCAAAATGATCAATATTAACTTTCGTTGCCCGTGCTGCACGCTTTTTGCCAGGAACCCTCCAGATCGCTGAATCCTGTAGAAATAAATATAAATCATTTATAAACTTTAATTTGAACTTGTATTCAATCCAATATGTATTGGATGTACGTTGTATACCTACTTTAATAATCTAACGAAAATTTTAGAAAATAAATACGTAAGTAACAGATTCTTACCAGTCATTGAAGCGCTATTTTTTATAAACTGGTTCTCACTATTGATGGTAAACTCTTCAAGAGCCTTCAGCATCCGTAGGGCAACTTGAATATAAGGTTTAAATTCATCACTTATACTACCTGGAATGTCTAAAAATAAATACTTGTTAAGAGTTGAGTATCTATAATTTATATAATAGTTGCTTAAGACCTAAATCCTATCTGTAGGAAGCAAATCTATAGGTAGATATGTTATTGAAATTGGACGTTAAAATTACACGAGCTTCTTGTTAGCATCATGAACAGGCTATGAGTATTTGAAGAAATGTTCTTAGATACATCTAATGGTAAATTAAAACGGCGAAGTATCAAAATCAGTAGATTTACTTACACGTCAACTTTTCGTTATCTTGTAAACATTGTCGTTTTTGGCTAAGGACGACATCACACTGTGCCTTCACATTTTGGAATTTACTTATCATGTTATTTAATAACTTCCGCACTCCACTTTTAATAGGTTTAACTATTTTTCTTTAAAATATATGAAAAACAACAAACCGCATATGCAATGTGACAGCTCACGTACCACAAAAGTGACATCAGAAAAAGTATACCATATAAAAAACTTTTTGGGGTTGCCCATTTATGCCACTGCAGAGTTAGCGTGGCCAGACTCTAATTCTGCGTGATTGTTTGGTCTTCTTTTAGAGTAACTTTTTCATTTTCCAATAGCTCAATCATCTTTTTGTGTTTAGTCTCTAGGCGAAATCTAGTTTTACTTAAACTACTAATAACTTTCTTTAACCTTTCAAAAGTTTTTTATGTCCTTTGATATCTTTTATAATTTCGGTAATTCAATCTCTGTTTTTTCTTCAATTTTGTATTATCTTGCATCTCTGGCACTGTCACTGGAACATTATTTACTTTTTTATTTTCCCTTTTATTCCTTTTTTGTTATCTCCAAATTTTCCGTCTTTTTTCCTTTTCTTCCTTATTTAGTTCACTTACCTTGGGTTTACGTTCTTCAGTCTTTCGACTTCTTTCTTTTTATATTTGTTGTATTTTTCTTCATTTTCTTTGTTTTTGTCCATATCGACGTTGTTTTTGTCTCTCTCGGCACCAGTCAACGGCATAATTTACCTGAATAGGAATAAATTAATTTGTAAGGAAGTGCCGAGGATGTGAGGAATGTTAGGGTTCACCCTCTTTATCGCTAGTCTAAATAGGATATTTTATAACATAATAAGGAAACCTGCTCACCATGAGGTGACTAGATCCTGTAATGAGTTTACCTTTCTGGGTGGATTATATTTTTAATTTATATAAAAATTGCACAAGACAGTATGAACGCATCGCAACGCATTATGTGGACTAAAAACGTTACGTACGAGTCCAGTACGTAACGTTTTTAGTCCACATAATACATCACGTCACGTCCTGGACGTTACGTATAACGCGGACTTGTCATCAAATGTTTTTTTGGTATAAAAAAAGTTGATTAAAGTAGTTTACTAGTACACATTCATTATCTACAACATATTTACTTATAATTTAACACGAGTAGTACCTA
The DNA here is from genome assembly GCA_932526445.1 of Phragmatobia fuliginosa. Classification (NCBI taxonomy): domain Eukaryota; kingdom Metazoa; phylum Arthropoda; class Insecta; order Lepidoptera; family Erebidae; genus Phragmatobia; species Phragmatobia fuliginosa. Next base: position 1,622,644 of record OW052066.1, on the reverse strand, counting down.
TATAAAATTTGTGGGTCTTACCTTTCAAAATCAATGTTCGTACCGGACAAACAAAACAGACCCGTCACGCACGTCACGGACCGCAAGTGTTGACGATTGAATTTCTTCAGTTTTAATTCAAAGGAAAAGAACGAAGGAATGATAAAAACATCGTCAATATGGCATTGCTTAAAAATAGTTAAGAGCCAAAGACAATATTATTGTTATTCTTTATAAAATCATACCGATACGTACAGGACTGTCCGCTGTGGCCAGTTTTTTAAATCCGATAATTTCAGTATTTATATTAGAAAAATATACTACAACCTTATTATATTTTATTTAAAAACAAATATAATGAGTTATTTCATTCGAGTAATACTAAAGATATCCAAATATGGCTTATATATTCTCCAAAATACGTAATCAAAATCCAGGATATGATGAAGGACACATAAAAAAGTAGGATAATATTTGGTATTTTATTAAATATTAAAATATATTTTCCGTTTAAGTCTTATGTTTATCTTTTTTTTTACAGTAAGTTAAACATTTTACCCTAACGTAAAATAATTTGATACTCACTTCCTACATTTTTGCCTTGTAATCAATGGTCAAACTCGTAGGACACGGCAAAATAGTCCTGAGCAAAATTTTGAAAACCGCCCATTTGACATAATGATGAAAGTCAAAAAATTATATATATATTGATACGATTTATTTATAACAATAACCGCGGGTAACAACGCGGCATTCAGCTAGTAAGAAATATATATATATCCTCATCTATTAGTTACAAATGTTAAAAAGTAATGATAGACAAAATTCACATTGTTACAATGCAAATAAGTTGCTTAATTAAATAGCGTACATACAGATTATAATACATGATTATTTTCTATTAAAATTTATTACAATATTTTGATTTTGAATGAGATTGAATGAACCCAATGAACTCTCTCTGAATAGTGACTCTCCCTTTCTACGGGAGTTGTCATTTTAAAAATATTGTCCAACCACTATCTTGCTTGGTATAAATATGTTTGTACTTTGTACCTACTGGCCACGAGTGCACATTTTATTTAATTCATCTTTTTAACTTTTTAAGTCCTACTATCGTAAGTCCAAAAATGTGTGTCATACTATTCATAAAAACTCGTTATTTTTCTTAGAAAATCTTTTAGGGACGATGACTTGAAGCATTGATTTATGGATATCTCAATGACTTGAAAACTCTAAATACTTAACATTGGCAGAAATAGCTGATATTATTTGATTGATTGCCATATCATTAAAGAAGAAGAAGAGTTCCAGTTATAAGAACTCGCCACAGGTAGAAAATGCCGAATAACTGCAGAGGATCAGTACGGGGAACTCGGTGGCAATTTATAACTACTAGTCTTCACCAAGTGGTTGAAATGTGGTCTTAATTCATTTGATTTTTAAGTGACAAAATTATTTAGGTTCTATTGTCAAAGACTATCATAATCATCATCATGGATTTCGCCAAGGCTACGCTACAATCACAATGTTAATTTGACAATAGATATCTATGCGTGTGAATCAAATACATGGTAGTGTGCGTGTGACGTTTTTTCATTGATTTATTATTCTAAGCATTTAAAAACTCCTCCACATAAACTTTATGTGGTCATGCTCCTCCGTACACACAATTTTCGTAAAAAGTTGTATAAAGTTTTTGCTATATAGATATATATCTAAAATTCTCGTGTCGCGGTATTTATAGTTACTCCTACGAAGCGGAATGACCGCTTCTCGTGAAATTTTGTGTGCATAATGGGTAGGTCTGAGAATCGGACAACATCCATTTTTCATACCTCTAGGACGCGAACGGAGCCGCGGGCACAGATAGTATTTGTATAAGATTCTCGTGTCAATGTTAATTTGCCATATTCCTCCGAAACGGCTTGACCGATTCTTATTAAATTTTGTGTTTATTCAGCACTTCTGAGCGTATGACTTCACTACATAGTATAAAACAAAGTCACTTTATACTACACCTGATCGGAACAGTATTCATTATTCCCTGAAAATGAAAAGAGAAAGTTAGGCTTTTCCTTGACCTAAATAAGAGGGAGGAAAAAATGTATGAAAATCCATTTCTAACGTGTTTTAGCGGGAGAGAAAGTTGTATGAATTTTCATTTCTCATGTGTTATCTGATCTATGGCGCGCGCCTGCCCAAAGAGTTTTCATACAATTTAAATATGGAATCTCCGTGCCACTGACATCCTTTTGTGAAGAATAAAAAAAAACAAAAGAAGCGTGAAATATTTATAAATATTGTCAAATTCTAAGCTAAATTGTGTCTTACATGGTGTCTTACGTTTTGAGTTTATTTTATAAATACTTTAAATGTTCCTCACAGGTGTAGTATAAAGCACTGTGTAGCATTCGGGCGAAAGTCCCATTCCTACCCCGGGAGTATTGTGGCCCTAGGCTGCGCCTTCGGGCCACAAACTGCTCCCTCGCTAGTAATCGGTTCCTTTCCTCCCTCGGTGAACAATGTACTATTCTCTGTACCTTTGTATGCTTAATCTTTAAAACTACGCAACGGATTTTTATGTTTTTTTTTTAATAGGTAGAGTGATTCAAGAGGAAGGTTTTTATGTTTAATACATGCATACTATAGTAGATAATAATTTTAGAGGTTTCTAATGTGATGTTTTTTACGCTTATATTGCAAACGCTGGCTGTACCCTACGAGATAGATCAAAATAATGTGCTACAGTATTGTACATCTTAAAAAGGCCTACAAAAAAGTCCGCGATGGTATATGTCTATCTCTTAGGGATAGATCACAATAACCATTTTTTTTCTTTTTACTAGAAATAATGGTTTATATACGAAGCGATTATAGGCAACACAGTATTAATCCTTATCCAATTAAGTACCTTAAATAAATTGTGTATTTAACATAGATTAATATGGCCCTTTACAGTATGTAATTTAAATTAATACTTTTGAAGAAATTGTAACAGATTTAAAATGCAGGAACAAAGCAATTCTGGCGGTACCGGCCCGGGTCTTTTAGTTGGCGCTGCTGTCGGTTTGTCACTATCAATTAATATTCTAAGACGGTACGAAGTTCGCCAGGTCAGCTAGTGTTACATACTCTTTGAGGTCAGCTAGTAAAATATATTTTAAACACCTAGGTAATAGAGAATGCAACGGACGCAAGTGGTGCCGCGGACATCAGATAGTATTTTATTATGAATTTATAAATATAAATTTTGTTGTTTCACAAAATAATTAAAACAGGAGTTTTTACTCTTTTGTGTGTAACCTTTGATTCAGATGCACACCAATGTCATAGTTCATTAAATTCATGAGAAAATCGTCAAACTTCGCGGGAAATCAAGTAGGTACGTAGGTAACCAAGTGCATCTTATGCGTTAATAAAAAAAAACTTGCGTTTCTGGGGGTTCACGTAATTATCACAGAGTAACCACGAGGAACATCATATTCCTGTCGATAACCCCCAATGTGGAGATTGCATCACTTGTCGATATATTATTAACGTTTACAGAACACGTTCTTCAGACTTATGATTTTCTATGGTGCATATAATATCAAATCAATCTTTATTCCTGACAAATGTACATGTGTTATGTTAGTTTATCTCAACTTAGTAGCCTTTTCTAGGCATTGCACTTTGAAGGGTATTACATTAAATGTAGTAAAAAGAGAATTCAAATAAAACAATAAGAGGACACGGTTTTAAGTTTTATTTTACTTCTAGGTCAAATTCGACGACAGCCTCGCCTTCGACTGTGCTTGAAGTCTCGGGTTGGACCAATGACATCCATGATCTACAAACAGTTGTTACAAGATTGCTTGTTTTCTATGTATTATATTGTACGAGAGCGGTTCAAATATGATCGAGATAGATGCTCTGACACGTTTATTTACTTACTATCAAAAATATTTACAATTTTTCTAGATATTTCCCCTCACTAGTTATTTGTCATTTTGTGCACCTTTCAGGAAGTTTTTTTTCCCGTATCAAAGAATTCCTTGGGGAACTCTGACAGCAATGTGCGCACAAACTCCTCTACTTCATCGTCTGTGTTGAATCTTTGACCTCCGAGGGCTTTTTTCAGTGGTCCAAATATGTAATAGGTAGTCGCAGTGTGATAAGTCCGGACTATAGGTGAGGGTTTTAGTACCCACTTCAATTTCGATATTGTATCGCGACTTGAGACGCGAGGTATTTGGGCGCACGTTATCCTGGAGAAGAATCTTACTTCGTGTTGAAATGCTCCTCCGTTTCGAGCGATAAGCGAGTTTCATATGTGTTTTCAGAAGACTTAGAGTAGTATGCAGTATTGATGGAACGTTGGGTGCGGAGTGCGCCTTCAAAATGAGTTTTTCTTACAACGGCGAATGTTATCATGCGGTTCATTCGCGACCGACCTTGAATGCTTTGGCCCATTTAAACACATCAGCCCAACTCAGACAACTACCGAACTGATTTGGCAAAAGCAGAGAAATTTCCGGTTGTTTAAAACGAATGACAATACTTTGCGCAATGGCGGTCGACACTTGCCGTTTACTCGTGCGCGTAAAACGTGCGCTCACAACGAAAACTATGCAACACCGTTCGTAAGGGACCCAATCACATAGGTACTCAAGCCACGAGCTTCAAAACATACATGCGCGCCATCTAGTGTTTGTCTCCATCATATTTGAACAACCTACGTATTTACAAATAAGATTATTATATTGAATACATTGGGAATCTAGATGTTTATGAAATGTGTTGACAATCCAATTGATACATACATAAAGTCTCACCTACATATATACATACTACACATATTTTATTAAATAGTGTCTGCTTTACTTACAGGTTTCTTTTAGAAACTACTTATAAAAACACCACTATGTTTAACACTAGCTATAGTAAATCACAAAGGGAGAGATCTATTCTTGTTTTTAGACAAATTTTCACAACACAGACCACGTCTTGTTCATGTGTGTCGTCACTCTACCTGACCTTCCCAGGGCATACCAAATTAAGTTTGCAGAGGCTCGGTCCATACAATTCTTCTAGCTCAACGGATGTCAGTTTTACGGCTAATATGGCCATACTGCCACTTCAACTAGTTAATCCGGCTGGCTACGTCGATAACCTTAGTTCTCGTCTAGATCAACTCATTTGTCACTTTTATTTCAAGTAGACCTTTTTTCAGGCACATTTGCAACGTTACATTTCTAACTTTAGTTGCTAGGTTCCAAAATGTCATAAGGAGAAGAACCGCAAGAAACGTATAATAACTAAACGTATAATTATAAATAAAGAATTACAATATTTCTTTTATAGTATTATTCATGTATGGAACAATGTATAAAAGCAAAATTAGTAACTTCCAAAAATCATCCTGACTTCAGCATGATTATTTGATAGAGAAGAAGAAATAAATTATGTTTACATAGCACAAATTAATAAACATAAAATAATGAGTTCACTCAAACGCCGAGACCTATCCATAACACGTTGAGCGACTTATGGACCCATCATACTTATGTGTCATGGCGGGTAGGTAGGAAAACTTTCCTCTTTAATCACTATAGGATCCATCTTAATACACAAAGTGAATTACAAATATTTATTTATTCTAAGTTACCTCATTTAAACAAGTTAGTATGCTGTTTATCTCACACGTCACTTTTTGTGAACGAGTTAAACACGCTTACAGCGTTACACTAAAAATACCTATCTTAGAATTATACTCAAGATACGAGACTTATAACACACAAATAAGACGAATCAATATCCATCTTTTTTTGAAAAACAAGACGAACTTCCATACAGAAATAGAGTAAGCTTGCTTCGAATACGTTTCTGTTAGAAAGTTCGATAATGCTTTATTTTAAAATTGCCAGATAATTACATATTGTATGCTTATAACAACTAAACATTAGAATTTAATAATTTTAGGACATTTCTTGACACATACAAACTGAAAATTATTCCTTTCATCACTTCTAGTACCAACATCATACAAAATATAAAAGTATAAAAATATTATACTTGAAAACATGCTTCAACAAGTACCTACCTACTATGAAACAATACTTGTCATTTTTAATAAACATACATACAATTATTTTTAAATTTAGAGGTGAATGAACATAGAACCTTATAGAAAGTACCCTCATCACTTGCAACTTTATAAGGAAAGAAAAATAAAAGCATATTCTTGAAGACTTTTTCTTATTATTTATTTTTACTTTTATTACTGGATAGATTTAAGAGTCACTAGTAGTGTTGACGGTCTTTCGGAGTCCCCTCCCTCGAGTTACGAGGGAGGGATTTGTGCCTCAGGTACTACATTCACTCGTTAGTTACAACGTAAGCATTTTTAAAACCAGCCTTACATACCAATATTATAAAATATACAGAAATATGAAAAATAAATTTAATATTTTATGTAATAGGATCTAGGTTATAAAAATACGAAACATCACAGGCCAATTTGAACAATTTAAATTGTTCTAATATTTATATTATAAATAGATACATATATATGTTATTATATATATGTATGTCAATACTAGATTCTTTTCATTCCAAGTTTCTTCAATCCATTCATCATTCTTTCACTATGTAATATTTTAAGTGCATTTTAATGACAAATTACTTAGAAAAATTGCAACAATTGACATTAACTACTAAAAACATTATGTAAATAAAATTAAAATTCTCAACAAAACATTTAATAACTTAACATAATATTTTCTAAGTAAAATTGAGCAAGGCGTTTTCCCATCCATCAGATCTTAACAATCACTTGTTAATTTAGAAGTCTACTTTAAATCAATTTAGAAGGTGCATTTTGTCAGATGAGCTTTTTTTTTATATTACCTGCCAAAATGACTAGCTAGTCATAAAACACACATTTAACAACAAAATATTTAGGTAATAATTTATAATGTTATTCATCGTCAGCCATTTTAACAGTAACCTGATTATTGAACATAAATGCTCTCAAAAGCTCTGAAAAGGAATAGTTTGAGCTCTTGCTTTAGATAGAATTCTAGTAAGACAGAGGCAAGATTAGCGATATGGCCGCCAATTGTACAAGGTCAATATATTGATTGATTCCCGTATGTAAACTATACTAACTGTTGTACGATAAAGTTTAATTTAATCCATTCTATGAGCCTATTAATCACTGAAATACTTTTTCAATTACTTTGAGCTTTACTAACATACACATAAGACTGAATATAGATTGTAGCGCAAATTTGATTTAAGTTTGATAGTTTCTACGAAATAGTACTCTGGCGAGACAGTTTCGGTATTATTCTTAAGTTTTTAAGGGTTACTGTTATAAAGTTTCTTTTAGGCGTCATCGGGTTTATTTTTGTCAACTAAACAAACTCGAAAAAATTTTGTCTTCCACTAGGACACTATTTGAAATCGATATGTTTTGAACGCAAATTAATTTTGTTATCTAAATCGATTAAAATATTATCACTATTATATCTTTTCAGATTAATAGATGCTAACCTTAAGCTACGATTGTCAAAATGCACTTGTTAAAATAATTTGAGTTGGTACAACTGGTTTCACATCACTCTCTTTAACCAACACCAACTCACTCATTCTGGAAATGCCTTGTAAAATATCACATACTGTTTGAAGTTGTAAAATAAGCACTATTCTATTCATTACACTTTCTTAAATATTACATATCCATACGTACTTATGCGTCAATGTATGTATCATCATAATAGTTTAGTGTCGTCTAGGAGCATCCGAGTCACTACTGTTCCCGGAACCTTGTTCTAACTTCTTTTTTGCTAAAAGCTCTTTTTCTTTCAAAATTTCGTGTAAATCGTTCCACATGTTTTTCTTAGGTTTAACTTTTTTATTTTTTGCTCGATCCATGTATTTATTTTCCAAGTCGGCAGCATAATTTGAAGGTTTGTACTCGTTAGATTGACTCACTTTTGTTACTTTCTGTTCCTTGGCATCAACATTCTTAGGGGATTGGCATGCTGAAGGTTCCTTTGCTTTATATGTAATAGGGCCTATGAAAACGGCTGGAGCCTTTGGCTGAACAGTTTGGTCAGCGGGTTGGTCACCAAACCATTCATTCACTTTATTTATTGAGGTTTTTATTGTAGGGTCTTGCTCAGGTTTTCGCTTCGTCACAGTGACTCGTGTGGATAAAACCGGCTCCGATTTCACGTCACTGCTAGAGCTGGTATGACTTATTGAAGTCAAACTTTTGAAGGCCGGAGACGTTGATGCCGGTAGGACGGGCTCGGACTGGGTGGCCACTGAGCTTTTTTGATTTTCATAGAAGTCAGGGGTGATCAACTTAAATGTTTCGTCTGGTGTCTGAGCAGATGGGGTGTTATTATTCTTTGAGTACAAACGTAACAATGTTGCAATTGCAACGTTCCTTTGTTTCTTCAATTCGAAACAATTGGACTTTGATGCGCAGCTAATTTGGTTTTTCAATTTTGTTTCCAAATCATCTGTGACAGTTTCAATCACTTTTTTCTCCTCAGTTGTAATCGGATCAGTAATTTCGACTTTATTAGGACTTACACTTACATCACTAGTTAAAGTACTCTTTGGTATAAATTCATTCACGTCAGGGTTTAATTTGCTAACTTTGCTTATAGCAATGCCATAGTGCGGGCGCTGTTCTATTATATCTTCTTTTTCGTCTTCTTCGTCAGACCCTTTTACCTGAAATAGAAATTACACAAATGAAAGCTTTTTGTTTATGTGTAAACAGGAACCAGTAATTTAAAGCCCTAATAAAATTTATATTTGGTAAATTTGGTGTTATTTCATTAATAACCTAATAGCTAGTTTATTTTAAATTGGACCTTTAGATCCCGAGATTAGCGCGTTCAAACACACAAACAAATGAACTTTTACTGCACGTTTGGCTTAGTGGTTTAAGCGTTCACGATGACGCTCTCCACTGCGCCATGTGTAGTGATTTCAAACCCCACGTGGTATAATATTGTGTGTTTCAGAAATTGGGGTTTCGGAGTCTGGTTGTTTTTGTGTCCGTTTCATGTTTGTAAAGTCCCCGCGACACAGAATGTATATTCCTAATGCGGGAATTGTCTTATTAAAAACAGAAAAAAAACAAAAATAACTTCAGTTTTTTTTATATCAGTATACCTAGATATTTCGTTGTAATTTAATGAGCTCGCTCAAAATCGTTCTAAAAATCATTCATCACCATAAAGTTAAAATGCCGAGGTGACAACGTTTCAAAAACACAAACAAAATCTTGATATAAATTATCAAGATTTTGTTAAGGATCATAAGTGCATTCATTCGATACGGTTTAAGTCACTTGGATGTTTCAAGTGTCAAGTGGGTAACGCAATACTTCAAGAGGATAGCTTTACGCATAAGAAATCGAGGCGATTACGGTTTAGAAAACTGTAACATAAAACCACATACTTTTACGAGGTCAAGTTTTTAAGGTTCCGTAGCCAAATGGCAAAAAACGGAACCCATATGGATTCGTCATGCCTGTCTGTCTGTCCGTGCGTATGTCACAGCCACTTTTTTCTGAAACTATAAGAACTATACTGTTAAAACTGTGAACCGCTTAAGATTTTCACACAAAAATATGATGAATAAGATGATGGCGGGGGCTGCCGCTTGTATGATCAGTTCAACTCACAACATGGCGGTCCTTTCTACTACTACTTTCTAGACTCTTGACCCTGCCCTTTACTGTACTGGTTTTGCTGCATCGATGTAAAAAAAAGACCTCTGTGGTTTGTTTCTGCTTTTATTTCCAGTGTGAGTCTTAAGGCGTGTAAATAAATATCTTCTTATTAGGAGCCCCTAATGCGTTCCTAGTGTTTCTCCCGACTGTCGAGGTCGGCCGCTGCGGGATTAGTGGGTAGACCGGGTTTCCCGGGAGTCCCACACATACCCTTCGTTTACCCCATGAAGAGTATGGTGCGAGAAACATTCTTCGCATTAAAAGAAAGGTAGATCCTAAATTTTAAGAGAAATCTCAGCAAATAACTGTCCCCAAAACGTTAGTGAAAACTAAAATATCTACCTAATACCTAAGTCTAAGTGCCCCCTCAATTTAGGAAACGTTAGTGAAATCGGCCATAACTTACAGAAATGATGATGATGATGGGTGGAGATGGCTTAAAACATTTATATATTTAAGCTTAATTCAACATTGTTTCGAAATGCCTACACGTGTAAAACGACTACTCAGTTCGATTTCGTTATAAAATTCCATTACTTATATGGGCACAGATTGCTCATCCGTTACATGGATTGCAATATACTGCTGACGACTACATATTTACACCGTGTTTAATGAATTTTAGCCGATAAACGCAAAAACATTTATTTTACCTAATAAATCAAATTGTGTATGTCAATAAAGTATAATATTTAGTTGTTTAACAGTTACTATATCTAATTCTATTTTCTGTATAAATAAAGTTTTATAATAATTGTTGTCCATCTGTTTGTTCCGGCTAATCCCTGAAACGGCTCGATTTTGACGGGTGATGATAACATAAGGAGGAGGAGATTTTTTTTTACTAGCGACACAGCAATAAACAAGAATAACACCAGTTAGTCTACTTAAAAAAAATACTCACCAGTCTTAATAAGTTTGTTATACCCTGAAGGTCTGGCGGAGTATTATCATGAAGAATATCTTTCGCCGTCGGCATAGTCTCCCCAAAATGAAGACGCATTTCTTCATCTGCAAATTAAATTAATTATAATTAATATAACACGTAATATATCTACATATACAAGACTATTAATATTCATACAATTCACTGAAAAAAATATGAAGAACATTCACAGGCTTCTGTGAATGAAATGATATTCTTCTTTTTTTGGTGAAATGGCAACCAGCGAATATCAGCTATTTCTGCCAATGTCAAGTAATTAAAGTCTTCAATTATAAAGTCTTCTAGTCTTGAAGTATTCGTCGTAATGAATTTAATGATAAAAAAATGTGGCTGAGATAAAAATGGGACCGTCTTCCGAAAAAACGAAAAAATTGGCATTCCTGATCATTTTATGACAACTCGATAAAGAGCTTTTATGACAACTCGTCATAGAGCTTTTTTTTTCTGTAGCTTTCATCTTTTTTTTGTATATTGTACAATAAAAAGTATTTACACTAATACTGGCATTTATCCTTTTTTTAACTTAATTGGAGTATGTAATATCAAAGATAAGTTAAGGTAAGATAATTTTTATGTGTGTACATACAGTTCAAGGCATATAGAATGTTACAGAGGTATATGTAAAAGTTCTTCCATGTTTGCCACATAATTCGTCGTGCAAATATTGTTAAAATATTTTAATATTAAACATTCAAATATTAAAAATTGTTACGGGTATAAATTATGCGTACATGTCAAAAAATAGAGTACATACATTAAGCAAAATGTATAAAGAAGCGAAGAAAATAATGTTTATAATAAAAAAAAAACTATTTAATATTAAACTCTTGTAAAAAAATTGTGACGCTATAATATGCTTTGTTTACCTAAAACAGTTTAATCGTTCCAACTGTTGGGTGATATAATAAGTGCAGTTCTTGTGATGTGTAAACAGAGCTTCACTTTATTACGTCTGTTCCTAGGTACTACGTCTGCCATACTCCATTTGTGGGGTATGGCAGGGGGGACACCAGAAGCCGCTGTTGCGATCCTGGTGTTCCTCCGGACTGCCGAGGTAGGCCGCCGCGGGGTTTAGTGGGTAGACCGGCTGCCCGGGAGTCTCACACACACCCTTCCTTGTCCCCCCCAAGAAGGGTATGGTGCGAAAAGCATTCACCGCGTAAAAAAAAAAGGTACTACGTCTGCCATACGGTTAAACATATTAAACAACGGGATTAGACTTAACGAACGTTAGGACTTCAAGAAAGTAAAGGTGTAGAGTCAGTATGTTGTATTTTTTAAAATACGTCAGGCAGCTGTCAGTTGGTTGTAGATTAAACATACTCCTGATGCATATTTTTTGGGCTTTGAATATAGTTTCATTATTCGTTGAGTTACCACAAAAGATTATTGCTTAGGTATCTAACAATGGGCTCCACTAGTCCATAGTACGTGGTAAGAAGTACGTCTTTATTAAGCAGTCGCGATATAGTATAAAAAGCATAAGAGCTATTACACATTCTTTGATTTAAAGAATCTAAATGAGGTTTCCAATTTAAATTTCTGTCGTACAGCTGGCAAACTCTATCCTCGTCTGACTAGTGATGTTACGTGCTGGCTCTCTTCCACTCTACCTTAAATATTTACCATCTTTAACAGCCAGCAACCCTTATTTGTGAACGAAATGTTTTCCCGAAAATCAATTCAAAATAATTTTTAACTAAAAATACTAACAGCCAAATTTTGATAGGCAACTTGGTAGATATATATTCTCCTAATTATAAATATACATAAAAAAATGTTTTTTAACAAAAAAACCTATGAGCGCACTAATCATGCAGCCGGATCTCGTACTATAAATTTCATGAGAAAAAAATTATTATCTTCGAGCGTTTACATTTTTAACCACATTGTTAACCACTATCTCTAAAACTGGTTAAGTATTGATTAGATATGCAATATCAAGAGTAACCACAATTTTATTCTTTTTTTTCACGTAACTGAAGTACATACACTACATGAGAATTATTTAATTCACAAAGAGATAATAAACATTAATTACATCTGAACGAATGACAAAAATTAAATTTAAATAACCCAGGAATTCATTCCCACTTTTCCTTAAGTTTAATTTAGTTATCAGTTAATAATATTATTTAAAAATAAAACGTCAAAAATAATCCTTTTCCCCAAAAATCTTCTGAATCAAATAAATTTAAACATTTTTAGAATTTTCGCGATAAGGCTTTTATCGTCTCATTTAAAAGGGAGCAACTTCGGGCATTTCATTCATTTTTATAAATTAATTTTTTTAAATCTGCAGAACCGATTCGCTGCCATGGAAACCACAAGAGACGTTGACCAGAAACTCCATAATGTGGTTCGGATCATCAGGGAAGAAGGTTCGAGATTCTGTAAAATGCAGCGTAAGAGCGGGAAGTCAAAGCTTTCAGAGGGGACTCTTAGGTTAATGAAGGAACGACGTGAGAACCCACCTGTCACTTCGTTGACTCTGAACCGAGAGATCAGCAAGCATGTAAGACATGACCTCCGATGCTCCAATACTCTTTTTATTGAAAGAGCGATCGAGCTGAATCGGGGGTCAAAAGTGTTCGTGCAATCTCTCGGAAGAAGCCACCTGACGAAGTTGACCACAGCAAGTGGAGTAGTCGTTACTTCCAAGCCGGCCATCCTCTCGGAAGTGGAAGGCTTCTATAGCGGTTTGTACGCTTCGCATGCATCTCGACCTGATCCCGAAAATGAGGATCCTAGAGCCAAATTAACACGCCACTACACCGAAGATCTGCCTGAAGTCAGCATTGACGAAATCGAGATGGCTCTTGGACAGCTGAAAAATGGAAAAGCCCCGGGAGAGGACGGCATTACAACAGAGTTGTTGAAAGCTGGAGGTAAGCCCGTACTGAGGGAGCTCCAAAAGCTTTTCAACGCTGTCCTGTTCGAAGGGAGAACTCCAGAGGCGTGGAGTAGAAGTGTGGTCATTTTGTTTTTCAAAAAGGGTGACAAGACCAGGTTGAAGAACTATCGACCCATTTCCCTCTTAAGCCACGTCTATAAGCTGTTTTCAAGAGTCATCACGAACCGTCTTGCGCGAAGACTCGACGAATTCCAACCACCGGAGCAGGCTGGGTTTCGGAGCGGATATGGCACCATAGACCACATCCACACAGTGCGGCAGATTATTCAAAAGACCGAAGAATATAATCAGCCCCTGTGTCTGGCATTTGTGGACTATGAGAAGGCCTTTGACTCGATCGAGATCTGGTCTGTTCTGGAGTCCCTGCAGCGTTGCCAAGTAGACTGGCGATACATCCAAGTGTTGAGATGTCTCTACGAGGCCGCCACCATGTCCGTCCAAGTACAGAATCAGCAAACAAGGTCCATACCATTGCATCGAGGAGTGAGACAAGGGGATGTTATTTCCCCGAAATTGTTCACAAATGCAATGGAGGACTTGTTCAAGACGCTGCACTGGAAAGGACGTGGCATAAACATCAATGGTGAACACATCTCTCACTTGCGATTTGCAGACGACATCGTCATCATGGCGGAGACGCTGCAGGACCTACAACAGATGCTAAATGACCTGGCTGACTCTTCTGTATGCATCGGCCTACGGATGAACTTGGACAAAACCAAGGTCATGTTCAACAAACATGTACTACCGGAACCGGTTGCGATACACGGTACCGTTCTCGAAGTTGTTCAAAAATATGTGTACCTCGGGCAGACTTTGCAGTTGGGTGGAAACAACTTCGAGGACGAGGTGAACAGGAGAATTCAGCTGGGTTGGGCGGCGTTTGGGAGGCTTATCGGGTCTTCTCATCATCGATCCCACAGTGCCTAAAGACGAAAGTCTTCAACCAGTGCGTCCTACCCGTCATGACATACGGAGCCGAAACGTGGACACTCACGGCACGGCTGGTCCACAAATTCAAAGTCACGCAGCGTGCAATGGAGAGGGCTATGCTCGGAGTTTCTCTGAGAGATCGTATTAGAAACGAGGTAATCCGGCAGAGAACTAAAGTTATCGACATAGCCCACAGGATTAGCAAGCTGAAGTGGCAATGGGCTGGCCATATTAGCCGCAGGACCGACAACCGTTGGGGTAAACGTGTTCTTGAGTGGAGACCGCGTCTCGGCAAACGTAGTGTAGGACGTCCACAGGCCAGGTGGAGTGATGATTTGCGCAAGACGGCTGGCAGGAGCTGGATGCGAGTAGCCGAGGATCGAACTAAGTGGCGTGCAATTGGAGAGGCCTATGTCCAGCAGTGGACTGCGATAGGCTGATGATGATGATTCATTTTAATATCTTGCATAATTTAAAATTAATATTAGATTCGATTTCGACTGTGGTATGTATTGACTCCAGTGCCACTTCACCATCCACAGTCGATATTCATTTACAGTGACAGAAACTGGAGTATTATCTAATAACAATGTATAAGGTTGCTAGTTGTTTCCCAGTATCAATATCTTGATTATATTGTTACAAAAAAATTCTAAAGGTATGTTTAACAACTTTAATTAGTTTTCTACCTAGAACCTGGACCCAGCTCAGGGAAGGGTCATGACCCCTGGTTACATGCCGTTATTGTCATAACATGCAATGCAGCAAAGCGAACCTAATCCAAAACAAATTAAACTAAGTTATGCCTTATTTCATCAGCTTTCTAAAAGTGAACGTTCCATCAAAATGGGTCCAGCTGTTCAAGAGATTACCCGGAACAGAGACCAAAATTTTATAAATTCCCTTTTTTAGGGTTCCGTAGCCAAATGGCAAAAAACGGAACCCTTATAGATTCGTCAAGTCTGTCTGTCTGTCCGTCTGTATGTCACAGCCACTTTTTTCCGAAACTATTAGAGCTATACTGTTGAAATTTAGTCAGCAGATGTATTCTGTGAACCGCATTAATATTTTTACACAAAAATTGAAAAAAACAATTTATTTTGGGGGTCCCCATACTTAGAACTGAAACTCAAAAAAAATACTAAAATAATACTTAATACTTAAATAGTTTGCGCGAGAGACACTTCCAAAGTGGTATAATATGTCCCCCCCCCTGTAACTTCTAAAATAAGAGTGATAAAACTAAAAAAAAATATATGACGTATTGGTTTGGTATTGGTTTGAATGAGATCTAATAAGAAGTTTTTTTTTAAATACATCAAAATTCGTAAACCGTAATTTACCGTTTATTCAATCAGTACACTTTTATTGAAACACAAACATCAAAGTTACAACGAACTACAAGAACTTTTATATGATGTTTCTTGCTTCTACGGAACCCTTCATGGAAGAGTCCGACTCACACTTTTTTGTTATAAGAACTGTATATGCTTTCAAATGCACTTCCAAAAAACTAATAATTAGATATTTCATACAAACACTAATTTTATTTACTTGTATAGATATAGCAAAAAATGTACATTCTTAGATTTATATTATTTTTGCTTTTATTAAAAGATAAATGAGAAAAAAAAACATTAGCTCAAGAACAAGGAATGAACTGTTACTACTAATATGTTCATGTCAATCACAAGTTTAAATTGTTCAATTGCAAGTTCTAAAACTTTCTTGTAGATTATAAATCTCATTATAGGATAATAGAATATTTCTTTGTGAAATTTAAAAAAATATTGTGAAATCATATCTTACTCTTGATTTTCAAAGATGTTAAGAAATTACAAAGTATATAAGTACATTACTTATTTGGTTATAGTAGGTATGATATCTTATAAGAATGTAAAATTTTCCAAAAAGTAAACTTACCTGCATCTTCAATCAATACAGGTGGTGGCTTGTCACCCTGCACAAAGTAGGTATTGTCAAGGTTACCCAATTGTCGTTTTCCTTTCGATAGCTGCTTGAGGGTGTCCTTAACCTGGTGAGCCGAAGACCATGCTGTTACTGAGCTCATATTGAACCAGTAATTGGTTTTACCCCACTTTATTGTACAAAGATTTGTGTATATACACAATTAAAAGCTAACTTTTTAAATTATATGACGATGTAACGTGGGTACTGTCAAAAATTAAAGAAGAAACTAAAATTATATGTATGTAGCCTACGACAGATGGCAACAAGGAAAGGAAGTACTCTGTATAATGGCGTAAAGCATCAACAGTTTAACACTCAACTCAACACACACAGCTGCTCAGCTCACAGCATTAACGAATGAAATGAAATGTGACATGACAATCATGACATACTGACATACGCGCTTTTCTCGAAATCAGACTGATTACTGAATGATCAATGAAGAAAGAAAGGAAAGTGTTGTCACATATAAACTGTTGATACCTTAGACAAAGAATTACTAGACTAGACAAGCCCACAGCGTTACCTCGAGCGAGTGAGATAACGATACCATTTTCCAGTGTTAGAGAAAAATAGAGATACGATTTTTTTTCCTTATCCCCGTATAGTTTAGCACATAACATATTTGCCAAACAATGTTCAAAGCGGGAATTATATCAGGAGTGAAAATAAGGTTTTTTGACGGAATAACTGTATAATTTCAAGTGTATCTAATTGTTTTTAACCCAGATACTTTAAAAACCATGGTACAGTGGTGTGCTATCGTCTGCGAAAGCCGCAGTGAACGTAAATATGAAAATATAACCTATCACACGTAAGTATAAAAATAGCGGTTTATCGGCATAATATTGTTTTTAATATTAACTACATCAATAGTTGTTTGTTAATGTGCAGAAATATTTGAAAATAACAACTGGTTTCTAACATGACATGTTTCAATTAACCAACCAAATTGCGTAGGTTGTCACAGGTATAGTTTGAAAGGGGTCTGTCCTAGGACCACTCCTGTGGAACATGGGATACGACTGGGCCCTAAGAGGGCGTCTCCCCCCCGGGCTGGGTGTAATCTGCTACGCGGATGACAACTTAGTCACGGCCCGGGGGGCAAACTTTGAGTAGGCGGCCCGCCTGGCCACCACAGGAGTGTCCATGGTGGTCGGGCGCATCAAGGCGCTGGGTCTGCGGGTGGCCCTGGATAAGACGGAGGCCCTACTCTTTCACGGGCCCCGTCGTGGTCCACCCGCCAGCGCCTCGATCGAGGTCAACTCGGTTCTCGTACCGGTCCGGGCCCTGATGAGGTACCTGGGTCTGGTCCTAGACGGAAGGTGGCTCTTCGACGAGCACTTCAAACAGCTAGCTCCAAAGTTGGTGCTAGCTCCGCCCTCGGGCGACTTTTGCCTAATTTGGGCGGGGCCAGTGTTCCCACTAGGTGGCTGTACACAGGGGTGGTCCGGTCGATGGCACTGTACGGTGCACCGGTGTGGGCGGCGGCTCTGTCCGCCCAGAATAGGGCGCGCCTCTGGCGCCCCCAGAGGATATTGGCGGTCAGAGCCATACGCGGATACCGCACGGTGTCGACCGAAGCGGCCTGCGCCTTGGCCGGAACACCCCCGTGGGATTTTGAGGCGGAAGTGCTCGCCGAAGTTTATCGACGAGTGGCTGAATTCCGGGCGGAGAGTGGGTCTCGCCCTCCGCCCGAGGACGTGTGCGAGTGGCGCGAAGCCGCTCGTCGAGCCACCTTGGCTGGATGGTCGTTCCGACTGGAGACTCCACGCGCTGGCTTCGAGGCCGTGGAGGCTCTCCAGCCGGTCATTGCCGAGTGGGCAGGGCGGCAGCGGACCCTTTCCTTCCGGCTGACGCAGGTGCTTTCCGGGCACGGTTGCTTCGGAAAGTATCCTCATAAAGGCCTCAAATATGGATACATTAGAATTAATGTATCCATATTTGAAAGAGCTGTTAATTGTTTGGAACAGGTAAAAGAAGAATTGTTTTAACCTGACAACATTAATATTTGATGTACTTTGTTTCTATCCCTTACGTCTAGTACGCTTATGTCAAGTCTATAGTATTCTTTGTTTATGGTTGAAACTATTGTTGACTTGACAGTATTGTTGGTTGACTGGATCTTTCAATGTGGCGGGGAAAATATTATTTTGAACTAGTTATCGTTTTAGAGTCTCAAATTTTGAACTGAATCTGGTTCTTGATAAAACGACAGCAAATAAGGTTACTGTGGCAACTAAAAAGGCATTCGATTCTACTTGAAAAGCGGTGCATAAAAGTTTTTAGCGATTTTCTATATCTAACCAGTTTTAGTTGTTTAAATATAATCAAACCTTCGGTGCGGCAGTCACTAATAAAATACGATAGCATAGCACATATTTAAGGTTATATGTTACGAATTGATGTTATTGCAGCTATTCTGCTACTCTTTGGATGAACCACTACTAAATTTTTTGACTGCATTTTACTTTATGGAAACGCTTCAAAATGTTTATCGGAGTTCAGTGTTTTATTTACACTAAGTTTTAAATTTTATTCTAGATCTGCGATTTACTATAATTGTGTTGTTAACAACACTGACTTCAACGTCAAGTGTCAAAACGAACAGTCAAAAGACAGAAGACAGATTGTTTACGTTCATTGATTTTTTGGATCTACCAAAATTGTTGAATAGAAATTATCATTATCATTTATTCATTAATTCATCTTACTCGAAAAAGTTAGTAGCGTATCATGTGCGACGAAAAAACTGAAGATTTACAGACAGAACTGTCTCATGCCACAGAGAATTTAAAAATTGAGGGTGAACATAAAGAAAACGGTGACACAGTAAAATCAGAAAAAGTTAAAAGTAAGAATAACACGAGAATCGGATACTTTTTTGTGTCTATGTAGTTTTAAAAGATATAATCGACTATTGTTTGGGATTTTTTTTTAATTGGTTTGCAATTTGCAATCAGCTTAAATAAGACAGAGAATTTCCAACCTCTTATCAATGTAAACAATATTATCCACCAGCTGGGTACCCTTTTTATTTAACTAACTGTTTTAAGTGTAAACGTAAATGGGTAAGAATTGAATCAGCTATTTGCTCTACCAACTTAAGTTCTTGGTAACTGAAGACAACAAGGAAACAAATACTCTTCAGGTTGCCGTGTGCCTTGCTTTGGACTCTATTATGTACATTATCTGGACTAACATCAAACGACAAATTGATAAACTTGTTCAAAGAACTCTAAATAATTCTACTCTCCTCTTACAACACCCATAGGATGAATATGAGTGTTGGCCTTCTGTATTCTTAATTTAAACTAAGTTTGAAAAGAGTGTCCATGGAGTTTCTTGTCTGTTCTTCTTCATAGGATCTACAAATTGGAACAGACAATTAGCTTCCAACTGACTACTGACTGACTACTTGACATTTCAAAAGTGCAGTTGTATTGGTTTATTTGAAATAAAAATGGTTTGATTTGATTTGCTTATCACCACACAGAAATACTGAAGTACATGTTTCTTCAAATTTACAGTTGATATTCTTCTAAAAGCAACAGGAAATGCACCAATAATGAAAAAGAAGAAATGGGCTGTAGATGCTGAGAAGCCGATTGGTTGGATAATGGAATTTGTAAAGAAGTACCTCAAATTAGAACCTGAGGAGAAACTGGTATGAATTTAATTAAGTTGATTATACATATAAATTGTTTCAACAATGGACACAATAGCTCAATAAATAAAACTGATGTATCTGTTATCATATGGTAGTACCTACTACCTCTACTGCGTTACTGTACTTATTAATTTGAGAATAGTTTAAAGGCCGCTGCATACGTGACGGGATTTTGCATGGACGTGACGAGATGGGAAGTTTTGCAAACATTGTTTCATACAAAATGTATAAGGAAATGCATACTTCAGGGAGACACGGATGGAACGGGAACGTGGCACGCACAGGACGAGCTACGAGAGTACGTCAATAGCAATTAAAGCCAATCCTTGAAATGAAAAATCCATCTTTCCTTGTTCACAACACTAGCACGTTAGATCCGAGTCACAGTCACGGTGCGTATGCATTTACATCACGTCCACGTCCCGTCCGTGTAAAATCCCATTATGTATGCAGCGGCCTTAAGGATGTTAAAAATACAAGTTTTTACATGGTAGTATACAGGATATATCGATTTTCCGAGATATTTACATAATTTGGCCTAAGAAATTACAATTTAAAAAAAAATATAAATTAGGAAATATGCTAATAGTCCAGACTACTAGTATGTTTCCTAATTTTTATTTTATAAAAATTGTAATTTCTTTTCTAATAGGTTTCAGAAGATTTAGGAAACAGACCTTTGACCTCCAGCATAGACTGTTCAATTAATAATATGTAAACATTGTTTTAATAAGCTAGATCAATATCTAACCCTATTCTTCATATAAACATTATTTAACTAATTATTTCTATGTTATTTGCCACTTTAAGTATGTAAAAAAATGAGTAAGTTTTGTTTTATAAATTAAGTTTATTTGTTACAGTTTCTGTATGTAAACCAGACATTTGCACCATCACCTGATCAAATAGTGAAGAATTTGTACGAGTGTTTCGGTACCGATGGCAAATTAGTACTGCACTATTGTAAAAGTCAAGCGTGGGGTTGATTTATAAGTCACATTGTACAGATGTAATATTAACTTGTAAATAATATCACAAACACGTTTTTATGTATGATTTAACTGTTAAATGAGGCTTTAAAGTAAGTAGACTCTAGTTACGCTTTTTATAACTGATTTTATGAAAGAATGATTATAGATCATTTTTGTTCATATCTCTGAACAATAAATGAATCATTGATACTTAAATGTTGACCCTTATTCTATTTATTTAGGTATAATTTCATATAACAACCAGAGTGGATATGCAAAATCCATAAAAGAATTTAAGTTATTAATACTTGTCCAATGTTTAATAAACTAAATGTGGGCCTTGCAACAACATCGCTCTATAGCCTGTAAAACCTGTGAGTTTGTATATTTCATATATATTTCAGCGCGAATGGGCCGGCTCTACCAGGGTCGTACTACCCTCACACAGAAAACTAAAGCATTAGTGCTGTCGTCTTTTATTCTTCTTTATCCCAATCATTCTGCATCAGGCAGGCCGGGCGAATCATACATAAACATCTTTCTAAGCCACCATATTGTGGGTCACCATCTTGCATTGTATGCACTCACTGTGAGGATGGTAGCCCCTATTCTTGGATTCTACTCCTGCTTTCCATCAGGCAGAGTAGTAACTTTGGTGGGCATAAATATATATATAAAAAGAATTATTTTTAGACATTGAAGCCTATATTATGCTTGGAGCCTTACGAAACAAATTGTAACATTTTGTAAAATGTGATATGCAATTCATAGAATATAAGTACCTATTATTTAAGTCAGTAAAACAATAAATATAATTTAAACTAGCTTTTTATATGCCTGGTTTACGATTACATTAATTTTTCCCTCACTGTACACATACATACGCTCACGTTTTTATCCCTGAAGGGGCCGACATAGGCTTTCTTATTAGTAAGACTAGCTAAGAATTTGGAATCGGCCCCCCCTTTTTTTTACCACCAGTTGGTATCCATATCCATGGCTATATCGGACTCGAACCGACTAAAACCGCACGCCGTCTCGGGTACTAACAGGAACCATGTATACCCTCGAAAGGAAGTCCCTGGAAGCTCGACGTACCTCGGGCCACCTTCTGTGTGGGAAGCCCAATATTCGCTTTTTTGTTCACAACAGGACACGCTGGCTAGCGCTCATAGATGGCTTAGAAGTTGAAGTTTTTGGTTTTCTATTTCTCTATTCTCTTGTTTCATTGGTCACGTGATCAAATATAATTTTAACAAAAAGGAACCAACTTCAAAGAAAAACTATTCCGAGTACCCAAATCGCGACAATTGTGCCTATGACATTTGAGGAGTTCCCTCGCTTTCCTTGGGATCCCATCTTCAGATCCCGATATGGTGACGATGGGACCACCTGTAAGCTACGCCCATTCCAATGCAAAAATAATTTTTGAAATCGGTTCCTAAACGACGAAATTATCGCTGAACATACATAAAAAAAAAAACTAATGAATTGAGAACCTCCTTCTTTTTTGAAGTCGGTTAAAAATATTGGTCAATGAAACAAGAGAATGGAGAAATAGAATAAAGAATAGAAAACGAAAAACGTTTGCAATGGAAGCAATTGAAGGCATGTTTGGGACTTTTGTACCGCCTTGTATTTCATGGTTGGGATGAATGTTGTATAAAGGCAGATAATTTTATCGACAATAAGTTTTTAATTTAATTTAACTTTGCGTTAAAAAGTTATCGTAATCTTTCGCATTTATCATTAGACGGTCTCAGCATTACTTGCGCCATCAATACTACCATAATTGGTACATAATTGGTTGGTGGTTGGTTCCCAACACAGCAACATTGCAGCTAATTGGGAGAATAGATGGCGCTGTTAAGCAATAAATAGTATTAACCGAGCAAAGTTCGGTCGCCCAGGTACTGTGTATAAAAAAGATAGCTATAAACAACATGTTTATTAAATTATTATCTCTTCATTTCTTGTCTCCACCACCACTCACGTACACTTTACTTGTCGTCCGTGTGGGTAGGTTATCTGTGGACAAAAATACGAGTAAATGAATAAATAATACACCAGAAATATACTGAAATGGGTTTTAGGTGTTATATCAGGAGGCTAACTGCTTTACAACAACCAGGAGAGGGTTAAGGCCTTAAGTCCCCACGCTGACCGAGTACGGGTTGGGGACTGGCAAGACATGTTGTGGCTGTGTAATCTTGACGTTGGATGGATGTAAACTATGCGGTGGTTACTCACGGTTGTTGGTGTAAAGCTACAACGAAAACCGCGGG
Organism: Phragmatobia fuliginosa; assembly: GCA_932526445.1. NCBI lineage: Eukaryota > Metazoa > Arthropoda > Insecta > Lepidoptera > Erebidae > Phragmatobia > Phragmatobia fuliginosa. Next base: position 1,599,233 of record OW052066.1, on the reverse strand, counting down.
GCGTAGCTAGTCAGAATATAATATGTCACACCTCTCATATATGGTCGCTTGGCACCAGACCGCTATTATACATGGTCGTTAAACATTTGTAAATATATGTTTTGTTTGATAACTTGTTGCCATTTGAAGGTAGGTAATATCATTATCAGAGATCGGAATTGGGTGTGTGAAAATACCTAAAGTTTGCAGTAAGTTTGCAATAATAATATGGAGCTGTTTCAACCACTGTTCTTGCAATTGAAATACCTAAATGTTTTTAATTTATTTTTTTATGCAGTGCAGGTTTAATAATTAAAAAAAAAGCCGACTTCAAAACTATGTAACGACGCGAAAATGTTCGTTTTCCTTGCATCAACCTGTAGCAAAACTTTTTAACTTAAGATACAGATCAAAAAAAGAAATTAAAACCGCATTAGCATTTTGCAGATATATTAAATTCTGTGTTTGACCGACAAAGAACAATTGGGACTAAAAGACCGAATTTTAACCGGAAAAGTACAAAACAAAAAAATATTTAGAACTGTATTAGCAGAAAATTTATTTAGAAGTGTATTAGCAGCTTGTAAATGTTTATAGTTCGGTGTTTCAAAGGTAAGGAACATGTAAAAAAAACAAAACTAAACCGGTAAAATTCAAACCCGGTTTAACTTAAGTGGTTGTAACAGCTCCATATTATGTCCCGCTGCAAACTTTAGGTATTTTCACACACCCAATTCCGATCTCTGATCATTATGCCTCTTTCATAGAAGCCCTCGTCCCAAACGGTTTTTTTGTGCTATCTTTAGCTCTTGATTAATCAAAACAGAGCTTCCATGACGGTCGGACTCGACAAGGTCCATGATTTTATCGAAAATTGGCCTTCCAGTGCGTGGTGCGTCATAAATAATAAATGAAATAAATAAATATTTTCGGACATCTTTCTTTGACATCGAAATTACCAGAACGGCATCGACAAAACCAAATTTGCGTGAATAGGCTAATAAAGTACCAGAACCATCCATATATAGTATTCACATTTTTAGCCTTGTATTTTCGCAGAAAAACTGTAAAATATAACGTATTTTCTTTTTGCTAGTTTCCATTTTTGACGCGCGCTCAAACAAAACGTAAATTTTTCAATAAGAAATCTCATGTTTCTAACGCCATTCAGTGGAACCCGATCGGTCTTATACAACGCGAGACACAGATAACTAAAGCCATCTATTGGATAGTGGACGGCAGTAGGCTGATGATATTGTAGCGACAATATGTCGTACATAATTACACGTAGTTATATAAGTCACATATTATATGATACAGTCAAAGATAAAATAAAGTAATTATACCCACGCACCAAAGGTAACACTGCGATAGGAGTTACCTTAACTCTGTTGTGTTTTCCGGTTCCTGTTCACACTAAACAGGTCAAACTTACCTGATGGTGGTTTGCAGCATTTGGTTCCAGGTTTGCTTCCTGTAGATTTCTTGCTGTCATCACTGCGAGCGGTGGGTTCACATGGACAGCAGGAGTGCACGCTACTTCTCGATGTGTCCATCGCTTCAATCTTCTCCACCTAATTTAATCAAACCAAAATAACAAATAAATCAATCTTTTTTTGAATTCAGTTAAAAATACATTTAACTGAAATTAAAAAGATGAGGTTCTTTGTCATCTAGGTATATGATATACAAAATCCATCGAGAAACACGGCTAATTCAATCGTGACTATGACTTCAGAGATCGAATTTCATACATTCATACACAGTAGGGAACTCTATTTGTTTATATAAGCAGTTTGTACAACGGCGGACTAAATGCCCAAGGCATGCTCTACCAGTCTACCCTAGGGTGGTGTAGAAATCTTGTTGGGAGGTGCACTGAGGTTACATATCAGTAAAAATTCAACTACATACATAGACATATACATATGCATACATATGTACATAAATACATACACACATATTTAGATAATATTCGTACACTTAAAACTTAATATTATGTGATGTTCAAACTATCTATAAATTAAACATAATTTATTATAGACTAGCTGACCAGGCAGACTTCGTACTGCCTCAATCGATGAATAGAAGACCTAAACTTTTGTATAAAATAAACTTAAAAGAAAGAAAAGGAATCCATTATTAATAAAAAATGCAAATCATTTTCATTCACCTTTTAAACCTTCTTTGGACTTCCACAAATGATTCAAGACCAAAATTAGCCAAATCGGTCCAGCCGTTCTCGAGTTTTATGCAATTCCTTTTTAGGGTTCCGTTGCCAAATGGCAAAAAACGGAACCCTTATAGATTCGTCATGTCTGTCTGTCTGTCCGTCCGTATGTCACAGCCACTTTTTTCCGAAACTATAAGAGCTATACTGTTGAAACTTGGTCAGTAGATGTATTCTGTGAACCGCATTAATATTTTTCCACAAAAATAGAAAAAAAACAATAAATTTTGGGGGTCCCCATACTTAGAACTAAAACTCAAAAATGTTTTTTTCATCAAAACCATATATGGATAGGTCTTCAAAAATTATATTGAGGTTTCTAATATAATTTTTTTCTAAACTGAATAGTTTGCGCGAGAGACACTTGCAAAGTGGTAAAATGTGTGTGTCCCCCCTCTAACTTCTAAAATAAAATAATGATAAAACTAAAAAAATAATATGATGTACATTAACATGCAAACTTCCAACGAAAATTGGTTTGAACGAGATCTAGTAAGTAGTTTTTTTTTAATACGTCATAAATCATAAACCGCAATTTAAAATTCTTTCAACCAAAACACTATTATTAAAACATCGATAAAAGTTACAACGAACTACAAAAACTTTTATATGATGTTACTTGCTGCTACGGAACCCTTCATGGGCGAGTCCGACTCGCACTTGGCCGCTTTTTTATATATGTATATATTATTTAATAATCAATAATAGTTAATAATTTATTATGCGTTAAATTGTCAACAGCCTTTCACAGTCCACTGCTGGACACAGGCCATTCCTTACAGCAACAACCCATAACCCACTGCTGGGCACGGGACTCCTCCCAGGAGAGAGTTAAAGCCTTACACGTCCCCACGTTGGCCGAGTGACTGGCCACTTATTAGAAGGTTTTGGCCTACTATAACTACATTGGCCAGACGGGTTAGTATTTGGTATAGGGTTTGTTCCAAGTTTTCCTTCTATTTGCAGTGATGTTTTCTGCGTAGTTTGTCTCTTTGTCGTCTCTTACGACACACACGGGATACGGTTGGCGACACTCCGTATTAATTCGCCGCCCGCGTCAACAAAAACAGCTATAAAAATGTCTTGTTTTGATATTTAGAGGTCGATTAGTCATAAAAGTGCAAAACAAAAGTTTATGCTACATATAGAGAATTGTGACTGAGCGTATCGTATTACACTGCGCTAAGAATGTGAATGCAAACTAATCAGTATTTCCGTTACACTGCATTTATTGAGTCAAGGGGCGTTGATAATGAAATGTTTCGCTTTTGTTACATTTCTGAATTGAGCCTTTTTTTCAGTTTCCCCTAGAAAGGGAACCTGTTATACGAGTTTATATCGATAGTCTCGATGATAGTGTTGGGCGTTGCGATTGCAAATCTTCATCAATTGCAACGACGAACACGCTCACTGTTGATGTGAACTCAGCTATCAGTCTGTGTGGTGATGTATTCTATTTAGAGTCTCACCATATTTATTCATTCTGTGTGTGTCGTAAGAAGCAACTACGGAAGCAAACTAAGCAGAACAACATTACTGCCGTCATGTGGCCAGCGTGGTATGTTAGGACAAAACGTTACGATGTACAGGTCCTTGTCCTGCAGTGGTCTTTTAAAGGCTGTTGATGTGACAGCTATAATATAATTAAACCGTCTCCTTACTAGCAGCCCCCAAAGGTAGGTAGCGTCAAAATTTTAAGAGACATCTGAAGATGTTTCCCAAAAATTTTTGTGAAAACGAAAATACCACTAAGGGTTACTTCTCTTAAAATGACCTCTTAATTGAGGGTACATTGGTGAAAATGACCATCAGACTTAGTTAAAACTATAAGAATAATAATTATTGTTCTCTCTCACACAATAATTATAATCGACTACTGACTCTGTTTGAGAGACTGGTATTTGTACAAGGTATTATAAGCAGTGTACAGGGGCGTAGCTACTGCCGTATCTGCCATATAAATTATACGGGCCCCCGGGACACGGGGGGCCCGTATATTGCGTAAGCGCACGCGTAAGCAAAAATAATAAAAAATTCCCAATGTTTTTAATTTCAGAAATAACAAAAGTCAAAAATTGCATTTTTACCTGCGTAAAGCGTGCGTTCAAAAGTAATTAAACACTTAGCCGAAAAAAAGGCAAGAAGAGTGTATATTTAATTTGAATTGTTATTATTGTAAAAAATTTAGACAAAGTGACAGATAATTATGATAAATAAATATTTCTTTTAATTTTTTGCAAACATTTTTTTTTCTATTGTGAGAAATCTTTACCCTTCATAAAGGCCCCCAAACAAATTTTTATACGGGGCCCCGCCGAGGCACGCTACGCCACTGGCAGTGTCCTTACCTTGCCTCTTGTCGCTGGTACATGTAGTTGTCGGTCGCCTGAAGCTTTCTGCGCAGGTCTCTCTGTGAGAGGTAATGCCAATTCTTCCTTGAGCGTGGTCTTTGGTGAACTTATTTTCTTATGTGGTGTCTGCCCTGCGGTTCGTATGTATTGCTGTAAGAAGTTTAGTTTTATTAATTCAAATAATTTGAAGTTATGGGTGTAGGTATGGGTACAATGCCGATGAATGCTCATAGTTAAGTGGTCTTAGGTGATTGGAAACAATCAGCGAGGGTAAGCAAAAACGGCTTAAAAACATCCTATGTTAAGATTACGTAGTTACAACGTGTCTTGCCAGTCCCCATCCCGCACTCGGCCAGCGTGGGGACGTATGGCCTTAATCTTCTTCTGAGAGCGAGCCCAGCAGTGGTCAGTGGGATGTTATGGGTTGTTGATGAGGGTACAATGTAGGAATCATATTGGTCATCACCCCATCGAGCTGGGTGTAGTAGGTAGGTAAGCTAATTAAATTGAATTTCGTTCTTTACCACACAGTTGACATTTCAAGTTAATAGAAGTACTCGCAACTGCACTATTTCATATTGTCTTTCAACAATGTTCTACATATTACAGATTCAAAGCAAGATTACGTACCTCTCCTGACAGGAGATCCGAGCCCAGCAGTGGGACGATAGGGGTTGTTCATGTTTAACAGAAATTGGATGCTGTTTTTTTTATATTTAAGATGCCTGATGGATAGCCTGAGTAGAATCCAGGAGTAGGGGGTCATTATCCTCATTGTGAGGGTAGGCAATACAGCATGGTGACCCAAACCATGCCCGACATGGATCTCCGTACATTGCACATGGTACCAGGATGTCATGAAGTTGTAGGCAGAGAGGGGTCAGGCAAAATGGTGTGTACATTGCACATGGTACCAGGATGATATAAAGTTGCAGGAGTGTATTCATACCTCGGGCACCTTCCACACGATGATGCTGCCGGCGGCGCAGCTGCTGACGATGTGGCGCGCGTCGGGGCTGAAGCGGGTGCACGTGACCGCGCCCGCGTGACCCAGACCCATGTGCGTGTATATGCCCTCCTGGTACTTCCACAACTGCACACAACGATCCAATCCTATATCGGCTGTCTTTGACACTCCACCGTTGGACATAGGCCTCTCATAGACTTAGGATTACTCTACTTTCTATTTGCAATGATATTAGTCGACTATTAAGACATTCACGGGATTAATAAAAGTGTTGATACTGTATTATAAATCAATACAAACACAACTGCATCAAGTTACAAACTGAACATACCAATAATACTTTTTTATAAGAACACTAGTTGACCCAGCGAACTTGATCGCAGCGCCACCTACCTGGTCCAATTGCGAATCTAAACCATTCCCAGATCCCCTTGAACACACACAAAAAATTTCATTAAAATCGGTCCAGTCGTTTGAGAGAAGTTCAGTGACATTAAAGAATTATTCATTATATTAGTATACTGAGTGTCATCCCTACTATTCATTGAGAACGTCGTATAGCTAGACTAAAAGCAAATTATGGTTGACGTTGTGTAGTAGACTAAAACCGCTTTTCTAAGCAGAGGCCATGCCAGCAGAGGCCAGCAGTGGAATATTAAAGGCAAAATATGATATAAATTAACCACAGTAGAATTTCTTAAAAAACTAATTTTTAAAGAATAAATTTGGAACACTTTCTGCCATAAAAATGTGTAAAAATAGCACAAGAATAATATATTTATAATCAGTTTAAGTTATCGAATAATATTATGTAGAACATTTACTAATATCCCTAAAGATACACAGTGATACCCAAACCCTATCTAAGCAGAGCTTGTATTATTAGCTCCAGATATCGAATAGGTAAATCTACTCGCTATATTTTTATAAACCAATACCTACATATTGTGTCTATTGTGCCATGACTGCCTTCTTGGTCTAGTGGTTAGCGTATGCGGCTGCTAATCAAAAGGTCTCGGGTTCGATTCCCGGGTCGGACCAAATGTTGGTGTGATCCGCATATATGTATTTGTTTCGGAGTCTGGGTGTTTTCTATGTATAATATTTATGTATTTACAAAAAAAGTATGTATAAGTATTTATATCAGTTGTCTAGTACCCATAGTACAAGCTCTGCTTAGTTTGGGACTAAATGGAGTTGTGTGTGAAACGTCCAAAATTATTAAAAACATTTATTATTATTACTGTTTGATGAAATTGATAGAAATCAAAATGCAGGTAAATTACTTACTTTAACCATTTGATCATTTCCACCGGTAACAAATAATTCACCGTTTTGTGTGATATGTAGTCCGTTGATGGCGCCCACTTTGCTTGCTTCCAACTACAACATTAACAGATTGTTGAAAGTAGCGATCAGAGGGTTGGGTTGCTTCATCACTTCAGTTAGAGTTCTAAAAATATGACCCAAACCCTGCACTACTCAAGTTAATGCTTAGTACACCGCACTCCACCTGCTACTTCCTTACTTAGCTTTCTCGTTTTTATTATACTATCAATTTCCCCATTTTAAAATGCCCTCTTTTCTTAGATTTGAGTTATTACGCTTGTTACGCATTTTTTTTTGTTTGTGTGTGTATAAAAAAAATCATTCTTCATCTGCATTCAAAAAAGATATTACAACAGACTCAATAAATAAAATTTAAAAAAGTATGATATGGTGGAAAGTTTAGTTTTAAAATAAACTTCTAAACTAGCAGAGTCCCGCGGTTATTGTTGTGAATCGCGAGAAACTAGTCTAAAAATAGCTTAAGTTACTAATATATCAATTTTATGCCAGTGAAAGTACCGACAATTTGGCCCAGCCGTTCCATGAATCAGCCGTACAAAATGTTTGAAAAGTGCTTTTTTGATGTATGTACTGTATATGCTTTGATTAATAGTAAAAATCTGTTCATTTGATATAAAGACACTCCAATTTTAATTTGTTGTATAGATAATAATGTATGTAAATACTCGCCTCCCTGGCGAGGTTCCCGCTGCCAGTCTCCCAGTAAGCGATGCGTCTGTCCGTGCCGCCCGTCAACAGCTGACAACCTTGCGGCTCGAAGCAAATGCACATGAACAGAGTGTTGGCATACATCACTTGACGACGAGAGAGAGAACTGAAATAATAAATAAAATAACTGTTATAGAAACAAGAAACCCAACTATTGTAAAAGCAATCAACATAAAAGAGAAAACCAAATAACACTATCTATATATTTAAACCTACCAAACTGACTCTACTCTGCCTCATGGATGAGTAGAATTCAGGAGTAAGGGTCATCATCCTCATTGTGAGTAGTAGACAATGTAGCTTGATGACCCATACCAAGGCGGCCTGGTCAGATGTTTCTGCATCATTCTCCTGGCCTCTAGAAGCTAGAATGATTTGGTCTCCGGGCTCACGTTCACCAAAGGAATACAATAGCAAGAATGCTGTCATTATAAGGATGGTCTTCTGTGTGAGTGTAGTACTACCCCGGTCGAGCTGGCCCATTCGTGCTGAAATCAGCATGTCACTACTACCTATTATAAAATTCGACTGACTATTGCATTGTTTTGTAAGCTTACTAAACACTATATGGTGCCGCATATGGTGACAAACGTAGTTTGGTAGATATTCCTTTGCCCGTAGGTAACAAAGTATTGTTTGTCCAGTCCATTGCTAGACATAGGCCTCTTTGTACAAAGAAGGTTTTCCTCTACTATACCACGTTGTCAATAAGAGTTAGTTCTTATAGCGTTGCTGTCAAGTTTTCTTCATTGCAGTGAAGTTGTACTGGGTAGTTTGCTTTCCTGGTCGGCCCTTTCGATACCCACACGAGATTATAAAATGTAGGTAGTAGAGTCACGCCGGCTCGACCGGGGCAGTACTACACTCATACAGAAGACCAACAGAAAAATGACAGCATTTGGGGTGTCGTAATTCGTTGGTGAGTGCGAGTCCAGAGGTCCAATGATGCAGAAGTACTTCAACAGGCCCCTATAGTGTGGGTCCATCAACATATTAAATTGTCTGCATTCGCAATTACTATGGTGACCTCAACTGTATTCCACTCATGCTTTCCATCAGGCGGAGTGGAGTCATTTGGCAGGCTTAGACATAAAAATTGGTCAACTGAGTGTCCAAGCCACGCATAGAGTAGGTTTCCCTAGACAATCGTAATGGCATGTGGACCTAAAATCGTGTCCAATAAATAATAAAATTGTTACTATTATTTCGTTACTACTATTGTATGTTACTACTATTATATATGTTTACTTATTATTGACATTTTCCTTTCTTCCCTGAACTCTTTAAATCGGGTGTACCTGTTATTTAATTCGAATATCTAATTACTATTCCCAAAATACGAATATATTCATATCTGGAATAGGTTATTGACCCAAATTATCAAACTGCTTTCGACTACTACTGAAACAGCTGGTAAAAAGCAAGCTCGAAGGCTGAAGAGCAACAGCTGGCTTCGTGAAGAAACATCAAATAATCAGTACAATACTTACATAAGATCCCATATTATAGCAGAGCCGTCGGTACCAGCGCTCACAGCTTCCATGTTGTTGGGAGATACCTGGATCGCAGACACGGGACTCTTGTGCTCTTTCAGTACTTTCTTCAAACTTTGACATTCTGGCCGAATGTCCCACACTCGTACCTGGTCACAAGGGGATTAAATATTGTTAAAAACATAATAAATTTGAACACAGGGTAACTTTAACTTAACCATGACTGATACTATGGATAGGTTTTGTAAATATGTAGTTATTTCAAATCAACAACCCATAATACCCTACCATTGGGCTCGGTTCTCCTATCAGGAGAGGGTTAAGACCATACCGTCTGTGGAGGAACGGGTATCGCGTTCCTCCATCAGAAAGGGAGGATCCGACCGGGAGAGGTTATCATGCCTGGCGGACCACTGCCCAACGGTTGATGTTGTGATGTTGAATATATGCTGAACGGCGCGTGAATTTCTTTATCGCGATTCAGGATTAGTAGTTACTCCGTATAGTTCGCGCTTGCCGTGTGCGTGTGTTTGGGACTGACAAGACACGTTATGACTACTTAATCTTACCGTTGGACGACTGCTATCTTATGATAACAACCGGGATGGACTGCTTAAGGTGACCTCTGCATTACGAACCTCCATAATATATCATAATATATCATGAGCGCTTCTTATATGAGTTTATCGTATTCCGCCGTAAGAGTATTCTGCATTGTATGTTCTCTAAAGAATTGTAATAAAAAGTACCTACTCTATTTACATGATAAGTACAAGTACCCAAGCGTCAAAAAGATTATCACTTTCCGCAATTTGTATTTGGGAGCTTATTCACTCAAGTGATCTACAATAGCACTTAATAAAATACCAACTTGTCGATTACTGCGATAAAAAGTAGTCCATGTTCTTTTCCAAGGTTCCATCTATCTCTATACCAAAGTTCATCAAAATCGGTTCAACGGTTTAGGCGTGAAAACGTTACAGACAGAGTTACTTTCGTATTTATGATATTACCAGCTTTCGCCCGCGGCTCCGCCCGCGTATATGTCGGTTATCGCGGTAAAAAGTAGCCTATGTCCTTCCTCAGACTCTAGACTATCTGTGTACGATATTTCATCAAAATCAGTTTAGCAGTCTAGGCGTGAAAACGTAACAGACAGACAGACAGAGTTACTTTCGCATTTATAATATTAATAGAGAAATAGAGAACTGTTTTTAGACTTTCGCGACTTTTACACATGTTTTTTTTACTGTATACGGGACATATTCACGAGATAAACAAAATTGGACGTGTCCTCACCTGTCCCTCGCAGCCACCAGAGATGAGAGTCCTGCTGTCAGTTGTCATGGCGAGTGCCGAGGTGCCCTTGTTGTGAGTGTTGTAAATGCAATAGATGAGGCGGCCAGTCAGTGGAGTAAAGGCACGAATGTTCCCGTCATTCCAACCTATGGAAAGGGGCACTCGTGAGTTAGGAATTGAAATCACATTTCATCAGTGTGTGGACCAGTGGAGTATACCAGCTAAGGTCAGCTGACCAGGTAGTTTGTAACATGTTTCAGTAGTTTTTTTTTTCCCGCCGCTTCAGCCGAGTATATGTCAGATAACGTGATAAGGAACATTTCATACAAAGTTTCAATGAAAGCTGTGTAGCGGTTTAGACGTGAAAGCGTAACTTACAGACAGATAATTACATACTTTCGAACTTATAATTTTTAATAGATAATAAGTTCGTTTACAGACAAATAAAATTGAAGTATCTATTTGTAATATCAAATTAACCGTTTTTACTAAATGTATATAAAATCTATGTTATTTACATCAAAAGCCATTTTTTGAAAATTGTCTGTCTGTTCCGGGTAATCTCTGGAACGGCTGAACCGAGTTTGGCACTTTCGTTGGCTGATAGATAGCTCATAACATAAGGATTAATTTAGGCTATTTTTAAGATTTTTTTTTAATTATAATGCAACTCACACATTAAGAATATAAATCCTGTGTCGCGGGGAACTTCACAAACATACATGAAACGGACACAAAGAACACCCAGACTCAGAACAACAATAATCACGAGTAACACCGAGGGACTCAGCTAGTGTTAAGTATGTATGTAGTATGATGTAGGCTGATGCTCTATACAAACTCACCGGTAACGATAGACTTGCCATCAGCAGAGAACAGAACGGAAGAGCATGTGAAGTTAGGCACCGCTATACGCAATAGTTCCTGGCAGGTCTCCAAGCACCACACGCGGACGTCACCAGCACCTGCCGTAGCGAACACTCCTGACATATTGCTAAAAGTGAAGAAAGAGATGTCATGAAAAGAAGATAAGGTTGACATCAGAACTCTATAAACAGCTAGTACCAAGTTTTCCTCACAGTATGGTTCCAGCTCCCTATGATGCAATGTCTGCATTTAGAATTAGTGTTGTGGGTCACACTCTTTGATCACATAAATCTCATTTTTTTTGTTATCTCTGTACTGCAATTCCATCGGACAAACAAGGCTTTTTAATGGATTTTTTTTTAAATTACGATTTATAAATAATAAATATTAATTTAAATAATAAATATTTCGGACATATTACACACAGCGTCATCTAGTCCCAAACTAAGCAAAACTTGTGTTATGGATACTAGGCAACTGATATAAATACATTTTCTTTTATAAATACATATCTATATATTGTACATAGGAAACAACCAGACTCCGAAACAAATATTTGTGGATCTCACAAATATTTGGTCCGACCCGGGAATCGAACCCGAGACCTCACGATCAGCAGCCGCATACGCTAACCACTAGACCAACAAGGCAGTCCAATTATCGGATAAGTGAGTAGTGAAATCAGAATTGTTTGTTTTTGGAAATCCAACCTTATCTAAGTATGTATGATGCTCGCGTGAAGTACTGGAAATTGAATAATACTATTCAACTATCATGACGAGGTTATGTATTATATCTTTTTAAAACAAGCTTTTTCCTATGGCATCCGCCCGCCTATATGTCTATGTGTCGGTGATACTTTCAATTTTAATATCTCGATTATTTGTCAATCGATTAAAATTAAACACTGAATAATGTCGATAACTGAAGTTTACACTAATATACAAGGTATTCAAAACGACTAAGCATGTTCTGAGACTAGCGGGCACAAACACACAGATAAAATTGTAGAATCTGTTGTGTTGAATTCTGTTACTTTAATAAAGACCCTTTTTTTAGTTTTCTTTTTTTTATATATGTATAGAAAAGTATAACAAATAAAATCTTACTGAGGAAAAGCAATGTCATTGATGGCACACCGATGACAGGTCACAACTAATATGGGTGAGAAGGTGGCCACGTTAATGGCGTAGATCTCACTAGTTCTCGTGCCGACCAGGAGCATGCGATTTTTGCCCTGATGCGCTGGAGACTCCATCAGCTCCAGAGACGTGATAGCACCATCAAGTTTTGTAGACTTCAACTGGAGTAATGAATTTTTGTAAGTCACACATCGAAGCTCTACTATCTTAGTAGAGCTTCGCTGATTTCACTGGGAATAGGAGGACTTGACCAGGGCGGTATTACCCTCTGACAGAAGACCACAAAGACCAACCATGAAGTGCTTTCCATCATGCTGAGTACAGACATTTTTGCAGGCTTAAATATCATCATCATCATCAGCCTATCGCAGTCCACTGCTGGAAATAGGCCTATCCAATTGCACGCCACTTAGTTCGATCCTCGGCTAGTCGCATTCAGCTCCTACCAGCCGTCTTGCGTAAATCATCACTTCACCTGGCCTGTGGACGTCCTACACTACGTTTGCCGAGACGCGGTCTCCACTCAAGAACACGTTGTTTGGGTGAACCCCAACGGTTGTCGGTTCTGCGGCTAATATGGACAGCCCAAAATGCTAAAATAAACTCGTAAAAAAGAAATTTGATTGCCAACAAGAAGCATTTCTTACATGCTAGTTTTACAGTGAATAAAATTCTCTATCCAGTGCTTCCTCAATTATAGTAGACATAAAAAAAAACCATCATCATTAGATATCATCAGCATATCACCGTCCAATGCTGGGCATGTTTAAAAAAAAATTATAGTTAACTTACAGCTTTATAGTTGGGCTGATTTGGGGAGAGTAGTTTCCCTTTAGGAAAGGATCCCTTCCAGTTGATCTCGTCTAGAACATCAATGGTGCCATCACCCGCGCCCACCACCAGGCAACCATCATCCATTATTATTATCGTTTCTATTCCTGGAATGTCAATGGCGCAGTGTTATTCCTGAAATAACTGAATATCTCCTCGGACTGACGATCAAGAGGTCTCGGGTTCTGACGGAACAGTGTTATTTAGTTTTTCTGATTATGAACAACCGCTTGAAGTTTGAGAATTGGGGTCTTAAACTCTGTGTCCATCCTGCACCTGATCTCTCCCGGGTTAATAAATAAAAAAACAGTTCACGTCTTCGTTTATTTAGGTATGTTTAAATAAATCATTTTAAATTTAGGAGTCAATTATATACCAAGTGGCAATTTTCAAGTCATCTGCAGTATCTATCCAGTAACAAAAGTCACAACCAACCTTGTGAGTAACAGACTGATTCAGGTCTTTTGTTCTTCTTCCAGGGTCCACACTTCGCAAAGCACCCTATCAGCGTTGGTTTGTAGGGCGCGACAGACGCCTTCGGGTCCGATGGGTAGTTGATTGAGAACTTTATCATATCACCCGTTCTGAATGTAAGGGAGACAGTTTTTATTCCTATATCTAAATTATCTTATTTGCAAAACCAACGGTAGCTGACCTATATTTAAGTAGTACAGTTTTCAAAGTTAAAAAATAACTGACCAGTGCAAATTTTAAGAACAGCAGATTTCTTTTGAACAAAAGATACTCTGTCTTCCAAAACGAAAAGGGTCCAATTCGATAAAATAATTTATAGTCTCGAATGTCGGCATTTGGTGGAATTTATTTAAATACATTCTTGAAAATGAACACACTTGTACCGGCATTTCTGTTGATGAAATAGTGGAATCGAAGTACCAGTGAATTTATATTCAAGAATGTACTAAGTACTTAAGTTATGAAGATGTACCAAACGAACAAAGAAGCAAACACATTTCTTGTCACTGAAGCGGTGGTACTTAAAGCATCTCTTTAGTTGCAAATGCTTAAGGGTGCTGGTAATCACTTAATACCGGGCCACCATTTGTTTCTTTGTCCCATTTACCATAAAAAAATTCAGCGTAATCGAATATCCCGTAAAGATTGAATCATTGATTGGTATTAAACTGAAGGTAAACATGTACAGTCGCATGCTCACGTGGTACCAGCAATGCCGTAGGTATCGTCGCTGGAGATAGCAATACAGCGGACGCAGCGTCTCAACTTGCCCAATGTCACATCCACCACGTCCAAGTTCTTGCTACCGGTACTGATGTTCCACACTCGAAGATTGGCTGAGAAGTATAAAAGCAAAAGTATTGAGCAACATCGAGACTAACCCTATAGAAAATTGGTGCCTACATGGTGCCTAGAATTACATCGATAGGGTGAGAAAACAGCTCAAGTAATTTAAATACCAAGTTTTATTTTACAACGAAGTGCTCATAGCCAAGGGGCCTTAGGTGATTGCAATGGAAACAATCACCGAGGATGAGCAACCTTTAAGCAACGACGGTGCGGTGAATATCTAAAATGGGTAACTGCATAAATAAAGCGAGATATATTATGAGTGTTTCCATGATTCAGAGATCATCTGAGCAGTCGGTCGCGGTTGCTATCATAACAGTAGTCAAGCTTCGTAAGAGGCCTTCGGGCAGCTTAATAACATCCAACGTAAAGATTTACGTAGCTGCCCGTGTCTTGTCGGTCCCCAACTCGGCCAGCGTGTGTACGACGACGAAAAATGGGCCTTAGCCTTGCCCAGAGCCGAGCAGTGGGAAGTTATGGGTTTTTGATGGAGCTATATTTCAGCTGTAGAACACTAATTTCCTGTTTGTCAGTATAGTACGGCATAAATACCTAAACAAGCTTTATAAGTCGAAAAAAAATGGCTAAATGACGGTAGCCATTTACAGAATGCTACAATGTATGTCGCTATGACGTACTTGGTCGGTTCTTGTGTGAATATACTTACAATCACCACCAGTGACAAAAGAATTTCCTCTTTGCGTTAGCGGAGCCAAGGTCATAGCGTCTCCCGTAGTTAATTTGGCTGCTGACATGGTACCAGTAGCTGACCCTGCGACGCAATCCCACAGTACCACGCATCCATCATCTCGTCCACCAAGGGATATCATGTAACGCTCATCTGATGTGAAAGTCAGAGCTTCTACTCGCACCTGAAATTTGCAAAGTTTCCTACTTTTTTTGAAAGACTTACCTAATGATACCCCACGCGATGGGGTAGACGCGAGAAAAGAAAATCATCCCCACTTTACATGTAGGACATTTTCATGCAAATTTTCATCATTCTAGCACCAACCGTTTGGGCGGTAATTCGAGGACGGACGGACGGACACGGCGAATTTATAAGGGTTCCGAGTCATACGGAACCCTAAAAAGCCAGATAGTTGGATGGTACCTTCCACTAGGTAGTACACCTATTTAAGAAATATGTATTACATTGCTTTACCTAAACAATTTAATTTGTAGTTAGCTACCTTATGCAGTTCATGGCTTCCAATCAGCGTCTTCTTCTTGAAGTCCCAAACTTTTGCTGATGCCTTAAACCCAATATGATTGATCTGGCCCGAACCTACAAAGGTTCCCTTTGGCGACAAGGCTATCGTAGACACACTATTGGTATGGCCACTGAGAAAGTACATTTTCTTTGATTTCCATTCCTGGATGCAAACTTTATTGCCCATTGGATATACAATGTGCTCGCTATCTGGATGTACTTTCAAACCTTTGAGAGCTGATCCTGTTTTTGTTGAATATATAAGAAAGTTATGTATATTATTTTCATTAATATTTTAGTAAAATTAAATGCTACCGAGATATTTAAATGTTTGTCGAAAGAAGCCAAAGACATTTGCTGAAAGATAATATAGCTGCACTATATTATATTTAATATTTAACTATGTTTTGTTATTAACGCAATGGTTTAGCAAGCTAAAGAGCCTATAATACTCGGCAAGTCGAAGAAGAAAATGGTAGGGGTAATACAAGTAGTGTTATAACGCGTCATGTCAGCTTGAATGAAACCTAAGTTCATCTAATTAAACAAAGTATTAACAAGCCCTAGGATACCCAAGTACCCATCTCAAAGCCTTCGCAGAATCTCAGGATGTTCCCCTGACACCTTAAAGCAAACTGATATTCAACTGTTTGATTTTTTGAGTCAACAGCGAGAAATGCTTTATAAAAATCAATAATACACAGGCGTTTACAGGACTCCTTCTTATTATACCAATGGGTGACTATAATAGTTAGAATCAATTAATATAGCGATTTATACTTCTTCGTATACAACTTTTAAAAAGTTTGTTTTGACTTAGTGGCCAACTTTCATAGTGTGTAGTTATAAAATCTTACCATCGAACCCAATAATAGCGTATGATTCTAAATTCTTCACTTCACCCATTTCAGTGTTGTTTATAATTATCTAAAGCATGTACTGATTTTTAATAAAATATTAAAATACTTAGTTACAAAAATATATATTTGGTCAGTTCACAAGACTTGAATGTTTGCTGACGGTTGCTTCGCAACACATAAATAGTAGACAGTTGCCATGGCGCCAGCAACAGTTGCTTTATTTTTGTTTTTTTTTTATGAAGGTACTTAGGTACAAATACAATATATTTTTAGACAAAGATGAATTCTTGGTTTAGATCTATGCTGTACATAGCAGTACTGTAGGAACGGGTGTCACTGTGTCATGTCATGTCCCTTCAATATAAGAGGAGGAGCCTCCGATCCGACAGTCAGATGTGCGGTCAAAGAGTATGTAACACTACGTATATATGTGCGGTCATCATCATCAAACACGGGTTTCCTCAGGTTTGTACACGTATCTATACCATAAAGCTGAATAATAATAGTTTTTTTAGTTGAACGCGATAATCTTAGGAACTACTGCACCTACCTACCGATTTGAAAAAAAAAATATAGCCCCGTTATCGAGAAAGGTAGGAAGGACTCTATATTATTATGCTGTGACCAAAAGCAGTATCACTGAAAAATGTTTCAAAAACAAGTGAAAATTATTCCTTTATTTAGAGAACTTGTATCTATTACGTGCGCAGGTAGTTACGAATGTAAAAGTAATGAGTGAAAGAATTGTTTCCCTTCAAAAGTTTAAAGTAGTATCCAGCTCCAGTTATTTATTTATTTCAAAATCCTCATCATCAGCCTATTGCAGTCCACTGCTGGACACAGGCCTCTCCAATTGTACGCCACTTAGTTCGATCGTCCTTTTATATATTTAGGCCAGCCAAATTGACTACTCTGCTAGTCTAGTCCACAGTGCTGTTTTTACACATTTGCCGCCCCAAAGCTTTAAAATTTTTGCCGCCCCTACTGACTTCTGAAATTAGGAACACTGTTCACAATAAAGTCAATTCCCTTTTTCAGGAAATAATCTAGTTACTAAATTCTTTTTAAAACTTTTTTATCGTCGACACAGTATTTATATTCCAAATTTAAAAATGGTCTTTGAAAAAAAGCTTACTTTTTTTCTGTACCATATATTTTTGAGCCAGTCGGCCGCCCCCCTAATTTTGCCGCCCCAAGCTTCAGCTTTTTCAGCTTCTATGGTAAATCCGGCCCTGCTAGTCCATCAAGCATGTATAATATAATACAGAATGGTGATGCGTCAGGTATACTATCTGCGGTCTCTATTAACACCAGGCACAGGTCACGCTGTCCCAACGCATTTATCATTCAAGTTTATAAGAGTAACACCTCTTTCTTCAACCCTATCGTGAGGATGTGCCGTACATACAACGAATTGAACCGAGCCTCGGATATATTTAATGGTAGATTTTCCCGGTACAAGAGGGTCGTCACAAAATTAATTTCACATTGTTCGTAGTGTGTCATCATCATCATCAGCCTATCGCAGTACACTGCTGGACGTAGGCCTCTCCCATTGCACACCACTCTGATCGATTTTGGGCTTCTCGTATCCAGCTCTTGCCAGCCATCTTACGCAGGTCGTCACTCCACCTCGCCTGTGGGCGTCCTACACTACGTTTACCGAGACGCGGTCTCCACTCCAGAACCCTTCTACCCCAACGTTCTGGGGCTAATATGGCCAGTAATGTGTAATATCTTTTATTTGAGACTAAACTTCATCTTTCTCTTTCTAGTTTTACAAAAAAAAAAACTAATTTTTATTTTATGTTTTATCTTTAATCATGTTCTGTATGCTAAATTTTGGATCACTGTAGAAGAAGAATCCTTGTAAGAAGAATCCTAGAGTACCACAATACTTCTTGAAGATGCAGCATGGCGATCTACACTATGTCAGTCAGAAGTTGCTTCTGCATCATTAGACCTCCGGACTGCAGCCTTTCATCATCAACAGTATACTGCTGGACATAGACCTCTCCTTAGAAAGGAGGTTTTATCCTACTATACCACGCTGGTCAGACGGATTTGGTATAGGGTTGGTTTCAAGTTTTCCTTCTCTTTGCATTGATGTTGTCTTGCGTAGTTTATCACTTAGTCGCCTTTTATGAAACCCGCGGGATGAATAGGGGTGGTGACACTCTGTATTCTTAATTCGTCACCACACGGCAATTTATCGTAATTCATTGGAAACGCACGAAAACTATCATTTTCAGTCCAAATTACATCATTAGCCTTTCACAGTCCAGTGCGTGACATAGGCGTTGGAAAAGAAATATTGACCAGGGTTTATAAAAACAAATAGATACGTACTTGATTTGTATTTCAGTAATTTACAAACAATTATAATCAAAGTATTACAAGACTAGGCCGTATACCCCAAGTTACATAATATTAATTTAAGAATCATAAAAACTATTACATACATACTAATACTAGCTAAGTCAGGCGGTGTTACCCACAGTTGATATTCTAAATTGCGAGTAATGCTGCGGAGTGCAGCTAGTAAAAAAAATTTATACTAATTTGCTACTAGAGGCCGTTCAATAATCACGTGATCTTTTTTTTTGGCACTTTTAACCCCCCTCCGCCTTAGTGATACGTGGTGACGTGTATTTTTTGGTACCTACAAATAATTTTTATCTATTTATTTACCACTTTTTGAATTACCATCTCAGATTATACATCTAGTGTAGTTGAATAGTCAGGCAACATTAAAAATAAGATCACTTCCGTCCCAGACATTTTCTGCGCACTGACTTTGCCTTTTCGTCAATCAGCTCCTTGGATACTTCAGCTAGGCGTTTAACTTCATTTGACATGTACTGTTTTAGTATTGAGAGGAATTCGGACAACTGCAATGGAATAAAATATTTAATACATAGTTACATAATACAATTAACAAATCAATGACAAGAATCTTAGTAAAAAAAACTATTACTCGAATATGTAAAATGTTTTATAAAATTTACTAGTTGACCCAGCGAACTTCATACCGCCCAACTTTAAAATTCCAGAACTTGATCGCAGCGCCACCTACCGGGTCCAATTGTGAATCTAAACCATTCCCAGATCCCCTTGAACACACACAAAAAATTTCATCAAAATCGGTCCAGTCGTTTGAGAGAAGTTCAGTGACATACACACTCACACAAGAATTATATATATAAAGATATAACCAGCGCTCATAGCTGAGTAGCCTTGGGTGATTGGGTGACCGTTTGTGGCATGATATGTTGAGCATTTCCATCATTTGGAGGTTACGTTTAGCAGTTGGTCCCGGCTGGTACCTTAAGATAACAGTCGTGAAGCTTAGTTTGGGGCCTTCGGGCAGCTAAAAAAGATCCAATGGCCCGTCCCCGATCCGCAGTCAGCCAGCGTGGGGGCTTGTGGCCTTAACCCTCTCCTGAGAGGAGACCCTGCTGCATACGCAAACCACTAGACCAACAGTGTCCAGTGTACTGTATATAATTTCTTATGCATCTAATGAAAAGATGTTAATTTGAAGTTACAAACAGACAAACTAATATTATAGCAGATTTATTGATAGAATACTTATTTACTAAGATTAAATACATACATGTTCTGAACAAATCTTTGCAGCTCATATAAATATTTGGTATGACTCAGGAATCGAACCTTTGGACAGCAATAGTATAATACACTATCAGTCATATCGTAGTACATACTGGTCTATTATTAGATCAAAAGTTATATCTTCATCAATAGAGTTTTCTACTTCACATAGGTATTTCCTAAGAAAGGAAGTCTTATGAAAGAAAAAAAGGTTTCTAGTTCATTTGGTCTATAAATTATTATTTACGTTTACAACACTTAAGTTCTAAATTTAAATATACAAAACGAAAACTTACTAAAAGCTCATCTTCCTTTTTACCTAACTGTACAAATGCACATTTGGAAGCATGGCTTTTATGTTCCGCCCAAGGATCATCACCAGCTTCCCACCCATCTAATTCTTTACCACAAAGAAAACATTTCGCAGTATCGGCATCCTGAAGACCAGTTGCTATTGAATAAAATCCAGCTTCTGCCATGTTACGGACATTGCATGTGTTATTATCACTAAACGGCCAATTTTTAAAAGTCTTTACTCTCTCTTCCACTAAGAACAAATCACGAATCTCTAGTTTTTGAATAACCATTGTTGTTTATGATTAGATCACTAGAAAATAAATAAAATTAGTACAGAAAGCAGTCAGTAAGGAGACAGACAACAACAAAAGCGGTTAGCGGTTTGTTTGAATTTTTGAAATTTAAAATAGCGATGGTGAATTGTCAAATTATGACATTATCGATTGTTAAAGGACTAGAAAACTATCGATTTTACAACTAGTCGATAGAATTGATTGGTTTAACCAAATGATTGTAAAGTTACTATAAACACATTGTTACATCGTGCGTCAAGTTAACAGGAATAATTTCTTTACAAGGCAAAACTTACTAACTAGCTGCCACTTGTGAGCACACTGAAATTTTGTGTATCATATTCGTTTTAACTCGTCTAACCTGACAAGTTGTATCAAAGTATTGGGAGCTTCTATAAATAAACTATCTATTTGCTTATATTTGAGCTTATTTATTTATTTATACCTAAGCAGTGAGAATTTAAAAATAATTTATTTAAACAATATTTTAATTCTGCACGTAAAATCATCGAAACTGCATGTACCTGATTCCTCCCTTGTCGTGTTGGGTAGCCGTTACATGGAGTTATGAGAGTAAGGGAATAGGGAGTGCATCTGTTTTTATCCCATACACTTGTGTACTATACTAAATCCTGCTTAGTTAGCCAGTCACCGTTGAGATGAACGTTGTGACCGAAATGGGTTAGAAGAACATCATAGTTTAATTCAGATAAGTGTTTTACATAACAAATTAAAACTAAAATAAATATTATAGGTTTACTATAGAAACTATATTATATAGTTACTGAATTACTTGAAATTGCATTCAGCAAGACTTGTGTCACTGAAAGTCGGAACTAAATTGAAAATAATAATGACTTAGAGTTATTCGACTCGAATATACAACTCGCAACCACAGAGCACATCTTTCAAATTCAATTCACACATGATTCAGATGTGTTTAGTTATATCCGTCTGACAGAAGTTAAGGTTCGTGGTTCTTGAACGGTGGCTTGAATGTGGCTAAATCATTATTTGGTTACTAGAAGGATACTTTCAAGAAATGATAAACTTTGATGAATAGAATTCATATTTCAGAATTTTAATTCAGTATTATAATTTACAGATACATGTTTTTGCTTCTAGAACTATCAACGGAATAATATATTTCACTACACAATTTTCTAATTTAAAATAAATATCGTTCTTAAAAAATAATTCAAACTTTATAAAAACCTGCCAGTAACCTAATACAAAAAGGTTACTTATCTGAGATTAATAATCAACACACCCCCTTAATCTCAGATAAGTACCGAAAAACATTTTCACACATTCTTACACATTTTTACTTCCACAACTACAAACACCTATATCCTGACAACAACAATTTAGAAATTATAACAACAAACTCCAACAACAGCAGCTCCAATAACCACTTCAACAACTCAAACACCAACAACTCCAACAAAACTACAACACCAACTCCAACAAAACTACAACACCAACTCCAACAAAACTACAACACCAACTCCAACAAAACTACAACACCAACTCTAACAAAACTACAACACCAACTCCAATAACTCCTACAACACCAACTCCAATAACTCCTACAACACCAACTCCAATAACTCCTACAACAATAACTCCAATAACTCCTACAACAATAACTCCAATAACTCCTACAACAATAACTCCAATAACTCCTACAACAATAACTCCAATAACTCCTACAACAATAACTCCAATAACTCCTACAACAATAACTCCAATAACTCCTACAACAATAACTCCAATAACTCCTACAACAATAACTCCAATAACTCCTACAACAATAACTCCAATAACTCCTACAACAATAACTCCAATAACTCCTACAACAATAACTCCAATAACTCCTACAACAATAACTCCAATAACTCCTACAACAATAACTCTAACACCAACTCCGACATCAGCTCCAACACCTACTCCAACAACAGCTCCAACAAACAGCTCCACTAAACAGCTCCACTAAACAGCTCCACTAAACAGCTCCACTAAACAGCTCCACTAAACAGCTCCACTAAACAGCTCCACTAAACAGCTCCACTAAACAGCTCCACTAAACAGCTCCACTAAACAGCTCCACTAAACAGCTCCACTAAACAGCTCCACTAAACAGCTCCACTAAACAGCTCCACTAAACAGCTCCACTAAACAGCTCCACTAAACAGCTCCACTAAACAGCTCCACTAAACAGCTCCACTAAACAGCTCCACTAAACAGCTCCACTAAACAGCTCCACTAAACAGCTCCACTAAACAGCTCCACTAAACAGCTCCACTAAACAGCTCCACTAAACAGCTCCACTAAACAGCTCCACTAAACAGCTCCACTAAACAGCTCCAACAACAGCTTCAACACCAGCTTCAAATCAAATCAACCATTTATAACATTAACATTCATCATATCATCTCAACTCTTTCAACAAACAAACCAAAAGTTTTAATAATAACCAACCACAATTAAAATTATTAAACACCAATCAAAACCATGACATTCTCTTTCAACAGATTTACCTTTTATGATTATAACAACCTTTTATAATCTCCAACCACAATTTAGAAATTATTAAACACCAAACAGTATACTCTTTCAGCTGAAACCAAAACCTTTTAATATAACAAACCTTAAAATACAGAAAAAACAAATACACTATAAAGGAAAAAATTAAATGTCAAAAATTCTGTCAAAAAATTATGTGAAAAATTTATCTAAAATATTCCGTTATTTTTTTAAATTAATTGAATAACAAAATTAAATTATTTTTCCCTTTACAACAATTTCACACACACGCTTCCACTGCGCGACTCTGTTATTATCTCTCACCCCCTTAAACTAGCATACTTACACAAATATTTAGAATAAAAATACCTAAAAAGACCTAATGACATACATATATATTATGACGAGAGAATAACACCAACTAACTTAATCTTCATCACCTCCATCAACACCATCGTGACCTCCATCATCACTTATCTTTATCTCCATCATGACCTTCAACAACATCACAGTCTACATCTCATCTTCATCTCCTCCACCATTACCTCCACCATCACTATCGTGACATCCATCATCATCACTTCTACAACTTCATGATCACCTCCATCATGATCATTAAAAAAAACACCAACAAACTCTGTCTCCTCATTTCTCATCAGCTTCACGAAAAACATCCTCTTGGTCTCATCAGCTTTACCAAAACCTTCAATAACCTCCATCATCCTCATGTCACGTTTTCTAATTGTTTTTTTAAAATAATTCGTCCTTTCTTTTCTATATCTTCAATAAAAATTTTCATTTCATTACTCACATTACTTCACTTTGTTCATTTTTCAATTTCGTAATTTCATTTTACAATTTTCTTCCGGGGGCTTTTCACTTTTCTACATCCTCAATAAAAATTCTTTTTCCTGGTATCATGCTGATATCTTGCTGGGCCCATAACCTCTTGAACGGTGGCTTGAATGTGGCTAAATCATTATTTGGTTACTAAAAGGATACTTCAAGAAATGATAAACTTTGATGAATAGAATCCATATTTCAGAATTTTAATTCAGTATTATAATTTACAGATACATGTTTTTGCTTCTAGAACTATCAACGGAATAATATATTTCACTACACAATTTTCTAATTTAAAATAAATATCGTTCTTAAAAAATAATTCAAACTTTATAAAAACCTGCCAGTAACCTAATACAAAAAGGTTACTTATCTGAGATTAATAATCAACAGTGGTGCGGTCGGTGCAACAGACAAATGCACAACGTACCGCACCACCCAGCATACAGAGTATAAAGTTTATTCTTTTTGGTATTACTGGCCAGCTATAAGTAACACTAATTATATTCGATTTTCTGAGTTACGGTATACAATACACATGAAATTACGTCCAGTCTGGAACGCACCAAGTAGTGCACACCAGATCATATTTAAAAGACTGTTAATGATTTTAGCTTCACTGTCATAGGTTTTTGATTTTTAGTCCTATTCCTGTAAGTAACCGTCTTTTTCAAGTAATACGTAGTTCAAAATAATAATAAGAAAGATGGAAATCAGAAAAAAATACTTTTGAGTATTATACAGTCTTTTCGGTCTTTTCCGAAGTACTCTAGACAAAACATAACTGTTGGCAACATTCAGGGAGAAAATTTCTAATGTTAGTAATGTTCATTTATTGAAATGTCCTTTTCTTTTGGTAGTAATTATTAATTAAATACAATGTATTTCATGACTTAAGTATTTAATTATATAAGAATGATATGTTTTAGTCGATAAATGTAATCTATTTGAAAAATTCGTACTCGATCCTAAACTAGAAAATCAAAATTACTTGACTCGATAGAGTGTCTTCGATGTGTCAGATGTGTCTCTATCCATTCACTATCCTACTGCTGTGAATGTGAAATACCTACCTGTCTTCATTTCATTCAATATTCCATTCCACAATTTTCACATTCGTTGTTTTAGCACATGTGATTTATGAATTTTTATGAAAGTCGTATTAATTTTAAACGAAGTACATTTTTTTATTACTGAAAGACACAAATTTTGTCGTTTTGTAAAGTAACGATATTAGTACTCTGTTATTAATAATTTAATTATAAAGCGGTCAGTGACAGAGACGAAACCAAGTGCCTAACAATTTACAACCTTTTGTTGTTTCCAATATTTATCGTTCTTCATTTGTTATCGGTTGGTGTTTAGTGACTTTCCGCGAGTTTTGCGATGGTCCGAGCTGTTTTCTAGCATTGTCCAGTCGCGTAAAATATTTTGGTAAGTAAAAGAATTTTATTACGAGAACATTATAAATGTGGACACATTTTGATAATAGTTTTCTCACATTTAATAGCACAATATATTTAGCATTATTTTACTACAACTAGTAGTTTCGAAATAACTAAAGTAATCCTTAAATATGTATCTACAAAAGTTAAATTTTGGCGATCATATTGTTACTTTCCTACTTCGTGACAAATAGATTCCAATATGGTCCTTGAAAGTGTTACGAAACTATTTAAATTGTTCCAGTAGCCAAAGTAACTAGTATACTGCTCCTTCCATTGTGTAGGAATCACATTATAACCATAAATCAATAGACTGTAAATGTCATCAAACCTTATAAAATGATTGACAAATACGAAAAAAATGTAGTAGTTATGGTTTTCAATCTTTAGTTCTTTTTTAGGTTTTTGGCAAAGATAGCCCTTATAAGTCTAAAATTTGTTATTAAGTCAATTGCTAGTTGCATAAATACTTCATAATCAATCAAACACTTTATCACCACAACAATATGGTTAGAAATGAAAGGCTTTTCCTTTAGTAATGGTGGTTTACTTTGTGATCTATAAGTAAAGTAAAAAAACTATAAGTTGTGCGTTTTTTAAAACAACTGTTTGTTAAATACCCAAAATATATGTAAATGTTTAAAATACCTACAACTTCTCAAACTGATGATTAATGCTGGTAATAAATAATC
Organism: Phragmatobia fuliginosa; assembly: GCA_932526445.1. Classification (NCBI taxonomy): domain Eukaryota; kingdom Metazoa; phylum Arthropoda; class Insecta; order Lepidoptera; family Erebidae; genus Phragmatobia; species Phragmatobia fuliginosa. The sequence continues at coordinate 1,572,912 of OW052066.1, read as the reverse complement.
AATTATAAACAAACTAATAAGTAACTGCAAAAGTGGAAATAAATAATATCAGGCCACAAAATGAATATTGTTTATTAATATATATAGCAAAAATCAGTAAGACTTCTGAAAAAAAGGAACTAAATATGACTGATACCATGTGCTACCAATAACAATAATGACATAGATTAAAGCTATAATAGGAGAGACCTCGAGAAAAAGTATCTCTCTTGAAAATCCATTAATAATAAAACGTGTAACAAAACTGTTCACAGTTAAATTTAACAATTGTTTTAATTTTATTTTTTCACCTCCTGTATATTTGTAACTGTTTTTTGTAAGTGTGATTCTCACTCTGACTCAGAGAGTGACTCTCTATTAGCATTCTAAGGGCATACTTTGTCATAGAACATACCTATATTATCAGCAGCCTTTAAATCCACCTCAAAGTCGTCCCTGTTGTTAAGTGGGTACAGGGTTTGTTTCAATTTTGCCTTTTCTTTGCAGTGCTTGCCCTGCCAATTTTGCTAGATTAATCACTTGTGTTTATGCTTTTGACAATGAAATTATTTTTAGTAAACAAGACATCGGGAAAGAATATATCAATTATGAGAACTACAATTCTTACAATATATTCCTTTAAGGTAAAAGCACTAATGCTAGACACATTAAGGACAAATCAAACTTCATTCTCAATTATCAAATGTATTAATCAAAAATTAGATTCAATCAATTTTTTTACTGCTAGAGGAACATTTAGAGATCAGTTTTTTTATATAAAATATTTTAAGACTGTAGTACTTTCTACAAAAAATTACAATAGTTTAATTTTGCCATAGACACTAAAAGATGACAGCACCGAAAATCAAATTCACCAAAAATAGACATCAATTAGCACTAATAATGGACATGACTATCACATTAATTTTTAAAATACAAAAAGACCAGTATAACTTTATTTTTCATTGGTGTTAATGTTTTGGTACACAGTTCGCTCTCCTTATGGTGCTAGGATCTTATATCCTTTGGGGTTCAAGAAAAAAACCCATGTTATAAACTCATTGAGGTACATTAAGAGTATCTGTATGATTATTATTGTTGAAGTAAGTCCTAACTTCTTGAATAAAGTTTTTTTTATTTGAGATGTCATTTGACACTACTAAAAATTGCCGCTTGTCATATCACCTCGTTTTGAGAGCACTACCCTATAGGCCTCTGCCAATATTGGAATTCTTGGTATCGGTTTATCGAGCGGTCCAGTTCCGTGGCCATTTGGAGAGTAAGGCCAAATTACCTTCAAAGAAGCTTGGTGTGCTCAATAAAGCGAGACGGTATTTCACTCCTGGGCACCGCCTGCTACTTTACAAGGCGCAGGTTCGTCCGCATGTGGAATACTGTTCTCATCTTTGGGCTCCAGTACCAGCTTCTCCCTCTGCACCGCATTCAGCGGAGAGCGGCTCGAATCGTCGACTGCCGGGATATTTCGGATATGCATCTTTTATAGCTTATACCACGGAGAGTCATCGTCCCACGCGACAGCATTTCCATTTGTCCACAACAGTGCGTTTTTCCCGAAATATCCTGACTCGCACATGACATCTAAATTATGGATTGAACTGTCGCCTGCGGTGTTTCCCGACCGATACTACCTTCAAAAAAAGAGCGTACTCTTAAAGGCCGGCAAGGCACCTGCGACTCCTCTGCTGAATCGGGTGTCCATGGGCGGCGGCAATCACCTACCATCAAGTGGTCCGTCTGCTCGTTTGCCCCCTAATAATATATAAAAAAAAAATGCTTTGGAGGATGTCAAATTCGTGCTCGAAATTTAATCTGTAACTAATAGTTGACATCTAGTATACCCTAATAGTTGACATCTAGTATACCCTACTAGTTGACACTGTCTTCTATTAGTTAGGCTAGTGTAAAACAAACGAAACTCAGATAGGAACGTTTGTTTTACAACATAAAGGCTATATTTGAATTAAAATAAACTAACATATTCAGTTCGATGTAACCCTAGTAGAAGACACAGATGTCATCTTTTAGGTTTTTATTAAATTCTGGTACCAATAGTTAACACCACTTAAAATATGGAGAAAAACACGCCAAAATAACAAGGAAAGGGTTCTAATAAATCAATAATTTCATACATTTATAATATTGAAACCAACAGTAGCCAATCATCATAAATATAACACAAACTCATACCTGTTAAAAAGTTAGATTGCTTAACAAAAACGCTAAGAATTACGCCCAAAATGTCAACCTGCTCTCATTGTTTGATGTCAATTGATACCATTTTGAAATTTGCTTTCGGGAATGTACAGAAGCTTTTGTGAATGTATCATAGTTGCACTAGGAATCTTTAACATTAGTAGCAATGTTATTTAAATAATTTGTTTTCTTATTATGGAAGTTTTTTTTTCAAAGTGTCATCTTTTAGTTCACTGTCCAGCATTAGTGCTTTTACCTTAAATGAATCTAACTTTCATTGATTTAAGTAGAGAGTCGTTATTTATAGTGGTACAACCCCATACTTTATATTATAAACTTGTAACTCTGTATGACTGTTACACTTTCACTGCTAAACCACTGCATAAATTAAAAAATAAATTGGCATGGTGATACATTGATTCTTGAGGAAGGACATGGCTAATTTTTACTGTGATAACCAACATAATATGGAGCTGCTGGCAAAGGATTGTTGTATTTTTATAGTACTTAGTACATACTTGCTAGTACCGTGCTAGTATCTATAACCACATTTTGTTATTAAAATCTTTATAGAGGCATTTTGTTGAAGTTTATTTTTACCTTGCCATCGCTGGTTTAAAAACATATTTTTAGTTTTTCTGTGTACTGCGCAATTGGCTTATGCATATATTCCTTCATACAAATATTTTTATGTCTATTTTGGCGTCCCGTCTGGGACTAACGGACGTCAGGTTCTGTGACGTCACGCGACTACTCTCATTTGCTGTTACGCACTTTTATAACAAAATTTGTGTAGGTATACTTAAATAGTATGTTTTCCGATTGATGATAATTAAGAATACGACATAAGACAGAAAATAAACTTGTAACAAACCCTGGTGCCAACGCTGGACCAGAAACTCATTTTTAAGGAGATACCTATGTCTAGTAGTGGGTTATTATAGGGTGTCGATGATGAAGATGATATTTATTCAGTTATTGTACTGGTTGCAAATCAAAGTCATTATTTCCGTCATATATATATACTAAAAACCGTCATATTAACGCATATACGACAGCAAAGTCGACGTAGATACCACGATTCGTAATATGACATTGTGTTATTTGCGTAAGGTCAACACATGAATACACTTATAATCGAAAACTTAATGTAACTGAGTTATTGCAAAATGTTGTTACAGCTTAAAAACTCTATTACAAAATAAACTGTCGAATGAGAACCTCTTCCTTTTTCGAGGCTGGTTAACAATACGTAGGTACACTTATTGAAGCTATACTTGAGTTACGTTCATAATAGGTACTTATTGCTGTTAAACCTTCAGCATTTTACTCCGGATACATCTAACTGACTCATTGATTTTATTTTTAAATTTAAGCCGACCAAAGTGACTACCATGTTGTTCTATACCTGATGGAAAGCGTGACTAGAATCCAAGAGTAGGGGTAACCATCCTCAAGGGAGGGGGTGGGGGGTGTCATTTGGTCTCCGGTATCACAGTTACCAACGAAATGTGATAGCACGAATGCAGTCAAATAAGGTTGGCCTTATGTGAAACGGTAGTACCGCCTCGGTCGAGCCGACCCACTCATGCTGAAATCAGATAACAATCACATAGACAAAATAACGTAGTGGATTAAAATGTGATCGGTTGGCAGCATTGTTTCATCGACCATTAAATGTAAATGATTATCGAGTTTATGTCAGAACTTACATGACAAGTTGTTTTGTGTCCCCACTCAGTCCTTATAATAGTTAGGCGCTATTAGTGTCACTATTAATACACGTTATGATAAACATAGAAACAAAATAAGGAAAACATTGAATACTAACAAGAGATAAATGCTGACAAATTGTGACGAGGTATATCAGTGTTTTTGACCTGTGTGTCACCTGATCGGTCCTTTACCGATCCCGCACTGCGGACTGCTTCTGGAGCATTACGGAGCTTTTTACTTAAAAAAGTATATTCAGTATCTCCGTACGTTTTTGATGAATTTACTTACGTTGTATTGATAACAGTACTTACGTACTTTAAGTTAATAATAATACTTTTATTTTAATATGGTTTGTTTGAAGCGCCCATAGCCAAAGGTGTTAGGTGATTCGAAACAATCACCGAGGGCATCGACGTCGCGATCAGTACCTAAATGGGTGACTGTTTGTGGCAAGATATGTTATGAGCTTTTCCGTGATTAGGAGATCACGTTACGCAGTCGGTTCTGGTTGTTATCATAAGATATCAGTCGTGAAGTTTAATTGGAGTGCATAACGCATAAAATAACGTGCCTTGTAAGTACCCAACCCGCACTCGGTCAGCGCGTGGCCTTAACCCTCTCCTGAGAGGAGATCCGAGCCCTGGAGAGGGACATTATGGGTCAATGATGATTATGTTGACGATGATATTGAAAAATATAGTAGAGCTTGTACTAAGTTAGCTATCCTTTTCAGATAATTCATTTTCTATTCTGCCTCATCGAATAGCACTACATTCCGCTGTTAGAACATCACCTGTTCATAAAGTTAATGAGATACAAAACTATCGGAATTCATTAAAAGTTTCGAGAACTTTGAACAATGCTATAGTTCACGTTTCGATGTATCTCGATCAACCGTGTGTGGAATGGTTTAATACGACACTCTAGGTATTTAATGACAACGAAGGTCAATGCCGCGTCATCAGTTACGTACTGTAATGAAAAAGAATTGCAAATACATTGAACTAGGAACAGTCTTACGAACAAATCTTAACCTTAAACGAAGCATGGCCAAGTAAGGCCAAAACCTTTCTAAGGAGAAACCTATGTTCAGCTGTAGACTGTTATATGCACTTGATGATGATAAGCGATTATGAATTTCAGAGCAGTACTTATTTTGGTAGTATAATAAATCAATCCTATTTGCTTCGTTAGGGCTGCCATTTATAAAAGTTGAAACCGGAACAAAAGTGCAAACTATCCAGATTCGAGATACTCCGTTAATCTTTAACCGACCAAAAACCAGAAAATATTATATGTAAACTAGCTGATGCCCGCGGCTCCGCTCGCGTTTTAGAGGTGTGAAAAATAGATGTTGGCCGATTCTCAGAACTGCTGAATATGCTAATATAAGTTTCATAAAGATCGGTCAAGCCGTTACGGAGGAGTATGGCAACGAAAACTGTGACACGAGAATTTTATATATTAGATACGATCTGTATTTGACACAAATGACAATTGAAACCCCGTTCAGACGCTTCCCGGAGAGACCGTAAATTCGGAAGAAATCCGGGAAAACCTGAACGAGTGGCAACCCTAGCTTCGTGTATAGGTTTTTAGTAGGTAATGTGGCGGTCATGCGATTGATACTAACAATAGGCGTCAATCATTCATGGTAGTTATTGATAACGGGAATAATGGCGTGTTTATCTTTTTACTACAGAATTTCGTCTCTCAAAAGGAATAATTTTTCTCCTTTTTTTGCATCATTTTTCATTGATGCTTTGTTCCTATGTTCTATGTAGCCTTCTTAGATAAATGGGCTGTCTGACACTAAAATATTATTTCAATTGTAATCAATACTTACATTCAATCAAATTAAACTGCTTAGTTTTATAAGATTACCATAGCGTTTAAGTGAATTTCGAAATTAACCAACTCACTGTTTAGTTGTATAGTCTGAACTCCATTACAAGCTCTAGTCTTCTCGAAAAAGAATTGTCAAGTTGAAGGATAGGGATAGACAAAACAGTTTTCGGTTGTACGAAGACACACTTAGCTGGGCTCCAAAATCTGTTTTATAAAGTTCAGGAATCGCGAGCAATCACCTCTGATCAAAAGATTCTCCACCCGATAGTCTCTCCTCCGAAATCGTCTGTTTCTCCTCCGTTATAATGTTGGAAAGTTATGTTATATGTACTAATACCACCAAAATTTTCATTGCGCGATGCAGAATCTGTGTTTACTCCATAGTACATTGTGTCTTCGTTTGGTTTTTCTTAATATGTTAAAATTGACACACCACATAATCATGTTTTAACAATTTTTAATTTTGGTACACCAGTCTCTTATTCGTTCGCTGCACATCACATTTTTTTCACTGAAATACACACTATGATTAAATGACTTACGACCGTGTCCACCAACGGTCCCTAAATTTAAAAGACCACTCAGAGAGTGCTCGGTAAGCTTTGGTGATATTTTTGTTTGCACCAACCTTTACCTTTTGCACCTAAGTGCTTGAATGTCTTTTAAAATTTAGGAGCTACCTATGTTAGGGGGCTTCTAGTAAGGAGACGGTTTGAGTATAGTTGGTATAAATGGGCATTAAACTTTCATATACAATCAGTGTGAGTTATTAATAGGTATAATATTAATCTAGTTTGTTTGGAAACTCCTCACTTAATGAACAAATTACATAAATAAGTAAAAGAAACATACGAAGTGAAGCGTGTAATTACTTGGTAACTGTTATTTATTACAAGTAAATTACAGTAATACAAGTAAATTAGTTTGCGCCGAAAACATGGTTTAGTCTTAAGTAATTACATTTGTTACGATACCTAAACGTGTAACCTTTCTTTGACCAAATTTGTAATACCTTAATTAAATATTCTAACTAATCAATCAAATTGTTTCTTTCTTTATCCTAGCAATTTATATGTAACTAGCTCCTGCCCGCGGCTCCGTTCGCGTTCTAGGGGTATGAAAAATTGATAGTAGCCGATTCTCAGACCTACCCAATATGCTCACAAATTTTTGTGACACGAGATTTTTTTAGTAAGATAATGAGCGATGACGTCATATTGCCAAATTTACTTTAAAAACCATATATATATATATATATGATGTATAAAGTTATACCAGCGAGAAAAGTGTGTGCAAGACCAAAAAAGTTGGGTTAAGTCTGTGAAAGGATATGGCATGGAAGGGAGTTAACAGTGTAATGACAAATTAAAGAGGAAAATGGAAGTTTAAGACACACTACACCGGCCTTAAATAATATTGAAAGTAAAGTTAAACTGTTTTATGAAATATGCTCATTATGGACTTTTTAGTCATGATGGAACTGACGTAGTTTAGGACGTCCACGGGCTAGGTGGAGTGGTGATTTGCGGAAGTGGTTGGCAGGAGCTGGATGAGTCCAGCAGTGGACTTCGATAGGCTGATGATGATGATGATGGAAGTGACGTTGTTTTTACATTAATTATGATATTCAATCCGTGTATAAGTGTTCATAAATGCAGACATCATGTATTTTTTATATTTGCATGTGTTAGTTGCACCTTACCTTTTTTACGTTAAATTTTTGTTTGTTGTATCTAATTAAATACATGTGCAATAAACAAATGTTTTTAACGAAAACACAGTCAAGCTATTGACTCTGACACAATGTAAGTATAATATGTAAATACTTTATGCCTTTGAACGTAATAATTATTTTACGACATTTTTGTCACGTAACTACAATTTATTTCTTTCAAAATAAATGGGTACACTGGAAAAACTATTTTTCAATTTTTTTCTCTTTTAGTCTCGTTTATTCCAGTTAATCTTTAGAAAGCCTAGATTTCTTGACAGGACTTTCACTGGCAGATAGCTGGTGATATAAATTAAATTTAGTATTTTTTTTGTTTTAAATATTTCGGACATCTTACACGCAACATCATCTAGTCCCAAACTAAGCTAGAGATTATATTACGGGTACTAAACAACTGATAAATACAGAAACATACTTTTTTTTGTAAATACATACTTAATATACTTAGAAAACACCCAGACTTCGAAACAAATATTTGGTCCGACTCTTGAATCGAACCCGAGACTTCTTGATTAGCAGCCGCATACGCTAACCACTAGACCAACAAGGCAGTCAATAAATTTAAATAGTCTAAGTTACCCTTTAGTAACTTAGACCATTTCATTTTTAGACTAGCTTACCCCGTAACAGTTAGTACATGCCTTCAGCAAACTTGGACAGTATTCTCGTTTAACGTGTTCGTTTTAGTAGATTAGTAGATCGTCTTAACGAGCGCTCTGTACGAGCTCCCGTGTACATTTTAATTAAATGTACCTAAATTACTCCCAACTTTTTGCTCAAATGTGGTGTGGTAATTATACTGTAGCTACAAATTATAATTAAAATAAAACCTAAATTTTTTGTGTTATGTTCTATAATGTTAACTTGTTATTTCTTCTTTTAAAACCTTTTGAACCCCCCCCCCGCCTTTATATTTCTGATCGTAGTACATTACCGAAATATAAGGGCTTACATTTCGGTAATCGGTATCATCCGTGATCCTGTAATTTTTGCAGTGCCTTAATACTTAGGTATTCATATTATATTTAATAAGTATAATGAATAGGCATTAATTGTTTACGCTATACATATTCCTATACTGCTCGTGTTTGTTTTAAAGTAATCATATTAAGCAAGGCTCTTAGCCGTGGTAGAGGCCTGCCATCTATCGTTAAATCAGATTTTGAGACAATTCTAGTTAGACCAGAATATTTCTTCGCAGTCATTTTATCTCACATCACAATATCGAATTAGTCAACACAAAGGAAATACGAACTTTAGCAAACATTATAGTTGGCTTTTAAGAAATTCTATCTCGCTTATACTAATGTAAAGTAATGATGTTAATTCTTAAGAGCTTTGATTTATACGAAGCTAAGTGGCGTACCAGCTTTCGGGATGATTCAGGAGAGCCCTAACGATCGATGCGCAAGTCGCACTGCGGCTTATTTCACTCCCAACGAGCCGTAACTATTTCTCAAGTTACTTTTTGTACTTTTCAACATAAATTGTAACCATGCCTATACAACATTATGACTTGTAATCTTGCCATTATGAATCAAAATCCATTGTGATATAAAGTTGAATCGGTTAATCATTTTATGTTACAAATGTGAAACCCATACTGCAGCACCTAAATGCTGGATACCGACTGGAAAGCCGGTGTTAAAATTCACCCAATGACGGAGGTTACCTGAGGCCCAGGCCCTAAACGAGCACCCTACCCCCCGGTAATTCTTAACTCGTAACTATGCATTATTCGTAGAGGTATTTAGTTACGAAAGAGTGACCCAAATACTCGTCCATATGTAACAGCGACACGAAACAAAACATAGAAAGTTTGTATCTTGAACTCTCAATCATTGTCAATTCAAAGTAATAATTCAAGTGCAATTTAACTTGGTTCAAATGTTGTATTACCAAGTTAGTTAGTCAGGAAACTATCATACTGCATTTGTAACTAGTTGCTATGTGATATTACCGTTTACAAGGTCCAATTCTTAGGTCAATCAATCAATTGCTCGCGATGGTTGATAATTGACTGTAATGATCCCTTTCAACGATCGAACCTCTGTAGTGATTTGTTTAGGAACTTCGATTATTTTCTAGAATCTCAAGTCTATTTTTACGGAAATGGACTTTAAGGTATAGTGTTTAAGTTACGAGTAGTAATTTAAATGCAATATGGGAACATACTATTGCATTTAAAACTTGTCGATGTCATGTCGCGTAATTGTACTATTTAAAAAAAAGAAGTATTTGCTTTAACATTAGCTTAAATATAACATACTTTCTATATAAAGTCACGACGTTTATCGTTATAGGAGCATGCAGAAGCGTATTAGAAGCCTGCAACCACAAAGTTATGTATTTTAACATTTATACACAGCCAGTGAAAAATAATAGTGTTTATCTCGTGTCTCCATCCATCCATTGCCACGATGTAAAATTGTGGTATTGTCCATATTACATATATATATACATACTAGCTGCGCCCCGCGGTGTTACCCGCGTATATCATTATGGTTGCTATGCAAGTTTGTTATGCATAGCAACCTGTGAAGTTTTGACAGGAGATAAACAGTGATACATTTTTACATCTACGATTTATGAGTTTTTATAATAATCTAGTTTTCACCCGTGTATCTCGATTATTCCAGTAAAAAGTAGCCTATGTGTTATTCTGATATATAAGCTATATTACTGTAAAGTTTCATCCAAATCTGTCCAGTAGTTTTTGCGTGAAAGAGGAACAAACATACATACACACATACTCACAAACTTTCGCGTTTATAATATTAGTAGGATATACATACAAAGTGTCACTTGGTCATGACAGAAACAAATAGTTTAGAGTTGTCATTGAACTTTTTTTTCTAGTCTTTTTTTTCTAATGTCAATAAGATAAATTTTCAGTTAACTTGTATGCTACAACACAGTAATTATGTTGTTGACTGTTACTATACGCTTCTATCGGGTCTGTGATCTGGGTCACAGCTATTTTCAACTGAATATTGTTTAAATAAAGTGTATATTTGCATTTGGTTTGTCAATAAATGACAATTGTTTCGAATTGTCACAGTTTAATACATTTCATCATATCGACAGTTTTGACCAGTACCTGCTTGATATAGGCCTCTCCTTACTATGGAGATTATGGCCTACTATACCTCGCTGGCCAGACGAGCCAGTTTGTATAAGGTTTTTTTCAATTTTTCCTTCTGTTTGCAGTGATGTTGTCCTACGTAGTTTGCGTCCTTAGTCGCCTCTTTCGACACCCGTAGGAAGAATAGGAGTTGTGACATTACGTATTCTGAATCCGTCTTAACACTGCTTCATAGGCATAGTGATAGTGTATGCGACCACTATTTATTTATTTATGGTTTGCTTACAGTAGAAACATTAATATTTAGTCTAGATTACATGTACTAAAATTAAGGCTAATGTACAACCACTTTTAAGCAAACACAGCATGCATAAAACACAAAACCCATCATACTTGAGGTCTCGAGTCAATTCCTGGGTCGGACCAAAGCGAGTGTTGTAACACCCGTTTTGTTCGTGTCGTGAAATCGAATTTTGACTATTTATCAGGTGTTGATAGAAATTAGCAAGTTTTGGGTTATCTTAAAAATGGACTTTATTGTAGTGTTTAATTCAGCCTTTCTTAGATTTTTTCTGGTGTAAAAGTTATTTCTCCCCATTCTTAGTGTTGAAATTTAATCATCATCATCATCAACAGCCTTTAAGAGTCCACTGCTGGACATAGGCCTCTCCTTAGAAAGGAGGTTTTGGCCTAATATACCACGCTGGCCAGACGGGTTGAAATGTAATATATCCTTTCAACTTGTACGCAATCTGTACTTTGTAATCTTCGTGTGGTTTATTCACCATAGTTCATGTTATGGGAAGCGAGCACACGGCGATAACGAATTGTAATGCGTCATACTCGGAACAGTTTCTCTTTGTGTAAATAAATATGACACTGTTATACCATTGTAGATAGTGCTGCTATTATCTAGTACTAGAAGCTACTCGCAATAGCTGTTGTATATTTACGATAATGACCTCGGGCAACAACGCATGGCGAAGCTAATCTAAGAATAAAATTAACTTATGTGCTCCTGATATGTCTTCTTCTTCTTCCTAACCTTATACCCAATATTATTTGGGGTCGGCTACTAGTTTAACCAGTTTTACCTGAATATCAGTTTTCCCACGGAGCGACGGCATCAGACCTCCGCAACCATAAGAGAGAACTGAAATTCGAAGTTTGAACTAGTTTTCAGTAAATTTGAGGGCACTGACTTCCCAACAACGATTGTCATAGATGTTCATGACAACTGGGACCGACGGCTTTACGTTCTCTCCGAGGCACGGGCGTGAATCACCGCCAAACTTCGAAACTCCGGGCTGCTATTAGGAATTTTGGGACCTTTTGGGATACGTATCTAAGTATCGGAAATGCATTTATTATTTAAAAGTAGTTTTCTTTTTATGTCAAATGTAATTAACCGCCATGATAAAAATTGGCCAAGTACGTGTCCGGCCACGCTTAGAATAGGGTTCCGTAGTCATCCATAATAGTAGGTAGTAATTTCAAATCGTGTCCAATAAACAGTTGTCATGGCCACTTGTTATTTCTTTATTTTAGTACGAAGTTTTCCAAGTGAGTGCATTTTACAAGTTGGGTCCTTATAACTCCTAAAATAAAAGAGTTATCAAAACCACTATAGTTTTCCTTGAAACTTCAATATATGGGCTAGTACCATGAATTTTCCAGATTTTTTGAGCCATCCGTTTAGCTTTTAGAGGGGTGGACGCCCTGTTATTAGAAAAAAATGCGCTTTCAAGTTAAATAACTCATAAACAGATGCCTAAATGGAAAAATGGTTTTAGAAATCTCACAATGTTTTTAAAAGACCAATCTAAAGAAACCACACACGATGGGGTAGACTCGAGAAAAAAAAAATCATCCCCACTTTACATGTAGGGGAGGTACCCCATATAAAAATATTTTTTATAACTTTATTGTGGCTCTTTGTCCAAGTAATAACGACACATATTCAAGCAAAGTTTTATCTTTCTAGCACCAACCGGTCGAGGACGGACATGTCGAATCTATAAGGGTTCCGAGTCATGAACTACGGAACCCTAAAAAGAAGATCCAAACACCTATAGCTCTATAATTACTGCCTTGACAGAATATTACCCACATAACTGACCTATAATACTAACTAAATTCTCGACCATCGCAATTATTCTTTAAAGTGGCACCATCTTCCTTATTTATTTGCATGATTATTTAGGATCGGCTTCTAGTTCAACCGGTTTTACCTGAATATCAGTATTTACTCGGAGCGACTGGTATCGCACCTCCGCAAACTGAATTTGAAGGTTGGAACTAGTTGTCAGTATATTTGTTGGCACTGACTTCCCAATGACGATTGCCAAACTTCAAACCCGAAAGTTCTTGATCGGCAGTCGTATACGTTATCCGCTAGATTAACAGCCAGTAAAAAAACTAACACTAATGTTAAGGTTTAGCACAAATGTTAGAGAAATTGGCTAAGACAACGAGATTAGCGCGCACAAACACATGACAAACAGATAAAAATTTGAAAAGCCTACGTTTTGAGTTCTGTTACTTCAATACTGTAACAAACTGTTCAATTTTATTATATGTATATACATAAAATTATACTTCAACGTATGAATTTACATAACAGAAATTGGATTTAGTTATGCCTGTTTACGGCAGTGAACTAGAATATTCCACGTTAAAAATAGTTCGACTGACCTAAATCGTATCGGCGCGAGCGTCTTTGAACGGTCGAGCAGATAATCCAGTTAGTTGTCATCGAGGCAATATCTGTATCTGTTTGCATCTGTTTGCATCTTAGATAAACTTCAATGTGAAATGCACTTCTTCTATTTCCTTAACACAGTATTCTTTATTGTACTCCATTGAATACAATACACAATATTGTACATTACATAAGTGATGATTCATAAGACTAGTTGACTCACGAAGCTGGTAGGAGACGCAGAAGGCTGCGTCTTCTAATGCCTGTAGAGTGATGTATAACATAAAGGTTATAGTGAACAAGGCTTTAGAGTGGAAGAAGTACACACCAGAACGAAACGTTTCGGCTCTTCTTTCCTATGCCGAGCAGTCAAAGACTGGAACTCACTACCAGCTCACGTGTTTCTTTCCCACTTTGATCACGGGTCCTTTAAACGGAACGTGAAAAAGAATCTCACTAAGCCACCATAGTGTAGGTCGCCATACATTTCTCGAGTTTGGACCGGCAGGGGTCAGGTTGCGCCGCGCCCAGACGGGAGCTCGAGTCCTCGAGTTCCCTGGGGCAGATGGTGCAAAGACGGCGGACAAATGTGCCGAGACGCTGAGGGGCATGTTTGCCGAGTTGGATGGCGTCAAGATCGCCAGGCCCACGAAGTGCGCGGAGCTGCGTATTTCGGGCCTGGACGATTCTGTGACGGCCGAAGATGTCCGCGATGCAATCCGGGAGAAGACCGGCTGCAGCGCGGATAACATCAGGGTCGGCACCATCCGCCCCGGTCCAGGCGGGCTAGGCGCGGCATGGGTCAGCTGTCCCGTGGCGTCAGCCAAAGTTTTGGGCGACGCCGGAGCTATCCTCGTCGGCTTTGTGAATGCCAGGGTTACGATCCTGGCTGCGAGGCCGATGAGGTGCTTCAAGTGCCTAACCGCCGGACACACTCGCTCCAAATGCGAGAGTTGTTTCGACTGCAGCAGTCTGTGTTACCGCTGCGGTCGACCGGGGCACAAAGCGGCAGAATGCTCTGCCGCCCCTCATTGCCCGGTGTGTGCGGCGGCGAACAAGCCCGCCAACCACCAGATCGGGCAGGGGGGCTGCAAGCCTCCCCGCGCGTCTCGGCAAGCGCCAGAGGCCAGCCTATCGATCCAGGCTGCCTCCGTCGTCACTAGTGCGTCGGCGCCGATGCCCATGGAGGAGGTTGTAGAGACGATCCCTTAATGGATCAAGTCTCCAACCTTCTGGTCCAGACGAACTTGAACCACTGCGCCGCAGCGCAGGATCTCCTCCTGCAAACCATGGCGCAGTGGTCGGTCGGTGTGGCCGTAGTCGCGGAGCCCTACTTCGTCCCTCCCCGTCCAAACTGGATGGGTGACCGGGACGGCTCCGTGGCAGTCGTCGGCTCCACGGCGGCTGGTTCCCCGCCCTTGTCGCTCAAAGACAGGGGCACGGGATATGTTGCCGCCGAGTGGGGGGGGATCACCGTTTACGGTGTCTACTTCTCCCCCAATAAGAGTTTGAGCGACTTCGAGGTCTTCCTGAACAACCTGGAGACCTCGATGCGGCAACTAGCGTCTGGGCGCGTCCTCGTGCTGGGGGACTTCAACGCCAAGTCCATTGCGTGGGGTTCCCCGGCGACGGACGCCAGGGGCAGGGCCGTAGAGGAGTGGGCGGCCTCGGTGGGCCTCTGTCTATTGAACAGAGGCTCCACCAACACGTGCGTGCGACAACAGGGGGGGTCGATAGTGGACCTTTCGTTCGCTACCCCTGCACTCGCCGCACGTGTACAGAACTGGCGTGTCCTGGATGAGGTTGAGACGCTCTCGGACCATTTGTATATCCGATTTGAGCTCTCCCGGTCCCAGGACGCCAGTAGGGGTCACGCGGCGCGGCGTCCCTCCCGCTTTCCGCGGTGGTCTGTCGCCAAGCTCGACAGGGACTTACTGGAGGACGCGGCCATTCTTAACTCTTGGCTGCCTCCGCAGGCCCCGGCCGAAGAGGTCAACGTGGGGGCTGGTCGCTTCTGCAGTGCGATTACGCAGATCTGCGACTCGGCCATGCCCCGCGTACTTGGGCGTCGGCCTCCAAGGAAGGAGGTCTACTGGTGGTCCCAGGAGTTGGCGGCCCTCCGTGCGGCCTGTGTTCGTGCCCGGAGGTGCCTCACTCGTAGTCGGCGACGCCACCGCGGAGTCGGTGAGGAGGTGGATCGGCTTCAAGAGGAATACCGTGAGATCCGGCAAACTCTGAAGCTGGCCATCTGCCGCGCCAAAGAGGAGAGCCGCAAGGAGATGCTGGAGAGTCTCGAGCGTGACCCGGGTCGGCCCTATCGTGCGGTGCGCAAAAAGCTCTGCGCGGGGGGCCTGCCCCTCACGGAGACTCTCCAGCCGAGCTTCCTGCAGGAAGTGGTCGAGGGCCTATTCCCCCAGCGGGCGGAGCACACGCCCCCGTCGATGGCCGTCATGGCCGGAGGCGACGACGAAGGCGAGGCTGATGTGCCGCCCGTCAGGGAATCAGAGGTAGGGGCGGCTGTTCTAAGGATTCGATCCAAGAACACCGCCCCCGGGCCAGACGGGGTACCTGCCCGAGTGCTGGCCCGAGCCCTCGATCATATGTCGGACCGCCTCAGGGGAGTGTTAGACGCTAGTCTGGCGTCCGGACGCTTCCCTGAGTGTTGGAAAAGCGGGAAGCTGGTTCTGCTCCAGAAGCCAGGTCGGTCTGCCGACTCGGTCGCGGCCTATAGGCCCATCGTGTTGCTGGACGAGGCGGGTAAGCTGTTCGAGAGGGTGCTCCACGCCCGCATCGTCCGGCACCTGCGTGAGGTGGGCCCCGATCTGTCGGACGCCCAATTTGGATTCCGGGAGGGGCGTTCGACGGTCGACGCAATTCTGCGTCTGAAGGCCGCGACTGAACAGGCGGTGGGCTCAGGCGACGTGCTGATGGCGGTGTCGTTGGACATCGCCAACGCATTCAATAGTCTGCCATTCAGCTGCATCAGGGCCGCACTCCAGTACCACGGAGTGCCACAGTACCTGAGGCGGCTAGTGGCAGACTATCTGACGGAGCGTACTGTCATGTACGAGGACCGAGAAGGAGTCTTGAGACGTCGGGCCATGTCGTGCGGTGTTCCACAGGGGTCTGTCCTCGGACCACTCCTGTGGAACATGGGATACGATTGGGTCCTGCGAGGGCGTCTCCCCCCCGGCGTCGGCGTAATTTGCTACGCCGACGACACTCTTGTGACAGCCCGGGGGGCGACCTTCGAAGAGGCGGCACGCCTGGCCACCACAGGAGTCTCCCTGGTGGTCGGGCGCATTGAGGCGCTGGGTTTGCGGGTGGCCCTAGAAAAGACGGAAGCCCTACTTTTCCATGGGCCCCGTCGTGGTCCACCCGCCGGCGCCTCCATCGAGGTCAACTCGGTCCTCGTACCGGTCCGGGCCCACTTTAAGTATCTGGGTCTGGTCCTAGACGGTAGGTGGCTCTTCGACGAGCACTTCCAACAGCTTGCTCCGAAGCTGATCGGCACTGCCTCCTTCCTTGGGCGTCTTTTGCCCAATCTGGGAGGAGCCAGTGTCGCCACGAGGCAGCTGTACACGGGGGTTGTCCGGTCTATGGCACTCTATGGTGCACCGGTGTGGGCGGCGGCTCTGACCGAGCAGAATAGGGCGCGCCTTAGGCGGCCGCAGAGAACTCTGGCGGTCAGAGCCATACGGGGTTACCGCACCGTATCGACGGAGGCGGCGTGCGCCCTGGCCGGAACACCCCCGTGGGATTTGGAGGCGGAAGTGCTCGCCGACGTTTATCGGCGAGTGGCTAACTACCGGGCGGAGAGTGGTGGAGTTGGACCTCCGCCCGAGGACGTGCGCGAGTGGCGCGAAGCCGCTCACCGAGCCACGATGGATCGCTGGTCGGTCCGGCTGGAGACTCCACGTGCTGGCTTCGCCACCGTAGAGGCGCTTCAGCCGGTCATCGGCGAATGGGCAGTGCGGCAGCACGGGACCCTTACCTTCCGACTGACGCAGGTTCTTTCCGGGCATGGTTGCTTCGGAAAGTACCTGCACTCGGTCGCCAGGAGGGAATTGAGTCCCGCCTGCCACCACTGCGACTGCAGTGAGGATTCGGCTCATCACACGCTGGCGGTCTGCCCCGCATGGGAGACGCAGCGCCGGGTCCTCACTGCAGTCATCGGAGGGGATCTCTCACTGCCGGCCGTCGTTCGTTCCATGGTCGGCAGCGAGAGCGCATTCACCGCGGTCGCAACCTTCTGCGAGGACGTAATCACGCAGAAGGAGGCGGCGGAGAAGGCCCGTGAGGACGACATCCAATCGGACCAGATTCGCCGCCGGCGACTCGGGCGGCGGAGGCGCGAACATCTGCGCCTCATGCCGCCTTGAGTGTGGCCGCGGGTGGACGGGACGGGTTTTTCCCTCCACCCGCACTATGTGGCCAGCTGCGAGGGGGCGGCGTCGGTGTGTGCCGGACGCCGCCTAAGAGAGGGTCGTCGTACAGAGACGGTGCCCGCATCAGGAGCGGGCAGGCGCTGGAGAAGTTCAGAAGGAGATCCCACCCTGGACTTCTCCTACTCCTAAACGGAGAAGCGCGGAGAGGGCACACTGTGTGTTTTTTAGTCGGTTCAAGTCCGACACACCACCCCGCCGTAACCCCCGGTGGGGTGACGGTCCATGATGATTTTTCACACACTAAAAAAAAAAAAAAAAAAGGTCGCCATACATTATTGTCGGGTGGCCCCGACTCTTGGATTCTGCTCATGCCTTCCATCAGGCAGTGTAGAGTCACTTTGGAAGGCTAAATATAAAAACAATTTAATAAAAAGGCGTGTGTGCGATTCACACGCGAGAGAAGTGAAACTTCAGTAAAGAATGAGATGAAACAGTGTGCAATATACATACACACGACATTTGCTCTCTCGCTCTGGCACACTAATTTTGTATTTGTGTCTCTTACCTGTCGTTTTTCCGTTGCATCCGGTTTGAAATCACAACGATTCTAAAGAAGTTTCACTTCAAAAAAAGTCTGAATCGACCGGGGCAGTACCACCCTTCACACCAATCTAAAAATGGCAGCCTTTGTGCTGTCGCATTTCTTTGGTGAGTGCCAGACCGCCATCGTGAGGGTCACCATACTGCGTTGTCTGCATTCACAATGAAGATGGTGACCGCTAAGCCTATTCTCTATGTGTATGATTCTACTCATGCTTTCCATCAGGCAGAGTAAAGTCATTTTGCCAGGCTTATTTAAAACTAAGAGGTCCTTTAAGAGGGGTGTGAAAAAGCATCTCACAAAGCCGCCATAGTCTGGGTCAGCATCGCCATACTTCCTGCTTCGCGGGAAGTGTGGTGGCCCCCACTCTTGGATTCCATTCATGCTTACCATCAGGCAGAGTGGAGTCACATTGTTAGGCATCAAATAAAAAAAAAAAGGTCTCTTAGGAACATTTTTACTTGAACTATTATATTTTAGTAGCATGATAAAAACGATTTATCAAGTGTTATCTGCTGTAGGAACAATATATTTATGTCTAAAAGTAATGTGTCACTGTGTCAAGGTTTGAATGTTAACACCTTTGTACTAAAGTTTAGTATTTAATATCTTAGATCAATCATCAGCCGAAACGATAACCTATGCTGTTCCTTCTGTTCCATCTTATTTCAATTCTATAGAGCAACACAGGCTCGCATACCGGAGAAGACTACTCCCCTAAGCCATAGCGTGTTTTTCCTATACAAAACTGTTATTTTTTTGCGAGAAGAAATCTTTACACATATACACGTTTTATACACATATATAAAAACAATCGCCTTTCTATACGACCTCACACACAACAATTCAAACAAAACTTCACAATTTCACACACACACACAAACACATTCTGTGTCATAACAGTGTAAAGCATATGCCCATTTGGGCTAATGCTTTAACCGAGGGGAACGCCTGCGTTTACTGCCTACCGTGTGCTCTACGAATCGTTTCAATTCACGAAGGTGTCAAGTTAGCAGTTAAACACTTTCTGTTCAAATGATGATGTTAAATTTTGTGAGTAGATTTGTAATAGCAATAGAACTTTCACTAAACGTTCTCCATTATTGTGTAATGTAGTACAAATAGTTGTAAGATGTGAACATTGAATGCACGATCTGCCTAGTGTTTGAAGCGGTCGCCACGCCTCTTTCTACAGCTTCAAGTGTTGTGGGTTCAAATCCAAAATGGGATAACACTTCGTGTGATCCACAAATTATTGTTCTGAGTCTGGATGAGTTTGTGACGGTTTCATGTATGTTTGATCTATAATATGGCGGCTAGTTGAGATGCTTCTTCATTGAACCTCCGCTCTCGCACTATAGCATGAATGCTGTCGATTTAGCTAGGTCTTCTGTGAGATGGCAGCAGTGGCCGTTCGAGTTGGTCCATCAGCGTGGCTCTGCTACCTAGAACAGCCTATGTGTTATACTATTATGTAAGCTAAATCAATGTAAAGTTTCATTAAAAACTGTCCAGTTCTGTAGCTATGTGGTTTTTGCGTGAAAGAGCATTTTACGCAAAAATCACAGAACAGATTTTCGAATTTAAATATTAGTAAAGTAATTAGTAACCGGAAGCAGGATCATAGAAAAACTTCTATTTGTTTTAATGGGTTAGTTTACGACAAAATAAAAATACTTTAGATTCTTCGCTAATGTGAGGAGCGCTATTTTATGTGATTTTCTAGTCAAATGCACCCTTTGAAGGATGAGGCTTGTTCAACTGTGATGGAACAATAAAGGAACCTCATAAGCCTTATAGATACCTAACCTAGTTACTAACTAAACCTATAGAATGTATGGATGTAAATTTAGACTTTGTTTTTTTTTTTTCGGACATCTCACACACAACCTCATCTAGACCCAAACTAAGCAGAGCATGTATTATGGGTACTAGACAACTGATATAAATACACAAAATATATTATTATCATAGGCTTTTATGAATTTATTTCTTATTGCAGTAAGTCGCTTTTGTGCCAAGCAGTTGAATTACATCTTTTTTTTCCCACCTTTGTCAAAAGTGGGATTACGTTTTTCGAGTGTGTAGATTTTTTTTGGCCAACTTTTGAATAAACAGCTTGATGTATTTTGACTTGGGAGGTCTCATAGGAGTCTTCATTTGTGAGAGGGTCGTTCAATACCTTTTCATCTTTCAGACCCTTTTTTTTTACTTTTTCATCCTGTTCCAGAAATATTGTTACATAAACAAGAATATTGTGTTTTTTTTACCTACAGTTTGTATTCTCTGTTTTTCTGCAGAAATAACAATTAATACTTTTATTTATTTTTCGTTGGCGATTGCGCGAACATGTGAGAAATTAACAAAGCCTTATCGCATTTTTGCGCAGTATGAATATAAACGAAAGTACAATGACTGCTATATTGTAATTTATATTTTTTTTTTCACAATCAGGTGCTTTGATTTTTCGTAAAAACCTACGCATAGAATAAAATATTCTTGTATTTTATGCCTTATTTATATTTCATCATTATCAGCCCGTTGCAGTCCACTACTGGACATAAGACACTCACAGTAACGGGACGACATACCTAAGAGGGTTGCAAAGGCAGCGACTGTATGCAAATAGCAGCAGACCGGCCTCTGTGGTGTTTATGTTTAGGTATATAAGCAAAATAATTAATTACATAATCCTATACATCCATAGTCCTATACATATAAACAAAATAATGAAATATATGTTTCTTATACATTACATGTGTTATGTTAATTCAATGTCCACAAGTATATGGTTTTATTTCTGCATTGTTTGCAAACTGTCCTTTATTCGCAACAATGTAAATAGCATGTTGGTTGGTATTGATTTGGTAATAATATAATGTCCCAAGGTCCCATTTAAAACAGATTTGCAGGGACTTTTTACAGATACTTTGAGAATTTGATAATAATATCTGCCAAAATACCTCCACTCTGCCTGATGGAAATCACGAGTCTACAACGGTGGCCACCATCCTCATTACGAACGTGAACAAATTACATTTTGCATAATAATGTCTTTCATCAGTATTTTAGTTTTTCTATAATTCTTTGTATTACTTGAAAAGGTACTATACTGTAAGTGTCTTGGAATTCCACACGTGCTAATAAAGAGTAATAATTCTTTTTAGCAGTTAAGCCTCGGGCCAAGAGTGGCTAGAAAGTTGACCTTGAGCTAGCTGGCCTTGATGTAATATAATGGCGCTCAATACTTACTAATAGTGAAATTTTGAACATTGTTCCCAGTTTAGGAGTCATAAATCATTACTTCTAGCATATGACGTGTGAAAGTTAACAATCAAAACATTTTTATTTATTTTGACGGTAGTTGAAAGAATATTTGAAGTTATGACGCAGTTGACGACAATCTTGCCAAGTAAATTGTCAATTTAAAATTGTTAAAAATAGATTGTTGATTGCCATCAACATTCTTGGTTGCATTAAAATAGTTGTATTTGTCATATTCGTTATCTACTTCGGGGATAAGTACTGAGTGTATATATCCTTAATAATATCCTACTAATATTATAAACGCGAAAGTTTGTGAGTATGTATGTGTGTATGTATGTTTGTTGCTCTTTCACGCAAAAACGGATTTCTATCTACTTTCTACTGAACGGATTTGAATGAAACTTTTCAGTAATATAGCTTATATATCAGAATAACACATATATAATTTTTACGGCAATAATTGAGATACACGGGCGAAGGTGATTATAAAAATACATAAAGCATAGATGTCGAAATGTATCACTGTTTATGTCCTGTCAAAACTTCACAGGTTGCTATGCATAACACACTTGCATAGCAACCATAATGATATACGCGGGTAACACCTTGGGGCGCAGCTAGTTATACATAAATGTGAAAGTACAAGTAACGCTGTCTGTCTATCTGTCGCACTCTCACTCTGAACTGATTTAAATGAAATTTGGAACGAAGAGAGTCTAGAGCCTGCAAAAGGAGATAACTAAATTTTTACCGCGATAACCGACATACACGCGGACGGACCCGCTGGCGGAAGCTAGTATTCGTTACTTAGATATGTACATACATAGGTAACTTCGTGCCTATTTCCTAAAGGGGTAGGCAGAGATGATTGATCTCCACTAACTACGGTCCTGACAATGTTCTTTTGTTTGGTTTACGTTCATCAATCATTACGTCTGTTCGGCGGTTCCTGTTTTTAATATGACGATCACTTCCGACACTTCTATACACATTTACACCCATTTTCTCGAAGTGCCCAAACCAAAGATATAGTATGCTTTTTTTTAAATCATCACGCGCCCTTGTATCGTATTTGTATTTAAGCTGCTAAAGTAACGCACCGAACATCCAATTTCACAAAGGTTCACATAAAATTTTCCCTTAATATCGTTTGGTAGTTGTTATACTTATCTAAATATTAGATTTTATGATAACAGCTAAGGCTAGCGAGCCCATTTTCACAACTTTGCTAGCTTGTTATAACACAATGTAGTTGTTAACCTAAATTAATATAAACCGTCATCATCTTGTACTATAGATAGATTTTTTTCCAGTTCAGAAGTCTTTTTTTCTTATATATTAGATACCAAAATGACTGCCCTGGTTGATGAAAAGCATAAACAGAATACAGGGGTGGTGATCACCATCCTCACTGTCATTGCGGACAATACAGCACGGAGACCCACACTATGGCGGCCTTGTGAGATGCTTTTTCACGCCCGTCTTGAAGGACCCGGGTCATAGAGGGAGGTCTTTCAAAATGAAATTCATTAAAAAATATAAAATAAACATTTTATGCACAATGAACTGCTAAAATCATAGCTTTACCCTACGTATAATGTGTTCTTTTCTGTCAAAGTAAAAGCCCAAATGGCACGTATTACATTGTTATGAGTGTTATGACGCAGAACGTGTTTATTTTTTATTGTTGTATGTGAGTCTTAAATGTGTATCTACGAAGAATTGCCCCGTCAAAAAAAGACAAAATTCTTTGTATCGGAAAAAGACGTCATGACTACTCCCCTCCAGGTCTTCAGGTTTTGCTCTATAGCTACAATATTTCTATACCATCAAAATGAGTATTCCATAGAATAATCCGGCGAAGTGCATGTCAATCGATTCATAGCTGAAGGTTCGGTCATTTGTTCTGCCTATTTTGAACAAGCAGACACATGTTACGTCTAAGATATTTGTACATTTTTTTATTCTCATGCTCAAAATGTCTGTTAAAGCTTTTAAATTTGATTGGATTTCTGAAAAACCAGTACCTACGTATACATATTTTCGTTCGTTCACTCATCCCTTTAAGAACTTGAAGGTCGTCACGTCCTTTTATACACATATTGTCCTTGACAGTGAGTTGTTAACCCCAAACATGTTCAGAGTAACAGCTTTGGCTTTTGGTTGGGAATTGATTCAAAATGATCTATTGTCTAGTTCTCTTAAATGTCTGACATGATATATGGTTATTTATTTCAATTTCGATTGTTTTGTTATCGAGTGTTCAGCTAGAGGGTCTTTTTCAATTGTGTAGTTTACGTAAAAGAATAAGTAATTTACAAATTTTACAATTAAAAAAACAAAAGTATTAGTTTTGACAATATATAAATTGCTAATAACAGTTCAATGGGTGTTACTTGAATGTCATTTTTTTCACGGACTGGCATCGGACCTCCACAACCTTGAGGGCGAACTAAATTCGAGGATAGACCTAGTTGACAGAATATTTGAGGGTACTTCCCAATAACGCTAGTCATCAATATACTTTTCTTAATAACCTAAGTCCAGTTCTGAAATAGGAGGTTAGAGGCTGTCCAGCAGACCTGTCTGCTTTGTTGCTCTTAATATGATAAAAAAAAAACTACCCACATCATATTTTAAAACTGACTCAGTTTCTAAAATACCTATGAATGTGAATCGTCTATGTGCAAAACGAGAATATGGCGACTACTCGACTTTGAACACGAGACAATTAATTTAATTCGACAGAAAACTTTACCTAATATTGTGATATAATACACGGCAATACAGATATCAAAGTAGATATATATTAAATTGGACCGATAATGGAATATTGGGTCCTTGGCGAGGGAAATAAACGTGATTGATAAAAGGAAATTGGGTATCGCCCAACGACCGCCACTTGAAAGAAATAATAATTTGATGTAACATTTATAATTGGATTTTGTGATAGTGGAAGTGTTATGTTTGATGAACCATTTTTTGGTGGGGGAGCCAAATCTGCTAGTGTGGAGATCTCTGAAATTGGACAAGCTAGTTGATACTGATCAGCGTCAAGGTCGAAAGATATTCTTTAAATAGGCTTCTTCCAGGGCAATCCACAATAACTCGTCCTGTCTGCTGCATAGCGATTTTGACTGCTAGCCGGTTGTGGGTTTGATTCACACCCAAGATAAATATTATACAATGAATATAATCATTTGTTCTATCATCAATGATTGAATGCTAGGTTTCCAAAAAAGATGAATAGTTCTGTTTTGAAAACTGGTTTCTAGGAAGAAAAATACTCCTCATTATGAAATTGGTTTCCAACGCTTGATTTCCCATGTGGCAGATGCAGTTTCATTATAACTACGGGTTCTGAGATAAGCAAAAGAATACACTGAATGACAGAACATATTAAAATCGAATTAAATTATTACGTATTACTGTAGAAATTGTAATTAATATCAAGCCATGTCGTTTAATCGTAGTGCGATGTTCCGATAAACTCCACGTGGTTGTCCCTTGCTGCTCGGGTCTCTACATTTGTTCTATGTCTAGGTCCAATTCATTATATGCTATGTTTTTACGAAGCCCGGTTAAGGTCTTATGTAAAAGTAAGCGAAAATTCATTTTGAATTCCACAGAATGCAAGCTTTTTACACACCCTTGACGAACCCTTCGAGGGTTAAAGTCATTAATAAAATTGTTTTGTATTGTATTAGATTAACTGATCCATAAGCAATTGTGTGTCTTGTCCTCTTTAAACATTAGGTTCACATACATAATGTTAACTTAAAGAATATCTACAATATTTACATACAAGCGTCAAAAAATTCTCCCAAATAATCGCTTACTGGTAACGTTGCCAAAATATTGGCAGCGTTGCCACGTTAAATGGCAATGTTAATTTTTTGTGCTAGAAAAAGCCCAGCCTTTTGGCAACGAGAATCGTCGATCAGTTGCTTACATAATTATGTATTAACCAAAAATTCTGATATTATAGCTACCTCCTTTCTGAATAATCAAAGGAAATCGATTAATCTTTTTCCATTGAAAAAACTTTATAAAGATAAACATATCATTAACTATGATTATGGAAGGTATTACCCAGATTTCGATTTGAGCCCGGTAATTTTCCTTAACGAAAATATGAAATAGATTGTAGGGATGAAGAATATGCTCGTTAATGAAGGTTAAACTGAAAGAGATTGTTGCTTTCTTTCTGAGTTTTCGGATGTCGGAAACATTTTATTTTATCAAGGTTACTTTTTACAAATAACTGACAAGTAACCAACCAACTCACCATTCTAAGAATGTTAGGTAATGAATGATACATAAAAGAGGTTTCTAAGCCTCATATTATAAAGAATATTTTATCGATCTGAATGCACGTGTGACGTAGAACGGTAACCTCGCGCTGAGTGGATTCATGACAGGGTTAGAACTGTGTGATCCACAAAATGTACTGAGTTCGATCCTTTTTGCTTATTTGACGTACGTTTCTAAAGTCCCTCAACGTTTATCATCGTGTGGGCGTTATCTTAAAAAAAAGGAAAACGTGATGTAGATTATTTGAATATATTGTATTTACACTTATTATTTATCTACACATGTCTTATCACGTAACTCAGTGCAAGTTATTTTATTTAGAAATCCGTGTAATACCACTTATGTGTATAGATTTTTTAAGTTTGAAGACTCCTTTTTATCAAATTGTGTTAAAAGCCTGTCAGCAAATACCTTTATCATCATATTTTATTATCAGTAGATAATATGGTTAAACGAAGTTTGAGTGCAGTATATTTCGGCTCCGATTAAGAATAATGGCTAACGAGCCGTTATGCCATGTGATAGTGAGCCATCTTCCTAACCATTATTATTCCGAAAAATGATTGTGGTCGGCTACTAGTTCAATAAGTTTCACTTGAAATGTTTCCACGATACGAAAACTGCATACGCTGTCTACTGTCAGCCGTTTCGTGGTATAGTTAAAATCCGATTCAACCTTGGGGAACTAGATGAATTTAAACCAAAAATATTTTTAGGTAAATTGAAAACCAGTGATTGAATGCCAGGTTTCCAAAAGGATGAATATTTCCATTTCGCAAACTGGTTACCAGAACGACCAATAATCCTCTTTTGGAAATTGGTTTCCAATAATCGATTTCCAATGTGTCAGAAGCTGAGTTTAATTATAACCACGGGTTCCGAGATAAGCACTGAATGACAGAACATATTAAAATTAAATTATTGCGTATTACTGGAGAAATTGTAATTAATATCACGAGCCATGTCGTATAATCGTAGTGCGATGTTCCGATAAACTCCACGTGGCTATTGAATTCTAGATACGTTGGTAAACATGTATTTCGTTCAGCCGCTTCCGGAGGATTCCGAAAGAAACTTAGAAGTGATATATTATATAAATTTTACATACTACAGCTAAATATGTACCTACAGGTAATTGCGTCCCAAAGTGTGTGAAACAGGAATGAACTTTAAACATAAAAATAGTTAGACACATGTGTTTGAGGTCCAACGTCGTCATCCCTTTGCACTGTGTAGATAACCCGTACTTAATGACCTCGAATGCCATGTGAAATATTAAGGGTACACGTCATTCTTCCATCTACAGTATATTTAATATCTTGAAGAGCCTACAAAATATACGTATTAGCTATTATGCATACTCTCTTATCATGCAAACGAAAGTAAGTAAAACAAAAGAAGCTAACGACTTGTAATATTTTGCTTATATTGTCGTTTTGTCGTTCTAGATAACATACAATGCGTTTGGTTGACAAAGTTGATCGTTTATGTATGTATTACATATTTGAGGTTTGAAATTTCTTATTCATCAAAGGAGAGACTCACATTTGGAGAACCATGCTTCGCCATAGACGGTGGACCGAACCACTCATAGAAAAATCTGGTAGCTTTTTATCGAGTGAGTAAAGTTTCAGATCTATCTCACTTTTCTGTGTGATATCAGATTAAGAATACGGAGTGTGACCATCCTTATTGATGCCAAGGTGACTAACTGCGTAGACTACGCAGGTCAAGAATATAGCATACCTGAAACAAATCCTATACCAAACCAACTGGCCAGTGTGGTATAATGACCCAAAACCTCCTTTTTTAGGAGTGGTCTAAGTCCATCAGTCGACTGTTGAAGGTTGTCAATGATGATGTGTACATCCTTACCAGATGACTAGTCTTTTGGTTTGCCACTTTACCTTAGGAATAACTCATTTCCATAATCACTAGTTCTAATTTTTGGTCACATATAACATCACTTTATCTCCGCTAGTGACTTTGGTTATCTATAATATGTGTGCCGGCACAAGACCTTATGTTTATCACTGTCAGTTTCGTTCGGTCAGTAACTCAGATACGTACTGTCTATAGTTATGTTTAAAACATACATTTAATTATTTAAAATAATTTATTCTGACAAGTTTATCGCGCGTTCTGTCGGGTTGTTTAATTCCGTGTAGTTTAGTAATAAGAATCATTTAAAATGTGTAACCATGTCAATAGTTTAATGACTTTCTTAATGATACTTTAATGATAAATAAGTGGTGTATTGATTGAGCAATGAGCAGTCTTCAGTACAAAACGTGGTCGTTATCAGACTATTAAATAATGAGTATTTGAGAGCGCGCACGCGCTACCGGCAACTTTATGAGTGCTCTTGCGCTAGTTCGGTGACAGACAGCCAAAGGAATAAGACACATGTATATCTTTTTTGTCACTTGATTTAAGATACAAGTGTTGTGCCTATGTGAAATTTAACTGATTGTTTTAAAAATGTGTTTTTGTGAACCTAGTGACTGAAAACAAATGGGTATTCAATCTGATACATAATTGTGAGAAATGTGTTTGTGTATGTTGAAAATATCGAGTTTTGGCAAGCCAGCGATATACGGAGAGTGTGCCAGGATGACGAAAACTAAGGTGCGTTTTGTTTTTTTAAACATTGGAATGTTATTTTATTCGTGCGAACAAAATTGTAGTTCACAAATAGGCCCACTCGATCGAAGAGACACCTCAGGCTTCATAGAAAACTTGGTGTTAAACCGTTTTCGTTGCATTTGCCAAGCGAGTGGATTCCTAACCGAATGCACATCTGACTCTTTAATAGCAATTATCCATGATTGATGGTCTCACCATTAGGTGAGCTGACCGTTCCCTATAACATCTATTTACAGTCCTTAAAATATAGCTAGATATATGTGATTATTTTATTTTGTATCATCCACCTATATTTTAATTTTTTACGTGTCAGTTATCACAAATGAATAACGCAATGCAATACAATAAAAACATAAAAAATCACACTCGTAAGTGCCTCGGACAGCAGCACGTTAAACCGACGGCTTAACTCAGATGTCATGTTCACCCGTGTGTCATGAACATCTATTAACAATCGTTATCAGGAAGTCAGTACCCTCAAATATACTGACAACTAGTTTAATCTTCAAATTCCAGTTGGCCCTCAGGGTTGCCAGTCGCTCCGTATAAAAACTGAAATTCAGATAAAAAAAGTTGAACTAGTAGCCGACCCCAAATAGTCTTATTTATTAGCGAATAATAAAGACTGAATATGTTGACACTCGTAAGTGTGTGAGGATAGGCAATGTAGCATGGTGACCAATACTACGGCGGCCTGGTTAGATAATTCTGCATCATTCTCCCGGCCTTCGGAGGACGGAAGAATGGTGTTTATATTTTAAGGACTTGATTTTTTATTTTCTGTTTGATACCCTCATTGAAAGTACTTTGACCTAAACAATTACGTCCAATACAGAGACATGCATGGCAGACAAATTTAAATAAATTATGGTTACTTAGCAAATATATTTAGAAGCTAACGGTTTCTATTTATCTTTTAAAGATAAACTTGTGTCGTTAAGATAATAATTATTCAAGTTAATTGTTCGTGACTAACGTAACTATTATATTTTTCATATTGTACTTTGGCTTTGCTCTTTACAATTTTACTCCATAAAGGGTGTTCTTAAAATAAATATGTCAAGAATGTTCTTTAAATTATTCGTAATAGCTTCGGTTTAAGGCTTTAAGCACATGAGCGCACGTGTTTAAGTACCATTACGATCCCGCATTCTTTATGCGGTGTGTGATAAAGCAATTCCACTGGGCTGCCACAGTGTGGTGACGGATTAAGAATATAGAGTGTCACCACCCCTATTTATCCCGCGGGTGTCGTAAACGGCGACTAAGGGATAAACTACGCAAAACAACATCAATGCAAAGAGAAGTAAAACTTGAAACCAACCCTTTACCAACCCGTCTGTCCAGCGTGGTATATTGGCCAAAACCTCCTTTCTAAGGAGAGGCCTATGTCCAGCAGTGGACTGTTAAAGGCTGTTGATGATGATGATGACTGGGCAGCCATAGTGAGGGTCACTATGCTGTAATGTCTGTATCCGCCATGACTGTGGTGATAACCACTCTTGAATTCTACTCATGCCTAGTAATTACTTGTGCGCGTCGATTCTCTTTCTACAATCGCAAAACGCTTCTCTGCTCTTGTATTATTGACTGTTTATTTCTTGTTAGTAACTAATTAACCTGCATAGTTTACACGTTTGTATAAGAGGAAGACAGTATTATTGATAGGTATGAATGCAGGATATCATGTAAGAGGTGTTAGGTTAATGATAAAAGTATTTTTAATCAGGTAATCTTTTGAGTATAAACTTATAATTTTGTGTGTTTTAGTAAACATATTGACTATATCTATTGAGGAGCTACGTCGATTGATATTTGTATGTATTTTCCTTATGTGAAATACAAGAATGAGCTACTGATATTATAGACATACCAGTCCCTTTGGCCAGCCTGGTATAGGAGGATGAGAGGTCTATATCCAGTGGACTGCACGGTTGGCCTGGTGGTATAAGCGGACACCACGCCTCTTAATACTGTGCCAAGTTTCGTGGGTTCAAATCCCAAGTGGAATAACACTTTGTGTGATTCACAATTTGTTGTTCTGAGTATGGGTGTTCCTTGTGTCCGTTTTATGTATGTTTGTAAACCCCCCCCCCCCCCTCCCCGCGACACGAATTTTATATTCAAAATGCGGGAGTTGTATTTTTATAAAATAAAGGAAGAAGAAAAGTGGTGGACCTATTAAGGCTTATTTTGTTTGTGTGTGTGTAATACGTCTATTATTCCCGGGGATAATAGAGATAGGGGTAGACAGAACAGTATTTAATGGCTTTATATAAGCGACTTTAACCAATGCCATCAAACGGGTACATATTTTATCAATAAATAAATGTTCTTACATATTTCTAAATAAATATGTACATATAACAAAATATCTTTATATGTATACTATTCCACGTATTTACTTTTATTAGAATAATTAGATTTGCAAATAATAAATGTAGGCATTTCACACGGTATGACCTTATTCATTAGGTACTCTCACTTTTATACTTCAAGTCAATCCAAAGGTTGCTTGAAGAAGTCTCAGCTATGAGGCAGTATAGCCACACGTATTTCAGCAAGAACGAGCCGGCTCGACCGGGGACGGTACTACACTCACACAGACGACCCAACTAAAGTCTAAGTGGGTCTACTCGCCTGATGGAAAGAATGAGTAAAATTCAATAGTAGTTATAACCACCCTCATAGCGAGTGCATATAATGCAGCATGGCAACCCAGACTATGGCGACTTAAGGTAATCGCACACTTATCAGAGCCAGACGCGTTGAACGAGCCGAACGATACGAATTTTAGAATTCTTTATATAAAATCTCATGAAACCTCGCACACTTACCCGCGTCGAATCGTCCGCATCAAAGAACCCCAGAAATCCTAGACGAGTTCGGATGACGTCATAAAATTCGGCGCGGATTATGCGGTCGCCTCGATCGATGCGCTCGCATTCTATCAGTTGCGTATGACAGAGCAACGCACGAGTACTATTTCTTGAAATTATTTCTTCGACGCGGTCGATGCTTTCGGCGCGGTCGATTCTTCTGGTGCCGATAAGTGTGCGAGGCCTCCTTGACTTCGATTCGTTCGGCGCGGATAAGTGTGCGTTCACCATTAGTAAGAAGATGTTTCTGCATCATTTGGCCTCCGGTCAAGCACTCACCGACAAAACACGACGACACGGTTGCTTTTATTTTAGTTGAGTCTTCTAGTAGAGGTTATTACTGTCTAAATGTATACGTATATATAAAAAAATAATCTATCTGAAAATGTAATTATACAGACGTCATCTAATACGTATCTCAGGGGTTATAATAGGTTAATCGTTATCGCCAAGGATGTATCTTATGTAAGATAAAGTTATACAACTTAAATCGATTTAGTCAAAGCAATTAGTTTGACTGATTATTCTTACTAGACTAATACTTTGTAGCGGAATATCAGAATGGCAAAGATATTAGACAAGCATTTTCCTGCACGGCTCTGTCTTGTATATTCTGATAAAAAGTATTCTGATGTAAGTATTAATCCGTTTTGTAGTTTTTGCGTGAAAGTTCAACAAACATCCATACATCCACTTCAGCATTTATAGCGTAATCTATTTATGTTAATTAATTTCAATATTGGGTAGCAACTTACTTACATACTATATAATATACTGACCTAAACATACTCATAATTTTACTGTAAACGGGACTTTAATATTAAAAAAGGTTACGATACCTTCTATTTTCCGATGTTTCGAACGGGTTATACCGCTCGTGGTCACGGGAAGACTGATGTAGACGGGTAGACCGTGACCACAAGCGGTATAATCATAATGTATAATATGGTGATACCTATAATATATAATGAGTATGTGTAAAAGTCGCGAAAGTCTAAAAACAGTTATGACTTAAACATTTTGGAAAAAAATTGTAAATATCGTATGTCATCCGGTCCATTATTTCTAATCTATTGACACCAGTTATTAAAATCGGTTCAGAGTTTAGGCACTACGTTGAATTATAAAAAATTATTAACCTTCCTTTAACTTGACCGTAGTCGCGTATTAAACGGGATCTTCCGCCTGAGTTGACGCTGAACATCACAAAAAAGTACACCACACAACATTATTTTACGTTTTTTTAAACAAATAAATTACTTTCTCGCTTCTTTGGCACTGTCTCAAAAATTTTTAAGTCTTCAATTTCTCGTATTCTTTTGAAATGAATTCCATTATATGACATTGAAATTATTTCGTTGCGAAGAAAATGTATTCTCGTGACGTCTTCTTGTAATAATACTCTTTTAAAGTGAGGGAAATCGTCAAATATAAAAAAGGAATTACTAATAGGTATCTCTTATTACGTGGAAAGCTTTATTTGACGTCATCTCATTTTCAGGGTTAGATGATACATAGATAAACAAAATAGTCAGTTTGGCCAAACAAGTTTAGTACCCGCAAATATTATTGTTTTCGTAATTGAACGGTATCGTCAATATATCGGTTGATATATTGGTCTAGTGATTAGTGATTCTGGTTGCAGAGCCGTAGGTTCGATCCCATTTAGGACAAGGAACTGTGAGTTTAAACAGAAATGATTTGTCTATGTGTACTGACACATTTCATCTACAACTAGTCCGGTTTCACTATAAAGTTTTTCATTTATCTCTGCAAATTATTCATATTTTAACCTTTAATCTGAATAATTCTTTCTATTGGTGAATAGTGCGTTAAAATCCAATCTGCCAAAGTAGACCGTAGCTTTGGAAGATCCAAGCGACTTTATTTTGTATATATGTAAAATTGTGCATATATTAAAAATGTATTACTTCATTAGAGTCGCCTAGTATCAAAGATGGCACTTTGACTTTTTGGCAAAAATTAAAAGAAATGAATGTTTTCACTTTTCAATTGCTTTTTCTACAGTAACATGCCAATTTTGAACCGTCTACTCGAAGGTAAAAAGTTTTTGTTCGTACGCATCTCTGTAGCCATATCAATAACAACTTTTTTGCAAAGTGTACAGTATACCTTTGAAACTAGTCGACTTATCAGCAGCCTGGTTGCCAAGTATAGATTGCCTGGTTTGAGATCGAACGATCATGTGTGAGATATGCTATTATTATTATTATTATATCGATTCTCGAATGTGCGACTCATTTGTTATCAGAAATGTAGCTTCGCGCTTTACGCTGCTGGGAATTTTTGATAAAAAGTTTCATTACAAGAGAACGTGGTATGACTAATCGAATACTAGATAACTTTATCCTGTTTAGTTCTCAAATTAAAACTGATTTTTAAATACCTTGTTGTGAGATATTTTAGAGAGATATGAATAATGTGTTATCTACTTCTGCCAAGTGACAAATACTGCTGAACGAAGGCATCCAAAAGAACTGCAACCATCCTAGTCTTGGGCAGTCCCCATCCAGTTACCTGTTAAGCATGTGTTAGCGTGATATATAAAAATCTGTTGTCTACTCAAGTAAGAGTAAAAAGATGATCTCACAGAAGTATAGATAGATATTCCCCATATCTAGTAGCAAGTAGTTACAAGTTTTAGACAAATTTTTAGTCTTGAAAAAACATTAATTTGGGCCACTGACCCCTCTCTGTCTTCCTAGTATCTTATTACGAAAAAGAAGTAAAATAATACAAAAATCTTTAATCCTTACTAATATTATTAAAGTGAAAACATCTCATGTCTGTCCGGCTTTCACCTCAACACTACTGAATCGATTTAAATGTAATTTGGGATACAGATAATCTAGACTTTACACTATCTGTATCCCTGAAAAAGAACATAGGCTACTTTTTACTGCGATAACCGGCATGCACGCCTCTTGAGCCGCGGGCGTAAGGGAGGGAAATTTTAGTTGTAGGAAATTGTGCGTCTCGTGCGAGTGTTAGTAAACGGTACATTGTAGCTTAGGGCCACCGCAGACTAGCTACTTTTAGCATCGGCGATCGGCGATTTGGCGACTGCATCGATGCTGCATCGCATTTTAGCGACTTCCTGCGTTCGATCGCGGTATCGGAAACGCGCGTTTTAGCGACTGCTCAGATGCCAAGTCGCTGCTACCGGCATCCGAAATAGTGCGGAGAGTAGCGTTCAGCTGCTGTGTCGCGCTTCTAAAAAGCGACTCGATCGCCGCGTTTGGCGTTTTTAAGTGTGCGGCGTGGAGCGTTCGGTCGCCGTATTTAGCTTCTAAAAAGCGACTAGTTGCCGATCGCCGATGCTAAAAGTAGCTAGTCTGCGGTGGCCCTTAATCATTGTATGTCACATTCATATAGAAAAGCGCCTCTCGTTCCAAATGGAATTTTTAAATTTTTTTCAGTCACCCATGGCATTCATTCAACTTGGGCATCGAACTTGTGCCTCATGACGAGGTCACGATAACTTTATCAGTGCTGACCCCTGACTCAAGATGTGATTTTACAACTTC
Organism: Phragmatobia fuliginosa; assembly: GCA_932526445.1. NCBI lineage: Eukaryota > Metazoa > Arthropoda > Insecta > Lepidoptera > Erebidae > Phragmatobia > Phragmatobia fuliginosa. Next base: position 1,537,994 of record OW052066.1, on the reverse strand, counting down.
ATGAAAAACGCTTATCAACAGTTGTTTAGTTTGATAATACATGCGCCGTGTCTGATAACAGCGAAGTAACCTACTTAAATTCATGTAGTCTATTGTAACTGGAAGTATTTAAATTCATTTTCTAAGTTTGTTTATTACTAGCTGTGCCCCGCGATGCTACCTGCGTTTGTTGTTATAGTTTAAGTTACTCCTTATATCATCAGCTATCTGCCATTGATAGTCCCGTCGAAATCGGTCCAGCCGTTCCAGAGATTACCCGGAACAAACAGACAGACAAAACTAAAAAATAAAAATATTTTGGCATATGTACCGTGTATACATGTACAAATGCATTTAGTAAAAAGCGGTTATTTCAATATTACAAACAGTTAGTTAGTTCAATTTTATTTATTATATAAATTAAGACTGCCTCGTTGTTCTAGTGGATAGCGTATGCGACTGCTAATCAAGAGGTCTCGGGTTCAAATCCCGGGTCCGGCCAAAATGAGTTTTTGGGTTTTTCTTAGGAAATTCCTAATGGCAGTCCGGAGTTTGGAAGTTTGGCGGTGATTCACGCCCGCGCCTCGGTGAGCATGTAAAGTCATCGGTCCCGGTTGTCATGAACATCTATGGCAATCGTTATTAGGAAGTCAGTGCCCTCAAATTTACTGACAACTAGTTAAACCTTCGAATTTCAATTCTCCCTTAGGGTTGCGGAGGTCTGATGCCAGTCGCTCCGTGTAAAAACTGATATTCAGGTAAAACCGGTTGAACTAGTAGCCGACCCCAAATAATAATATTGGGAATAAGGAAGAAGAAGATTTATTATTAATTATTTATGCACTTTGTACAACGGCGAACATAATGCCTAAGGCATTCTCTTTCAGTCAACCTTGAAGTGGTGTGGCTTAGTTAATCTAAACAAGTACAAATTACTTTTTTATATGAATTCTAGCTGTGTGACCCCCATTACCCTCTATTACCCTATATCATCAGCTACATGCCAATGAAAGTCCAGTCAAGTTCTTTAATATGTTGATGTAAGTAGTCTCTGAATGACGTCCATAGGGTTGTAATTTTAGTTCCACTTATATAATACGTAGTTACCTAAGTGGGATTAAAATTATCTACTCCTTCGGGAATAAAGACATGAATACGTGTATTTGGATTAATGTAATCATATAATTTAGTAAGGATTACCATATTACACGAAAAAATCTAAGAAGTGAAAGGAAAATGGCAGGTTTGTATGGGACTGTATCGCCTGGCGTATCACCGACAATAACATTTTAAATTTCCAGAGTTTTAGAAGCTTGCGTTAGAAAGTTATTTTAATTTTAGGTTACAATGAAATACATAGGTTAAAAATGAGTAATCATTGTTGTCAACAAGTTGTAACTTACCATTTTTGAAATCAAGTTTTCGATCACATATTTCTTGATTTGTCAATAAAATGTTGCTCTTATAATAAAAACATCAAGTAGTTTTATTTATTTATAAGAAGCGGACGATCATGTGACGCTTCTAATTATGCCTCATTTGTCTAGTTCTAATAAGTAAGTTAAGGAGTTATGTGGGAACAAACGAACATACATACATACATAGCATATCAAAATCATAATCCTTTAATAGTATTCAATATTTTCCGCAATCTGACACATAACGCTATTTAGTATTGACTTTAAGCATATCGTGTTTAGAAAATCTATATTTGCGTTTTGTTAATGCACTTGTACAAACTTTTTGAGCGATATTATAGATCTTTTAGCATACTTCTAAAAATATGTTAAATACATGAAAATAATTGGTATGATAAACAGTATTAATATCATACCCATCCATTACATATCTTCAGCGGTATAGGATCTGCCAATCTCCTTTAGATTGAGTCGTATTCCCAAATTTTAACCTTTTGACCGCCAGGGTCACATATATGTGACAAGCGAAAACTGTCCCTGTACGCCAACGTCACAAATATGTGACAAAAAAAGCGGTACACCGAAATACGAAATAAAGCATTTAAACATTACTTTTATGCCTTTAAATTTATATAAGTTCCTTAAGAAGAAGCTCTAACTCTTATCTATTTCCATAAAACTATTTAAATTGCTTTATGATTCTAAGAAATTTTACTCTAAAAAGAAAGAAATAAAACTCTTAAAAAAGAATGTCCTCATACGCCAGAGTCACAAATATGTGACCACTAGTGATGTAGGGCACGTTAGGTGATATCGTAAGTTTATATTAAAATTTCGTTAGCCTGTTTTATTTTTGTTGTTAAGTTTTATTATTATACTTATTCTGTTAAAATGAGTAAGAAAGTAATTAACAGCCGTGCTCGTGAAATAATAATTAAAGTAGACAATTATTTTGTAAAGAAGAAAGAGGAATCTTAATTATTGATACAAAATATAAGCAGTGCCCTAAAAAATGCTTCGTACACTACTGAGGTTTAAATGAAGTAAATAAAAGTTTTAAAATGTCCATCACAAGTTGCTTAGCTTTTTTTTCAAAATTCTACTTGTTACTTTTTATTCCAGGTTTATAGAAGCTAGTATTTAAAGGCTATAAACGTACATACTGTTTTACATTTTGTAAATTTTTATATCGTTGATTATATACTTAACCTATTTGAATCATGTTTTTTTTTTAATATCACGTTCAACGGAATTATAGAAATCTAATTTAAAATACGTGTTTTAATTATTATTAGTTAATATTATACTCGATAAGCGAGATAGTACGTTGCTACATCCTTATTTGAGAAGCGCAAAATTCATAAAAATGACGTGTACCGTCCACGCCAGGGTCACAATATCAAGACAACAGATCAAGAATAGTGTTGTACCTATAGTTATTATATTTAATTATATTTTCGTCTCAATTCTGTTACTACGGTATTATACAACTCTGTAAATAGTGTATAACTATTACTAGAGTAGGAAGAAGTGTAATGTTGAAATAAATTCAGTGTTATAAGGATATATATTTTGAAATTGTAGACGAAAATAAAAATACAATTCATGTTATCGATAAAGTTTTGGAATGTTTATTTTTTTCGTAGGTATTTACGCTAAATTTGTGGTCTGGCGTTGAGGGCAAGTTGATGAGTTTTTGTTCTGGCGTTCAAAAGGTTAAAGTAGACAATTATTTTGTAAACAAGAAAGAGGACTCTTAGTTATCGATAAAAAATATAATCAGTGCCCTAAAAAATGCTTCGTACACTACTGAGGTTTAAATGAAATAAATAAAATTTTTAAAAAGTCCGTCACAAGTTGCTTTGAAATTAACATGTGTTAATTTCAAAGCAACTTGTGACCGACATTTTAAAACTTTATCAAAATTCTACTTGTTACTTTTTATGCCAGGTTTATAGAAGCTAGTATTTAAAGGCTATAGTATAAACGTACATACTGTTTTACATTTTGTTAAATTTTTCTATTTTTTTTTATTTAATTGATTATATACCTATTTAACCTATTTGAATCGTGTATTTTTTTTAAATATCTCCTTCAACGGAATTATAGAAATCTAATTTAAAATACGTGTTTTAATTATTAGGTATTAGTTAATATTATACTCGATAAGCGAGATAGTACGTTGCTACATCCTTAATTGAGAAGCGCAATAATCATAAAAATGACGTACCGTCCACGCCAGGGTCACAATATCAAGACAACAGATCAAGAATAGTGTTGTACCTATAGTTATTATATTTAATTATATTGTCGTCTCAATTCTGTTATTACGGTAATAAACAACTCTGTAAATAGTGTATTTATTTATTTATTTATTTATTTAGTATTAAGGACCTCCAACGAAAGATGTACACAATAAAGTCACTTTATAATACATAAGTTTTATGCTAGTGCACTCCTTCAATTATAGGAGACCACAGCATTCTCAAAGATATTAGGTACTAACATTTAGCTTGTAAGTAAAATTTACATCTATATAAAAAAGACATTGCAAAAGACACCGAAAACATGCAAAGAATAAAGTAAGTCATATATATATCTATGTATCAAAATGAAATAAGAACAAAAATATGTTAAAACAAATGATAAAAAAAAAAATTATAACAAAACCAACACGATTCACATTAGGATATTCACTTAAAAGGATAACTAACAGCATTCGAACAAGGATTTCTTAAATCTATGTAAGGGCTCACAAATATCTACTCCATGAGCCTTGGACAATGCATTGTATCGCCTACAGATTCTGGGCATAGCAGCAAAGTGACCCAAATTGGTTTTCGAGTGTAGCACTACAAAAAAATTAAAAACCTGCTTCCTAGGAATGCGCGTAGGAACATTTATTCTCAATAAGTTCAAGAGTTCGTTGCAATCTATGACTCCGTTAATGAGTTTGTGAAGGAATGTTAGATCGAGCGTATCTCTACGAATAGCCAGACTTGTAATATGGTAATATTTAAGCCTGTCCTTATAGCTCCGACATCGCTTTGCTAGACCATCTCCATACGAAAGGTGGTAAAGAAATCGTCTTTGAACACTCTCCAAGCGCTTTGTATGCACCTCATAGTGCGGATTCCATACAATCGAGTTGTATTCCAAAATTGGGCGAACTAATGTGTCAAACAATTTGATTTTTGTAGAAGATTTTTTGAAATTCTTAGAGTTTCGTATTATAAAACCGAGAACCTTGAGACTCCTAGACACAATATTCGATATATGTACATCAAATTTAAGCACACTATCAAGTTGAACACCCAGATCCCGCACAACACCAACTCTGCCTATTTCAATATCATCTATGTAATATCTATATTGCGATGAATTTTTGTTCCGAGTGAAATGCACGTGGCTACATTTTTTTATATTTAGGAACATGTTATTATCTATAGTGTATAACTATTACTAGAGTAGGAAGAAGTGTAATGTTGAAATAAATTCAGTGTTATATGGTCATATATTTTGAAATTGTAGACGAAAATAAAAATACAATTCATGTTATCGATAAAGTTTTGGAATGCTTATTTTTTTCGTAGGTATTTGCGCTAAATTTGTGGTCTGGCGTTGAGGGCAAGTTGATGAGTTTTTGCTCTGGCGTTCAAAAGGTTAATGCGCTGAAGTTTTTTTAAAATCTAGAGCTAAGTAAATTTGCGAGCCTTCGTAACAGTAACGCAGCAGCCTCAAATCCCGGGCGACTGGCGCTACGCCAAGTCGAACCAAGTTCTTTCATACAGCTGGATAACCTTTATTCCAACCCCGATACGATACTATTCTCCCTTAGCTGGCTATTGTTCAATAAAGCCAAAATATTTTCCAAGTTTATATACCAATAAATCTAAAGTAAAAAATAAGTTTTTTGCTTTTTCCGTTCCTATATTTTTATGGTTGTTTTGGGGGTAATTTTCGTGCATACAGTACGGATTTTATCTGAAAATGTTCCATTTGGATTCTCATGAATGTCAGGCATCTTTATCAGTGGTCGGGTTATAGCCTCTTGTAGTATAGCCTCTGCCTTGGATTTACTTAGACTTTCGTGATATGTATCAAGTTAGAACACAAATAGCTGACAGACACAACTCAGTCTGCGTTTTAACATTATTCTTACGAATCTTTACATTTATCGCGATTATTAGGCGCGAGAATTTCTCTATCGCGATTCAGGATGAGTACTTACTCCGTATAGTGCATTCCGTGTTTTCTTCGTGGTTCAGTGTTCCTTTGCCAGATGGCGCTGTTGCATGTTCTTCGCTTGCGCTGTATGTGGAAGTCACCACAATGACCAAATGCAAACTTTGATTAGTCTCCGCAATGTCTACTAATAATCAAGCGTTTTTAAATAAAAACGTTTTACTTTTAGAATCAATTTGTCCATTAACTATTAGAGTAAGCATGCCATAAGCATTCATTGACCCGATATCATTTTATTACCCAACGTCTAGAACAGTACATTGTTTAACAAACAACCTTCTGTAAATTGACCTGAAATACCGCTTAGTCTTCAATGCGAGATGACAAGCCAATCCATCATGAGGCTCCGAGGAAATATGCAATTTGTCACTAGGGAAGAAGTACTCCCATTAATTTATTATCATGCTTTGTTGTAGTAATGCCGGTGTCTTTCAGCTATCGCTTATTTATATTAGTCTGCCTCTAAAGACTGCGTTACTTTTTATTATTATAAAGGTATATGTACGAATAGAATAGTGACATCTGCATTGTAATTTAAAAACAATGAATAACATGTTCGTAGCACTAGACTTGATGTTTTTTATAGAAGCTTCGCCCAAGGCTTCTCCCCGCGTCTAATCGATTATCGGGTTAGACTATCTGGTACATTTAAATCGATGCAGTGGTTTTTGAGTTTGTTTCGAACAGACACAGCCAGACACGGAGGAGGACTATATATTATTATGTAGTAAAGTGTCAAGTGAGTAGGGTAGTAGTAAGGTCACCTGTTATATATATACCTATAGGGCTCTGCAACCTAAGAAGAATAAATGTGTAGCAAATCATTGAAGACCCCGGACGGATGACACTCTAGTAATTTCACCGCTTTTCTGAGAGACCGTTTTATCATTCGGCTCGGACATAAAACGTTTAATCAATCCGGTCAAACATAGAATTTGGTCATCGTTTGTGGACGTCGTACAAAGTCAAACTGTTTACAGTTACTATTCAAAACAATATACATACCTACATATACTAATACGATAATATAACTGGTTTGCTTCACTAACGCCGGCGCAGGCTCATTGTTCAAGCATCGTTATCAATTGAACTCTTGTGGCAGGAACACGGTTGTCACTCAATTGTCGTACTCCTAATTCCAGCTGATTTATCTAGTACGGTAGCTAGATCGAATTTATCAATTCGACAAACAAGACAATTGGATCATTATATGACTCAGCATCTGCACACTCAGGAACAGGTGACGAGAGTTTTCACTCGCATTATACTTTCAAATAAGTATCACGTCCCTCAAGCTGGAAACACATTATCGGACGCGGCTGATAGCCGTGATCTAGAATATGAATATACACTGAGCTGTGCAAACTATCAGATGTAAGTCGCGGACGTGACCTTTGACTGACCTCGAGTATTCGGACGTCCGACAGAAATCTGGCACAAGACAGACTGACTGACGAGACTGTGCACACTTATCAGTCGCGGCTGTCAGCCGCGTCCGATAATGTGTTTCCAGCTTCAGACTTGAGGATAGTGAGATAAGGAGTGCTCAATCGTAATGTATCTAACACTCTGACCGCGTGTATGTCAGTTATCGCGGTAAAAATTAGCCTACATCCTTTCCCAAAGTTCCATCTATCTCTATACCAAAATTTATCAAAATCGTTTCAGCGGTTTAGGCATGAAAACGTAACAGACAGACAGCATTACTTTCGCATTTATAATATTAGTAGTGATGCATACATGAACTAAGCTTATAAATATAGAACGATGACAGTTCAGAGTGGAAAAATTATAACCACGAAATTATACTTTTAGATCAAATTAATTTGCTTTATGTTGTTATGGTAAAGGAATTGTTATCATTCATTAATTAATAATGTATTATTCGGCAGTAATATTATTAAATTGTCCTTGTTAATTCCGAACAAGATATAGTATATAACTAGAAATTGAATAACACCTTGAAAGTTGGACGACAAATTGAAATAATACTTTTGCTATAAACCTGGGCCTTGGGACCACGGTTGGAACTATTATAAGTCTTCCTTGCTACATAATTACGAAGTTGTTTACGAACGGAAAGTACGGAAAAGTATGGCACCGAGTAAGACCATAAATATTCGAGATCAAGGGAATACATAGAAAATATTTCGTTTACGCTTTATGAATCTATGCTCTTATAATCTAAGAATGGGTCTCCTATTGCAGAGAAAGAGATAGTATTATGTAAACGAGTTATGTAAGTACGTTAAGTAGGTAACACATTTGAAGGTAAAAATGAAAGTGATAAATAAATCCAGGATCTTGAATTCCTTCAATTTTTTAATATAATGTGTTTACAAATCCGCACACACCCACCTTTCTGAAAGTTAGACATTGTTGCCAAACACTTGGATTATTAATAACTGCTGACGCAGTACTGTCTGGAAGATGGCCAGTCCTGTCATGTGTCGTATCACCACGTGTTTTATATTTCTTTAAAAATTCTCTAAGGTGTTGTAAATAGAACTGTTGATACCGGCAACCATCTGTTTCTGATAGTAAGCGACTAGATACAGATCAATTATAAACAGTCCCCCAAGTTGTAAACGTTTATCGTTTTCTTTACTCCTTCGGGAATAAAGACATGAATACGTGTATTTGGATTAATGTAATCATATAATTTAGTAAGGATTACCATATTACACGAAAAAATCTAAGAAGTGAAAGGAAAATGGCAGGTTTGTATGGGACTGTATCGCCTGGCGTATCACCGACAATAACATTTTAAATTTCCAGAGTTTTAGAAGCTTGCGTTAGAAAGTTATTTTAATTTTAGGTTACAATGAAATACATAGGTTAAAAATGAGTAATCATTGTTGTCAACAAGTTGTAACTTACCATTTTTGAAATCAAGTTTTCGATCACATATTTCTTGATTTGTCAATAAAATGTTGCTCTTATAATAAAAACATCAAGTAGTTTTATTTATTTATAAGAAGCGGACGATCATGTGACGCTTCTAATTATGCCTCATTTGTCTAGTTCTAATAAGTAAGTTAAGGAGTTATGTGGGAACAAACGAACATACATACATACATAGCATATCAAAATCATAATCCTTTAATAGTATTCAATATTTTCCGCAATCTGACACATAACGCTATTTAGTATTGACTTTAAGCATATCGTGTTTAGAAAATCTATATTTGCGTTTTGTTAATGCACTTGTACAAACTTTTTGAGCGATATTATAGATCTTTTAGCATACTTCTAAAAATATGTTAAATACATGAAAATAATTGGTATGATAAACAGTATTAATATCATACCCATCCATTACATATCTTCAGCGGTATAGGATCTGCCAATCTCCTTTAGATTGAGTCGTATTCCCAAATTTTAACCTTTTGACCGCCAGGGTCACATATATGTGACAAGCGAAAACTGTCCCTGTACGCCAACGTCACAAATATGTGACAAAAAAAGCGGTACACCGAAATACGAAATAAAGCATTTAAACATTACTTTTATGCCTTTAAATTTATATAAGTTCCTTAAGAAGAAGCTCTAACTCTTATCTATTTCCATAAAACTATTTAAATTGCTTTATGATTCTAAGAAATTTTACTCTAAAAAGAAAGAAATAAAACTCTTAAAAAAGAATGTCCTCATACGCCAGAGTCACAAATATGTGACCACTAGTGATGTAGGGCACGTTAGGTGATATCGTAAGTTTATATTAAAATTTCGTTAGCCTGTTTTATTTTTGTTGTTAAGTTTTATTATTATACTTATTCTGTTAAAATGAGTAAGAAAGTAATTAACAGCCGTGCTCGTGAAATAATAATTAAAGTAGACAATTATTTTGTAAAGAAGAAAGAGGAATCTTAATTATTGATACAAAATATAAGCAGTGCCCTAAAAAATGCTTCGTACACTACTGAGGTTTAAATGAAGTAAATAAAAGTTTTAAAATGTCCATCACAAGTTGCTTAGCTTTTTTTTCAAAATTCTACTTGTTACTTTTTATTCCAGGTTTATAGAAGCTAGTATTTAAAGGCTATAAACGTACATACTGTTTTACATTTTGTAAATTTTTATATCGTTGATTATATACTTAACCTATTTGAATCATGTTTTTTTTTTAATATCACGTTCAACGGAATTATAGAAATCTAATTTAAAATACGTGTTTTAATTATTATTAGTTAATATTATACTCGATAAGCGAGATAGTACGTTGCTACATCCTTATTTGAGAAGCGCAAAATTCATAAAAATGACGTGTACCGTCCACGCCAGGGTCACAATATCAAGACAACAGATCAAGAATAGTGTTGTACCTATAGTTATTATATTTAATTATATTTTCGTCTCAATTCTGTTACTACGGTATTATACAACTCTGTAAATAGTGTATAACTATTACTAGAGTAGGAAGAAGTGTAATGTTGAAATAAATTCAGTGTTATAAGGATATATATTTTGAAATTGTAGACGAAAATAAAAATACAATTCATGTTATCGATAAAGTTTTGGAATGTTTATTTTTTTCGTAGGTATTTACGCTAAATTTGTGGTCTGGCGTTGAGGGCAAGTTGATGAGTTTTTGTTCTGGCGTTCAAAAGGTTAAAGTAGACAATTATTTTGTAAACAAGAAAGAGGACTCTTAGTTATCGATAAAAAATATAATCAGTGCCCTAAAAAATGCTTCGTACACTACTGAGGTTTAAATGAAATAAATAAAATTTTTAAAAAGTCCGTCACAAGTTGCTTTGAAATTAACATGTGTTAATTTCAAAGCAACTTGTGACCGACATTTTAAAACTTTATCAAAATTCTACTTGTTACTTTTTATGCCAGGTTTATAGAAGCTAGTATTTAAAGGCTATAGTATAAACGTACATACTGTTTTACATTTTGTTAAATTTTTCTATTTTTTTTTATTTAATTGATTATATACCTATTTAACCTATTTGAATCGTGTATTTTTTTTAAATATCTCCTTCAACGGAATTATAGAAATCTAATTTAAAATACGTGTTTTAATTATTAGGTATTAGTTAATATTATACTCGATAAGCGAGATAGTACGTTGCTACATCCTTAATTGAGAAGCGCAATAATCATAAAAATGACGTACCGTCCACGCCAGGGTCACAATATCAAGACAACAGATCAAGAATAGTGTTGTACCTATAGTTATTATATTTAATTATATTGTCGTCTCAATTCTGTTATTACGGTAATAAACAACTCTGTAAATAGTGTATTTATTTATTTATTTATTTATTTATTTATTTAGTATTAAGGACCTCCAACGAAAGATGTACACAATAAAGTCACTTTATAATACATAAGTTTTATGCTAGTGCACTCCTTCAATTATAGGAGACCACAGCATTCTCAAAGATATTAGGTACTAACATTTAGCTTGTAAGTAAAATTTACATCTATATAAAAAAGACATTGCAAAAGACACCGAAAACATGCAAAGAATAAAGTAAGTCATATATATATCTATGTATCAAAATGAAATAAGAACAAAAATATGTTAAAACAAATGATAAAAAAAAAATTATAACAAAACCAACACGATTCACATTAGGATATTCACTTAAAAGGATAACTAACAGCATTCGAACAAGGATTTCTTAAATCTATGTAAGGGCTCACAAATATCTACTCCATGAGCCTTGGACAATGCATTGTATCGCCTACAGATTCTGGGCATAGCAGCAAAGTGACCCAAATTGGTTTTCGAGTGTAGCACTACAAAAAAATTAAAAACCTGCTTCCTAGGAATGCGCGTAGGAACATTTATTCTCAATAAGTTCAAGAGTTCGTTGCAATCTATGACTCCGTTAATGAGTTTGTGAAGGAATGTTAGATCGAGCGTATCTCTACGAATAGCCAGACTTGTAATATGGTAATATTTAAGCCTGTCCTTATAGCTCCGACATCGCTTTGCTAGACCATCTCCATACGAAAGGTGGTAAAGAAATCGTCTTTGAACACTCTCCAAGCGCTTTGTATGCACCTCATAGTGCGGATTCCATACAATCGAGTTGTATTCCAAAATTGGGCGAACTAATGTGTCAAACAATTTGATTTTTGTAGAAGATTTTTTGAAATTCTTAGAGTTTCGTATTATAAAACCGAGAACCTTGAGACTCCTAGACACAATATTCGATATATGTACATCAAATTTAAGCACACTATCAAGTTGAACACCCAGATCCCGCACAACACCAACTCTGCCTATTTCAATATCATCTATGTAATATCTATATTGCGATGAATTTTTGTTCCGAGTGAAATGCACGTGGCTACATTTTTTTATATTTAGGAACATGTTATTATCTATAGTGTATAACTATTACTAGAGTAGGAAGAAGTGTAATGTTGAAATAAATTCAGTGTTATATGGTCATATATTTTGAAATTGTAGACGAAAATAAAAATACAATTCATGTTATCGATAAAGTTTTGGAATGCTTATTTTTTTCGTAGGTATTTGCGCTAAATTTGTGGTCTGGCGTTGAGGGCAAGTTGATGAGTTTTTGCTCTGGCGTTCAAAAGGTTAATGCGCTGAAGTTTTTTTAAAATCTAGAGCTAAGTAAATTTGCGAGCCTTCGTAACAGTAACGCAGCAGCCTCAAATCCCGGGCGACTGGCGCTACGCCAAGTCGAACCAAGTTCTTTCATACAGCTGGATAACCTTTATTCCAACCCCGATACGATACTATTCTCCCTTAGCTGGCTATTGTTCAATAAAGCCAAAATATTTTCCAAGTTTATATACCAATAAATCTAAAGTAAAAAATAAGTTTTTTGCTTTTTCCGTTCCTATATTTTTATGGTTGTTTTGGGGGTAATTTTCGTGCATACAGTACGGTATTTATCTGAAAATGTTCCATTTGGATTCTCATGAATGTCAGGCATCTTTATCAGTGGTCGGGTTATAGCCTCTTGTAGTATAGCCTCTGCCTTGGATTTACTTAGACTTTCGTGATATGTATCAAGTTAGAACACAAATAGCTGACAGACACAACTCAGTCTGCGTTTTAACATTATTCTTACGAATCTTTACATTTATCGCGATTATTAGGCGCGAGAATTTCTCTATCGCGATTCAGGATGAGTACTTACTCCGTATAGTGCATTCCGTGTTTTCTTCGTGGTTCAGTGTTCCTTTGCCAGATGGCGCTGTTGCATGTTCTTCGCTTGCGCTGTATGTGGAAGTCACCACAATGACCAAATGCAAACTTTGATTAGTCTCCGCAATGTCTACTAATAATCAAGCGTTTTTAAATAAAAACGTTTTACTTTTAGAATCAATTTGTCCATTAACTATTAGAGTAAGCATGCCATAAGCATTCATTGACCCGATATCATTTTATTACCCAACGTCTAGAACAGTACATTGTTTAACAAACAACCTTCTGTAAATTGACCTGAAATACCGCTTAGTCTTCAATGCGAGATGACAAGCCAATCCATCATGAGGCTCCGAGGAAATATGCAATTTGTCACTAGGGAAGAAGTACTCCCATTAATTTATTATCATGCTTTGTTGTAGTAATGCCGGTGTCTTTCAGCTATCGCTTATTTATATTAGTCTGCCTCTAAAGACTGCGTTACTTTTTATTATTATAAAGGTATATGTACGAATAGAATAGTGACATCTGCATTGTAATTTAAAAACAATGAATAACATGTTCGTAGCACTAGACTTGATGTTTTTTATAGAAGCTTCGCCCAAGGCTTCTCCCCGCGTCTAATCGATTATCGGGTTAGACTATCTGGTACATTTAAATCGATGCAGTGGTTTTTGAGTTTGTTTCGAACAGACACAGCCAGACACGGAGGAGGACTATATATTATTATGTAGTAAAGTGTCAAGTGAGTAGGGTAGTAGTAAGGTCACCTGTTATATATATACCTATAGGGCTCTGCAACCTAAGAAGAATAAATGTGTAGCAAATCATTGAAGACCCCGGACGGATGACACTCTAGTAATTTCACCGCTTTTCTGAGAGACCGTTTTATCATTCGGCTCGGACATAAAACGTTTAATCAATCCGGTCAAACATAGAATTTGGTCATCGTTTGTGGACGTCGTACAAAGTCAAACTGTTTACAGTTACTATTCAAAACAATATACATACCTACATATACTAATACGATAATATAACTGGTTTGCTTCACTAACGCCGGCGCAGGCTCATTGTTCAAGCATCGTTATCAATTGAACTCTTGTGGCAGGAACACGGTTGTCACTCAATTGTCGTACTCCTAATTCCAGCTGATTTATCTAGTACGGTAGCTAGATCGAATTTATCAATTCGACAAACAAGACAATTGGATCATTATATGACTCAGCATCTGCACACTCAGGAACAGGTGACGAGAGTTTTCACTCGCATTATACTTTCAAATAAGTATCACGTCCCTCAAGCTGGAAACACATTATCGGACGCGGCTGATAGCCGTGATCTAGAATATGAATATACACTGAGCTGTGCAAACTATCAGATGTAAGTCGCGGACGTGACCTTTGACTGACCTCGAGTATTCGGACGTCCGACAGAAATCTGGCACAAGACAGACTGACTGACGAGACTGTGCACACTTATCAGTCGCGGCTGTCAGCCGCGTCCGATAATGTGTTTCCAGCTTCAGACTTGAGGATAGTGAGATAAGGAGTGCTCAATCGTAATGTATCTAACACTCTGACCGCGTGTATGTCAGTTATCGCGGTAAAAATTAGCCTACATCCTTTCCCAAAGTTCCATCTATCTCTATACCAAAATTTATCAAAATCGTTTCAGCGGTTTAGGCATGAAAACGTAACAGACAGACAGCATTACTTTCGCATTTATAATATTAGTAGTGATGCATACATGAACTAAGCTTATAAATATAGAACGATGACAGTTCAGAGTGGAAAAATTATAACCACGAAATTATACTTTTAGATCAAATTAATTTGCTTTATGTTGTTATGGTAAAGGAATTGTTATCATTCATTAATTAATAATGTATTATTCGGCAGTAATATTATTAAATTGTCCTTGTTAATTCCGAACAAGATATAGTATATAACTAGAAATTGAATAACACCTTGAAAGTTGGACGACAAATTGAAATAATACTTTTGCTATAAACCTGGGCCTTGGGACCACGGTTGGAACTATTATAAGTCTTCCTTGCTACATAATTACGAAGTTGTTTACGAACGGAAAGTACGGAAAAGTATGGCACCGAGTAAGACCATAAATATTCGAGATCAAGGGAATACATAGAAAATATTTCGTTTACGCTTTATGAATCTATGCTCTTATAATCTAAGAATGGGTCTCCTATTGCAGAGAAAGAGATAGTATTATGTAAACGAGTTATGTAAGTACGTTAAGTAGGTAACACATTTGAAGGTAAAAATGAAAGTGATAAATAAATCCAGGATCTTGAATTCCTTCAATTTTTTAATATAATGTGTTTACAAATCCGCACACACCCACCTTTCTGAAAGTTAGACATTGTTGCCAAACACTTGGATTATTAATAACTGCTGACGCAGTACTGTCTGGAAGATGGCCAGTCCTGTCATGTGTCGTATCACCACGTGTTTTATATTTCTTTAAAAATTCTCTAAGGTGTTGTAAATAGAACTGTTGATACCGGCAACCATCTGTTTCTGATAGTAAGCGACTAGATACAGATCAATTATAAACAGTCCCCCAAGTTGTAAACGTTTATCGTTTTCTTTACTCCTTCGGGAATAAAGACATGAATACGTGTATTTGGATTAATGTAATCATATAATTTAGTAAGGATTACCATATTACACGAAAAAATCTAAGAAGTGAAAGGAAAATGGCAGGTTTGTATGGGACTGTATCGCCTGGCGTATCACCGACAATAACATTTTAAATTTCCAGAGTTTTAGAAGCTTGCGTTAGAAAGTTATTTTAATTTTAGGTTACAATGAAATACATAGGTTAAAAATGAGTAATCATTGTTGTCAACAAGTTGTAACTTACCATTTTTGAAATCAAGTTTTCGATCACATATTTCTTGATTTGTCAATAAAATGTTGCTCTTATAATAAAAACATCAAGTAGTTTTATTTATTTATAAGAAGCGGACGATCATGTGACGCTTCTAATTATGCCTCATTTGTCTAGTTCTAATAAGTAAGTTAAGGAGTTATGTGGGAACAAACGAACATACATACATACATAGCATATCAAAATCATAATCCTTTAATAGTATTCAATATTTTCCGCAATCTGACACATAACGCTATTTAGTATTGACTTTAAGCATATCGTGTTTAGAAAATCTATATTTGCGTTTTGTTAATGCACTTGTACAAACTTTTTGAGCGATATTATAGATCTTTTAGCATACTTCTAAAAATATGTTAAATACATGAAAATAATTGGTATGATAAACAGTATTAATATCATACCCATCCATTACATATCTTCAGCGGTATAGGATCTGCCAATCTCCTTTAGATTGAGTCGTATTCCCAAATTTTAACCTTTTGACCGCCAGGGTCACATATATGTGACAAGCGAAAACTGTCCCTGTACGCCAACGTCACAAATATGTGACAAAAAAAGCGGTACACCGAAATACGAAATAAAGCATTTAAACATTACTTTTATGCCTTTAAATTTATATAAGTTCCTTAAGAAGAAGCTCTAACTCTTATCTATTTCCATAAAACTATTTAAATTGCTTTATGATTCTAAGAAATTTTACTCTAAAAAGAAAGAAATAAAACTCTTAAAAAAGAATGTCCTCATACGCCAGAGTCACAAATATGTGACCACTAGTGATGTAGGGCACGTTAGGTGATATCGTAAGTTTATATTAAAATTTCGTTAGCCTGTTTTATTTTTGTTGTTAAGTTTTATTATTATACTTATTCTGTTAAAATGAGTAAG
The DNA here is from genome assembly GCA_932526445.1 of Phragmatobia fuliginosa. Classification (NCBI taxonomy): domain Eukaryota; kingdom Metazoa; phylum Arthropoda; class Insecta; order Lepidoptera; family Erebidae; genus Phragmatobia; species Phragmatobia fuliginosa. The sequence goes on along the minus strand of OW052066.1, from coordinate 1,521,410 downwards.
AAAGTAATTAACAGCCGTGCTCGTGAAATAATAATTAAAGTAGACAATTATTTTGTAAAGAAGAAAGAGGAATCTTAATTATTGATACAAAATATAAGCAGTGCCCTAAAAAATGCTTCGTACACTACTGAGGTTTAAATGAAGTAAATAAAAGTTTTAAAATGTCCATCACAAGTTGCTTAGCTTTTTTTTCAAAATTCTACTTGTTACTTTTTATTCCAGGTTTATAGAAGCTAGTATTTAAAGGCTATAAACGTACATACTGTTTTACATTTTGTAAATTTTTATATCGTTGATTATATACTTAACCTATTTGAATCATGTTTTTTTTTTAATATCACGTTCAACGGAATTATAGAAATCTAATTTAAAATACGTGTTTTAATTATTATTAGTTAATATTATACTCGATAAGCGAGATAGTACGTTGCTACATCCTTATTTGAGAAGCGCAAAATTCATAAAAATGACGTGTACCGTCCACGCCAGGGTCACAATATCAAGACAACAGATCAAGAATAGTGTTGTACCTATAGTTATTATATTTAATTATATTTTCGTCTCAATTCTGTTACTACGGTATTATACAACTCTGTAAATAGTGTATAACTATTACTAGAGTAGGAAGAAGTGTAATGTTGAAATAAATTCAGTGTTATAAGGATATATATTTTGAAATTGTAGACGAAAATAAAAATACAATTCATGTTATCGATAAAGTTTTGGAATGTTTATTTTTTTCGTAGGTATTTACGCTAAATTTGTGGTCTGGCGTTGAGGGCAAGTTGATGAGTTTTTGTTCTGGCGTTCAAAAGGTTAAAGTAGACAATTATTTTGTAAACAAGAAAGAGGACTCTTAGTTATCGATAAAAAATATAATCAGTGCCCTAAAAAATGCTTCGTACACTACTGAGGTTTAAATGAAATAAATAAAATTTTTAAAAAGTCCGTCACAAGTTGCTTTGAAATTAACATGTGTTAATTTCAAAGCAACTTGTGACCGACATTTTAAAACTTTATCAAAATTCTACTTGTTACTTTTTATGCCAGGTTTATAGAAGCTAGTATTTAAAGGCTATAGTATAAACGTACATACTGTTTTACATTTTGTTAAATTTTTCTATTTTTTTTTATTTAATTGATTATATACCTATTTAACCTATTTGAATCGTGTATTTTTTTTAAATATCTCCTTCAACGGAATTATAGAAATCTAATTTAAAATACGTGTTTTAATTATTAGGTATTAGTTAATATTATACTCGATAAGCGAGATAGTACGTTGCTACATCCTTAATTGAGAAGCGCAATAATCATAAAAATGACGTACCGTCCACGCCAGGGTCACAATATCAAGACAACAGATCAAGAATAGTGTTGTACCTATAGTTATTATATTTAATTATATTGTCGTCTCAATTCTGTTATTACGGTAATAAACAACTCTGTAAATAGTGTATTTATTTATTTATTTATTTATTTATTTATTTAGTATTAAGGACCTCCAACGAAAGATGTACACAATAAAGTCACTTTATAATACATAAGTTTTATGCTAGTGCACTCCTTCAATTATAGGAGACCACAGCATTCTCAAAGATATTAGGTACTAACATTTAGCTTGTAAGTAAAATTTACATCTATATAAAAAAGACATTGCAAAAGACACCGAAAACATGCAAAGAATAAAGTAAGTCATATATATATCTATGTATCAAAATGAAATAAGAACAAAAATATGTTAAAACAAATGATAAAAAAAAAATTATAACAAAACCAACACGATTCACATTAGGATATTCACTTAAAAGGATAACTAACAGCATTCGAACAAGGATTTCTTAAATCTATGTAAGGGCTCACAAATATCTACTCCATGAGCCTTGGACAATGCATTGTATCGCCTACAGATTCTGGGCATAGCAGCAAAGTGACCCAAATTGGTTTTCGAGTGTAGCACTACAAAAAAATTAAAAACCTGCTTCCTAGGAATGCGCGTAGGAACATTTATTCTCAATAAGTTCAAGAGTTCGTTGCAATCTATGACTCCGTTAATGAGTTTGTGAAGGAATGTTAGATCGAGCGTATCTCTACGAATAGCCAGACTTGTAATATGGTAATATTTAAGCCTGTCCTTATAGCTCCGACATCGCTTTGCTAGACCATCTCCATACGAAAGGTGGTAAAGAAATCGTCTTTGAACACTCTCCAAGCGCTTTGTATGCACCTCATAGTGCGGATTCCATACAATCGAGTTGTATTCCAAAATTGGGCGAACTAATGTGTCAAACAATTTGATTTTTGTAGAAGATTTTTTGAAATTCTTAGAGTTTCGTATTATAAAACCGAGAACCTTGAGACTCCTAGACACAATATTCGATATATGTACATCAAATTTAAGCACACTATCAAGTTGAACACCCAGATCCCGCACAACACCAACTCTGCCTATTTCAATATCATCTATGTAATATCTATATTGCGATGAATTTTTGTTCCGAGTGAAATGCACGTGGCTACATTTTTTTATATTTAGGAACATGTTATTATCTATAGTGTATAACTATTACTAGAGTAGGAAGAAGTGTAATGTTGAAATAAATTCAGTGTTATATGGTCATATATTTTGAAATTGTAGACGAAAATAAAAATACAATTCATGTTATCGATAAAGTTTTGGAATGCTTATTTTTTTCGTAGGTATTTGCGCTAAATTTGTGGTCTGGCGTTGAGGGCAAGTTGATGAGTTTTTGCTCTGGCGTTCAAAAGGTTAATGCGCTGAAGTTTTTTTAAAATCTAGAGCTAAGTAAATTTGCGAGCCTTCGTAACAGTAACGCAGCAGCCTCAAATCCCGGGCGACTGGCGCTACGCCAAGTCGAACCAAGTTCTTTCATACAGCTGGATAACCTTTATTCCAACCCCGATACGATACTATTCTCCCTTAGCTGGCTATTGTTCAATAAAGCCAAAATATTTTCCAAGTTTATATACCAATAAATCTAAAGTAAAAAATAAGTTTTTTGCTTTTTCCGTTCCTATATTTTTATGGTTGTTTTGGGGGTAATTTTCGTGCATACAGTACGGTATTTATCTGAAAATGTTCCATTTGGATTCTCATGAATGTCAGGCATCTTTATCAGTGGTCGGGTTATAGCCTCTTGTAGTATAGCCTCTGCCTTGGATTTACTTAGACTTTCGTGATATGTATCAAGTTAGAACACAAATAGCTGACAGACACAACTCAGTCTGCGTTTTAACATTATTCTTACGAATCTTTACATTTATCGCGATTATTAGGCGCGAGAATTTCTCTATCGCGATTCAGGATGAGTACTTACTCCGTATAGTGCATTCCGTGTTTTCTTCGTGGTTCAGTGTTCCTTTGCCAGATGGCGCTGTTGCATGTTCTTCGCTTGCGCTGTATGTGGAAGTCACCACAATGACCAAATGCAAACTTTGATTAGTCTCCGCAATGTCTACTAATAATCAAGCGTTTTTAAATAAAAACGTTTTACTTTTAGAATCAATTTGTCCATTAACTATTAGAGTAAGCATGCCATAAGCATTCATTGACCCGATATCATTTTATTACCCAACGTCTAGAACAGTACATTGTTTAACAAACAACCTTCTGTAAATTGACCTGAAATACCGCTTAGTCTTCAATGCGAGATGACAAGCCAATCCATCATGAGGCTCCGAGGAAATATGCAATTTGTCACTAGGGAAGAAGTACTCCCATTAATTTATTATCATGCTTTGTTGTAGTAATGCCGGTGTCTTTCAGCTATCGCTTATTTATATTAGTCTGCCTCTAAAGACTGCGTTACTTTTTATTATTATAAAGGTATATGTACGAATAGAATAGTGACATCTGCATTGTAATTTAAAAACAATGAATAACATGTTCGTAGCACTAGACTTGATGTTTTTTATAGAAGCTTCGCCCAAGGCTTCTCCCCGCGTCTAATCGATTATCGGGTTAGACTATCTGGTACATTTAAATCGATGCAGTGGTTTTTGAGTTTGTTTCGAACAGACACAGCCAGACACGGAGGAGGACTATATATTATTATGTAGTAAAGTGTCAAGTGAGTAGGGTAGTAGTAAGGTCACCTGTTATATATATACCTATAGGGCTCTGCAACCTAAGAAGAATAAATGTGTAGCAAATCATTGAAGACCCCGGACGGATGACACTCTAGTAATTTCACCGCTTTTCTGAGAGACCGTTTTATCATTCGGCTCGGACATAAAACGTTTAATCAATCCGGTCAAACATAGAATTTGGTCATCGTTTGTGGACGTCGTACAAAGTCAAACTGTTTACAGTTACTATTCAAAACAATATACATACCTACATATACTAATACGATAATATAACTGGTTTGCTTCACTAACGCCGGCGCAGGCTCATTGTTCAAGCATCGTTATCAATTGAACTCTTGTGGCAGGAACACGGTTGTCACTCAATTGTCGTACTCCTAATTCCAGCTGATTTATCTAGTACGGTAGCTAGATCGAATTTATCAATTCGACAAACAAGACAATTGGATCATTATATGACTCAGCATCTGCACACTCAGGAACAGGTGACGAGAGTTTTCACTCGCATTATACTTTCAAATAAGTATCACGTCCCTCAAGCTGGAAACACATTATCGGACGCGGCTGATAGCCGTGATCTAGAATATGAATATACACTGAGCTGTGCAAACTATCAGATGTAAGTCGCGGACGTGACCTTTGACTGACCTCGAGTATTCGGACGTCCGACAGAAATCTGGCACAAGACAGACTGACTGACGAGACTGTGCACACTTATCAGTCGCGGCTGTCAGCCGCGTCCGATAATGTGTTTCCAGCTTCAGACTTGAGGATAGTGAGATAAGGAGTGCTCAATCGTAATGTATCTAACACTCTGACCGCGTGTATGTCAGTTATCGCGGTAAAAATTAGCCTACATCCTTTCCCAAAGTTCCATCTATCTCTATACCAAAATTTATCAAAATCGTTTCAGCGGTTTAGGCATGAAAACGTAACAGACAGACAGCATTACTTTCGCATTTATAATATTAGTAGTGATGCATACATGAACTAAGCTTATAAATATAGAACGATGACAGTTCAGAGTGGAAAAATTATAACCACGAAATTATACTTTTAGATCAAATTAATTTGCTTTATGTTGTTATGGTAAAGGAATTGTTATCATTCATTAATTAATAATGTATTATTCGGCAGTAATATTATTAAATTGTCCTTGTTAATTCCGAACAAGATATAGTATATAACTAGAAATTGAATAACACCTTGAAAGTTGGACGACAAATTGAAATAATACTTTTGCTATAAACCTGGGCCTTGGGACCACGGTTGGAACTATTATAAGTCTTCCTTGCTACATAATTACGAAGTTGTTTACGAACGGAAAGTACGGAAAAGTATGGCACCGAGTAAGACCATAAATATTCGAGATCAAGGGAATACATAGAAAATATTTCGTTTACGCTTTATGAATCTATGCTCTTATAATCTAAGAATGGGTCTCCTATTGCAGAGAAAGAGATAGTATTATGTAAACGAGTTATGTAAGTACGTTAAGTAGGTAACACATTTGAAGGTAAAAATGAAAGTGATAAATAAATCCAGGATCTTGAATTCCTTCAATTTTTTAATATAATGTGTTTACAAATCCGCACACACCCACCTTTCTGAAAGTTAGACATTGTTGCCAAACACTTGGATTATTAATAACTGCTGACGCAGTACTGTCTGGAAGATGGCCAGTCCTGTCATGTGTCGTATCACCACGTGTTTTATATTTCTTTAAAAATTCTCTAAGGTGTTGTAAATAGAACTGTTGATACCGGCAACCATCTGTTTCTGATAGTAAGCGACTAGATACAGATCAATTATAAACAGTCCCCCAAGTTGTAAACGTTTATCGTTTTCTTTTCTCTGTTCTATTTCTCTATTCTCTTGTTTCAATGGCCAATATTTTGTTTTGATCACGTGGCTGAGTGACATTAGCCAATGAATCAAGAGAATAGAGATTTAGAATAGAAAACTAAAAATGTTTGCAACTGGCTAGTGGGGCTGGTAACAGAGTCTGACAAATGAGATTGGCTAAAGAGATACTGAGGCCTCGCAAAATACACCTGTTAAGCAGAGACTCAGTCGCATATGCTTCCTCTAATTCAGGTTTCTTATACCATAAAAAAAAACAACACGTGTCGAAGTCAACAAGAGTCATAGACTTACTGGCACACGATCTTTAAGGATAACAAAAGTTTCCTTTCGATTTCAAAATACCGCTCATTTTCAAACACGTGGCTAAATCACGTTGTAAGTTCAATCATAAACTTTCCTTTAACCTAACAACTGCGTAACCTAACAAGGTTACGCAGTATCATGGAGAATTTATATCAAATTAAAATGTTATTATTGAGAATTTCCCGTTGATTTAATAATTGCGAAAGTAGGAGAGGATGTATTGATATTTCTTAGTTAATGAACTGGTATGGGTCACCATGCTGCATTGCCTGTCCTCACAATGAGGATGGTGACCCCTACTCCTGGATTCTACTCATGCTTTCCATCAGGCAGAGTAGAGTCAATTTGGTAGGTTTAACTATAGAAAACAGAGAACATACTACACTCAACCTGTATTAGCATACAACTGAAAAATTAATACCCATTCGACAGTAACGTGAGCGAATTCAAAAATAAACGTTAGTACTTTTATGTAAAACTCACTATCAACTTCGTTATATTATAAATTTTATGAAATTAATAATGAGGAAGTTCTTAGAAATATTCTAATAGAACAGTTGTTACCTCGACCTCCGAATCCATCGATCAAGGTAACACGTTGCAACGTCCAACGTTAATATATTTTTACTTCAAACGTGAAGGTTTTAAAGAAGAAGCCGTAAGTATTTATATTTTGATACATGTCTATATCGGCTCTTGTTAGAACCATTGTATAAATTTTTTTGAGTTTCTAGTTTCAAATGTTTTTATGATGTGGAGGAACGAGTGTCTTGTCCCTCCAACGATCGTGTCTGGCTGGTCGAGGCCCACTGGTTGTTGCTGGGTAATTGTATATAATATGCTAATTAAATATTTGGACATTTGAATATCTTACACACGGCGTGATCTAGTCCCAAACTAAGCAGAGCTTGTATTATGGGTACTTAAAACTGATATAAATACATAAACATTTTTTTTTTTCTTAAATTCATATGTTTCGTTTGCATATCAGTCAATTTAATGAGTGGCGTGTCTGGCACTCGTGTCTGCTCTATCACAACAATGTCTATCTGTCGTGACAATCGTTGATTGGTGAAAATCTATGAGAACATGTAGCGATTTGCATCCACAACAACATACTCACTGGTTGTAAGACAGGAAAAGCCCATGCGCTCATATTGTACATAGAAAATACCCGAAATTCAGTCTAAATGTCACACACATATTTAGACTGACCCAGGAATCGAACCCGAGACCTCTTGATCAGCTGCCTCATCCTCATACGCTAACAACTAGATCAACAAGGCAGTTTGACCCCAGAAAAAAAGTACATCACTTGTATGGTTTTCTAAAACTGTGGTATTAGTGCTGTCTAGCCGGGCTAAAAAATGTATAGAAATGAAAACAAATTCAGGTTTCAATGAGTCATTTAGCATAACAATAACATTTCATATCCAATGACACCTGCATAGTAATATGATAATACTATGTTGTATTACAATATTGGTATGTGGTAGTCACGTAAGGCTGTTAAGCAATAACAAACTTATAAACGAGCACTATTTTTGTACACGTAACCATTTCAGTACGAACAATTACAATTCCAGACGACTAAGCAGTATTTATTTTGCACTAGCACGGTGCTCCCCGCGGTTATTGTGAACCGTGAGTGAGTGCTAGTCTTTAAAAATTAGACTTAGTTACTCCTTGGGTTATATGCTTTCTACTAGTGACAGTCCCATCAAAATGGTCCAGCTATTCCATAGATTAGCCGAAACAAACAAATTTGATATTATATACAGACACGTCAATTTTATCTATTTGTATAGATTTATGAGACTTTTCATGTGACTCTACTCTGCCTGATGGAAAGCATGAGTAGAATCCAGGAGTAGTAGGAGAACAAATAAATTTCCTCTTTCCGTATTGTCCTCTTTTCTATCTCTTTTATCAAATACTGATTCCCTGATTTTAATAATGTTTACGTTTTCTGAGAAACGTAAAACAAAATTTTCAGATTGCACACATACTTTGAAAAATAACACTGTTTTGAAATCTACTAAGTAAAGTTAAAAATCGTTGGTCTAATGTGTAGGGTATGCGATTGCCAATTAAGAGTTCAGAGGAGCTTCCAAGTTTGGGGCTTTCGGCAAACCCCCGCGCCTCGATGAGCACGTAAAGCCGTTGATCCTGACTGATCTCTTCCCGGTCGTGTAAGATAGCCATTGCATCGGATTTTGAGAGAGACGGAACAGTGTTGCTGTGTTTGAGCACACATCATCATCATCATCAACAGCCTTTAACAGTCCACTGCTGGACATAGGCCTCTCCTTAGAAAGGAGGTATTGGCCTACTATACCACGCTGGCGTTGATTTCAAGTTTTCCTTATCCGTGAGTCGCCTTTTACGACACCCGCGGGATGAATAGGGGTGGTGATACTCTGTATTCTTAATCCATCACCATACGGATACACTGTCCACTAAAATATCTCCTGCGTGGCTGAACTCAGTTGAGACTGGACGCCGTGGTCGGCTAGGAGAACAACATCTATATCAAAAAAAACTATTCATACATACACAAAAAAAATGAAATTTTTCCACAAGACTGTTTATAAACCGTCGGGTAACTTCATTCCGTAAAATTGCGGTGAATACATCAAATGTTAAACCGCCTACGTCGAAACCAACCCACGCGTTTTTTCTGCTTGTCTGAACTTTGAAATTTCTTCACTAAACATACATTGAGTTATAATAAAAAATACCTAAATGCTGTGTGAAATTGTCTTAGCTTTCTATTCTTATCCACTAAGAATGACAGTGATATCCGTTAGTACTATTTTAAAAAAACTATTATAAAGTATAAATTTCATTACCACTGGAAATATGCAATGATTGATGATGATAGAAATATTATTAGTATTTGTAAATAAAATGCTTTATTTGAGGCGACAAGTGAAATTGAACTAAATAAAAATACAGTATCCTAGTATCTCAAACATTAATTTGTATTTTAGTGGCGTAAGTAAATAAAATGATGTCTTCTTCCTAGCCTTATTCCCTGTATTATTTGGGGTCGGCTAATAGTAAATAAAATAATGTAATATGTACTAATTAGTTGATTATTTAGAAATTTATATTTATGTTTTGGATTGTATTGTAAAACTAAAACTTATTTTAGAACACCGGTACGGCATCTGTGCTATTTTTATATTAATTAAATTGAATTTAAAATATTTTTTACAATACAGTTGTATACATTTTTACTATTTTCTAAATTGTCTTGTTTACATTTTTCTAAATTAAACTTATCGATTTCAATATCATCAGCCGTATCTGTTAGTTCTGTTGCTTCTTCTGCCTTTTGTTCTTTTTCTGTGCTCTTCTTCAATTTTCCTTTCTTCTTTTAGACCTGTATCTTTTTGTCACAATCTGTAATAGTCGAGAATTATCTTTTGTTTTACTAAAGACATGCATATTAGTCATACTTTGTTACCTATTTCGTATCGTAATCTTCATTAATCGTTGTTTTCTCAAGGTCTAGTTAAATTTGTGTCAAATCTTAATTAATTATACAGAAAAATATCAATTATCATAATCCTTGTTTTGAAACGACTGAATATAATAAATAAATATTTTCGGACGTCTTACTCACAACGTCATCTAGACCCAAACTAAGCAGATCTTATATTATGGGTACTAAACAACTGATATAAATACATAAACATACTTTTTTTTTTGTAAATACATACATATTATACATAGAAAACACCCAGACTCCGTAACAAATATTTGTGGATCACACAAATATTTGGTCTGACCCGGGAATCGAACCAGAGACCTCTTGATCAGCAACCGCATACCACCATCCACCATCCACCATCAGCCTATCGCAGTCCACTGCTGAACATAGGCCTCTCCCATTGCACACCACTGTGATCGATTTTGGGCTTCTCGCATCCAGCTCCTGCCAGCCATCTTACGCAGGTCGTCACTCCACCTCGCCTGTGGGCGTCCTACACTACGTTTACCGAGACGCGGTCTCCGCTCCAGAACTCGTCTGCCCCAACGGCCATCAGTTCTGCGACTAATATGGCCAGCCCACTGCCACTTCAGCTTGCTAATCCAGTGGGCTATGTCGATATCCTTAGTTCTCTGATGGATCACCTCATTTCTGATACGATCTCTCAGAGAAACGCCGAGCATAGGCCTTTCTATAGCATGCTGAGCAACTTTAAGCTTATGGACCAACCGTACCGTAAGTGTCCAGGTCTCGGCTCCGTATGTCATGACAGGTAGGACGCACTGATTGAAAACTTTCGTTTTTAGGCATTGTGGGATCGACGACAAAAAAACCGCATACGTTGACCACTAAACCAACAAGACAGTTATAAGCAGCAATATATTTTTGATAATGATATTTTAGAATAGCTTCGCTTCGCAATTTATAATAATAATAACTGGGACTAACTGGTTGGAAATAAGAAACAAGATTCAATTTCATGTATTTCTCAGAAGATATTGAGGTTCTATACTGAGTCCAGACTCATATCGCTTCCCGAACGTAGTTAATAATAGATTGAAGTTTGTACCGTAAAAATTGTAGGTATAGTGTTATCTAATCCCGAGAGCTATTGGAGAGATGTTTGTTCTACTTATTAATTTACTTACAAACATTGCCGCGCCACAAAATTACTGATTACAACCGTATCTTGCGTTGGATTTACAGTAGTTATATGTTTACTTAGAGTTATATTATGTAAATATGGTTTTTTATATGCCAAAATGACTGACTCTGCTTGATGGAAAGCATGAGTGGAATGGAAGAGTATTTGGCGGTTTTTATTGATGTTTTTCTGTCCAATGGCTCGTTACTGGCTACTTATTGCAGAGGCTTTCAATCACAAGGTGGCCTTATGTCTGGCCTTAAGGTGCCTTGAATCAATGCAGCATGGTGACTCATATTATGGTAGCCAATTGGGATAGTTTTGCTTCTTCTTGTGTCCCGCTTGAAATTGCTGGAAATTTGGCTAGCATATGGTGGCCGATTGACTTTCAAATAAATCTGCTGAAGGCCCATAAAATTATTTCTATTGCGAGTATTAATATTGAAAAACTTCAGTTAGTTACTATTTGTTTTCCTGTTGGAGTACACCAAAAAGTGTTTGAACTTATGCCTGGAAATTCCATTGAAATTATGAATCTATACAAATATATAAAATTGGAGTGTCTGTATGTAATATCAAATAAACAGTTTTATACTAAATGTATATCAAAGTAAATACTCTACTGAAATCAATAGGCAATTTTTAAAATTTTTGTCTTTCTTGTTTGATCCGTCCTATCTCTTTTACGTCCGTGTGGTGACGGATTAAGAATACAAAGTGTCACCACCCCTATTCATTCCATGGGTGTCGTAAGAGGCGACTGAAGGAACAAAATAAGCAGCTAACATCACTGCCAAGAGAAGGAAAACTTGAAACAAACCCTTTACCAACCCGTCTGGCCAGCGTGGTATAGTAGGCCAAAACCTCCTTTCTAAGGAGAGGCCTATGTCCAGCAGTGGACTGTTAAAGGCTGTTGATGATGATGATCTCTTTTACAGCTTGTCCGATTTTACGGGACTTTCTCTGGCAGAAACCTTATGACCTAAGGAGAAACTAAGGCAACATTTTATAAACTAGCTTGTATCCCTGGCGTTACTCGCGATTTACAACAATAAAAATAAAATAATAAATATGAAAAGTTTTGTAAGGTTGAAAGCATTAAGTTACCAAATTACAGTAATGTTTCATATGACTCGTGTTTTGCTATTGATATTGAAGTGTCTCAATGTGGTCAAGGACTTAGAGCTTGCCCAAACAGTAAATGTTTCCACAACCCAGGACAGATTGACCTGGCGCCGCAGAACGAGGAGGGCCGACCCCAAATGATAGGAAATGGCTAGGACAAAGGTGAAGATTGAAGTGTCTCAGTAGCCTGCCATAGGGTGGATCCACAACTTTTGGATTCTACTCAGGCTTTCCATCAAGCTGAGCAGAATCACTTTGGGAAACTCATATTAAAAAAAAAACTAGTGCAATTTGATGAAATATATTTGTATTTAATAGCCGTGTTTTTAACGAAAACGTAAAGTTATAGAAGGGCGAAGCAGAGGGAAGGTTTAGTATGTGATATTAAACATGAAGCAGATGTTTGTCGTACAAATATTTACATACAAATTGGTTAATGTTCAATATCCTTTTATTTGTCTAAGGCAAATTATGAGATAGCAATATTACACTGTTGTAAAGTTATTTGTATTTGAGTGTAGTCATACAACTAGAACCAAAACCGATGTCAGGTTCTAGTGTGACTACTCTGCCTGATGGAAAGCATGAGCAGTCCATCCAGGAGTAGGGGTCACCATCCTCATTGTGAGGGTAGGCAATGCAGCATGGTGACCCATTCCATGGTGGTCTAGTCAGATGTTTCTACATCATTCTCCCGGCCTCCGGAGACCGAGTGAATGATGCAGAATGATTGGGCCTCCGGTCTCACACTCACCAACGACATACGACGGCAAAAATGCTCTCATTATTAGGAGGGTAGTACTGCCCCGGTCGAGCCGGCCCATTCGTACTGTAATCAGCGTGTCTCTTTTACCTACCTACCTTCATTATACAGTAGCTTAAAGTAATAATCTTCTTTATAGTTAAGTTTCTTAATAATAGTAGCATTCTTCTTATTTTAAAGGTCCATATTTTTTCACGAACAGTCGTAATTGTTTTAGCAATTCAATTTGATAAATGAGAATATATGTTTATTATACTTTTAGAAATTAATGAAGAGAATAATGGATATCTTTTCTCTTTGAATTTTATTTCTCGTCTCCTTCTATTTGATGCCTGAATTAATTATCAAAAGATACACGAGAGAGAAGCCTCGGATAATGCCTACTATATCTAAAAGGTTAGCTAGAGTGGGTAATATATGCTGCGCCGTTGCAGATGACCCTGTTTTAAAAACAGGTCACGTGGTGCATTGCGGTCGGGAACAGGATAAAACTAGGTAGATCTGCATGAGCCATGCTAAAACCTTAATTTTTTACCGTTACTGAACGAAATGTATCATGTCGTATTTAAAAATTCGTGGCCGAATTTAATGGAACAATTTTAGTTAGTATCTAAACGTAATTTTGTAGTTATTTTTTATTGCGTATATAAATTAGTTTTACAGAAAACATAGCTGAATAAATACTTTATTTCTGAAGCTACTTTGCATTTCAAGGTTTGAGATTAGTTTAAAACCTTTTGATGACATTTATGTAGTCCATGTTACTCAGCCATTGTTACGAATATCACATCGTTCAATAAAATCGGGTCAGTAGTTTAGTTACACGGTGGATGGAACCTACATTAGACTGTTAAAACTATTACCATTACTTTTGTTTTTGCCGTAGTCGGGTACCAAGATGCCTTAATAACTGTTGTTTCTGGAATGTGTTAGCCATTGTATTTTACACCGTATTGTTTAAATTGGTTTGATTTCGATACAGCAACCCATCATAACATCAGTAGTTCACATAAAAAAAATATCTCTATTGCGACTTGCTTAAAAGTCTTGGGCATCTATATAATGTTTGTGTTAGTTTGAGCGAATGAGTTGTAAAGTCCAATCTAATCTTAATAATGATCATAATATTGAGATGTTCTAAACTTCTGAACCAAGGTTAATTTGAGAGCAATTAACCCCATGTAATCACAAACCAACATTGCCTAATTAATGTTACACTTGAGAATGGTATGTTCTGTTATTATAATGATTGCAGTACTATGTGAACATTTATTGTTCAAAACTGTGATTAACATCAAACTTACCTAATAGGTACTGATTTAAACTAGATTATGGCAGTTGTAAATCTCTATTATAATATATATGTTGTAAATGTGGGGACAAGCTTAATGACTTTGGGTCTCTTTCTTCCAGTGTCAGCACGGTTGATCGCGGTGAAAGGCTAATGTTCCTAACTTATAAATGTCACTATGACCTTTCTAAACGACTAGGCATATTCAAAATAATCTCGTTAAATGAATATGAATGCAAAGGCAACAAACGCATAAATGCTGTCTCTCTCTTGTACACTACTTGTCTTGCACGAATAACTACAAATATAAGTTGATTCTTAGCTCGACTTCCCGTTGGGTCCATTGTCCACCAATCAACTTGGTCTGCAGAACGACGATTTAGCACTTATGACATCCGCTGCAGATGAATTCGACCATTATGCTCGGTTTATTACCTAGAAAAGCCTCGATCAATGGCACCAGACGAACAGCGCGGTCATATGTGCTTAGGTCAGGTGATAACTCGCTCGTGTCAAGTGTAAATCGCTCTTTCCCAGTGGTAAGAAATGTGTCCGCAAAGTGTTAATTTATTTATTAATCGTATCTAATTTATGTTTTTTTGATGTTCCAGCATGAGGTCACGGCGGGAGTGTGGTGTCCGCATGGAAGCCCGGCGGACTGGTGATAAAGCGTTGCACACGCTGCGCGCACAATTCTGTCGTGCCCTGCCGGAATGGACCGCTCGCGCGTCTCGTCGCCCCCGGAGTGCGCGAACCGTCGGCCGCTCCAAGGAGGACCCCGCGAAACCCTCGATAACACAGCCTCGCCCACGGAGGCCTTAAACGAACCAGAGACTCCGCGGCCCGCGCCGCGCGCGCTTCCTTCCATCCCCGAGAGCGAACCCTTGCTTCGCGACCCGCTCAGTGTTAGTGCTATTAGTGAAAATGTATCGAGAAAACAAAACGGTCGGTCATTGCACGTGCAATTTAATGCACAGTCACCGCCAGCAGCTGTGTCCGTGTCTAGTTCCAGCTCGAGTTCGTCCGACGATGAGGAGGTGTCTATCGCAGAAGCTCGTCCACCGGATGGTGGCTGGGGCTGGGTGGTCGTCTTCGCCTCATTCATGGTTAATCTTATCGCCGACGGTATCACCTTTAGTTTTGGCGTATTTTTCCCACACTTTTTGGAGTATTTTGGTGAAAGTAAAGGCAAGACGGCCTGGATCGCCGGTATTTTCATGGCGATGCCGCTCCTCTCCGGACCGATCGCCAGCTTCCTCACGGACAGATATGGATGTCGGATCGTGACTATTTGCGGTTCTATATTAGCAGCTGCTGGATTTGTAATTTCCGCCTTTGTAGAAAATATGGAGACTTTGTTTTTGACTTTCGGTATTATGGCTGGTTTTGGGTTAAGCTTGTGCTATGTAGCAGCAGTTGTCATAGTAGCTTACTATTTTGAAAAGAAGCGCTCCTTAGCCACCGGTATTTCGGTTTGCGGGAGTGGTATTGGAACGTTTGTCTTCGCGCCATTAACCTATCTGTTATTAGATGAATATGGTTGGCGTGGAACTACTTTAATATTAGCTGGATTATTCTTAAATATGGCAGTTTGTGGATTACTGTTTAGAGATTTGCCCTGGACGGCAACTATGAACGAGGAGAGGGCAAAAGAAAGAAAAAGAAAGAGAGAAAGAAAACGCAACAAGCGTTTCGGTTCGTCAGCAGATAGTGGAAGTTTTTCGGACAGTCGAAGTAGTGCTGCTGGATCAGCAAAAGTACCAGAAACTACAGACATTGAAGCTGTAACGTCGCCTATAGTACCACAATTTAGTTCCTTAGTAGACTTACCAACATTTATGACTGGTGGTGAGGGTGTTTCCCTTGAAGTGTTTGAAATGATGTCACACCGTGGTAGGGCGTACGCTATCATGGCACAAAACTACCCTGGGGTTATGCTCCCATCGAGAAGCTTTAGCGATAGCGGAAGGCTGCATGAACAATCACCACCAAGGGTTGTCATGTCTCCAGGGACAATATCTCCTGGAGCTTTGTCACCTACTTTAGCATCACAAAGGACACAAGATCAGAATTCATCTGTACCACTCAGTGATAAGGCGGCTTTATCACTGTGGCTACGAAGACAAGCTACTGGGTCTACAAAGAAACCACCGGCATATCTCAAAGACCTAAGGGTACATAGGCATTCCCTTACATACAGAGGTGCTATGCTTAACATCAACAGATATAGGCTGAGAGCGTCCTCTTGCCCCAACATCTTTAGAAATTCAATGACCACCATTGCTAAGGAAAAGGTGAGCGATTAAATTATTTTTGTTAGCATTATTACTACAACTTATTTATTTAGTTTGATCTCGTTAGACATCTAAATTATCTCTTAATTTAATGGAAATCTTTAAATAGAAAAAAAAGTTCGTCTGCACTAATGAGTGTGTTGACCCGGAATAATAGTTTTAATCATTACTTTTTATTTACTGTGCAAAGTATAAACATCGTAACACTAAGAATATTGACCTCCGAAAATAGTTTTGGCCAAATCAGTACTCCCAGTAGTGTAGAGTGTGTCGTACTACTACAGGGAATAATTTTATATAATGCACAAAATTTCTTTAAGTAACCCTACTCTGTTTCAAATCCTCTTTAGAAGTCAGAACATGACTTAAGTAAGGAGTTTTCCTCTGTGAGGTGGTTAATTGAAGTGATTAAATGAATTCATAAACATTATATACGGTAAACAATACTACCACTTCAGTCTCAGCCTCAGCCTCTCTTAAGAAGTGACCCTTCAAAATACAAGTTAGCGTTCCGAGTCTGCGATTCTGAAGAATGCTATTAATGAACGATGGATAAACACGACCTTTTAATCTGATGTACCGCTTTCTATAGAATATCTCAAAGCCACTAAGGCACGCTAATTTCATCATGATCGGGCAGGCTGGACTGGGTCGGTATTACCCGCTCACAGAAGACAAACCTAAAATGACAGGATTCATGCTGAGTGGTGATTGTGAGCCCGGAGGCCCAAGAATGCAGAAGCATCTCAATAGGTCGTAGTGTGGTGACCACTCGCAACGAGTATGGTCACCATTACTCTTGGATTCTACTCATGCTTTCCATCAGGCAGATTAGAGACACTTTAGTAGACTCATATATACTGAAACCCGCTGAATAGAATTTATATTGCATTCTTCTTTAAAATTTAAGTGACAAACATATTTTTCGGACAATTTAAATAAATATTTGTTAACTATATTTTCAGGTTCAATGGTACGCCGGTTTATGGGACTTTTGGGACTTGGCAGTGGATGTCCTGGACTTCTCACACTTCAAGAACCCCGCGTTCGGTGTCTTCGCCTTATCCAACTTCCTTCTGTACATGTGGTACGATGTACCTTACGTGTATTTGGCTGACAATGGAATGTCAATGGGCTTTAACGAGTCTCAAGCTTCGATGCTCATTTCTATAATTGGAATACTGAACATGTTTGGAGAGGTAAGATCTGTTAATTTATCACGTAATAAAGAAATCGTCTTGTAATAATTCTATTAATTCAAATTGAAGTGTATGTAACTTCATTCACTCGCTCGCTGTGAATGAATGAGAAGGAAGCATTATGTCATCTCCAGCTTACGTGCGGTCGTGACACAGTTGAGTCGACTGCTAGCGACGATAGCGATTGGATCATGCGTCTGAGAGCCGACAATATAGAAGGTTATACTAAAAATATAAAGTTCAAATACGTTTTCCTTGTCTTTTGAAAATAATTATTGTCTATCAATAATTATTTATAATTTTTTATAGATTTAATGAGGGCATAATTAATCGATCAAAGTGGTGTGCAATGGGTGAGGCCTCTGTCCAACAGTGGATGGCTGATGATGATGATAATTAAAAATAAATTCTACAAAAAATATAAATGCATATGACTTTGCAAGGAAGTTAGCTGTGAAAATCGGCTATATAAACCATCTCCGGGCGAATCAGCGCCAAGCCCTGTAAGGGGTCGAAGTGGTCGCCATGGCCGAAATCGGTCGGATTATTATTATTATTGAGGTGGTGTGTCGGTCCTCAGATCTTGCTGGGCTGGGTGGGCGACTGGGCGTGCGTGTCGCCGAGCGTCGTTTACGCAGGGTGTATGCTGGCGTGCGGTGCCGTGACGTTGTGCATGCCGCTGGCGCGCTCGTACGCCGCGCTCGGGGCCGCGTCGGGCGCGTTCGGGGCCGCCATCGCCGCCAACTACTCGCTCACCTCCATCATACTCGTGCAGCAGATCACGCTCGAGAAGTTCACCAACGCGTACGGACTGTTGCTGCTCATTCAGGGCATGGCTAACCTCATCGGACCGCCCCTCGCCGGTGAGTCACGAGCTCAACCTTTGTTTTATACTAATCTAGCTGAAGTTTGTTTGCTTGCTTGAATGCGCTAATCTCAGGAAGTACTGGTCCAATAAAAAAAAAATTTCAGTGTTAGATAGCCCATTTATCGAGGAATGCTATAGGCTATATATCATCACGCCAAGACTGAATTATAATAATACATTTTTTTTTTTATTTGCAGAAATGTAGGTAGAGAGCTTAATAATGTTATAACATGACCCATTTACATGTTACGATTATATTATACAGTGCATTTTTTTTTGTATTCTAACCAATAACCAATGGGAGCAAAGCACCATTGAACAATGTTTCACAATTTTTGTTTCTTAGAAGCTTCCACTGCGTGAGCTGCGTAAACGGTTAAAGTTTCACAAAAATAATGTACAGTAGATTTGTTCCCCTTTAAAAGTTCGAAAAAAAGTCCGCGGCAGCATATTATTACGTCTATCTTTCAAGGCTCGCTCACTATAACCTATTTATTGGAAACAAATTTGCTTCCGCGTTATACCATCACGCGACGGGTAATAGAAGACGTGCGTGGGTCAGCTAGGTATAATTACATATTATATGCGCTCATGGCTCAGTTGCCTTAGGTGATTGGAAACGACGACGGCGACCAGTACCTAGATAGGCTACCGTTTGTGGTATGATATGTTATGAGCATGTCGTGATTCAGAGATCACGTTAAGCAGTCGGTCCGTGTTGTTATCGTAAGATAACAGTCGTAAAACTCAGTTGGAAGCCTTCGGGCGGCTTAAGGTGCGTGTCCATTGGCCCGCGCCGGACGCACGGCACGCAACTGATTTGCCTTGCTCATAAATGCCGGCGTTCGGTGCGGGCGGCGCGGATAGTGGACGCATCACTATGTGAAATCATACAAAGCAAAATAAAATCCTTTGCGTGCGGTGCGGGCCAATGGACGCGTACCTTTGAAAGCATCTAACGACAAGACTACGTAGCCACAACTTGTCTTGCCAATACCCAATACGCACTTGGCGAGCGTGATATATGGCCTATGGCATATGGCCTTGACCCTCTCCCGACCCCAGCAGTAGGACTTTATAGGTTATTAATATGAAAATAAATATGAAAATTTAGAGGTAGTAGAGCCACGCTTATTTCAGCACGAATGGGCCGGCTCGATCGGGGAAGTACTACTCTCACAAAGAAGACCATCCTAAAAACTTAAATTGGCAGCATGCGTGCTATCGTATTTATACCCATAGTGAGGGTCACCATACTGCATTGTCTGCTGGTGACTCCTACTCCTGGATTCTACTCATGCTTTCAATTGTGATCCCCAAATAGTTCTAAATATGAGTTTTTTGTGTGACGTGTGTTAGTAAAATAACACACATGTATGACAAATTATGATAAATATCGTCATCTATGTTTACAGGTTGGGTATACGACGTGACGGGCTCGTACGACCTGTCGTTCTACCTGGCAGGCGTGTTCATCGCCATATCAGGGCTGGTGTTATTCGTCCAGCCGCTGTGGAGCCTCAGCAAGCGCTTAATGCGGCACCCCCCTCCCCCTCCGCCTCCACCTCCCCCTCCACCTCCACTTAACCCTCCCCCTCCGCCCGCCGACCCTCACCCGGCGTCTCCCCGCGACGTCAAACCTAACGGCGTATCCACACTCAACGGGAAACTTCTCGTGTAATAAATACTTAATATTGTTCTAGAATCAAGGAAGAGTTTCAGTGGTACTAAAGATTTTGTGGTAGAACCTACTGATCGTAATTTAGCATAGAATTGAAGTCTCTATTTAGAGATGGTTGAGTGTTCGAGGAGACGGCACTTATTTTGATTTTGAACGAAGAATTTGAAGTAATCAAAATAGAACTTTAAGTTTCTATCGTTAAGGTTCACGGTTTATGATCTATTTCGAAATGAATAAATAGTTTTAATATTTAAGTCTACAAGAGACTTACTTTAGAGTTTTTTTGTGATGTTCATATTGTTCCTGTTTTGAGTGTCAATACCATGCTTCAAAGCAGCTTTATTAAACTTATGTACACTGTCATTAATATTATAACCATCAAAGACTTCTCTAAAATATGGAAATCTTCGATAAAATAAGTCTCATAACATCTTTTGTAAATTTAAATAACCTTATACCTAGAACATTTTCGAACTTTTTCAATAGTCTCTAATCGAATAGTGTGAACCTGTCGAAAGAAAAATCAATTTGCCGTACTCTGCTGATTAAAAGGTAAAACTTACTAAGCAAGTTGACCGTTGATTGTAAGAATTGTAATATTCTAGTAATAATGTAATAGTATAGTGTAATTGAAACAGATAAGAAAGGTTTTCGTGTAGTAATTTGAAAATATATATTTAATCGGATTTTTGGAAGAAACACTCGAGCAAAAAGCCTTTTTGCTTACAAAAAAGGAAAGGTTTTATTTGAAGAATCATCTAAAACGATCGACGATATTTAGTTTTGTTCTTACATAAATTCTTTCTTTCCTTGTGTGTAGAGGTAAAAAAAAAATGTGACTAGTTTTCTTTAAAATATGCAACATTAATTATTTTTTCTTATAAAGTCGAATGTGTATGTTATTCTAAACAATCTGGCGAGAGATGTTCGAATTTCAAATTATTTGAGGTTGCTAATGGCGGGAGTTTAGGCAACGCATGAAGTATACTTGTGACATTAGAAACAAAAATCGAATTGATTAGAATGTATGATAAGTATAACAATGTAATATTATTATTTATAGTTTATTAAACAGGTAGTAAAAAATGTACTGTCAAAGGAAGTTAATATAATATTTCTTTGTCTGTGACATTGTATAATTTTTTGTGTACCTTGAAATGTGTTTCAAGAAAGTCAATTCTTTATATTGTTTTTTTGGCAGTACATAATTTTTTGAATTGTAGTCAAGTGTTTTTGTAATATTTCAATAATTAATAAGATTTATCAGAATTGTAATCAAGAATTTACCTATTAATACTTCGAAATCGATAATTATTAGATAAAATGATGAAATTAACTCACCAAAGACTGCCTCACATTATTGGAATCAGACAAAAAGATCTTCCCGTAGTTGTATCGAGCGTAGATAAGAGGCTCAGTAGAAAATACCTTTGCCTTAATAAACACGTTTCTCAAAATAGAAACTAAGAAACGGTGATCACTGAACAACCTATTGAAAAGAAAGTAATTGCACTTTCAATACTATCTATATTAGTCGCGATAATTTAGTAAACTTTTATAATCATGTCTGATCTTCTATATTTATATCACATAAATTGGTATGTAACTTTATAAAATTATGATTAATGACGTAACCGACTGAATGGTCATAGAGAATAAGATTCGTAAAAAAAAGTAAAATGGCGCCTACTGCCAAAATTTTAAGTAGCTTGTTTGAATTTTCCTATAGTATTAACTGTAACAGTAGCCATTTTGCCTTCATTACTGAGTCTATGTCATTTAAATCTTTTAAATTAAATAATTTAACCTCTGGTAAAGTAATACTTGTAGCTTTTTAAGCTTGTATTGTAAAGTGATTTAATAATCTGCAATTTTACGAGGTGCATCAGTTTTTTGTTGAAGTCAAATCTTTATTAAGAGATCAAATAGAGGTGCTACCCTGGTGATCTTGATTGGTAATTAATATTTTTTTGTAATAGAAATAACGATAATGGCCTTTCAGTGAAATCAACAATCGTTGTAGAAATTAAAAATCAGATATTTTTGTATGTAAGCCGAAAGAGAAAAGCTAAAGCACACCACTATAATTTTATACTGCAAAGGTTATTGTGTTCCTTATTTAAATTTAATTGTACTAAGCAAAAATCTAAGCAAAATATTTTTAAATAGTTTACAACGTTGTCCAATACAAATAGGTGTAAATATAATTTTTTACTATTCTTAATTTTTGGGTGTTTTTTTTTATTTTTTCGTTCCGCCCATTTTATTCAATTGCTTGATGTTTCGTTTACCATTCATTGAACAACTCGTGTTGAAACGTTATAAATATTTGCTGTGCAGTATTTCATCCACATCATTAATCATTAATTCATCTTCATCTATATATATAAAAATGAAACCCGTTTTCCTTGGTCACGGCATCACGCGTGAATGGCTGGACCGATTTCACTAATTCTTTTTTTGTTGTATTTGTTATTATTAGGAGAAGGTTCTTACGAAAAAAAATATTAAGAAAATCTCTCAGAAATATTGAAAAATATACATTTAATTTTGCATATTTATAAAAACGCGCGTAACGAATGTCAATGTCATTCACAGCCATTGAGTGACGTTGAATTGGCGATACGAAGTTCGCGGGGTCAGCTAGTATTTTATAAATACAAAAGAAAATAATACTGCGGAGATCATTCTGTCAAAAGATCTTGGACAATCGAAAACAACCGAATTGTGAACAGTCCTAAATATAAGCTCTTGCCAAAATATATAATGTAAGTGCGTGTTTTGAGTTTAGATAATTGTTTTATGGTGAAAATATCATGACCTCAAATGTGTCGATTTCATTATTGCGTTGTATGTTTGTCTCACTGTATTCCTCACAGAGAACTTTTGCAAACATAAGTGTAGGTACTTTCTTATAATGTCCTCCATATTGTTTGTGTTTAGTTATATTAGTTTGAATGCATGACGTTATCAAAAAGTATTGTAGAAAACTAGTTACAAGTTGTTGAGAATAATATCTGTACTAGTGTGTGTAGCTGTCCATGTTGAGATAGTAATAAGCTGTTTGCAGTGTCTAAACAGAATTAATATAGGATTGTATGAGTTAAAAATATTTGGAGCACACTGTTTGTTTTTTTTACTAAACGTCGTTTTGAACGTGTATGTACCATCAGTTAGAATCTTAAAACCTCGAATGGACAGTGTCTTAGCCTTTAAAAATCAATGTTAGACTAAGAACTCACGACGCGGTTTTTTAACCGCGTCCGCCGCGGATTTTAACCGGAATTTTGTGCGGAATTTAATTAGTTCAAATTACCCGCATACAACCGCGCACACCACGGCCGTAAATCGCGTCTTGAAATGTTCTATAACTGTTTGCATTGCCGCAGCAGACGCGGGTAAACCTTAGTCGTGAGTTTTTCAGCCTCAAAGAGTAAATCGCTCGTTGTGTGGCTGTTGCTGTGTGACTCTATTTAACAATGTCAATCTCGATATGGTGGCTAGGTGATTGTAATAAACGGGTATACAACAATGTATTGTTTAATATCTGATGCACTCTCGTGTATTTTAGTAAAATTTTATTTGAATTTATTTTAGTTTGTTTTATTTACCGATTAATTTCATCCTTCCTTAGTCGATTACTTTTGTTTGGTCGATTTATTTATTTCACTTTTCCTTTACTCGTGTTTTTATTTCTGCTACATTGAAGTTGTTACTTGGAGTATGTAAAAATCTAGCATGCCTAAGAACTATTTTTAGACTTTCGTAACTTTAACACATCGTCGGCTTATTGCAAGAAGTCATTAACTGCAAAAATCACTAAATATTTTTTTATCTTTAATGGTCTCAAAATTATAGATAAAAACGTATTTAGTGATTTTTTGCAGTAATTATTATATCGTTGGCTTATTGCAAGAAGTCATTAACTGCAAAAAATCACTAAATACGTTTTAATCTATAACTGTGAGACCATTATAGATAAAAAAGTATTTATTGATTTTTTGCACTTAATGACTTCTTGCAATAAGCCGACGACATACACATTGTAATTGTTACACAGTGGGTCTTATTCGCGTCAAAATACATTAAAAATGTTACGATAACTTCTGTTATATATATGATATATGATAACTTTAACAGGCCTCATATCGCTCGTGACACCTGGCAGTCTACCCGTGACCTTTGATATAGAAGGTATCGTAGTTTATTAATTTTAACGCAAATAGTTTAAACATAATGTGCAATGTGCATGCCAAAGAATATATCTTTAAACAAACATTATCAGAAGTGCATGATGCAAAAATTAAAATTATACAGAACAGAGAATGGATATGTTTCTCTATAGTTGTCTAATATAATTTTATTCTACAGTTATACATAATTGTAAAACAATTTATAACGCAATATTATGCAAAATTTATTTATGCATCCAAATATATATAATTATGTATATACTAGCGGCTACGAATTAGACTAACAGTATTTCTCAAATTGCCTACTTACATTTACCATTTTGCAGGATTTTCGGTAATTATTAAGTTTAAATCACATTTTAACAATAACATATAGATTTAAATTTAAATTAGATTTCTTTGTTACATGTTAAACTTACCTTCTCCTTCACCGTTCTTAGGTAAACCAAAATTTAGTTGGCTTAATGAGTAAAACTAAATATCTACATTTAGTTTTACACATTAAACCAACTAAATGAGCACTAATTAAAACCTACAATTTACTTCATAAAACCAACAGTAAAATTAAATTCACTGTTTAGAATACATTGGGTTTATATATTTATGCCCATATTGTCACTTTATTCGATTTTGTGATTATCTCTATTTTAGTCGATTGAGTGTAATTAACGATGCATCGATTAACTACTATTAAGCCATATTTTGAACACGATTTGACTAAAGTGTTATATTAGGAAAATAAAAATTATTATCATTCGATAAAAACGAACAATATTTTAACGTTCTTCCAAATTAGTACCTAGTATTCTTTGCACACCGTATAATTAGCAAAACTATTAGAAGAAAATAACTACTGTGCTATAAATACAGATAACATATTTTTTTTGTATTACCTACTGAAAATTAACATTAAAAGTTTAAAGCAATTGTGATTGACATTTTACACCACGAAAAGCTATCATGTATATTAAGTATTAGGTCTCAGTATGTAATTCTTTCGAATAATATTTATTATTATTATGTAGAATTGTTCATGAAAATATACCTCAATGTAGCTCTTAATAAAATTGGTAACCCTGGCTCTCATATTGGATATTGGGAACGTCAGACTTCGTATAATAATTAAGCATTGTATATATTATTAAAGATCATTTTAGCTTCGGTATGACTTTCATTTTTATCTTTGTTATAACAACAGTGGGACGAAGACAGAACACCATCTGATGTAGGGAGAAAGTTGAGAAATTATCCAGCTGGATACGGAAAATAGAGGTTCCAGTATCTTTTTCATTTTTCACGCGGGAAATCCTTTTCGCACGATACTCTCGATGGGCAAACGAACCGCGTGTGACTCCCGCAAAACCGATCTAACCACTAAACTTCGCGGAGGTCTGCCTTGGAGGTCGGGAAGAGTTCTAGGAACGTAGAAACGTGCCAGGTTATATCCGATCTGTCCGACCAGTAGTAGTGGTGTGTGTCATCATGCCGCAGTCTGTATTTGTAAAGAGAATGATGAATATTATTCTTGGATTTTACTCATGCTTTCTATCAGTTACATTGTCAGGTATAATATAAAAAACACTCGTGGCGCTTTTTATTTATGCTAGGCTACCGCAGCGCCAGAAGATAGCGGATTCGTCAGACCCGATAACAGGTCAGGTATCGCATCTTGGAGACAGTCTGTTGCGCAGTATGGGGTCGTGATGGAGCAGTGGGGACGACTGATTGACCAAAGCTGGTCGCAGATGTGCAAGCTTCTCCATCATTCTCTCCAGTTCTTCACAGTACACATCTGCATTAATGCCGTTTTGTAAGAAGCTGGTGTAAATCACACCCGCACTAGACCACCAAACAGTGACCATCACCTTTTTAGGGGTCATTTTTGGTTTAGGGCATTGCTTTGGTGCTGAACCAGGGTCTAACCAACTTGCTGAGCGCTTTCGATTGTCGAACAGAATCCATTTTTCGTCGCACATAACAATATTTAGTTTTAGACAACTTTTTAGTGGGTAAAAAATTCAATTCCCGAGAGGCAGTACCTTTGAAGAGTTTGTTGCCTCCCGACCAGCTGATTTTTACAAGAAGGGCATCAATAAACTGCCAATGCATTAGCAAAGATGCGTCGATTGCATGGGCGATTACTTCGAATAACAGAAATAAAAAAGTTTGAAAATATAATTACTTTCACTTATTGCATACGAAACGGCAATTTCATAGGTAAATACCTATTATTTAACTACTAGAGGCCGACCCCAACTTAGTTTGGTTTGGAAAAAGATCGTGTTATGAAAATATCTTGTAATAAGTTAACATATGACGATGTACGAATGTCATGACTCTTCAACACATAGGGTCTGTCCACATCTGGGGAAGATCTTTAGAAGTTAACAGGCAATTTTCACTTTTAGTACCATGTTTCTCCGTTGTAGATACTCCGTAGTTCGGTGTGTTTGTGTTAGATGTCACTTAAGTATGTTTTTATTTTAATTGTCTGTGAAAATTTTATTTGAATGTAAATACAATATATATTGTACGGTACAACAATAATTGCAGGTAACGCCGTTCGGCAAACTAAGTCAATAAAATTGGCTTAGTCAATGCTCTCAAGTATTGTTGTGGAGGTCTGATGTCAGTCACTCCGTGGAAAAATTGATATCCAGGTGAAACCAGTTAGAACATTAACCGACTGCCAAATAATCTTGGGAAAAATAAAGGCTAGAGGGATGATGATCAACCCGATAACTTCAAAGTTTGTGAACCTAATCTCAGTTCTTGCGCCAAAGTCACAAAGATTGTGCCCGAGGGAAATAGATTTGTGTTAAAAAAAAGATTATTTCCGTGTCGATGTTCAATAACGCAAGATATTTTCTCAGGATGTCCTTACAACGTGACACTTCGATTTGAATAATCATTCTGGTTCCTTTTACGACACTCCTGGGAAATAACGAGATTATACCGAAGCTGACAGTTTAAATGCGTATATATTCTTAGAGGATTTATGAAGACATGGGGTATTTTGTACCCATATACCATCCGCGGTGTTGTTCCACATTGTTCGGGGAAGGGTTTAACTTAAGCTTCCCGGATACATGACCAGCTGTAGGCATAATTTGACCTAATTTTAGCTTTTGGTTAAGTCTTACTTTAACGCTTATATACATATGCGTTTTGTAATCTTCGCAAATAACTTTGAAATTTAAGTTTTATATTTATTACTCATGGAGGGTCGAAACAAGTGGCGTGCAATTGGAGAGGCCTAAACCACCAGTGGATTGCGATAGGCTAAAGATGATGATGATTTATTCTTCACTGGTTGACAAATGGGTGAACTATATGGTATAAAAAAGCGACAAACAAATTCACCTTTCCTCGGAGACAGTAATTTATTTATGTTAATTCCTGATTATTTTCTTATTCACTGTTAGTGCTGTAGTACTCGTGCTTTACAGTCAATATCGGAACTACACACATCAAAAGTGTCTAGGGATCAAGCATTTTTATGCGGATTTCTTGAGATTGAGATGTGGCTTTGTAATAAATTTATGATTTTATAAATTTATATGGATACATTCAAATCTTAACTCGAAGAGCTCCAACAATAACCGCCATGATGTTAGCCGTGAGGCTTCATCACTCTTCAGGGAACTTAATTAGCGACCAAACAGTCAGAAACCGCTTGCATGAAGTGAACCTTCATTCCTGAAGACCGCTACGGGTACCACCTATAGCAATGCACAATCGTAGGATTCGATATCAATGGGCTCTTGAACACAGAAATTGGGCAGAAGAACAATGGCGTTTCGTGTGCTTTTCTGATGAGTCTCGTTTTGGTATGAGACCGGATACAAGACGTATACGACACTGGAGAACCCCTGGACGCCAACAGCGATTAAAATCCTGGCAGGAAGTCCATCCTTATAGTGGTGGAACCATCATGGTATGGGCGGGTATTTGGATCGGCGGAAGAACTGAGTTGATTTGGATCAGAGGCAACCTCAACGCTCAAATTTATGCTGAGACGATTGTATCAGACGTCATCGTTCCTCTACAAGTGCAAATCGGTCCCTTATTTCAGTTAATGCATGATAATGCACGACCGCACACCGCAAGAGTTGTAAGACAGACTCTCGCCGCAGCTAACATCAATGTCCTGCCCTGGCCTGCTCAGTCGCCAGACTTGAACCCGATTGAGCATGCATGGGATATGCTACAGAGAAGAGCTCTGCCGAATATGGAGGGTATCCAGTCGCAAGAAGACCTTTTTTTGTTGTTGCAACGAACATGGGCGGCCATTCCACAGCGTGATTTGGATGAACTCATTTTGAGTATGCCAAACCGATGTTCTTGTGTTGTTAGTGTTCGCGGTAGAAACACGGATTATTAATTGTTTAAGTTACCTAATAAAATTTTAAAGAAAACTGTTATTTCAGTCTTTTTTTCGAACTTTAATGTTAGTGGTTCAAATGTCAAAAATCCCTTTATTAGGAAAATGGCAAATTTCTTTACTAATGCAAAGGTGACTTGGTTTATCGTTACTGTGACAAACGAAAACACTTTATTTGATGAATCCTTAAAGAAATTTTTAATTAATATCAATCAGGAGAAAAGTTATTGCAAAAATATATGTTGATCCCTAGACACTTTTGATGTGTGTATTTAGGTAAAAGAACTACAATAATGCAAATGTGGATTGATGTAGGTCAATTTTGTATAAGTGTATACGTTACTGTATCGTTGGTTTCAGATTAATTTCGAAAAGTAAAAGATGAATAAATGAATCTACCATGTCTTGCTTGTCGCCCTAAGGTCGACTGGGAGAAAATGCCTACGGCATTAAGTCCGCCTTTGCTGTATTTTAGCATAAAGATTTAAATAAATGAAAGAACGTGCAGAAAAGGTGAAACACGAACATGCTAAAAATTGTGTTACAGTATAAAATTAGTTATCGCTTCCATCGAGAATTCTACATTTACGTGCGGGATATGTAAAAATTGAAATGCTGGAATTGGCCATATATTTGAAAAGTCGGGCGAATACGCTGACGCAAATTCTGTGTAATTCAAATCCCTACTAATATTATAAATGTGAATGTAAGTTTGTTTGTTACGCTTGCACGAAAACTACTCAACCGATCATCATGAAACTTTGTAGACATCTTCTTGGAGGTATTTATTTATGTATTAGAAGTAACATTGGATACTTTGAATGATCGCGATATTTACCGCGATAACTGAAATAGACGCGGGCAGAGCCGAGGGTGAAAGCTAATTTTACTATGACATATTAATGAGATAGAAGTACATAAAGAAGTAGAAGTATATAGCTTTTCCCTTACTGCACAGGACAACGCTTGCTGACCTGGGACGACACCGTTTTAGAGTGGTAGAAATACGCACTAGAACTAAACGGTCCGGCTCTTTCTTCCTGTGCCGAGCAGTTTAAACTGGAACTCAAGACCAGTTCACCTGTTTCCTTCCCGTTATGATCCTGGATCCTTAGGAAAAGCGTGAAAAAGCATCTTAATAGTCCGTCATAGTGTGGAAGTGTTCATAGTGTGGGTTGCCAGCGCCACACTGCATGCATTCGTAGAGAGTGTGGTGGCCCTCACTATTGGATTCTACTCATGCTTTCCATGAGGCAGAATAGAGTCACCTTGGCAGTACCTATTAGGGTTTGTTCCCGGGAATTCTCGAGCCGAGAATTCCCGGGAAATCGTTGGGCTTTGTTCCCGGGAAATCTAGCTCGAGAAAAGTCGAGAACTCGAGAAATCATATACATATATAGAAATTAAATCGCCGTTTGTTATGTTGCTTGGAGGCGCGGGCCAAAGCGCAGCGGCACCCTTGATCTCGCTGCAAGCGCTCTGCGACGGCGTTTTTACACGATAGTTTACGTAGTGAGTGTTTCACAGATTACGTGATAAACTGAAATCAAACAGATAAGTCTTTTCCCTTTTATTGACACATCATGGCTTTATTATTCATATTATTTTTATCAATAATATAATCTAAATATGATCTTAAATTTTACTAGGTACGAGTAGGTACCTATGTGTTCTTTTCTATTATTTTAGTCAAATTTTAATACATAAAATAACTAACGATACATATATTATACTAATTAGTCTTATTACATTTCCTATTTTTGGTAAACAATAACACACAAGCTTAGTTTTTAATTATTCTGATATGTTTTTCTTGTAATTTGAATGTGTCATTTTAAATTTGTGAGACGAATATTGCCAGTTGTATTGTATGTGTGTGTGTGTATTAATTTGATTTGCGTTTGTTATAGATTTTACCGAAACGTCCCTTTAACAGTAAAGATGGAAGCATCAAAAGTATGGAAATATTAAAAAAAAAAAAGGAAACTGCAAATGCGCAATGCCTAAAGTGCCCAAAAATCATTGCTTGCAAAGGTTCAAATACTAGCGAGTTGTTGAGACATTTAGCACATGTGCATAAATCAATATTACTAAATACGGGACCCAAGAAGAATCCGAATCTGAAGCAACTACAAGTTCAGGTGTAAGTCTACCGAAAAAAACAGGCCTGGGTATGAAAGTATGCAGCAACAGAAACTAAACTTTAAAACTCCACCTATACAATCATTGGGTGAAATATTGGCGAGCCTGGCTGCAAAAGACGGCTTCACCATAAATGGAATCACAAAAGTGAATTCATTCATGATTCACTTTGTTGGTATGGTGCTGTGATTGTAATTTAATTATAATTTAAGATTTTTGTTTAGTTTAATAGAAGCTACTTTTGTTTATAAGTACTAAATAACCTGCCAAAAATGTTGCTGTCATTATAATTATGAGTCTGAATAATAATCAATGTATTTTTTTTAATTTAATTAGCTTATTTAGAAGATTTATGAATGTATTCAAAAAAAATTTTGTAATTAAGTTAATACTTTTATTTGTGAGGAAAACCACTGAATTTGTTGAAGTATTGCAACCAAATAATATAAGAAAACGTACGTAAATGTAAATTTCTCGACAACCCGAGAAAACCCGAGAAATTAGCTTCGAGAATTCTCGAGACCCGAGAAATTGAAAAGCTCGAGAAATCATGAACCCTAGTACCTATATACTTGAGTATCATAGAATGGACCGATACAAGTATATTTATACCAATTATTCTGAAATTAAATGAACAAAAATAAAAGCTTTACTTTGCATTGATTTCACATTGCAGGTAAGCATTACAATATTGTTATTGTATTTACTGAATCGAAACACAAATTAGAATGTACATAAATTTATTTTTGGTAACAACATTTATTTACTAATTAAACTATCTAAATGATAAATATGCTAAAGCTCTGATTACATAAACAATAATCAGATCAATAAAATACGGAATTGTTTTAAACTGTACGATGAAACGATACATTAAAATAATTTTAGTACATTTTATCATCAATTTTATGTTTATGTCAAATTTTATGTAAACATACCTGATATTCAGATAAAAACGTCTTTCAGTGCAAAGGTTATCTGACTAATATTGTATCTACTGATACATCGTTGACATTAGGTATGAAAATAATAAATGTATTATGAAATTTTGGTTGCTTACACAATTTTCACTATCTGGTTTCGGTTCATTCAAATTATAATCACTGATACTGGCAGTGACAAATAAGATTTATTATACCTTGACCACGGCCTTTCCGAAATTCTTTCCAGAAAGCATTGAATAAAACGCATCGAATACATTATCCAAGCCCTCAGTTATCTGTTCTCTGACTTTTAATTCTCCACTTTTTATCCATTTGATCAGCTGTTCAAAGGCTTCAGGCCATCGCTCACTCCATCTGAATACAACGAAACCTTCGACTTTTAGTTGTTTTGACAAAATCAGTGGTTGAAGAATCGTTGTTTGTGTCATTTTACTAGGCTCGTCGTTGTAAGAACAAGCACTACCACAAATGGCAACTCTTCCATACATGTTCATCTGGCTCATGATAAGGAAGCTCAAGTCACCACCGACGTTGTCGAAGTAACAGTCTACTCCATCAGGAGCTGCGCTTTTCAACGCTGCCGTTACATCTACTGTTTTGTAGTTAAACGCTTTGTCGAACCCGAGACCCTTTTCCAACCATTGCACCTTTTCATCATTCCTGGTAAACCCGATAACTCTGCAACCCATAATTTTCGCTATTTGTCCAACTATAGACCCAACACCACCTGCAGCTGTCGTCACTACAACGGTCTCTCCAGCTTTGGGCTTGCAAATTTCGAGGAGGCCAAAATAAGCGGTCGCTCCAGGCATTCCGATAACACCGATTCCGTATGATATTGGCAGTCCCTGCAAGTCAGGTAGCTTATAGTGTCCAAAGTCTAAAAGTCCAAAATCGAATTGACCAGATTTCATTTCAGGGTTCATTACGTAATAATCGCACCAGCCTTGATGAGATACTATGCGAGTACCTACAGGGTATTCTGGATTCTTAGACTCTTCGATTATACCTATTTGGTAGCCGAATTCCTTGTATGGAACAATGTATCTGTTATTATAGGCTCGCATGTAGGGATCCACGCTGATCCACTCTGCCTTGACGAGGATATCTCCTTCCTGCAACTTGGGTAGTTCATATTCAACGAGTTTGAAATCACTTCTCTTGGGGTCCCCTTCAAAATGTTGAGTTACGAAATATCGGCGTGCAGTAACCATGCTTACGAGTGGGATGTAACAACTGTTGATTTAAAAATAATACAGTTAGTATATTCTTCATTATCGGTAACAAAATAGGCAACGAAGAGATATAACATATCACCTAGTGTGTAATTTCAACTGTATTATTTTCGTACTTTTTAAAATAATATTTAATTTTTTTTAATTTTTTTAATTTATTTATTTATTTTATTTGCAGAAATGTAGGTTTACAAAGATCTTAATATAAATATAATATGACCCATTTACATTCTACCATTATGTAATAGTGTGCAAATATATTTATAATAGAAAATTCGTCATTTAAAGAAACAGTCAGAAACTTAATACTTAAAATAAACAGATAATAATGTCAAGAAAATTCTAAAATTAAAATGTCATAAATAACATGCATAACATATTGGTAATGTGATAATAAAATTAATAAATATGAGCAATTTTAATCTACTGCCAGTCTTTCAAGTCATCATCATCCAAAAATTCTCTAAGAGTGTAATAGCACTTAGCAATGAGCAGTTTTTGAAGACGTTTTTTAAAGATTATTGTGTTTTCAGCCTTTTTTACATAGTTTGGTAACTTATTATATACATGGGGAGCAACACAAAATATGCTTTTATGCATTAAAGCGGTTTTGCTCCTTACTACACACAACAAATCCGCGTGGCGAGCTCTTGTTCTTTTCCCAAACAGCGATATATTTTGTCTTACGAACATGGCACATTCAATGATGTAAATGCATGGGAAACTTAGAATCCTATTTTCTATGAAGTGAGATTTACAACTATTTGGTATCTTAACATCAAACATGGTCCTTATGCATCGTTTCTGAACTTTGAATGCTAAATGCCAGTCAGTGGAGTTACCCCAAAATATAACACCAAACCGCAGCGTTGATGACACATGATATTTAAATTGTTACAAATATTACTAAATTTAAAAATGGGAAATCAAATCCAGATAACTAAATTGAAGCCTATTCATTTTCATTCAAAATACGTTAAACTAATCGCAGTTGAACTAACTAAAATCGTGTTTTGTAACAAGGTAGTTTACATAAGGTGCCATATTAAAAAAAAAACAATTAAATAAATGCTTAATTTTTAATAAATCGTTCACAAGTAGACCGTTGTTTGACAGGATGTTTTTTTTAATTTTTAGTTTATAGAGTTTTCGAACAACATAATTAACATCAGTATCTGTTGTGATTAAAGGCAATGAAGCAAGAACTAAAAATTCAAAAGTTACATGACGTCACAGGTTTGATATTTGTAGGGTATGTTCTGGTATGTTCTCTTCCTTCTCGAACAAAGCAATGTACAGATAGCGTGCCTTGTATGTTTAATAAACAGAATCATAGTTTACAGTAGTTCTTGACTTTAAATTCTCCCTTCCTAGACCCTATCGACCCCTATAGATACCCTAACAGTATCAAGTACATATTTGAATCTTTCAAATTAATAAACAAAACGTACTAAACATGTAAAAACAAAACTCATTTAATTTATTGTTGAATTTACAAAGATTGAAATAGCTTAATTTAATTCATGACTATCATTGCGTTTACATAAAAATAGATAAAATATATAAACTTACAGATACAATGCGAGTGTACGTCTTATTGTAAGTTTTGATAACAACTGACTCTCGGAGCTTGCTCTCTCTCAAAATATTCCGTAATCATACAATAATAAGTCTTGTCGTACGTAATTCAATGATAAGAATCAAAATAATATGGGTTTGCAAACTTGTTGGTATCTAGCCAGATTAAAAAAACGCCTACCTCACACTAGAAATTTTGACTTTAATCAATACAAATAAATAAAATAGGATTGTGTGTACCTATGTAATACCAAATTAACATTTTTTTATCAAATGCATATCAAAGTATATATGGTAGTAATATCGAAGAGGCATTTTTTTTTAAATTGTCTGTCTAATTGTTCAGGCTAGTCTCTGAAACGGCTGGACCAATTCTAACGGGCCTTTCTCTGACAGAAAGCTGATGACCTAGGGAGTAACCTAGGCTATTTTTTAGAAACTAAACTAGAAACATCAGCCTTTAACAGTCCACTGCTGGACATAGGCCTCTCCTTTGAAAGGAGGTTTTGGCCTACTACTACTTTCATGAGTTTTTCTTCAATATCTTTAAAAGGTAAGTCGTCGTATAGTGTCAACCTATCGCCGTCCACTGCTGAACGAAGGTCTCCCCCAAGGAACGCCAACCATCCCGGTTTTGGGCAGTCCGCATCCATCCGCCGCCAGCTACCTTCCTCATATCGTTGGTCCATCGTTCCGCAGGGCACCTTACACTACGTTTGCGTAATCGCGGTCTCCACTGTAGCACCTTGCGGCTCCAGCGTCCATCAGTTCCTCTGGAGAAATGACCGGCCCTCTACTTCTCTGCCAAATAATCTCGTTACGAATTTAGTCGGACAGAGACACCCAGTATCGCACGCAGCATCGCACGCTCCATCGCACGCTGAGCTAGTATAAATTTATGGACCAGTCCGATAGTGAGTGTCCACGTCTCGGCTCCGTATGTCATTACGGGTACGGGACGCACTGGTTGTAGACTTTGGTCTTAAGTAATTGAGGTATTGGTGACTCATAAATAGGTAGTCGACATCTTACAATTTAATTTCATGTACACACAACGCCATCTAGTCCCAAATTAAGCAGAGCTTGTATTATGGGTACAAGACAACTGTTATAAA
Source organism: Phragmatobia fuliginosa (assembly GCA_932526445.1). Lineage (NCBI taxonomy): Eukaryota > Metazoa > Arthropoda > Insecta > Lepidoptera > Erebidae > Phragmatobia > Phragmatobia fuliginosa. Next base: position 1,485,679 of record OW052066.1, on the reverse strand, counting down.
TGCATAAACATACCTTTTTTTTGTAAATACATAAATAATATAGAAAACACCCAAACTGCAATTTTTTTTTTTTTTTTTATTGTTGTAATGGAATATGCCTTCCATCTCACCTGATGGAAAGTGTAGATGAAGACGAAGATGGTACACGCCCATCCAAAAGAAACCTGTTCACTCTACTCTTAAAGGCTCCAGAGTTCAACTCATCAGGTAAAATAGACCCAGGCAGGTCGTTCCAAATTTTGGCGACTCTCACCAAAAACGAGCTGTCAAAAAGTTTAGTTCGTCTTTTGGGTATGCCAACAACGTATGGATGAAACTTTTGCCTGCGCCTAGTAGTCCGATAAAGGAATGGAGATGGTTCGATCAGTTCGAAAAGAGCTTTCGAGCACTCTCCAAAGTGCATCCTATAAAAAACCGATAAGCTGGCAACTCGACGACGATGCTCAAGGGTGTGTAGTCTGCTATTTAAAAAAAAAAATTTAATTAAAGCTTTTCGTTATTAATTAATCTACGGGCTCTTCGGTCAACCGAGTCCAAAGCTTCCAGATGATATTTGGCTGCACCGTCCAAGAGGTGACTGCAGTACTCCATGCAGGATCGAACTTGGGCAGTGTAAAGATTAAGCAGCTGTTCAGAGCTGAAGTACCGCCGAACCTTTGACAAAATCGATAATTTCTTGGACGCTGTTTGTGCCATAGACTCAATTTGTTTGCCAAAGTTGAGGTTAGAGGTGATGGTAATACCTAGAAGCCTTAGATGGTTAGTAATCGGTAAGGATACACTTTCGAAAGTGGGTGTTAAATCAAAGCTACTCTTTTTCGCGGAGAAAAGACACGCCTGTGTTTTGGAAGGGTTGAACTGGACAAGATTGGCGTCACCCCAATCGGACACCCACTGCAATGTTCACCCGTTCAATCATGGACTCTCTCAAGGACCGTATTTCCTCTGGACTAGCTCGTGAGTTGGTCGTCTACCTCTCAATTACGGTGCTGTCATCGGAGTAGCTAATAATATCCGGTGTTAAAAGATCATTTATGTGCAGCAGAAACAAGGTTGCAGAGAGAACAGATCCCTGAGGTACCCCAGCACTGATTGCCATTAGATCGGAAGAGCAGCCATCCAAGACAACTCGAATCAACCGTTCCCTCAGGAAATCACAAATCCAGTCACAGAGCTCAGTAGGTATGCCGTATGCTGGAAGCTTGCTAAGTAAAGCCTGGTGCCAGACGCGGTCAAAGGCCTTTGAGATGTCCAACGAAACAGCTATTGCTTCACCGTGACCTTCCAAGGCCTCGCTCCAAAGGTGGGTGGCATATATTAGCATATCTCCCGTCGAGCGTCCCCTGCGAAAACCATATTGGTTATCACTAAGTAGCTCGTTTGCTTCAAGATATGTCAGGAGACGATGATTTAAGATCCGCTCCATAATCTTACAGATTATAGAGGTGATCGCGACCGGTCTGTAATTGTCTGGGTCTGCACGGCTTCCTTTCTGGGTATAAGCTGAACATTAGCAAGCTTCCAGGATCTCGGAACTTTGCCAGTTTCTAGAGAGAGTTGGTATAGACGAGTCAGAACAGGGGACAACGCGGGTGCACAACACTTCAGTACCACTGCTGGAATGCCGTCAGGACCACTGGCCTTATTAATGTCCAGGTCCAGCAAACATTTAAGTACCTCTTTTTGGTGGATTTTAACAGCGCTCATTTTAGGGCCAAACGGAGGTAACTGAGGTGGACATTTGCCGTTGCTGTCCAGACGAGAACACTCTGCGAAGAGATTGGCAAATAAATTTGCCTTCTCCTCAGCACTATGGACCAGGGATCCGTCAGGTTTGCGCAGAGGAGGCAGCGAAGAGCGACAGAAATTTTTCTCGACCGACTTGGCGAGGCTACAGAAAGCTTTACTCCCTGAGGGAAAAGAAGCTAACTTTTCCCCTATACGGCCAATGTGGTCAAATCGAGCTTTTCTTATCGCTTTTTTGCAGGATTTAGCAGCTGCGTTGTATGCTTTCTTCTTAGACTGGAGATCCAAGGCTTTGTTTTTACGAGCTTCAACCCATGACAAATAGGCTTCACGCTTACGCTTTTCAGCTAGGAGGCATTTAGCATTAAACCACGGGCGAGCTTTGGTCTCAAGGGATAGTTCAGCGAAAGGAATAAAGTACTCCATAGCTTGATAAATCACACTCGAGACAGCATCTGCGCAGCACGTTGGATCTGTAGAAGAAAAACAGACCTGCCTCCAAGGATAAGAGGCGAAAAAGTGACGCATCTCATCCCAATCCGCTGATATTTTCAATATTTTCGGATCACACAAACATATTTTGGTCCGACCGGGAATCGAACCCGATACCTGAAACAGTCGCATGCACTCCCACTGCGCCACCGAGTTGTACCTAAACTGTATTCATCGATTGGCAATAGAAACATATTATGTACAGTTTTATTTTTAGGTAGCAAAACGAATACGTTGCGAAAAACACAACCTTTCTAATTCAGCGTACTAACCTGGAAAGTGAACTGGCAACATCGATACAGTGTGTCGTTAAATTGTGTTATGCCGCAACATTCAATAGAACGTTTTATTAGTTTCGGGAATTGTGTGTGGCAACTTTGTTTCGTTTTTCAACGATGAGTCTCATAAGGGTGTCATAATTTGAACAACAAGCAAGCAAGGCTCTAGGAAAGAGCATTTGGAGTTACTCAGAGATGTCACCTATCATCCTCTGACCATGCGAGGTGATCGTGGCCACAGCCCAAAGTCTTGAGTTTTGAGCTGTCTGCCCTTAGTAGTAGCATTTCATCAAGTTTCGATAGCTTAGTTCTGTAATACCGTTGTTCGAAATGATGTTAAACCTATGCTCGGCCAATGGTTCATGTTGGTAATTTGTTGTCGGTATTAAATTAGTAATCAAATCATACGATCATTATTGTGATATATTTACAATGGGGGTGTTCTGAAGAGCTCTTGTATCTGATCCCACCTTCTCCCTTACTTTCCTCTACAGGACACACGTGCTGGCTTTCTCTTTTTGCAGTGATATTATCTTGCGCAGTTTACTAACTATAGTGATGAAGAGGAGTGACAATTCGTATTCTGAGTATACTCCCTCGCTGTTTTTGTGTTATTTTTGACTGTATTCTAAAATGTAAGTCCATTAGCATTATTTAAGACATTAATTTATTTCTTAATCCATTCAGTATTCGATGCAGATATATTTAAACTTCAGAATTTATAAATCAGTTTTAGGTAGTAGAGCCACGCTGATTACAGCCAGTACTGCCCTCACACAGACAGACCATCCCAATAATGACAGCACTCTTGTACTCACCAACGAAATACAACATTTCGTTGGTGAGGATAAGACAAGAGGTCTAATCATTCTGCATCATTCTCCCGGCTTCCAGAGGCCGAGAAAATGATGTAGAAACATATTGACATACTGACCACCTTGCTGCATTGCTTACCCTTACAGGCAGAGTCGAGTAACTTTGGTAGGCTTAAATTAAAAAAAAAACGACTGAGATTTAAGCATCTCAAATCATACCGCGATACCCGCTATCTAAATAGACATCTACCTTAATTGTTGAGACACAAACAGAGGTACGTGTGTATACATATATTTAAGCCCAGTGCGGCACTTGTCTAGCCACAAACAAACATTTAGATAACACTAATGGGACGTACCTAATGTACTAAGACAGTTTGAATGAGATCGAGGATAAAAGCGCCCGTTTCACTCACGTTAAACTACGAATAGTATAAGAGAAAGATAATGTCTTTAAAAGTCTTAATAAAATGTTTAATCACTACGTTATCTAAGGGTGTATTCTATGTGTATTAAACGTACGTATGTTTTTACAAAAAAAAAGTATGTTTATGTATTTCTATCAGTTGTCTAGTACCCATCATACTTTGCTTAGTTTAGTACTAGAAGGCATTGTGTGTAAGATGTTCAAAATATTTATTTATTTAATTTTATTTGTTAATACCATTCTTACTAATATTAGAAATGCGAAAGTATATCTGTCTGTCTGTCTGTTTATCGCGCTTTCAAGCCAAAACCGATTTCAAGGAAATTTTGTAAGGAAGAAAGGACGTAGGCAACTTTTTACTCCGACCGACAAGCAAGTTAGTTGAAAAGATATTTATGGAAATTACAAAGCATCATATTAGATTATATACCATTGAATTAACCATCAAATTTATTACATATTTCTACAATTTCTCGTATTAACCATTTAATTAAAAAAAACAAAATTGAGCCAATAAAATTGAAACGGGAATGAAAAAAACGCCTAGAGATCATTAAAAACTATTAGGTTTTAAAATCAACCCATAGAAAATTATATGTTTTTGAAAGTTTTAGCTATTTTAACTAATATAACATACTGCATATTCGTAGTTATCTCAATATACTATATATCATATATATATGTATACCCGTAGAGTTAGCTAACTATAACTTTGTGTTCATATATTATGTATATGAATCGAAAGTTCTTTTGAAGGTTTAAAAGGGTACGCTTAACATGTTAAGCAAGTATCTGGCTTAACACAAATAAATAATAGCACTTACTCAGCCTACTCAGGCAGGGTAACTGTGGCTTTGTCGCCACTTACGACGTAAAAGAAAAGTACCTAATCCCTCGTTCGGTAGATGTGATTTAATTCTAAAAGAATTGTAGAAAAGGAACCGACCAACATTAATAGCTAATGGTTCATATTTAATTCAATATGTGGGCGACAGATATTTTTTATTCCATTGGTGTAGTAAAAAATCGGCCCAGTGCGTGTCAGGCCACGCATAGAATAGGATTCCGTAGAATCGTAATGGCACGTGAATTTAAAATCGTGTCCCATAGATAATTTGACGGATTAAGAATACCGAGTGTCACCACTCCTATTCATCCCGCGGGTGTCGTAAAAGGCGACTAAGGGTTAAACTACGCAAGACAACATCAATGCAAAGAGAAGGAAAACTTGAAACAAACCCTATACCAACCCGTCTGGCCAGCGTGGTAAAGTAGGCCAAAACCTCCTTTCTAAGGAGACGCCTATGACCAGCAGTGGACTATTAAAGGCTGTTGATGATGATGATGAAGATAATTGTTGTGTTTTGTACGAAGTTTTCTTAACAAGCGTATTTTACAAGATAGGCCTCTATAACTTCTGAACTAACAAAGTTATCTAAGCCGTTATAGTTTAACACACAATGCCGAAATTACGGGGCGTAGAAGCTGAAATTTGGCATATGTGTGCCTTGAGGACCGTAGACGAGCACTAAGGGCGAATTTTGAAAAATTCCACCCCTAAGTGGTGAAAAAAGCAATCAAAGTTGTACATCAGAATAACATGTAGGCGAAGCGTCGGGCGATACAAATGTCTGTTGACTACAAACATAATCAAACATTAGGGTTGAACCAGGATTTGAACCCAAGACCTCAAGCATATACTACCACTGCACTATCGAGGCAGTTTAATTACGTAAAAATAATACGCAGAGAGACCAAAATCGTCGTGTTTATCACAAAATAATATTTTCAATAAAATCCCACTCACGACTTCTATCTAAGCAGAGAGCATCACTTATTATGAGACCTACAATCCCGTCAATTATTCACATTTTACAAAAGCAAAATTCATTTTCATAATAATATTAGTTCCAGTACGCAATCACGCTGCTCTGAAAAGTCCATTACAGAATTAAGATAAAGGTTTTAAGAATCGATTAAGTTTCATTAAGTACGTGGTACTTAGGATATTATTAAAATGGGTCGCTCATTAAAAAGAAAATCATTTTCGGGGTCGGCGTGATTTAGATTGGTTGATTGCTTTTTACAGTTGGAATTTAATTTAGCAGCTTTTATTTTCTCGTATTATTTCTTATGCCGTTTCAGATCTGAATGGGAAATATTGGAGAACTTGGGGAATCTCTTTAGTGATTCTTGAGGTGGTTTTGTATAAATATTTGAAGATAATATGTCTATTTTTCTTTCCAAGCTACACAATTAACTGAGTTAAATAAATCATACTTTGATCAATACGGTAAAGTAAAGAAATCAAACTTATAATGGATGCATAGCATTGGATTTGGCCCTGTGGTTTAAGCGGTCGCCACAAAGCCATCTACTGCGCCAAGTGTGTTGGTTTCAAATCCCATACAGGAAAACACTTTGTATGATCCACAAATTATTGTCCAGAGTCTGAGTGTATTTTGTGTCCCTATCTTGTATGTTTGTAAAGTCAACCGTGACACAGGATGCATATTGCTATTTTGGAACTCCTATTATAAATTTCCTGATTGTACGATTATATCTGTAAACTATGATTGCTCAAAAAGAAAGTATTTCAGTTACTCAAAATCATTAACTAATTTCTCGGCTTACGAGAAAGAGATTATAAATTCATTATAAGTAGTGTGGAATTGAAATTCATAACTTATAATCTTACAACCAATTTATTGCGAGAGGCAACACATTTGCTTGTACTTGTCAGCCATTAATCCGACGTTGTTCACTGTTAATACGACCAAGTTAGAACTTATTCACTTTTGCTCTGCAGCTGTGTTAGTAGTTGCAAGATAATTACAATTTGGTCGGTTAAATTTGAATTAAAGTTACGCTTTGGCAGAGAGTTCAAAACTTTTTGGTCGAGGTGGCCTTTAGAAATAACTTTATGAATTGTATTCTATTGTTAAAATAAATGGTGTACCTTTAATGCTGCTGCTGACAATAGCTCATAAACAATCATTGCTTGGGCTTATATAAATATCTATAAAATCTGTTAGGGCTGAAGTTTAAGTGTGCTGTTCGTTTTTAGTTCTATTGAAACTTGATTGTATTAGGAATATGCTAATAAATTAATAATTTAGAAAGTTATTAATTTGCTAAGCACGATTTTAGAAAATTGTATAATTTTTATTATTACAGAGCAAAGTTTAGCCGTGTTGTGACGGATTAAGAATAGGGAGTCTCACTGATATTCAACTCACGGGTATCGTAAGAGACGATACTACATAAGGTGTAAAACTTGAAACAGTCCGATAGGCCAGCGTGGTATGGTAGGCCAACACCTTTTAAAGAGAGGTCTATGCCCAGCAGTATGTTAAAGGCTGTTGATGTGAGAGAGTAAATGAAGAGATGGGCCTCCAAATAAATGCAAACGTCTATTGAAATAAGTTCACAGCTCACAAAAGATCGATCTAAAACGATTGCATTCGTGATTTCGTTGATGGGTAAGCGACTGTTGGCTCTAAGATGCAAAAGCCTTTCACTAGATGTGGATAGCGAGGGAGACCATGGTTTCCCATGCTGTATAGTCAGAGTCATTTTGACCAGCTTAAAAATGAAAAAGTTCACACGGTTTGAAAGAGTATTAAATGGCTACGGTAAGTTTTTATTTCTGTTAGGCCTTAAGTATTATTATAGTTAAATTTGGCTTTCAGGCTGTTTAACCAGCATTATTAATTTCTAGACTCTTGAATAATTAAATATGTAAATTTAGGCTACTTTTGTATAAATAGACTTTATTAGAACATATTCCAATCTTATAACATTAAACTATGTAAATTATTTCAGTTTATGAAGATAGATATAAAAAAAAATATATTTAAATTTAAATTCGTTACATTACTTGACGGTTCTTTTTCTAACATAGCCATAAGATATTTTAAGAAATAATTCTCGAACATAAACCAGATAGCTAGCTCATAATTTTTCATTAGATGGAACATAAAAAATGGCGTTACAATATTGCCAGGGTGAACTTTATTTGACTTTATATAATATGTATTAAAGTTAAAGGAGATCACGACTTTAATAAAGTTCTTCGTTATTATTTATTATAATGCTGCGGGATTAGTTTCAATCTTGGTGAGATATAATTAGATGAAAAAATTGAATGACTAAATCAGCCTCACGTTTATCCATGGAGCGAAGCAAGTCTGTAAAAATAGCTTAAATTACCCTTTATATTACCAGCTATCTAGCAGTTCTAGAGATTAGTTGATACAAATAAACAAAGAGACAAACAAATAATGTAAGTACAGTATAAGGTTGGGGTCGGTTTCAAGTCGGATTGCGCCGGTTGGAGTCCAGAAGGAAATCCCATCCCTGGACTCCTTCCAATATAAAGGCGCAGAGAGGGTCACACCGTGTGGTTTTAGTCGGTTCGAGTCCGACACACCACCAAGCCGTAACCCCCGACGGGGTGACGGTCCGAGGGGATTTCCACACGTTAAAAAAAAAAAAAAAAAACGGTTTCAAGTCGGATTACACGGCGCTATACTACAAACAAAGTAATAGGGCAGGCGATATTGAAATTCTGTAGAAATACTCTTATACTCGTAGTGTTTAAGGCTCCGACTACTCGTAACAATTACCAAAGATGTTTGCACGGCTTAAAGTGCTGTCCATCACCCATCTATTTGCTAAATGGGCTAGGATAAATTTATTTCAAACTCAAAAAGCTTTTACTTCATTTTGGAAACTAGTCAGTAGGTAATATAACTTTTCGGAAGTGCCTAAAAGGCCTACTATGAGGTTATGATAGGTTGGACAGGTTATGTATGTATGTACACATGTATGTTCATTTGAACTGGACAAATGAGGTACCGTTAGAAGCGTCTGGACCCTTTAACCAGAGGACTCTGGTTATAAGGTCCTCTGGTCATATACCGTGTAACTGAACCTTATGTGGCGTCCTCCTGTGGTTGCCGTTGTTCAAACCAGTGTCCCGAAAATCTTGTTTAATAATTTCTAAAATCAGCTTCGTTTTTGCCGTAGTTGGGTTTAATTTTTACTTTTTATTTAATGTTGTAGGTATTGGGCGGAATCCTAACACATATCGTGTAAAATTTTGCAGAAACTGTTACCTATATTCACGTCACGTTGCTAATATAAAAATGTGATTGCAGCGCTACGCTAAACGTGCGGTATTTGAATGAACTAAATTGCGATTCCACCTTTAAAATCGTAAATGTTACATTGTAACTTACTACTGTTAGTAGTATTTTATTTTATAAAAAAACTTAAACTTAACAAAATTGTACTCTCTATCACTCAACTTAGAGCTTTGTTATCTATGTCTATACAAATAATTAAAATAAATAATGTATTTATTTGTGGTTTTAAATTAACAGGTTTTTACTAAATGCTTATGAAAGAATTTACTTCAAAAATCATTTTTATAAAATTTTCTATCTGTTCCTGTTAATATCTGATACGAGTGGTTCGATTTTGGGCGGGACATTCACTTGCACCTATCAGTAGCTTAGGTTAAGATTTTAGATTAGCATCGCCCCGTGCCATTGTTTTTTGTTCACAGAAATAACCACAGGTAATGCCGAAGGGTTCAGCTAGTAGTTAGTACTTCTGATATAAATAAATATGTTGGACATCTAACACACAACGCCATCTAGTCCCAAACTAAGCAGAGCTTGTATAATCGGTAACTTATTTTTTTTTGTAAATACATACATATTATACAAACTCCGAAACAAATAACTTTGGATCACAAAAAACATTTGGTCTAACCCGGGAATCGAACCCGAGACCTCAAGCACAGCACCGCATACGCTACCACTGTGCCACCTTAGGCAATTAAATTGTATCATTTCTCTTATTAGCCACTTAATCTTTCTTCCCACCTCGAGAACCACTTGATATCATACATTATACATATGTAAGACAAATCAACGTACCTTTGACAGTAAATTCATTCAAAACAATGTTCGAGATTAATGAGTTTCCCAAGTTCTATCAAGTGTCGATTTATTACCGAACTTTCTCACTTAATAACACTTTTTCAAAGTTTGTGAGCTCAAACGATACTATCGCACTTCTCAAGTAACAATAAATCGACTGATTCCATTTATAATTTGCAAAGTTTGGAATGAATTCCAACCTACAATTGAAGTTTAACTAAGAAACGAGAGAATACTACGTGTTTGGAGAATAAAGAATATGCTAAAAGCCAATCTGTTACTTTAATAGTCTTTAAAGGTTATGAGAAATGCTAAATTGAAGTCTAGAGACCCGTTACGGGTGGCAGCGTGGAATAAATTTATTGAATCTTTTATGTAAACAGCGAATTGTTAATAAGTTGTGTTTTTATGTAGATAATCTTGTTTATTTGTAAGGTTGATATTAAAATTTCAGTCAGAATAATGTTCAGAAGAAAATTTTACGAGTGATAGAATTATTAATGTTAAGTATTAACATGTTTACGTTATATTGTTTTTGTGTGTAGTATTATAATAATATTGTTTATTATAGCAACGAGACCCAATATGTTAGTAACAGTGAACTTAATACTAAAGTTAGTAGCTTAATTTTAGACTATGTGACAATTAACCTTTTTTTTTTTTTTTTTTTTTTTTTTACGTGTGGAAATCCCCGCGGACCGTCACCCCGTCGGGGGTTACGGCGGGGTGGTGTGTCGGACTCGAACCGACTAAAACCACACGGTGTGACCCTCTCTGCGCCTTTGTATTGGAAGGAGTCCAGGGAGGGGATTTCCTTCTGGACTCCAACCGGCGCCTGCCCGCACTGTTGCGGGCACCTACTCGTGTTTCGACTCTCTATTTGGGCAACGTCCGGTCACACGCGGACGCCGCCCCCTCGCGGTTGGCCTCTACTGCGGACGGACGGGAAACCCGTCCCGCCCATCCGCGGCCACTCTCAGGGCGGCATGAGACGCAGGTATGCGCGCCTCCGCCGCCCGGGGCGCCGGCGGCGGATCGGGTCCGATTGGATGGCATCCTCCCGGGCCTTCTCCGCCACCTCCTTCTGCAAGATTACGTCCTCGCAGAAGGTTGCGACCGCGGTAAAACAACTGTCGCTGCCGACCATCGATCTTATGACGGCCGGCAGCGAGAGATCCCCTCCGATGACTGCAGTGAGGACCCGGCGCTGCGCCGCCCAAGCGGGGCAGACCGCCAGCGTGTGCTGGGCCGTGTCCTCACTGCAGTCGCAGTGGTGGCAGGCGGGACTCGGTTCCCTCCTAGCGACCGAGTGCAGGTACTTTCCGAAGCAACCGTGCCCGGAAAGTACCTGCGTCAGCCGGAAGGAAAGGGTCCCGTGCTGCCGCCCTGCCCACTCCTCGATGACCGGCTGAAGAGCCTCCACGGCGGCGAAGCCAGCGCGTGGGGTCTCCAGCCGGAACGACCATCTCAGCATGGTGGCTCGGCGAGCGGCTTCGCGCCACTCGCGCACGTCCTCGGGCGGAGGGCGAAATCCGCTCTCCGCCCGGAAGTCAGCCACTCGCCGATAAACTTCGGCGAGCACCTCCGCCTCCAAATCCCACGGGGGTGTTCCGGCCAAGGCACACGCCGCCTCTGTGGACACGGTGCGGTATCCACGTATGGCTCTGACCGCCAGTATCCGCTGGGGGCGCCAGAGGCGCGCCCTGTTCTGGGCGGACAGAGCCGCCGCCCACACCGGTGCACCGTAAAGTGCCATTGACCGGACAACCCCCGTGTACAGCTGCCTAGTGGGGACACTGGCCCCGCCCAAGTTGGGCAGAAGTCGCCCTAGGGCGGAGGCAGTGCCCACCAATTTAGGTCCAAGCTGTCGGAAGTGCTCGTCGAAGAGCCACCTACCGTCGAGGACCAGACCCAGGTACCTCATCTGGGCCCGGACCGGTACGAGGACCGAGTTGACCTCGATCGAGGCGCCGGCGGGCGGACCGCGACGGGGCCCATGAAATAACAGGGCCTCCGTCTTGTCCAGGGCCACCCGCAGACCCAGCGCCTCGATGCGCCCGACCACCCGGGAGACTCCCGTGGTGGCCAGGCGCGCCGCCTCCTCAAAGTTTGCCGCCCGGGCCGTGACCAGGGTGTCGTCTGCGTAACAGATTACACCCAGCCCGGGGGGGAGACGCCCTCGTAGGGCCCAGTCGTATCCCATGTTCCACAGGAGTGGTCCTAGGACAGACCCCTGTGGAACACCGCACGACATGGCCCTGCGTCTCAAGGCGCCATCTCGGTCCTCGTACTCGACGGTACGCTCCTCTAAATAGTCTGCCACCAGCCGCCGCAGGTACCCTGGCACTCCGTGGTATTGGAGTGCGGCCCTGATGCAGCCGAATGGCAGACTATTGAAGGCGTTGGCGATGTCCAAGGACACCGCCAACACCACTCCGCCGCCTCTCACCGCCTCTTCGGTCACGGCCCTCAGGCGCAGGATCGCGTCGACCGTCGAACGCCCTTCACGGAAGCCAAATTGGGCGTCCGACAGGTCGGGCCCCACCTCGCTGAGGTGCCGGACGATGCGGACAGAGAGAACCCTCTCAAACAACTTGCCCGCCTCGTCCAGCAACACGATGGGCCTGTAGGCCGCGACCGAATCGGCAGGCCGTCCATGCTTCTGGATCAGTACCAGCTTCCCGCACTTCCAACGCTCAGGGAAGTGTCCGGACGCCAGGCTAGCGTCCAACACTCCCCTGAGGTGGTCCGACATGTAGTCGAGGGCACGGGCCATCACTCGGGCTGGAACCCCGTCCGGCCCGGGGGCGGTGTTCTTGGACCGAATCCGTAGAACAGCCGCCCCTACCTCCGATTCCCTGACAGGCGGCACATCACCCACGCTGTCCCGACGACGACCACGACGGGCCATCGACGGGGGTGTGTGTTCCGCCTGCTGTGGGAATAGGCCCTCGACCACTTCCTGCAGGAAGCTGGGCTGGAGAGTCTCCGTAAGGGGGGGGGGCCCTGTGTGCGGAGCTTTTGTCGCACCGCACGGTAAGGCCGACCCCAGGGGTCACGCTCGAGACTCTCCAGCATCTCCACTCTGGACGCGTCTTTGGCGCGGCAGATGGCCAGCCTCAGAGTTTCCCGAGCTGCTCGGTACTCCTCGTGAAGCCGGTCCACCTCCTCACCGCCTCCGCGGTGACGTATGTGACAATTAACCTGGTCTAACCATTGATATGGGTTCTTTAATACATCAATGGGTCTAACTAAAATTTTGATTGCGTGACGCAGCCAGGGTGCTGTTACATACCCCTTTAGTATGGGACATTGCTTACCTAAGCATTACTAAGCAGGTATCATATGTCCCAGTACTCAAAGCGCCATAAAGGTGTGCCAGTCTCTTCCAAACCCTAAAATTGAACACTCGTCTTTTCGTTTTAATTGTAACCTTTCTATTTCTATTTCTATTTCTATTTCCATAAGTTTCCAAAACTAGTGTAAATTTAATAAAATCAGTGTTTAGACCTCAACGCTTTTTTTTAAAAACGGTTTCCCGGAGTACCGTATAACATTGGTGGCAGCTAAAGGGGATTTTAAAGGTCCCTGGTAACGCTTCCAGTACCTCACTGTGTTGTGTCGTGTGTGAAAACCTTCGAATTTTCTACTAAATCTGTTGGTAAACACCAACAAATTCTCCGTATTTCTTCAAGTTCCAAATAAAAGTGCCAAATTAAAGTGCCAAATTAAAGTGCCAAATTAAAGTGTGATTCGATAACAAAGAATCAAAGTGCCGTGTTTGAGGTGCCGCGCCGCTGCATCCTGATCCTGTAAGGAGCAACAGTACTGCGTGTCCCGGTCAACTACAATGTTCCTGTTTCTTCTGTGAGTTATAAAAACCTTCGTAATATACTGTGAATTAAGTGCTCTTCGTGACCTTCAGTGTTCCGTGATAAACCCAGAATTGTACCACAACTTTACCATAATTAAAATATTAATATATAAAACTATTAAGAAAAGTTTATAAATTAGTTCATATTATAATAAATTAAATACTTAATAAGTTCACTACACACTAATTATATTGTAAATTTTTATTAAAATTCAGAGAATTGATCTGACAGTCAAAACAATCGACGAGCTACCGCTCATCGCCCACACATCATTTTCTAGGAACTGATAACACTGTCTCGCACTCGAGTCACTGCACACCTATAAGATCATTGTATTAACCTTGAATCTTACTTATTAATTTTTACCCATACACATCATTTCAAATTTTTAAATTTTCTTTTTCTTATTTCTACAAAACTATTAATATGCCTAAAGCAGCAGACGTTAAGGACGAAGAACTACAAGTGAAAATGTCGGAAATCGATCTTAATGTACTTATAAAATTTGTCGGGACCTTCGACGGGTCTCGAGACACTCTTATACCATTCCTCAATAACTGTCGCAACGCAATTAATTTAGCATCATCCGCTCAACAAGAAACTCTTTTTAAATATATCTTAAGTCGCCTAACGGGCAAGGCCGAAGCAGTATGCGCCATTAAAGAATTCACAAAATGGTCCCAACTCGAAGAGTTTTTAAAAAACCAATTCGGAGACCGAAAGCACTACTCACATCTACTAGCCGACCTTCAAAGCTGCAAACAACACCCAAACGAAAATGTAAATCAATATTCATTAAGAATAGAGGCCTGCTTATCGAAATTACTTACCGAAATTAATATTAGCATTCCAACAAGAAAAAAAGATGAACTGTCAGGTCGGGTAGCTACCATGCAAGACTTAGCTTTAAATAGATTCATGATGGGCCTTGACCCTCGACTAGCAACAGTTGTAAGATGTCGCGACCCTTCTACATTAAATGAAGCCATTAATTTCGCCACTGCCGAAGAAAAAATCCTCGGTATAACCTACAAAAGAAATTCTTTTCTACCACCTAATCAAAATAATAACAATTTCAGACCCACTCTTAACTCATCTTATTCTAAACCTCAAGGACAATCATATCAACCTAGATCACAAGGTCAACCTTATTTCGCAAGAGCTCAAGGTCCAAATCTATCCTCCACTTTACAAACCCCTACGTGCCGATATTGCAAAAATATCGGACACACTATTGAAAATTGTCGTAAACGACAATACAATAATAATCGCCGCAACAACAATGAAATTAAAAACGTTAGTGATTCACGTAACAATTTCAATCGCCCTATCCATAACATTACACATGACAATGTCGAGGCTGAATGTGCTCAAGACGGTTACGACACTGTAGATAATAATTTAAACGAGTAAAATTTCCTGAACGGTGTCGCACAGGAAATTCTAATTCCAAAGTCGATACTAAATCTACTAAATCCGCTGTATCTACTAAATCCACTGTATCTACTAAATCCACTGTATCTACTAAATCCGCTGTATCTACTAAATCCACTGTATCAAACCAATCCACTGTATCCACTGTATCCGCTGTTTCCAATAACAAATTCACTGTATCCAATCAACCCACTGTATCTTCTGTATCCAACAGATCCACTGTACCCACCGTTTCCAATAATACCATATCCTATACAAATTCCAATACCAGTACTAAGTCCAATTCCATTCCCAACGCCAGTTCCAGTTCAATTTCATATTCCAATACAAATTCCAATTCTAAAACTAATTATAAGTCTAATTCGAATTCTAATTCCAGTCCAACTTCTAGTTCAATTTCTAATTCAAATTCTAACTCTGATCCCATTCGCAAAATCATGCAACAGGGTAATCAGCCCCAGAATAAAGACTCAATTTCTAAATCCAATACTATTTCCTACTCCGAAATCCTACAAAAAACCACTCCTAAATCCAACAAATTATCTACACACTCTTACAAAACTCCTATCGCTCAAGAGCTTACTAAATCTCATGAAGTAACCGCTAAATCCTCTCCGAATCCTAAAATTTTGAATTCTCCTATTCCTGTCGTTGCCAAATCCAGCACCGTGAGCTCCGCGCCTGAAACAAAATTTATAAATGATAAAAAAATACACAATATTACATCAAATCCATCAAGAAAATTCTTACCTTTCATTGAAGTCCAAACATCCGTATCAACCAAACCATTGAAGTTCCTTGTCGATAGTGGTGCATCTATAAGCCTTATCAAACAATCAGCGATAGAAACAATGGTCACATTAAAAGACCAAATTGTAATGTTCTCTGGCTTAGGCGCGACGAACAATCCTATGAAATCACTAGGATGTATAACAATCGAGTTTCATTCCCTCAAACATGAGTTCAATGTCATCGCTGACATCGATTTCCCTTATGACGGAATTATTGGAAATGACTTTTTATCAAACACAAACTCCAAAATCGATTTCCAAACTGAATCGCTTTCCGTAGATAGAACAAAACTCCGTTTAAAATTCAATGAGCCAACTTATACAATCGCACCCAGAACAGAAACCATAATAGAATGTTCAGTACTAAACCCAGAAATCCAAGAAGGCCTAGTTCTAGATCAGAATCCAATCGACTCAATCCTAATTGCCAACTCCATTGTGAAAGTAAAGCCCAATTCCAGAGTAAACATTTCCGTCGTTAATGTATCCGAATCTCCAATCACTTTCAACCCCGATTTAAAATTAAAACTTTCACCCTTCGAATCAAAAAATACTCATCAAATATTTCACACAACCCTTTTTGAAAATTGTCAAGCTCGAACAAATCAAGTTCTAGATCTCCTAAGAGTATCTCACCTTAACGGTGAAGAACGAGACTCACTGTATGATATTTGTGCAAACTTCTCCGATATTTTCCATATCCCAGGAGATAAATTATCTTTCACTAATGCTATAACTCATGAAATACCTACCTCCTCTTCTCTACCTATAAATACAAAATCCTACCGATTTCCTGACGTACACAAACAAGAAGTAAATTCCCAAATCAATAAAATGCTCGACGAAGGGATCATTAAACCTTCTACTTCTCCATGGTCATCCCCTATATGGGTAGTCCCTAAGAAAATTGACGCTTCTGGCCAACGTAAATGGCGTGTGGTCATTGATTACCGCCGTCTTAACGACATCACGATCGGCGACTCTTACCCTATTCCTAACATTTCAGAAATCCTTGACCAACTAGGCAAATCCAAATACTTCAGTACTCTCGACCTAGCATCCGGTTTTCATCAAATCCAAATGTCCGAAGTTGACGCTCCCAAAACTGCTTTCTCCGTTCCTCAAGGGCACTTCGAATTCACAAGGATGCCATTCGGGTTGAAAAATGCGCCTTCCACATTCCAAAGGTTGATGAACTCTGCTTTATCAGGCCTACAAAGCATTCAATGCTTCGTTTACCTTGACGACATCGTAATATATTCCTATGACCTTGAAACCCACATGAAAAACCTTTCCAATGTTTTTGATAGGTTGAGACATTTCAACCTTAAACTTCAACCGGACAAATGTGAATTCCTTCGCAAAGAAGTATCCTATCTTGGTCATGTCATAACCGACAAAGGTGTAAAACCAAATCCAGATAAAACTAAAGCTGTCCAAAACTTCCCACAACCTATGTGCCCAAAAGACATTAAATCCTTCATGGGATTGGTATCTTACTATCGCCGTTTTATACCCAACTTATCTCAAATAGCTAAACCCCTTACAAACCTTTTAAGAAAAGATGTACCATTTGAATGGAAAAACGAACAACAACTAGCTTTCGACACCCTTAAAAATAGCCTGACCACTGCTCCTATATTAGCTTATCCTGATTTTACTAAACCCTTCAACCTCACTTGTGATGCTTCCAATTTCGCCATTTCCGCTATCTTGTCCCAAGGTCCAATAGGAAAAGACCTACCTATTGCCTATGCCTCTAGAACCCTCAATAAAGCTGAAAGTAACTACAGCGTTACAGAAAAAGAATGTCTAGCAATAATATGGGGAACTAAAACATTCAGACCATATCTATATGGTAACCAATTTAATATCCTAACTGATCATAAACCATTAAAATGGTTATTTAACTGCAAAGACCCAGGGTCTAAGCTCGTAAGATGGCGCCTGAAATTAGAAGAGTTTGATTATAAAATCGAATATAAAAAGGGAAAAATTAACAGTAATGCTGACGCTTTATCCCGATTTCCCGTCAACCCACTAATCCAAGATGAGTCAAGACGAAATCAAGTCAATCCAACCTCAAATAACTCCAACCAATCTCCCCCATTTAGCCCAATGACGATAGAAGGCCTAGACATACAAATTCCTATTTCCGACGGCGAAACAAGCAACTTACCTCAGATAGATCTTCTAGAAAATGATGACCTTGACCTGCTTTCCGATATCCTCAATCCTGAAAACCAAAATTACTCACCTGACAATCCTCAGCAGACTTCTCCTCAGATCCCTGTAATTCAGGAAAACTCACCTGCTCCTTCGAAATCCGCAGCTCCAAGTCCTGATGCAATTCCTACTAACTCTAACAAAGATTATAACGAATTCCTAAAATCTATCCTAAATAAAAACGAAACTTTTAATTCATATATCAAAGAACATAATGAAAGCCTTCTCAAAAGCAATTGCAATACTCTACTAATCCCAGTTTCAATCGACTTAGACGAATCAAACCCCTATCTCCAAGATATCCTAACTACCATGGCAGATTCTACAGATATTTCCAATTCTGAAAGAGAACTTCACTCATTCAAAAAACTCGAGAACCAAAACAAAACATTCTATCTTCTTTTTACAAAAGTCTACTATTTCGACAACTGTCCTTATCCGGATATATTCAAGACGCTTAAATCCGTTCGAGATGAGCTATTACTTTCGGCAGATATTGGTGAAATTGCCATCTCAGACTTTAAAAACCAATTTGAACAACATTCTTTCGTCAAAATTTACAACATGCTCATGTATCTATTCAATAATACAAACATCACAGTAAATATACATCATAATACTATAATATACCCAGTTCCAACGGAAATTACAAAAATCCTTAGAGAAAATCACGACATTCCAATCGCAGGACACTTAGGCTGTACTAGAATGTACAACAGGATTAAAGAACGCTATTACTGGAAGAATATGCGTACAGATATCGAAAACTACGTCAAAAACTGTAAATTTTGTCAATCAAACAAAGCCTTGCGGAAAATAAACCAATCTCCTATGCAAATTACTACAACTTCTTCTCGTCCAATTGAAAGAATCAGCCTTGATATAGTCGGTCCTTTACCAGAAGCCGGAATCCATAAACTGAAATTCATACTTACTCTTCAAGACGACCTAACAAAGTTCTCTTCCGCCTATCCAATCTCAAACGCCACAGCTGAAGAAACCTGTGAGTGTTTAGTACATTTCATCTCCTTGTTTGGAATTCCCAAATTCATACTTACCGACCAAGGTACCAATTTCACAGCCGAATTATTTAAGCGCACTTGCGGTTTTCTTAAAATAAAACAACTTTGGTCCTCACCTTACCACCCGCAAACCCAAGGCGCTCTAGAAAGAAGCCATTCTACTCTTAAAGAATACTTAAAGTCTTATGTAAACGAGAACCAAACAGACTGGCATAAATTCGTTTACACTGCCATGCTCACCTACAATTCCAGTGTTCATACAACAACGAAATTTACCCCATACGAACTCCTTTTTGGTCACAAACCTTATCTCCCCGATTCAGTATTTGGTTCTAGTCCAGACGCTACCTATCCCGAGTATATAAAGATGCTTCATCACCGATTAAAGGTGTCCCATGAAAAGGCCATAGAAAACATAAACGCTTCAAAAGAAAGATCCAAATCCTACTACGATAGACACTCTCGTCCCATACAGTACAAAGTAGGTGACTACGTCTATTTAAAAAACCATGTCAGATTGCGCAAAGCACTTTCACCCTTATGGAAAGGTCCTTACAAAGTTGTGAAGATACATGGCAATAACACTCTTTCACTTCTTATCAACCGACGTCATGTAAAACACCATTTCGATGAACTAAAACCAGCACATTTGAATGATTAATATGATTCCCGTTTATGACAAATTCGTTATTTACTAACCCAGTTAAATTAAATTACTATTACAGACTGGAGGCCGCTTTTACAATAGCAACAACCGAGAATCAATATGTTGAATACATCACCCAAGGTCCTGGTATATTCTTCGATCCAGTTGGCTCTCTCAAAGTAGTTAATGATCAGTTTCACATAGTTATCCCTGTAGATATGTCCGCTTTCAGAGGTCACATCGAAAACATTCAAAATGCATTCAATAGAATACGGTACCAATGTCGAGAAAGTGAAGAAATAGACGAAAAACAATGCTCAAACATGTTAGAACCCTTAAATTCATTATATGCAGACATCTTACGTGACTTTGATTCATTCTCCCATATTATTTCTAATACCTTCTCTAAAAGATCCGCTTGGATATCTGGAATAGGTGTTATTTTTAGACATATATTCGGTACTTTAGATGAAGATGACGCTGAAAATTATAATAACGCTATCGAAAAACTATTTACAAATGAGAAGAAAATTAAAGATGCAGTCAAAGAAAGCATAATTGTTTCTCAGTCAGCTATTTCCAACGTTAATAATTCTTTACATGAAATCTACGTTAACCAAGCAAAATTGAATGACGTCATCGACAGCATAACTATGTCATATAACAATATATCCAATATTGTAACAAATAACAGTTTTAAAATCAAATTCGAAAATGTTTTAAATGTTCTACAGGCTAACCTATACACCCTCTCTTTTAAGATAGAGGATATTTTAAACTCTATTCTATTTGTACAAAGTAATACTCTTCACCCATCTATTTTAACACCACGTCAGCTATACGAAGACATTATTAGTAACCTTAAGGTAGTTCCTAAGTATAAAGATTTCCCAGTAAATTTAGAATTAAACAATATTCATACTTTAATTAATATTGCTGAGTTAGTCTGTTACTATTTAGATAATAAGCTAATATTTGTAGTAAGAATACCCTTAGTTAGTGCATTAGAATATAACCTATATAAAAACATTCCATTGCCTATTCCACATAGCTCAGAAACACCAGATTCTTTTAGTTTAATTTTACCTACAGAACAATTTTTAGCTTTAAGCAAGGACAAATCCTCATTTGCATTTGTAAAGAACCTACATGATTGTAGAGATATATCCTACAAGACCTACCTTTGTAAACTATACGAGATTTATACCGTGTCGGGTAACCAATATTGTGAAATAGATATAATCACTAAAGCTGTATCCTCATTACCAGAAAACTGCCAATATAGATTCCTTCATGGTAATATTGATGTTTGGCATAAGTTAAGTAATAATAAATGGATATTTGTCCAATCTAAACCTACAAAACTTACTATTGAATGTTCAAACAGTATACTATCAGAAACAATTGTATCCGGCACTGGAATACTTAATATACCATATAATTGTGCAGCATATTGTAGAAATACTAGATTAGTAAGAGAAACCACCCCTACTTTAAAATTACCAATAGTTTCTTCTAGTTTTAATATTATTAACGATAGTTGCTGTAATATAGGTCGTATAAAGAAACTAAATATATCTCCTTTTAAAATTAATAATGTAAAATTAGATGAGCTTAAAAATCTGAAAATTGTATCTAACCAGATTATAGATGAGTTAAATTCTGTAGATAGTTCCAATAATTTTAATAAACATATAAGTTTCCCAATCCTTAGTGTAATTTCTGTACTTTTATGGTTAGCTTTAGTTTTACTATATATTTGTAAAAAGGGCAAGTGTTCAAAATCAAGGACGCATACAGTAACAGATGAACAAAATGAAAACACTCACATCGAATTAGAAGTAATTCCAAATCAACCACGTTTGCGGATGGAATAATTTTCCGGAAACTTTCCCTTACGGTAAGTTTCCTCTTAACCGGGGGGCTGTTACATACCCCTTTAGTATGGGACATTGCTTACCTAAGCATTACTAAGCAGGTATCATATGTCCCAGTACTCAAAGCGCCATAAAGGTGTGCCAGTCTCTTCCAAACCCTAAAATTGAACACTCGTCTTTTCGTTTTAATTGTAACCTTTCTATTTCTATTTCTATTTCTATTTCCATAAGTTTCCAAAACTAGTGTAAATTTAATAAAATCAGTGTTTAAACCTCAACGCTTTTTTTTAAAAACGGTTTCCCGGAGTACCGTATAACAGTGCGTCAAGTCTGTTACTTTGTATTATCGGTATTATATTACGCAATACTTTTATCATGTTTTGTCGGATTTTTATAATACTAATAAATAATAAATATTTCGATATCTTACACATAATGTCATCTAGTCCCAAACTAAGCAGAGCTTGTGTTATGGGTAATAAACAACTGATATAAATTCATAAACAAATATTTTTTTGTAAATATACACATGTTATAAATAGAAAACACACAAACTCCGAAACAAATATTGACCCGGGAATGGAATCGAACCCGAGACCTCTTGATCAGCAGCCGCATACGCAAACCACTGGATCAACAAGGCAGTTTATTACATTACTGGTTAATTAGTAAAGAGTGAGGTCTTTCTTTTCGATATTTTTATCTCTTTGAGTATGTGACTTTCATTTGCTCCATTTATAATGTGTCTTATCTCTTGCATACCACATCTAAAAGGTTTATTGTTATTTATTTAGGTAGCTTTAGAAGTGTTTCTTGCGAAAAGAGCGACCGTAGTCTGTTCATTTAAGATTGGTGTCGCATAAAAAAGCTACACACTTAAACATAATTAGCTATTATATATATATATCTAGCTAATTATGTTTAAGTATATATATATAAAACTGTTACGTCATGACTGACTGACAGACAACGCACAGCCGTAGCAACTGGACGCAGGAAACTGAAATATGGCATGTGTGTTCCTTGAGAGAGGGGTGTGTCAGTAAGAGAGGATTTTTTAACTCCAGAGGTGGGGAAAAAGGCAATGAAAGTCATGTTCACGCGCCACTCGAAATTGTTGGGTAATAACACACCAAGTACTCAGAACGTAAGCAATTTATTAAATTTATCACACATCCTTATATGATTAGCAGCACAACAAAACAATAGCGCGACACAACTTTTTGGTACAGCGACATCTATCGAGTTACCTCGAAACTAAGGTTTACACTTGAACATTCCGCCCACCAAGGACCTTGTCCTTCACCACCGCCCACCATGAAGTGACCAGACCTAGCACGGCCAATAACGGGAATAGGTATTAAATTCCTTGGTGCTCAGAAGTATGGCACATAGTGAGTTCTATACAAAAAACATAAATCACCTTAGTGTTGTACTGTTACACACATACCGGCACTCCGGCAATCGACACAGATACAGATTACGTTACAGTATTTCTATATACCTAATAAACAATGTTGAAATAGAAAATAACATAAATAAATAGAAACCTAAAACTAAACATCGATTTATAGTGGACTGTATAATAACAAACATAGACTTTAGCTATAAGTTACCTTGAAAATAATTTCATAATGGTAACAGAATGACATACTTATCACTAATTCTTAACAAAACAAAAAGGTTTACAAATAACTATACATCATCTCTTACTGGTAAAATGCATAGCTTCGAAGTTGGACGCCTAATCTGCGAATCCCTACACTGGAGAGTCACAACCCGGACCAAGCCATCTTTTCCTGGATGCGAATCAATAACCCTACCGTACAGCCATTTAGCAGGCGGCAAATGATCCTCCTTAACAAGGACAACATCACCAACTTCCACATTACGTGTTTTCATAGACCACTTATGCCTCTGGAAGAAGCTAGTTAAATACTCCTGAGACCAGCGTCTCCAAAACTGTTGCATCATTTTCTGGGTCAGCTGCCAGCGACGCAGACTACTCATTGATGCGTGCTCGAAATTAAAATCAGGCGATGTTACTAATGGCTGGCCTACCAAGAAATGACCCGGTGTGAGTGGGGATGGATCTGTAGCATCATTACTGAGTTGTGAAATGGGTCGCGAATTTAAACAGGCTTCTATTTGAGTTAAAACTGTAGTAAGCTCTTCGAATGTAAGTTTGGTATCGCCAATTACACGCTTTAAATGATGTTTCGTGCTCTTAATGCCTGCCTCCCATAGACCTCCGAAGTTGGGTGCGTGCGGCGGAATAAAATGCCACTCTGTGCCTGCATTAGCTAATGCAGCTGCTATTTCTCGAGGTAGCACGGCATTTTCATCCCGAAACATAATCTGCAGCTCTTTAGACGCTCCCACGAAGTTAGTGCCATTGTCACTCCATATTTGAGTACACTGACCGCGTCTGGCGATGAAACGCTTATATGCCGCAAGGAACCCCTGAGAAGTCAAATCCGACACTGCCTCAATATGCACTGCACGAGTTGCCATGCAGACAAAAAGACATATGTACCCCTTGTAAGACGTATGCCCTCGACCCTTGCTAGTTCTAATTTGAATGGGGCCAGCGTAGTCTACTCCCGAATGGAGAAACGGTTTGCTCGGGGTAACTCTGCAATCTGGTAAGTCCCCCATCTGTTGATTCCTCACCACCGCTGCATGACGAATACATGGGACACAATGATGTATGTGGCCCTTAACTAAACTCTTTGCTCTAATAATCCAATACCTGGTACGTATAATGTTCAGTGTTAACTGAGGCCCACCGTGCAACGCTCTCTCATGAGCATCAGCTACAATCAACCGCGCTAGATGTGATTGGCTAGGAAGAATAAGAGGATGTTTGCTGTCATCGCTCAATGGTGCATTGTGGATTCGACCTCCAACTCTCAGCAACTGCTTGTCATCAAGGAACGGGTTCAAGGAAGCTAAACCACTGCTCTTGCTGCAATTCTTTTTCGCTTCAATCAGCTTCAGATCTGACTCAAACCACGTTCGTTGACATTGTCGAAGACAAGATTCCGTCGTTTCTCTTATTTCCGAAGCGGTGAGGTAAGGTGGTAACTTCGTTTCATTCTTACGAGGATCCCTAAAACGCAAAAATCGTCTGCACCATGCCAGTACACGAACTAATCTGCTCATCGATGAAAATCGAGCCCACATCATCTCAGTCGGACTTTCCTCCGTCTTTCCCACGTGAGCCTTCAAAGTTTTTTGTTCCAGTTTGGTCATAATAGACCTCGGCCTGGAATAGTCCATGACCTCATTTGATAACCACGCAGGTCCTGCTTGCCACAGTGGATTAGATAAAAGGGCATTCGGGGATATGCCTCGCGAAGCACTGTCAGCTGGGTTGTCCTTAGATTGAACATAGTGCCATTGAGAAGAATCAAGCCCACACAAAATCTCTGATGTCCTGTTTGCCACAAATGTCTTCCAGCGACTTGGATGATCACTCAACCAAGCCAACACTACGGTTGAATCGGTCCATGCATGTAAGTTTGACTTTGGTAAATCTAAAACTTCAGCTACTTCTAACAGTAATTTAGTAACTAAGACCGCGCCACTTAACTCTAGTCGTGGGATTGACACTTGTTTGATGGGGGCAACCTTTGTTTTTGAAGTCACCAAGGAGGAATGAGTCAGACCCTTAGAATCGATGACTCTGATATAAATTACACCAGCATATGCTACACTAGAGGCGTCTGAAAAACCATGTAGCTCCACGGTGCGATCGTCATTGCTTCTTTTTATCCATCTGGGTATTCGGAACTTATTGAGGCTTTGTAACTCCTTGCGATATAACTGCCACTCTTTTAAAAGTTCCAGTGGTAATTCCTCATCCCAGTCACATCCAGCAATCCACAGTTTTTGAATGATTGCCTTGGCGGTTATTATACAAGGTGAAACCCAACCCAGCGGATCATAGAGACGTGCAATCTCCGAAATAACACTCCTTTTAGTTATAGGTATAGATATAGAGGAAGACTCAGAATCTGACGGTAAGTGGACGGAGTAATAAAAGTCGTCACTGGCACGATTCCAGGTAAGCCCCAACACTCTAGTTATTTCGTCTTCTTTAATTTCTATATTACCCCCTATGTCTTGTTTTATTTTCTCAAGTAATTCTGCTCTATTACTAGTCCATTTCTGCAAAGTAAACCCTGCCTTATTTAATAAGCCGTTCATGTCATGGTATATTCCAATAGCGTCACTTTCGGATTGGCAACCAGTCATCAGATCGTCCATATAAAAATCGGTTTTTACCCGCGTAGCAGCCAATTGATATGCATGGCCTTCATCACAGGCTACTTGCTGTAATGCCTTGACTGCCAGGTAAGGTGCACAAGATGTTCCGAACGTCACTCTCAAAAGACGAAATTCCTGTATATCGGAATGAATATCATCTCGCCATAAAATCCTTTGAGAGTCAACGTGTTCGCTACAAACCTTCACTTGACGATACATTTTCACTATGTCTGCAGCTAGACATACTGGATGTTGACGCCACCGCATCACTGTATGACGTAAATCCGCTTGTAATTGTGGTCCAACCATTAAGGTCTCATTTAAAGAAACGTTATTAGTTCCTTTAGATGATGCATCAAATACCACCCGTAATTTTGTAGTTGTTTTGTCTTCACGAATTACAGCGTGATGCGGCAGATAGACCGCGTTGACTTTGTTTTGCTCCTCGTCATTGGAAATTCTTTCCATATGGCCAAGCGTGAGATATTCATTAATGACCGATTTGTATTGGTCATTAAGTTTCGTGTCTTTTGATAACCTTTTCTCAAGGTTAGCAAACCTTTTTTTTGCTATCTCCTTTGTACCGCGCGGTGGTTCACAAGACTTGAACGGCAGCTTCACAATATAACGGCCCTCTTCATCTCTACGTGTGGTAGCAGCGAAGTGTTCTTCACATGCTTGCTCCTGAGGAGAAAGTACATGTGTGGCGACTGGCGACTGGGTTTCCATTTCCCAAAATCGTCTCAAGATTTCATTCGCCTCCACTTGAGTGTGCATGCTCACTACCACATTGTTATAGGATTGTAGACCGTCTCCGCCGTTGACCTGACCAGAAACTATCCAGCCCAGGTGAGTATCTTGAGCTATTGCCTTTCCTTGTGGGTCCCTCAGTAGACCCTCTTTTAAGACTCTGCTGTATACCTCAGACCCTAACAAAATATCTATTTTGTTAGGTGTATTAAAATATGGATCAGCTAAATCCATCTGACTGAGGTCTGACCAGTTCCGTAAAGTAAACTTTCGTTCAGGCAGAATCGAAGTAACCTTACTCAACACATGAGCCTTAATCTGTAGATTGAAGGTAGGATCATAAAGTGACTGAATATTAATCACAACCACATATCTAGAGGTTGTGCCGTTATGACCACCGCCTATACCTGCAATTGTTGTTTTGGTTGATTTCTTCTTCAATTGTAACAACTGAACCGCAGCTTCTGAAATGAAAGACGCCTGCGACCCCTGATCCAACAATGCTCTCAAGGGCTGATAGGAGCCATTACGTGACTCCGCCTTTATAATTGCTGTAGCTAATAACACCTGAGTATTGATATCCGTAGCGAAATGGGTTACAATTGAAGGTTCTTGTATGGCTTCGTTTCGAGTTGAATTAGAAACCTGTGGTGCGTTATTGTGATTGTTAGTGTGCGCGGAGGAAGAAACACCGGTGGTGGGTTCTCCTGGAGGGTGCAATAATGAATGATGCCTTTTATTACATATACGACACCTTGTAGAAGAGCGGCAATTAATAATAATGTGGTTAGAACGAAGGCAATTAAAACATAAACCTAGTGACTTGGCTATCTGACGGCGTTGATCAACTGCTTCAGCGCAAAACTTTTTACAGTTGAACAAGAAGTGATCTTCTGAACAGTGCGGGCAAGACGTTTTAGAAACGACGTGTACCTTAGGGTTATTAATTTTAGATTTAAAAGACTTGTTATCAATAAATTCAAGAGCTCTAAAACGGGTCTCCAAAAAATCCTGAAACATTTTAAAAGTGGGTAGTTCGTCACAAGATTGACTGACTTGTAATTCCCAATTTTTACGAGATTCAGGGTCCAACTTCGAGCTAATCAAATATATAATTATTATATCCCAAGCGTCTACGTCAACGCCAAGAGATGATAATTCGTGTAAACAATCTGTAGTCGTATCCAAAAGCTCTTTTAACGTACTGGATGATTCGTATGACAAGTCCTTTTGGTTAAGCAGACGCTTGAGAATACAGTTCGCCATAAATCTTTTATTATTATACCGACTAGTTAACATATTCCAACATTTGTCATAATTTGCTTGTGTAATAGGTACATGCCTAATTAGCTGTTCCGCCTCACCCGACAACTGGGATCTTAAATAGTGTAAACGTTGTACATCATCAAGACTTGTGTTGTTATGCACTAACGAAATAAACAAATCCCTAAATGTTGACCACTCATTATATTTACCGCTAAAACTTGGTATTGTTATTTTAGGTAATTTAGCCATTGACATACCTTTTACACAGCTAGAAGACGTATCAAACAAATTTACATTTTTGGATTTAAAGTTACATAATGCATTTTTCAAATCTACCTTATAATTAAAATAAATGTCCGACACATTCTCAAAAACATCATCACGAATGTATTTCGACGAACTTAATTCTTCTCGCTTGCAAGTAGTAATCAACTCCTCATGTTTTGTTGTAAATTTAATAAACTGATTCTCCAGCATATCTAATCTAGTCTCAAGATAAGCCTCACTAATTCTATCCTTAGGGGATTTCTTGAAGTTAATTTGCCCCTTTTCTATTTGATTTTTAATGTCCTCCAACATTCGTAACTGTGCCTCCATTTTGAGCAGATATTTTTAATTCGTAAATAGTACAAAATTTTCTAAGTGTCACAAACGTAAATTTTTCTAAGTGTTTAAAGTTGCATTTAGCTCGGACCGAAATCGGGCATAGATTCCCCGTAGTTTCACTTTTTCTTAAATTATTCTAAGTCCTAGCTATCTTCGTGCAAATTTTTCTAAGTTAATAAATTTACTTTAAATTTTACAAGTCTTTGACACTTGTCACTGATATTTTTAAACTTCACTAATCTGTCAGAGTTATAAAATGAACTGTTCCACTTACTTGATTAGTCCTGTATAGCACCACCAGAGTTGTAATAAATACTGATCTCACCGTAGTTGATACTTCCAAAATTTCTCACCAGGGGGCACCACTGTGTATTTATTCCAGAATATTCATCTGCTTCGGCTTGTCTTGCAAGGCACACCTTGTGAACTTTACGGTTCAACCTGTTAGCGACAGGTTTAGGTGCGTCCACAATGCTGAAATATAACAAGGGGGGCCCGGCAAAAATGATCCGACTCGTAGGACCTTATGTTCACGCGCCACTCGAAATTGTTGGGTAATAACACACCAAGTACTCAGAACGTAAGCAATTTATTAAATTTATCACACATCCTTATATGATTAGCAGCACAACAAAACAATAGCGCGACACAACTTTTTGGTACAGCGACATCTATCGAGTTACCTCGAAACTAAGGTTTACACTTGAACAGTCATCAGATAACATTTAAGCGTAACCGCGAAAAAGACACCTTTACCTGCAAAACAAAAGCAAATAAAGTTTCTTTATCTTTAATAAAGTTCAAGTAATAGTAAAAAGCACTTTAAATTGAATTATTTGAGAGAACTAACATAAGAAAGATGGATCAAAGAATGTAGTGAATTTAAAACATTCTTTGTTAGCAATGGCTGGTTGAAATGAAAATTCAGTAATAAACGGTAGTAGATTAGTGAGGCAGTAAAACAGTGTTAATAATAGCGAGAACCCGTCACAGGAACAACTTACCGACGAAGTTCATTGTAAAAAGAACCCTATCGCACACTAAATAAGTTATACTAGTATATACGTTTGATCCTTGGAAAAATATAGCTTGTAATGGTGCTTCATTAAAATTGGACTTTGTGTAATTGAAAAAAGAGTTGCTTTTTATGCAAATATCTATCAAAGTAATTTTTACATTGTATCAATGTAGAGAAATTTTCTCTAATGAACTAGCTTTGCTCCGCACCTTTCTTTGTATATAAAATTCGATTTCATATTGTAATATTTTTGTTTTTATATGTATACTAGATATATTGGTGTTTTTAGTATTGATATGCAAAAATCGACCAAAACCAGTAATGAAAAAAAAAAACTTAGTAACTTTTTTTTTACTCACTGATCTCTCATACTTGATTGTGTCAAATATCGACACCAGAGGAACTCATTAATGTGCAAATATAATTTTCGATGTAGGACTGCTTAGCAGTATTCTCAGTAACCCTAACTCAAATGCGGCGTTAGACTTATTGAATATGTTTGCATAACAACGTCCTTCTCTATCTCCTATAACTCTGTAGTCAGCTGTATCGTATTGTAAGGCACGATGGAGCTAACATATTATTTTGCAATTGCCACGCATTGCCCACGCTTGCCGAGTGCGGGTTGGGAACTTGCAAGACACAGTATTCTTATGATAACAACCAGTACCGACTGCTTAACCTGACCTCCGAAACACGAGAATGTTCATTACATATCATGCTAAAAACGGGCACCCATCAAGGTACTGACGGCGATAAGGGCTATGAGTGGTTCACAAGACGCAATAAAACTTCATCATTATTTATACATAAATGTAGGTACTGTGTTTATATTAAGGATATTATGTCTATTTAACCAATCTCCCAACTTATGAATATAAAATTTGTTATTACAAAAGCCTTCAGGTACACAATCTTGGGTCCTCACAATCAGGCCTGTTCGGTTCGTCGCCCCTAATCTAAATAAGCTAATCCTACGCTCCAATATTCTATGCGCGGAGAATCAGCATGGGTTTACAATATTAATTAACATCTGTATGAATTAACGACTACACAAACTTGTGTCTGCCCAGAATTTTGCGGAATAGATGCTATAGTTTGCTTCTTATTTTGTTAAAAGGTTTTTGTTAATAATATATAGATAAAAATGCCCAATCAGAATTTTGCCGAATAGATGGTTAAACTTCTCTTGCTCGTGGCGGATGAAGGTTTGAAATGTTTTGTATTCAAAGATCGTATTTCGTTGGTTAGTGTCAGACCGGATCCGACCAGGCCGCCATGGTATGGGTCACTATGTTGCATGGCTTACCCTCACAATGCAGATGTAACACTTACTCCTGGATTCTAATCATGTATTCCATCAGGCAGAGTAGAGTTACTTTGGTAGGCTTGAATATAATAAAAAAATATATGATAGTTATCCATAAAATTCATTAGTTTATTTTACCCTTATACCTTTTTAAATATCATGTTTTCTCTGTATTAACATGATATCTTAGGTTGTTATCATCAGGGATACATTAAAAGGCAAATGTTATCATTTATTATCCATATCCAGTATCAAGATACGATTTTTTTTATGAGTGCTGTCATGTGTAGTAAGTGAGTGAGAGACTAATAAATAGTTTTTATTATTAAACGTGTGTGAAAGTGAAGAGTCACTAGCACTATATATGTAGGCATACAATAATAAACGTCTGTTTCATTAGTTCGATAGTTTATTTATCGAGTAAGCGAGAAGCCCAAAATCGATCACAGTGGTGTGCAATGGGAGAGGGATATGTCCAGCGTGTGTGATGATGATGATGTTGAAGCTTTAAGACTATTTAACAAAACAGCAATGAAAAGTGATTCAAAAACACGAAAAATTTGTTCGAAGTTCGATGTCAGCTCGTATGATGTAAAAGACATATCTTTCATTGAGTTATTTCATTCCGTAGCTTTTTAATCATCGCAGTCAACGAGAATTTAAATTCTAAAGCATTGAAACATGATTTAAACTTATATTTTTATTTCGGATGCGAATTCTTTAAAAGCAGTGGTGTATACGCTGCCAGTGACAGCGCAAAATTAAATCCTATTTGGGAGGGTAGCAATTATTAAAATCTGCCCGAAAAACTGCTCTTTTAGTTCACAATGGGCAATCTAGCGGGGAAGCGTGCGACCTAGCTGAGCGAGCAGAGGAATTCTAGCTAGTGGATAAGTTACAAGCGATAAGCGATTTGGGCATGTTTTAGTGGAGTTACTTGTCTAATCTGTTCAAAATGGTTATTGTTTTTATTTTTCATTCATAAAAAATAACAAAATTGTGAAGCTGTTTGATGAGGAGTACGAGTTTTGCCAGAATTGGTTATTAGAGAATGAGATGGATAGATAGTCTGACCCTGCCTGGTCTCTGGTTTCGGCTTATCTATGGAAAGCTGGACCGATTTTGACGAGAATTTCACTGGCAGAACTCTGATGACACAGGGAGTAACGTAGGCCAATTTTTTTTGACTAGCTTCACACCGCAGGGTTACTCGCGATTTTCAACAATAACTGCGTTTAAAACCACAGGACTCTGCTAGTACACAATAAACAAGAATTTCCAGCCCTTTGTTGCTTCATAACCACAAGGATGCCATCAAGCAATACACTAGTTCAATATACAATGTTGACACACGCCTCCGCCTGTTATTTACGCGCCACAGACGTTATTATTAAACGTTGTATTATTAAATTAATTCCCGGATGTCGTCATCGGGACGTGAAATACGGGAACAGATAATATTGTCCGGGGTTTTACAAGCGTTGTATCTGTTTTGTTGTAAAGCAGAGTGTGCACTATGGGAATTACCGATCTGATTTATGAGTTTTAAAGTTTTGTGTGATATAATTAGTAGGCCAAAACCTCATTTCAAAGGAGAGGCCTATGTCTAGCATTGGACTGTTAAAGGCTGTTGATGGATGATGGTGTGATATAATTTGTTGTGACGATTAATGTGCAAAGGGTAGTTCCTGAGGATCTGAAATAACATGATCCGGGTCCTCCTCAGAGCAGGGTGCCTGAGATCGGCCGTCGGGATGTTCTTTAGCGGAATCACCACATACTCCTGGTTCCTCATTTGTCCCCAAGGAGCCGGAGATCCGAAAGGATTTTTACACCCCTTTACAAAAAAAAAAATATTGACCAGGCCGGCCGACCGGGGTCGTACTATTGCATAGAATTATATTGTATGTGTATTATAGGAACAAACAATTGAATAATTGGCAACAGTGTGTTGCGTCAGAGTAACATGTATAGCCAGCCAGTGTAAACGGCTCTTTATATGTTACTTGCAGCAGTTGAGTGTTTTGGAACTAGTCGTGTTTATTGTTCTTGATGATATAAGTATTTAGTATTGAGATTTTGCGGTCGTTGTGTTTTGTGATAGTAAATGTGAGTGATTGTAGTTGATTGTGTGGTGAGGGATTTAGCATACGGAGCGGCGCAAAAGGAGTCAACTCAATGGTAAACTTGATTCGAATCCTGTAAGAACTTATCTGCTCAGTGTGGTATAGTAAACCATAAGCTCTTAAAAAAAATATCTAATAAGTTATTATATCCATTCCGGGCTACCGACAGTTCAAACAATGAATGCGTCCAAGTGCGGATATTCAGACCCTGTGCAACACGTTGGCGTCTTTAAGCTCTCTCCGGTACAAGATGCAAGGCCACTCAAAACACTCCGAGTCGCTCCGAAGTATAGGAACATTATGTAAAAGCAATTGGTTTTTAGTTGGAAAAGTCATTCAAATCACGTTCTTCTCTAATGTTTTTATTTCTTTAAATAGGTAGGAGTGGCAACTTTAAATTAAAATTTGAATGTGAACATCGAAACGTCGGGAATCAGAGGGTATTATAATTTAATGTGTTTGAGCGTGGAAAACGTGGACATATACTTCGACGAAATTGATTTGTAGGTTTCCAACTACGATAGTAACCTGTCTGTTAGGCGTCTAATCAGGAAACTTGCCTCCCTGTAAAAAAGCATAAAACTCAAAGCCCTACACCAATTTGAAACTAAAAAAACGGAAAAAAGTAGTGCTAGCAACGAATTTGGTTAAGCTTTAAAGCTGCTGTTCGCAGCTTTCCGTTTTCATACAAAATATTACATCGATAAAGCTGCAAGCAGCAGTCAGTAAGTATTGCAAAGTTACTTAGTTCGGAGGATAATCTGCAGCGACGTTGTTCCGATGCGCCGCTACCAGGCGAACATAAACAGGAACATGTTTTGTAGAAGCTCTTTCTATAATACCATGACGAAAACATCCAAACTCCTTAACAACTTATGCGTTCCTGATTTATCGATTTTAAATTTTGATTAAAAAAGTGTTATAGCACGTACTTGGAGAACCATTATATTTTAGGATCGTTATTTATTAATTCGCGAGGTGGTCATTGCCCTAGCAGGTTAGTAACAATCACAGAGGGTAAGCAACGACGGCGCGGTCAGTATCTGAATGGGTTAACAAGATTAGTAAAAATGTAACTTCTAGTGACTAACATCTTAAACCATAAACAACCCCATAGTCTTCGTTTTCTATTCTGTTTTTCTATTCCCTGTTTCTAGTACGTGATCAAAACAAAATATTAATATAGTAGTAGAGAATAGAAGACAAAACAAAAACCTTTGTAACTTGGCAAGGGGGTTTGTTCTGTGACGACCCTATTTATTGGTTAACGGACCATTTACCTAATCTAATACACTTATATGCGAAAAGAAAAACAGCAATATCCTCTGAAAGGTACAGCTTACTCATTGTACTCAATCAAAAGGTGACTGAACAAAAAATATTGTACGCAGAACTTCCCACGGATTCTCGGAGATCCTTTTTCTTAACCCGCACGTGCGCCTAACATGGAATACTAATGCGAGGCGTTAAAGGGTTAACATTAACCTCTGATATGAGGCTTTTTGTCTGTTATCTATGGCTGGGGACGACATTTATATGTTAGGGATTACTTCTGCGTCGTGATAAGATTTCCTTTCATGGCTCAGGGTTTGGGTTCGAATGCATACTAAGTGAGGTTCGCTTTAGGAAAATGAAATTGTCTTTTTTAACTAAGAACTGTGTTTTTTCAGGTACTGTTTTTCAGCTGTTATTTAATTTATTCTTTTAGATGTTATAAAAGTGAAAGGTTTGTTATTGTTGGTTAAACGCGCTAATCTTAGTAGAAAAACTTTTAAGATAACCCATTTCTCGATAAAGTCTTATACGCTAGATATCATTACAGCAAAATTGCAATATAAAGTATTTTAAAAAGAGGAAATAATGTTAATTTCAAAGCTTCCGTTGAGTGTGCTGCTTAAACGAGTAGTTTCACAAGAATTTGTGTGACAGATATGACAGAAAGTTTCTAAAAGAGATCGATGTAGCTATAATAGGGTCATCAATTTTGTTCTAAAGTATTGCATAACTTGCGATAATTGGCATGTAAAGTGGCAGGCAAAAACTAGTAATATATGTAGATCATTGTTTTACTTTCCTGTTACTTGTATTGGCAGTGAGAAAAATATTCATAATTTTATTCTATAAAAAATTGTAAGAAGTTAGAATTGAAAATATTTTATCATTATCATCAAACTATCGCAGTCCACTGCTGGACATGGGCCTTTCCCATCACACACACTTTTTATTCATATTTTTTCTACTATTACAAATTATCTGCGATGGGTTAAAAGTTTCCCAATATTTTATGCTAAATAAAAAAAAACAATGCAATTAAAGCAATGCTTAATGGGTTAAAATTGAGTGCTACATGAAAAATGCGTTTCTTTTAACGAATTTCATTTGGAAAAATTAAAATCATTCTGTATTTCAAAGAAATAACTCTTGTTCTTTTTAAACGAACAAATAGGTTGTTAAAATATCATCGCATTTTTAATAACAAAAACAGATACTGAACAATAACTCTCATTCAAAAGTATTATTCCATACAGATGTATGAAAATTTAATATTTTTAAGTTCGTTAACGCAAATTTTCTGAAACAGATATTTTTACATGTTATTTCGTATTTAACGCATTGAGGTACCATTCATTCGCTAATTTTAATAACTTTGTAGCAGATTACATCAAGGATATAAAAGGACGTAGAATATCTTGAATCAAGAAAAAAGTAAAAATAAGAGACATTTAATATTATGAAGCCACTTCTAAAGCTAGAAGCCGATATATTTATTAGAAATCGAAATAAATTAGTAAATAGCTCACGTTTGCGTACGTTTCATAGTTATAACGTTAAACCGAGTAATACATAAGCGGATTCTGTGCTCATTTACAATTCATTTGACGTTTAATCCCCGGCTATGATGAGCAGGCGTCAGTCGAACGTACTCGAGTATTAATGAAGTGAGTCTTGTGATAAATGATGTGGGTATACTGTAAATTTAATATGTCTTGTGGGTATCGTAGCGAACGTTATAGATTATGCACTGGTTCGAAATAAGATTTCATAATATTCAACTTTTAGAATATTCATATATTACTAAAGAATATAATTATAGAGTAGTAGGGTTCATTTTCATTCAGCTGTTAAAAATAATGAACACTTATTTAACTTTAAACGATTTTCATATCCTCTTAAATATAATTATCTGTTACAGATAATAACGTTGACTTTATCTAACATGTGTATCGCTTGCTGGCGAGCGATCCAATACCCCGCATGCCACTTTTTTTTCCCATTTATATTGTAGGTGCATCGACATTTCACCGGAGCTCGATGGTGTTGCCAACATAGCTACTGGGTCATCATGTCAATCACCCACTTGGGTAAACGTGTAAGTAGTAAAATTAATCAGTCTTAGCAAAGACGATGGACCGACGATTTGGTGAAAGTGTCTGGCAGCGGTGGATGCAGACTGCCCGAGACCGGGATAGTTAATGTTCCTTGGGGGAGACCTTCGTTTAGCAGTAGAAAATAGGTTTTAGCAAAGCCAGATCAGTAATATGGGTGACTCATTTTTCAGATTAATCCATCGATGGTCGAAATCACCCAGTACCTGCTTTGATTATACGATCACAGTTGCTCTGAGTAAAAACCCTCCCTAGTTTGGAAACACGACAGGAGGAGGATTACATAGAATACATTGTTAGCAAGTAAAAAGTACCAAGAACGGGCGAGCATGGATGCATGTATGATTGATAAATGTGGTGCAAAAGAGGTGTTTCAGGTCAGATTGAGTAAATTTAAATGAATTGTCTCTACCTACACATTTGGGAAATATGCGTAACATTATGTTTTAATGTACTGGCGATGTATATATACGACTCTTACTTAATGGTGTACTGAGGACAGTACTGATACCAGTAAGTACCTATATGTATTCTCATTAAAATAAGTTGCTACTACGGTAAAATAAAGTGCGATTCAGGTAGCACAATGACCCACAAATAAATGCACGTCATAATTATTTGGGTTGATAGGTTATCTTGAATTTAACAACCAGTAACAATATTTCATTTATTGACTAGCAATGAAAGAACTGCTAACTCCAGATTTCTGTATTATTATCACTCCAGTCAAACCAGCCTTTATGCCTAGAGGAATGGCTCAATAAATATGTATAAAAAAATATTACACATAATTTACTTTTTCTTATAAAGCTCGCAGCGCGATAGAAAATCAACGATAACAAAATTATTATCAACGATATTATTTAGATATTGAAGATTCGCTTGTCAATTTGCGTTATCCTCTTTCAATGGATTGAGAATCAAACGTTGTTATTTAGCAATCAATGCGTATAGTAGCACGTACAAAGATAAATGATTTATGAAAATTTTGAATACGCAAAATTATGTAAGAACGAATAATTTTGTGTAACAATTTTTTATATAATATATGACCAAAGTGACATTACATAATACACTAATGTAAAGCATGAATTCAGAAGTAGTGGTGACCGTACTCATTACAGAAGCAAACAATGCAATAATGCAGCATTGTGACTTTTCTTTTTACGCAGAGTATGTTTTCGAACCATATCTTCCATGGGGAGACAAAAGGCGTATGTGGAACTTCCTGAGGATCGGTCTACCCACTGAACTCCGCGGCGGCCCACTTTAATAGTTGGAAGTAGCTCCAAAAACGCATCAGTGGCTTCTGTACCCCGCGACTGAGGCACAGCCTGGCGTGATTGGATTCTTCCCCGGGTGGGACGCTGTCACATCACACACCATTCTATAGTAAGAAACACCGATTCACCTTAGACGATACCCCCTGGCCTTACAGGGGTGTCATCTGCCTCGGGTCGTTTGCAACTGTCAGATCTGCTCAAGAAATGGTTTCAGCGAACCTTATCTAACGATCTCTACCGCGTCCTCTTCGCCGCTTCATTCAAGCGGGATCGGCGCTTGTAACCCCTTGCCCTGTGTAGGGGGGATAGTAGGCCCTAGCTCTATGCAGGGGGAATCACTTCACCGACGACACAGTCAGCAGAACATGAGAATGCTCAGGGCGCCGTTCACAAGTAGAAATTTAAAGAGACTAAGAGACAAAAAAGTGTGCGTGCATACGTTGTGGGCGGTTAGGGAACCCTTCAAGGAAACAAAGATTATCCGTTTCACACATATATATCATCAGTATATAACACATTTAGAGAGTACAGGTAGTTCTACAAAAGAAAGTTAACATTAACAATATAAATTATTAGTCATATTATTATAATTATAAATAAGAGGGTCAGTATCCAAACTAAAGTCCATATTTTCCACCACGCCTTGGTCTTATGGGGGCTCGACAGGGATGTGCAGGCGCCGGGCATGAGAACAAAGCCACCCCGACATGGTCCCTGGGGTCTCTCATCTTGTAGCCTCGGGAAGCGTGTACCGGTGGAATAAAATGGTATTATTAATAAACTAAACAAGTAACCCTCTTCGTGACCCAGTAACGGATTGAGGAATGAGCGGTGCGGAATGGCCACCTCCACAGGAATTCGCCCAACAATGGCAGTGGAGCTTCAAGTGAAGAGAACGGAGTTGCTCTGGAATGGTTTCACTCTTGGGGCACGTGAAAGGCTTTTCCAGCAATATTCAGATATACCATGCGAGAGTAGCAGAGGAGAGTAGCAGAGGACTGTACCATGCGAGAGTAGCAGAGGTCTGTACCATGCGACCCTGAGAAAAAGACCCTATTCTAAAATACACGTCTAAAATACACGAGAAAGCCCAGATACAGTTTACAAAAGAAATACAAGAACTCACCACAAACTGCGGGCACTAATATCAAAATTAATCTTCACAAGTAATAAACAACAAAGAGAC
The DNA here is from genome assembly GCA_932526445.1 of Phragmatobia fuliginosa. NCBI lineage: Eukaryota > Metazoa > Arthropoda > Insecta > Lepidoptera > Erebidae > Phragmatobia > Phragmatobia fuliginosa. The sequence goes on along the minus strand of OW052066.1, from coordinate 1,446,897 downwards.
TTAGTTCAACTTATAGCTCAGTAGGAAAATGAATCTTCTAAGAGGAAGGCTGGCTTATATATCCTATTTCAAGGTCTTCATGGAATAACAATTCTACCTCCTTACAAAATAAGATAAACATCACGCCATTTTCAGAGACAAAACTAGAATTTTAGGTTTCTTCTTCTTCTTCTTCTTCTTAATATATGGCAAACTGTGCCGATGTCGACAATTCTGCCAATGTCAAGTGCGATGGAAATACGTGGGTTAAGAGAAATACATTAAAAAAAAAAGAATTTGCAACAGTTAAATTTTTCCAAAATTAGCAGGTGGACTGCATATGGGGCTTTTGATTGAGGTTAGTACACTGAAACAAACAGACAAATACGAATAAATAAAATAAGTATGTAATATATAAAAAGATAGTTAGTAGACAAACACAAATAAACATTACAACATTACATTAGGTACGCAGGTCAAAGTTTGATGCCATTGCAGCGGATGAAAAACATCAAGGCTTCTAAGAGTTTTGGGGAGGAAAAGGTAAGTAGGGAAGCAAAGTTAATAGGGATGGGAATTTTCAATTTGGTTAGGTATGAGTAAAGGTCTATGGAAGGGTTATTTTTGCAACAATTAAAGAAGATGTGGTCCAAGTTGCCTTCATCCAGGCCACATTCGCATAGAGACGAGTCCCGTACCCGGATTTTGTTCAAGAAGACAGGTGAGCTGCAGTGGCCAATACGAAGCCTACATATGGTAGAGACAACTTGTTTAGACACTTTTTTAAAATTAAAAAACCAAGGCTTTGGAGGAATGCATGGCTGAACTGAAAAATAGTGCCGGCCTTTAAGTTGTGAGGACCTGTTCCATTCCACCTGCCAGGATGTCCTCAACTCTCTTTGAGGCAGTCTTAGGAGGTCATAGTGATGGTGAACCATATGTTTCTGGTCTGCCAATAAGGAAGTAGCAGCGCTTCTGGCCAATGAATCTGCGCACTCATTGCCCAAAATACCACTATGGCTGGGAACCCATACCAATTGGACCAATTTGTCATTAATGGAGCAATTGAAGAGGCTTTTTTTAATTTCAAGGATCAAGGGGCTATGGAGCTTGCTATGGGATGGATCTTTTAGCAAGGCTTTAAGGCAGCTAAGAGAATAAGTAAATATAGCAGCTTTATAGATATTATGTGATTCAACATATAGACATGCCTCCAGTACCGCGACACACTCGCCCGTAAATACAGAAGACTCTTCTGGGCACTTAAACTGCAAAATGATTCTGGAGTTTTGGTAGTATACAGCAGCTCCAGTGTAACTATCGCTTGACAGTTTGGATGCATCTGTAAAAAACCTCTCAAACCCTACCAAGTGGTCATCTACATAAGCGTTAAAAGCGGGAACAGCAGAAGCAGATCCCTTAGGAATTCCCACATCTAAGAAAACATTCGGCTTAAAACTAAGTATACTATATTCGAAGGAAAAAAGTGGAAGTTTGTCAAATTTTACAGTTAAATTCATAAAAGGATAGTAGTAGCGAAAGGATTGTAGAATCAATGGAATTTCTTTATGTGTCCAGTAATTAGAGGTATTGCAAGTTATGTCTAAATCAGTAATTTTTGGGAGAAGAGGGTGGGTCAATTTACAAATAAATTTCAAAACAAAGCATGAAGCAAAATATTGTCTCCTTAATTTTAGAGGTGGATCTGTGCATTCAACCTGTAATGCGTTAATAGGGGATGACTTCATGCAACCAGTAATAATTCTAAGGCACCTAGATTGGATCCTATCCAGAGTTGCTAATGCGCCTTTATTGCATGGAACTAATAAGAAAACACCATAGTCCAATATACTGCGTACTAAGGCATTGTACACTAGCTTCATGGTGTATGGATGGGCTCCCCACCAAACTCCAGCTAGGGCCTTTAAAATTGGAATAGTTCGTTCACATTTCGAGGCTAGATGGTTAATGTGGTGAACGCCAGTCATCTTAGAATCCAAATATACCCCAAGGAATTTATGTTTATTAACGAGCGGAATTTCCTGCAGCTGAACTTTGACATCAATCTGTGGCAGAGTCTTCTTTCTAGTAAAGACAACGACTGCGCTTTTCTGTGTAGAAAGACTAAGGCCGTGATAAGATAGCCACTGCCACAGAGAATTGAGGGAGGTTGTGAGTGATGTGGCTGCATCTTGGATGGAATGATTGGTTACATATAATGCTAGATCGTCGGCGTATTGTAGTATACCGCAATTGTTGTTTAAACATGAGCCCATATCTGCAGTGTACAGGTTGTACAATATAGGGCTCAGTACAGAGCCCTGTGGTAAGCCCTTCCATGTCTTTCTCTGGTCGAACTCCTCACCTAAGATCCTTAGGACTAGAGTTCGAGACATAAGCATTGCACATATGCAATGGATCATTCTAACCGGAAGTCTCAGCTGATGCAGCTTTTGCCTGAGAATGGGTAGTAGGACATTGTCATATGCAGCAGTTATGTCAAGAAAAGATGTTACTGTGGACGCATTTTGCGACAGAGCAAGGCGGATATCGGTGACCAATACTGCAACACTGTCTATGGTACTAAGGCCTTTACGGAAGCCAAACTGATAATTAGGTAGTAAATTCTTTGATTCTACAATCCATTCAAGACGGTTTTTAATGAGGTGTTCAAGTAATTTAGATAAAATTGAGGATAAAGCAATGGGCCTGAAGCTATTTGGGTCTCCTGCATGTTTGCCAGGTTTCAAAATGGGAATAATTATTTGAGTCTTCCACTTATCTGGGACCCAACCATTGGTATAACAATAATTCAAGATATTTAAAAAGTAAAATTTTGTACTAGAGCTAGCATTGACTATAAAAGAGTATGGGATACCATCAATGCCAGGAGCAGAGTCTCGCACACTGTGGAGAACTGTGTTCAGCTCCTCCAAGGAGAAAGGCTCATCGTGAGTACCCAGTGACTGAGGTGGAACACCTGGTTGGGAAACTTCATCTAGATGTGGGACATAAGGGGGGGCAATTTTGTCAAGGAAGAGTTCAGCTGTGTCTGTGGAGATAGAGGAAGACACTGAGGGAGAGCATCCAGACCGGAACCGATTTATGTTCTTCCACACAATAGAAGATGGAGTAGATGGGGACAAAGAGGAGCAGAAGTTAATCCAACCAATGCGCTTTTTGCGTCGGAGGAGACGCTTAGTAGACGCAAAAACATTTTTAAAATTTAATAAATTTTGAGTGGACATGTGAGCGTTGTATCTCCTTTCGGACTCTTTTCTAAGCTTAATGGCATTAGTACACTCACTGTCCCACCAAGGGGGTGAGGGAATTTTGCCCCTGCAGGAATTCTTAATTTTAAAGCAGCTGTCTGCACTCGACCTAATTGCATCCACAAAGGCATCACAATAGTTCGTCACATGGTCGCGATCATCATAGGATAGGGATCTGTAGTCAAAACTAGGGAGGGTATGAACATTGGATTCGAGGATTTGAGAGAAATTTTGCCAGTCAGCTTCCGAAAGGTTATATTTTAAGAGGGGAGGAAATGATTTTTCTAGGTGGGTTGAGCTAGGGAGGGATAATAATATTGGGTAATGATCGCTACCATGAGACAAATCCGTGCATTGCCAGCAAGCAGCAGCAGCAATTTCCGGGGAGCAAATGGTCAAATCCACACAGCTTTTGTTTTGGCCAGGGAGGACTCTACGAGTGGAGCAGCCGTTATTGAGAACACAGAGGTTCAAGTCATCGATGATCTCCACCAAACCAATGCCAAAAGTGTCACAGTGCTCAGATCCCCATCTAAAGTGATGGCAGTTGAAGTCTCCCATGACTAATATTGGGCTTTGTAGGCTCTGTAGCAAGTCTCTCAATATAGTGAGGAAACTTCGATGGGGGTGAGCAATGTATATGGAAAGCACAGATACCCTACTGATTTTTGCTGCTACAATGTTGATATCATCTGGGAATGGGGGTAAAGGAAGGGGTAATAGAGGGACTCTGTTATTTATAAGGAGGGCTACACCTCCGTAACCATCAGACCTGTCGCATCTAAGCATGTTGAAATGAGGAACATGAAAGTTGAGACTTGGTAGAAGCCAAGTCTCAGCAAGAGAAACAGCCAAAGGCTTGTATTTATTCAACAGGAATATGAGGTCGTGCTTCTTATGAAACACACTCCTCACATTCCATTGTAGGAATACTTGTTGGAACGCCATTTTTAAAGTTGGTTAGTAAGTTGATAAGTGTGTTAGCAACGTTGGACGGTATACTAGAAGGGGATTGGGATAGAGGTAAATTGGAGGTTAATAGTGAAGTCAAAAGTTGTATTATAAGATCAATAGTAGAAGTCTCAAGTGATGAGTTAAGAGCACAACCGTTAGGTTGAGAAGGTTGGGGAGAGTGAGTGATAGATTGGTGTGCAGCAATATCAAAGGATTTTGATAGTGTAGGGCGAGGTTTAGGCTGCCGAAGAACAGTTTTTCGGTAGGACTGGGTTTGTTGAAGGGGTTGGGTAGATTGAAGGGACTGGGTAGACTGGATGGATTGGGTGGGCTGAGAGGATCGGGTAAATTGTGGGGTCTTAAGGGTGTCAGCATAGCTGCGAGTAGTAGAAGGGACCACCTTACTTGCTTCCATATAGGAAATGTTTTTTTCCGCCATCATGATCTTAATGGCCCTCTGTCTGCCATACTCCGGGCAAGCTTTGCTGTTGGCAAAGTGACCACCAGAGCATAGGACACAAAAGGCCTCCCTTTCTGTTACCTCGCATTCGTTACTGGGATGCTCATGTCCGCACTTGCTGCATCTAGGCTTAGATCTGCAGATAGACTCCACATGACCAAACCTGCAGCATTTTCTACATTGGACGGTGGGGTAAATATATTGCTGAACAAGAAGAGAATTATAGCAGCAGAAAACCCGTTTAGGTAGAACCTGGCCATCAAAAGTGAGGACACAGGTTTCTGTTGGCTTCCACTCCAAGATACCTTCATTAAATGTTTTTCGGTTGAGGCGCCTGACTTTAATAATCTGCCCACAGCCCTGCGGCACTGTCACAAATTTAATTACCTCCTCATCATTCATGTCAGTAGGGATACCAGATACAACACCCATTCTAGTAATGTTAAAAGTAGGAATGTTGGCAGTGAATTTACAACTATTTAAGAGGGGGTTAATTAGGAATGCATTAGCATCCTGAGGGGATGAAAACTGTATGGATACTCTATTCCTTCCAACTTTTTTAATACCATCTCTGACAATATTATTTATATTATTTTTAAAAAGAAAAAGCCCAAACGAAACAGGGTGGAGAGTTGTACCAGAGCCTACTTGGCTCTCCACACGAGAAACATGTACTATGTAGGGACCACTGTCGTTAATTGTATATTTGTCCCGACCAACAGAGGTATTTGGTTGAGTTTGGAGGCGTTTAACAGGGGGGGCACTTACCTCGTTGTTCCCATTTCGTTTTCGTGAGGTAGAAGCGGATTGCCTGATTTCTTCCACCGTAGCATTACAGACTACTTTGGCAAACTGTTCTAGTGGGTTTGAAGGGGTTGAAGGTTGATCGGGTAGGATAGGAGAGGGGGTGAAAGGAGGGGTTACTGGAGGTGTAGATATATCGGGAGGATCGGGCGGTTTATTCCCGCTCATGTTAACTTACCGGTAATATTGACTATATATACACAAACCACACACCGTAACCAATACAACAGCACAAAATAACAAAAAAAAAGACCCAATAGTCACAAAATCACTAAAGAAATATTAGAATTCTAGACGCACGTGCTAACCAAACGAACGACGCGGCAAGAATCTTTCGAATTTTAGGTTTAAAAAACTATTATTACACATAGTCTATGGCTGACAATCTAATTGAATCCGACATGAGCGCCATCCAGTGCCTAGTTGGAGAAAACAGAACGCTTTGCGTAAGACAGAAGGCTGTGTAGTAGTCATTGTTGCCCAAAGATGGCGCTAATAGCAAGATCACCTCTGTCACAATAAAATAATTACGAGATATTAAATAAACGCAAAAAAAAAGTGTTACACGCTATCCAGATAACGCTCTGCGGACTCCTTATGGGGTAAAACATCCTCACAAAAGGAGACCGCGGCTTCCCAACTCTCATCACCACCAGACCACGATTTGACGCTCTGACTCCCACGCAAAGCAGTCCTCGAGCGTGTACTGGGCAGAGTTCCGTTGGGACCTGCATTTTATTCAGATACTCTCCAAAGCTTTAGGTTGGTCTTCTGTGAGAGAATAGTACCGCTCTCGTCAAGCCGGCCCGTTCGTGCGGGGCCGGCTTGACTGAACTGTGGCTCTGTGTGATCTCTCCTTATAAGGAGGTTTTGGCCTACTATACCGCGCTATCCAGACGGGTTAGTATAGGATTGGTTTCAAGTTTTCCTTCTCTTTGCATTGATGTTGTCTTGCGTAGTTTATCCCTTAGTCGCCTTTTACGACACCCGCGGGATGAATAGGGGTGGTGACACTCTGTATTCTTAATCCATCACCACACGGACAAATATTTAGAGGTATTCTCTCAAAATATTACTACGATCGTGCTGTTCTTTCCCAACACAAAACTTGTGACGTGAATTTTGCATAGTCTCTGTTACAAACAAGATATAATTAGACAACCGAAAATTGCAAATGTCATTTAATATAAATACAATTAGAATATTATTGATGTTCCCTCTATCATCAATTCAATAAACGAGTATTGTAACACATGCAAACCTACGAAACGGAATCATGACTTATTAAGTTAGAATTGTTAATTATAGTTGTAGTTGTAACTTGTGACGTCTCCGACGACGAAACAAATAACACAATAAAGTGAAATAAAAGCGTTCGACTGATTGATGTGCGATGGAGGCTGAAATAAAGGTAACGAGCGCTTCATTTTAAATTAAATTTAATTTTAATTTAGGTATCTTGATTTAAATTTCGATTATTTTATGTCAAAACTAAGAAACTACGACTAAAACTCTTTTTGAATACAAAGAAAAAAAACATTTAGATTATTGGCATGGATGGTTTGGGCATCACTTTACTTATTCTTAGAACCAAAAACTTTGTATTTGACCCGAGAATCGAACCCGACACCTCTTGTTCAGCAGCCGCACACGCTAAACACTAGACCAAGAAGGCAGTAAATATATATGGGCATATACCCAAACAACCCACTACAACATCATCTACTCACATTATGAAAATGTAGAAGTTAACATAATAATATTATACCCAAAAGTGGTGGATATAAGCTACCACAAACAAAGTGTACCTTAACCAAAATTACATCTTCCAAATTTGAATAATAAAGAGCGAAAAATTTATAAAAAAATTGATCCCGCCATTAAATTTAGGAGCGGCACCCGCGTGTTAATCTAATAACCAGTTTGGGCCGGTTTGTTCTAGTAATATTGGCCTGGTAATAACCGGAGTGAACTGGATTAACCGACGCAATATCCGACACAATACGAGTATGAGCTCGTCTAACTTTTATTTTCATTTTCGTTGGACAGATAATTATTTTACATGTTTTGACCTGACTATTACTCTGGCGGTAATTTGTTATCTTGACTGCCAAGGCCTAGTTTAGCAGTTGAAATATTACCAGAAACAATAGTTTTATGACGATTACGATCAATTATTTTATACCTGGATGTATTTTATCTTTTATTTGTTTGTGCATCGTAAAGTTTAAATATTTTTATCACAAGTCTGATTAGCATGTCACAGACTGATCTAGTTCGGGATCTGTAGTCAACCTAATCCTAAATGAGGTAGAACATGTCATGGAAACCAGGTTCGTGGTAGATATATTTATATATTTACTGGCATAAAATAAATGATCGTACTTCTCAGACTTCTCAGTGTTGCTACACTCTCCGCTTTTAGCACCACTGACTATTTTAGGTCTAAAACACGGAGCAGGTTCAAACCCTACATGGCACAACACTTTGTGTGACATACAAATTCTTGTTCTGAGTCTGGGTGTGTATCTTGTAAAGTACCCAGCAACAAACGATAATAGTAAGGTGTATTAAAAAGAAGTCCATAATTTTTGCATGAAATTGAAAGCTGAAAGTGAGTCAACTAATCACAAAACTGTCAGAAAAGTTTTTAGTACGAAATCTCATCTTTCTAAAGCCAATCAGTGGAACCCGATCCGATTTATACAACGCAAGATACAGATGGATAAATAATGAATTTCTTTTTACTACATCCATTACAATGCCTAAAGTCGGGATTGTCCAGTGTGGTTCGTCATGTATATACAATATCCATACATCTGAATATAGTTATTTGAAATTTGAAAGGTACATATCTATAACTCGATTGACAATTCTGATTTAGTTTACATTAATTGGAATGCTCGTACTGTGTTTACTTGACTTGTGCATGCAATTGGCTCGGCTGATTGGTTTGTGACCACCTACACGTAGCTATGAATATTGTGTGGGTTCGTGAATAATTGACAGCCTCTCAAACTGTACCTTGCACTTGGGTATTATATTTTAAAATAGCCAAAAGACGTTCACTGCTGGACATATGTAAACCCCCCTCAAATTTTTCCCTTCAAAAACCGGTTCAAGGTACTGTTTAAATTTTTGATTTCTATGATTAACCGTGAGAGTGTTTCAGCACAAAACGGGGTCGGCTAATATGTTTTTCTACGGAGTGATAGTATCGATCGTAACCCAGAGGGTGAACTGAACTGGATTAGAGAATGTAATTATTTGTGTATTTTATGACACTGATTTCCCAATAACACTGACGTAAAACTCCGTAAACTTCCATACTGTGGGCTGTTATTTAGAATTTCTTGTAAGAAAAATCCGACAACTCTTTCGGCCCTGAATCGAACCTGAGTTTCCTTGATCGGCAGTCGCATATACGCCAACCATTTAAACAATAAAGCAGTTACAGAAAGATTAAATACAAAAAGTAAAATTTTGTTTAATGTATGCTAAGACATTTATTTAAAACATATTTCCCAGCGTTACTAACCGACAGTCCGCTACTAAAACATAAATCCTCGTCGGCGTTTAATAGGTGCTAAACAGTTTTACACCCAAATGGATGGTCTCACTTCCTTCATTATAATGAGAGAACCAGTGTTGCTACTTTAGAATTTGAATCACGGGATTGGGGAGCTTTTAAATTCAATGATGTTTCATTTTATTTAAAGTTACAGATCGGTTCAAGTTATTCTTTATTGTATGTAAATCAATCCATTTTCGAGGAATTATGATGTCTTCAGTAAATAGCAGTTATTGAATTGACTGTAAAAAGTATACTAATGTCTTTAGTTTTTTAACAGATGTTTTTTTTTATTTTATTAAAAACAAAACCAACAACACTCTAACCAGGGATTCGAACCGTGCATCGCAGCCGTTGGTCTTGATTTTCATGAACACCTTGTGGCAATGCAATTGTTATTTGAAAGTCTGTTCCACTTAAATATAATGACAAAAAGTTCAACCTCTGAATTCATTTCGTTTTAAGGGTTGCGGGGGTCCGATGCTAGTTGTTTCGTGAATATTCTGAATGTACTTCGAATTTATTTATTAAATGTCTGTAATGTACCAATAAAAAAGTATTCTAAATTGCAACCTTTAAAATAAGTAAATCATTAAAATTTATTTAATTAAAATATTTGTAAATTCGTGTTTCAGTGATGGCAACACTAAGGCGAACTTTGTTCTTTAATAGCCCCCCTCATCGCACTTACAACTTTTTAATAATGAGTTTTAATTGATTTCGTCTAAATGAGTTCTTCCATCAAAGACTGGTTCTGTCAGGTTTTTATTAAAACATATCTTAAGTTTTAGTATCTTAAGTTTTAGTAAAGGGAATGAGAAATTCAAATTTCAGGCGAAGAGTAGCCATACGCATATGTATGTTAAAATATTAACAGGTAGTTGTCACGCTAATTTCAGCAAGAATGGGTCTGCTCGACCGAGGCAGTACTACCCTCACATAGAAGACCAACCTAATAATGACAGCACTCAGCTGTCTTATTTGGTTGGTCTGTGAGACCAGAGGCCCAATCATTATCTGACCAGGCTGCCATCGTATGATTCACCATGCTGCATTGCCTACACTCACAATGGGGATGGTGACCCCTACTCCTGGATTCTACGTATGCTTTCGACGGTTGAACGATTGTACGAGTCACCCAAATATAATGGCATCCAAGACCTTATACAATTTTCTTACCAATAGATAAAGAGCGAGCAAAATATGAAAAAATATATGTTCACGCATTTGTTTAGGTCAAAAAATACTTTTGAAGAAACCACCTCAATCCTGTGGTTTGAAAACTGACACTGCCATCTTGCGATTCCACTCCAAGCAATAAGACCTTCCTACTTTTAATCAAACCTCAGCACTGTCCTTAGTCAGGCTGATTTAAGAAATATCCATAGCAAGAAAACCTTTAGGTTATATATGTTAATACTGGCTGAGTCCCACGGTGTTACTCGCGGTTGTTATTGAGCATCGCGAGTAATGCCGCAAAGCGAAGCTTGTCTAAGTTACTTTTTAGATAATCAGAAAGTTCCATTAAAATCAGTCCAGACGTTCCAGAGTAGCCCAAAGAAACGGACAGGCAGACAATTTTTTTAAACCTTTTTGATGTCATTACCTATACCTACCTTGATATGCATTTAGTAAAAAACTCTCTATTTGATGTTACAAATTTCAAACAATATAACACTACAATCCGGTACCACAACAAGCCAATCCCAACACGTACTAAGTGTAGCTTCGACTTCAGAACCGTAATGTAATAAATATCCTGGTCCCTTATTTGTTCGGCTTATTACACCCGTGTCTGGTTTTAATCTGGCTTAAGTCATTTATCACCTTTTTACTGTCCAACACAATTGTGAACTGTAGACTGTTGTCCTAAACATAAGTACCTACCAGAACAGTCCTTAGCCATCTATTATTTGTGCTAAGTTTTAGGTAAATAGAGATATATTTTGAATAACTAAGGCTCTTTAAGCCTTGGTTAAACAGGTCAATAATTCTCAGGCTCGTCTCATATCTTCAGAGCCCTTAGGGTAGCGTTAAGATCTGACCCTATGCGAATCTGAAGGTACTTATTAGGGTCCCACGCTCGCGTCTTGCGTTACATACTTGCTATACTTAGTCATACCAATTCCCACGTCCACAGTATATCAGATATAATGCCAACTAAGGATTTATGGTTTTCTGTCCGCCCTTGTAGCGTTTATTATTTTTACTTGAAGAAATCAATCCCTAAGGATGTAATTAAGGAATAAAGAATACAATTAGTAACCTTGCTTCATCTTATAAATGTCAAAGTATCTCTGACAGTCTGTAGCGCTTTCATGCCAAAACTATGGACCGATTTAAGTAAAATTTGGTACACAGGGAGAAACAACATAGGGAACATTTTACCATGATAACCGCCATACATAAAACCGACGGGCGAAGCTAGTATAAATATATATAGTCTGATTTGGTATCTACGTTTATAATGAAACTACGGCTGGAGTTATCAATAAACAAGGTTCGTAAAGGAAACGAATTCAGAGAACAAAATGCTTCATCACTATCATCAGACTATCGCAGTCCACGGCTGGACATAAGCCTCTCCAATCGCTTTGATCGATTTTGGGAAAAAATAAAGCAAACTTGTTTTAATATAAAATATACACATATGTAATATTTGGTCGATAGGTTTCATAAATATTTAGTAAGTATTTCTGTACAAATCACTAGATGACTGAAATATATACGTTATTGAGCACAAATACATACACACGATCTCAATCGGCGAAATATTAGCAAAGAGAAAATTCACTCAAGCGCACTATTGGTTCTGTACTGGGGTGTCTTCTCATTCGGAATATGTTGGGATATTCCTAGTTTTGTGCAGTTCGGTGTGCATTTTGATAACGTATTCCAACCATAGTAAGATATTTTCGTATAGTAAAGCTAAAAAAAGAACACCTTTGACTTGATATTAAGTGGTTATCTCGGTCTATGGACACTTGTGATTGCAAGAATCATAAGTGTGGGCTCAGGCCTCCTGTTATGAAAGGGTTAGGTAAGTGCATTAATTTTGCCAAATCTCTAGATTAAATCGTTGGGGCTGGAGTTCCTGTAACCACCATTCTTAGATACTGTTTATCCGGAATGACACAAAAACCTACAGAAAACTAAAATTAATGAGTTAACTTTTTGGAAGACCACGTCCCCGCTTAAAGTGCTAAAAAGAGGAAGTTGCAGTGTTCAAATGGATATCACTAGTCTGTTATGATTAGTTGACTCATCTGCCGTTACCCACTTAGATTATGAAAAGCCTACATACTTAACTGAATTATTCATTTGGTTACGAAAGAGTCACGTCACACAGAACATTTAATTGTTTACTGATGGTCATAGGCCTTTCCTTAGAAGAAGAGGTTATGGCCTGCTACATCACGCAGGTGTGGTAGGTAGGTATAGAGGTTTTGTAAAGTTTTCCCGTATAGTTTGCTTTTTTAGTTGACTTTTACGATACTGCGTATTTTTGGTCTGTCTCCACAAGAATAATCCATATATAGAAATGAATAAAATTAAAGTGTCTGTATGCAATATTAAATGACCAGTTACTAAATGTTTATGAAACTATATACGGTACTTATGTATATCAATGTCCGTGTGGTGACGGATTAAGAATACAAGTGTCACCAAGCCTATTCATTCCATGGGTGTCGTAAGAGGCGACTAAAGGAACAAAATAAGCAGCTAACATCACTGCCAAGAGAAGGAAAACTTGAAACAAGCCCTTTACCAACCCGTCTGGCCAGCGTGGTATAGTAGGCCAAAACCTCCTTTCAAAGGAGAGGCCTATGTCCAGCAGTGGACTGTTAAAGGCTGTTGATGAATGATGAATGATGTATATCAGAAAAGCAAATTTTTGTCTGTCTGTCTGTTTGCTCCGGGTAATCTCTGGAATGGATATACCGTTTTTTACGGGATTTTCACTGGCAGATCGAAAATGACATAAGGAGTAATTTAGCATTTTTTTAGACTAGCTCCACTCCACGACGTTACTTGTGATTTACAAAAATAACACTGCGGGCCTCGGTTAGTATCCAACATCTTTATCCTAAGTTTTTGTTCTCCTAATACATGCATCCTACTTATAACCCAATCACATGTACCGTTCTTCATAGTTATGACAGCGAACAAATTAGTATTCCTCACGAGCCGTGGCTCCGTGAAAAATCTATTTCATTATTCATACTCCAGCTGTACCCATTCACAGTAAACTGAGACTAGCACATCGAGTCCATGAACAAAAATTTACAGTAAACTTAGCAATTTCACGATGGAAATGGTAGTACCGTGGTTAGCGATTCTGTTACGGCAGATATCACGGATATACATATATTTGGATCGAACTAAGTGGATCGTGCAATTGGAGAGGCCTATGTCCAGCAGTGGACTGCGAGAGGCTGATGATGATGAGTTTGGTCATTTGTTCAATCAATTTTTTTAAAGAAAATTTTAGCACTGGGAACACTCGTATATTGGAAAAAACTACAACATATCTACATGAAATGGACGTTTTATGCAACATTCTTGAAATTAGCTCACTTGAACTACCCGCGACTATTGTTGTTGATTGCGAGTAACCCCGCTGAACGAAGCTAATCTAAAAAAATAGCCTAAGTTACTTCTTAGGTCATCAGCTTTCTGCCAGAGAGACAATAAGGGCATAAGGGCAAAAACATCAATAGGGCATTTAAAAAATGCCCTTATTGATGTTTTTACCGTATATACTTTGATATGCTTTTAATATAAACTGTTCATATCATATTACATACATCCCTACTTCCCTACTAATATTATAAATGCGAAAGTAACTCTGTCTGTCTGTCTGTTACGCTTTCACGCCTAAACCAATGAACCGATTTTGATGAAATTTGGTATGAAGATAGAACTGATCTTGGGAAAGGACATAGGCTACTTTTTACTGCAATAATCGAGATACAAAGGTGGTTATAAAAATACATAAATCGTAGGTATCAAAATGTATCACTGTTTATCTCCTGTCAAAACTTCACAGGTTGCTAGGCATAACACACTTGCATGGCAACCATAATGATAGTTTGTAAATGACATCTAGATCAGTAGACCAGGGTAGTTAATTATTGAAAACAAATAAAATTATAGTAGGATGAAACCTATTGGAATAGGACGAGAAAATTATAAAAATGAAAGAAAAAATAATTTACGGGCGATCTGAGTACGGTCGGGAAGGGGTAGGGGGGGAGGCTTTCGGGTCCTATAAGCGGGGCGTGAAAAAGCATCTCGGTCCGCCATACATTATTGTCTGCATTCGCAGCAAGTGTGGTAGCCCCGACTCTTGGATTCTGCTCATGCTTTCCATCAGGCAGGGTGGAGTCACTTTGGATGGCTAAATATACATATAAAACAAAGTGCAAATAACGGTGTATCTCGATTTCCGGCAAAACTACAAGTCCTATGGAAAACAGTTAAATGGCAAAGTTGTAGGTAATTAAAAGATCTACAACTTTTTAGGGTTCCGAAGTTTATGACTTCTAACCCTTATAGATTCGTCATGTCCGTCTGTCCGTCCGTCCGTCCTCGACTTACCATCCAAACGGTAAATGTTAGAAAGATGAAACTTTGCATGCATATGTATTGTAATTACGTCGACAAAGTACTACATTTAAATTATGAAAAATATTTTTATTTAGGGTACCTCCCCTACACGTAAAGTGGAGATGTTTTTTTTTTTCTCGCGGCTACCCCATCATGTGGGGTATCATTATATAGGTCTTTTAAAAACATTACAGGGTTGTTAAGGCGATTTTTTGATTCAGGGATCCGTTTACGAGAATATCCACTTTAAAGGCAACTTTTTTGTAAAAACAGGGCGTCTCCCCCCTCTAAAAGCTAAACGGCCTGCTCAAAAAATCTGGAAAAATTCGTGATAGTGTTCCATATAATAAACTTTAAATAAAAACTAGAACGAATTAGATGACTTTGTTAGTTCAGGAGTTATAAAACGCTTAACTTCTACAATGTGCTTACTTGGAAAACGTCATACAAAATAGTCACATAAACATAACAATTATCCATTGGATACAATTTCTAATCCACGTACCATTATGGGTGACTGAGGAACCCTTTTCTGTGCGTGGCCTGACACGCACTTGGCCGATTTTTTATTTACACTTTTTTTCACATAACATCAAATTATATGTAAAAATTCTAAAAACCAAGTTTTTGGTTTTTTTATTTTTATCTTTTTGAATAAAATTATTTTTAAACGAAGTTTAGTGAAAGCTTACCTTTTTATGTCCCGAATACACTGTAATTTATTTGATTTGAAATATTAATTTTTCACCCTATTTTGACATAATATCGAAAATTCACCTGTTTCAAATTTTCAAAAAATTGGGGTGTTTTCTGATTTATGAAATCTACTTTCCGATGGTGTAATCCCTACTATAATATTATAAATGCGAAGGTAACTGTCTGTCTGTCTGTCTGTCTGTTACGCTTTCACGCCTAAACCATTGAACCGATTTTGATGAAATTTGGTATGAAGATAGAATTGAACTTGGGAAAGGACATAGGATGCTCTTTATCGCAAAAATAAAGGTTTTGAAATAGGGAACGTAAGTTTGTGTCGAACTACCATAATATCAAACATAAAATCATGTAAGATTGTTTAATCTACCATTACCGTGTCGCGCGATATAAACGAATTCCACGCGGGCGAAGCCGCGGGCGAAAAGCTAGTACACTATAATTTTATTTATTTAGATTTATTGAACTTAAAGAAATACCTGACAGGTTTTACCTTATGGCATTATCAAAAGGCCGACAATCAAAAGCATTCAATACTTTTCAAACTTCTCAATCCACATCTATCTAATCCTTCGAGAATGAATGACGTGAACGTATGTATGTTTGTCTCTAAAAGTGTTAAGCGTCTAAAAAAGGTAAAAATGCCTAAGAAATTTTGTAACTTTTTTTTTATTTATTTATAACAGATGTGATACATTTTGGTACATTTTAAATGATTTCGTCAAACTGCATGACAGTTTGTTGGCGAACACTGTGCGCTCATTTTACAAAATTAAATAATGTAAACACATTTAAAACAATATGCATATTTAAATGTTTCAAATTACATGGTACACACACTATAATCAGAATAACATTTTATCAAATATACTAGATTAGTGTGTCACCACAACTTACATCAATTTCGTATATAGTTTACTTTCTACATAAACAAACACACCTGTATAGCAGACCTGGACAATTCTTCAATGTTGGTTTTCAATTGTGGCCAGAAATGTTTGAGGGATCCTATTGAGCTGGTTCTATCAGATACTAGTTTATTTAGTTAGCCAGTACCGTTTCTTAAAATGGTGTATAGAATTTAGTGTGGGGATGCAGGAAGACGAGGCAGTTATTATATGTTATTCATACTTATAAGGAGATAAATAGAGACGAAAAATATGTTAATAACGAAGAGTTTTAATTAATCTATACATAGAATAGAATTGTTAAAGGCTCAAATATTTAAAAAACTAAGTAACGGTTAGTTAGGATCTTAATTAAAATAGCAAATCTCAGAACAGATAATCACATCAAATGTGACAATGAGTTAGGGAGTACTTGGGTAAGAACATTGTTGTTGATAGTTATTATTTATAGAATCTCGGTTGGAATACCTTTATGCTATTGAATACGTTTGTTTAAAAGTTTTTTAACCACAATTAACACAATTTTATTCCATATATATTTGCTTCAAAAAAAACTTTACAAATAATACTCCACGCTCGTTAATATCAAGACACAGGTGACAAAAATAAATTGAGAGTGTGGTCGTAGAGTGTAAAGTGCCCCAATCAAGAATAATAAGTTATTCAAGTGTTGTGAAGGTGTGTTCAATGTGGATAAGTCTGCGGTGACTTCAAGTATTCAGGACGTAATCACATTAGTATGGGCTTAAATGTTGTTTAACTGGGTCTGAGTAGTTGAGAATATGTGGTTTTGTACCCAAAGTGTACCTTGTAATATGTTTATTTGAGTATCTATTGATATTGACGCGTAAATTCGGTAGGTTTTAGAGTTCGATTAGTCGTGATGATATTAATGTTTTCGTTGTCAATCATCAATCAATTGTTTTGATGTCTTTTTGCTAGTATTCAATTGGTATTGGTAGGTTTGGCAGATATGGTATATACCTAATATTGTGAAATATTGGTACTATTAAATTTAACAAAATTAGATTTGATGGAGATACATCCTGTGTTGCGAATGACTTTACAAACATACATGAAATATAAACAAAGAATACCCATACTCAGAACTAATAATTTGTCGATCAAGCAAAGTGTTGTCCCATGTGGGGTTTGAACCACACTCAGCGCAGTAGAAAGTGGTGTGTAGATCCTTAAACCACTAGGCCAACTGTGCAGTCAATGTCAGTAAAACAAGTGACTAAACTAACATGATGTTCGACCTGGAATTAGCTTTAGTCCACAGAATGTTTGACTGGTATACCCAGAGGAAACATTAGCGATGTTCAAATTGTCTTTGGTGTGACAACGATTAAGATTCGACTAAATAATTAATTAGTCACTGGTACTAAATTACTAACCAATAACTTCTCTCATAAGAGGGTTAAGGCCATAAGACCCCCGCTGGCCGAGTGCTGGTTGGAAACTGGCAAGACACGTTGTGGCTACGTAATCTTGCCGTTGAATGTTTTTAAAACTCCCGAAGGCCTCCAACTATAATTTCACGACTGTTATCTTACGATAACAACCAAGACCAACTGCTTAACGTGACCTCCGAATAAGGAAAACGTTATAACATATCGTGCCACGAACGGTCACCCATCTAAGTACTAACCATGCCGTCATTACTTACCCTCGGTTATCGTTTCCAATTACCTACGGCCTCTTGGCCATGAACGCTTATTATTTGGAATTACTCGTTTTTTATTAGCAAATAAGTATTAATACACACGGTAAAACAGAGGAGAAAAACAGCCCGTTGCCCTACACACTGCTCAAAATAAGAACAGGTGGCGAGCTCTCATTCGCACAATGGCTACAAATAGAGGTCACGACCCTTACACGGGATTTTTACACACGAACCCAGAAGGTGTGGACACTTTTGATCGACTCTAATTTCAGTCCCACTTACGTAGCAGTTATTTATTATCAACAGCTTGTCGCAGTCTACTGTTGGACATAGGCCTCTCCAATTGCACGCCACTTAGTTCGATCCTCGGCTACTCGCATCCAGTTCCTGCCAGCCGTCTTGCGCAAATCATCACTCTACCTGGTCTGTGGACGTCCTACAGTACGTTTGTTGAGATGCGGTCTCCACGCAAGAATACGTTTACTCCAACAATTGTTGGTTCTGCGGTTAATATGGCCAGCCCATTACCACTTCAGCTTGCAAATCATGTGGGCTATGTCGATAACTTTAGTTCTCTGTCGGGTTACTTCGTTTCAAATATGATCCCTTAGAGAAACGCCGAGCATAGCCCACTCCACAGCACACTGTTCGACTTTGAATTCGTGGATCATCCGTGACGTAGCAGAGTGCCAGTTCTAAATACATACAAGTACTTACGAGTATTATTATTATTCTTTCCACACAGAAGACGGTTTGACATCTTTTCTGGTTTGACAAACTTGTATGAGGATTATATTCTTACTTCGTGAGCGAGTACATCTCCGGCTTAGACGCCTTCACAGAGCCTTAAAAATGGCGATAATTTTTCGTGGGTTCCCGTTTTGATGTGTCGCGCGGAATGGCTCTCATTTATTGTTGTTAAGTAGAATTTGTTGGCATTGTTCACGCATGCAGTGGATGTTATGTGAGCCATAACAATGATATTTATTTAATACTCGTAATATAGCGTAACCGTGTTTTTTTTCTCTATGATGGGAGTGAGCAGAGAGAGAGTATTTTTAACCATTATTCTCTAGCGATTATCAATTCACCAGAGTACGATAAGGCATTTATAAAATTTGCTATTGCCTATAGGCAATAGCAAATTTTAGTCCGAAATAAATAAATATTTCGGACATGTAGTAAAGCAGAGCTTGTATTATATTATAATATAATACAAGCTCTGCTTAGTTAAGGACAAGATGGTGTTCTTGTGTGTAACATGTCCGAAATATTTATTTATTTATATATTTGTGACAAGTCTAAAAATAAAGTAACCTAAGTTGCTTCTTTTATCATCAACTATCTGCCAACGAATATTTCTAGCCGTTCTAGAGATAAGCCGGAAAAAACACACAGAGAAAAACGTTTAAAATTGTTTCTGATGAACTGTATATGTTGAAAACTGTTATTTTAGAATTATAAATGGACACTTCGGTTTTATTTATTTGCATATATAGAGTTACACGTAGTCCTACCATATTGCTCTTTGTTTGTATACCTACATGAAAAACTAAATATATAAGTAAAATATATAATATAATATATATATATATAAGTATACGGCTGTAGTTTGCTTGTTTAGATTTTCTTTATAAATAAAAATAAATAAATATTTTGGACATCTGACACACAACATCATCTATAGTCGTATTTTTAATTAGACGAAGCTACCTGACAGTAGCTAATGTCACTTAGTAAAATAATGCTGCCATATTTAAAGTAATAGTGATGCGTTCAGTTCTCATTCAGTCAGATGAATGAACAATGAGTGTGAATAGTTAATCATTTCAAACTATAAAAGGATATTATATCTATTTAAGAATGAAATTGTATAAAAGTGCTCTGATATAAGATACTAGTAGTATGTAACAACAATCAGTTTTTTGACGGCTGAACGCCGCGCAATAATTTTTTTTGACCCAAAAAACAACCATCCTCTTATCATATTTTTATAAAATAGATAAATTTATTTAAAAAGAAAGACGAGAATTCCTGATGTTCAAAAGATATGTTTTTTTTTTGTAAATATTCAAAAAAAAAAAAATCTTAGATCCCATATGAGTTTCTGTAAACCTACAAATGTCCTTCTTTGCGGCTTTAACATACACAAATAAGACAAAAATATAAACCATAACATGAAAAATACGGGAGAGAAAAACAAACAATGTTATTTCAGGATTTATTTTTTTACAGCTATATCTTGTCTTAGTTGGTTTCCAAACCTTGATAAATAACTAGCCTGCAATAGTACCAGTAATACAAAAAAAAACAAATCCTAATCATCCAGGATCTTTAAGTTACAAGCTTCTCGAGTTTTGTACTTTTTTCTTTGGTTTTAGGGTTGTTAATAGATATATTACTCGTCTGTGGGCAAAGGCAAAGCAAACAGGAAGGGTATTGGCAGTATACATGTCATTAAATTTCACTCTAGTGTTTAAATTACTGAACATCAATAGATTTGCTCTATTGTTTTGGTTTGTTTGTTGTACTTTCTTGCACTTGTGTTAAAAATAAACGAATCGAATTGAGTGACAGACAGAAAATTTTGCCTATTTATACAAATTTTTAAAAAGAATCAATTGTGAAAGTCGGATGTAAAAATTAAATCCCCACAATCTTCAAAGAGATCATTTACATCATCTGGTTCATTTAAATCTGATGTTGGTATTTGATATGGTTGGATCAGTTCTAAAGCCCTCACTGGTAGTGGTTTACGGTCTAATTTTGTAGCCTCTTCTTCACTCTTACATCAGAAATGTAGGGGTCAGACGACACAAGTCCACTGGTTGTAATGGCACAGAATTAATTGTGTACTTGTGTTTAGGATTGTTTTTTAATTTTATTAATTTTTATTAATTTTATCCATTCAGGAGTTTTTTCAATCATTCACTTTGTCACAACACTATTTTTATTTCATCAAAAACTGACAACACAGTAAACGTCAGTGGATATCGTCTAATTAAAAATCCGACTATAGTCCCAAGCTAAGCAGAGCTTGTATTATGGGTACTACACAACTGATATAAATACATAAACATACTTTTTTTTTGTAAATACATGCATATTATACGTAGAAAACACCCAGACTCCGAAACAAATAATATTGATACTGATTTTCTGTAAGGCCATAATAGTCACTTCAATACTTACGACCCCATGTGACAAACCATGCCTACAGGCATGGCAATATGTCAGATTAAATATACAAGGATAGAGTGATCAAAATTACAAAAGCAATCTGATTTAGTACTAAAGTTATTATGTATAATCTATTTCAATGTTATATAGTCCAGATATTATCTCATCCCGAGAGAAAGCACTCAAACAATATCAATTTAGGTCAACAAGGTTTATTGCGAGGTATTTGATTTCGACGACAATCTTAAGACATTTCAATTACATGTTTGAAATTTAATTTTGAAATGAATATTGGTTCTTGGGGACGTTGTAGGTTTGTTGAAGTTAAAATTAGAACATCATTAATAGCATTTAATAATCTGTTGCTAGATATTGTTGCCTTGTTGGACTAGTGGTTAGTGTATGCGGCTGCTGATCAAGAGGTTCTCGGGTTCGATACCCGGGTCGGACCAATTGTTTGTGTGATCTGCAAATATTTGTTTCGAAGTCTGGATGTTTTCTATGTATAATATGTATGTATTTACAAAAAATATATATTTATGTATTAATATCAGTTGTCTATGGGGGACTGAGACAGGTGTGGGCGGTCGGGGCGCTTAGTGAGATACACACGAGTTGTCGCCCGCACCTGTCTCAGTCCCCTTTGTCGTCATACCCCCACGCCCCTGTTACCGCAGGCGAGGACTCACATAAACGGTCGGCCTATAGTACCCATACTACAAGCTCTGCTTAGTTTGGGACTAGATGACGTTGTGTGTAAGATGTCCGAAATATTTATTTATAGACTTCTCGTTAGATAGTGGAACCACGTTGAATTTAGCACGGCCGGCCCGAACGGAGTGTTGCTACCCTCACACAGACGACTAACCTCGAATAACAGCATTCGTACTGTTCTGTTTCGTCCAGGAGTACGAGACCAGAGGAGGATGCAGAAGTATCTCTATGGCCATCATAGTGCGAGTTCATCATCATCATCATCATCAGCCTATCTCAGTCCACTGCTGGACATAGGCCTCTCCCATTGCACACCTCTTTGATCGATTTTGGGCTTCTCGCATCCAGCTCCTGCCAGCCATGTTGCGTAAATCATCACTCCACCTGGCCTGTGGGCATCCTACACTACGTTTGCCGAGACGCGGTCTCCACTCCAGAACTGCCAGTGTGCGTGTGCGAGTTACCACTGCTATATTGTTGCATTCAAAATAAGGAAAATATTAAAAAAAAAATTGCAAAACATAGGCCTCTCTTTCTGAAGGTTTCGTCCTACTATGCGACACTCACTAGATGCGTTGTTACAAGTTTTAAAGAGATAAATTAAAATATCGTTCATAAATTTTCATTAAATAAACACATATATACGATTCGCTTCACAAGCGACTACAATAAAACTAAATTGATTCGATTTTCATTCCAATTTTGTTGTCGAAAAACTAATAACGTGATTCTCAGTTCAATTGAACAAGTCTTCAACGTGACTGACACAAAATTCTTAATCTTTATGCTCTCTCGGGTATAAAACAATAAATCTGGGATGTGATTGTTTCTAAAAGCAATAATGTTGACTATGTGCTGTGCTGGGATAAAGTTTTATTGATTTTATAACCATGTGGTGATGGATTAAGAATACAAAGTGTCACCACCCCTATTCATTCCATGGGTGTCGTAAGAGGCGACTGAAGGAACAAAATAAGCAGCTAACATCACCGCCAAGAGAACCAAAGTAGTGGGCCAAAACCTCATTTCTAAGTAGAGGCCTATGTACAGCAGGGGACTGTTAAATGTTAAATGTTGTTGATGATTGATGATGATGATTTTATTGTGTGCAAATAAGAGTCGATTGGTTTTATTGTCTATTTGTATGTCACTTTGTTTGAACTAATCTCTGCAACGATTGTAAGGATTTTGATGGAAATTTCATTGTCAGAAAGCTGTTAGCGCAAGGACTAAATTAGGGTATTTTATTAGATGAATTTCGCCCCACGGCGTTACTCGCGATTTACAAAAATAACCGTAGGACTCGACTAGTATTAAATAAATTACAAATTTCTTATAAAAAATATTTGTTCAGTGGTAACAAAAGTATCAACATAAGAATAGAACCAGATTTTTTCTTCAAAGGCTTATTTGAAGTCTTAAAAATGTTGAGGCTGGACAAAAGGGGATTAAGAAGAAGAGTACTTAATCTTTTTAATTCCCTAGTGCTTTTGTGTTTCTAGGCTTATTTTGATTCGTTGAGTGATTCTAGACCACTGTATTGCGATAAATGCTTGTTGTGAGGAATATTAATACATGTCGAGTATTCTAAATAAGTTGCTAGTAGATATTTACTTATCGTATTAATTTTCATGTCATTAATATATTATTCCTAAGTAATCTTAATACTAAGTATTTAAATTACTACATGAATTGGCTTCAGTGAGTCGGTTATTTCCAAGTGACTTCAATTAGGGTATAGAGATTGTATTGCGTAGATATATAAATTATTTATTAGATATTAGAATTTGTAGTCATAATAACAGGGCAGGGCCTGATTTCCAAACTAACGTGTGCGGGAATCAGTACCTTCCCAAAAAAAATATGATATAATAACTTTTTCCAAGCAGCAATTAGGACATACATAAAACCGTTGAGACATATTTAGATATTAGATTGTTAATTTTGAGTGTCCGTGTCACTGTCTGTGCGCGCGCGTGTGTGTGTGTGTGTGTGTGTGTGTGTGTGTGTGTGTGATTTGACTACTTGCTCCTTGTCAGTTTATTCTACTCATGTGAATGTTGTTATCACATTGTATAAGAGCATGATTTTACTTTTGTAAGTAAAGATTCTACGTGACGAATAAAGGCCATTCTTCTCTTTCTTTTGATCTTAAAATTAATATTTTATATTTAATCTTTCGTTACCAGTAATTTGGCCAATATTTGAGCATATATAGTTTTTACCTTTGTTGTAAGTAGATGCTCCTACTATGTTGTACCCACTGAGGCTGTTGTTTTTTTTTTTTTAAATTAGCTTATGTTCTAATTTTTAATCACTATAATTTGCATCAGTCCTCTAACATGGTGTATAGTATATTAGTGGCAGCACCTTACCCCCATATCAGGTTTATAAACATTAAAACTATGTAAACATTGGCGATTTGAAAGGAGTGGCCGTGAGTTTTTATTGCCATGTTCTTTTCTCCGGCTCTACCTATTGTTTGCGAACATGGCATAAATGTACATGTAGAATCTTGACCTGACACAAGAGATGTATTGTATCCTAAGTGAATAAAGAATTTTGAATTTGAATTTGAATTTGTGTGTGTGTGTGTGTGTGTGTGTGTGTGTGTGTGTGTGTGTGTGTGTGTGTGTGTGTGTGTGTGTGTGTTTGTGTGTGTGAGTGTGTGTGTGTGTGTGTGTGTGCGTGTGTGTGTGTGCCATTAAAATTAGATATGTGAACTACATCGTTACCAACAATAAATCTTTGACATAATGTTTTAATTGTTTTTTTAAATTATGTCCAGCTTTAAGGTAAAAATTAAAAGCTGTTGATGATAACAAATCTGTTTGTGTTACATTTAGCTTGATAGTCGTGCTTTTTATGACATTTGACTACTAGTTCACACAATTATATTATGCAGCTGTTCATTATATCGTTAGTGAAATTCAACCCTTAAACGTTCACCAAACTTAATGGACTTGTAAAATCAATTAACCCAGATAGCTTGAATGAATGGTTGGTTTCCCCCTAATTGTGTTAATGGTGAAGTGCATTTTGACAGCGCCATTAAGTTAAATTGTCAAATTCAATTTATTTGTTTTAATAGCAGATGTGGCTTGAGTCTAGATTTAACAAAGAATTTAATAAGCAATGTTAATAGATCTAGAACAGCCAACCGCCTGACCATCTCAGGATTAAATAAAAAAAAGATAATAATCAGAAAAATAAAAAATAGTAATTAAATGTTGAGTTTTGAAACTTATTTCAATTTCTTTTTTTTGTAAAAAAAGTGATGATTTTTGGACTCCTGTTGCTTTTAATTTTTTTCCAAATTTTTTTTTTCGTTTGTAATTCTGAATAGTGCTTTTGTAGCCTGAAGTGTTTTACACGCTAACTGCTCCGGTTTGGAAGAAGATGCTGCTTTTTATTGAAATAGTATTTAAAAATTAATACTTCTCTCAACTTCAACTGAATGCACTGAAAAAAAAATGTACTACTACAGGTTGGCAAGTAACTTAAAAAGTCAAATGACAGGTAACATTTTGTTTTAAAAATCCTGTGTAAAAAAATTGTTTTAAATGGAAACTCATTTTTGATTAATGGTAAGATTTATTAATTTTTTACAATAGGTTCCGGCTTTGCGTCGACTTCTGGGACAGCCTGTATATATATTTGTGTCTAAGAAACGACTCTAAAGATTTCGCTGAAAAGGAACAAAAGAGCAGAAATACTTTTTAAAACCGAAAGACATATA
This sequence comes from Phragmatobia fuliginosa, assembly GCA_932526445.1. NCBI lineage: Eukaryota > Metazoa > Arthropoda > Insecta > Lepidoptera > Erebidae > Phragmatobia > Phragmatobia fuliginosa. The sequence continues at coordinate 1,421,323 of OW052066.1, read as the reverse complement.
TCGAAAGTTCAATACTGGCAAAGAAGTATGTCTTACGACCGAGGTTCATTCTAAGAAGAAAATCTTTCTGGAGAAGAACATGATACTCTTTCAAATTTAAATGAATGCAAGCAGCAAATATACCCTACAAATAAAAAAAATATTCAGAGTTGTAAAATACAAGCATAAAAAAATACAACCTATCAGACAACCCCTCTTTGGTGTCATTTAACAATTTAACGAAACTTTTTTATTTTAATAAAAATAACGTTGTTCCAGTTCGGACGGTATCCTCACTGAAATTAACGTTCTAAATATCAGGTATTTCTACATTTCCTGTTTCAAATATCGAGTTCGCAATTAGTGAGAACCTAAATCTCGCTACCAGAATGTATTTATGCAATATTACCGTAGTGCAACTGAATTAATCAGCGGACAATAGCCACTGGTTTTGATACGTGGTTCTTAATGAAACCGGTACAATATGTATTTTGGGTTGGTCACACCAGAAATAAACTGTGTTTAGTCGAATAATGTGTGTGTTTGTGGCAACCCATAGCTTGAATGATAATGCCTATCGTAGAAAATTGGCTAGAGAGGTTATGGTGTTTAGTTACTTGATTAAAACCTATTATATTCAGTATACAACGGGTTAATAATTAGACGACAATACATTTCGTACATCCAGACAAATCAATGACAGTCACTAGTAGTGAGGGTCTTAATCAAACTAATTACAATTCGTAGGTAGTGATGTAACAACGTTATCGATTGAATTAGATGTTAATATAGATTTAATTTGGAATTTGGCTGGAAGGGGACAGCAACTATGGTTGTATCCATAATCAAAGTTAAAAGTACTTGGAATTCCGTTGTAGAAACTGGTTTGAAACGGTGTTTGAACGTGTCCAACGTGCGCCTCTCTGATGGCTTTCTCGCTAGGATTCTTGAATCCTTCGATATTTTTTAATCTTAATACATTACTAAATCGAAAATTCATCTCTCAAAGATCCTATTTCATATACTTATAGTAGATTTATTCGAATCAGCTTATCCGTAAATATGCAAAGTATACAAAGTCAAGACACAACTCAATGTATTTTTTGAAGTAAAATGTAAAGTTTTAATGTTATCTTTACACTAATGACATTTTTCATTAGAGTAAAATATCTACATTAATAAGCTTTATCATCATTAGAGCTACGAAAAACTATGAATTTATTGCCATAAAACCTTACGATATTTCATAAATCTCTTTAGAATAATCTTTCTCACGAGAAATAATAAAACTTTACTATGCAGAATGTTAAACGATTTAAGTCAAAAGATTGACACTCTCGAGATAAATCGTTATCCTGATTCGAGCGCAAGTCTGCTGGAGAAAATCCAGTTCAAATTGTGATAGAAGAGGCAACAAAAATGCCGAACTCGGCCAACCGCCACGTCGTTCTTGAGGTTTCATAAGCATGATAATAGCGTATTTCCCTTACAAAAATCCGATATTAAATCGGGTAGACTTGTCAAATTCCTAAGCGCAGTCCAATATTATTTCCTCCTCGGATTGTAGACAAAGCCTGGCCCTAATGAGTTTACTACGCTTACAAATCCTGTTTGGATGTCTGCGGGGGTGTAGTGGGGGTTGGGGAAAATGGAAATTGTAAACGTTAGCAATGAAATTGTGATGAGACGAGTTCTAGATGGGGACGTTGTTTCGCTTTTTGTCTCATTACGATAATTGTTTTTTTTTCTCGTACTGTGCAAGTCGAATGAGACTCGTTATTTGGGCCTATTTGTTTTAGTGCGGCGAGTAAAAGGGCAAGTTTTTAAGGTGGGAAGTTAAATTATCTTGATTTCAAGTATTTTGTACACGATAAAATGTTTTAGAACTTTCGTTTTGAACAATGTTTACTGGTGTTAAACTTGTACTTGTAAACTTTATATCTTTGTTTTATTGATATCTGTAGTGTAAAATGTGTTTGTCGGAGAGTCGACCTTATACAGTGAGAAAAAGCAGAGTTTACGTGTATTTTGATATGAATTTAAGTAATATTTATGAATGTTTATCAATTGTAGTGTAGGTCAAGCTCGATAGATGTCATTGTATCGTATACTGAATCGCACTGTTATTTTTTACCGAGTGCCTCTTAAATATGTGAATATTGTTTTAATAAAGAGAGCAATCTGGAAGCTATTTGAGCTATCAGGGAGCTATTCGCAGGATACAGTGGTTTTATTGATTCCCCTATTATTCACAACCAGTTCAGTGGCGAAATAGTTCCAAAGGTCAGCATTACCAGATTGGTAATTAAGAAGTAAAAATCAATAAAAAGTTAGGTAGATTTCAGCTGATTCAGCTTCACGCTGATTTCAGCACGAATAGGCCGGCTCGACCGGGGCAGTACTACCCTCATACAGTAGACCGACCTAAAATGACAACATTTTTGCTGTTGTAATTTGTTAGGGAGTTTGAGACCGGAGGCCCAATTGTCCTGCATTATCATAAACTACTATCTCAATAGGCGGCCATGGTGTGGTCACCATGCTACATTGTCTGCCCTCACAATGGGATGGTGACCCCTGAATAGATCCTGGATTCAGCTTTTGCTTTTCAACAGATAGAGTAGAGTCACTTCCTCTTTGCGTCGTTGTCCTCAATTCCGGCCTCTATTTGGAGTCATTATGCGAGTGAAAGCTCGCCAGCTATTCCTTTCTTGAGCTGTGCGTAGGACAACATGAATCGTAGTGCCGAGAGTTGAGCAAACTTGGACTGACCAGCGCAACGGACTACGGTCTCTGGGTTTTTTCCCCTCTATGATCTATCTTACTAGACACCAGACAGTCTGTCTTTCGAGGTTACCGCTTACACTCCTCGCAATGTGGCCGAAGTATTCAAGCTTCTGTACAGGCTTTGGTCGAAAGTTACTTTGGATGCTTAAATGAAAAAAAAAATTTAGAAAAACGAGGAGAACAAAAATACATAGCAACAAAATCACATTTAAAAAAGTAATGATTAAAATAAAAGCAAAATAAAAAAAAAAACGTTAATTAAAAGCTTTGAAGTATATCCAAGGCTTTCAGTATTCATGCATGATTTTCATTCAAACCAGGTGTAATCCAGTGCGCTATGTCATTAGTCGGTGGTCGACGTCACTCGTGACGTAATGAATGAAGTAATCTGTCTCTGAAGCGACTCGGCCGTACATCAGACCGCCCGTCACACCGACGCGCAATATAAAGGGAACAAAATTGGTAACGTTAATCTTGTCCCGTCAATTGAAACTGACAATAGAACTGAATGTGGGAAGTTAAGTGCGGGTTGAATTGAGTGCTTAGGCGTCATGTTTGTTCGTTATTTATGAGAAGATGGTAATAAGTGCTCGTGGTAATTAGGGTTGTGTTAGGAGTTTGTTAGAGAAACCATTAATTGTTATGCGTGTTAAAATATTTTATTTACATATTATATTACAAGTAGTAGTATACGATTTATGTTTTCACAGGTCTTTATTGGTAGTTTTAATTAGTTATCTTGAAGATTTTCTCCAAAAACAAATGACGTCTGTTATTGCATGTGGAAATGAAGCTATAATTTTGTTAATTACTTAGCAAAGCCGCGGTGCAAAGCTAGCCTGGAAAAGAAGATTAAGTTATCTGTCACACAAGCCACTAATGTGATTCTTTATCTGACGGTAAAGGTCCCATCAAAACGGGTTCAGCCAGTTCAGAGATTAGCCGGAAGAAACCCATAGACAAGCATTTTAAAAATTACGTTATCGATAAAAGTACTTTTAAATCTATTTTATTAAACATTTAAAAAAACTGTTAATTTTATATTAAAAACAAATTGTTGGGTACTAGTGTAGGGGATGAAAATAAGAACGCTTTGTCCGAACACCAGTTCCATAAAAAATGATGTATTTAAATTAATGAGTTTACAATTACAACACAAACGCTCTCAGCCGTGGTTATCGGTGAGTGACGATGGCCGCTGCGGTCGAGTTCGATCTCAGCTTCTCCCCGCCCCAGCGCCCCGCCTCTGTCAGGAGCGTTAACATACTCCCCGCCCTGGAAGCCTTCAGGTTCCAGAGTACCATGAGCAATTGGTGAAGTAGACAAGTCGACAGGCAGCGGGCAAATTTTTGCGAAGGAACGCTGCACTTCCCCAGTGGCTGTCCGGATCCTTGCGACACGCGAGACTCCATCCTTTCCAGTATATACTTGTTCTATTCGTCCAAGGCGCCACTTTAACGGAGGCGCGTTGTCTTCCTTTATGAGAACAAGTCTATCAGCAGTTACCTCGTCTTTGTTCACTTTCCATTTGGTTCGTGTCTGTAGCTCGCTGACATATTCTTTTGACCATCGCCGCCAGAAATGTTGACGCATTTGTTCGATCCGGTCGTAACGAGGTAGACGACTGGTGAGTGAGTCAGTGATGTCATCGCAAGCTGGTGCCGTGAGCGGACGACCAATCAAAAAATGACCTGGTGTCAACGCCTGTAGGTCGTTTGCATCTGCGGAAAGAGGAGTGAGCGGGCGGGAGTTAAGGACCGCCTCGACTTGTACCAATACCGTGTAAAACTCTTCAAATGTGAGATTAGAGTTCCCTACAACGCGTCTCAGATGATACTTGCAGGACCTCACGCCTGCCTCCCACAGACCACCAAAATGAGGAGAATACGGGAGGATAAATTTGAATGAAATGCCGTCTAACGCCATTTCATCAATTAATTTATCCGATTGTTTTAATAAAAATTCGCCTAAGTCATTAGCCGCCCCGACGTAATTTCTGCCATTATCCGAATATATTTCAGCTGGCTTACCTCTACGTGAGATAAATCTTTTGAGGCAAAGCAGATATCCATCAGTAGACAGAGTTGTTACGAGTTCAAGATGTATTGCTCGCGTAACAAAACAAATAAAAACACAAATGTATGCCTTAATTAAACGTGAACCTTTCCCTTGACGGTTTAAAATATATACCGGACCGCAGTAATCAGTGCCAGTGTATAAGAAAGGAAATCCAGGTGTCAATCGTTCAGACGGTAGGTTGCCCATTATTGGACTAAATGTCCTACCGTTTAGTCGAACGCAGCGAACACACTTGTGAACGACTGAACGAGCTAAGTTTCTGCCACTAAGTGGCCACCATTCTTCTCTAATATTTGCTAGTAACAATTGTGGACCAGCGTGACCCAAACATTTATGTTTATGTTGAAATAAAAGTATTGTAAATTTATGTTTACTACAAAGAAGAATGGGGTGCTTCTTATCGTATGTGAAAACGTTAGAATTATTTAATCTGCCTCCTACTCTAATCAATGAATCACTATCGCAAAACAAATTAAGTCCAACCATATTACGCGAAAATTTAATATTCGAAGTTTTATTTAATAATGAATAGTACTCGTGAGGAAAAGAATCGATCTGAGATAACCGTGCAAGCAAAATAGTAGCCTTACGAAGTTCATCCACAGACAATGCCCCCTGCTTGCGTTCATGTTTACACCTAGTGTTGTGAATAAAACGCAACATAAACGCAGCCGAACGTAACATTCGATTAAATGACGAAAATTTATCAAAAGGAAATATATTGCATAAAGAATTTAAAGCTACTAATTTCTGTGATTTGAGTTCTGGTAAATTATTTAATGATACATCCGAGTTGCATTCATAATAAGCGCCGTGAATGAACCTGGGACCGTTCCACCACAGGTCGTTATTAATGAGCTCCGTTACGCTCACTCCGCGCGTTAACAAATCAGCTGGGTTCTGTACGCCTTGAACGTGTGACCAAGTGCAACCAGAAGTCAAATCATTGATTTCAACCACTCTGTTTTGTACAAATGTCTTCAACAAAGTTGGATGTGTACGCAACCACCCCAAAACAATTGTGGAATCACACCATAATAATACTTTATCAAAAGTTAAATTGATTGAATCGTATATCTTTTTATAAAGACGCGCACCTATTAATGCGCCGCATAGCTCAAGCCGCGGTATGCTTACCGGCTTTAGAGGCGCGACCTTACTTTTCGCACATAATAATTTAACAACAACTTGGTTCGATTGTTTACAAACGCTACGAATATAGGCGCATGCGCCGTAAGCTTCTTGTGAAGAATCCGTAAATATGTGTAGTTGTAAATTTTGTGCGTATTGCGTAGTTACTTGACGCGGAATGCGTATATTATGTAAATGTTCTAAAGAACGTAAAATTTTACTAAATGTACATGCTAAATCAGTGGGAACCGAGTCATCCCAATCGATTTTACGGAGCCAAAGTTTTTGCATCAATATCTTTGCAATAATAATACTAGGTGCTAGTAGCCCCAGTGGGTCATAGACTTGTGAAATTATAGAAAGTATTTTTCGTTTTGTTATTTGAATAACATCAATGTTAGTATTTAAATTCGACTTGAAATGTAACTCGTCGCTGCTGTTGTACCAGCCTAGTCCGAGTGTTTTACATTGTATGTTTTTATCGAGTGATAATGACTTTGTAAAACTATCTGCCGAATCAATATCGAAATTAAATGTCCATTTTCGCAATGGAAAGCAACCTGATTTTAGAACATTACTAATCATTTGACACAACGACATTAATCTTTGTTTATTATTGTGTGAAAATATTAAATCATCACAATAAAATGAATTTAAAATTAATGAAGAAACTTCTTCATCACTACATTCAACAGCCAACTGTCGCAAACATCTCATGGCAAGGTAAGGCGCGGAAGATGTGCCGTACGTCACAGTGCATAATTGATATATACTAATCGGGTCTTGCTTATTCTCTCGCCATATAATCAGTTGTAAATTGCGCTGATCAGGCTGGACGAGAACCTGACGAAACATCTTCTCGACATCAGCGCAAGCCACGTAAGTAAATTGTCTAAAACGCAGTAGGATACCCAACAAATCATTCAGTAAGGGAGGACCAATGTACTGTATATCATTCAATGACTTGCCGGAAGATGTTCGCGCACCCGCGTCAAATACCACTCGGAGTTTTGTAGTGGTACTTTCTCGTTGTACGCAATGATGGGGTAAAAAGTAACACGGCGATATAAACGTATCAATACGTGTCATGTGTCCTAATACTAAATATTCCTTTAAAAAATCCGAATATACCTGCTTTAACTCGGGCGAACGGTCTAATTTTCTTTCTAAAGCAAAAAATCTATTTTTCGCTAATTCATATGAATCGCCTAATGATTCAGCTGATTCACGCAACGGGATTCGAACCGCGAACCTACCGTGCTTGTCACGGGTGGTTGTGGAAGTAAATATTTCCTCGCACAACCTTTCGTCCGTTGTAAGAATATTATTTGTCGTCTTGGCGATATCAACTTCTTCTAACTCCCAAAAACGTTTAATTTGGTCATCAAGTAAATTAGAGATTGCACTACATATTATATTATTTGAGTGTTTATTTTTAGAATGACGAATTGGGGACAACGAACCCGAAATAATCCATCCTAAATGCGTATTTTGCAAGTAAGGCCCACTCGGTAAACGTATTAAACCTTCCTGCAATAAACTCCAGAATACGTCAGCTCCAATCAGCATATCGATGTCTGCTGGTATGTGATAATCTGGGTCCGCGAGTGTAACGTTGTGCGGGATTTGTAGTAAATGAACATCAACGTAAGTATTCGGTAAACGAGAGGTAATTTGAGGTAAAACGGAACAGTGTAAATGTGTACTAAAATTACTAATTCTCGAACGTATAAACAAGTCACAGGATTGTTCTGAACGCAGAACACTATTATTACCTATGCCCGTTATGGAGAGAGTGGACTGTATGGGTGATAAACGTAACCTTTTGCAAAGCGAATCTGTAACGAAACATCTCTGGCTACCACTATCGAGAAGGGCGCGCGCAATGATGTGTGTGTTGTTATGATAAACTTCAACGAGCGCAGTTGAAAGCAAAACCTTTTCTAATGTAATAGACTGCACGGCTTGCTTAGAGTGATTTGAATGTGTTAACAATGAAGACGCGTTCGTACGCACACTTACCCTCGCATCGTCGCCGGTTGAGTCAGTGTGCGTAAGCGCAGGATTTAAACGAAGTGAACAACTTGTATTATCTAAATGAATGAGACTATTATGTTTTTGTGAACATTGCTTACAGGAACTATACTTACATTCTTCAAGTGTATGTCCCGTACGTAAACAATTGATACATATTATATCTGCCTTTTTAGACACAAAATTGTATCGATCTTGTACAGATAGATTCAAAAATTTAATGCATGCATACAGTGCGTGATTAGCATTACACATAATACACTTAAGAGCGCGCGACGACGGTTGCCCTGTATGTGTACCCACACGAGACGTGTTTTTATTAGTAATAAAAGAACGTAATTGTTGGGAAGATTGTGATGCGCTAATTGTAGATTTTTTTAATATTTCAGCAATATTCTTGTGACCTTGGGCTTGCACCATATCCAAAACATCTGAACGATCCTTTAAAAACTGTAATAAGTCGTTTAAGGTAACTTTGGAATCTTTACAAATTGAACTTTTTTTATCCTCCCATTCTTTACATGTATTTGTATCTAATTTAGTGGCTATCAAATAAATAACTAGTGTGTCCCAGTGTTCTGTTGGCTCACCCATTATTTTTAATGATCTCAAGTTTTTTAATACGGAATCAATAAGTTTTCTAATTTGAAAAGGTGATTCTTTCGTTATAGTTTGAAAAGAAAAAAGCTTTAATATGATTGTTAATTATTAACCTATTATTATCGTATCTATTGGTCAACAAGTCCCATGCCACTTGATAATTATCTGAACTAAATTCTAACGATTTTATAACAAGCAAAGCACTCCCCTTCAATGAAGAACGTAAATAATGAAATTTTTGAATTGGATTTATTTCTGTTGCATTATGAATTAGAGAAATAAATGTATCACGGAACTCCAGCCAGTTTTCAAATGAACCGTCAAAAGAGGGTAACGCAATTGTAGGCAATTTAATAATGTTATTTGTATTAAGGGAACATTTATTAGATTTAATTTCGCGTTGGTTAGAAATACATTTAGCTACCGACATTATTGTATAGTATTGAGTTTCAATGGATTCTCTAATCTCTAACTGCGGTAACAACTCTGTCTCGTCAGTAATACCCTCGATGGTAGATTGAATATCTAAGAACTCCTTAAAAACCTGTTCACTATTTGTTATACGCAGCTGCAACTCGACAATTTTTTCATCGAGTAATGAGGTTTTTTCTAAAGAATTAATGTATTTCACAAAAAGAGTGATCCTACCACGTAAACTGCCTCTTTTCTTTATTAAATCACGTACATCTAGATCTAAACCCATTTTAGTGGTCGTGTAGAAAACAGAAATAAGTAGGTACTTACAAGTATCACCGAGAAGAATGAAGAAGTCTCGAGTACTCACGGTCACTGTAATGTAAAAACACGGTATTAATACACCTCGAAACTTATCCAAAATCCACTCGCTATACCTCTTTATCCCAGGAGTCCTCGTAACTATTTCTTCTTGAGATTTCGCCGTTGCAATTCAAATGTAGTTTGTAACGATACTTGCTAATCCGGGAAATGTCCTTATGATCCGGCTCGAAGGACCAATGTTGGGTACTAGTGTAGGGGATGAAAATAAGAACGCTTTGTCCGAACACCAGTTCCATAAAAAATGATGTATTTAAATTAATGAGTTTACAATTACAACACAAACGCTCTCAGCCGTGGTTATCGGTGAGTGACGATGGCCGCTGCGGTCGAGTTCGATCTCAGCTTCTCCCCGCCCCAGCGCCCCGCCTCAGTCAGGAGCGTTAACACAAATAAATCAATTTTATTTATTAGTATAGATAATACCCAGAGAAGATAGTACAGACAGTACTAAGAGAGTAAATCGATTATTTCTGGTGGACCTGTTGGTGGAAATGTTGCTCGTTTTTTCTCGGACAGTCACCAAAATGATAACTGCTGTTGATTAGTACTAAGCGGTTCGGATCTTCTTGTGGAAAACTGGAACTCACTGTCAGTTCATGTTGTTCCTTCCTACTACGATTCCGGGTCCGTTAAGAAGGTGTGAAAAAGCATCTCTCTAGGCCGCCATAGTGTGGGTTGCCATATTGTCTGTAATCGCTGTGTGTATGGCGACCCTCACTTTTGTATTCTATTTATGCTTTCCATCAGGCATAGTAGAATCACCTTGGCGGACGTTAAACAAAAAACACCGTGTGGGTCATCGTGCTGCACTGTCCGTTGTGGCAGTGAGAACGGTTGCCGCCACTTCTGGATCCTGTTCATGCTTTCCATCAGGCAGGGCAGAGTCAATTTGGCAGCTAATATATATATAAAAAAACAGCAGGTTTTTTGTAGAATGGTGTAGAATGATACAAGCAGCCATCTAACCACTTCTGACTGCGTTTGATTCTCACAGTGTGTTCTGGGTTTGATTCGCACATGGGACAACACTTTGTGTAATCCACAAACTATTATAAAAAAAATGTATTATAATTAGAAACTTAAAAAAAACATACTGGCATTCTAAACCTCTACTGGCATAAAGAATTTAGATTTTGTAGTGAATTTAGATATCATCGTTATAGGAGCTTGACGTATATTCAGTTGAATACTCTGAATGGAACCAATTGAAAACGATTTTGAATAAAGCTCTGAAGAAAAGTCTTCCTAAATTGATGACAGAAATGTCTTTCAACAGCGAATCACCTAATTAATTATTTAACTTTTTGATTTTATCATATTGTAATATTTAATTTTATAATACTGTAATATAATAATGTCAAATGACTGCCTCGGTGGCGCAATGGTAACGTATCCGACTGCTGTGCTTGAGGTCTCCAGTTCGATTCCCGGGTCGGTCCAAATGTTTGTGTTATCCGCAAATATTTGTTTCGGATTTTGGGTGTTTTCTATGTGTGTAATAATATAAAGGTATTTACAAAAGAAATATGTTTATGTATTTATATCAGTTGTCTAGTACCCATAATACAAGCTCTGCTTAGTTTGGGACTAGATGGCGTTGTGTGGAAGATGTCCGAAACATTTATGTATTTATCCATTATGTTATTTATTTATTACAGTTTGACGACTAGGATACTCAACCTATTGATGTAAAAAAGTATACAACGTACATATCATCTTCTAAAAATCTTTGTGAGTAAAACCGCTGTTAAAAATAAACAAACACTTTAGACGCGTCAATCCCTACTAATTTATAAATGCGAAAGTAACTCTGTCTGTCTGTCTGTTACGTTTTCACGCCTAAACTGCTAAACTGATTTTAAAGAAATTTGGTGTACAGTCTAGAGTCTGAGGAAGGACATAGGTTACTTTTTACAGCGATAACCTAAATATAGGCGGACGGAGCCGCGGGCGAAAGCTAGTCAAGAATATAAAGTCAGTGTAATATCAAATTCAGAATAAAATAAAAATTGTTACATTAGTACCTCAATTTAAACTGAAACTCCGAAAGTTCAATATTTTTTAACCGACTTCAAAAAAAGGGGTAGGTTCCTAATTCGTCGGCCTCTTTTTTTTTTATGTATGTACAGCGATAATTTCGTCGTTTATGAACCGATTTCAGTTGCATGGGAATGGGCGTAGCTTACAGGTGGTCCCATCGTCACCATATCGGGATCTGATGATGGGATCCCAAGGAAATCTAGGGAACTCCTCAAATATTCTATACTCGGAATAGTTTTTCTATGAAGTCGTTTTTTTTTGTTAAAATTATTGACTTTTGTATTTTTGTTCAAACTATATTTTGATTATGTTAATAATTACATTCGGTTTCGGTTTAAATGTAGCATGTACATTTATCACATGTCAAGAGGTTCGTCGTATGTATTTAAAATTAGCTCAATTTGCTCCTGGCCGCATTGATAAATGTTAGTTGTACGTCTTACTCCTCTCGTGATATAACCAGGCACCTGCCTGATTATATCACTTGTTTCATTTAGCATCCAAGCTGAGAATAAAACAGGTATTTACCTGGATTTTAGATTATGCAGGAACTGTTAGTTTTGTAACGCTTGAACTATGTTTATGGCTTAGAACTATGGAACTTTGTTGGCCAAAACAGATTAAAATGCTAAATAGTAACATTCAGAATATCAAGATACAGTAGTAGAGGTATGTTTAATTCAGCTCGAGCAGGACAGCTCGACCTGTACTGTACTATCCTCTCACAGAAAACCAGCCTAAACTAACAGCGTGCGATCGTTTTTCATTGGTAAGTGTGAGACCGGAGACTAGGATGCTCAAACATCTTAATAGGCTACTATAGTATGGGTCATCATGCGTATGGTGACCTTTGCTCTTAGATTCTTCTCATGCTTTCCATCAGGTAGAGTAGCGTCACTTTGACAGGCTCATTTTACATAGAAAGAAGAAAGAAAAGTTACATAGAAATAGAATTTTTAATTTTGTAGTCAAATTTCATGATTACTGTTAAAAAATATCTTATTACTTGTTTTAATGTCTTTAAAAAGTGCAATCTTGACAACCAGGTACGAGATTTGTTCACATTAAACCAAATGTCTTGAGAAATTTGTTAATTGTAAGTAATTAAACCTTACAAATTCCCATCTCGTGCGCCCCATAATTTTGTCTAAGTAAAGGTATTTAAATAAAACATCAGGTAAGTCGGCTGTAGGGAGCATATGGCTGACAGTCATACATTATCGCACGTCCGAGATTACGTGCGCAGCGTAAGCCCTGTCTTACCTCTAGCAACGGTGCGAAGGAAAAATGATGCGTTAAGCGAGATACATGTGTTTATGAATAATTTAACACTCGTCTTTTGCAGCGTCTAAATGAGACTGTTATCCAACAAGATGGCGGCCGATTTGATTTTTTACTCATACAATATTGGGTAGACGAGAAAATTTAAATATCAATGTTAAAGTTCTATATAATGTTCTGAAGTTTGATGAAGTTTTAATGTTAATATGTTATAAAAATAAAAATATTAAAATCCTTATTGTTATAAATAACCTGGTTTAAGGTAATGTGTTATAATTTGAACATAGATTTTACCCATATTTTATTTACCTTCATTAAAAATATGGAACTTCAAAGGTTAAAACAACATATTTTTAGCCATTCTTAGTTTAGCTTGGAGCAGAGATGGCACTCATCAGTTTTTAATATTTCATTCTCATTGTTTCAGCCTAAAGACATCGACTGCTTTACATAGTTTTCCTTCAAGACTTTCTTCAACATCCAGTCCTGTTTTTCCTGCATTCAGCTGTTTTCTAAGAGCCTCACTAGGTCATTGGACTACCTAGTCAAGGGCCAACCAGTCTGATAGTTAACTACACAAAAGGTAGTAAAGCCACGCTGATTTCAGCACGAATGGGCCGGTTCGACTCGAGCAGTACTACCCTCACACAAATTGCTGTCGTATTTCATTGGTAAGTGTGAGTGTAGGGTTTACCACGCTGCATTGTCTACCCTCGCGATGCGGCTAGTGACCCCTATCTACTCCTGGATTCTATTCATGCTTTACCAGGCAGAGTTAGGTAATTTTAGTTGGCTTGAATATAAATTGGAAAATGTTGATTTAGTGAAGTTACATATGAGACCGTAGATGAAATAGTTGGGATAAGATCACGTAAACATTTGATCAATACTAATTACTTAGTAGCATCGGTACGACAGATAGCGAAAACATAGGAAAGTTTCGTGTCTTATTCCATTAGCGTCATTAAACTGCTCGTTATGTATCCTTTTATCTATAATATTCCCGTTAGTCACGTGAAGAAAGTTTCTAGCAAAAGCTGGTAATAAATATATGTTAAGATAAGCCTAACAAAGTCATGCACTGCTACAACACGTAAAGAGGTTGACCAGATTAGATGATTATTGTTTTAATTCTATTCATTTCAACTGTGATTGTGCGATGCAAGATGAAAAGTTACTGTGTAAGTTAGTGAGTACCAGTACCTAGATGGGTGACCATTTGGGGTATGAAATGTTATGTATGTATCCGTGTTACCAGTTTTTAGCAAAGTTTTTGAAAAGGTAATGCTTAATCAAATGCTCGATCATTTTAACACCAACAGAATCATGCATGATCAACAGTATGGTTTCACCAAGGGACGTTGTACAACTGACGCCGGTGTAACCTTATTAAAGCATATATTTACTGCGTGGGAAGAGTCCCAAGACGCCATAGGAATTTTTTGTGACCTCTCCAAAGCATTTGATTGCGTAAATCACGACACATTACTTTTGAAACTTGAGCATTACGGACTAGGAAAACTTGCACTGAATTTGGTTAAATCTTATTTGAGTGATAGACAACAATATGTGCAAATAAATGGTGTTAATTCACAGGGTTTAAAAGTAAAAATGGGGGTTCCTCAAGGCTCAATATTGGGTCCTTTCCTATTTCTAGTATATATAAATGATCTACCATATTTATTAAAAAATCAACCTCAAAATATGGTTTTATTTGCTGATGACACTTCCTTAATTTTTAAGATAAATGGACGGGCCCAAAATCTAGATGACGTGAATAATGCCCTAGTTCAAGTCCAGAATTGGTTCACAGCAAACAATTTGGTATTAAATGAAAAAAAAAACCAAATGCATAAGATTTGCTTTACCGAATGTTAAGAGTAGTGATTGTGATATAATATTGAATAAAGAGAAACTTGAATTCGTAGATAAAACTGTTTTCTTGGGGATTACGCTTGATGCAGGGCTACAATGGGGTTCTCATTTAACATCTCTTGCGGGCGGCTAAGTTCAGCAGCATATGCTATTAGAAAAATCCGTCAATTTACTGATGCAGATACCGCTAGACTGGTCTATTTCAGTTACTTTCATAGTATAATGTCTTACGGCATCTTGTTATGGGGACGGGCTGCAGATATTGAGTCTATATTTATTCTGCAAAAAAGAGCCATCAGAGCCATATATAATCTTCGTAGGCGCGATTCTCTAAGGGAACTGTTTAAGAATATTGGCATCATGACGGTACATAGTCAATACATCTACGAAAACATAATGTACGTCAGGAAAAATCTTCATCTTTTTGGCAAAAGAGGTGACAAACATAATTACAGTACTAGAAATAGGGACCAACTAGTTCAGCCAGGCTTTAGACTCGCTAAAGTAGACTCTTCTTTTATGGCGTACTGTTTGAGATGCTATAATAAAATTCCACAAAGTATTCTTGAACTGAATGAGACAAAATTTAAAACATGCATTAAATGCACACTATGTAAGCAAGCATATTACAAGTTGAGCGATTATATCGCTGATAAAAATGCTTGGCTCAATGCTGGTCCTGCTTCACAAGGACAGGGGCGCATAAATTGATAGCATTGAATGGTATTGTTGGAGCTGCTGAAGATTGTACAACTTTCTTTGCATTGTATAGATTCAATCTCTTTAGTATTATATAATCGCATAGCCCATATTGTGTGAGTACTATGTACTAGGAAGCTATTCAAGCTATCAGTCACTGAAAACCTACGTCTTTTCTTGACTTGAATCTGCCCTGGCGGTTGAGAGTATGTCATGCTCACTCAAATGTCACGCTGATGGTGGCGCGTGTGTCGGATCATTTAATTCCTTTCAAAATGGTTGAGTTGAATGGTGCGGATCCATGCGTCATGTTCGTGAACGGGCGCTGTCAGTTGTGACTGGTCATCTCTTAGTTGCCACGGCATAATTGAATTAATTATTTTAATTTTCAATTGTATTTTTGTTGTACTATGGACACTTTTAACGTGCACGTCTTGCTACATCGTTCTCACATAATGTACCATCTCAACATGAATGATGTAACCAAAATTTTGTAAAAAACATTTTGATTTAAAAGAGTGTCCATGGAGTTTCTTGCCCGTTCTTCTCCATAGAGATCTACGCTAGGGAATGGGCAACTACAGTACTTTCACAGTTTTTATGTCTTGTGACTGGGACTGTAGCTACATTTTTGTTTCGACAATCAAAAGTGCCTGTAACTGGCCTACTTGAAATAAATGCTTTGATTTTGATTTTGATTTTATGAGCTACAGTTGAGTTGAGTAACACTTTAGGACATACTTTGGTAGTGATTGTTGCCTTAGATCATTGTCTAAAGTATCTGACATTATGTAAATGCATTGTATTACGAATTAATATGTATAGCGACATCCAACGGCAAGATTAAGTAGCCACATCGTATCTTGCGAGTCCCCAACCCGCACTCGGCCAGGGTGGGGACGCATACGTCCTCACGCTGGCCAAGAACGGGTTGGCCTTAACCTTCTAGCGATTGATGAATCATGACAGTTATATGGGAATAATTTAATTCCAATTCTAACTATACCAGTTTATTATTTTATTAAAATGTGTCAACCGTTAAACTAAAACTAATTTGGATATTTCTAGTTATGAAGAAAAAGTATTTTACTCAACTATATGCAGACTTTAAACAATTGTATAAAACAGTTTGAAGACTATTAGCTAAAAGACTCCGTCCGTAATAATGCACCATTTGCATTCAAATTGACTGCAAAATGCTAATGTTATTGCAGGTTAGAACTGCAGACTTTACATGGATAAAAACGGTTATTCCACCGTGAAGAAACATAATTCTTGAACCGGATAATGATATTCAGGATGAAACTAATGTTGTACCCGGCAAGAGCCAGTTTGCATCACAGATTTGCGACCTTGAACTTTCTTTGATCCATCCGATGATCCGACCTTGATTCGCCTTCAGAAACCATTTACTTTCTCTTGCCTACTTATTTTATATAGGTTTTGTACCACAAGAAATGGTCACCATCCTCATTACGAATGTGGCCAATGCAGGGTGATGGCAGATGCTTTGGCGGTTGAGTGAGAAAATTTCCCACGTCCAGCATAAAGGTTTTTGGATCATCTTTATAAGTATAGCGGAGAGCTTAGCCTCCCTTGATTCAATAGGGATTTTACAATAGACAATAGACTTAAAAGGAATATGTTCTTTTTAAGCCTTTGTCGTTATGTTTGTGTAAGGAAATAAGTGTTTCATGTCTAGAAGAAGAGCGTATTTCTGATATCTTAAGACATATCAAACAGTTTCTCTATAATTATAGAAAGGTGCGGATATCAGCTAGTAGTTAATATAGATTAACTACTAGCTGATATCCACGGCTCCGCTCGCGTCCTAGGATTATAAGAAATAGATGTTGGCCGATTTGCAGACCTACCCGATGTGCAATCAAAATTTCATACAAATCGGTCCAGCCGTTTCGGAGGAGTATGGGAACGAACATTGTGACACGAGAATTTTATATATTAGATGAGATAGTGTTATAGAGTTAGTTTAGAAAGTAAGTTATAGTGTTCAATTTCGTATTTGAGAACATTGGTTTTGAATAATTTCACTTAATTTCAACTTAAGTGTTTTACAGCCTTTGTGGTTTGTCTAGATGTTGGTCTAGACTTTGTATGCTTTTAGTTCTTAATGAAAATAAACATCATTTATAAACCCATGTAGCAAAATTCAACATTAAATTTAATAGCTGTAATAATAACTGAAACTTGAGTAGAATAACTGAAATTTGCTGACTTCGTTGTAAACTTTAATGTATTACTAGTTTATATGAGAGGTTTTTCTTGCGTTAATTTCAATGTTGTTAACTCTGTTTTTTCTTTTCATTTTTGTTTTATCACTCATCTGTGTACTATCCTAAAGCAGACAGAGATAAAACCTTTGGCATGAAGTCTTCTAGAATTTTATTCGTGGGCAAATTATCGAATTAACACTCGCCGACTACTACTGGTAGGCAACGTTGGAATATTCGAGTATTTGATAAGTGACCGCCAGACATCGCTTTGTACTTGATGCTTGTTGCCTTTGTTACAAATTTATTTATTTATCCAAATAAATAAAATTGGTGTGTCTGTTTGTAATATTAAAAAAACCGCTTTTCACTAAATGCATATGTATGTATACACGATACATATGCCAAAAATATTTATTGTTACAATTTTTGTCTGTCTGTCTGTTTGTTCCGGGTAATCTCTGCAACGGCTGGATTTTCACTGGCAGATAGCTGATGATATAAGGAGTAACTAAGGCTACTTTTTTAGACTATCTTCGCCCCGCGGCGTTGCCCGCGGTTACAACAAAAAACGCGGGTAACACCACGGAGCTCAGCTAGTACCATATAAAAATTTCTTCGGTAACCAATGAACATAAGAATTTTCGAAGATACGGAGTGAGACATTTTTAGCACTTTATTTCGTCATGGCATTAAAAGAATTGGTTTGCACGATTCTCGGTAATCCTTTTACATTTTAATTTTGTTACATCTTTCATCATGATATTTTGAATCTACATTATCAGGTTATTATTTTAGAAGACACCAAAAGTTTGTTTCGATCTTTTTATACTCCAAAAAAAGTAGGATCTCCCAAGAATATAGTTACAGAAATATACATACAGTTTGTTACAATTTAACATGATTTAGACATATTTTTTATATTTAGCCCACCAAAGTGACTCTACCCTGCCTGATGAAAAGCACGAGCAAAATCTAAGAGTAGGGGCCACCACACTTTCTGCGAATGCAGACTATAATGCATGGCGGCCCACACTATGGCGGCCTAGTGAGTTGCTTTTTCACGCCCCGATTAAAGTGAGCTGGTAGTGAGTTCCAATCTTTGACTGCTCGGCATAGGAAAGAAGTCGGTCATAGTTTTATAAAAGTAAATTATAACATGAAATTGCATATCTTCATAGTCCGTGCATGACCGTGTGCTAATTAATATATACATTATACATGTTGCTAATGGGGAAACACCCAGAACGTTTTAACAAACGAAGTTAATCTCTCAAAGGCTCGCATATTCTTCGCAACAGAAATAACAATATAACATGCGTGCAGTTCATTTTGTCCAAATGAGTTTCGTCAGGCCCCTTCTCAAATACAACCTAACAAGCCTTTTATTTACCCCACTGCATCAAAAAGAGGGTAATGTTTTTGAAATATGAGGTGTCGTGTAAAAATAATACTTGGTTACTGAAGAGCAAAGAAAAATCTAGCAAAATTACTTTTGTAACCGTAGCAACAAAAAGTATGTTTCAAAGGTCTACGGCGACTACGGCGTAGATGCATCGTAGAACAGTGATGTAGACGCTTATCGTAACACTCACACTCAAAATATGAATTTACTAGCTGCGCCCCGCGGTGTTATCTGCATATCATTATGGTTGCTATGTAACCTGTGAAGTTTTGGCAGGAGATAAACAGTGATACATTTTGACATCTACGATTTAATGTATTATTCTGATATATAAGCTTTATTACTGTAAAGTTTCATTCAAATTCGTTAAGTAGTTTTTGCGTGAAAGAGCAACAAACATACATACACACATACTCACAAAATTTCACGTTTATAATATAAGTAGGACTCACAATAACGGAAGCTGGAATAACAGAGTCATACAAAGAGAAATACATAATCATAATCTTAATATTTGGACTTTACGGAAATTAATGTGATCCTATAATATTTAAAATGTTATTATATTATTGCATGCCTTCAGCACAATAAGGGATTATATCATTTGCACACCAACATTTGCATTTGCAAAATTTACGACGTATATACTCGTTAAAAAAAATAAAAATAAAAACCGTGCTCCTATACAACAAGCCTTTCATTATATTTTTTTATTATAAATAGATGGAGAATTATACATTATCCGTAAGCACAATCGGTTTTTATCATCGGTTGATGCTAGCCGGAACGACTTAACGGGTGCCTATCGTCATTTACCCTACGACCCATCCGTAACTCGTTTAATACGATGTATATGATTTTAGTAAATATGTGGGATAGTCTTAAATTCTAACACAGTGGATGTCAAAGTCACAAAATGTTATGGTCGGACAGTAACTATCTCGTTTATTGTCAAGTGGTTTAATTTTATTTTCAAGTAGCTTAGACCCGCGGTGTTATTGTTTTAAATCGCGAGTAACGCCACGGAGCAAAGCTAGTTTAAAATAAATTAGACTAAGTTACTCCTTGTACCATCAGCTTTTTACAAGTGGAGGTCCAGAGATTACCCGGAACAAAAAGACAGACAGACAAATATTTTATAAATATATACTTTCATATAGATTTAGTAAAAACCTGATTACTTTATATTACATATAGACACTCCAATTTTATTTATTTGTATAGATGTAGCGATTGTTCTATGCCATACTGACACCCATCAACACGTTTTTCAAAACGGAAAATAGAAAAACTTGGCAGTACTGAAGAACGTTGAAGAACAGAGACTGTTACTCTAGTAGTAGGCTAGTCTGAATCTCTTTTAATTGGCGGATTGGAAAATCACAAATTACTGTCACCCTTGTCACTGAACTAACGACTCGTACCTGGTAACGTCCCTTATCCCAACGATTTATTTGCCTATCAATAATTGCCGCGACACTACACACAGTACGCTTCATTAAATCAGCGGTCATTCCTTCTAAAGTCGAAGTGTCGAACCTTTGATAAGACAAGGTTAAGGATACTTGGATGGTTATATATCGTTTATGCTTTTCATCAAACAGTTTCTTTGCCAGGTAGAGCACTTCAGAACATACCAACAGTTCTGAAGTAAGCCTCTTCTTTGACATGAGCGTCAGCTAGAGCTCTTGCACCTAAGGGACACAAACAAGACAAGAGTCTAAAACCCCTCAGTATCTGCTCCCTCTAATGAGGGTTTGCTGGTAGTGGAGACCTCTAAGAAGCCCCCAAAACAGGGTAAAAGGGCAGCCCCAGTAAAAGGCAAAAGTAACCACTACCCAGTGCCACTATACGGTGACAAATACAGCCATCTAAAATCGCAGCTGTAGTGGTCACCGCGTCACGGGAGGCGGGAAACGTCAGACTTATAAATGCGACACTTTTCAAAAGAGCCCGGGCGAGTCTTGCCTTAACCAGGAACTGAAGACGTAAAGTTGGCGGACACATTTGCTGAGAAGCTGCGAGGCATATTTGTACAGATAGTATCTAGATCGCCAGTCCTACTAAGTGTGCGGAACTGCACATCTCAGGCTTGGACAAATCAGTCACGGTCTAAAATGTTCGCATTGTGTTTCAAGAGAAAACGGAGTGCAACGCGGTAAACACCAGGGACGGTAATATCTAGGTCTAGGAGGGCTTGGCGCTGAACGGGTTAGCTGTCCCGTGGCCGTTGCCAAAATTTCAAGTTTTCAGTTTTTGTAGTCTTATTTTAACGTAAGATAATGTCTTACGTTATTTACTGAACGTTCACCGGTCAAGGTCACCGAAGGTCAAATATTTCGTAATTTCTTTATTTGCGTAGAATAGCATTCATAATTTATTACGTTTGTAAGTTGTAATTTTCCATGTGCGGCACAAATCACTCATTGTCAAGTGATTCATTTGTTTGTTTGCTTACTATAACAAACAAATCTAGTTGATAACAATTCCTTGTAAATCTGTAATCATTATAATCATGTATTGTGAAAAGCCTCTAAGATTAGTTTTTATATCCTGAATTTCACCGCAAACTTACTACAGTAAAATTAAGTGATTTATTCATAGTACTATTTAAAAAATGTTAAACGTTCTACGTATAAATCACAAATAAATAATTGACTATAGTTAATTTCTTATTCTGTCTTGTTCGTTTTCAAGTACCTACATAATTAATATTAATGTCTAAAAATATACACGAAGGAGATAACAGATGAAAAATGAAAAATCTCAATGTAAATTTGCTTCGGACTAAAGGTAAATAACCTTCGCCGAAATAAAGAAATAAAGACAATATTTGTTCAAAGAAAAGCTAAGATTTGTTCTCTTGAGATTGAATTTTGTGGTTTATACAATCATTAATGATAGTCTTACACATACAGAAACTTCATAATGATAATTTGAAAGCATGTCTCTAGGAAATTTAAACCTCAATAATTCAAATAACATGGAAATGCGTTTATTCTGTTACATGGAATTTCAATCCTTTCTCCTAACACTATCAATTTGTAGAATCAAATTACAAAGTTCACGCCACGTCAATAAAACGAACTACGTGAAGGAAGGCTAGGTCGTAATGATTGACAAAGGTTTTTCTTTTGTCTCCGTTTTTGAATCAAAAGATAAACTTTAGAATAAAAAATACCATAAAGAATTGTATTTAGCTACTAAATTTGTTTGTGAGCAATTTTTATTACGTTCTAAAGTAGAGAAAGGGTTGACCCTATTTCCGATTCGATGTTGGTTAGGTATCGATTTATATCGGGGCTAGACTTTATTCTTTATCGAATTGCCTATTTACGAGTAGGTGTGGGCTTTTGTTATACTGGAGTTTAATAACTTTCTTTGTTGTAATCGAATTGAGACGTGTAATTAGTTGAAGTTGTCTAGAACTCTATTCAGAACAGAGAAATAGAATATATCGGAAACTTCTGTTTTACTTGTTTATAACAATGTAATATATACTTGATATTAAATAACATTTTGTTTTAGGGAATTAGATACCTGCATCTCTATGACAAATAAAAAGTGGCCAAGTGCGAGTCGGATTCGCCCATGAAGGGTTTCGTAGCAGCAAGTAACATCATATAAAAGTTCTTCTAGTTCGTTGTAACTTTGATCAATGTTTTAATAATAGTGTATTGATTGATATTTCATTCATGAAAGGTAAATTACGGTTTACGATTTATGACGTATTAAAAAAAAACTACTTACTAGATCTCGTTCAATTTTCGGTGGGAGTTTTCATGCTAATGTACAACATATATATTTTTTGTTTTATCATTTAAGGGAGGGGGACACACATATTTTACCACTTTGGAAGTGCCTTTCGCGCAAACTATTCAGTTTAGAAAAAAATGAAATTAGAAACCTCAATATCATTTTTTTAAGACCTAACCCCACACGTACGGGTACGATGAATAATTTTTTTGCGTTTTAATTCTAAGTATGGGGAGCCCCTAAAATGTATTGTTTATTTTTCTATTTTTGTGTGAAAGTCTGAATGCGGTTCACATAATACATCTACTTAGCAAGTTTCAACAGCATAGTTCTTATAGTTTTGAAAAAAAAACTGGCTGTGACATACGGACGGACAGACAGACAGACAGACTTGACGAATCTATAAGGGTTCCGTTTTTTGCCATTTGGCTACGGAACCCTAAAAATATCAAGCAATTTTTGGCTGTTATCTAACAATCAACTAAAATTCTAGATTGAAATAAAATTGAAACATATGTTTGCTTTGTCTGTATTTTTTAATTTTCAATTTATTGGAGAATATTATTTTAATATATTTGTAAAAGACTAGTTGTAATTCGGTCTTTGTTATTTGTTGCACATATACGCCTATTGGACTGTTTTTAATATGGAAGTTTAACTCAAAGCATTACCATTATTTCACTGCATTGTATGAAACTGTATCTATTGTAATATTTTTAATTTTAAAGTAACTCTGTCCGTTTCATGGCTAAACCGCTGTACCCATTTAATTCTCAAAGAAGGTCATACCGCGATAACTATACACGCGAATGGAACTACGAACAGAAGGTAGTTACACATATTATATAACTATTATACCTACAGACTCGCCAGATATATAATTTAAATCTTATTTCCTTTTAACTGCACACTTTAACCGTTCACAAATCACACTCAACTGCTACTAAGTTTCATTTTTATGGTTGCCAATAAGAAATATGCATTTAAAATATGGCGTCCTGTGTCGTGTGCCATCCCACTGGCGGTTGTAAAATCGACTGTAAAATACAAAATGTAGAATACCATCTGCTATCCTGAAACCACGACAATGAGAAAAATTGATTTCAGTTTGAATTTTAGGACACCTTCGAATACTAGTAGTGTTTAGAGGATGAAAATGTTTTGCAGTTTGGACGGCGTCACTATAAATTAACTGTACGGCTTAGTGGTTAAAGCGGTTACCACGCCGCATTCTACTGAGCCAAATGTCGTCAGTTCAAGTGGTCCCACGTAGGACAACACTTTCTGTAATTCACAAATTCTTGTTCTGAGTCTGGGCACTGTTTGTGTCGGTCCGAAATTTGTTAATCAAAAATTATAGGTATGACGGCGCGTGATTATGTACCATAAATTACATTACTGTTAATAATGATTTATTGTAATCATAGCTCAATGTATTAGTTTTGCTTGTTTTAGTCGATTCTGTAATCGATATTGAATGCTGTTGAATGTATTTAAATAAGAGCGGATTATTTCCGAATGGGGTAGTCTCATGTCGCACCACTAGTAATGGCGCTCGGTCATTCTACTGACGGCTACCGCCCGGTGCACATCTGCTATAGTAGCTAGTGTATAATAGTAGCTTATAACTGTAGGCAATTGGTCAAATTGGCACAACTAACCGACTATTTGTTTCTAAACTAAGTTTTGTATCTAAAAATAGTGACATATAGCGGCGAGACGATAACAAGGTGTTAGAGCCCTGTCACTATTCTCGCCTACTCACTGTCTCAATTATTATTGGACTATGTATTTTTTACGACATAGGTAAACGAAAAGAAGGGTAATCTGATACTATGTATCTATGGCTATCTGGAAGAAATGCCTATGGCATTAAGTCCGCCTTATGCAATGTATCTGCAGGAAGCGTAAATAAATTTAAAAGACAAATGTAAATTAGAGTAGCAAAGGACTCGTTGCTGTGGCGAATTCGGACGAGGAAAATTGAGAAAGTGCAAGATTTTAAAGCAACCGGGAAGAACGCTAGGATGATGATAATGATGATACCTAC
Source organism: Phragmatobia fuliginosa (assembly GCA_932526445.1). Taxonomy (NCBI): domain Eukaryota; kingdom Metazoa; phylum Arthropoda; class Insecta; order Lepidoptera; family Erebidae; genus Phragmatobia; species Phragmatobia fuliginosa. Next base: position 1,396,578 of record OW052066.1, on the reverse strand, counting down.
TTCTATGGTGTAGGTAAAACTTAATATGATCAAGCGGAAGAGTAATTTATCGCTAGGTAGTAGAGTCACGCTGATTTCAGCACTGATGAGCCACCTCGACCCTCACACAGAAGACTATCCTAATAATGACAGCATCCTTGCTGTCTTATTTCGTTGGTGAGGGTAAGACCGGAGGCCCAATCATTCTGCATCATTCTCCCAGCCTCCTAAGGCCGGGAGAATAATGCAGAATTATCTAACCAGGCCGCCATGGTATGGGTCACCATGCTACATTGTCTACCCTCACATTGAGCATGGTGGCCCCTACTTCTGGATTCTACTGATACTTTCCATCAGGCAGAGTAGAGTCACTTTGGTAGGCTAAAATATATATAAAAATATATATTTGCTTACTCAATTGTGTGGTTGAACGCACTAATATCAGAAAGTACCTTTCAAATTTGAAAGATTATTTATAGCTTAAATGTCGAGGAAGGTCATAGGATAAATATCATTACAACACAATCAAAATGAACGGAGCTTCAATAAAAATGTTGCAAAAACAGGAAAATGTTATTACCTTTGCGAGCTTCTACTGCATGCGCTGCGTAAACGGTTAAAGTTTCACAAAAACAACGTATGAAAGAATTGTTGCTCTTTATAAGATTTAAAAAAAGTCCACGGCTTACTACAATCTTTTTTAAGTTAAACGAGTTTATTTCAACGTCTGAATCCTATTGCTACGTTATAACATAGCGTGGAAATAGGAGTCACAGACGAGGTTCTTCATCGTCATCAAAAATCCATAAAGACCCACTGCTGGGATCGGGTCTCCTCCCAGGAGAGAGTTAAGGCCATACGGGCCGTAGCCCGACGACATTGCTATTTTATAATTAAAGAAATCACTAGTTCATTTCGTTAAATTAAAACTTTAAAAATCCAAGCGTATTTATTTTACGACACATTTTTCTACAATAGCTGGCACGATAGTAATCACAGATAAATTAAACAGGCATTCCTAATCTAGTCATCCTTGCCTCTAGCGCCTCTGAGACCGCCTTCAAAACTCATAGCTTTGCGAATACGCCTTTTGACGTACCTAACCTCATAGCCGTACAAAAGACGGTCGCGGGAGCACTCAGTTTGATTGTATCTGTGCAGTCTTTGTTAAGCCCATAGCGGACTCGTAGCAGACTCGTAGATATTTCGTAGCACACGTAGAAGCCTTGTTTGGTCACACGAATTCACTTCACTGCGAATAACGTTAGTCGAATGCGCTACGAACTTTGATTTGAAGTTCTTTGAATACATTGCTCTGTATGTTTACCTACTTTTCTTTCTTGTTAAGCCTTTGCAGCGTGCTTTCGTAAAGTATAATGTCAAGAAACCTTTGTTGTTAACATTTTTAAAGGCGTATCGTCAGGTTTTCTGTTATAATTTTTTAATCATATACGCATACTAACTATTTTACTAGTAGCGATAGACAAGAGTGCTTTAACATCTACATTTAGAAGATTATTATTAGGGGTAGTCCAGCCTATTATATAATTTCAAATTTAATTTAACCTCGTATTTACAAAGATTCTGGCTCTATAATTTAATGCTTTACCTATCTTGACATTGACTTCCGTTTAAGGTTGCATCATACGGTATCTTGTATTTGCAGCAGTACAACGTAAACCATGAAGTTAATGTAATAAATACAGACAAAAAAAAAAGAAAAAAAAAATACCCGACTACGTTAATTTTTTTTATAAAAAGGATGTAGTAAGTGGCACTGTTTCATTAAACAGTTTTAGTTAAGGTGCTACAGTGGGACATACAAAAATACATGGACGTCCAACACTTTAGCTTTACCTTAGTTATGTAATTAAGGAAATAAAAACCTAAAAATATAATTACAATGGTAGACATAGTTTGCCTTCTAGGCTCTCCACAATAACTAGTCCTGTACTGCTCTTATCTAAGTGGGCGTCATCATCAACAACCCATAACGTCCCACTGCTGGGCTCAGGTCTCCTCTCAAGAGAGGGTTAAGGCCATACGTCCCCACGCTGGCCGAGTGCGGGTTGGGGACAGGCAAGACACGTTGTGGCTACGTAATCTTGCTGTTGGATGTTTTTAAGCCGCCCGAAGGCCTCCAACTAAGCTTCACGACTGCTATCTTATGATAACAACCGGGACCGACTGCTTAACGTGACCTCCGAATCACGGAAACGCTCATTACATATAATGCCACAAACGGTCACCCATCTAGGTCTGACCGCGCCGTAGTTGCTTACCCTTGGTGATTGTTTCCAATCACCTAAGGCCACTCGGCTATGAGCGCTTCATTGGGCGTCATTCAATTTAAATAATGATGATCACATATTGACTGCCTCGGTGAGGCAGTGATGGCGTATGCGACAGGTTGTGTTTGAGGTCTCGGGTTCGATTCCCGGGTCGGATCAAATGTTGGTGTGATTCGCAAATATTGTTATCGGAGTTTGGGTGTTTTCTATGTATAATATGTATAATATGTATGTATTTACAAAAAAGTATGTTTATGTATTTATATCAGTTATCAAGTACCCATAATACAAGCTCTGCTTAGTTTAAAACTTGATGGCGTAGTCCGAATATCTGAAATATTTATTTAAATATAATGGATAAAGATTGTATGTGTATCTGCCAGCGCTTTTAAATTTCCAGCTATCCCATACATCATTCCTATTGGCGTGAAGACTGCCTTCATACCAACTCATTCATTCAATCATCACTCTTCGTTCAACTAAGAGAAATGGTGAAACCAACGCGTGTTTATGTGTCTAAAACACATAAAAGAACTGTGCAATTGAATTTGGTGAAGTGAAACCTTCACTTCACCAAATTCAATTGCACAGTTCTTTTATGTGTTTTATATTATGGGTATTATGGGTACTTGATAACTGATATAAATACATAAACATACTTTTTTGTAAATACATTTCCGAAGTTTTAAAAGTTAGTCCCGCCTTTAACTCAATTGTATACTTAAATGTTTGGTTTAATGTTTAATTGTTGACGTACCTACCTTTTGTTTAAATATAAATATGTATGTGTGGTAAATATAAATTTTAATGTGTGTGTTGAATATGTAACTGCCACGAATTTTATTAATGTCTTTCCTATTTTTAACTTTTATACATAATCTATTTATGAACACTATTTGTTATGTCTTTAGGTAACATACAGGTGCCAAATGAATCAACAATAATCGTAATTGCAAATGTTTTATTGCTTTGATCGTTACAGTTTGAATGTTTAGCTTAGAGTAAAAAAAATTATAACATGACATTAATCGAGTGAATGACACTCCTATTTAGCGTTTAACAACCACAGATTATACAATCACTTTTGTGATCGTCGCTTGCAGCGGCACTGGAACACTATTTGTACCTATTTTTATATTTGTAATGCCAATTTTGTGATCTCCCATAAATGAGGAAGCAATAGCATTAAAACAGTATATTTCTGTTTGTTAAAAACTAGCATTTAAGATGTATTCCTTGTCGGAGGTCCATTATAAATAAATAAATAAACTCGCACATGTTTGTGCTTGCTTAGGTTAATCCACTTGGAATATCTGAATAAACTCATCTCGAAACATTAAACCCGCCTGTGAGTTACAATCCCCACATCTATCGAAGTATCAGTTTAAATTTCCTACTTAAATATGTACTTAGCGTACACGTGAGAATAGAATAATCTTTATTGTACATTAGTTCATTTAATTTACATTCCGTAGTCTATCAAAAGTATGACCATGTACATGTATATGTACATGTCCTTATCGCTAAAAAGCAATTTCTTCCAGGCAACCTTGGGATTGGAAAAAATAGACTGATAAAACGAATTCGCGTCAGCATTTTGTTAGGGATTTTGAGCTGATTAAATCAATCATGGAAATATTCCTAATAAAAGAAGTAATTTCATCTAAAATGTTTTTTTAAGACTTTCTCTCAATCTATAACAAAATTTACCGCTAAACATTTTCCACACACAAATCCAATTTTAACCCTCGCTTCAAACTGTCTTTTTATAAAAGCGACTTGGCCACGAAGTCTTTGGTCGGCTTCCGTTCACTTCCATTAGCAAGCGCCGGATATTAGAGGCGTTACGTGACCCGACCCTGAGATCCTCCACTATTGCAAGACACCTCGACGAGTTTTCCTAGTGTAAAAGTTTCGGACTATTGAATTCTTTTCTTGTTTCTGGTTGTTATTCCAAATAACTTTATTTTAATAGTCTACTTGTTCATAGTGATATTATACTATAGACTGTATAGTAGGTAGTAGAACCACGCTGATTTCAGCACGAATGGGCCTGCTCGACTGGGACACAACTATCCTCACACAGAAGTCCGACCTAAAATGACGGCATCCTCGACCTCCGGAGGCCGGAAGAATGATGCAGAATCATATTATGGTGTGGGTTATAAAAGCTGCATTGTATACACTCACAGTGAGGAAGGTGGCCCTCGACTCATGTCCTCCACCAGGCAGAGTAGAGTCACATTGGTAGGGTTGAAAATAAAAAAAACGAGGATGGCAACTAAAAGTGGAACAATGTAAAAAAATACAAAGTTTGCTTGTAGTAGTAGTTCTACTGCCCCAGTGGCGTAGTGGTCGCATATGCGACTGCTGTGCTTGAGGTTTCGGGTTCGGTTCCCGGGTCGGACAAAATGTTTGTGTGATGTGCAAATATTTGCTTGGGAGTTTGGGTTTGGGCTTATATGGTGTTATGTGTAAGATGTACAAAATATTTATATTAACTTATTTTTAATTTCTATTTTCTACTTTATTATCAATACTGTCTAACTTTGAAACCTTACAACAGTTATAGAAAACTTGTTCAATCCGTTTTAATCCTACAGTTCTTTGAAATATATTTTTATATTCAGTAGGTACTTTCTATTCAAAATTGAAAGATCACTAAAAAGCTAATACTTTTCTACTACTACTACTTTCATCATGTCTGAGCAAATGTTTTATTTTAAATCATTTTGCCGGAAAGACCAGGGCCAGCTGTTGGTAACAAATTGGTAATAATTCTAAAATAAAAAAAAATAGAAATCTTAAATAAGAAAGTGAAACATTCTGGGCAGAAAAACGAATAATTAAATTACCTTTTGACGATATGAACAGCACAATTTGCGATTCTTTTCACTTACGTAATAATAGCAGATTGTTGTACAATAAAATGTAAAGTACGTAACTAAACCAACTTCAAATAGTATAGTAAGTATAGTAGTAACATAATTTTTCTAATTAATATAATTGATCCAATTATTTTTTATTCTCATTATATATGGTCAAATGATTGATGTTTATGTAGTTATATATATTTACTTGTATACTAGTGAATATTACATCTGTTATTCACTGTTAGAAGCATTCGTTTATGTAATAATCGCTTTGCCAGTAAGTGGTCTTAAGGTTCAGTATTTTTTATGTCATTTTAAATAAAAATAAATCTAAAGTATAAACAACTTTATTCAGATTTACAGCAAGTTATAAGATCCCCAGCATAAGCTAAGGCTGCGACATTAGGTATGGCTGACAGCCACGAGATTGCGTTAGGTCTCGGAGGCTCTATCAATCTTAATAAAGCTACGATCACATTGTACAAAATACATAACTTGTTTATTAAAATAATACCATCTTTTTATGTAAGTCGTTGGTGGTAGGAATGAAAATAAATGAATGAATATGTCGTTGGTAAACAATGATGAATAAAAGTAATCTAAAAAATTGAGCTACATATAATGTTTATTTAGTTATTTGGTACTAGCTGCGCCCTGCGGTGTTACCAGCGTATATCATTAAGATTGCTATGCAAGTGTGTTAAGAGCGCGCATAAAGCTAAATCGCCTATCTTATATTTGATTTTACGTGAAAAGTTAGAGATTATTGTTAACATAAAAATCTGTGTGAGTAACTACATTATATTTTCAAGGACTTAATGTGAACAAAAACATAAACTGATACACTTTCTTCGATAAAAAAAAATCACGAAGTAACCTCTAATTTTCTTATGTTTTCGTTTTATATTCAATATGGCAATGATTAATAAGATAAAAAAAATATTATTCATTGTAATTATGCATGACCCAGGAACGTGCTTATGCATTTCTTAAAATTACTTTTAATTTTGGATATAATACGATAAAACACTTTTGGCGCTTACTACGCTATTATTCCGCGGAAGATTTCATGTTCCGTCGCATGTTGCGGGAGCTTCAAGCATATTTCTATTTCACAAATCAGTCACACACGCTCTGTTGAGACGAGTGGACTGCGCTCAACTTTTCGAATCGCTGTCGTAATTGATCGCGTGGTTTGAAATAAATCGTAAGAAAAACAATTCGTTAAAATGGGAAACAAGAGAAGATTATTGAAGACTTCCGACACGACAACTAAAGAAGTTACAAGAAAAGATAAATATTTTTTTCCCAATTGAATATGAAACTTATGACTTTAAATTAAAGTTGAAAATCGATCAAACAATTTGACAACAAAAAAATTTGATTGTGTTACTGGCTACCGTACCTATGTTTTATGTGTAAAAAATAAATGAAAACATTATTCATTTGTGATAGTTAATGCATGCAATTTTAGATTTTATTGCAAGAAACATAGGATCTAAATTAGTTTCTCCCTCCGTAGACAATTTTGTGTTCACTTGCCAGTAGTAATGAGATCTTTCAAAGGTCTGGATAAGTTACAGAAAAATACTATGGATCTTACTAGAATTGTATGAAAATAAATGGCAAAATAATATATCTAATGCCGCGCTTTATTTTATGCTCGAGTAGTAATACTAATACCTACGCGTGTCGTGTAGTATAAATAGCATATGCAAAATAAAAAGATGCTTTTAGTAGATATCTTATTGTTTATTCTATGCTAATTACTATTTCTCATTCATAAAAATCTATGATAAATGAAAGGCCTTGTTATGAGGATTTCATATAATTATATTTTTGTTATTATTGTGAGATGGGTAGTTTTGAATTTATTAATAAAAATGAAATTCATTCTTTTTGTATTTGTTTTGGATTTTTATATGCTAGATTATTAAATTATTTAATATATGAAAGAAAAATTTGACTGCAGGCAGAATTCAAACCTGCGTCTTCCGGCTAGATACGCTACACGCTATGGCCACTGATCTTTAGCGTGGTGTTATATAGCCTATAGCCTTTGACGATAACGGTAAAATAATTAAAAAAATCGATCCAGTACTGCCTGAGATTAGCGTATTCAACTCAACAAACTCTTTAGCTTTATACTCATATTTTATTACTCACTTTTAGAGAACTGGAAGAGATCGCCATGAGGGATAAGACCGCCTATTGTTGTACATAGTTTGTAACACAATTGTTTCTGTTTTTCTGTATCTGATTTGTGTATATACTTAAAGAAAATAAATAAATATATTTATGTATTATTCGCGTACACACAATAATCAGATAAAATAATCGTCTGATTATTTTGCGTTTACTACTATTGAAATACGCGTCGACAGAGTGCAGCAGAGCGGCGAAGTACTTGTCTTTTGGCGCCAAACTGCGCTGAGATCGCTTTCGACGTAAAGGGCGGGTGCGGGGCGCGCGGGTGAAATCTAAAATTTTGCTGGCTTTATGCGCGCTCTTAAGCAAAGCAACGTGTGAAGTTTTGACAGGAGATAAACAGTGATATATTTTGACATCTATGATTTATGTAAGTTTATAATCACTTAGCTTTCACCTGTGCCGGATTATTGCAGTAAAAAGTAGCCTGTGTGTGATTCTGATATATAAGTTATATTACTGTAAAGTTTAATATTAGTAGGATCGAGGACCTCCAACAAAAGATATATACAATAAAGTCACTTTATACTACAAAAGTTTTATGCTAGTGCACTCCTTCAATTATAGGAGATATATGGTATTCTCAGAGATATATGGTACATACTAACATTTAGCTTATAAGTAAAATAAACATATATATAAAATATATATTGCAAAAGACACCGAAAACATGCAAAGAATAAAGTATATATTTATCAAAATCAAACAAGAAAAAAAAATCGGCCAAGTGCGTGTCAGGCCACGCACAGGAAAGGGTTCCTCAGTCACCTATAAAATGGTATGTGGATTTAAAATCGTATCCAATAGATAATTGTTATGTTTACGTAATAATACGTTAATTTTGTATGACGTTTTCCAAGTGAGCGCATTTTACCATATAAGCCTTTATAACTCCTGAACTAAGAAAGTCATCTAATCGGTTATAGTTTTCCTTCAAAGTTCATTAGATGGACCACCATCACGATTTTTGTCAGATTTTTTGAGCCAGCCGTTTAGCTTTTAGAGGGGGGGGGGACGCCCTGTTTTTACAAAAAAGTGCCCTTTAAAGTGAAATATCTCGCAAACGGATACCTAAATCAAAAAATCGTCTAGGAAACCCTTTATTGTTTTTAAAAGACCTATCTAATGATACCCCACACGATGGGGTAGCCTCGAGGAAAAAAAATCATCCCCACTTTACGTGTAGGGGAGGTACCCCAAATAAAATTATTTTTCATAATTTTATTGTAGCACTTTGTCGACGTAATTACAACACGTATTCATGCAAACTTTCATCTTTCTAGCACTTACCGTTTGGACGGTAAGTCGAGGACGGACGGACGGACGGACGGACGGACGGACGGACGGACGGACAGACGGACATGACGAATCTATAAGGGTTCCGAGTTATGAACTTCGGAACCCTAAAAATGATAACAGAACTAACACGATTCCCATACATATTAATATAAGAATAACTAAAAGCATTCGAACAAATTCAGATTAAATCACGGCCTTCTTAGAATCTTCAATAGATTGACCTGATACATCGTTTAACCATCGCCGAAATATACTACAGACATATACTATTGTAGTGTATTTTGTCTATGGCTTAGCGAATATTTTTTGAAGACTGAGCTCAAGCGTAGAGTAAGGGACCACAAATTGATTTGGATTCTGAGCGTAATCCCAAACGAGGCAATTATATTCTGGGGTTAGGTTGGATTTCACAAATAACGCCTAAGTGTGGTTTTACTTAGTATAGTGTATGTGTCACTAAGTTATTCATTCACTCGTTTACTGTGAATGAACGAGGTATCACTAAGTTATTCATTCACTCGTTCACTATGAATGAATGAGAAGGAAGCATCTCGAGATTACGTGCGGTAGTGACACAGTTCAGTCGACTGTTAGCGACGATAGCGGGTGGGCGCGTGCGTCTGTATGCCAACAATATAGAAGGATATACTACACTTAGAAAACCTGTCCACAAAAATTAACAAAACGAGCCAAATTATACTTAAAGACATTAGTAGAGAAGAATAAAATAAACATTTTGGACGTCTGACGCACATCATCATCTAGTCCCAAATTAAGCAGATCTTATTACTATGGGTTAAGTACCCACCATTTTCAACCCATTCCGTGTTCTTATTATTTACAAAATACGCCTAATACTAAGATGCATTAACAAGGATTTTAAATGAAATCTATCCAAGAAAATTATCGACTGCTACTAGCTCAGTACAAAAATGAGTGAACTTATCTATTCGTTAAAACGGCGGTCATTTCAAGCAATTTATTTCGTAGATCATCTAAATGTAAGTTATGTTTGTCTGTTTCTAAAATACATATTAAAATGATTTATTTCACAAATGTATGGGAAAAGTTTTTTGCGATTTCTGATATTTCTAGTACTCAAATCGCAGTCGGTCCAGTAGAGACTTTTGATCCTTATAAGAAACAGGATCGATTGGCATCAAAAAAAGTTTTTGTTTAAAATGACCATTTTCTTGCTGGCTGTACATTTTTTCCAAAATCTGTAAATGCAGTTCAGAATATCTTAAAAAAATATGAATTGTCTTCTTAAAGCGTTTTCCTGTAACTATAACGGTTAAGGTACCTGCCCTTACTGTCCCGTCTGAAAAATTCATCCTGTATATTACAACTGACACAAGAACAAAAATTAAATAACTTACCAGTTCTCTCGGAGTACTGTTAAGGTTAAGACAATAGAACATTACAGCAGTTTTATTCAGACCTATTGTATCATACACTATTGAATAGAAGTGACGAGTCAAGGCAATCAAACCTTCAGAAGTTGTTTTTATCTGACTACGAATAAAGAATATATAAATTTCTCACGTTCCCAATCTCCTACCTGTAAGAAACCTAAATAAGCAACTTAATACAGTGTAAATGAGTCTTAACGGCCTCGAAAACAAAAGTTCCGGCTCTTGCCAACATTATCGACCTCAATACGCTCTTGTGAGGTTCATATCAAAATCCTGAAAAAAAACCTAATTTATATTTCTTGAAAAAAGCTATACTGAGTTCGAATTAATTTTTATAATTTTCTTTTGATTATCCGAGTAATTTTGCAAGATATTTAGGGGACTGACTTCCCAATAACGAATGCCATAGATCTTCATGACAACTAGGTCTCGACAGTTTAATGTGCTCACCGCCAAACTTTCATACTCTGGGTTGCTGCTCATAATATTAATTAATTTCCTGTTAGAAAAACTAAATGAAAGTAAAGTTAATATTATAAATAAACTGCCTGTCCTTCAAGAAAGCATAAAGTTTACATTTTTATCATTAAGGATGTTATTTCGTTTGAAGTAACAAAACCAATACAGTTTCTTTCAAGCAAATTAGACGCTTGAAATTGAATATCCGCTGAGATCCTTTAGTGCTGAGAAGCTTAAGGGATATCAATTTAGAGACTTTCGAAGACAGTTGCAATCTTCTTCTTATCGTGTCGATGGCAACACTTTACACTATTTTGGCCCAGTGCTCGGCGACGCGGATTGCGTTTGGTCTTGCTTGGTGCAGGTCTTCAAGCGTACACGAATCTGGGCTCGTGGGGCATGTCGCATTTATTTGCGCTTGGGTGTATAAATCCCCACTTTGTCAGATTGTCCCCAGATCTGCCAACATGGGTACGCTGCCTATTAAGCGCCTTCCAGGTTGGCCAGGGAAGTTTATCTCCCGGAGGTAGTTTTTCGACTAAGGGGAGAAAATTGCAGAGAGGGAGCCTTTTACGCCATATGTTTTCTCTGGCTTTGGGAGGGTTGTTGGTATAATAAAAAGCTTCAATAGTGCTTCAATAAACTTTTGTAGTAATGCTTTTAATTGTTGTTGAGCAACAATTACGACAGCTGACCTTTCTTCTGTGATAAAATTGCACGACAATTGATATTTATGACTTTAATTACTGGATTTTATTTATAAAAGAACTTATAGACTTTTGTACATGTTCAGTAACGTGTTTACTATGAAATGAGAACACTGTTGCTTTGTAGGAACTGCTTTACTTATACTGAAAAACAAGAGAGAATTACAAATAATTATGAGACATCTACGTAAAAGGGCATGCGTGCGCGACTGTCTCATGGCGGGTCGTGTCTACTAGTTTGGGCGGGTGCAGCCAATGTTGCCAATTGATCCACGTGGTAGTGGCGTGAAAAAAGGCGGTTATCTAAATTATTGATCATTAAATTTAGTACACACATAGTCTAGAGTCTGAAGAAGGAAATAGGCTATACGCGAGCAGAGCAGCGGTCGAAAGCTAGCATAAGAACCTGTATGTTTATCAGAAGTCTGGTTTCAACACTACGAACTAATTGTTTGGGATCAAAAAGTCGTTTGTCAGGTTTATACGTTTAGCACGCTTCTATTTGTCTCTCTGTGGAAGTAAATATGATAGTTGAGGCTTATATTTACACGGTCTAGTTTTCTCAGGTCATCATCATCAGCCCATCGCGGTCCACTGCTGGATATAGGCCTCTCCAATTGCACACCACTTTGATCGATTTTGGGCTTCTCGAATCCAGCTCCTGCCAGCCATCTCGCGCAAATCATCACTCCACCTGGCCTGTGAGCGTTCTACACTACGTTTGCCAAGCCGCGGTCTCCACTCCAGAACTTTTCTACCCCAACTGTAATTAGGTCTGCGGCTAATATGGCCAGCCCACTGCCACTCAGCTTGCTAATCCGGTGGGCTATGTCGATGACTTTAGTTCTCTGACGGATTACCTCATTCACCACCAGAAACGTTTGTTATAATTACTGTTAACGCACTTTTATTAATTTCAACTTTTTGTAAACATGTTGTATTAGTTACCATGTACCTTATTGTTTGTGAGTATCCGATATTTCGGCGCTGTTGCAAGCGCCATGATCACGGAGTAACTGAAGATCTTGCGGGTGGGTGGGTGGATGTTATTGGCAGACATATCGGTCTACCTTCTTTCGAATTCTTTTACTACGATCTATTTTTAGTAGATTTATTTTTAAATGTTACTGACCATGAAAGTTTAAAACAATATAATGTTGTATTAGATTTAAGTAATTAAAAAATCTGTCCGTGTGGTGACGGATTAAGAATACAGAGTGTCACCACCCCTATTCATCCCGCGGGTGTCGTAAAAGGCGACTAAGGGATAAACTACGCAAGACAACATCCATGCAAAGAGAAGGAAAACTTGAAACCAACCCTATACCAACCCATCTGACCAGCGTGGTATAGTAGGCCAATACCTCCTTTTCAAGGAGAGGCCTATGTCCAGCAGTGGACTGTTAAAGGCTGTTGATGATTGATGATGAATTAAAAAATCAAATCTTGATTTTGATAGGCATCCATTTAGTACCTACATATATTCTTTTCAAACACATACATGTCCATCATGTCGGAACACCAAGTCACTGTTAACTTAAGTTCCATTTATTTTTACGTGGGATGATACCTTACCGAGGAGGGATTAAATCTGGGCCCTCGCAGCATTACATCACGTCTGTGTCGCATGAACGGCGTGTCGCCTGACTTAATACCTTTTTGACGGACGAATGTAATGTTTTTCCGCTTATCTTGGTAACTTGGGTTTTTTACTTAATATAATTTGAAAAGATTTATTTCAAAGATTGTCTTTTTCAGTGTGCATAGTATTAAAATAAAAAAAAAAGTTTTTTTTAAATAATTACATTCATAACCGTGTGACGTGTGGTGACGGTTTAAGAATTCAGAGTGTTACCACCCCTATTCATCCCGCGGGTGTCGTAAAAGGCGACTAAGGGATAAACTACGCAAGACAACATCAATGCAAAGAGAAGGAAAACTTGAAACCAACCCTATACCAACCCGTCTGGCCAGCGTGGTATAGTAGGCCAAAACCTCCTTTTTAAGGAGAGGCCTATGTCCAGCAGTGGACTGTTAAAAGCTGTTGATGATGATGATGATGAACGTCTTCATGATTCAGCCACGTTAAGTAGTAGGTCCTGGTCATTATCACTGGATAACAGTCGTGAATCTTAGTTGGAAGTCTTCAGGCGGTTATACTATACCATAAGGAGGAGAAGGATATAAATAAGGATCACCCATCCAAATACTAACCGCGCCGTCGTTGCTTACACACCAAAAATAATGAATTTTGAAATAAAAAGACACGTAAATAAATTGTGCAGTTAACTAATAAGGTGAATAGGTCAGAAAATTAGATAACAGGTAATATTAAGGTAGAAATATTATTGAATAATTATATCAATTTAATACTTCAAATTGTTTCTTAGCTTCGAAAAATCGGTAAATAATCTTTCGTTAGGTGAGAATGTATAAAGAATGTTTATTATTTTCTTTGACATAACTTGTACCAGGGACGGGAGATAACATCTTGTTTGTGTTTGTACAAAATATGATAATATGAATCGTCCCCCGAGAAACTTCTTAAATTGTGACCATCTTACACGAGTTTATTGTGGGTCTTTTATGTGAAGATGTTTTTGATTGTATGTAGATTTTTATACAGATTTCAGGACTGAATAAAAGGAAATACATTTTATATTAAGATTAAAAACGAGGTCAAAAATTGTGGTACGTTATATTTTCTCACAAAAATCATGTCTAGTAACTTGTTGTATTTTAAAAGAGCACAAGTTATGCTGGTAATTCTGTATGATGTCGGAATAATACGGCGTTTTATTGTTTTTGTGGGTGTCGTAAGAACTAATGAAGGAAACTACGTAAGACAAAAACATTGCAAAGAGAAGAAAAGCTTGAAACAAACCTTAAACGAACCGGTCTCGCGTCTGACCAGCGTGGTAAAATAGACCAAATTTTCTTCTTCAAGGAGAACCCAATGTCCACCAGTAGATTATTAAAGGATGTATGATGTAGAATATTTTAATTTTGTATGTGTTATCTTATGTGCTATCCATCAACTTAAGTCCTAAAAGAGAAAACGTTGGAAAATCCAGTCAGTGTTACTCTGAACCAATAGTTCGACTCAACAAGCAATTTATCAAGACAATTTCACAGTGCGGGATCACTACGGGTAGAAATCACTTCCCCTCGGGCACTATGAATGATATTAGGAAGGAATCAGGGGCTGTTATCTACAGATTGCGATAGGCGTTTGGGACGTGCCCCCAAAGTCACATTTGTGGATTATATGTATAGCACGCTTCTATTTGTCTCTCTGTGGAAGTAAATATGATAGTTAAGGCTTATATTTACACGGTCTAGTATTCTCATGGAAATCAAAATGGTCTGAACATACACGTACAGCCAAGCTTATATATAAATAGGCCGAGTCGACTGAAGTGAAATCGTAGCAGGCAGTCAGTGTTCAGCAAAATTTCAATTTTTTTGTTTACTTTTCACGAGAGTGACAACATCAAAGCCTAAAGCTTTTCTCTCTGTAGTTATTAAGTAGCAGACTTATATACATGTTTAGTACTCACTACACTCACTACACTATATACATGTTTAGTACATTTGGCCGTAATCCATAAGTACTTAAATCTTTAAATGTAGCTTCTGTTCAGAAACATATGTTTGAAAAAAATTGTGAATTAATAAAAGGATTGACTTCCATTTTGTTTGTAAGCAACCGATGTCAGAGGTACAATTTAAAGCCGATATTCAATAGAAATCACCGCAAAATATACTTGTCAAAGCTATAGAAATTAATATAACGTTTAATTTTAATATTTGTCTTTTCCTAGTCACATATATCTGAATGATATTATGTGAGTCTAACTTGTAACGAAGTGAATGGCGTCGGTATCTGGTTACCTGTAAAATAGGTATTTTACACCTATCACAGGCACCAGTCTCTCACAAATTGTGGTATTTGAATTGAATTTATTCGGCCCTAAATATTATTGTAAGAATCATTTCGTGGTAAAGAGAAAATATATTTATTATTGTGCTTAGTAACAGAGATTAATTAATCAAGCAAGATTAAATATTTATTTGTGGTTCATCCATACTATCCATACTAATATTATAAATGCGAAAGTAACTCTGTCTGTCTGTCTGTCTGTTACGCTTTCACGCCTAAACCACTGAACCGATTTTGATGAAATTTGGTATGAAGATAGAACTGAACTTGGGAAAGGACATAGGCTACTTTTTACTGCAATAATCGAGATACAAAGGCCAAAGCTAGGTGATTATAAAAATACATAAATCTGAGGTATCAAAATCTATCACTGTTTATCTCCTGTCAAAATTTCACAGGTTGCTAGGCAAAACACAATTGCATGGCAACCATAATGATAGTTTGACAATGACATATAGACCAGTAGTCTAGGGTAGATAATTTTTGAAAACAAATAAAATTATAGTAGGATGAAACCTATTGGAAAAGGAGGAGAATATTATAAAAATGAAAGGAAAAATAATTTACGGGGGATCTGAGGTCGGGAAGGGGTAGGGGGGGAGGTTTTCGGGTCCTTTAAGCGGGGCGTGAAAAAGCATCTCACTAAGCCGCCATAGTGTGGGCCGCCATACATTAATGTCTGTATTCGCAGCAAGTGTAGTAGCCCCGACTCTTGGATTCTGCTAATGCTTTCCATCAGGCAGGGTAGAGTCACTTTGGATGGCTAAATATATAAAAGAAAGGGTAAAGAACGGTTTATCTCGATTTCCGACAAAACTACAAGTCCTATGGAAAAAAGTTAAATGGCAAAGTTGTAGGTAATTAAAAGATCTACAATTTTTAGGGTTCCGAAGTTTATGACCTCGAACCCTTATCGTCCGTCCGTCCGTCCTCCTTACCGTCCGATCGGTAAGTGCTAGAAAGATGAAACTTTGCATGAATATGTATTGTAATTACGTCGACAAAGCGTTACAATAAAATTATGAAAAATATTTTTATTTACGGAACCTCCCCTACACGTAAAGTGGGGATGTTATTTTTCTCGCAGCTACCCCATCATCTGGGGTATCATTATATAGGTCTTTTAAAAACATTAAAAGGTTGTGAAGACGATTTTTTGATTTAGGAATCCGTTTACGAGAAATTCCAGTTTAAAGGCCACTTTTTGTAAAACCGGGCATCCTCCCCCTCTAAAAGCTAAACGGCCGGCTCAAAAAATCTGGATAAATTCGTGATAGTGGTCCATATAATAACTTTAAATGAAAAATATAACGAATTAGACGACTTTGTTAGTTCAGGAGTTATAGAGGCTTAACTTCTACAATGTGCTTACTTCGAAAAGTCATACAAAATTAACGCATTAATACGTAAACAGAACAATTATCCATTGGATACAATTTCTAATCCACGTACCATTATGGGTGACTGAGGAACCCTTTCCCGTGCGTGGCCTGACACGCACTTGGACGATTTTTTATTTACACTTTTTTTCACTTAACCTCAAATTATATGTGAAAAATTCAAAAAACTAAGTTTTTGGTTTTTTATTTTTATCTTTTACAAATAAAATTATTTTTAAACGAAATTTAGTGAAAACTTACCTTTTATGTCTCGAATACACTGTAATTTATTTGATTTGAAATATGTAATTTTTTCACCCTATTATCTCACTTAATAGCGAAAATTCACCCGTTAAAATATCTACTTTTTTCAAAAAATTAGGGTGTTTTCTGTTTGATGAAATGTCTACTTTCCGATGATGTAATCCCTACTTATTTTATAAATGCGAAAGTAACACTGTCTGTCTGTCTGTCTGTTACACTTTCACGCTTAAACCACTGAACCGATTGAAAATAAAGGTAGAAAGAAGGGTTTGAAATAGGGGACGAAAGTTTGTGTCTAAGTTCCTTATTATCAAACATAAAATCATGTAAGATTGTTTAATCTACCCTTACCGTGTCGCGCGTTATATACGAATTCCACGCGGGCGAAGCCGCGGGTGGAAAGCTAGAAGCCAATAAAACACAGCTACGTTTCGTTTTAATTTATTTGGTGCTATTTCTATATAACTTAGAACATAGGCAAACACCTCAAATAACGCGATTTCTGACACAGATTAACGGTAACCAAGGATATTTTGTAAGAAACTTACAAAATGAGTTTGTAAGTTAACTGTAAGTAGAGCTATAAGTAATATCACCATTGATGAGTAAGTAACAGGATTGGGCCGCTGGATAGCGCTTAATATCCATCTCATTGAAAATCAATCTCGAACAAAGATTAACGAAATCAGCGAAATACTAAATCTGTTTGATACGATCCTTAGTCACGTGATTGATTTTTATCCAGCAAAAAGTATTATCCAAAGAGATGATAATATCTTTAACATGATTGATGATGGGGTGAATATTTGTAGTGTTTACATATTTTTCAATAGTGAATCTTGTATTAGACGATTAATTTAGACTTTTAAATGATGTGGCTACCAAAGGCGGTCAAGATCTACTGGAGATTTCAAGGACTCTTTCCTTGGGTGAACCCGAATCCTTGTAAAAAGTTGAAACAATATGATAGAATACCGCAAGGTTTTAGTTTTTATATTCCGAATATAATTAGAAATAACTTTATATGCAGATTTTATATTTAGGATCAATATAAATGATGTCAAATCGTATTTATTATTGTAAGTAAAGCTTTAACTGATATTTTTCAAATCACGATTCCATCTTTGATAATGACTTCTATATTTACTTTTGTGAATAATCCAAGTTAATCCAAATGCCGTAAAGAGCTTTAAAAACATCTCAGAATAGGCGGATTATGGTTCAGTTTCTGTCATTGTTTTGCTTTTTCTATCAAATAAAACTAACAACAACTAACAATGCCAGGACGGATCTTACAATGTGTACGGTAAACACAGACCGGTCAATAATCTCCTCCCAGATTTATGAAATCACAAAGAAAAACACTCGGTACAAATTTATAAGCTCTGTCCTATATCATAATGTTTATAAAAGTATATGTTGTAGGAAATATACAATGTTTTATTTAGTAGTATTAAGTTATGATCATTGTCAGATAAGTAGGAGCTATGGAACGAAAGAATTGGCTTGCGATTAGAGAGGCATGCCATTGATGACAATGAAAAAAAAAATTCTTTATGAACACGCGAAGTGGCCAGTTGGCGTGATAAATATTAATGATGCAAAGCCACGAAGGTTAAAAACAACATTTATAAGCCAACGCCATAAAAAGGACAATTTGTCAGAAGCATTTACTCATAAATTTTAGCAAACCGTGGCGATTGCGTAAAAATCTCATTTGCACATTGTCGAGGCGAGGCATTGGGCGTAAGTGCCTACTTTATACGGTACGGCTACATTAGACGTTTCTAGGTAAATGCCTTCGAGTACTTTGGAACTGCTTACGGAGCTTTGTCCAAGTTTATTAGACCTTCTGTACAAACATAACATTTTAATGTACAGTAGTACCACTTACTACTTTTCGGTCATACTTCGACTGCTTGAATGGTGATGTGATTTAAACGGTCATATAATAATATACTGCTTTTTACTGAGCTAACTTACAGTTGCCCACATGTGAAACACTCATTGAGATCCACTAGGAGTTGTTGTGAGTCTCACTGTTTAATGTAAACATTTCATATATTTTTGTAAAGTCAAGTAATACATGATATTTTCTTAATGTAGAAGTCCTCTTAATCCTCTTTTAAATAAGCAAAAGGTTTACGTTAAAAAAGTTAAGAAAACGCATCTTTGTATTTAGTGGTATGCATGGTGATAGGAAAGTTGAATAGCTAAATTTGTATGGATTAGATTGCTGCATTATGCATACATCTGTATGTCAATTGCTTTCACAAAAGCACCAATGGTTAATGTCTTGTCGTGATATTTAATACCCAGCGTATAGAAGTTGCTATCATGTCCGAGACCCATAATAGCTAAAGATTTTTCTCGAAAAAGGTACTAAAGGTTTATATGTAAAAGAAGTGCAGAAAGCTAACATTTAAAAAAAGAATATGCTATATTTATTTTGTAAAAACTACTATATAAAACGTTGAAAGTCGAGTACATTTACGATAAACCTTCATTTTGATAAGTATACAAATCACAGTACAACCGTCTGTACAACACAGTTTTAAATTATACTTCTTATTTAAATTAAACAAGCTATTGAAATGAAAGCAAAAGCGGTATAATCTAAAATATGTCAAGCACATTTCACACTTGACCTACTGTAACACATAGATAGTGGCATCTCATGAACCACTTTGTCCGCGTTATCGCCCCACCAGATGAATGCTATCTCGCTCCTTTGTATTCAACCGGGAAATTAACACGTTTTGCGTTTTAGCAAAACAATTACACAAAACCATTGTGCGCCAGTGGCTCCGTGCTGCGGGCGTAGTCAACGCTTGTGAACAGATATGTGACGACAGCCGTACATGGCATACGTATGTATATATACATACAGGTAGCAATTGGTATTGCTTGTAAAATGAATTTTGGGTTTATACGTATTTATTACTTCGCCTACGGGAATAGTTCGTGTATTATTTACATTAAAGTTCTTAGTTGTTCATGTCTTTAACAATCAAAAACATTTGTAATTAGATCTGTAGCTCTAACAGTAGTACTTTCGTGCTCTTACTTTAAACCAGGTGTCGAAAATATTCCAGTATGTAAATGAGGGTGATAACTATTCAAAACTCAATTAAAGAGCTATCAATATAAATCCTGCCAAAAAAATATTCAGAATAACTTTGGTGATAAGTAACAACTGGAAAATAAAATTTCATGTAGATCTTTGAAATATGGAAAAGATGATGAAGCATAAAAATATTACTTTTTAATATTAATATTACTAATTCTTAATAAAAATAGACTGTCTTGTTGGTCCAGTGGTCAGCGTATGCGGCTGCTGATCAACAGGTCTCGGGTTCGATTCCCGGGTCGGACCAAATATTATTTGTGGGGTCCACAAATATTTGTTTCGGAGTCTGGGTGTTTTCTATGTATAATATGTAGGTATGTATTTACAAAAAAAATGTATGTTTATGTATTTATATCAGTTCTATAGTACCCATAGTACAAGCTCTGCTTAGTTTGGGACTGGATTACGTTGTGTATAAGATGTCCGAAATATTTATTACATTCGCTGATTGCAAAAACTCTTTGATGGCATCATAGTAGTAGGAATATCATTAGACCAACAACCTTTAACATCACTGCTTTAAACCTCACCTCTCCTTATAAAGGAAGATTAACCCTACTATAACACGCTGGTCAGACGGATTGATGTGCTGTATTTCAAATTGTCCTTCTCTTTATAGACCGTAAGAAACCTATTTCTACATTTTTGAATACACATATTTTACGCAAACTACAATATATAACCGTTGAGTTTAAAGGGTTTTTGAGTGGAAACCGCGTCTCGGCGAACGTAGTGTAGGACGTGGAGGTGGAGGCCAGGTGGAGTGATGATTTTCGCAAAACGGCTGGCAGAAGTTGGATGCGAGAAACCGAAGATCGAACCAAGTGCGTGCAATTGGAGAAGCCTATATCCAGCAGTGGACTGCGATAGGATGATGATGTATCCCCAAAAGCTGGATGGAATGGTGGAAATCTTATATTACACTGACTGATCTGTGACCGTCCGGTATTGGGAATGTTTTTTTAGATTTAACCCTATCAAATAGAATCTACTCTGCCTGATGGAAAGAATGTGTAGAATCCAGGACTAGAGGTCACCATCCTCGCTGTGAGTGCAGACAATGCAGCATGGTGACGGCAGACGACGATGACATGATGGCGGCTTAGTGAGATGTTTTTGCATCATTCTCCCGGCCTCCGGAAGATGGATGCAGAATGATTGGGCCTCCGGTCTCACTCTTATCAAGGAAAGACGATATCACGAATGGTGTCATTTTAGGTTGATCTTTTGTATGAGGATATTACGGGCCCGGTCGAGTCAGACATACTACGGACAGACTACGTTTTACATTTACAAACAAAAACTTGAAAGAAATATTCGTTATTACGCCAAAATCTTTATTGACGGTAGTTAACAGACTGATTAGGAAACTCGAGTCAAATGAAAACTTTACTAATTAAGGTGTATAAGTGTGAGACTGGTACTGATATAGTTGCTCTGACGCGAAGTTCACTGCGATAGTTAATAAAGTAATAGACAATCTGAGGTTCTGTAATCAAACTGAACTATTTATGTTCATTGAACGTACTAATTGATCTAACGTTTCTTTTACTGACTTTAAGAAGGTTTTCCTTAAACTGTTTTTTTTTAAAGTGCGGTTGACAGAGTTCAAACTACATGAGGGACTCTGGGGAGCTCTCTTATAGTTTGAGACAAAGCATATACATGAAACTGCTACAAACACCCAGACTCAGAACAATAATTTGTGGATCACAGAAGATATTGTCCCATGTGGAATTAGAACTCACAATATTTGACGCAGTAAAAAGTGGCGTGGCGATGACTTAAACCACTACGGAAACCCGTGCAGTGAAAAAATTATATTAATATTACAAAAAATATACTGAATTGATTTTGAACATTCTTTACCTAAATGGATAGAGATAGAAAGTTATATTATTTGTGAGTGCCAATAATCAACCCGAAAAATGATTACCGCGATATGAGCACAACTCTAAAAAGGTCTAAAATTTATCATTTAACGGCTTCACCACAAGTCACCAACAGAGAAAGAACAAATCATTTACTTCGTACTTCATAATAGTTCAGTCACAACATCTAAAACAATGAGCACCTATTCTGTTGGCAACATAAATTTTTGGCACACGTCAAAACAACGCTTTTCTAACAAAGCTCCCTTCAGAGTTCTGCTGAAATATATTATCGTAGTTTGTATACCTCTGTGCGAATTGTTCTCTGCTGTCATTAGTCTCATTCTAGCCCTCAGGTCACTACGTCATTGTTCAAACGTTAGATATTTGGGCGAGTTTTTGTCAAAGAAGCAAAAATGAAATATGTACTTTAGTGTCGTACTTGCGTACGTTCTCAATTCTTTAGTATTTAATAATCCTTCTCAACATCATTCTTTGAACTGTGGACAGCCAAAATTCATGGGGCTTGGAGGTACCTTTCAAAATTTTAAACCAACCGATTTTGTTATGTGTGCATAACGTTTCTGTTGTTACTTAGAAAGTATCGTGTCATCTTACTGAACGTAGTGACAAATGAAGACTACAGAGTGCCACCAGATCTATTGATCCAATGGGTGTCGTAAGAGCTGACTAACGGAACGACCTATACAGGATAACATTAGTGCAAAAAGAAGGCAAATTTGAAACAAAACTCTATCAATGTGTATGTATAAGTACGTATGTAAGTAGGTATATTTTGAAAATTAAATAGATATTTCCACAAAAATGAATGACTATAACTTTCGGTATTTACTTAATCTTCTTTTCTGATTTTTGAAGTTTATCCAATGTTAGTACACATGATTAAAATCATGTGTACTAACATTCGATACCAGTAAACCGTTATCTAATCTATCCTCTATTCACTCTAGGTTCGCTGGAAGAAAACTCAGGTTTGGGTTAAGCTCGCCTTTGTAAATGTAATCTCATCGTAAATAAAATAAGAAAATTTGTGTACAATAAAGAATTAAATAAAATAAAATAAAAATAAATAAATCTGGCTAGAGTGAAGTGACAACCTCCTTTTAATAGAAAGGGTTACATGTTATAGAAAACAGTGGACTTATAATTTTGTTACGTTAAAGGTTGGCAAATTTTGAACCATCTAATCTGTACATAATAAATTTTTCAGTATGTTTTTCAATCTCGTTATTATTGTTCGTTTAAAGTTTAGGTGATAAAATGCTTAGGAATGATAGATATTCCTGTGTCATATATTGTTTAAAGTAATTGATGGAATTTATACTGAGATAAGCTTGGCCAGCATATTTCAGATATGAGTCTATTATCGAGCATGTAGAATTAGGACAAGACGTGATTATAATACATTGTAGCGATAGGTTTTAGGATAAATAATGTAGCCGTATGTTGGTATAAATATGCGCAATTTTGTAGTAATATAAGAGTAGTGAAAATAATAAAAATGGCTGCCAAAGACTATAGTTGTAATCCGCTTCGATATATGTTTGCTATAATAGACTGCAATAAATTATGTCTTATAGAGGTATCGTATTTAGAAAGTGATTTGAACTTGATCAAATTCGATTGGAATGTCCCGATTTAAATCGTACACAAACTCAAAGTTAAATTAGTTACGATTTTAGTGACTGGTTTTCATTAAATTGATATTTAATTAAGAGTGTAAATGTTTTAGAAATATCTATAAGTTTTTTGATTAAAAATCTTTTTTTGATTTTGATTTTTTTGATTAAAGTTTTTTGATTAAGACTCCTATTTATTTAAACACTAGTCTTTAAAATCAATACATTCATTTCATTTTAAAAACAAGGTACTGGGTTAATTGACACCAATTCGATTTAAATTTAGATCTGGCATACATATCTTAATTTAAAGCTTACTGCAACATTAATTTATTAAAAAGACCTTTTAAAAGAAGAGTACTTAGGTCGTAGTCTACATGTTATAAATAAAAATGCGCTACTACATATTACTTCAATGTAATGTGTTAGATGATATTGATAATATTTTTGTGTACGAAGCCGTGGAGAAAATTTGGTTTGATGAAATTGTGGCTACTTCGTATATACCTCCGTCTTGGAGGGAAGTGATGTGGTGAAT
The DNA here is from genome assembly GCA_932526445.1 of Phragmatobia fuliginosa. Taxonomy (NCBI): domain Eukaryota; kingdom Metazoa; phylum Arthropoda; class Insecta; order Lepidoptera; family Erebidae; genus Phragmatobia; species Phragmatobia fuliginosa. The sequence goes on along the minus strand of OW052066.1, from coordinate 1,372,582 downwards.
TCCACATACAGCGAAACATATACAACAGCGCCATCTATAGATAGAATACTGAACTACAAAGAAAACACGGAGTGAACTATACTTAGTAACTACTAATCCTGAATCGCGATACAGTAATTCTCGCGCCGATTAGAATATATACAACATCCGTTGGGCAGTGCCCGATAGGCATGATCACCTCGCCTGGTCGGAGGATTCTCCCTTTGTGATGGAAGAACACGATACACGTTCCTTTACAAAATAAATAGTGACTTAACTATAGAATAATCGTCCTTTATTTGTATCAAGAGTTTGTAGACTCAGACTTCATCGTCTCAAGGCACCTGTGATATTTGCAATTGTTCTCAAGTACTACTAATTATAACAAATAGATTATTCAGATTATGAAACCTAATCGTCTTATTTAGATTTTATTATATATAAATGCAAAACATTTATATCGCATTAATATAGATTAAAGTACGTCTAACTTATAAAGAGAGATTATGTAAAATTGCGTCCTTTAATATAATAAAGTGCACGGCTAGCTCAGTCGGTAGAGCAATGAGACTCTTAATCTCAGGGTCGTGGGTTGTCCGTGTGGTGACGCATTAAGAATACAGAGTGTCACCACCCCTATTCATCCCGCGGGTGTCGTAAAAGGCGACTAAGGAATAAACTACGCAAGACAACATCAATGCAAAGTGAAGGAAAAATTGACACCAACCCAATACCAACCCGTCTGGCCAGCGTGGTATAGTAAGCCAAAACCTCCTTTCTAAGGAGAGGCCTATGTCCAGCAATGGACTGTTAAAGGCTGTTGATGATGATGATGAATTTAACAAAAAAAGTGAAACTTTGTCCTTTCTTGCCTACAAAAAATGTATCGCCTATTTACTAAAGCAGAATAATTCTTGCTTACTAGCTTTTGCCCGCGACTCCGGCCGCGTGTAGGTCCGTCATGGCGGTAAATGTTAGCCTATGTGTTATTCCGATATTTTAGCTATATTATAGTGAAGTTTCATCAGAATCCATTCAGTAGTTTTTGCGACAAACATACATACTCACAAACTTTCGCGTTTATAACATTAGTTAGATTATTGACGGCAGAATTTCATTTATTGTAAGTGGTTTAATGTTCTGCTGTTAATTGCCAATTATTACAGAAGTTCAAACAAGCACTGTAGAAATATTTCTTCTCTTCGTGTACCTGAGATAGTAAAGTACAGTTTACAAATAATGGAGCAAGTAGATCTCAATTTATGCTATCCAATAAGTAGTAAAAATTGGCCAAGTGCGTGCCAGGCCACGCATAGAATAGCCGCAGTCCCAATTAACGGTAGGTGGATTTAGAATCGTGTCCTATTTTTCGTAATTTTATTATGTCACTTTGTCGACGTAATTACAATAAATATTCATGCAAAGTTTCATCGTTCTAGCACCAACCGTTTGGGCGCTAGGTCGAGGACGAACGGACGGACATGACGAATCTATAGGGGTTCCGAGTCATGAACTACGCAACCCTAAAAATTTAAAAGATTTTGTAACATTATTCCAGAATTATATCTGTTTTTTTTTTAATTCTTTTAATCTTAATTGTAACTACCCTAATTAATATTAAAATGCCATTTCGTGTTCATGTGGAAACGTTTTAACAACTTTTAACAGGTCTGTTAAACTGGAGGTAGTGGGTTTAATCTTGACTGGTCAAGATAAAGAACACAGTGTACAAGAAGGAAATAACTGTGGAAATAACCTTGTATCAGAATTTGTTTTTATTTGATTGCATACTGTTGCTATGAGAATCTAAACAGAAATCTATGAAACTTACTCCGACTGCCTTGTTGGTCTAAAGGTTGGCGTATGATCGGGAGGTCTCGGGTTCGATTCTTGGGTCAGACCAAATATTTGTGTGATCCACAAATATTTGTTTCTGAGTCTGGGTGTGTACGTATAATATGTATGTATTTACAAAAAATACTATGTTTATGTATTTATATCAGTTGTTTAGTACCCGTAATACAAGCTCTGCTTAGTTTGGGTGTAGATGACGTTATGTGTAAGATGTCCGAAATATTTATTTATTATTATTTTCACCTCGAAATAAAATCTGTCCCCTAGAGTATATTCGATTTGTTTATCGAAATGCGAGTAAAGTTGATGATTAATGTTGTCTCGGGCACCTCTATTCGGTATCGTTGTTAGAGATAGCACAGCTGCTTTTAAGGTATAACAGTTAAGTGGTTAAAACACTTACAAGAAAATACAACAGTTCTGCAGTTGTGGAAACTTTGCAGTGGCTAATGGACTTAATGGTTGCTGATGCTTTTATGTGACACGGTGCCTTTGTGCATTTATGCTAGGTCAAATTGTCTCAAACAAATAACTCACGAAAATTACATTTTATAAGTTTTATATTATTTTATCCTTAAGATTTAACTATGTAGGATTAAAATTGAATTCATGTATAGATAGATATTAAGAACTGAAATTTTATGAATAATTAAAATAATTGTAAAGTCTCAAGTTTATCCTTCGCATTATTGTAATTTTGCTGTACTCGACGGGTTCCATAATGGAATAATTTAGTATTTTAAAACACTTGATGTACCTACCTATAGAACGCAATAAAGCATTGAGTATTAGTAATTTCATTAAGAGAGGTAGGTCGATTATTGTTATTGTTGCTATTTATAAATGTACGTCATTATGTCTCCGTTCTCGCACTCACCAATGAAACGGAATAGCACAAATGCTATCATTTCAGGTTTATCTTCTGTGACGTGGCTCGTCTACTTTGAAATTACCTTTCTCAGTTTTGCTTTGAATAAGTTTAATTCTACTTAAACTGATTGTTTTAAACTTAGAAAAAGTGATTTTTGGGCTACCAAATTGTTATTTAAAACTTGCCTGAGCCTAAGAAAGGACATAGGCTACTTTTTACTGCGATGACGTGGCGATGACCGAAATATACGCGGGCGCAGCAGTGGGTGAAAACTAGTTTACTATATAAACCATCATATTATGATGATTTTCAAAACTGGAACAGTAACTAAAAAAAGTGTATGAAACTGCGGTGTTGTTAATTATGCTACTAATTTATTTGCCAAAGATTAACATTCATCAATCCACTTGTTTGAAACAAAACATGTTTTGAAAAAAATACATGTTTTAACTGAACTTAAGGGAAAACAACAGTACAATTTTGAAGCTATTATAAATTCATGGAGGAGTTGAATAATATAATAAGGTATTCACAGAAGCGCTGTGACTCCATTGCCGGATATTTAGTGGTGTCTCAACGTTAACAAAACTCATTTTGAATATTAAGTAAGAGTTTACAGTTAGTACTAAATTTACCCTGCGGTTCTGCCCGCGTGTATATCGTTTGTGGCGGTAAAAAATTGCCTGAGTCCTTGCTCAGACTCTAGACTATATATTATGTATTTCAATGAAATCGGTTGAGTAGTTTGGCGTGAACACGCAATAGACAGACAGACTTACTTTTTAATTTATGATATTAGTGAGTAAAGATTACAGTTAGTGCTAGCTAAGTCCCGCGGTGTTACATGCGAGTATAGTGCGTGTGGAGTGAAGCTATTTAAATAAAATAACCTAAGTTATTCCTTATTTCATCAGCTACCTGCCAGTGAAGTCTTGTTAAAATCGGTCCAGCCATTCCAGAGTTTAGTTGAAACAAACAGACAATACAAAAACAAATTCAAATAAATTGTTTTCTATATGTAAGTACCGTATATACTTTCATATAGTAACAGTTCACTTAATATTACTAACACACACTTCGATATATAGATTTAGGCTATATTCTATAGATATATGAAGTCACTGTGTATTTCGGTTCAATAGGGCAAGCGATATGCGCATCTTTCATCTACCCAAACTGGAATCAAAACCACTCCCTCTAGTTTCGCAGTTAAAATCTCTAATCACTAAACCTAAAAGTCCATAAATGGATATAATAGAGAGAGACATACTAACAGCTTAGTCACATACACACACTCACACCAACTCCCCTGGGTCACGTATAAAAAATTATTATTTTCCGATAATGACCTTCTTAGCAGATGAATACGTTTATTGCTCTGCCCATATGCACTCACTCAATATTTTCAATATCTTTAAATGGCTCATAAAACAAAGTTTATTCGGTTAAGTGAGAGTCAATTGCCACTTGTTTATATTTTAATACTTTACGACACACTTTTATATGAAATAAAGTGCTATATTTATATATTGAATAAGAAAATGGGACTTCGAAAATGTAATATCATTACAGTTGACTATGTCTTTACAAACGTTGCTTGTGTTAGTGGCAGTCATAATAATGTTTTATTTTAAGTATGTCTATTTATATGGTTGAGTTCTGCGAATCGAAGTTAATCTAAAAACATTAGCCGAAGTTACACCGTAGGCCATCAGCTTTCTGCTAGCGAAAGTCTCGTTACAATTGATTTAGGAATTCCAGAGATTACCCGGAACGTACATAACAGGAATATAACAGGAACGATATTCTACGTATAGGGAACTACATCGAAAAACAAACTGAGATAACAGTTTGGCAGAAGTATTACATGTTGTGAACATGACAGACAGGGTCAAAAATTAAAAAAATGCTTTTTTTATTTTAGTGCCGTTTAATTTTTCAAATGGATTTGGTAAAAAACTGTTTATTTTGAATTAAATACACACACTTCAATTTTATTTATTTTTATAGATGACTAAATAGATCCACGCAACTTCGTATGTCACTCGTGTAACTTATAAAATAAATAAGTTACCCCCCATTTTTGCAACAATTTTCATTGATACCCTTCCAAAAACTGATAAATGAAAGTATTTAACACAAAAAGAACTTTCTAAATTGAGTCCGTAGTTACTGAGATCATCGCGTTTAACTAATCAATCAAATTCTTTAGCTTCACAATGCCAATGATCCATTTAACCTATTCAGTTTTTTTTTGTAAACGTTCAACTCAAAGACTTGAAAAGTGTTATTCATAATCCATTGAAAGCCGAAAATAGAAGAATTGTATTCTATTTTAGTTATAATTTTAGACAAAGAATTTCGAACAATAAAGATAGTCTTGTCATCGCCTCGGGACAAGACACGCGTCGACAAAGACTGATAGCATCAGTACATGTAATAAAACGAGATGTTTTTGTTTATATTTCGCACAAAAATCTAGTCCCATAAGGTTATTGATGGACAGGGTGGGCCCGCTGAGAGTTTGCCTTGGATTTTGTGATAAAGGTTTGGGTATTTGGGCAGTAAAAGATTTTACTGCGTTTAGTTTTATGTGTCATCTTTTATATCAACTTTAAAGGAGGGTTCGGTTTTTTTTTTAGGTTTTTTATTTATCACCTGTCAAGGTGACTCTACTTTGACTGACAGAAAGCATGAGTAGAATCCAAAAGTGGGGGTCACCACAGGGTGATAAGCCCAGTAACAGCTACGCTACTGTACTTGTCGATATCATATATGGTTTTAATATTGCTTAACATATGGTGGAGTGTGGTTAATCTTGAGAGCGATATAAAAAAAACCCTTTAAATATAATGATCAAGTATAAATCCCACTGACTGCACTATAGCCTAGTGGTTTAAACTACTTCCAACTACACTAAGTGTTGTGGGTCTTATACTCACATAGGAAAACATTTTATTTGATCCACAAACTATTGTTTCGAATCTAGGTGTTCTTTGTGACCTTTTCATTCATGTTTGTAAAGTCCCTCAAGAAACAGTCTTTAGTCTGTTACGGTTTCACGGCTAAACCGCTACACATATTTGGTTGAATTTTAATAACTAAATCAATTGGACGTTGCAGAAGGGTATGGCTACTTTTTGTCGCGATAATCGATATACAGAGTTTAGTCTCGAGCAAAAACTAGTTCCAATTAAGTCCAACTGAAATCAGAATATTGGGTAAAAATAATTATTCAATATAGGTTTCTATGTATGAGCACTAGTGAATAGAGAAACCTATCGTGTGACGTAATAATCTACTGAGAGATTACACATTAAATCCCCGCGGTTAGTTCTAAGTTGTTTAAGCTGGGCTTAAGACTGCAATTTAGTAAACGTTCGAATTGCAGACAATCTCTCCGTCTTCTTCTTCCTAGCCTTATTTGGGGTCGGCTACTAATACAACCGGTTTTACCTGAATATCAGTTTTTTCACAGAGCGACTGGCATCGAACCTTAGCAACCCTAAGGGGGAACTGAAATTCGAAGGTTGAACTTTGTCAGTAGATTTGAGGGCACTGACTTCCCAATAATGATTGCTATAGATGTTCATGACAACCGGGACCAACGATTTTACGTGCTCTCCGAGGCACGGGCGTGAATCACCGAAAAACTTCCAAACTCCGGGCTGCTATTAGGAGTTTCCCAAGAAAAACCCAAAAGCACTTTTCTGGCCTGACCCGGGATTTGAACCCTCTTGATCAGCAGTCGCATACGCTTTTCACTAGACCAATGAGGCAGTTAGACAATCGCTGTCTATCCCCCGCTAAATTTGATAGACTGGTAAGCTACAAAATAATTTAAGCGGTATGAGATAGAAATATATTACGTCATCGACTGCCTTGTTGGTAGACCATAACAGACGCATATGCTTGCTACTAGAATGGTTAGCGTATGCTGCTCAGAGGTCTCAGGTTCACTTCCCGGTTCGTACTAAATGTTTAAATGATATTTACTACTAGCGGACTAGCGGCATACAATTCCGACTCACTGGAACTAGCGGCTCTCCGTTCCGACTCACTGGAACTGCTCACTCCTGGCACTGGCTCATCATATCGACTTCCGGTCTTGGAGGGGAGTGATGTGACTTCCACATACAGCGCGACGAAAACATACGACAGCGCCATTTAGCGAAGAAACACTGAACTACTAAGAAAACACGGAATGAACTATACGGAGTAACTACTAATCCTGAATCGCGAAAGAGACATTCTCGCGGCGATTAACATATATACAACATACCAACACCAACTGTTGGGCAGTGGCCCACCAGGCATGATCCTACCTTTGTGATGGAGGAACACGACACCCGTTCCTCCATAGACCCAACTCGGGATTCTAAAACTGATCGGAAGTCGCATATGCTAACCGATAGCTCAACGAGGCACCCTTACATATTCAGTTATTAACCCTAACTTAAGTAAAGCTGCATCTCATAATGCATGGTGCTCCATAAATTTCTATGACAGTTTTATCCAGCATTACGTTCCGTTGTGAGATACGGTTTAAGTTAGACGCCAAGTCAGCAGAACATCAGGCACCAAGTTAGTCAATTAAACGACGCCAAGAGTACTCCACCCTGTAAACTTAACACATACTGCACTCTGCAACTATACGGCTAGTTTAATGCATATTGCTTTAGGACAGTAATAAAGCTAGCTTTAGCTGTATAATCTCGATATCATAGTTTTATAAATCTTCTAGATATTACTAAAACAATGGATGTTATCCTGTACACAATTTAATAATACCCACTCATTATCATCATCATCAGCCTATCGTAGTCCACAGCTGGCCTTAATTCTCTCCCATTGTACACCACTCTGATAGATTTTATCAATATAAAATAATTATATGAAGTATCAGTTATAGACAGGCAGGTAGGTCTTCTATGATTGGGCAGTACCGCCCTGGTCCAGCTGGTCCATTCGTAATGAACTCGTGTTCTCTACGCCTCTACCATTAACCATACGGTCTACTATACGGATACCGAGACCAAGACCTTAGACCGCTGACTTAGACTGCTTAACGTGGCTTCCAGTCGGACTCGCTCATGGTATCCTGCCACTAAAAGTCACCCGGTTCGACACTCCGTTACTACTGTGACGATTTCCACATACAACGCCAGCGAATATATATAACAGCGCCATCTACCGAAGAAACACTGAATCACGAAGAAAAAAAATCTGTACGGAGTAACTACTAACCCTGAATCGCGAAAGTGAAATTCTCGCTTCGATTAGCATGAATACAGCATGGCAACATCAACCGTTGGGCGTAGCCCGACAGGGACTATCATCTCGCCTTTGCGCTGGAGGAACACGATACCCGTTCTTCCACACTACCCTCAAATAGATGACCAACTTAAAAATGACATCATTCGTGTTGTCGTATTTCATTGGTCAGTGTGAGATCAGAGGCCCAATTATGCAGAAGTATATATAAGCTGTCATAGTATGGATTACGACGCTGCATTGCTTGTACTCACAATGAAGATGGTGACACCTACTCTTGGATTCTGCTAATGGTTTCCATCGGGCAGATTGGTTTAAAATAAATACCTAAGGCATCTTGGCTATGTGGAATAATCGCTTGTTAGTGCACATTGCCCGACGAAGAGACCGGACGAGATAACGTGGATAATATATAAATGTATGTCTAAATGTATATATTCTTTTTTTAGGGTTCCGAAGATTATGACTCAGAATCCTTATATTTGGTGTACCTCCCCTACACGTAAAATGGGATGTTTTTTGTCTCGCAGCTACCCCACCGTGTGGGGTATTTTTAGATAGGCCTTTTAAAATTAATAAAGGGTTTTCAAGACGCTTTTTGGATTTAGGAATCCGTTTGCGAGAAATTCCACTTTAGAGGGCTCTTTTTTGTAAAAACAGGGCGTCCCCTCCCCTCTAAAAGCTAAACGGCTAGCTAAAATCTGGGAAAATTGATGGTGATGGTGGTCCTTATAATATATAACTTTAAACGAAAACTATAAGGGATTTGATGACTTTGTTAGTTCAGGAGTTACAGAGGCTTAACTTGTAAAATGCGCTTCCTTGGAAAACGTCATACAAAATTAATGCATTAATACGTAAACATAACAATTATCTATTGGATACGATTTTAAATCCACGTACCATTATGGATGACTGAGGAACCCTTTCCTGTGCGTGGCCTGACACGCACTTGACTGATTTTTATTATTGCTATGTAACTGTCGAGCTTGCAGCCCCCGTCTGTTTACAAAACAAAAAATCTTTTAAAAATTTAATATTTCTGGATTACAATATTCAAATGGTTATTAAAACATATTTTATAAAGCTAGAATTAGATATTAATCTAATTATGTTTTATAGGTTACGCGAGCCACAAACCAACTAGGTCAATTTTCTCGTTTCAAACCCAACAGTGAGATAAATAAATTACAAGCCAAAATGTTTACAATTTTACTAACCTTAATCTAATCTTAGTAATTTTAATCCTCCGCTCTCTCGAAATTGGTCGGGATCAATTACTAAGGTAGCGGTTTTCTTTAGCTCGTTCCCTTTGCTTACATTAAAGTCTTGCAAGAAATTAAGTTAATTCATCTTCTTTTCTTTTAAAATATCCAAATAAGGTTTATACAGGTATTAAATAAAAGGTACGATCGAGGTCATGAATTGATGTTTTTATAATTAAATGTAAATAGATTTTCCTTATTTTAAATAATTGAGTATTTTCCTAAATAACTACGGTTTTTTAAAAAAATGTTTTCATTTAAAGATCAGTTGACCTGCAAAAAGAAATAAATTAAGCAACATGGTTTTTGCGACCTTCATTTTTGTGGCTTTCCACGATAAATGGGCTATTTAATACTAAAAGAGTTAGCAAAATTTGTCCACCCATTAATACGTGATGCTATGACTGAGGTAAATAAGAATTTAGATTATTTAAATTTGAAAATACCTACATAATGTATTTAATTATTTATATTCTACTTTTAATGGTATAACATATGTAATGGTAATATAGAATTAAATTGTTCTAAGTGTTCTACAACAGAAGTTTAGACACGTGTTTTTCTAATGCAATTTTTTTTATAATAAATAAAAAAAGTTATAAGTTCTAGACGTGTTTAGGGACTGCGCAGCAGGTTATGTTTAAAATAAGCATACTATTTTTTTCTTAAATATTAATAAACGTACCATATTACTTCTCCTTTTGAAATTCAATTAAGCAAAACAAGCGAATACTATGTCCTACTTGACTTTGATATAATATTTAATATAAAACCAACAATAACAGAATGACTCCTAAGTGCCGTGATATAAATGAACCAAGCCATCTTGTGTCTCAGAACTTAACCCTCACAGACCTCTCCATTTGTTCTAGCTGTAACGGTAATAGCACAGCCTATAAACTGAACACTGACACTTACAGTTTATGAACTTCGGTATTACTAGAGTTTGTTACAGCGCATCCCTAGGGTTAGTAAGTGTATGAGAACTTTTAATATAACAAAGTTTAGTCAATAAAAGTGGTGGAAAATTTATTAAAACTGTTAACAAGTCTAAGTTTAATATACGTCTAAGGATTAAATCTAAGTGTTTGTCTAAAATTTTATAAAATGTTGAGTTATTTTCTGGTGGTATTTTAGCTTAACAACCGTTTTCCAAGGTGCGACTTGGAATTCAACCCTGAGAATGAACAAAATTTAAAGATAGAACTAGTTTTCAGTATATTTCAGGACACTGACTTTCGAATAATATTTTTTATTGATGTTCATATTAGCCGGGACTGACAGATTAACGTGCTCTCCGAAGAACGTATGTGAAGCTTCGCCAAACTTACATGCTCTGAGCTGGTATTAAGGATTATTTGAAAAAAAAAACTCAACAACATGTATAAACCCGATTCTGGAATTTAACCCAAAATCCTTTGATCGTTAATCACATACTCTAACCGTAGGTCTAAGAGCGTATTCACGTAGAAAGCTGGCTACCGGCGCCGATGTGCCAGAGCTTATCAGAAGCGGTGCATTCAGATAACCTCTATATAAAGAAAGCGTATAAGCAGAAGCTGAGTAGCGTGCGAAATGTCGAGCTCATCCGAAGCAGAAAATGACGGCTTATCTGCGCTTATCGGAGCAGGTCGGAACTTGTCGGAGCAGGTCGGAACTTGTCGGCGACATTTGGCGGTTCGGCACAAAGTATAGAGACTGCCTGCGCTGACTACCTGCGGGGACCGGTTCCGATAAGCGCTGGCACATCGGCGCCGGTAGCCAGCTTTCTACGTGAATACGTTCTTAGACAGTATTATGACAAATTAAACCCAGAAATGTTTTTGACGAATGTGAATTATATTTTCGACCTCTTTATCAGTAGTCTGTTCAATAATCACTAGAACAATAGGCTAGTTATAATGTATGTTTAGATTTCCACTTATGTAATAAGGAACCAAACCACACACATGCTAAATCAAGATAATTATTCTTGTCTCCTTAGAGACAGGGTTCTCACCTCACTTTTGGCATATGCTTGTATTGGTTCTTTGTAGCATAAGTAGGTCCAATCATACCTCCTGCAAGCAGCCGTATAATAAGCAATACCTTCAGCGTTCATCATCTTCTCCAAGTTAATTTAAACAAACTTAGTTTGCACAACTCTTACAAAAGCTTCAACTAATTTTGGTTTTCAATTCGCAGAACCAAAGTTATATTTATACGTTTTGTTTAGTACTGCACTTTTAATTAGTTGAGTGAAATGATTTTGAGATGCTTCTTTTTATTAATTTTTCTCTTTTGGTTTCTATTGAAAATAAATTCACTTGTATATGTAGAGAGGTGTACTTTTTGTCGTTGCGTCTGCAATTACTAGTTTTATTTTCTAGGGTTTTTAATCTATCCTAATAATACAAATTCGCAGGTAACTCTGGTCTATCTCTTTTGCTTTTATATTCAAAACTGTAGCACCGATATCAATAAAGTTTAGAATGGATTTACTTTGATTTTCGAACAAATAAATAATTTACTCTTTGACCAACATACACGCAGAAAGAGTTGCTGTCAAAAGCTAGTGATTTTATAATTAGGAAGTAATCAAGTAATCAATTCTCACGTGTCATAATTTTAATTTACAGATCGAGTGCGGGTTGGGAACTGACACGTTGTGGCTACGCAATCATTGAACCATTGAATGTTTCTAAGCCTCCCGAAGGCTTTAAACTAAATTGACTGTTACTTTATGATAACAACCGGATCCGACTGCTTAACGTAACCATTTGTAGATGTATGTGGTCTGGTAGGTGTGATAATAAATTGAAACACTCACTGTTCGGGTAGTTGTTTACTGTCACTTAACTTAATTACACAGCACAAGCAGATCACAGATTTTAGAAAAAGTACAGAAGGGGTATAGACTTATAGGAGAAAGCAAGAGGGAAACGAAGAAAAGTTCACAAGCACAGCAATACGTAAAGAACGATTCAACGAACAAGCGGATAGCGGGCAGAGCGTCAGAGGGTTGTGTGCCGACTGGCGAGTCCTCGGACGCTAAGAGCGGCGGGCGCGCAGGCTGGCCGCATTCCAACGAACCGGTTTCGGCCGGGGACAACATCTGTTGGGATAAACGTTATCTAATAAGGCGCGCCCGATCGCTGTCCGTTTGTTCATTGAATTACAACATAAAATATAATATTAATAACAGAAACGATGTTTATACAAATTTACTTCAACTACACAGGTGACACAAAACAATAAATATTAATATAATATCAATTAACATTGAAATGAATGTAATTCGCATATTATTGTGAGTGCATATACATTGTGAGTCTTCTTACCTATTCATAGAACATAGGACCTAAAACTCATTAAATTTGCTTGTTAGTATAATTTAATTATTTTTGTACATTATTAAGTTATAAATAACTATTATGTTGTATCTATAGGCATTTTTTTAGTAGATCAGATACATGAAACTTTTCTGCGTTCATTTGATGATCTCATAGAATTTTTAAACCTAATTAGTGCGGGTAAATTTTAGAGACAGTGTCTAACTTTAGTGAATGTTGCTCAATTTTACTTAAAGTTGGGCGGGTGTTATGTAATGCGGTAGCGTCATTATGGTGAAAATGAGTCTCTGCTGTTTTTGGAACAACCTTTAGTAGATAATTTAAGTGAAACTCAACTGTAATAATAATAAAGTGTGCGTTATACACCATAATTAAATAAATCAAGGTCTTTCATTTGTAATCTTGAAACAAAAGGTATAGGACGGTGTTCAATTTTTGTCATATTATGCTATATTTGACGACGTTTTAGAAGAGGTATAGATCTTGTAGTCGACTAAAATACTCTAATTAATGGACAGATTGTAGTTCAGTTTATCGCTTTAAATGGAGATAGAATTTTTACTTTATACCGTCAATGTTTTACGTACCGAACATGACAATTTACTCTAACCGTAATATGATTTCTTTGTTTGATGGCTCCGGGGACTCTCGACACGATTCGTACATTTGCTATTCAGTTTACAATCATTGTAATGTGTAATGTGTTGAGTTTAATGAGCAGTGCGTTATGGAAGTTCATTGCATTATTATTGCATTCTAGAATAATTAAAATTACGTTGAACAAAATAATTGTATTAGTTTTCTGAACTAATTAATATTATAATTTTTATTATGTTTATGTATCTATATCGTTGTCTAGTACCCATAATATAGGCTCTGCTTAGTTTGGGGACTAGATAGCTTTTTGTGTAAAATGAAAAACTGAAAAACATACCTGAAGCACTACAGCTACGCGGTAACCCCATTAGCTAGTTGTTATATTGTTCTCGAAGGGCGTTGTATGCTTCTAATTGTGACTGCCCCTAGCTCGACCCTAGTCTGAGTGAAGTAAGTAATAGTTCGTTTGCAGGAGTTTTTATTCTTAAAGGCATCATTCTATAGAGAGATTTGTTGGGATAGTGCCCCGCCTCGCACTATCTTGTGAGACACAGCCTAATGACACGATGTCCCTCCACTGGCTTTAAAGGCCTGCCGCGAACAAAGGGAAGCTTGTAGTGATTACGTACCATTTAATACATTCTAATTGGTTTATGATGTTCTCGCTTTCATTCGTTCGTACATTTAAAATCTTGGAGAACTAACTTCCTTCTACTCGTGGTTCTATTCCACAGGACGTAAGCCTATAAAGAAGCCGGGTCTAGTTGCTTTAATTAAGCTAGACGCCCTGGCTCCCGAGAAGCGGTTGCCGCTAAAGAAAACGCCCCAGTACCGGAACTCCGGATCCCGGATCTCCCAGAACCATCGACCGATTTAGAAACTTAACGTGGTGCAACCGAGCCTGAGTATCCAATCTTTAGAACCCAAGCTTAAATGCACTACAGACACCTTGACTTTCCTGACCTGAAGTAGTCGGACACTACAATGATAGTTTACCGATAATCAGAATGTAAACTAAAACGCCAACGGTGATCAATCGGGCCTCGTCGCTCATTCGAACCTCGATATTCTACACTGCAAGCCTTCCACTTAGGCTTCCACATACTTCTCACTCAAAGGTAAACCAAACTACGATGCAGTAAATTAGTACATAGATAAATTTAAATTATTCAATAACTAATAATTACAACACTCAGACCGAAATACAAGTAATTACATTTATCCTAACCCTATAAATACAAATTGGAAATAATAGGCACGAACTCACCTGGGTTTCTCCAATGCTAACTTATTTCAACTTACTCAATAAAAGACTTATCTACTCGACTGCTCTACCGACTGTGCAAGTGACTTCTCCTAGCTCCGTTCACCTCCGCCACTCTCAGCCAAATGTCCTAAGTTCAAGACCGCGTCAAACATCATAACTGCCCGACTCCCTCTGACCTATCCCTTTTTTTTACAATCACAGTATAGATTGGCTTGTCAAACTGCAAACATTTAATAGTTTATGTCTTACAGATGTTTGAAGTACCATTCAGAGATCCTCACTCAAATGTTTTTACAGAATTCATTTTAAAAGGATGCAATAAATTTGTTTTATTAGGGTCAAACCTATTTTTTGTGCATAGTAGTGACGCGTCCACTTGTCGCATTTGAAAGCAATAAATAACTTTCTATATTTTAATATTGTTGTGAAGGCGAGGCTATCACATAATGTAAAATGAGCCTACAAGTAACTAACATAGAAAAATAAGATGTGCAAGGTATCCTTCCACGTACAGCTCTTAGCTTCCTACAGCGCCAAGTATTGTGTGTTCAAATCCTACACGGCATAATACTTCCTGTGATCCTCAAATTTTGAGTCTGGGTGTTCTTTGTGTCCGTTTGTTGTCTGTTTGTAAAACCCCCTGCGAAACAGGAATATATTCATAATGCGAGCGTTATCTTTCCATATTATTATTATTTTAAAACTGCCTCGTTGGTCTAGTAGTTAGCGAAAGCGACTGCTAATCAAGAGGTCTTGTGTTCAAATCCCGGGTCGGGCCAAAAAGTGTTTTTGGGGTTTTCTTAAGAAATTCTTAATAGCAGCCCGGAGTTTGGAAGTTTGGCGGTGATTCACGCCCATGCCTCGGAGAGCACGTAAAGCCATCGGTCCCGGTTGTCATGTATATCTATGGCAATCCTTATTGGGAAGTCAGTGCCCTCAAATATACTGGCAACTAGTTCAATCTTCGAATTTCAGTTCTCTCTTAGGGTTGCGGAGGTCCGATGCCAGTCACTCCGTTGAAAAACTGAAATTCAGGTAAAACCAGTTGAACTAGTAGCCGACCCCAAATAAACTTGGGAATAAAACCTAGAAAGATGATTATTTTTAAAATAAAAAATACTTGTATTTATTTAACTTGTGTAAGTATCCAACCCACCTTTGTAAAAAAATATCTTCTCTAAATCTTGTACAGTAAACGTGTCTGAAAGACAAAGAAAACAGCCAAAATATTCTGTAGGACTATTTTCAATATATTTGGAACAGTAAAGCTATTTAATATCACTTTCATCCTTTGTTCGAACCGGTTACACTAAAGGCCTAGGAAATTCTAATCTCTATGGAATTTTCTTTGAAACTGATAGTATCAGATCGCTTGATACTGTTATTAAATTGGAACCATTCCTCCTTAAATACGATTTGAAGTTTTCATGTTATCATACGTGATGTTATTAAATAAGTGAACTGACTTCAAAGTAAACATTCACCTAATATTATTTATATATATATTTAAATATTTCGGACATCTTAGACACAATGTCATCTAGTCCCAAACTAAGCAGAGCTTGTATTATGGGTACTAGACAACTGATATAAATACATAAACATACTTATTTTGAATTATACATAACCTAGTAAGTACATAAGTACATAATTTTACTATACATAATTTTATAACATAACCTAGTGTTTAAGTTGAACAAATTGTATCTGTTTTTGTACAATAAACATTATCATTAGAAAAGAACCAAACTCCGAAAAAAATATTTGCAGGTCATAGAAACATTTGATCCAATCCTAGCATACGCTACTATTGAGCCACCGTGGCAGTCACATTTTAAGGTTGATGATACAACCATATATATATTAATAATAATATTAATAATATAATTATATATTAATAAGTTAGTATTATTAGTAAGTTGTCATTTCACCATACTGTCGGGTGCCCTACACTGCATGCGACAAACAAAGTACAGATTTTTAAGAATTGAATATTGGAGGACCTTTGTCAAATTGATATGTTTCATACTAGCTTTCACCCGCGGCTCCGCCTGCTTGTAGTCTGTTATGGTGGTCGGTGAAAGTAGCCTACATCCTTTTTCAGGGTCTAGACTTTGTGTACTAAATTTTATTAAAATCGGTACAGTAGTTTTGTCGGGAAAGTTGGACAGACAGACAGACAGAGTTACTTTCGCATTTATAATGTTATGTTAGTTCTTACTATATACTAGGCGACTATACTAATACATCATCACTATTCATCACCTTTCTAGCCGTTATTCCCAATATTATTTAGGGTCGGCTACTAGTTCAACCGGTTTTGCCCGAATATCAGTTTTTCACGGAGCGACTGGCATCGGACCTCCGCAACCCTAAGGGAGAACTGAAATTCGAAGATTGAACTATATGACAGTATTTTTGAGGGCACTGACTTCCCAATAACGATTGCCATAGATGTTCATGACAACCGGGACCAATGGTTTTATGTGCTCTCCGAGACACGATCGTGAATAACCGCCGAATTTAGAAACTTCGGGCAGGTATTTGGAAGTTCCTAAGAAAATCCCAAAAAACACTTTTTGGCCCGAACCGGAATTTGAACCCGAGACCTCTTGATTAGCAGTCGCATACGCTAACCACTAGACTAACGAGGCAGTTAACTATACTAATATATTTTATATCTAAATCGCTATAGGACAGTTGGTTATGTCTAACCAACTAAGAAAAAGCCACAGTAAAGATTCCAGGATAAGACAATAGAACTCTAAAACATTAAAACCTCCATTTCCATACACAATCTGAAAAGTATCCACAACTTTAGATAATTTAAGAATAATCTATGCAATAAGTTTTTTATTTATTTTGATTCACTTGATTAAGTCAAGAGCGAGTGTTGATACTGAAAAATTTATTTATAAAGTCAAGCAAAATATATAAATCAACGGTTAGTTAGTTTCTCCACAGAACGTCTGATGGCTCAATGAGACGGAAATGATTGAGAACCAGCGTAATGGGTTTCGACATTATAATTCACTTATGTTTACAAAAATAAACATGTTATTATTAAGTTACTTTTATTAAATTATTACTGTGAATCGCGAATAACTGCCTACTCCTTATTTCATCAGCTTTCTGTAAGTGAAACTCCCGTCAAAATCGGTCCAGCCGTTCCGGAGATTACCCAGAACAAACAAACAGACGGACAAAAATTCTATAAATTGCTTTTTTGATGTTAGTACCGTAGATCCTATGATATTTATAGTAATACTAAAACTTAATATTTGATATTACAAACAAACACTCCAATTTTAATTAATTGTATCGGTTAAATAATAGCAAACCTCTTAATAACAATTGATAGTTCAAAGAAAGTAACACAGTTTTTTAAAACAATAAAATTAAAGGACTAAAAAAAGAATAAAAACAGCAGTTGAACATTGAATAGAATTACAATGTTAGTGTACAATCTGTATTAAATCTGTGAATGTAACAGTAACTAACGTAAAACTGTTGTTGCCCAAACTTAATGTTGTCGAAGTCTTTATCCTATTGAATTTTGCAATAATAGGCTGGACATTATTCTAAAGGCTTTTCTAAATAAAAGTACCTGTAGAAACTCATTGCTTCGTTGTAAATTACGCCGACTCTGAAAAACAAAAATGTCAGAAAAAAATATTATCATGGTGAAATGAATTTCTCTGGACGACATTTTGAAATAAGCCAGAAATTTTACTAAAACATTCTGTAGAATTACAATTAGGCATACATGTTGTGTATTCCAGAAGCGTATACATTTAGTATTCTCATACCAGCACATAGTTTAGACTCAGCAAGCTTAAACTATAAATACAATTAAATACGAAATATGCAGAAAGATATTGCCTAAAGCACCAACATAACAGTTAATTAAACAGTACATTATATACGCTAGGCTATCAAGTTGTATTTGGTAGTTTGCCAAGAGAACATTTCTGTTTCTTATTTGAGTCTTTGTCTAACAGATACTTGTCTGTAAAATGAGTTTAAATTTGTTATTTTTGAATAAATCTAACTTTAATGAGCTATTGTTTCATTTGATCACCAAGAAACTAATAATTTAAATATTGTCAACGACTTATGAAAACGATTGATGACGTTGTCTACATTTATTGTTATAAAATTTGAAGAATAAAATGTATAATATTATGTTGCTTGTAACTATTTTGTAATAAAATATTAAAACCTAACATAAAGAAAATAAAAGTATTCACAGATTGTAAATCTATTACAATTTCTACAGAACTTATCGTTTTAATGTTTAATAAACTGGTTTGACTTGCTCCACAATTCTCACATTCAATCAAAACTTTTCACCGAAACAGAAAGCTAAGGTACAAATGAAACTGACAATACCTTAAAGCCGATATGATTTAAATAACTAAAATTTCACAATGACAACCGTGGAATATGAGATTTGCAATTAGTATTTTTTTACGTTAAAGCCTTACAAAGTGACTCTACTCTGCCTGATGGAAAGCATGAGTAGAACCCAGGAGTAGGGGCTACCATCCTCATTGTGAGGGCAGGCAATTCAGCATGGTGACCCAAACTATGACGGCCTGGTCAGATACTTCTGAATCATTCTCCTAGCCCCCTGAGGTCGGGTGATTGATGCACAATTATTGGACCTCCTGTATCACACTCACTAACGAAATACGACAGCAAGAGCGCTGTCATTATTAGGATAGTCTTCTGTTATGGAGAATTGGCTCAAGAGGCGTCACGGGAGCCTCTCATACCGGTTGATGCAGGTGATCACTGGGAAGGGATGCTTCGGAGATCACCTGTGTCTAATTGGAAAAGAGCCAACGCCTGAGTGCCACCACTGCGATGGCCGGACCGTGGATACGTCGCTTCATACTCTAGCTGAATGCCCAGCGTGGGCGGCGCAGAGGGGTGACCTCGTGGCAGCCATCGGAGTGAGTATCCTCTCGCTCTGCAACATGATCGCGGCCATGCTGCGGAGCGAGAGCGCGTGGAACTCCGCCGTTTCCTTCTGCGAGCAAGTTATGCTTGCAAAGGAGACGGCGGAGTGGGATCGGGAAAGGTTTAGATCTTTCCCGGTCCGCCAGGCCCGGGCACGGGCCCGGTACCGCAGACGACTCAGGCGCCGGAGGTCACAGAACGATCTCCATCCTCCTTAAGCGCTAGCCTGGGGATGACAGGTGAGGCCATCTGTCATCCCAGCAGAAGCAGGCCGGGGTGGATGCGCCATGCACTTTTATTATGTCGAGGGACGTCTACAAGCCGCAGGTAGATGGCCCGAGGTACGTCGGGGTTCCAAGGATTTCCTTTCTAGGGTACACCTGATTCCCCGGTCATTGGCACCTTGAGACGGCGTGCGGTTTTGGTCGGTTCAAGTCCGACATAACCACCAACTGGTGGTATCCGGGGGGATTTCCGCACAGAAAAAAAAAAAAAAAAGGATAGTCTTCTGTGTGAGGATAGTACTGCCCCGGTCGAGCCGGCCCATTTGTGCTGAAATCAACGTATCTCTACTACCCACACAAGTCAGTCGTATTTTAATAATAGCCTTTAGAAGAATACTTTAAGGAGTTAATAGTGATCACATAAAGTATATAACCCCCATTAAAATATGAACACAATTTACCAAATGGAACTATTACGATGTGACGATGCGAGGGTTTTATACAAATGTATCCATTACGTCACCACAAGCAATATTTACGTCCAATATACATCTGTTCAAATCCCTTCTTGGTTCACCCCCAAAATGTTGTTTTCTTTGCTATTAAGAAATAAATAATATGGCATTATGTCGACGATTGCTGCCTAGTTATGGCCGTTTTTTCCTTTCTCACGTTCTGCTTGCTCTAACAGGACTATCAATTCGTTCTCCTACTGTGAATACCATTGCCACTTCTATTCGGGAACAGAAACGTAGTTTTCAGGCTAACAAGCAATGTATTATGAAACTTTCAATGTACTGCGGTTTAACATTTTTACTTGAAATATCGGAATCGGTTTTGTGGTCAAGATAAGACCCAATGAGTTGTGACGAAATTGGTTGTCGTGTTTATTGTGGCCGTTGCTGGCTATAAAACGCTTTGGGCCGAGTGTACAGTCGTTGAGACTATTGTGTGAAGGCCTATTGTAGCCAGAAGGGAATTCATTGCGTTGAACTGTGAGGTACAAAATTCGGGCAAAAGTTACGTGACTATGGCCGCAAATATTCTTGTATTGTTTTTCAATAACACATTTAATGAATTTATTTTGCTTTTTCGTTTGGTTTATGGGTCAATTATGCACGTAACTGTGCTGGATTTTGTTACTTTTGCACTTTTTTGTTGACTGCCTTGTTGGTCTAGTGGTTAGCGTATGCGGCTGCTGATCAAGAGGTCTCGGGTTCGATTCCCGGGTCGGACCAAATATTTGTGTGATTCGCAAATATTTGTTTCGGAGTTTGGGTGTTTTCTATGTATAATATGTATGTATGTATTCACAAGAAAAGTATGTTTATGTATTTATATCAGTTATCTAGTACCCGTAATACAAGCTCTGCTTAGTTTGGGACTAAATGGCGTTGTGTGTAAAATGTCTGAAATATTTATTTATTTTGCGAAACATTTTGAGAACGTCAGGCACGTTCTCAAAATTTTTCGGTTAGAGTGTTTTACGTCTAAAGTTATAAGAAAATAATAACTAAGTAAACAATATCTGTCCTTTGTGAATATGACAAGTATTCTGAATAATCTGAAGTCCTAACTAAAAGTTATAAAGCAAATTAGTTAAGGTCTACTATAATTAACCAGTTTGCTTGTAACCATGGTTAGTCCAACCCAATATATAATTATGTTCGTAAATTTTGTCACAAAAATAAGTGAAAATTTTAAAACTTTTAAATTAACAAGTCCCTATGGGTTGCGAATAAATAAATACTAAACTAAAAAAAAATGTAGAACGAAAGTCTGTGTAACATTTAAGCATATAAATACTTAGGATAATCGTAAATTCAAGAGGCTCTCTGTTCTTCAAGTAGTCAGTCTTTAGTCTAAGCTTACTGTCTGACAAATGACCGAATAAGTTGGGCAAAGCTCGCTCCTGTTCTCAAATGAACGGCACTTCTAGAGCTATTGTGAAGTTGTCCAAGTGATCGAAGAGAGATTTATTTGTTAAAGTGTGAATCTACTGTTTAATTGGCTTTAATTTATACAAAAGATTCATTTAGCTGGATAGTCTTAGAAAAGTATTTGAGTAAATTTATTGCATTTCGTCTAATGTTGGAATAAATAACGCATTATTCGAAACGCAATATTTTTAATGAAAACCGTAACTTCTTTCTGCGTTTTTTTTAAATTTGATTTGAGCTTAACGCATTTGTGATACTAACCATTTAAGTTCTTTGGTGGTGTATTTTTTTTAACACGATAACTAATCGATTGTGTATCAATATAATTTATCCATCTAGTAATATACGTACAAAAAACAAATTTTAAAAAAGCAAATTAATAGCTCAATATTTTCTTGAAAGTTATATCTGATTTCTTATAGAAAATTTACTAAGTAAGCAAGATCTGTAAGTAAAATTATGTAGTTTAAATGTATAAAAGTTTACTAACCAGCAAACATTTCTTTCAAAACTGAAAGTTTTCTTTGAAACAACTTTTAATGGGTCATCTTTAGCTTCTAGCCATTAGAATGGGTAACTTTGTGTGGACGAGCAAAGTAGAAATCCTTTTTATGGTATGAGCTCTCGAGCTATGTGGATAAATTTCTCTTCAAACTTTCATACCAAATGATAAGTTTTTGGAACTTAATTGATCAGAAAACTGTCGTTATTCGATACGTTTCTTTTTTCTTAACGCGAATAGATTATAATTTGATTTTTTTATCTATACAAATAAATAAAACCGGAGTGTTTCTATGTAATATTTATTGAAACATTTTTTACTAAATGCATATCAAAGTAATTATATACGTTTCTTACATAAAAAATCATTTTCTTAACTTAGGCTAATTTTTTCCGACTAGCTTAACTCTGTGGCGTTACTTGCGCTTTACAATAATAAACGCGGGTAGCACCGCGGGACGCAGCTAGTCTTGAATATGACTGTTGCTGTGTAAGAATATTTGACTTTGTGATATATTTACATATCCCTACTATCCCTACTATCCCTACTAATATTATAAATGCGAAAGTAACTCTGTCTGTCTGTCTGTTACGCTTTCACGCCTAAACCACTGAACCGATTTTGATGAAATTTGGTATGAAGATAGAACTGAACTTGGGAAAGGACATAGGCTACTTTTTACTGCAATAATCGAGATACAAAGGTTTTTACCTTTTTTCCCAGGTGATTATAAAAATACATAAATCGTAGATGTCAAAATGTATCACTGTTTATCTCCTGTTAAAACTTCACAGGTTGCTAGGCATAACACACTTCCATGGCAACCATAATGATAGTTTGTAAATGACTTATAGACCAGTAGACTAGGGTAGATAATTTTTGAAAACAAAATTATAGTACGATGAAACCCATTGGAAAAGGAGGAGAATATTATAAAAATGAAAGGAAAAATAATTTACGGGCGATCTGCGATATGAGGTTGGTCGGGTAGGGGGGGGAGGTTTTCGGGTCCTCCTCGGACGGGGCGTGAAAAAGCATCTTACTAAGCTGCCATAGTGTGGGCCGCCATACATTATTGTCTGCATTCGCAGCAAGTGTGGTAGCCCCGACTCTTGGATTCTGCTCATGTTTTCCATCAGGCAGGGTAGAGTCACTTTGGATGGCTAAATATATAAAACAAAGGGTAAAAAACGGTTTATCTCGATTTCCGGCAAAACTACAAGTCCTATAGAAAAAAGTTAAATGGCAAAGTTGTAGGTAATCAAAAGATCTACAACTTTTTAGGGTTCCGAAGTTTATTACTTCGAACCCTTCTAGATTCGTCATGTCCGTCTGTCCGTCCGTCCGTCCGTCCTCGACTTACCATCCAAACAGTAAGTGCTAGAAAGATGCAACTTTGCATGAATATTTATTGTAATTACGTCGACAAAGTGCTACAATATAATTATGAAAAATATTTTTATTTAGGGTACCTCCCCGACACGTAAAATGTGGATGTTTTTTTTTTCTCGCGGCTACCCCATCATGTGGGGTATCATTATATAGGTCTTTTAAAAACATCAAAGGGTTGTTAAGACGATTTATTGATTTAGGAATCCGTTTGCGAGAAATTCCACTTTAAAGGCCACTTTTTTGTAAAACCGGGCATCCTCCCCCTCTAAGAGCTAAACGGCCAGCTTAAAAAAATCTGGAAAAATTCGTGATAGTGGTCCATATAATGAACTTTAAATGAAAACTATAACGAATTAGATGACTTTGTTAGTTCAGGAGTTACAGAGGCTTAACTTCTACAATTAAGCACACTTGGAAAACGTCATACAAAATTAACGCATTAATACGTAAACATAACAATTATCCATTGGATACAATTTCTAATCCACGTACCATTATGGGTGACTGAGGAACCTTTCCTGTGCGTGGCCTGACACGCACTTGGCCGATTTTTTATTTACACTTTTTTTACATACCTAACCTCTAATTATATGTGAAAAATTAAAAAAAGTTTTTGGATTTCTATTTTTATCTTTTACAAAAATAAAATCATTTTAAACGAAGTTTAGTGAAAACTTACCTTTTTATGTCCCGAATACACTGTAATTTTTTTGATTTGAAATATTTAATTTTTTCACCCTATTTTGACTTAATAGCGAAAATTCACCTGTCAAAATATCTACTTTTTTCAAAAAATTGGGGTGTTTTCTGTTTGATGAAATCACTACTTCCCGATGGTGCAATCCCTACTAATATTATAAATGCAAAAGTAACTCTGTCTACCTGTCTGTCTGTCTGTCTGTTACGCTTTCACCCAAACCACTGAACCGATTTTGATGTAATTTACCAAATTTGGTAATAGAACTGAACTTGGGAAAGAACATAGGATACTTTTTATCGCGAAAATAAAGGTAGAAGGGTTTGAAATAGGGGACGAAAGTTTGTGTCAAAGTTCCATAATATCAAACATAAAATCATGTAAGATTGTTTAATCTACCCATACCGTGTCGCGCGATATAAACGAATTCCACGCGGGCGAAGCCGCGGGCGGAAAGCTAGTAATAAATATATAGGGCCAAGAATGCTTTCTTGAAAAATACCATATATACCTTGTTTTTAATTTTTTTAGATAAAAATTAATACAAATATTTTTCTTCCAATTTATAACTATTAACTCTTTAGGGCCCGGTAACGGTCAAATTTGTTGGTCGAACATCACGTTTACGTCAAAAGAGCCCTGTAAACGATCAAATTTGTTTGACAAACGCGTCAAACACAGCAGCACACGATCAAATAATTTGACAAACACGTAAATTTGTGAAACATATTTGATCGTTTACCGGGCCCATTACAATCAAATAGGTACACAAATTACTTTCAATACTGAATTAACTTTTGAACATTATTTCATGTACTATCGTGAGAAAAAAAAATTAAGAGATCATTCACCACACCTCGTATGCTTGAAACATTTTTAGCATAAAGCAAATGCATCTACATAAAACAATAAAATAGCTATTCACCGTTTCTCCTGCGATAAAATTGTACCACATCACGTAAACAAACCCAGCCGTAAACAAAGTTTCCAAACTTATAGTTAATTCAAGTACACCTAAAGTGTACGTCGCGAGCCCCACAGCAAATTGTACAGTCAACACTATATACAGTCAACAGTATACACATAAGCCGAGTCAAACGTATATAACTATACGTTTGACTCGGCTTATGTGTACATTTTAAATTTTTCTCTGTATCTTTTAAATAAAATTATACCAACGAATATTTACTTTTTTGAGGACAATAATCATATTTATCCATTGTTGATTTGTGTTTATAAAAAATATTATAATCTATGTCAATAAATTTCAATGTTGTGATAGTAATACATTTTATATTCATTTTATAAGTAGCAGCGTCAATATGTCCTGTGTGTTTTTCGATTTGTGAAAACTTCTTATTTACCGTTTTCAAACTTCCGACTGTTATTGAGTATTTTTTTTAGATAGAATAATAGGACAGTAAAACTATAATACAAGAAAATTATAAATGATTGATTTGATTGTCAAGTTATTAATAAAACACAAACGCGTATTCATGTATTATATTTCTATGAATTTGGATAAATTAGGAATTATTTTAGTCTCTGTACTAGGCTCGAAGGACCAATATTTTATATGGTGATTAAATATTTTTGGTCTTAACTGTACATCCTTACAATATTAACTCCACGATCAGAAGGCAGCAGCACAATTTCCTTTGCTAACGTGAGTGTGAATTTTTAATAACAATAGACAACTCCGTTTTCTATTTCGTTTCTTTAAATTGCAGTCAGCCACTGTATCTAGTTGCCGAGGAAATTCTAAATTTATTTTTGTTTATTTATCTACCTTAGGTAGTGAAGCTATTCTGGAAAAATATTTATGTATGCATCTGTGTAAGAAGATAATAATAGCATGTACAGTCACCAATGTGAAAAATTGTGGTATTGACAAATCTTTTTTGTTTTCTAGAGTTATGGTTACTGTTATTTTACAATAATGTAATAAAAATATGATTACGAATCAGCATTAATTAGAGCTTTAGGAATACATATTCCGCGTCTCGGGGACTTATCCAACATACAATACATGAAACGTACACAGAACATCTTGGTCTTAAAATATACAGTTCTACGACAGTAACCAGTCTGTATTTATAAATAAAATACAAACAAATTATTATAGAAAAATTGTATCCAGACAAATAACAAATGATAACTCTCATCACACGTTACATTTTGTTCTGGTTAAGTATTAAAAACTGGCTTAGCCGTTAGGATTACTTTTAACCTAGGTCTTTATACGATGCTTTTGAAGTGTCTTATTTACATTAGTTTAATGAAATTCATTTCCAGTTTTGAAAGCTCTAACTTATTTTACGAAAATAATACAAAGTTAATTATGAAGCTCTTTTAGCCGATTTCAGCCATTGCAACTAGACTTAACGAAGACTAGTTAACTATGCAGGAGATATTATAGTACCTACACAATTGTGAGCACTGTTTCTTCACTCCCATAATCCAAAGGGACAGCTATCCGACACGATCGAAGAGAGATCAGACGTGGGAACGACAGCTTTACATGCTCTGCGAGGCACGGAGGTTAAGACCCTATCTACAAAACTTTGAACTTATTTTTAAACATAAAAACTCAATAACTATTTTTGTCCCAACGAGACCGAGATCGGAATTCGCACATGTAAACCGCCAGACCAACGAGGTAGGCTCTATTGACCTCTCTAATACAAAGTTGTATAAGGGCCACCGCACACCAGCTACTTTTAGCATCGGCGATTGGCGATTTGGCGACTGCATCGATGCTGCATCGCGTTTCAGCGACTTCCTGCGTTCGATCGCGGTATCGGAAACGCGCGTTTTAGCGACTGCTCAGATGCCAAATCGATGCTACCGGCATCCGAATATGTGAGAAGAGTAGCGTTCAGCTGCTGTGTCGCGCTTCTAAAAAGCGCGACTCAATCTCCGCGTTTGGCGTTTTTAAGTGTGCGGTGTAGAGCGTTCGGTCGCCGTATTTAGAGTCTAAAAAGCGACTAGTTGCCGATCGCCGATGCTAAAAGTAGCTAGTGTGCTGTGGCCCTAAGAGAGGCAAATGCAGCCTTTCAAACTACGTAATAAAAGTATGGATTTTGGGTCAAACAGTTTTGGTAAATGCTATGTTCTGATAGAAAATAATATTTATGTTCGCAATACATTTATGATATATTGGACTCACATTGTTAATGAAAATCACCTAGGTTCATTATCAATAGCCTGGATAAGTTGAAATCAATGGTATAGTTTTGTTTTTATTGTTTTAATTGGCGTGTTACTATTGTCTATAACTAATCAAATTCAATCGTTCACTTCGTGTGTATTATCAAAATGTACGAGGCTTAAGAACCAAAACTGTAAACTTCTACCACAACATTTCTTTATGTAACTACGACATCGTGGTGCTGACAGAGACTTGGTTAAACGGCGGTGTTTATGACTCTGAGCTGTTCGACGATAGGTACATAGTCTACAGGCGCGATCGTGAGTCAAGTAGGTATAAAAAACGCAAAGACGGAGGCGGAGTTTTGATTGCCATCATCAAAACTTTGAAATCGTGTCGACTATCCCAATTTGAAAGCGAGATTGAGGACTTGTGGATAAGTGTTGATTTAGGCTCTAAAAACAGCATTAACAGTAAACTATATGTTAGCGGAGTATACCTACCACCACCGGTTCGTAGTGATACACTGCAGATATTTACCAACAACGTTCACAAAGTATTTAATGAAAAAAATGAACATATTCTGATCGTAGGAGATTTTAATCTTGCTAATGTCCAATGGCTTTGTCACAAGGACTCTGACTGTTTGTACCCTGAACCTAACAACTCCGATATAAATGCCGCATTGTCCGAGTTTATGACCTTAATTGGTTTAAATCAGTACAATAGTGTCCTAAATAATAAGTCTAAAATATTGGATATGATATTATGTAACACATCTATTACAGATATAGCCCGATGTATACAGAGTCTATCAAAAGAGGACCCGTTACATCCTCCACTGGAATTTAGTCTACCACTTCAAGTAGAACGTTTTTTAGAAGCTAAAGCGGTAGCGAAACCAAATTATCTACGGGCTGATTACGAAATAATTATGCATCATTTGTTGGCAATTGAGTGGGATAGTGAGTTCGGGGGTTGTGCATCTGTAGACGAAATGGTGGATGTATTTTACAAGCTATTAAGACACATAATAAATGAATTTATACCTTTCAAAAAACCAGCCAATAGTAAATATCCACCATGGTACTCTCGTGAATTGACACGGCTTCTTAGAGAAAAGTACAAACACTATGTCCGTTTTAAGAAATACAAAAATCCTCTTGACCAAGTGACTTTTGAAGAATTACGGGCTGAGTGCAGGGTTCTAAATGCATCATGTTACAAAAAATATATTACGAATATAGAAAACGCCATAACAAAGAACCCTAAAACATTTTGGTCTTTCGTGAAGAACAGAAGAAGAGGTAGTAGTACATATCCGGCACAGATGTTTATGAGGGACGAAATCGCCGTTGGGGGTAATGAAATCTGTAATATGTTCAAAAATAACTTTGCTAGTTCCTTCAATACCCCTGAAGATATATGCCGGCCTAGTAATTGTCCATGTTCCGTAAAACCTTATAATGCAGTCACATCTGCAGTGTTCGGTAAATTACAATTTGAAATTAAAGAAATATACCGCGAACTAACGGGATTGGATCCAAATAAGGGTGCGGGCAGTGACGGCATTCCTCCTATACTTATAAAAAGTTGTGCTAAAGCTCTAGCAGCACCCTTACAGACAATTTTTAACAAATCCCTACGCGACAGTATCTTTCCAAGTACCTGGAAAGAAGCTCTTGTTATACCTATTTTTAAATCAGGGGAAAAGCATCTAGTGGTTAATTATAGACCTATCTCAGTGTTATCGACGTTTGGGAAAGTGTTCGAAAAACTTGTAAGTAAACATCTAATGTGGTACCTTAAACCACACATAGCTGAACAACAACACGGTTTCGTTAAATCTAGATCGACCAATACCAATCTATTATGTTTTACGA
This sequence comes from Phragmatobia fuliginosa, assembly GCA_932526445.1. Lineage (NCBI taxonomy): Eukaryota > Metazoa > Arthropoda > Insecta > Lepidoptera > Erebidae > Phragmatobia > Phragmatobia fuliginosa. Next base: position 1,343,389 of record OW052066.1, on the reverse strand, counting down.
CGGCTTTGGCTAGGAGCCTTGATAGTCGTGTTCCAGTAGATGCCATCTACACGGACTTTAGCAAAGCATTTGACAAAGTAGATCATAAACTTCTTATTCTCAAATTGGCTCAACTAGGCGTAGGTGGAACGTTGATAGGATGGTTTCAATCTTACCTAGTAAACAGAGAGTCAAAAGTTGTAATCAGCGGTCACTTTTCTGAGAGCTATCTGGCAACCTCCGGTATTCCGCAAGGCTCGCATTTGGGTCCGATTCTTTTTAACGTCTTTATTAATGACATAACTGAATGTTTTAAACACTGCCACTTTTACTTGTTTGCTGATGACTTAAAGATAATGAAGCCAGTGCACAGCAAATTAGACTCCAAAATGCTTCAAGAAGATATTGATCGACTTGTAAGCTGGTGTAAACATAACAAAATGTCTTTAAATGTCACTAAATGTCACTATATTCAGTTTACACGTAATAAGAAAGAACTTGATAACAGATACTACATTGAGGGCGTTGAAATTAAGAGAGAGAGAAGTATTCGTGATCTTGGAGTTCAACTCGATCAGGCGCTGAAGTTCGACATTCATATCCATAATACCGTCTCTAAAACCTTTAAAGTGTTGGGTTTTGTTTTGCGAAACAGTAAGGAGTTTAAAAATGCGTCTACAAAAATTAAGCTCTTTAACACACTAGTACGACCCATACTAGAATATAACTCAGCGGTATGGAACCCACATTACGAGGTATACACTAGGCGAATAGAAAGTGTTCAAAAACGTTTCCTCTATCACTTGAGCTACGGTGATCATATAGCAAAGCAACTGGCGAGTTACACTAAGAGACTGAAACACTACAACATGGACACTTTAGTCAGTCGCAGGAGGAGGCTGGATCTCATTATCCTTCACAAGATACTGAACGGAGCAATAGATTGCAGTGAGCTTCTGAACTCATTATCCATTCAGATTCCAACTCGGATTCCCAGACACAATACTTTTAGTCTGTTCTACATTCCAGGTTTTAAAACTAATCTGGGTCATTTCGCCGCTGTACCAAGACTCTGTAGGCAGTATAACATGTTGGCTAAGAAAACTGATTTGGATATTTGTCTCAGTCAGTCTACATATAAGAAGAGCTTAATAGCTCTGGGTGGTGTGGAGTAGGCCTCATTGTTGCGTTTGCATGTATGTTACTTTGTTTTTGAATTTGTTTACTGATTGTTTACGTTTGGATGTGTATTGTTGGCTTGGTCGAAATATTTTCTTTTTGCTTGCTGTGATCTCCTGTAAGTGAAGGAGTACACTGACATAACACTCTTTTATTTAATTACTGTAATATTATTGTGTACATCTTTTGTTGGAGATCCTTACTTAATAAATAAATAAATAAATAAATAAATAAATAAATAAATAAACCGAACAATCTACCGCAAATGTACATTTCCATTATGAAACTGAAACTATCCATTGTTGTGATAGTTGAATTTATGGTCAGATATGGTTTAGTGTACTGTGTGTTTGGATATACATCGGTAAATATATGTTGGATGTATTCTATTTATAATTTATTAGTTTTGTTTTAAAAGACAACTTTCGCATTTGGAATATACATTCCTGTGTATTTACAAACATACATGAAAAGGACACAAAGAATAACCAGACTCAAAACAACAATTATAAATCACAAAAAGTATTATCCCATGTGGGATTTGAACCACGAACACCTTAGTACAGAAAACAAGAATCTAAATGTAATTATGTGTTGTTTCAACAATAACAAGATACGCTACTTACCTACTGTATCAAACGTTCTTATGCATGGTTTTTACACCGACGCACTTGGCAAAACATTTAAAATTCAGATATCATTTAGATTTTCAGTATAATAACATGCAACATCAAAATTTTCAAGCGAACCTCCTGCTTTTTCAAAGGAAGGAAGAGGTTCCAGTTCACAAGTTTATTTTAAGTATGACGACTACTATTCGCAAATATTAGAAAAGTTTTAGACAAAATAAATACAATGATAAGTTCTAAAATTAGAGGCTTGCTCTCAATTTCCTTAAGATCTCATCAGATACCAATATAGTGACAATGCCACTATCTAGAAGCTACAATAAGCCCAGTGCAAAAACAATTCTTAAAATCGGTACATAATAAAATGATCTCGACGAATTGAAAACCGTCTCTCTTATTTAAAGTCGATTAAAAAGATGTTGCATACTTATGTATAATCTAGAATATAAAGTTTATATCTAATAAAATCCGGCCTTTGTTCGTTAGATGAGTCAACTTAATATTAATAACTTATGTTTAAAACAAATAATATATCTTTGTCATGATTGACATATCCAATCTCCGACTCTTTAAACTTTCTAGACAAATTAGTTGAAGCCACTCAAATAAAGCAAACTTTAAAATTAGTTTACGTATTGTTGAAGTAGTAATATTTATTGTTGTTTCGTAAGTATTATTATAACTGCAGTTATTAAAATGAAATAAATTAAATATTTCGAACATCTTACACAGAACGCCATCTAGTCCCAAATTAAGCAGAGCTTTTATTATGGGTACTAGACCACTGATATAATAACCATACTTTTTTAAATACCCAGAATCCTATACAAATATTTGCGGATCACCTAAACACTTGGTCCTACTCGGGATTTGAATTCGAGACCTCAACCACAGCAGTCGTACATACTACCAATGCGCCAACTAGGCTGAAAAGTCAGAACAAGTTTATATACTTTTCAAAAACCAAAAAACTCTGTATCAATTAAACTCAAATTTTAATTTTAATAAACAACCAGCTTCAAACATTGTTTTTCGGGTCGGATTTGTTACTCATATCATAGCCATCTTACTATAACACTTCCGGTAGCAAGTAACTGGAAATTAAGCTGTCAGAATCAAGAGCAAACAAGTTTAAAATTGTTGTACAAGGGTAGGAAAGGATCATGACAGAAACATTGTACATAAAGGAGAAATATAGAAATGGAGGTTTCGTGATGTTCTTAATTAAATAGAATGATTTAATCACTGCTCTTAATAATCGTAGTATACTTTTTCTTAATTTTTATACATTACTAGCTTTCGCCCGTGGCTCCGCCCGCGTGTATCTTGGTTAAGTTATTTTTTATTATTTTTCGTAAAAAATAATAATTTATTTTTTCATAAAAAGTATCCTATGTTACTTCTAATACTTCCAAGAATATGTGTGCAAAGTTTCATGATGATCGGTTGAGTAGTTTTCGCGTGAAAGCGTAACAAACAAACTTACATTCACATTTATAGTATTAGTAGGGATTATACAATCAGAACTACAAAATAAACATTTCAGACATCTGAAACACATCGTCATTTAGTCCCAAACTAAGTAGCTCGTACTATGGGTACTGGACAACTGATACAAGTATCCGATACAAGTATTTATAACATTTGGTCTGACCCGAGAATCCAAACCGAGAACTCAAGCATAGCAGTCGGATACGCTACCGAGAATTGCGACACCGAGGTAGTTATTGACATATTTGATTGAGCATACAAGAGTTATAACTAGATGACATCATGACATAGATGTAGTAACATTTTCTAAGGGCCCCAGCACACTAGCTACTTTTAGCATCGGCGATCGGCAACTAGCCGCTTTTTAGAAGCTAAATACGGCGACCGAACGCTCTACACCGCACACTTAAAAACGCCAAACGCGGAGATTGAGTCGCTTTTTAGAAGCGACACAGCAGCTGAACGCTACTCTCCGCACACATTCGGATGCCGGTAGCATCGATTTGGCAGTTGGGCAGTCGCTAAAACGCGCGTTTCCGATACCGCGATCGAACGCAGGAAGTCGCAAAACGCGATGCAGCATCGATGCAGTCGCCAAATCGCCGATCGCCGATGCTAAAAGTAGCTAGTGTGCTGTGGCCCTAACATATTTTTTTAAATATTGTAAGCTTCTAGTGTTTACTAGGTAGCTCAAAACGTGTTTTCAAGTGACAGTGACATGACGGACAGTTTTCACACAGTATGGTGAATGACAACGTCATGTTTTGTGTTACAGCGTGCAACGCTACACGGAATTAAAGTTGCCAACATTTTTGAAAAACAAAAATTAATCTCTATTTCCCTTGGCTTTGCCAATTTCAACAACTCTTTCTTTATTAGATAGTCTATTTATTTAGAAAGGCTTTATGCTATCACACAACGAACAATAGGAGGTAAGCAGCAACTGCAAGTCTATTAGTTTAAAAATTATTGTCATTTAAACATAGCGTATGCGCAAGCACAAAACGCCTTTGTCGGAATCCTAAACAGGAAAACATTAAAACACTTAACATCTTATTATTTTTTTATTAAATACCAATACAATATTGATATAACTATTTAATACCTAAAGCAGTTGCTCAATGTGTCCACCTCCAGCCTGTAGACAAAGCTCTCTATGCCACCTAGGCAGTCGAGCGCCTGACCATGTCTGTATCTAGTCTTTTTTCTCCGGCGACTGGCAAAATTTTAACGACGAATTCTTCTCTTGTATTTGGAACTGTGGCGTACACGTTCATTAAAAGCTTCTCGAATACCCCTTTCTGCTAACCTTGTGCGCACGTCGATAAAAGACGATTGGCGACTAGGTGTAGGTCTATTGGGTGGGTTTAGCGTTGAGGTGGGTTGGACCCAAGTTTATGCTGTATTTGTATATTAAAATAGTTGTTTTATAAGTACCTAAAATATCGCTAGTTCGTAACCGGACACATTGTATAGTTGAGTATCAGCTAGACAGTAAATGCTTTATCAAAACAGTTTTACAGTTGTTTTTATTCATCTTGCTACGGGTTTCGATAGGTATGTCGTTCAATATACGGGCCAGCATGTGTTCCCAAGTCCGCGTCCCATATACGTTAGTACGCTTAGGTATTCTATAAGTAGGTAAGTTTGACAAGTGACGTAATGACTGCAATCTTATATTTTTCTTTAATTTAGCCAGGTTGTGGTATTCCTCACCCAGTACACATACGCTCACTTTGTCGAACACGCTTAATATTAAATATAACTCTACTATTCAAAAGTTCTTCTCGTTACTTAATTGTTATGTGATATTGCAAACGACTTGATTAACAAAAGTTACATTGTAATAATCACTACGGACCGGATTATATGCATTTGCATACTTCAGCCATCTGTTTTGGTAATAGCATATATTTTTATCTTAGATAGAGTTTTAATGCGCACATTTTACAATATTTTTCCGAGTGCGGTGCACTCACTCTGCGTTCTGGAACGTGATAATAGTGCATAGCGCCAATCTGATACCCAACTGCAAATTCTGCCCAGTTACCTTATCGGATGCGTAGCGATTTTACATTTTAAATAGGTAGACCAAAAGACAATATTACCACTGGACATTTAGAAATAAATTTACACATTAACACTTATCGCCTATCAAAGGATTTTTTTTTATTGTATGATGATTTTAAAGTAACAAACAAATGTAAACATACTTTCTTCTCTTTCAGGTTTCTAAAAATTTATTTTCATGCATATATCAAGCATTTTTTATGCATATTTGCATGCATATAACAAATATCTCATGTTGCATAATATATGATCCGGCCTCTAAAAATCACTCATTCTTATTTATACCACGCTCAATCAGTACTGGCGATACCTTTCAAAATATATGTACATCAGCGAAAATTCGAAACTGAGAGCGATCTTATATATTTAATATCTTATATTTTATTAATACAGGTTTACAATTGGCAGGCGATTCCAGAAACAAACTATTGTAGCTTTCAATGTTGTTGTTTGTGCGCATCTTTACTGGACGAGGATTACAGTAGTACCTTTTCCTTTCACCATTGCGTAATCTTTTTTCTAAATAAATATATTTTCTATATATAATTTCTGAGAAGAGACCTTTGTTAAACAGTCAGATTTAGAGTAAATATATCATATGAAAGTTCTCGGTTTTTTATTAAGAACTCTTATCGAACACATTTTTTTTTCAGCGTTGCAGTTAAACAGTGTTAGAAAAAGTCTTGACATCTGAATCAATATTTAATGACCGTTCTCAATTTTCTCAAGTTTTGACGAAGGTCAAATAAAAGGTGCGCGTCCATTGGCCCGCGCCGGACGCACGGCACGCACCGCACGCAACGGATTTTATTGTGCTTTGTATGATTTCACATAGTGCTGCGTCCACTATCCGCGCCGCCCGCACCTTACGCCGGCATTTATGAGCAAAAAATGCGTTGCGTGCCGGTGACGTCACACAAATCAGTTCGCTGCTGGCATCGCCCACTGCGCACGTGTTATTTGTTCTATTTAAATGGGGAGCGATCGACACAAAAATAAAATCGATGACGCACTATTGATAATATTAGTAGAAAGATATGAAGATTATATAATTTAAAACATCCACATTATTCTAATGTCCAAAGAAGAGACAATATTTGGGAGGAGATAGGATCGATTTGTTTCGTCAAATGGGGTTTGAGTAAACCATATAGATTCATGAACTTAGCTCTTGACATGTGAATGTAATTAAAAAATCTTTCTTCATCTTGAAGTAAATCCGGAACAAATAATGAATGATACTCTCCAAATATTGGTCGCTTCAAATTTATTTCATGAACCCACATTCTACGTTTAGTTTTACGGTTTTCTTCATCTTCCATTATGCAACTAATAACAATGATATCTTTGTCAATCCCCATGACCGAATACGTCAACTCAGGACAAGCAAACACTCGAAACCAAATAAAAAAATCCGGATATAGTGGACGCATGCCAACGGGAAAACCGTTTAATCCGTTGCATGCCGTGCGTGCCGTGCATCCGGCGCGGGTCAATGGACGCGTACCTTAATAAAACCTCAGGTATAGTTACAAACTACCTAAAAGATTCGGATTCGTTGTAATCGATCGTTTCAGTCGATTCTATTTCTGGAAATGTTTAACATATTTTGAGTTGATTTTGAGTTTCGTGTTTTTATTTCAATTTATAATAGTACGGTAATTTGGTTCAAAATAATGAACCTACCTGGTAAGTGTTCCCGGAGTTTCATTTATTTTTCCAGGTACAATAATTTATCACTCACTCAGGACGCGGTCCGAGTATGGTACGAGGTAAGTAGGGTTTCCAGGATTTCCTTTTTAAGGGACCCTTGGTTTCCCAGCTACTATACTTGCTATACTATACTACACTCGGTTCCAAAAATTACGGGTCAGTCACAAAAATTGAAATACCTCCAGAACTGTAAAAGCTAGATCAATGAAATAAAAAACAGAATAAAGACTTTTTAGTTGCGCTTCTAATAGCATATTATTTAAACTGGTTGATGAAAAAAACTTCATTAGAAAAACAAAATTTAAAAAAATGACTATTTTTAAAAACAAAATTTTTGTTTCATGTCATTATGGATGCTTTCCATTTCTATTCTGTCACAAAAAAAATTATCGTGAACGTCTGCCACGTCACGCTAGAGGAATGTACCAGAATCCTAACTTTTTTGGAACTTGGGCGGAGCCAGCGTGAAACAGCCAGAAACATTGGTGTATCTTTGTCGACTGTTCAGCCGGTAGTCCAGCGGTACCAAGAGACCGGATCACACCTTAGAAGACCAGGAAATGGCAGACCAAGATGCACAACGGCCAGGGAAGACAGACAACTGGTGGCTACAATGCTCCGAAATCGTTTTCAAACTGCTGTTGGTCTAAAAACTCACTTTATTCGCTTTGGAGGTGGCAATTTAAGCGCTCAAACAGTAAGAAGACGTCTTGCTGAAGCAAATTTGAAACCATTGAGGCCCGCAAATGGCCCCAAACTGGAACGGGGACATCGAATTGCTAGACAGAGATACGTGCGCGAACACCTAAACTGGACACTAGACGATTGGTCTAGGGTAATGTTCACGGACGAGTCTAAATTCATGCTTTATAAGCATGATGGTAGGCAGTTGGTGTACAGAAGACCAGGGGAGCGCTTCCATCAAGCGTGTGTGGAGGAAAAAGTGGCGTACGGTGGAGGCTCCGTACAAGTTTGGGCTGGGATTTCTGCTGAGGCCCGCACCGAGCTGGTGCTCATTCAAAATGGAACTCTAAATGCAGAGAGGTACGTGGAAGAGATCCTCAATGAACATGTAGGTCCTTTCATGGCCAGGATGGACCGGCATGGCATATTAATGCATGATAATGCGCGTCCCCATACCGCCAGAATTGTACATGACTACCTTGAAGAGGTCGGTATCGAACTCATGCAGTGGCCAGCGCGAAGCCCGGACTCAAACCCCATCGAGCACGCCTGGGACGAGCTTCAGAGATGCGTGAAAGGTCGAAACCCCCCACCAATCACGCTTCCCGGAGCTCATACAAGCACTGGTGGAGGAATGGGAAGGTATTCCTCAGCACCGGCTCCGAAATTTGGTGTACAGCATGCCTAATCGCCTGGAAGCTGTCAGAAGAGCTCGTGGAGGCAATACAAAGTATTAAATGAAGAAAGTGATGAAAAACAGCAAAAAAACAATCATAAAAAAAATGTAATCTTAAGAAAAATATGACTACTTTAGTTTTTTTTTAATTTAAGATTAATATTGTGGGTGTAACTAAGTTTTATTTTATTTTTTATCTGTATAATTAAATTCTCAATTGAACAGTCTTCGTTTCATTAGGATGGCATACGTAGTTCGGGAGATATTCGGGTTTATGTGACTGACCCGTTATTTTTGGAACCGGCTTTATTAGACAATTGCTGTTTTTGGTCATTTCGAGTCCGGCATATACACATTGATAGTATACACAGGCAAACAAGATAAAAGATGAAATTACCAGATGACTGTACTACAAGCTCTAGGTCTTTTAGGAGTTAACTAAAGGTAAGATTATGTAGGAGTAAACTAAGGAAAGGTATAATTAAGTGAATTCTGTGAAAGCGTAAAACATGGTGTTAGGTTACTAAGGCAAAATGTAGCTTTGGAAAATTGGTACTTTTAGTCTTTGGGTAAAGAGATTTTAAATACTAAGGAGAAGGAATTCAACGTAAGTGTAAGTGTAAGCGCTGAGTATTGTAGGTATGGGTTGTAGGGATGAGATAACAATTTGTTGATCTTACTTAGTACGATCCACAAATGATTCTAAGTCGTGGTATTATTCTTTTTGTGTCTATTTCGAAAATATGTGTACTATATTTACAACATAGGTATATTATACTCCTAGTCTAGAAGCAGCCTTTAAAATAGAAAGTATTTACAATAGATTCCATGGTCCATAGATCTGGCTGAGTCTAATTATTTCATGATTAGTCATACGAACAAGTGTTTGCTACTTTTTTCAAATTTTCCCAGTATTCGAGGGATAGCGGAGGGATAGTACAGAAGCTGATCCGCGGGGCAAGTTCGTTGCCTCTATTGTATAGTGATGCGATCCATGTCTCTCTACTGCGCTGATATGGGCCAAATGCCTATCGGCCTTCACTGCAGCGTAGCTAATTAATTGAAGAGAACGAGCTAATCTCAAAAAGCTTAACGGGTAGGATACCGCATTAACTTTTTATCCTGGCGGAAATATTTAAGAGTCTCTATAACTTGCGCACTCCGACAGAGTGATACTTGGGAAGATTAGGACGAGCTGATACTCATCGACAGGCACAGGCACAGTAACGCTTTCGACTTGACTAACTGCAGAAAGAGCGCTAACACGGTATTACTGTTTTTCTGTCTAACCTCAAAGCTGGAGTAGAGAGGATGAAGATAGGAGTTTTCGTTACTTACTGATTGACGCAGGTGCTAAATGGGACTGGATGCAAGGAGATAGCACAATGTCTGCACTACACGGTTGATTTGTACTCCATCCAGCACACGCTGAAAGACTGCCCCTCGTGGGCTTCTGATCGCGAAGTCATAGTATGGAGGGTTGTAAGAAATTTAAAAACAGATTTTCTAAAGTATATATAGAAAAAATATGATGTCTACAAAAGATATTATTTAAAAGAATAATGAAATGTTTTTGGTTAAAATATAATATTGTGACTAAGTTCTAACAAAAACACTAGCAAAGTCTTCCAAAACATTACACTCAGACAAAATACAATTTTCTTTTTATTCAATCGGAATAAACTAATGTTTGGAACGCGTGACTCCATTCCCTTGATATTCTTTTAAAAGAAAATAAAATGTGGAAAATAGCAGGAGGTATTGTATTTTGAAGAAATTTCAGCATATGAAAAAAATGTGGCGGTATTTTGATAAACACGAAACTAAAAGGATTTTTTAAATATCTCGTTTTAATTCGTTTGTATTTTGCATAATAACTGACGTGTATTTAAGGTTTGAATTTCATCAACAACCCTTAACGTCCCACTGCTGGGCTCAGGTCTCCTCTCAAGAGAGGGTTAAAGCCATACGTCCCCACGCTGGCCGAGTGCGGGTTGGGGACAGGCAAGACACGTTGTGGCTACGTAATCTTGCTGTTGGATGTTTTTAAGCCGCCCGAAGGCCTCCAACTAAGCTTCACGACTGCTGTCTTATGACAACAACCGGGACCGACTGCTTAACGTGACCTCCGAATCACGGAAACGCTCATTATATAAAATGCCACAACGGTCACCCATCTAGGTCCGACCGCGCCGTCGTTGCTTACCCTTGGTGATCGTTTCCAATCACCTAAGGCCACTCGGCTATGAGCGATTCTATGAGCGAGCTATGTTTGAATTTAATGATTTATTATTATATTTAATACAGAATATACGCAGAGTCTAAAGCAAAAATTAGACATTATTATTTGAAGAGAAGTAATATGTGAAAGTTTTCTGGCTTATAGTATTTCGTTACTCCCAATAACAACTTATGCCCAGTACTCTTTCAAACATCGAAGAATCACATATTAACAATGAAATAAATAATTGCAGTGCAATTTATCGCTATTTAGTATGGTTCTGACACACCTCTTTTGTTTCATTCGACCTCCTTCGATACTTTTAAATTGAATTATTTTAGTTCCGAAATAAAGATAATTATTATTCCGACCTCCGGCCATCAGTACGTTGGGGTTTTCGGCAGGGTGGTGTACTGGAGGCGGGTGGACCGAATAAAACCACACGGTTAGCTACTCTGCTCCTAAAGTAGAAGTGAGACTACTGTTATTAAGATTTTCTTTTATATTCAAGCCTACCAAGGAAACTTTACTCTTGCTGATGGAAAGCATGAGTAGAATCCAGGAGTGGAGTTCATCATCCTCATTGTGAGTGTAGACAACGCAGCACGGTGGCCTAGTAAGATATTCAATAATTGGGCCTCCGGTTTCATTCTCACCAATGAAATACTGGGGTTTGTCATTTGTGTGAGGGTAGTACTGCCCTGGTCAAGCCGGCCCATTCATGATGAAATCAATGAAATCAGCGTGGCTGAATTAAGACATCAGTAAGTGGAAACCACCTTACCCAGTATCGGACCACCAAAAAATTATACGTGATCCTCTCGGCGGCTAGTGTCACCGCCGACGTCCTGTGTGCTCGGGATCTACACACTCCCGATTCCGTTCAGCAATGCTCCCCATCCCTTCTCACTCGCTAGCATGGCAGCAATGATTGCTAGCGGGGTCAGGTCTCGTTTGATTTTGCAAACTAGGACTTCGTGTTTTATACGTCCAAGCGGGGTAGTCCTCCAGCGTGTGCTGGGCGGAGTCCCAGTCAGCTGCGCATTGTGCCGTCTCCTCGCGTCCGATCTTATTCAGATTCTCTTCGAAGCAGCTATGCCCGGTGAGTATCTGCATAAGTCGGTAGGTGACGTGACTCTTCATTCCCAAGCTTTTCAGATACATTCTGTGCCTTTAATGACTGATCATTTTTTTAAATATAAAATATATAGGTACATTTATTTATATAGGTATTACAATTTATTTCACATACGTTAAAGGAACTATGATTTAAATATCATATGTAGTTTCTTCAACACAAACTCTTGTGACTTTAACAAAACAATCACAAAATGAAACCTCACAAAGCAAAATAGAACTTTGTTGAAACTATTTCATAACATAAAGTTTGTGGCAGCTTTTTAAATTGAACCAAGTTATCCTATGTTAAGGTACGATGAGTTTTAAAAGTTGTGACACTAAACAAGAAGTACATTCATGTCAAGTTGTCTGTTTATTTATATGCCAAGATTTAATATAAATAAAGAAAGCATTTTGGCATTTAAATTCTTGAAATGCACTGTAAAGGTATAGCACTATTTATGCATTATAAATTCAATAATTATTGATTTGGGACTTAATAAGATATATTGAGTTACGGTCTCAAAAAGTAGTAATTTCTCCAAGGTCCATTCTATATCTATACTGAAATTCATCTAAATCGATTCAGCAATTTAGTCGTGTGAGCTAAACAGACACAGTTACTTTCGGATTTATGATATTAGTATGAATATGGATGTTTAAGAATAAGTGCTTTGTTTTATTTTGTGTTTGCTTAATTTTTTTATATTACAACGTGCCATAACTCGGTAGGTTCTTTCGTTTGAAGCTATTGTTATAGTATTTAGAAATCAATTGACTGCCTCGTTGGTCTAGTGGTTAGCGTATGCGGCTGCTGATCAATAGGTCTCGGGTTCGATTCCCGGGTCGGACCAAATATTATTTGTGTGATTTACAAATATTTGTTTCGGAGTCTGGGTGTTTTCTATGTATAATATATATGTATTTATAAAAAAAAGTATGTTTATGTATTTATATCAGTTGTCTAGTACCCATAACACAAGCTCTACTTAGCTTGGGACTAGATGATGTTGTGTGTCAGATGTCCAAAATATTTATAAAAATTCTAAGAAGGCAAAGTGAGAAAACTTATTTTACCGTATACGACTCAAAGATATCATCATAAAAAGATAAATCCATTTTTATCGAGGAACTTCATAAGGAAAATACTTCTTTGGGTAATATTTTTTATAGTACTCAAAGAAGTGCTTTTATTCTAAAGTTATGTAATATTAAAAGTTACTTTAAAGGGGAAGATAAGAAAGAATGCTTCAAAGTTGGACGCGAATGTCAATTTGTTTTAAACTGACTTGATATCAAGTTATTTAAGGTTAAGTTTTATGTCAGATAAGATGTTAATCCCTTAGAATTTTTATGTATTTCGACAGTGGGGTATCTATACTTCTATTTTCGGCGAAAATGGAAAGTATAATAAATATAAATAAATAAATATTTCGGACATCTTTTACACACAACATCATCTAGTCCCAAACTAAATAGAGCTTGTTTTATGCGTACTAAATAACTGATATAAATACATAAACATACTTACTTTTGTTTATACATGCATATTATACATAGAAAATACCCAGACTCCGAAACAAATATTTGTGGATCACACAAATATTTGGTCGGACCTGGGAATCGAATCCGAGACATCTTGATCAGCAGCTGCATAAGCCACCACTAGACCAATAAGGCAGTCAGTCAGTATGGATAGGAAGTATTAGAGCCACGCTGATTTCATCACGAATGGACCGGTTCGACCGGGCGGTTCTACCCTCACACAGAAGACCATCCCATTACCATCTGAGTGAAAGACCGAAGGCCCAATCATTCTATATCATTCAGAGAGACCATAATGCAGAATTATCTGCATTGCCTACCCCCAAAATGAGGTTGGTGACTCCTACTTCTGAATTCTACTCATGCTTTCCATCAGGCAGAGTATAGTCACTTTGGTGGGCTTAAATACATATGTATAAAAGAAGTGAATTGCTTGATAATCAAAATTGACCATCATCATCAAATCTAACTAAAACATATTCCTAATATGTTAAAAGGGACCAATTTAGTATTTCCTTCTACACACCATTAGTAAGCAGACGATGATAAATAATATTATCTATCAATATTAAAATATTACCTTCTTATTCATAAATGTTGTTTACATATAAGGAACGGTTGTGTCAAGGCTTTAAATTGAATGGTAAGAATGATACAAGCGCGGTGTGAAAAAGCATCTTACTAGGCCGCTGTTTTAGTGAGGACGGTGATTGCCACTCCTGGATTCTGTTCATGCTTTCCATCGGCCAGGGCAGAATAAACGGCAATACACTAAAGAAGAAGAATAGTATAATGTTGTGTCTGGAGTAGTGTGTGTGAGCGAATGTGATGAATAACGTTAATAAAGCGCGTGTCGTTCAAAAACTTATGTTAAACAATTTTATTTGCACCTTTTTGTGAGTGTTTAAGGGTACTGAGAAACTGTTTTTCTATTATGTTTATGTTGTTTAATAATTTCAGACAATTTCCTTGTTCAAATAACCTTTAATTTGCATTTTCTCCTTTATTTCCTTAAAACATTTCTTGGATACAATTAGTTGACTTCACAATTGAATGTTTGTTATTATAAACATTCAATTACTTACTAGTAAGTATTACTTACTTATTAGTAAGTAATACTTACAATATAATTTACTAAATCACATATATACATTATCAATGTTACAGTTCAATATAATATAAACTTATAATGATTTAACTACTAACTAGAGTAGTTTTCATAAATTATACCATTTAAGTAGAAAAAAGAAAGAAAAAAAACATGTGTATTAGTAATTTAGTAGTTTACTTTGTAACTGCAGTCAGTTACAAAGTAAGCTACTTTGTAAAACTTGTAAAACCTGTTGACTTTTACACATAGTTTTTGTTGTATAGCTGGACTTATCTATACAAATAAATAAAATTAGAATGTCTGTTTGTAATATTAAAATAACCGCTTTTTACTACATGCTTATGTATGTATACTCGGTACATACCTATGCCATTTTTATTTTAGGAGTACTTTTTTTATACTAGCTTCGCCCCGCTGAAGTTCTTCTGCTTGTGAAAGTCTCGTTAAAATCTTTCAAATCATTAAGAAACTATAATTAAAAAATATTATTTTAATGAAGTATGTACCTTATATACTTTAATATACATTCAGAGAATATTTAAATCTAATAATTTGTTTGGGTGATAGTGTGGTAGTAGATGAATAGCAAGTTTCACAGAACGCAATGCTATGTAGTCAAAATTCACTTTTTCCATTATTGCTTTGAGTAAAAAATTACTATTCAAAAAAAATATTCGCCTTAATAAAAAGGCACTCAATTCTCAATTCGAACGGCAATTCTCTAATAAACTACTGAATTTGCTCGGATCGACAATAAATTTTATTTATCCAGACTCCATCTTGACCGCTCCGCGTGTCGACCTCAACCTTGTTCTCCAACTTTAATTTCGATTTTATACTATCTGTGATGAATTTTTTATTTTAAATGGCATCAGAAAATGGGGAAAACGAATTTGGGACTTTTCTCTGTAATTTAATGTTTATTGCGTGTAATGAACAGTTACATGCCGAATTATTTAGATAAGAGGTTTTATTTTCTATAAAAGACAAGTCCCGCATTAGGAATATATTCCTATGTCGCGAGGAATTTACAAATATACAAGAAACGGACACAAAGAACACCCAGACACAGAATAACTACTTGTGTTACACACAAAGTGTCAGGGCAGTACAGTCAAAAGTCAGGTTTGGGTTATATATTTTTGTGTCTGTTCCTTTTAAAAACTGTTTTAAAAAAGTCTTAGTTTTTAAAATATCAAACCATAAAACTCAATCTTGAATAACATATTTTGATTGAAGGCGTTCTCTATCCAGTGTCTAATGATTAATCATATGTCGTGTTATCTCAAGCTGTGGTATCGCATTGACATTCATAACAAAGGGAACATCGGAGTTCTCGCACAGTAAGGGGCCGTCTGCAAACCATAGATGACCCGAGGTACGTCAGGGTTCCAGGGACTTCCTTTCGAGGGTATACCTGGTTTCTCGACTCATAGTACCCGAGACGGAGTGCAGTTTTAGTCGGTTCGAATCCGACATAGACACCAACTGGTGGCATCCGTGGGGTTTTCCGCACGAAAAAAAAGGGTTAACAACACCATACAAACATGAAACGAGTGCTGTAATTATTAGGATGGTCTTCTGTGTGAGGGTAGTACTGCCCTGGCAGAGCCGACCCATTCGTGCTGAAATCAGCGTGGCTCTACTACCACTTAATTATACTACCTCCTTGGTATTTTAATAGATAGATAATTCGTACACCAGGGCCTACAAATACTATACAAACATGAAACTAAGAATGATGTATAAAAGGCGATCTGATTACTTATATTAATTGCTTCCAGGTAACTCTATTTTCATACAATAGATACCATTTTGTACACTTTCAAAGGGATAATAAAATAACAATATCTACGTTCATCGAAGGGTCAAGTTCAATTTGAAATAATAACCGGCCATTGGCAAGTAAAACCTCTATGAAGTATTATTTCATTTTGCTTTTATCGTTTATTAGAAAAGCTTATAGCGAGATATAACACTTCATTTTGAAATTAAGTATAAATTTTAGTTAATGACAATAGGTAAACTAATTTATCATTAATCTTAATCGCAATTGATAAAAGGTTGTAGAATAATAATTTCACTTCAAGTTATAAATACACGATCCTTACTTTTTGGGCTTGACCTCTATATTTGGCGATATTGAGAATATATAGTGTCACCATCCTTATTCGTCTTTAGGGTGTCGTAAGAGCCGTATAAGGCAGCAAACTATGCATGACAAGAGCGCTGTAAAGAGAAGGAGAACTTACACAAACTGGATACCAAGTCAACTAGCCAGGCCAAAACATTCATTTTAAGGAGAGGACCAGGATTCAGCATTGACCTATCTCTTGATGATCACATGCAGTTTTGTCATCAGTGTATGATGACTTAACTGCAGTACTAGTTTCCTTGAAACTGTCATCAACCAGGGTTAAGCTAGTAAAAACAATAAGGCTAAGGTATACAATAGTTGCTAACATAGAAAACATTGAAAATACAACTCTGTCATTTTCAATAAATTGTAATTTACAATTTTAAAGCACTAAACAAATACAAAGGATTACTGTAATTCGTTTTACAAAGACAAAAGGAAGTGTAGCTAGATTATAACCCTGAAAATAAATTTATAAATTTTGTAGACAAAATAAATGTTTATAACATCAGTAATAATTAAAGAAACAATTATTTTTGCTGGTGAATTTGATAATAAATTTTGAAGGAGCTATTTGAAGGCGTTAAATTTCGAATGTTCTTAATGTTTTCAATGTATTAACTCCTTTAAGAAAGGGTTGTTGGGCAATTGAGCCCGTTAATAACAGTGGCCACGGGGCGTCTCCGCAAAACGGAGGGCTCTTATCAGCCGCGAGACATTTGAATGATGAATTACGATAGCTCTCTGAAGTGGACTCTGTAAATTCTACAGTATTGTTTTAGGCTTTAAATAGAATTTGAGAAACTGTAGGAGCATTGAAGGCTTAATTCCAAATAGAATTCAATTTCTTGAAGAGTAAATATCTGTTCAGAAAATGTAAATTCGATTTGAATTCCTAAAAAGTTGGATCAATTGAGTAATAGCAGTCTATTACTCAATTGATCCAACTTTTATTTCATTCATTTCACTTTTATCACTCAATATTTCATCATCATCATCAGCCTATCGCAGTCCACTGCTAGACATAGGGCTCTCCCATTGCATACCACTCTGATCGCTCCTGCCAGCCAACCTAGCTAACCATAGCACCTAGTACCTAATCACTATTAATCATTAGTTTTTTTACAATATTTTTACAACGGCGTTATTACATAGATGACATGATGATAGTAGGAGTATAATAGTAAGTACAATGTGCACCTTCTATTTGTTAATTGTATGCGATCTCGATCAAGTATTACAATTTACTTTTGCAGTCGTACCGGTATACTGTATTGGAACTTAAGTTTCATTTCGTATTGTTATGTAAATTTCAATGTATAAGATTACTCAAATTACTTAAAATACTAATTTCCAGACGCTATTCTCTTTTGAAATTCTACATATTCATACTAAATGTACTAGAACCATATACATACTAATGATTTTTGTGGATACTGTAGCAATGGTTTAATGAACGGGACGAAATAGCAAGTATGACAGAGTCGGAGAAAAGTGCTTAAAATAACCAATGAGTGTGGTAAAATTGACGCCAGATGTTAGATGTTACGTTTAACATACAATTACTGTAAATTTCCTTCGTTTTTTTTTTAAAAAAACGGCCAAGACATCGAACAAGACAGATCTTTGCCTAAGGTCCTATAACTATGCAACTCACGTTAAATTTCTCAGTTCAAAACTTTACCGCAACATTGCAAAATACCGCTGTCACGAACAAAAAAATCATGATTTGTGGTCAAGGTCAAAATAAACCTGCCATGTATCACCACACGGGGAAAATCTTTTCATTTTCCAATACGCAAGGGATACTGGACGTTTGAATTATAATCCCACAAAATGGACAATTTCGTAGGTGTACGGTGTCCGAGCCGTTATCAGTGAAACACGAGGCGCCTGCTGGACAAGGTCCACACAATTTATGACTTTATCTTTCCTAGTTTTAATATTCGTGGATGGTGTAATTTATTATTATCCCAAAACTGGTGTTGAGTTGTTAATTTGTAATGTTCTTTGCGTATAGACAGTCGATTTAGCGTCTTCGGTAACTGAGCTAATTGAAATTAAAGTAAGTAAAAAGTTTCTAATCTTATAGAAAAAAACACATGATGAACTTGACGAGCCCCGCAATGGTACCAGCGATTGATGTACCTTAAAAACAACAAAAGTAGCCTAACCTATACCATTAGCTACCTGCTAATAAAATTACTGTCAAAATCGGTTCATCTGGTTAAAAAATTGGCCAAAAAGAACATTTATTAGTGACAAAACTTATAAAAATGATTTTTTATGCAAAGTAACTAATTTTGATACTAATTATAATGGATATAAGACGAAGGTAAAATGAATAAAAATTTATGTTATACTAGCTTTCGCCCGTGGCTCTGCCCGCGTCTATTTCAGTTATCTCGGTAAAAAAATTTAGTAAGAAATATTTTCTGTTTCTTAAAAATTCTAATATCTCCAAGAATATGTGTACAAAGTTTCATGATGATCGGTTGAGTAGTTTTGGCGTGAAAGCGTAACAAACAAACTTACATTCACATTTATAATGTTAGTAGGATTATGACATTTTATTTAGAAATACACATTATACATGCACAGTAGGAAACATTATTAAAAAAGAAAATATAATATAATAAAATAGAATCGATTCTTTTTCAAATATAAATAACGGTTCTAAAATTTAAAAAAAATTCTAAACATTTTACAATTCAAAATTTCATCTAATTCTTTAATCTTTAAACTTTCAATTACCAAAGGAACAACTGTCAGACTACGTAGTATAAAAGATTCAGCTGTACTTGAGCACAGTCTGATGTGAGTACATAAGTGAGTTAAAAATTTACAGTACAAGAACTTGTTATTGACATCCCAAGTTTATTTGCTGCGGTCTAGTGACTTCAACTCGAAGCTCTCTAGATAAAACCCTTTTTTATTTCGTCTTTATTTTTAATTTAAACTTAAAAAAACACTAAATAAATTTCAATTGCTTGTAGACGTAAACTTTTAGAAATGTATTTTTATTTTTATTATAAGCAATATTGACGAACCTTCACATTTTATACTAAGGAAGAGTCTAGAGAAAGCAAGAAGAAGGTATAGTGCGTGTAGCTGTTCGTTTTTCAGGCTCGTTTTTATCAGTTTGGTAATAAATCATTCTTTTTGCAAAGTTTTATATAAAAAAATAGTTTGAAAAAACTAAACAAACACGCTTTTAAACTAAAACGTAGAAAATAATTTTCATGAAAAAAGCGTGGGGCGACGTTATTTAAATATTTTCAGAAAGCACCCCGCGTTGTTACATTAAAATTATTTTTACTTTTTAGTTTAAAAGCGTGTTTGTTTAGTTTTTTCAAACTATTTTTTTTAGAAAGACTAAAAAGAACTTTTTGTTTATATTTTTTTCTTAGTGTTTTTGCAAATTAGTACATTGTCATCGGTCCTCGATAAATCTACAAAGTTTAAAGTGGGTCAATATCGCACCCAAAGGAGTCGGTTACAAACATACAAGTGAATCTAATAAAAAGCGTGTAAAAAGTCATTACAACTAGTGCAGTGGTTTTAACGTAAAAGCTATACAAACAAAATCGAACTTACTTCCAAATTTGTAATTTTACAGAAACGCATATTGTACGTATGAACCTCGTCATTGTTGGTTATCATTACAAAAATACTAGTACTTTCTGTCATGTCTCTGTTACAATTTCTAGTCTCTATCTCTAAAGTTTCTCAAATTTAATATATTAAAGTCATGTTCTAAGCATTTCCTCAGAATATACTGCAACACTTTATAAAGAAGGCGACAGAAGTGCATCATAATTCTATAAACATTTCAGAACGGTGCGCTCACGAGAAGCGACAAGTATTCAATTTCATGTAGTACATTCGAGAATATTTTATTGGAAATAAGGTACAACATGCTTCTCTCTTCTGGATATTTACTATTCTTTAATTTATTTATTTACAATCAACGTATTAAAACGATAACTAGTATTTTAAAATACGTATAGACTAAATTTCGATAGCTCGGAATGGCCTTAGGTGGTTGGAAACAATTACTGAGGGTAAGCAACGCGGCGTGGTTAGACTAAGATGGGTGATCGTTTGTGGCATGATTTTTTATGAACGTTTCCGTGATTCGGAAGTCACTTTAAACATTCAGTACCGGTCGTTATCATAAGATAGCAGTCTTGAAGCTTAGTTGGAAGCCTTCGGGTGACTTATAACAACCAACGGCAAGGCAAACCACAACTTGTCTTGCGAGTCCCCAACCCGCACTCAGCCAGGGTGGGGACCTATGACCTAACCCTCACCTGAGAGGAGACTCGAGCCCAACAGTGGCACATTATAGATGGTTGATTCTTTAAAAAGAATAGAAAGTATTTTTTGTTGATGTCTGTCAATCTTACAAGACTATTTGTCTTATAAGTGCATTGTGATGAGATGAGAAAAGATCAATTAAACACTTGTCTGTTGTGATGGTGTTAATAAATAATGTAATGAGTTTACCCACTGTTGGATGGTTCACTGTGTGAAAGAGGTCATTCAACCTCCACTCTAATTCTGGTGCGTCTGCCATGCTTCACTGCAACGCACTACTGTCTCTGGAGAATCAAGTGCCCATGAGCGATAGTAGATACTAACTATTGACCCGTCTTCTTCCAAGTCTATGAAAAAAGACTGTCTACTGTCCTAGTGATGCATCCAATTACGAGATGGAAATTTTTAGGATAGATGCAGATTTCTAGCCAAGGTGCTGCTTCTCTGTCTGATCTTATCTGCTTTTTTTATATTAACTGCCAAACTGACTCTGCCCTGCCTGATGGAAAGCGTGAACTGAATCCAGAAGTGGCGGCCACCGTCCTCACTGACAGTGCAGCACGGTGACTCACACTATGGCGGCCTAGTAAGATGCTTTTCACGTATGGCATGAAGGACCCGGGGTCATAGGAGGAAGGAAACACATGCACTGGTAGAGAGTTCCAGGTTCCAGGTCCAGAAAGGAAGAGCCGAACCGTTTAGTTCCAGAGAGTATGTCAACTACTCTGAAGCGGTGGCTTCCGAGACCAGTACTTGTTGACCTTTATAGAAAAGGGAAGACCAGTTGGAACAACTCTTCAGAATACTCTCCATGATGTAAGCGATAGAGAACTGCAATGGAGGCGACATTTCTTTGTCATTTTCTCATTACATGTAAAAACGGTTTTGTTTAAAAGGACTTCTGACTCCCATCTTCCTATCACAATTTCCAGCCTTTGGATGGATTCTAGGCAGGTAAATGATTATGACAATTGTCTGGTCGAATCTATCATTTCATTTGCATCTAAAAAAGAGGAACAAAATAATGTTCTACTGACTTATGTAGTAATAAATTAAAACCATTCATTATTTTCATTAAAGTGCGTAACGAATGTTGTTCTGTTTTAATCACTCCGAGAAAAATAATAAATAAAGTTAAATTTACCATCCCGTAATTTACTGTCACTGAAGCCAGTAATTTCGTACTTAGTTCATAAGGTAATTTTTAAGAGGTCATTTCATTTATTAAGGAAGATGATGTATTCACTCTTTGTTAAATACTTATTTGGATTCTATTTTTTTTCTTTTTGTTTTTTTTTGGTTTGGTATTCGATTTTTTTTAATATAAAAGTTGCCAGAATGATTGTACTCGCCCTGATGGAAAGCGTGAGCAGATCTAAGACTACCATTTTCATTGCAAACGTTTAGAATGCATCATCATCGAAAGAGAGAGATATTTGTACACGTATTTGGCCAGAAGTTACATTTTAAAATAAATAAATTTACGTAATTTTAAATATACATTAGGTCTTAGAGCATCTAGGAATTCCTGCCTTATTTAAAACTCTCGAAATAGGAAACTACCCTGTGTCGCTAAACTTTACAAACATACATACATACGCTCAGAAGGCATTATGTCCTTTAAAGATCTTGAATTACTAAGTAAATCTAAAACTAGTTTATAATAGTCCGAGCTCTTCTTAGGCCAATTAGAATGGTCAAGGAAAGTTGAAATAACTCGTGATAATGAAATTACATTGCAGAGTAAATAGAGTAGTTAATTATGTGTTAATTACACGAGGGGATTGTTAACATGCCACGCAGTGTACGGAAGGTTCATTATTGCTATTCTTTGACGGTATAATTATGGACAGGTCTGTTGTTAGTTCAAGATTCATTCAAGGATTCTTGCTTTTTTTTTAAAGTAAGATGTTATTCAAGAAAAAACAGCATCTCTAGACTAAGATTTTATAAATTACGTCAAACCAAAATATTGCCTTTTTAAGCATTCATAAAAAAATTAAGGCACTGTGTCTATATTTATTACTTTTTTTATAATGAGTGAATCTACTGTGCCTGATGGAAAGCTTGAGTAGAATCTAAGGTCTAAAACTGCGTTTAGCGGGTGCCCGCGACGGGCAACAGTCGCGTGGCCACGCGCGTGGACACGTGGGTGGACCCTGTGGGAACGCGACGGCCCCCGTCACGGGGACCCGTTACGGAAATCGGATTATTTTATTTACGCAGTGTTGCTGGTGCTGCAAAAACGACAGCCAGGGTGACCTTTTCTGTATCGAAAGACATTTTACCCGTTGAACAAGCCCGCGCGTGTTACCGCTGGCGGGCACCGTGCGTGTCCCCGCGACGGGCTCCGTCGCACGGAGGCGGGCCCTGTGACGTGGGTGCGGGGTGCGCCTCCCCGTGACGGACGCCCGCGCAGGTAACCGCGACGTAGTACTGTTGTATGAAATCGCGAGGGCGCCCGCTTAATGCAGCTTCAGCTCTAAGAACTGTGATCACTCACAGCATTCGGATTATGGTGCCCTATTAAGATGTTTCTGCATCATCTGGTCTCATCATGAATGCTATCATTTTAGACTGGTCTTCTGTGAAAGGATATAGTAGTACCGCCCTGGTCAAGTCGTCTGTTCATGCTGAAATCAATGTGGCTCTACTTGAAAAACCTACCTACTACTTATCACTAGACCGTATATCTATCTCAATCAAATGAGGGTAGTTTTAATTAACTTCCAAAGTTATCCCACACGCAATAAATCAACTGTGTAAATAAACTCCTAATTATGGAAAGCGTGTAAAGTATTATCCAAACCCACAGAATGAAGCAAAATTTATTTTATGCCATATTTTACTATATATTAGAGAAACTTTATTAAAAATTTGATCCGCTTCAACTTTAATATAAATCCCGTAAGTTTCATTACCAACGGCTTTAACGAAAATATTCAGTTTAATGAAAAATGAAGACCTTTACGGCTTAAGTAAGTCTGATAATGTCGAGAAAAAATCTTAATGAAAATTGAGGATTAACACGATTATGATACATTTATTAGGTATCACCTATCACCATCCTCATTGCCAATGCAAGCTATGACTATAGCTATAGTACACCACTATGGCGACCTATTGCTTCTGCACCATTGAACTTTTGTTCTCACACTCACTCACTTACCAACGAAATATGTCAGAACCTCCCCGGTTGATTGAAATTAAAGTGCCTCTTCCACCTTGAGATCTTAAGCTCTTGAGAAACATCTGATCGCCTGTCTTCTAACTGGCTATAGCGTAAAAAGTGAACACTAGAAATCCAAGTGAACGGATAAAATAACTTGGTTTGTACATTAATTTTAGCTGAAAATTAAATTAGATATTGTACCTGTCTTTAAGATACCCGTAGGAGTTGTATAAGACTGTCTTATCTCGACTAGCAGTCTCATGTTATTAATGTTAGTTAAGGTACAACCGGCACTATCCAGCTCGTTCGTGCTTCTTTTAAGAAATTTTCTACTTTGTTATAGCAAAACTACGTCTGAAAGCTAACCAAACTATGTTATTTTAACCCGATTTAGATGTTTTCTAAATATATATTCTATATATACATGTCGTAAAACAGGACCAATTACATAAAATCTATAATTAGATTTAAATATTTTATATAAATAATTAGAGTTATTTTTTAGATCTTCCTACAAAAGTTATTATTGCACAAGGTGAACTTAATGCCACAGGCATTATCTTCCAGACACAAGTTTGGGTGTTGCGAAGCTGTTTATGGCAGATGTATGTTAGGACAAGTAAGCTATTTGAATTAGGTAAAGTGAAAATTTGTGGTTTCATTTTTCTTTGTTGGCCTAGTGGTTAGCGTATACGACTGCTGATCAAGAGGTCCCTTGTTCGATTCCCGGGTCGGACCAAATGTTTGTGTGATCCGCAAATATTTGTTTCGGAGTTTGGGTGTTTTCTTTGTATAATATGTATGTATTTACAAAAAAAAGTATGTTTATGTATTTACATCCGTTGTCTAGTTACCCATAATACAAGCTCTGCTTAGTTTGGGACTAGATGACGTTGTGTGTAAGATGTCCGAAATATTTATTTATTATTGAAAGTCCTGTGAAAATTGGTGAAGCCTTTCCAGGGATTAGCTGAAACAAACAGACGCAAAATTTAATAATTGTTTTTTTGATGAAAGTACTGAACTACTTTCTTACTACTTACTCCAGTACTTTCTTAAAAACTTACAGTACTTTCGTCAAAAAACTTCAATATGCATATATTGAAAAGCTGATAATTTAAAATTACAAACGAACACTTCGATTTCTATTATATAAACAAAATTGTGAAACTATAAATAATTTACTCGCAAGTCGCTTCTTTGTTTGAACTGTTCCAAATGAAAATTTTGTCTGAATAATACAGATACTATCAATGTAAATGTGTTACTACAACTTCTCTTTTAAGTTTCCAGTTACGTATAAGATTTTGTTTCTAACTGAAATAATATCGTATCTCAATACATGCAAAGTTGTCTGAAGTTTTACTTGTTTACGTTATTGGTATGCAGGCGGAATGAGGCCAGTATAGATTGCTTCGAAACAAAACCTACTACAAACCTATATTTACAGTCTTGTTTTAACGAATGCTATAAGTTTTCAAGGTGGTATAGACACGCTTATTTCAGCACAAATGAATCGGCTCGACAGAAGCAGTACTATCTTCACATAGTCCGTGTGGTGACGGATTAAGAATACAAAGTTTCACCACCCCTATTCATTCCATGGGTGTCGTAAGAGGCGACTAAAGGAACAAAATAAGCAGCTAACATCAATGCCAAGAGAAGGAAAACTTGAAACAAACCCTTTACCAACCCGTCTGGCCAGCGTGGTATAGTAGGCCAAAACCTCCTTTCAAAGGAGAGGCCTATGTCCAGCAGTGGACTGTTAAGGGCTGTTGATGATGATGATGATAGAAGACTAAGCTAAAATTACAGTATTCATGCTATCGTATTACTTTTGTGAGTGCGAGACTAAATGTCCAATGATTCAGTAGCATTCTATTAGGTCACCATAGTTTAGTCACTTTGGCAGTGTTAAAACTACCGTTTTTTTTTTCGACAGACATTTATTCAATACAGAGCAAAACTGCTACGGCCCACGGAAAATCCCAGTATCATAAGTGTCTTGGTAGCGTTTTAAAGTCCCTCTTGAGTTAGGTTTGAGGGATGGCAGTTTGTTTTCTTTATTCTGGTTCAGTGAAATGTAAAGTAAGTATTGTTTAGTTGGTTCTTTAGACAGTCCTGGTACTACTTTTGATAAGCTGCCCTGCACGTGTTAAAGCTCATAGCCAAGTTCACCTATGTGATTGGAAACAATCACTGAGAGTAACCAACGACGGCACGGTCAGTTCTTGGATAGGTGACCGTTGCTGGCATGATACCATGAGCGTTTTCGTGATTGAAAGGTCTCGTTGAAGCCGTTAAGCTTATTTGGAGATCTTCGGGCGGCTTAAAAGCATCCAATGGTAAAATTACATAACCACAACGTTGCCTTGCCAGGTCATAGCCCGCAATCGGCTAAACGTGGGATCGTATGGATTTAACCCTCTCCTGAGAGACCCGCGCCCAGCAGTAAAATGTTGTGGATTGTTGATGTACACGTGCCAAAGCCTACTTATAAATCACTGGGGTTCCATGTGAATGACCCACATTTATCTCCGAGTTAATACGAATTTCGCTTACCAATACACCAAATTCCCACAATTGATCTTCGAAGCGTAATAATTGAATAAAACGCAAACTGAGAGTACATTTTGCCTTAAAGCAATGATTGCTCAAAGCGCTTCAGTCTGAATAAGAAAATGACAAACCGTAACCCGCAATTAGACTCCATTTCTTTCTTCACACAACTTATTTAACTTTCTTTTACTCAGTAAAAAGCTTAGCATATCTTTATATACTTAAGACTGTCGATGTTGATACTAAAAACTGAATTCGGATATATTTTTTTATCGTTTGCTGGCATTTCAGCTGAGAATTGAAAGAGCCCAAACCGTTCATAGCAAAAAAATAAATCAGCCTCGACTTCAGTCAATAAAGTTATCGAGAGTGCTCTTCCACGCTGCAATAAATTTTTAAGGTTCCGTTCCGTTCATATAAAACAAATCGCAACCCTTTCAATGTGTGGAGTCACCTGTGTTTAGTGTATCCATAGATAGTTATATAGCTATTTCTATAAATAGTTTATTTCGTGCACTAAATATGTGAACCTTTTTGAGTATTTCTGTAGTTACTTAAAAGGTATGTACATAGGCTTAGCTTATAATACCACATATTACTATTGTAAATTGTTTGTGAAGTGTTACTTGACATGTCGATTGGTATAATGGGTATTGTCCTAACTCTAAGCCAGAGGCAATGGGTTCAATTCCAGCACACGATAAATAATTGTTCGATGAGCTCAGTCATTTGCTTTTTAGTTGGGTGTAATTATTTATGTCTGTGTTTTGTAGACAAAACTGGGTGTGTCAGCTGATAAATGTATAAGTATTAACAGCAGACTTTACTAACGTCTCAGCCCGTGTGTATCCGACTCGGATATCACGGTAAAACTTTTTCGGGTTAATATATAATCTATGACACCCGTGACTTACTATTATTAATTTCGTTTGCAAGAATACATTAGAATAGATTAGAAGAAATTCGCAATCTTTACCTTTTTATAATATAAGTATATATTCATAGGGGTTCGTGCCTCTATCATCAAAATTTGACGGCTTTTTGCTATCAAATTAGAGAGGTGCCATCAGAATAGTCAGTTAAGAAGATATTTATGTAGTATAAAGTGAACTGAAACTACAGAAACAAGAGCAATAGAGTGGTTTCATAGAAGCTCTGTACAATAATATATACATCGCATGAAGGGTGAAGTGTACGAATGTTTGTATGTTTATTTTTTGAAATTCACCAGTGTCTAAAGGTAGTAGCGGTATGCTGATTTCAACTCGAATGAACTGGGTCGACCGAGGCGATACTACCTTCATACAGAAGAAGAAGACCAACCTAAAAATGACATATTTCGTGCTGTCGTTTACGTAGGTGAGTGCGACACCGAAGGACAAATGATGCAGTATAATCTCACTACGCCGCTAGTGTGGGATACCATACTGCATTGTCTGCGTTCACAATGAGGTGACCCCCACTCCTGAATCCTACTCCTGCTTTCCATCAGGTAGGTGGTCACTTTGGTAAAGAAAAAAAAGAAAAACAGTCTGATAAATTTTAGCTTAGAAGGTGTCGTTACGTTAAAATTAATTCTGAAAGTTATATGAAAGCTAAAATTGACTGTTAAGCTTATGTAAAAAGTTGATTAATTCAAAAAATGGCAAGTCTCTCATGTATTGACTTCAGTATAACTGTGATGAATGAATGAGAAATATTGTAAACTACATTATGAAATATTGAGATTTCCAATTACTTTTCTAATCTAATTCAGCTGCTTGTATATATTATTTACAATATAAAGCACTCACTATACTAAAACTATGTAAATTTATGTAAATACAAGTCCGAACGGTCGAGAGACGATGTTAGAGAGTTTCCGTTATTCTCTCTGAATTTTAATTAATTTAACAACTCGAAAATGACGACTGTTGGTCCACGACGGGAGGAACCATTAATCTTATTATAGGTTTATATATAAATAATAAATAGGTATGGATCCATCTCTTAGTTAACAAGTACACTGGTCTGTAGAACAGTTCATTTGTATCTGTGTGTGTATTTAAACTTAAGCCTATTGTGGTTTATTATTCTATTAGTTTTCCCTCGCGACTGTGCCCATAATGAAAAGTAAATTACTCAAGAATCAAATTAGTCAAAAAATAATTGTGTAATTAACACTATGGTCTGTTCTGTCTGGCTGTAATTTATGTATTATTTGTATACACTTTAAAATAAAAGGTGTTTGGTACAAGACTATTCAGTCCGAACCTCCTCATATACCGTGGTTTGGTAATTTAGAAATAAGTAGATCATGTGTTACAATAGCTCATAGATTACGACCTGGACACATTCCATCAAAAAAATTTGAACATCTAATGCGTAGAGCTAATTCACCAAATTGTGATATGTGTGAATTGAATTGAATTGAATTGAATACTAAGTTAAGGCCTTATGGGACTGACATACCCTATTGGGGTAAAAGTCCCTTAAAAAAAAAAGTATTCTTTGCATGGATTTGGAAATACAAAAATTATTTAGTAGTCATATCTATAAAAATTTAAGGCATAGACATAACCATCAACTCTTAAATATTTTTCTGTTTGACTATCTGTTTGTTTCAGGTAATCTCTGAACGGCAGAGCTGATTTTGATGTTATCTTCAATAGCAGACAGCAATTTTTCTCTCATTTTATTATTTTATTTTAGACTAGCTTTTCCTCGCGGTGTTACCCGCGGTTGATGCTGTAATCGATGCTATAATTAAATAAAAAATAAAATAATGTATTTATAAACTTCACCACTATCTCTAGTTCATCGTCACTGATGGGTTAAACAAACTATCACAACTTTTCATGATATTTGAGACCGGCAACGAAGGACGTGTAATAAAGTACCCGATACCCTTTAGCTTAAATGGGACATTGATTTATTTTAATCGTAAATTTTAATAGCCGTGAAACTGCTTTGTTGGTCTAGTGGTCAGCGTATGGGGCTGCTGATCAAGAGGTCTCAGGTTCGATTCCCGGGTCGGATCAAGTGTTTGTGTGATCCGCAAATAATTGTTTCGGAGTTTGGGTGTTTTCTACGTACAATATGTATGTATTTACAAAAAAAAGTCTGTTTATGTATTTATATCAGTTTGTCTCGTACCCATAATACAAGCTCTGTTTGGGACTAGATGGCGTTGTGTGTAAGATGTCCGAAATATTAATTTATTATTTATTTATTTACTGTTTCCAATCAGCTAAGGCTTCTTATTCGCCTCTTAGTAGGACTTAGGAGTATTGATAAGAATATGGGTTAAGTAAGTATGTAAGTGAACATCGTGATCTATGAAGACCCTCTCCATTTGAAGGAAATAAGCTTTGGACGATGATATTCTCAATCACTCAGAAAAAACCGACTTCAAAATTTGTCGCCAGTCAACCTGCCCCATAGTTCCAAACCATGGCATTAGGACGGTAAAAGTATCTATGAAAAGGACTATACCATTATACTCATACCTACCTATACATAAAGGACAAACTTTTGTGTGACATGTTTCTTTGAGATCCTGGAAGCTTGGTTTGTCGCTTCTAAATAAAAAATTAGAATCTGTAAGAGTAATGGTACTAATGGCCGGTTAACTATAAATAGTGTCTGTAAGAAATAAAGTGTCAAATCATATTATAAATAGTAGGTTCAAATACAATATTGTCTTGTAACTCTGGTACACATTTTTAGAGTTATGTGTGTGCATCACTATGTATATACATCTAAATTTAATAGCACGCTAAAACCTCAAATGTAACAATATACATATTTATAATTGACTTATAGTTTGAACTTTGCAGCAATAT
Organism: Phragmatobia fuliginosa; assembly: GCA_932526445.1. Taxonomy (NCBI): domain Eukaryota; kingdom Metazoa; phylum Arthropoda; class Insecta; order Lepidoptera; family Erebidae; genus Phragmatobia; species Phragmatobia fuliginosa. The sequence goes on along the minus strand of OW052066.1, from coordinate 1,312,960 downwards.
GAACCATGTACAATGTGCTTTCTAGTCTGGCTAACAACGACTAACGTCGCGACCCCATTTAAACTGTACGCTGGAGGTTCCCGACCTCAAGCACTGCTATAACTATCTGTTATCCCAGCCCGAGAACTAAATGTCAGATCTGTGACATTGACGTATTGCTAAAGGCACTGTACACACAATTGAAATGCTGGGATATTCACAAATATTAAAGAATTCTCGTTACAATTAATTTTGTATTTAATATTTTCGAACATTAATAAAGTTTTTGATGCTGTATTTTATCACGTCTGCTTTACTATATTCGAATAAGGTTACATTGTTTGGTAACTCGTAATAGAGTAAATTATACATAAGCACATAGATATATAATAATAAAAGTTCAATTCCCTTTACAATTTACATATAAAATTTTTCAACAATAATTTTGGAAACCCGTTTTCCCCCTTTATGACGAAGCAGAAACTATAATAAATTTAAACAACTATAAAAAATCGGCCAAGTGCGTGTCAGGCCACGCACAGGAAAGGGTTCCTCAGTCACCTATAATGGTATGTGGATTTAAAATCGTATCCAATAGATAATTGTTATGTTTACGTATTAATACGTTAATTTTGTATGACGTTTTCCAAGTGAGCACATTTTACCATATAAGCCTTTATAACTCCTGAACTAAGAAAGTCATCTAATCGGTTATAGTTTTCCTTCAAAGTTCATTAAATGGACCACCATCACGATTTTTTTCAGATTTTTTGAGCCAGCCGTTTAGCTTTTAGAGGGGGGGGACGCCCTGTTTTTACAAAAAAGTGCCCTTTAAAGTGATATATCTCGCAAACGGATACCTAAATAAAAAAATCGTCTAGGAAACCCTTTATTGTTTTTAAAAGACCTATCTAATGATACCCCACACGATGGGGTAGCCTTGAGAAAAAAAAATCATCCCCACTTTACGTGTAGGGGAGGTACCCCAAATAAAATTATTTTTCATAATTTTATTGTAGCACTTTGTCGACGTAATTACAACACGTATTCATGCAAACTTTCATCTTTCTAGCACTTACCGTTTGGACGGTAAGTTGAGGACGGACGGACGGACGGACGGACGGACGGACGGACGGACGGACGGACGGACGGACGGACAGACGGACATGACGAATCTATAAGGGTTCCGAGTTATGAACTTCGGAACCCTAAAAAGTGGTAACATTTATGGCTAGCGTGATGTAGATGAACACGAATAAAACCAAAACTTCCTTTCTAAGGCGATATGTACCGAGGTAAATATGTTAATACATATGCTGTATGGAAATTTATTGGTGTTTTATTATTATATATATTTATCGGTATATATCAGTTATCGCTTTAAAAAGTAGCATATGTCCTTACTCAGGCTTTAGACTATCTGTGTACCAAATTTAATTTAAATCGGCTTAGTAGTTATAGCGTGAAAGCAGGACAAACAGACAGACAGAATTTCTTTTGCGTTTATAATAATAAGTAAGAATCTTAGTAAGGATTATTCCTAATAGAAAATAATGATGTGATGTGAAGATAGCAGATAATTGAAAAAGAAACTTAGAATTGAACAAAACAGAAACTTTAATCATTCATGTCTTTTTCAACGTTTTATCCTAAATGTATACCCTGAAAACAATTTTTCAATCTCGTGAAGTCGAATGTAAAGCAGATTGCAGGAAATCGATAAAAAAATTAATAAAAGATGTTCTCTCGGTGCCAAACTTACGCAGCAATATGTGGGATCTAGTACATTTTATCAATGCGAGAAATATTCAGGCCGTGTTCATCTAATACATTTTATATGAGGCACACTTGGAAATATTTCATAGAAGAAATATTATTAAAAGAATTTTCACTCGCTACTGTACCTGACGTTCTAGATACAGAAATACTTGATAAAAATCAGTTAATGCGATAGAAAATAAAATGTATAAGATTTTTAAGCTGTGAAAGTTGATATTCTAACTTGTGCCCAACTATAGTTTTTTTTTACATATATTTGAGCGTACCCGATGGAAAGTTTGAGTAGAATCTAAGAGTAGATGCCAGTATCCTTATTGTGAGTGCATACAATGCAGCATGGTGACCCACACAATGACAGCTTAGTTTGTTTCTACATCATTCTCGTGGCCTCCGGAGGCTGAAAGAATGATGTAGAATGCTTAGGCCTCCAGTCTTATACTCTCTCACGAAATATTATATTGTTATTTTAGGTTGGTCTTTTGTTTGAGGGTAGTACTGCCCCAGTCGAGCCGGCCCATCAATCATCATCATCAACAGCCTTTAACAGTCCACTGCTGGACATAAGCCTCTCCTTTGAAAGGAGGTTTTGGCCTACTATACCACGCTGGCCAGACGGGTTGATAAAGTGTTTGTTTCAAGTTTTCCTTCTCTTGGCAGTGATGTTAGCTGCTTATTTTGTTCCTTTAGTCGCCTCTTATGACACTCACGAAATGAATAGGGGTGGTGACACTTTGTATTCTTAATCCGTCACCACACGGACACGGACGAGCCGGCCCATTCGTGCTGAATTCTGGGTGGCCCTACTACTTATTGCGTGGCTCTACTACCGTTTAAAAGCTACAAAAGTTGGTCACTAAAAGCTACATTTTCACTATTACTATAAACGCTCGCTTGTATACTTATTTTGTAGTCCGATATAATAAAAATCCTGCCAATGAACGATATCAGCATTGGAGTGTTAAAGGGAGTTCGATAAGTTTAGATAAGTTCGATAATATTTCTAGATTAATCAATGATCTAAAACATAGTTTTGAAACATAGCTTTAATATTGGCACATTAATTTTTTTTTTTTTTTTTTATATTTAAGACTGCCAAAGTGACTCTACTCTGCCTGATGGAAAGCATGAGTAGAATCCAGGAGTAGGAGGCACCATGCTTATTGTGAGGGTAGGCAATGTAGCATGGTGACCCCTACCATGGCAGCCTGGTTAGATTATTCTGCATCATTCTCCCGGCCTTCGAAGGGCGGGAGAATGATGCAGAATGATTTAATTTTAATTTTAATTTTAATTTTAATTTTAATTTTAATTTTAATTTTAATTTTAATTTTAATTTTAATTTTAATTTTAATTTTAATTTTAATTTTAATTTTAATTTTAATTTTAATTTTAATTTTAATTTTAATTTTAATTTTAATTTTAATTTTAATTTTAATTTTAATTTTAATTTTAATTTTAATTTTAATTTTAATTTTAATTTTAATTTTAATTTTTAATAGTGTTAGCTATATTTCTTTATTTTTAAAAAGGATGCCTGATAGTTCTACTGTAATTTGGTTTAAAACCATCAACTGTCGCATTGGGAACATAATTGTGTTCGTGGGGATGATATTAGAAATAACAAACAGTTAATACAATGAATATCCAGAATCAAAACAACAGATTATTGTTTAAAAAAAGTACAAGGTAGCCAGCCTGGTTGCGGCAGCACAATGAAATGCCGGAATAAATAAAGCTTAGAGAGATTGAATATTTGTCCTAAAAACTGTTTTGAATAGTTATTTATGGGTTAAATCCCACTAATTCTTGAAAATTTTTTGTATGGCACAGTTATTCATATTTTTGTGCTGGCAGCTTTGACAGCTTGACAGTGACGAGGAGAAATGTGATTCAATAGAATGTTGACAGCCGGTTTGGAAAAACAAAATGTATGAATCAAATTATAAGTTTTAAGTGAACTTTCGTTATAATCCGATAAGTTGCCTGGTAATAGAGAAAATATTTTTTAAATAATTAAATTGTTTTTTTTTGGACATCTAATAAAAACATCATCTAGTCCCAAGCTAAGCAGAGCTTGCGTTATGGGTATTAGATAACTGATATAAATATATATATATTTTTTGTAAATACATATAATACATATATATTATAAATAGATCATACAAACTTTTGGTCCGACCCGGAAATCGATCACGAGACCTCTTGATTAGCAGCCGCTTGCTCTAACCACTAGACCTATCATCATCATCATCAACAGCCTTTAACAGTTCACTGCTGTACATAGGCCTCTCCTTGAAAAGGAGGTATTGGCCTACTATACCACGCTGGCCAGACGGGTTGGTATAGGGTTGGTTTCAAGTTTTCCTTCTCTTTGCATTGGTGTTGTCTTCCGTAGTTTATCCCTTAGTCGCCTTTTACGACACCCGCGTGGGATGAATAGGGGTGGTAACACTCTGTATTCTTAATCCGTCACCACACGGACAGTCCTTTAAGGCAGTCAAAGGATAGGAATATTCATTAAAGTTTTTTAGAAATGTTAAAACGTTAACCTGATATAAATAATATCGGTGTGAATACTTTATGGTAAGAATCATATCATGTTACATCGACATTTTCGATATTTCAAATTAACTTAGTATTCAATAGAAATTTATTTATCAATTATTAAACTTTTACTATTACTTTTTTATTAAAACAATGGAGTCTATTGGAATCAAAGACTGCAATGTACATAACATTATTTTGCCCGCTATTCATTATGAATGAATATTGAATGAAGGACGTATCTATTCAAAAATAATACTGAATGTATCCGTCTGACGCAATGATATAAGTTTTCTCATATTATTATTCTAGCAAAAATTATTTAATTGAAAAATGATTCCAATAGACTCGTTTTCTTTTTGAAGCTTGTAATTAATATGTAATTGTAATACAAAATGTGGTAAAGAACAATTAGTTACATGGTTTTTTTTATATTATAAATTACAAATTATTTATATAATTTTATTTGAACAACCAGTTGCTGTTACTTTAAATTCTATCACAGGACACGGTAATTTCCCTAACCACTAGTTCAAATACACAATATTTTAAGGCGTCACAGCATTAATTTAAAAGTCATAAAATGGAAGAAAACAAACACAATTAAGAGAAAGTAAAAAAAAGAGATTGAAATCTGGCACAGCGATACTTCAATTCTTGAGGATGGAGAAAGGCATGCATACACGTGGGTGGGCAACAGGAAAAAGCTGGTTACGTATAAATACGACGTCACTGATTGATAACAATCAATACAAGTATAGTTAAGAAACAATTAAAAAAAACTGCCCTTGAGTTCATGAAAACTCTTATCACTGTTTGTATTGGTGCTAGTAACTACAATTCAGGTAAGATATTAACGTTCTTACTGCAGAAGATGTCTGATAGTGTAGTCAGTGTACCAATACCTGGAAAAAAATCAACAATCCATAACATCATACTGCTGGGCTCGAGGGTTCACTCAGGAGAGGTATAAGGCCATATGTCCCCACGCTGGCCAAGTGCAGGTTGGGGATTGGCAAGAGACGTTGTGGCTACATTATCTTGCCATTGGATGTTTTTAAGTCACCTGTTAGCCTTCAACTAAGCTTCACGATTGTTACCTTATAATAACAACCGGGGCCGACTGGTTAACGTGACCTCAGAATCTCGGAAACGTTCATAATCATAGCATATGATACCACAAACGGTCACCCATCTATTCTGACCGTGCCGTGTTTCCAATTACCTAATCTTATGCTACTCGGCTATGTGTGATAAAAACATTTGCTTTAAAACTTCTGTCTGGAGATATGGGACTAGAATTCTATACATAATTCAGGTTAACGTTAGAGAAGCTCCTGATCGCGGACTTAATAATGTAGTAGATACATGGCTCGTGGAAGCAGTTCGTGCCTAACTTTAAATACGTTTAAATTCATCAGTAAGCAAGGGTTTGGAAACTTTCAAATGCGCTGTTTGTTTACTTAAATTGTGAAATATTGCACAGCTTTTGGTCGTGAAATTATTTGTGTTAAAGTTATTTCTTGAATTTATTGTACTCCCTCTGTCAAATCTCCGGTCGAGCTAAAAGTGTTGTTGGGGTTTTCTTACAGGTATTAGTATACCTATAAAACTATATGATCTAGCAGTAGTATTATTTTGCCTGCTGCTCCACCCGCGCGTATGTTGGTTATCACGATAAAAAGAAGCCTATGGCTTTCTTCAAAAATCGAAGTATCTCTATGCTAAATATAATTCAGACCAGTGTAGCGTTTTAGCCGTGAAAGCTTACGAGATAGGAATACTACTATGAAAACCAGGTACAATCACATCGTCTGGACATGACATTCCTTACTCCTCATACACTAACTTATTTCATTTAAATTTAAGACTATCAAAGTGACTCTAATCTGTCTGATTAAAAGCATGAGTAGAATTCAGGAGTAGTGGTCATCATCCTCCTTGTGAGAGATAACATGGCGACCTGCACCATGGCGGCCTGGTGAGATGCTTTTACATAATTGTGCCGTCGATCTCATACTCACTAACGAAACACGACATCAGGAATGCTGTCATTTTAGGTTTGTCTACTGTGTGAGGGTAGTACTGCTGTAAAAATTTGCTGAAACTTAATTTTTATATGATGTACTCATAGGACGTACTTGAATTGCTATAATTCAGATAATGACTGCGACGTAAACAAATTTCGTAAACAGATAATAGTAATAGACGTAGATAGTGACTACAATTTAGTATGATATCATGACAATGATTATCCTTTCAAAGTGAATTAACGTAACCCAAATTAAATTACTCATTTTTATGAATATATTTCTGAAAAGTAATACCTACCTATTTACATACATTAACTTTAAATTAATGCTGACTGTTTCGTGTATTTCCATTATGATGGGGAGCAATAGTAAATGTATTTTATTATGTATTTTATTGACTTTTGCCGTTTGTTTTGTATTTTGTGGTTTACAAATCTTTTAGATAAAGAATTATATTATCCAGAATACAAAACTCGTGTTTATCGTGGAAAAATGTCTCATGGAGCCCTCTCGCTGGAAAAGTTTGGCAGTACAGCGACCGGAATGGCGCGAGACTCTGAAGAAACCATTCCTCGAATTTGTGGAACAGCGTTTAGCTGACCTCGACGCCAAGCGCACTCGCCGCTATTCACTATAATTATGAGAGCTGTAAGCTCACTTGCATTCTTTGTGCAAGGGGGTTTGTTTATCCTTTATCCTACCATTTTACTCTATTACTCGTCATTTCACTGTTAACTCCCTTCTTATTCATATCTTCTTTCACACAATCCATCCACCTCTTCTTAGGTCTTCCTCTTGCGATGTAGCCTTCAATTTCTTTCTTCAAAGAAAATGTTGGGTATGCCAACATTTTATTTGTAACATTTTCCACATCCCTCCGCATTTTCTCAACGACCTATTCCTTTTATTTATTTTTCTGCTTTCCTATCTATGTTTACAGTTTGACAATAATAGGCTAGTCCTAATCACCTGACTGAACTGAATTGAGTCAGACTTTTAGACACTATTTACCATCGTTTTCATTCATTGAATAATCTTGTTTTGTTTTTGTTAATAATTAAAAATGAAATTCGAGGGAAATGATCAAGAACTTCAAGAGGAGATTAAGCCAGAGATGCTAAAACTATTTGACAATACATTCTACAACTATAAATTATATATTAAATTGCTGTGGTAAAGCAAGCAAATATTAAGAACTTGTGCAGTAGCATTGCACTTGCAACTTAAATAGAACTTGATGTTCTCTGTTCGTTGAACTTTCAAAGTGATTAAAATACTTACATACGGCTACTTAGTAAGTTGTTTATTGACGTAAGTCACTCTGAAATTAAACTTCTATTTGAAAAGTTTTGTTTCTAGTGTAAGTTTGCTAAAAAATCGATAGTTGCTACAGATTTTCATTACAATTGACGTATTCCCAGCAAATGTGGTGACCTTTTGGATTCTGCTGATGCTTTTCATGAGGCAGGGTAGAGTCACTTTGTGTGTGCTAAATGTATATCTAAAAAAATACCCAAAAAGTATCAGTGTAAATTAGTATGTTCAACCAATTCAATTTACAAAACTCGGTATTTACACGGGTTTTCAGAATGACGTACTTAGCTTTACAATAAAAAACAAACACTCTCGGTGCATGTCCATTGTGCATTTCATCATCATCATCATCATCAGCCTATCGCAGTCCACTGCTGGATCTATATCCATGTGTGCAATGGGAGAGGTCTATACCTCTCCCATTGCACACCACTCTGATCGATTTTGGGCTTCTAAATTTATAAGTTTAGTTTATTTTGTTTATTTAATGTTTCATTTTTTTTACACACACACACATACACACACTCTCACACACACAAACACACACAACACACACACACACACACACACACACACACACACACACACACACACACTTATAGGAACGAACAGAGGACCGACTCAAACCACACGATGTTCCATTTGCACCTGAGATAAGAGGGATCCGGGAGCAGCTGTTACTACGATATCCGAACCTCTCCCAGCGCCTGCTCGCGTTAACGCCAGCACCATCTGATTGTCAAACTTTTTATTTAAGCAACGCACGGCAGACGCGTATATCTCCTTTCGTCTGGCTACCAAATTGGATGAGGACTTTTAGAACTGGAAGTTTTTTCTGATAGGCGGTATAAGGTAAGCGCACCGCCAGCGTAGGGTTATTACATGATACATTCCCTACTTAACATGATATGTAAATAGAATAAACTAATTAATACATTAACATAGTATTTTGTGTGTACCCTAGCGTGTATATCTCGATATCAACACAATCGAACGAATTGCTTAGATTGGATCGCTATCAGTATAACCTAATAAAACAATTGATCAACCTAATCAAGCGTGGCTGAGTATGTATGTTTCAATATAACTAATATTTGAGAAGGGTAATACGTTGAAGTAACAAAGGGAATTAAATCATTATGTTTGTTTATCTATATCAATTTATATATAAGTTACCAGTGGTAATAGATATAAATCAAATAATTTGTGGAGGAACGGGTATCGTGTTCCTCCATTACAAAGGGACGACCAGGCGAAGTGATCGTGCATGGCGGGCTACTGCCCAACAGTTGATGTTGGGACGTTGTATATATGCTAATCGGCGCGAGAATGTCACTTTCGCGATTCAGGATTAGTAGTTACTCCGTATAGATCTTTATGTGTTTTCTTTGTAGTTCTATGTTTCTTCGGTAGATGGCGCTGTTGTATGCTATACGCTTGCGCTTTATGTGGAAGTCACCACAAATTATTAAAGAAACAAAAAACCTAACTGCTTAATCTTTGTGAAATTGGACTGACTAACGCATTGTTTTGTAAGCTTACTAAACACTTTAGGGTACCGCATGCGGTGACAAAAGTAGTTTTGGTTGATTAATCCTTTGCCCGTAAGTAACAGAGTATTGTTTGTACTCGCTTGCAGCACCATAAAACCTGAGAAAGAAGATATGCTACTTTTACCGCGATAACCGACATAGACTGCCTTGTTGGTTGGCATAGCGTATGCGGCTGCTGATCAACAGGTCTCGGGTTTGTTTCCCGTGTCAAACCAATTATTTTTATGGTTCACAAATATTTGTTTAGGAGTATGTGTGTTTTCTATGTATAATATGTATGTATTTGCGGACGCTGTTGTCGCTCCCGTATTCGGCTTTACAGTCACACCAAGAAATGTCAAAGAGGCGCTGTCTAAATCATCTGTAAAGATGGAAAGGCCTATTATATGTATGTATTTACAAAAAAAAGTATGTTTATGTATTTTTATCAGTTTTCCAGTACCAGTACATAATACAAGCTCTGCTTAGCTTGGAATTAGATGATGTGTGTCAGAAGTCCGAAAAAAATTAAGTATGTAAAGACGCGGGCGCAGCTAGTGTAATACATAAACAACTTAAATAAGTTCTAAACATACATACATACTAATAGATTGTCATCACCTACCACATTCGAGCATTCATAAACAACAAGTAGGTATTCACAAAATTCCCCGTTCAAGCCCTTGGCTATTACGCTGCAATACTTTTTCAAGCTTTTACGGTCCGCTTTGGAGAGTGGAGTGGAGTGGAGAGTGGAAAGGAGAAGTGAATTTGTTATTCCCGGAGTTTTTTTTTAAAGAGCGTTGTAGTTTTGATAATAAAAATGTTTTCATTTCTTTTATTTGTAAGAGAAACAAATGAATGTCATTTTACATTATCAAAATTTTCAATGTATATTTGAATATGTAGTTTAAAAGAGTCCACTAAAGTTTATTATGTCATGTGCAAAAACGGCAAAACAGGGAAAAGTAGTAAAATATTTGAGGTTTTTTTTTTTATATAATTATTAATTATTATAATTAAAAGTTGTTTGGGATTCAACCGTGACCCTAACTGTCTGTGATAGCGCGTGGCTATAAGAAGAAGGTATATAGCCTAATAGGATCCGGTGGTCTACTAGTCAGGGGTTTTTGTACCGTTGAATCTACAAACTTACCAATAACTGTAACAAAAACGATACAAAACCAAGCGGATTTAAGCTAACTTAAATTTACCTTATTTTTGCTTTTTAACACCTCCGTGTGACCGTGTAAATCTACAATGAGGCTATCGCCTATCGAAAATATATCTATCTCGTTTACTAATATACTAGTTTTCTTAACTAAGACCAACATGTTTAGTGTAGGGTAAAAGCCGGATAGTTGCCCCACTTTTCGAAAAAGCTTAATTTTTCAAAAATATGAACTTGCTGAAAATTATTTAGCATGTATCTCAAAACATAGACCCTTTATCTACTATAATAGCCTATTTTTGTATTCATAATTAACACTGGTTTTGTATAAATATCGTTTTATTTCACCTCCTAGAAAAGGGATAGTTGCCTACTATGGCGGATAGTAGCCTAGCGTAGAAAATGCTTCGGGGGATACTTGCCCCCGTGCGGGGATGGGTATACCTAAAATATTCCTTGAGTTAGTAGTTGCTGGTTACTTGTTTCGTAACGTCTTCTTAAGGTTCGAGAGGATATTCCGTAGGTTCGAGAAATTTCATTAATACCTTTTTTTAGGGTTCCGAAGTTTATGACTCGGAACCCTTATAGATTCGTCATGTCCGTCTGTCCGTCCGTCCGTCCGTCCTCGGATTACCGTCCAAACGGTAAGTGCTAGAAAGATGAAACTATACATTAATATATGTGTTGTAAGTACGTCGACAAAGTGCTACAAGAAAAATATTTTTATTTGGGGTACCACCCTACACGTAAAGTGAGGATGATATTTTTTTCTCGCGGCTACTCAATAGTGTGGGGTATCATTATATAGGCCTATAAAAAAAAATAAGGGTTTCTAAGGCGATTTTTTGATTTAGGTATTCGTTTGCGAGATATTCTACTTTAAAGGGCACTTTTTGTAAAAATAGGGCGTCTCCCCCTCTAAAAGTTGTTTAACTTTTAGAGGGGGGGGGGGACACTCTGGTTTTAGCTGCCGGCTGGCTCAAAAAATTCGTGATGGTGGTCCATATAATGAACTTTGAAGGAAAACTATAACTAAAACGTCATACAACATTAAAGCATTAATACGTAAATATAACAATTATCTATTGGAACGATTTTAAATCAATTAGGGTGACTGAGGAACCCTTTTTGTGCGTGGCCTGACACGCACTTGGCCGTTCTTTTTTTCTCAATTCTTCCAAGGCAAGTATTAAGCTATCTTCTGTCCAGTTGATGTTGCGCGGCACCACGCCTGGTTTTCGCTTATATTTACGAGGCATTTTGCTTATCTAGAATAAATAAATAAAACAGTTAAGTAGATATTTATTTTAATTACAACAAGTTAGAGTCGCAATACATTCGAAAAAACAACAAAAAAATAAAATTCGTCTCTACTTGTTTGAAAATGTTATGTCTCTGTAGGGGCAACTATCCGCGAAAGAAAGTAAGGCGGCTATCCTTTTTGACGTGGATACTTGCCCTTTTTATTTATTAAATAAATAATAATTATTTTGCAGTAAAACTTAATAAACAATGTTATATATGCTCTAATGCATGCAAAAAAACAAAAAGTTAACTGAAACGACGATCGACAAGAAAAATATTCAATAAAAATTACCTACCAAAATAAATATAACGCCCGTCAAAGTTCCGCCGCGGAAGATATTTGCTTTCACGGACAAAACGCGTGCGCCTATTCCGATGGCTTATGCGTCATTATGGTCTGCTGGGGGTCACTACTCATTTTAGTAAAGAGCTAACACTAACTTATATTCATAACATACTGTATTCAAAACCGGGGCATGTATCCGTCCGAGGCAACTATCCGGCTTTTACCCTACCTACATTGGGTGGAGGTATATTAAGAGTACTTATAGTAGATAGATTTTGTTGTTTGAATAAAAATAAGTCGATAGTCCACTAAATCACGAAATGGTTTTAGATGCGTATTTTTTAGAAATTATTTATTATCAACTTATTTGAACTTGACTTATTTGACAAGACTTATTTGAGGATATCTTAAAACCTAAAGCCAATGTGATTTAAGTTGAAAAAAAAACAATATTCTCCAACAAAGTTATCGAATAGTAAGCTTACTTGAATTACATGGGGTAAACTTAAGAAATCCCGGCGGGACGCTTACATAATACATAGAAAAGTTACTAATGCAGTTTGTGTATTTTAGGCACGTAACTGAAAGTGCCATGTGTTTTAGTTTTTCCTTTCCTAACAGGATTACGATAATAGAGTTTGAAGTTTGAGGCTTATGTGCTGGAATTCAGATAAAGGTTACAAGGGTCGTTTTTATCAATGTCCCCTAAATTTAAGAGCCCACTTAGGGAGAATTGGGTAACCCTTTAGTGATATTTTCGATTCGACCAACTTTTCAACTTCCAAGTAAGTGCTTAAATATTTCTTACTTACTTCAGGGGATTCCTAGTAAGGAAGTGGTTTTAATCCTACTGAATGAATTTTGATAAAACTTCACAATAATATAGCTTACATATCGGAATTGCACATAGGCTACTATTTATCGCTATGACGGATCGACACGCGGGCGAAGCCGCGGGCAAAAGCCAGTATATTACAGTTAGTGAAAATGTGCACTCGATTTTGACAAAAACCTTTTTAAAAAAATTCTTTTCAACGTATAAATAAAGATTGGCATATTGTAATACGCCATATTGGTCACTTTAAATTAAGTATTCTGACATTATGCACGATGAAATCCCATAGAAATCAAAAGTATCTTGAAGACATTGAGAGAAGAGGACAACTCAATGTCTTTTTTCGTTTTTATATGGAACTTTTTGGAAGGCCCTCAAATCAATAAAATCCAACTAAACAAATTAACGCCATCAACAAAACAAATTAAGTAGATCAGGCATCAGTAAATGGTAAATCTGTTTTAATTAATGGCTGAGGAGTTCGGTAGCAAACAAGTGATGTGAACAATGTGTACGGATAATGGGCACAGTCAATCGTCGGGGCTTAGAACTAAATATTCGTAACGATCAATGTATATTCTATTGGAACTCTGAGCTCTGCATTAAGGTACTTCTAAATACATGTGTGATTTAATGAACAAGTTGTAATACTTGCAGCCCAGAGGGACTCTCAATATCCTAGACTTACTTATTCTCAATTTAATTTGGGGTACTAACTTGATAAAACAGATGAGAAATATGCATTCAATATCGATCTGTGCTATTTTTATACCCATCAGCATATCTCAAGAGCTGAGGTTCTCCAATTGACACAACTTAGTTTGAACTTCGGCTTTTTGCATTTAGCTTCTGCCAGCTTCCAGATCTTCATCATCATCTTCCTAGCCTTTATTCAGAAGTTCAACCGGTTTTACCTGTATTTCAGTTTTTCCACGGAGCGACTAGCCTCGGACCTCCGCAACTCAAAGGGAGAACTGAAATTTGAAGACTGCCATACATATTCATGACAACCGGGACCGACGGCTTTACGTGCTCTCCGAGGCACGGGCGTGAATCACCTCTAAACTTCCAAACTCCGGGCTGCTATTAGGAATTTCCTAAGAAAATCCTAAAAACACTTTTTGGCCCGACCCGGGATTTGAACCCCAGACCTCTTGATTAGAGTCGCATACGCTAACCACTAGATCAACTAGGCAGTCATCAGATCTTCAATCTACCCGAAATAAATTGACCATAAATTCATTTTTTGTATTATTTCGTTAAAATCAATCCAAATTAAAACTTAATGTAAGAAAGAGGGTTCAGGAATAAACTAGACGTACTCGTAATAAAACATCAAAGTTATAAACAAGAAATGATTGAAAATATTTTATAATTATTACGGGAAATCAATTAATACGGTCTCAATCTTGGAAAGGTTTTAAACGTTCCTTGAAGAGGTCGAGATTCATTCCAATTTTCTTTACTAATAACATCGACGCAAAGGTGTGTCAGATTTTATTTTGCTCAATACATTTTCATGCTTCATAAAAAAGTCAGTCGTTTGTATTTTCAATTAATTTATGGCAGAGTAAAAGCCTTTGACAAATCTCGTCTTTTGTATTATTAATGTAACATATAAGGAGGGGATCAGTTTACTGTGCTACTGACGGAAAACGGAGACGTTTGTACACCAACAGCTCCTAGAAACTTGAGATACTTAATGTAAAATGTATTACAAATAAAATCAACGTAGACTAAGAAGTAATTTAGTGTAACGTCGCATTTTTTTTATATGAGCTCGAATCAGTGATTCACTCTGCCTGAATGAAAGCATTCCTCACGATGACGTCATGTAATAGACTTTGGAGACAAGTGGCCGAAGCAAGGAAGACCTGTTTAGGTGGGGATTCTCAGACGGCGATGATCTCAGCTGTTTGTGCTGTGCTTGCATCGTGCTCTGAACAGACAGCAGAATACTGTCAATTTGGGTTAGTCTTGTGTGATAGGGTAGGTAGCAACTGAGTGGAGCCAAGCTGTTTATACATAATGCAATATGGCTTAACTATTTTTTCTATTTACACTATTTTTATGCTTGAAGTAATTTTTTACTAATCCCTTATCACGTTCTTCTTATATATACACACATCAAAAGTGTCTAGGGATCAACATATATTTTTGCAATAACTTTTCTCCTGATTGATATTAATTAAAAATTTCTTTAAGGATTCATCAAATAAAGTGTTTTCGTTTGTCACAGTAACGATAAACCAAGTCACCTTTGCATTAGTAAAGAAATTTGCCATTTTCCTAATAAAGGGATTTTTGACATTTGAACCACTAACATTAAAGTTCGAAAAAAAGACTGAAATAACAGTTTTCTTTAAAATTTTATTAGGTAACTTAAACAATTAATAATCCGTGTTTCTACCGCGAACACTAACAACACAAGAACATCGGTTTGGCATACTCAAAATGAGTTCATCCAAATCACGCTGTGGAATGGCCGCCCATGTTCGTTGCAACAACAAGAAAAGGTCTTCTTGCGACTGGATACCCTCCATATTCGGCAGAGCTCTTCTCTGTAGCATATCCCATGCATGCTCAATCGGGTTCAAGTCTGGCGACTGAGCAGGCCAGGGCAGGACATTGATGTTAGCTGCGGCGAGAGTCTGTCTTACAACTCTTGCGGTGTGCGGTCGTGCATTATCATGCATTAACTGAAATAAGGGACCGATTTGCACTTGTAGAGGAACGATGACGTCTGATACAATCGTCTCAGCATAAATTTGAGCGTTGAGGTTGCCTCTGATCCAAATCAACTCAGTTCTTCCGCCGATCCAAATACCCGCCCATACCATGATGGTTCCACCACTATAAGGATGGACTTCCTGGCAGGATTTTAATCGCTGTTGGCGTCCAGGGGTTCTCCAGTGTCGTATACGTCTTGTATCCGGTCTCATACCAAAACGAGACTCATCAGAAAAGCACACGAAACGCCATTGTTCTTCTGCCCAATTTCTGTGTTCAAGAGCCCATTGATATCGAATCCTACGATTGTGCATTGCTATAGGTGGTACCCGTAGCGGTCTTCGGGAATGAAGGTTCACTTCATGCAAGCGGTTTCTGACTGTTTGGTCGCTAATTAAGTTCCCTGAAGAGTGATGAAGCCTCACGGCTAACATCATGGCGGTTATTGTTGGAGCTCTTCGAGTTAAGATTTGAATGTATCGGTCTTGTCTCCGTGTGGTGCAGCGATACCGTCCTCCATGGCGCTCAGCCACGGTACCAGTGCTTCGGTAACGTGTCCAAAGTCGACTGATAACACTCTGACTTGTATTCAGAGCTAAAGCCACAGTACGTTGCCGGGAACCAGCTTCTATCATTCCCACGGCTCTGAGCATTTCTTCCCTGCTTAAATGACGTCGCCGCTCCATAATAACGTTGGTTTTAATCAGTAGTAGGGAAACAGTAGCACTAATAATTTCTTCAATGCGTTGTATGTTTTTATAGGGAAAATATTGGCAGCTGATTTTCATCTTTTACTCGAATTTGATTGACAGTTCCTGATTCAAATTATGAAATGCACCAAAAAGGATCCATATAAATTTATAAAATCATAAATTTATTACAAAGCCACATCTCAATCTCAAGAAATCCGCATAAAAATGCTTGATCCCTAGACACTTTTGATGTGTGTAGTTCTATATATAGTTCTCAGAGAACTATGAGTAAATAAGCAGATGACTCGCGTGCTGTATAAACAAACTGCTCAGGGAGCTCTTCTGCCCTTAGATATAGACAGTTTTAAGAATGACTGAATTATGATATTAAAAAAGAATCAGCCAACATTGGAATGACGTAGATTTCGGAATTTTTGTGGTCTTCGTGGATTCGATATTTTTTGAGGTCAACTCTAATCGGACGGAGTCAAATTATAACAAAGCATGTCTCTCCTAGTGTTCAAATATCGTATCTAAAATAAATATAACCCATGTATTGCAATTTCAAACCGAAAATTAATTATTTTCCTACATTATTTACCATAAACTTTTACAGGCCAGGTAGTGTAGAGTGATGATTTACTTAAAGCTGAAAATCTAAAATTCTTAACGAACCATTATATGTATGTAACTACACTTATGTAAATTGCGCCTAAGTAGTTCAGATGAGAAAAGATAAATGAGATAGTCCGTTTAAATAACTAAAGCTATGAATGTAAACGCATGTGTGTTGTATATACAACTATTCACACACTCAAACGCAGTATTGAAATTTGAAACGTCGGAATAAAGAAATTATTGTAACCTTTTAAAGAATTTCATATACGAATAAGTCTCGCTACACAACCAAAATTAAGTAAAAGTCGCTAAATTCTAAAAACAGTTTAAATTTGAATACACGTAAATTATTTTCCTCATCTAATTTGGATTTAGGTTAACATCATTGTAAATACAAATGTCTTCCTTTGTAATTCGTTTACTTGACTGTTAATTAACAAACTTGCCGAGTTCACAGTGTTCATAAATAAGGTGGAATAAAATTAATTGAAATGTTATTCCAACAAATGTTTCTACAATTCTAAGAGTTAGAGACGCGACAAACAAATTGAGAGAATCGATCTGAGTGATATCAAGGTCTCACAGGAATAGGTACCCTACTTCAATCAATCAGACAATTCCTTCACTTACTACCGGAGGATATCTAGAACTAAGTTTCTAGAACTAGCCGTTTGGACGGCAAATTGAGGATGGGAATAACAACATTTGAAGCCTAAAAAATACCAATTAATATTGAATTAAAATTGTAGGGATAACTTTAGACAAAACGCTTTAGCAAATACAAAATTAAACAGACTCTGTTTGTATTATACTTTATTTATTACAATAACAGTATAATATATCCATTCGAAATTAATTCCTTGAAAACAAAATAGATCTTTATGAGACATACAATAACATATTTAAACTTTCAGTACCGAGATGTTTGTGTGTTCGTAACTTTACTCGATATATTTCCTTCGTTAAATGTATAATTTTGTTTTTAGCTCCTTAACAAGCAAAATACATATAAGTACTTAAGGTAGGTGTCGATAGCTGCTAGTGATTAACTGTCACAGTTCGATTAGAATTCTGACCCTCTTCAAAGGAATTCGAAATGAGTCCGGAAACCTTGGGCTCCAGAGTTTGTTTTGATTGCTACCGAGAAGTTGCTATCGAAATTACACTGATAAGTCAGGGAGAGTCAATAGTTAACATAACAAATACAACTTAAAAGTAAACTTAACTTTTCGGACAAAAAAAAAAAAAAATTCGGACATCTTACACACAACGTCATTTAGTCCCAAACTAAGCAGAGCTTGTATTATGGGTACTAAACAACTGATATAAATACATAAACATACTTTTTTTTTGTAAATACATACTTATTATACATAGAAAACACCCAGACTCCGAAACAAATATTTGTGTTGCGACATCCACAGAGGACTGTAGCGAGCATCAGCGCCGCGGCGTGCGGCGGAACTAACTGGACAGCGGTGGGGTCGGCCCCGACGGGTTCGACATCGTATCCAACGACCGGCACTCGCTTTGTGGATTCACCGTGGACGGACCGACTTCCCTTTATTCTTTGTATCGACGATAAATCATACCTTGACGAGTAAAATATCAGCATTACAGTCCACTGCCTTTTAATACGTTCGTAAGAACCCTATACATGGTCCTTCAAGGGTAAGAAGACTCGCCGAGGTGCTGATTACGTCGCCTGGTCAAGAAGTGACCTGCGGAGCTCTTCGTTGTGGACTTCAGCACAGCAAGATTGTCTTGTCGTTATTCGAAGCAATTTGCTAAAGCATCCACATACCGCCCCGCTAAAAATCATCAAGAAGTCGCCATTACGGACTTGGAAACCCACGAGTCAAAAAATTACATCTTATTTGGAGTAAAAGAAGAACGATTCACCTTGGATTGGATAAATACTTGTGAGTTCGTTCCAATTATTTCCTTATTTTATTTCCTTATATTTCGATTAATCCCCTATATCTCCGATTTGTTCAAAATTGCCTATATTTAGCAAGTGCTTTAAACTTAATTGCTGTTGTGCATACGAGTGCTTTATTTCAGTTTCATAAGCTATATAAAAGCTACAATACATTAACGGTACCTAAATATTTTATTCTATATACCTCCACGTTGGGTACATATTCTTCAAAAAATATATTTCCATAAACTCAATTTAATGAGTACTTAATTGTATTATTCTTAACCATGCATCATAGGCAATAACGCTATAGCAGTGCCTACATATTCTTTTATCCTGCATACCTACACATAGGTATCTTCACATTCTTCGAAGTATAAGTGCAATAAAACTTATCTTAACTTAGCAACATTATCGCAAGCTTATTACTTTGGTTGTGGCTATATATATTTATCACTTCAATAAAATAATTTTGAAATTTAAAATGTTTAGGGGTTATAAGTAATTAAACGTGTAAATTACTTATAGCAAACTTGTTTTAACGCTTTGCCTATCCTACTGCCTTTTAATTCTGCACATATCTATATATTTAAAAAGACAAAAAAATCCTACCTACATATTTTAGAAAATAAATTTAAAAATTTCAAATTTTGTAATTCATTTAACGAGTAGGTTAGCATTACATTCGTATTCTTTTATAACTTTATATTGGTTTCCATATATTGTTTACCGTAATATTGCTACCTGAACAGCTGATCTACGGACGACGGCCGATCGGTTATCTATTGTTCTCGTTAGATACCTATACAACTCGCTGCATATTGTTAGATATAGGTGCATATTGTATAATAACTTGTTTATTTCTTTATCGTTTCGTTTTGTTTGTGTTCAATTTCGATTGAGTTTTTCGATTACTATGACAGAAATGGAGATAGGTAAACTAAGAAAAAGACGCGCCGGGCTTAAATCAAAATTAACAATTTTTAATAACTATATCACTTTGCTTAAAAGCTCAAAAGTACTCAGCAGCTTGCAATTATTAGATTTACAAGATAGGTTGAATAGAATCGATGCCGTATATGGTACATTTGATAATTTACAGCTGGACATTGAAATGTTGTCGGATGACCCAGAAAATGAGTGCCAGGAGCGCGAGCAGTTCGAAAACCAGTTTCACAGTCTAATGGCTGACGCCCGCAGTCTACTTGGCGTGCAGCCGACTAACCAGCACAAACTTCAGGTTGACGGTAACGAGACGAGTTTCGAGGATGGACAGGCAGGTGGTTCCAAATTTAATTATGTTAGATTGCCAAAGATTTCATTGCCCACCTTTAATGGTCACTATCAACACTGGCTAGAGTATAGGGATACCTTTATATCTTTAATCCACTTAAGGGCTGATATGGATAACATCAATAAGTTGCATTATCTCCGTGCATCTCTTAAAGGCAGCGCCTTGTTGGTAATTGATAGCTTAGACGTAAAAAGCGATAATTATGTAAACGCCTGGAATTTGTTATGCATTAGGTATGACAATAAAAGGTTACTTGTCAATAATCACGTACAAGCCTTGTTCAATGTGGAACAAATACAAAAAGAGTCCTCCCGAGCAATTCGTCATCTGATAGACACTACGAATAAAAACCTACGTGCCTTATCAACATTAGACCAGCCTACACAGCATTGGGACACCTTAATCATTCACATGATGGCTGAAAAGCTCGATGTGACATCTCGTAGGGAGTGGGAGTCGCACAGAAATACTCTCACGGATCCACCTACACTTGAAATTTTTGTTACGTTTCTTAGCAACCGAGCAGACTTACTAGAAACATTACAAGAGAGTAAAATCTTAAAATCGCAAATTAATAAGCATAATAATAATTGTTTTACAGACATAAAATACAACCAAAGTTCTAGCTACAATAAAAATAAATCAGCTAATAATATTTACAACAAATCAGCAACTTGCCCCATATGCAATCAAAATCATTTTTTATATAATTGTGACACATTTAAATCCTTTCCTATTGAAGAACGAATAAAAAGGGCTAAGGATTGTAAAGTGTGTCTTAATTGTTTACGACCAGGTCATACAGAAAATATATGTAATTTATCTGGATGTAAATATTGTAAGAAAAAGCATAACACGCTTTTGCACTTACATACTACAGAGCCTCATGAGTCAACTGTTCCAGTTAACAGTCTTGTCAATTCGTCTCATTTAAAGCAGTTAAATACTCCTCCATGCGTCTTGCTTTCCACAGCGCGGGTGAAGGTGAATGACTGCAGTGGCGTTGAGCACGTTGCCAGAGTTCTGCTCGACAACGGCAGCACTGCCAACTTCATAACTACATCCTTTTGCGGTAAGCTGGGTTTGTCACGTCGAAGTGAAAGCGCCACGGTGTCAGGTATTAACAAACATACTTCTATAAGTAACCAGTCTTGTAGTCTTACTATAAAGTCTCTTCATAACGACTATAGAACTACAATCGACTGTCATATTTTACCTCAAATCACCACAGCTATACCGTCTTGTTTTATAAATATTGAAGATATCCCTCTTCCTTCGGGGATACAGCTAGCTGACTCTTCGTTTAATGAGCCTGCGACAGTAGATATATTAGTCGGAGCCCATGTATTTTGGTCAGTCTTAGGCAAAAATACCATAGATTTGGGTAAAAACTTACCCAAATTATATGAAACCAAACTGGGTTGGTTAGTGTCAGGATTTGTTAACCTACCCCGTTCACACTCTTCTACCTCACTTTGTCATTTTTTAAGTGAGGAACCAAATCCAGACTTAACTCGTTTCTGGGAGTTAGACACGGTATCAACAAAGCACACTTTGTCTCCCGAAGAGCGCGCCTGTGAGGAGCATTTTTCAAGGAACACTACACGTAATTATGACGGTCGTTTTATAGTCTCAATGCCACTGAAGAAAGATCCTTCAGTCTTAGGCGAGTCTTTCAGTAAAGCAAAATTACGTTTCCTGTCATTAGAACGAAAGTTTCTTAGAGATCCTGATTTCAAAAATAGATATATGGAGTTTATGCGCGAATATGAACACTTAGGTCACATGACTGAAAATAAGGAGTCGGTACCTAGATGTTCGCAACAAGTCAATTATTTTTTACCTCATCACGGAGTCATTCGGGAGTCGAGTCTTACTACGAGGCTTCGTACAGTCTTTGACGCTTCGGCGACCACTTCTTCTGGTGTATCACTTAATGAAATCCAGATGACTGGTCCAACTGTACAAGAAGACCTCTATTCTATTTTAATACGTTTTCGTCAGCATAAGTATGTCGTCACCGGGGACATAGAAAAAATGTACAGAGCCATAGAACTTCATTCTTCTCAACGTCCTTTACAACAAATTGTATTTCGTTATACTACAGACGAACCATTAAAAACTTACACTCTTAATAGATTAACATACGGTATGACATCGGCGCCTTATTTGGCAACAAAATGTTTAGTTAGTTTAGCGTCAAGTGCACCTAATACTGATGTAGAACAGTCCATACGTCAGGACTTCTACGTTGATGATTACATCGGAGGTTCTTCCACTATTAATGGTACTGTTTCTCTTTGTAAAGGCGTAATTTCTACTTTACAAACAGCACAATTTAATTTAAGAAAATTAAGATCAAATAGTAAATTAATTTTAAAACAAATTTCCTCTAGTTGTGATCAAATAAATAATCTGTTAGAATTTTCTGAAACAAATAATAATATCCTGTCCAAAACTTTAGGTTTATGTTGGAACTGTAATTTGGATATTTTATCATTTTCAATTAATATTAAACTAAATAAAAAAATAACCAAACGTCACATTCTTTCCGTTATAAGCCAGATTTACGATCCACTGGGCTTAGTAGGTCCGTGCGTAGTGGAGGCGAAACTTATAATGCAGAGGTTATGGATTGACCAATGCACATGGGATGACGAAGTATCTGTTGAGATTAGAAGTCGGTGGATGGGCTTTGCTAGTATTCTACCTTCTCTTAATGAATTGAAAATACCGCGTTGGGTTCTTAGTGATGACGCTTGTAGTTATGAAATTCATATTTTTTGCGATGCATCAGAGCGAGCATACGGTGCTTGTCTATATATTCGGTCTGTGCATAAATCAGGACTAGTTACTGTAAACCTCTTAACCTCTAAAAACAAAGTAGCGCCGATAAAGCCAACGACGATGCCGCGTCTTGAGCTTTGCGGAGCCTTACTGGCTACAAGGCTGTTTACTAAAGTACTAGCTTCTTTAACCTTAAATAAATTGAGTAAATGTACATTTTGGTGTGATTCAACCATCGTTCTTGGATGGCTGACTACATCACCACTTCAATTAAAAAGTTTTGTTAAAAATCGTGTTCATGAGATTCAGGATGTTACTGAAGCTCATCAGTGGCGCTACGTACCTTCGACGGACAACCCGGCGGATCTTGTTTCTCGGGGGGTGAAGCCTGATTCCATCAGTAGTTCTTCATTGTGGTGGTCCGGCCCCAAATTCTTATTAAATCATGAAGCTGATTGGCCAAAAAAGCCTAATATTATTGAGAAACATGAATTGCCTGAGTTGCAATGTTGTTCTGTTTTACATAACAACATTTCGTATAATGATTTAATTTGTAACATAATTAATAAATCTTCAAATTTTTCTCATTTACAAAGATCAATAGCATATTTGCTAAGGTTTGTCTATAATTGTCGAAATAAATCTAAATTGAAAGGGTATCTATCAGTAAGTGAACTACAAAATTCATTAAATTTAATACTGTCTAAAGTACAATTAGAAATGTTTCCTGATGAATATGTTACTCTAAAAAGTGGAAAGACACTACCTACTAAGAATAGACTTTCTTCTTTGTCACTCTTTTTAGACTCAAAGGGTATAATAAGAGTCGGTGGCAGACTTAGTAATTCCCCATATAGTTTTGATACTAAATATCCTATTTTGATTTGTGGTAAGCATCATTTTAGTAAAATATTATTTAACTACTTTCATTTAAAATACTTACATGCAGGTCCACAACTACTCTTAGCAAACATAAGGTTGACATATTGGCCCTTAGGTGGTAGAAATCTATCTAAGGCCGTTTACCATAGATGTGTTCGGTGTTGCAGGTATAGA
This sequence comes from Phragmatobia fuliginosa, assembly GCA_932526445.1. NCBI lineage: Eukaryota > Metazoa > Arthropoda > Insecta > Lepidoptera > Erebidae > Phragmatobia > Phragmatobia fuliginosa. The sequence continues at coordinate 1,289,084 of OW052066.1, read as the reverse complement.
GCTGAAAATGTTCAGCCCGTAATGGGACAATTGCCTACATCCAGAACTGAATTGGAGTTCCCCTTTTTGCATTGTTCTGTTGATTATGCCGGGCCAGTGTTGCTAGCCGATCGAAAAGGTAGGGGCTGTAGACTTATTAAATGCTATTTGGCTATTTTTATTTGCAACTCGGTAAAGGCCTGTCACCTGGAACTCGTGACGGCACTATCGACTGAAGCTTACATAGCCGCCTTAAATCGTTTTGTATCACGACGTGGTAAGCCTTCTAGTATCACGTCGGATAATGGTACAAACTTTGTGGGTACCTTCAATGAATTGACGAAATTCCTAGCACAATCAGACCTTGAGGGTCATGTTGCACGCGAAGGAATACATTTCAAATTCGTACCTGTCTATAGTCCACACTTCAATGGTTTAGCTGAGGCTGCTGTCCGTTCAACTAAATATCACCTTCGTAGGTTACTACAAATTACTAACTTCACCTTCGAAGAAATGGCTACTTGCCTTGCCCAAATTGAGGCAGTTTTGAACTCGCGTCCCTTAACCCCACTTTCCTCTGATCCCTGTGATTTATCCGCCTTAACTCCAGCCCATTTCTTGATTGGACGACCACTGGTAGCTATTCCGCATCCAGAGGTGTCATCCAGCAACATAAATTGTCTTGAACGCTTTAAGCGAGTAGAGCTTATAAGGCAGCATTTTTGGAATCGCTTCAAGACGGAATACATATCTTTACTTCAGGCGAAGACCAAATGGAGATCTTCGAAGTCAGAGCTCAAACCAGGCTCCCTTGTCATTATTAAAGATAAGGCTCTTCCGCCTCTTCTGTGGTCTCTGGGGAGAGTGATCAAGCTTTATCCAGGCAGCGACGGCATCTCCAGAGTGGCGGAGCTTAAAACGTCAGGCGGCACCATTCGCAGGGCATTTAATAATATATGTCCCCTTCCAGATTTTGAAGCCTCCAGCCTTCAACCCGGGGAGCATGTTGCGACATCCACAGAGGACTGTAGCGAGCATCAGCGCCGCGGCGTGCGGCGGAACTAACTGGACAGCGGTGGGGTCGGCCCCGACGGGTTCGACATCGTATCCAACGACCGGCACTCGCTTTGTGGATTCACCGTGGACGGACCGACTTCCCTTTATTCTTTGTATCGACGATAAATCATACCTTGACGAGTAAAATATCAGCATTACAGTCCACTGCCTTTTAATACGTTCGTAAGAACCCTAAACAATTTGTGGATCACACAAATATTTGGTCTGACCCGGGAATCGAACCCGAGAGCTCTTGATCAGCAGCCGCATACGCTAACCACTAGACCAACAAGGCAGTCAAAAAACTTTAATTGTTATAAACACATTTTTATACGTTTACGTTTACTAATCTTATATGTTATTTTTTCTATAAATTGAATAAGTTGGAATAACCTTGAGTACAAGTAACTAGTTTCTTTTACAAAAATAAATCATAATATTCAGATAAATTGAAAACGTTCTACTTTTATAAGTCTAATAAGAAATATTACATTTGTAATGAGATTCAATCATCATCATTATCATCAACAGCCTTTAACAGGCCACTGCTGAACATAGGCCTATCCTCAGAAAGGAGGTTTTGGCCTACTATACCACGCTGGTCAGACGGGTTGGTAAAGGGTTTGTTTAAAGTTTTCCTTCTCTTGGCAGTGATGTTAGCTGCTTATTTTGTTCCTTTAGTTGCCTCTTACGACACCCATGGAATGAATAGGGGTGGTGACACTTTGTATTCTTACTCCGTCACCACACGGAAGGACATAGGCCACTTTTTAATGCAATAACCAACATACCAGGTGGAGCCACGGGATTGTATAATATTGAGCTATTCACACAATTACTTACATACTTGATACTTGTTTGTAAGAGAGTATCAATAAAACTAAATTGATAATATAACAATCTTTAGGCACCATTTTATTGACATTGCGTACAATCGCGTTGAGTACAACCAAATATTCATATCTGTTGTAGGCTTCATATTGAGACTGAATACGTTATTACATTGTTAAATTTCTCTCTGAATTTGTTATTGTTTACAAACGGAACTGTTGTGTTATACGAAATAGGTAAATATTATATTAATATAATCTATTTGAAGAGCAATATATTGGTTCCGATTCTTTACATACAATGTTATTATATCTGTTCTAAATATACAGTACACAACATAAGTATTTTGAAGTGTATTTGTTATTTTACTCGGTATCTATTTGATTAATAAATGAATCTTACTCAAAGAACTCTTTAATAACATATAAATTAACTAGCTTTCCGCCCGCGGCTTCGCCCGCGTGGAATTCGTTTATATCGCGCGACACGGTAAAAATAATTCACACTTATTTTGAGGTTATGTGAAAAAAAGTGTAAACGAAAAATCGGCCAAGTGCGTGTCAGGCCACACACAGGAAAGGGTTCCTCAGTCACCAATAATGGTAAGTGGATTAGCAATTGTATCCAATGGATAATTGTTATGTTTACTTATTAATGCGTTAATTTTGTATGACGTTTTCCAAGTAAGCACATTGTAGAAGTTAAGCCTCTATAACTCCTGAACTAACAAAGTCATCTAATTCGTTATAGTTTTCGTTTAAAGTTCATTATATGGACCACTATCATGAATTTTTCCAGATTTTTTGAGCCGGCCGTTTAGCTTTTAGAGGATTTCTCGCAAACGGATACCTAAATCAAAAAATCGTCTTAACAACCCTTTAATGTTTTTAAAAGACTATATAATGATACCCCACATGATGGGGTTAGCCGCGAGAAAAAAAACATCCCCACTTTACCTGTAGGGTAGGCACCCTAAATAAAAATATTTCTCATAATATTATTGTAGCACTTTGTCGATGTATTTTCAATACATATTCTTGCAAAGCTTCAACTTTCTAGCACTTACCGTTTGGACAGTAAGTCGAGGACGGACGGACGGACAGACAGACGAATCTATAAGGGTTCGAAGTCATAAACTTCGGAACCCTAAAAAGTTGTAGATCTTTTAATTACCTACAACTTTTAATTACCTTTTCCATAGGACTTGTAGTTTTGCCAGAAATCGAGATAAACTGTTTTTTACCCTTTGTTTTATATATTTAGCATTCCAAAGTGAATCTACCTTTTTATTTTTTGTGTGGAAAATCATCATGGATCGTCACCCCACCGGGGGTTACGGCGGGGTGGTGTGTCGGACTTGAACCGACAAAAAACCACACAGTGTGCCCTCTCCGCGCTTCTCTGTTTAGGAGTAGGAGAAGTCCAGGGTGCGATCTCCTTCTGAAGTTCTCCAGCGCCTGCACGCTCCTGATGCGGGCACCGTCTCGGTACGACGACCCTCTCTTACTGTACACACTGACGCCGCGCCCTCGCGGCTGGCCACATAATGCGGGTGGAGGAAAAACCCGTCCCGTCGACCCACGGCCACACTCAAGGCGGCATGAGGCGCAGATGTTCGCGCCTCCGCCACCCGGTTAGCCGGCGGCGGATCGGGTCCGATTGGATGTCGTCCTCTCGGGCCGTCTCCGCCGCCTCCTTCTGCATGATTACGTCCTCGTAGATGGTTGCGACTGCGGTAAATGCGCTCTTGCTGCCGGCCATGGAACGAACGACGGCCGGCAGTGAGAGATCACTTCCGATGACTGCAGTGAGGACCCGGCCCTTCGTCTCCCATGCGGGGCAGACCGCCAGCGTGTGATGAGCCGAATCCTCAGTGCAGTCGCAGTGGTGGCAGGCGGGATTCAATTCCCTCCTGGCGACCGAGTGCAGGTACTTTCCGAAGCAACCATGGCCGGAAAGAAACTGCGTCAGTCGGAAGGTAAGGGTCCCGTGCTGCCGCACTGTCAATTCACCGATGACCGGCCGAAGCGCCTCCACGGTGGCGAAGCCAGCACGTGGAGTCTCCAGCAAGACCGACCAGCGAACCATCGTGGCTCGGCTAGCGGCTTCGCGCCACTCGCACGCGTCCTCGGGCGGAGATCCAACTCCAACACTCTCCGCCCGGTAGTTAGCCACTCGCCGATAAACGTCGGCGAGCACTTCCGCCTCCAATTCCCAAGGGGGTGTTCCGGCCAGGGCGCTTGCCGCCTCCGTCGATACGGTGCGTTAACCCTGTATGGCTCTGACCGCCAGAGTTCTCTGCGGCCGCCTGAGGTGAAAGTGACTCTACCCTGCCTGATGAATCCAGTGACCAGATGACCAGTCCAATGACCAGAATCCAAGAGTTGGGGCTACCACACTTGCTGCGAATGCATGGCGGCCCACACTATGGCGGCTTAGTGAGATGCTTTTTCACGCCCCGCTTAAAGGACCCGAAAACCTCACCCCCTACCTCTTCCCGACCTTAGATCGCCCGTAAATTATTTTTCCTTTTATTTTTATAATATTCTCCTCCTTTTCCAATAGGTTTCATCGTATTATAATTTTATTTGTTTTCAAAAATTAACTACCCTGGTCTGCTGGTCTATAATAATATGACATTTACAAACTATCATTATGGTTTCCATGCAAGTGTGTTATGCCTAGCAACCTGTGAAGTTTTGACAGGAGGTAAACAGTGATACATTCTGACATCTACAATTTATGTATTTTTATAATCACCTAGCTTTGGCCTTTGTATCTCGATTATTGCAGTAAAAAGTAGCGTATGTCCTTTCCCAAGCTCAGTTCTATCTTCATACCAAATTTCATCAAAATCGGTTCAGTGGTTTAGGCGTGAAAGCGTAACAGACAGACAGACAGACAGAGTTACTTTCGCATTTATAATATTAGTATGGATTACTGGGCCGGTATCACCAAATGATAATAAATTACGTACTGGAAAAATTTGAGCCATTCCAATTTTTGCTTGACCGGTGCGGTACTGCCGACATACAGAAGATCAACCAAAATTAAATAAATATTTCGGACATCTTACTCACATCATCCAGTCCCAAACTAAGCAGAGCTTGTATTATGGGTACTAAACAACTGATATAAATACATAATCATACTTTTTTTTTGTAAATACATACATATTATAAATAGAAAATACCCTGACTCCGAAAAAAATATTTGTGGATCACACAAATATTTAGTCCGACTCGGGAATCGAACCCGAGACCTCTTGATCAGCAGTCGCAAACGCTAACCACTAGACCAACAAGGTAGTCAAAATGAGAGCATTCTTACAGCTTTTTAGAACGTCTGTACCTCAGCGCCTCGTAGATCATTCCACAATGACACGAAGCACTATTCCTTTAGTAATTAATCTCTTGAATCGTAGGATAGTCTTCTAGCAAGGCCCGATTCTTATGTTCAGACTTGTGATTGATTATGATTGAGTATGTACAGGTAATATTATCTACGAAACATAAGCAACTAATCCTTTAGAAGCACATTCAGTCGAATAAGTGACTTCTCCGAACTAACACAAGGCCGAATCAACATATTTATATTCCATCACTAACAGCACTGGCAGTGGCTAGTAAAAAACATATTGAAAATGATGATTTGATTAGTTCATAAAATCATTATTGTTAGATTAGATTAGAATGTACTTAATTGTAATCAAATCAAATCAAATCAAACTATTTTATTTCAAATAAACCATACAACGGCACTTTTGAAACGTCAAGTAGTAAGTCAGTAGTCAGTCGTGAAGCTAATCGTCTGTTCCAATTCGTAGATCCTATGGAGAAGAACAGACAAGACACTCCATGGACACTCTTTTCCAATATTGTTTTTACAATTTTTGGTTACATTGTTTAAGGCATTTTATTAAATGTGAGGACAATGTAACGATGCTGATATTTACATATGTAGTGTCCAAAAACAATTATGCAATAAATAGAAGTTGTGAGATGACCAGCCCCGACTGGCGGTGCCCGTATCACGAGCATGACCCATGCACCAGCCATCGTCCAGTTCAACCATATCGTAGGGAGCCGAACGACCCGCTACACACGCCACCGCCAGCAGGACTTTTGAGCGAGCATGACATACTCACAACCGCCAGTCAACAAACTTATGCTACCAGTGACTACAAAGTGCTCACATGTACAATTCAAAATGTTCGCAGTTATACAATAATAAAAACCATTTATAATTATGCTACTCTCTAAGAATGCTATAAATATTTGGAACATGGTTTGTGTTTATATCAGTTATTTAGTATCCAGAATACAAGCTTGGGACTAGATGACGTTGTGTGTAAGATGTCCGAAATATTTATTATTCATCATCATCATCAGCCTATCGCAGTCCACTGCTGGACATAGGCCTCTCCTATTGCACACCACTCTGATCGATTTTGGGCTTCTCGCATCCAGCTCCTGCCAGCTATCTTACGCATCATTTATTATTATTTATTTATTAATATACTAAGCCGCTCGGAGGCTTCTAGCTAAATTTCACTACTGTTTCACTTCTGCTATCTTATGACAACAATCGGAACCGACTGCTTAATGTAACCTCCGAATCACGGAAACGCTCATAACATATCATGCCACAAACGGTCACACATCTAGGTATGACCGCGCCGTCGTTACTTACCCTCAGTGATTATTTCCAGCCACCTAAGGCCACATAACTATGAACGCTTAGATTATTTTATTAAAAAATAAAACTATGAACGAGACGCGGGCGAAAGTTATTTAAAATGATGTTAGACTAAGTTAAATCAGGTTCTCTGATTTGTATCCATTCAGGTATAGCCTTGAATAACTTACATTCATCAACATGAACTAGAAAACTTTACTTCGTTCTGAGAAAAAAAGGTCTTATTGAGTCGGACAAAAATACGAAGTAAAGGTTAACTTTATGCTTATATATATATATATATATATAAGGCGATTTTAACACCTTCACAGTCCCCATACAATATTACAAAACTATTACATAAGTCCAAACAGTTAATGACTATGTATTGATTGTTTTGATGGATGGATTGATGGATTTCGCACAGTAAATACCTTGGTCACAAGTCCTGAAACTTAAAAAGCCTAACTGGTATGTATGTGAAAAAAAAATCAAAACAAGTTACTCAATAGGTGTGAGCCCAATGTGGGCTCACGGACTTGGAGCCATACACATGACGTGATCCCACAGTTGGCTCATAGGACTGTGAACGTGTTAAGAATGATTTCAATTGTGATTTTAAATATGGCTATTTGCTATTCTTGAAGTTACATGAACATTATTTCTGCAATAACAACCAAAGGTAATATTAGGTCAGTGGCCTTAGGTGATAGGAAACAATCACATATATAGGTGACTGCTTGTGGCATGATACGATATTAGCGTTTCCGTAATTCGGAGGTTACATTTAATAGTCATTATGTTTAGTTGCAGGCCTTCGGGCGGCCTAAAAACATCCAACGGCAAGATTGACGGCAACGTATTTTGCAAGTCCCCAACCCGCACTTGGCCAGCAGTAGAACGTTACGGGTTGTTGATGATGATAATGATTATGGACAAAAAGTAAATCCGTACATAGAAGAAATTAACGTATTATTGTTGAACCATGTTTCTCACTAAATATGTTACAAAAATAATAGTCTATGGACTTATAACGAATTTATTAGTCATTTTGTTCTTGTCATTTCTAAGAACATAAACTCTTTTAAAACAATCGACATTATTTACAGTTTTGAGTTTCTTCAAGACCTTCGTGAGTAGGGAATCTTGTGAAAAGCTTGATTTTCGGCTCCATCGAACAGGAAACATTCAGTATTGGAGGGCTGTACTCGAAGTAAGTTATTGAGCGGCGGTCCCTTAGTTTTTCTATTTCCCTTTGATTTGTTGAGCGGTTAAGTGATTGTTTCAGTAATAAGGGAAAATCGTTTCTAAATGACTGATTTATAATGGGTATTAGTCTATTAGGAAATTTATTGTTTGTGTCTTTGTCTAACTGTGTTAGGTGGCTCGTGTTTGGCTTATGCATGTATTTTTTAGGGTTCCGAAATTCATGACTCGGAAACCTCATAGTTTAGATGACGACTTTGTTGGTCTAGCGTATGCGGCTGCTGATCAAGAGGTCTCGAGTTTGATTCCCGTGTCGGATCAAATATTTGTGAGATCCACAAATATTTGTTTCGGAGTCTGGATGTTCTCTATGTATAATATGAATATAGTTTAAAAAGTATGTTTATGTATTTATATCGGTGGTTTAGTTCTCCTAATACAAGCTCTGCTTAGTTTGTGACTAGATGACGTTGTGTGTAAGTAAGATGTCCGAAATATTTATTTATTTATGTCCGTCCGTCCGTCCTCGACTCACCGTCAAAACGGTTAGTGCTGGAAAAATGAAACTTTGCACGGATATGTGTTTTTATCACGTGTGGACACGTAAAGTGGGGATGTTTTTTTTTTCTCTCAGCTATCCAATAGTCTCAGATATCATTTGATAGGTCTTTTAAAAATATTACGAGGTTACTATTACGATTTTTTGATTCACGTATCTCTTTGCGAGTTATTCCACATTAAAGGGTATTCTTGAAAAAAAAACATTGATATAAGTGCAAAGGTAAATATCAGGGTCAAGTTTTATGCTGTTCCTAACAAAGGTATTCTTCTATACATAAAATCAATTGTATCCAGAAGAAAAGGTATTTGTAAGCCATGTCTATGTGAAACATAAAAAGGCCAATTAAAGTTTACTCTAAATGTTTTTAGTCAAATGTAACTTTACATAAACTTGTTTCTACCTAAGTAATATGGACATATTAACAAACTTGTCATCAAGTTATATGTCACTTACTCACTTTAATAACTTCGTTTTCATTTAATAAACTTTCCTAATCAAGTTAGTTATGGAACGGCATTATTTTAATGTTTAATATTAAGTTTGTCATAAAATTGTCATCTTAATCATAATTTTAAGTTCCAAAGCTATGTTGCAAACAGATGAGGTAATTTTAGATTCCACTGATTCATCATGGGTACTACATCAAAAATGAAAACTGAGGTCTATGGCTAGTAGTGGACGTCGTTTGACTCAGATCATGATGATGATGGGTACAACATGACCGTCATGTTCAGCACATATACAGAAAACCGTTTTTTTTTATTGTGTCAATTCAAATTAATTATTTAATCGCCTTTCAGATTTGTTGGACCATATAAGGACTACCCGTCAGTCGTACATGCAAGCTGTTTATAAGAAAACATAACGCTTCAAGTGTGAGTCAAGAATTCAAGATTGTGTACATACAGTTCAAGTAGGGATTACAATCCCGCACTGTTTCCAATCCTGCGGGATTTTTGCTGGATTGACTCTGGTAGGCCTCTGCCTCGAATTTTGCGGGTAGCGGGGCGGCAGCGGCGGCGGCGCGGTCGCGGCGGGATCTTATGCGTAAAATCATATGGACCGGTTTTTGAAAACAGCGGCGCGGCAGCGGCGCGGGGGGCGGGCAACGAGCGGTGCACTTCAGTCAAGTGGTGACCGCTCGCGCTGCGCGTCTGCATTGTGGTATAGTGTAGTATAATTTTCTGTTGTGACATATCAAAATGTCATCGGACGTGCAAGAACAAATTATTTCGGCAATCTTTGAGAGGAGACCCATATAGAACAGCAGAGATATCCACCATAAAAATAGAAGAATAATTAACCAATTATGGGAAGAAATAAAAAACAAGAAATAAGAATATATTCAAAAGTTTCTACACTCATTCTAGTGTAGTCGTAGAATTTGTCGGGATTTTGTCTCTGTTCTTCATAGTTTCGATAATATTCACCATTTATTTTCCTTGCTCTATAGTAAGGATTCACTTCTTCTTTTGCCCACAATAAATCAACGGTTAGGAATAAATTTGAATGAAAAAGTTGTTGTCGCCGTCTTTGAGACATTTTGTTCGCGAATAAAAATAAATATCTCGACAACACAACTACGAACACAACATTATGCCGCTATAGTACCGCGCGATCTGCCCGCTGGTTTCGAGAACAGGTTTGTGTTGACCGCCCCGCTCCCGCGCCGCCGCCGCCGCCGCCCCGCTACCCGCAAAATTCAAGGCAGAGGCCTTACAGTGGAATACAGCGGTGTCCCGCGTAGTTTATAGCTTTTTCTGGAATTCAAAATAATAAAGTTTACGATGGTTTTATTCAACTTTTTATTGAAAACACAAAAATCATTACTAATAATCGACTTAATATTTCACCAGTTCAGCTACTTATTTATTAATAAAGGGTCCAATCTAGGTCCAGAAACATAAAAAAATACATCAATATTTGGTAAAAAAAATATCAACATTTGGTAGAACTTTGTAGGTACTTTTGTACTATACTAGTTAACTAAAATATTAATTTTAATCTTTTTCTAAGATAATAGTTATAATCAGTCTTTTGTATTCAATACGAATATCATATAAATTTAGTTTACTTTTGTGAATTTAATTTTTCTTATCAAACAAATAATCGTAATGTTAGAAATATGAAATAATCTAAGTAGCAATGTAGTGAAATAAAGCGTTGTTGAGTAGATTAAAGGCGGCAATTTGAATAAATTTGCACCGACTGATGCTTGGATTGAAATTTTAGGCTCTACGGGATCCCGCAGAGCCTAAAATTTAACTGGGATCCCACTTTGTTGGATTGCAATCCCAAAGTTCAAGGCAGTATGAGAGGCAGATAGGAAGAGATAATTTAAAAAAAAAGGTTTTCATTTAAGTGTCCATGTCTAATATGTGTTTCCAAAAATATATATATGTATTAAGTTTATATCAGTTTTCTAGTACTCATGGTACCAGCTCTGCTTGAGTTGATTAATGGTCATTAATAATTACAAGATGTATGTTAGATGTCCAAAAAACACAAATACAGATTATACTCGCTAACTACTAGACCAACAAGGCAGTTGTACTACAGGAGTAACGTGGGTGGACCCGAAGAAAACTTGAAACCAACCCTCTATAAAACGAGCTGTTTGAATGGAGTGAAATAGTTGTCTAAAATCTCCTTTCTATATGTTTAAAGAGTCACAATTATAACTTATTATGCTAATTAGAACAATGAATAAAATGGACAACAAAAAATAATATACGCCTGAAGTTGATCAATAAATATATGCATCTCTTTTAAGTTATTTCAAAAAGCCTTTTTTCAACAGTGGGCGTTCTGTAACTGAGATTATGGTGTAGTAATCATAAAACATCTTGTACTAAAAATGGTGTAAGGAAAAGGTTGTAAAAGTAGTTCAACAGATAGTTTCAGAAGTGAAATAAACTTAGTCACTTGAACGAACCACTAGCGACAAAATAAAAGTTTTAGAAGGTGTCTGCCGTCATTTAGCCGTCTTTAGGAAACTTGGCTTGTTAACCAACTGTGCTATTTGATTAATTTTAGAAGCGGTTGTTTAACAAACTGTGTAATCCAACCCCATTATAATGAAGTGTTGCAAAGTTGAGAGTTGTGTCAACTCCATTAATGTTCTATTTGAAATGGATAATGTTACAATTTATAGGACTTTACAACTGCGCTTAAGACCTTTTCAAATGCTTAGATGATGTAGCCCTGAATGTGAATTAATGTCGGCATAAATAACTTACTTTTTCATCTGATTGTAAAGGGTTATGAGTTTTGGAGATAATTAAAGGACAAATAATGTAAACCAAATACATACCACTGGATAATCTGTTTGAGCCTATGTACACGTAAAGATAATTCCTTTTTAGTTCAGTATTTTATTTAGTTAGATAGAAGAAATTATTTAGATAGAAGTACCCTCAACATGTCAGGGAGTTCAAAGGTCATGAACTTACCTGCGGCAGATTGTTAATATTACTGGTGTTTATACTGTGATTGGTGGAAACTAGAATAGGGATACTACTCGGGATTGTAATATGTTTGGTTGTAGTAATGTAACGATCTTTCAGGAGTTATTGGGCATATCTTTATTTATTTTTCATCGTATCAGTTAAGTAAATAGGGTCGAAATCTTCTGTCCTCTTGATTCAGGACTTGGGAATCCAAAAAGTTATAACGCTTTATTCATTAGTATGACTGATGTTTGCAGGCACTTATTGGTGGCCTTTTATGCGGTGACGGATTATGAGAATAGAGTTTCACCACCTCTACTCATCCCATAGGTATAATAAGAGAAGTAGAATCACGCTTATTTCAGGTCGAGCCGGTTCGACTGGGGTGGTACTACTCCCTATCTAAAATAAGAATATTCAAGCTGTCATGTTTCGTTGATGAGTGCGTGACCAAAGGCCCAATGATAGAAAAACATCTCAGCCTATTGCTGCCATACTGCAATGTCTGGCAGGCTCATGCTTAAAACAAAGAGGCAACTAAGGGAGTAAATGATGCAGTAAAGAGAAGGAAAACTTAAACAAACCCTATACCATGGTGTTATACTCGATTGCATACTGTATCATAAAAATATTTATATTTCGTTACACTGGTGTACTGTACATATAAACTTAACAATACTTATACATGTGTGGCCAGAATTCTGAGAAAATACACTACACTTCCTATAGTAAAATTTCTGAGATGTGAATCGATGAGAAAAAAGAATAATAATATTATCAATCGAGAATTTCACACCGATATATTATCGCTTACATTGCGTGTTTAATTCCATTGCTCGTTTGTACCTAAGAAATAAATTTAATGAAAATTCGGCTATCAGTCTATATACGAATAACAACTTTCTGACTTGGGAGTATGGATCAAAACGCATTACTACTAACACAATTGGGCAACTAGCACAGATTTTCGAACCTTCATTAACTGTCATTACATGTAAAGGGAAAAAATTACAGGAAATCCTGTACCGTTACCGTGGACCGAAATTCTTATGATTTTCTTCCGTTTCCTCCGTATACTTGCGTCGTAAAATATTACAGTGGAAAGGACTAATTCAATTTTTACTTAAAACTAACCGAATCACGCGACTTTGTATGCGTCTTCTAAATTAATTTTCCCCGTTTTCTTTAACATTTATCATAGATAAACGGCTCTTAATTGATGTAGTGCGATATTATGTATTTTTGCCTATCGCCTACGTCATAAATCGTAACACGCAATTTACCTTTCATCTAATCAATACACTAGTATAAAACGAACTACAAAAACTTTTATGTGATGTTACTTGCTGATACGGAACCCTTCATGAGCGAGTCCGACTCGCACTTGGCCGCTTTTTTATTTTATATTTAGGTCTACCAAAGTGACTCTACTCTGCCTGATGATGTTCTAAAACACAATTTTGTTGATTTAGATATATATAAATATTAATTTATAAAAACGACAAAGTAGATTTATACCTACATAAATTACTCAACTAAAGCTTATGAAATTATAGGAGACTTGCATGGTGGCTTGTACTAATATAGGAGTCATTCATTAAACCTCTTGTAAACAATAAAAATTACATAGAAGTTTCCCATATTTTGGACACTTTGTTTACATACCCTGTGAATAACGTTAAGCTCTCAGAGTTATTCTTAGAAGTTGAGTAATAATATAGACGATTTTTTTAATAAAACGAAATTTTGATACAAAATGTTATCTGTCATTAAATATTAGTTATTTTTTGCTGATTTCTCACTACTTACACTACAATGAGTTACAAAAAGTGTGCTAGGGTTAGTCAGTAGTGTAAATCCATATAACACATAAAACACACAGACATAACAATTAATAATAATAAAAGTTTATTTGAACATTTGGTTCAAATAAACTTTAAAAAAGTAACATAATAGACAGAAACTGATGTCGTCGATAATGGCTGCTCTATAGCAGCCTTAACTGTTAGCAGATCAAATATTTAACTATGTAAATAAGTCTGTGTGGTGACGGATTAAGAATACAGAGTGTCACCACTCCTATTCATCCCGCGGGTGCCGTAAAAGGCGACTAAGGGATAAACTACGTAAGACAACATCGATGCAAAGAGAAGGAAAACTTGAAACCAACCCTATACCAAACCGTCTGGCCAGCGTATTATAGTAGGCCAAAACCTCCTTTCTAAGAAGAGGCCTATATCCAGCAGTGGACTGTTGAAGGATGTTGATGATTTAAATAACTGTCTTGCAGCTATTAACGCCCACCTCAGGAAGACAAAAAACAATAGTAGTTCTGTAATTACAAATTACAAACAATAGGCGAGATGACCCTAAATTATCTTGTCAAGTTTACTTAGGAAACGCGACACTAATATGTGTGTCGACCCACTTTAGATAACACATCCTTTGATTCCCATCCAATAACTTACTTGAGTATCGGAAGGGAAGTCATTTCACTAATGAATTGTTATTCAAATACAAATTCAAATACCGATGTTGGACTAAATTTGAACTTTGTATGCTCATAAATTTAAATACAAAATTGGCAATTCATATGTAACATTTATAATATGAATTAGTTCTGGTTTCAATATGAAGCTCTTAATAAATATCAACGCAAAAAAAATAGTTTTTTTGCACACATAAGTGTGCATTTGACTTAATTAATGTTCATGTTTGTACGCTCTCAATGTTTTTACTGTTTAACCTATAACAACTAACTATTTTAGATAAAATCTTAAAGATAACACACCACGTAGGGATTGTTCCTGGAAAAACCACATGAAGTTGTGTTAATTAAGACGATGCAAGAGACAAATCCGAAGGATAAGAACATTGCCATCATCAACGTAATAAAAAGCACATTAACAGTTACTAGGTTATAAAGTGAAATTCGACAAAAATAGAATAATTTATTCTTGACTTTCGAATAAAATTATACCAGAAATATTATGCTGGTAATACGTTCCTTCAAATTTCGGAATGAAAAGAATCCAGTTGCAATAAAAACATCTGACAAAAGGGTCCGAGCTGAACGACGTCTTTCATAGAACTGTTTTATATGATGGCAAGTATTATCATATTTTATACAAAAAGAGACAGTTGTTTTTGAGGTAGCCCTATTGGTTCTTCTTAGAGAAAGCTTTACTGAAATGATCACGGCATTTTGTCATATAATAAACCGCAGAATAGGGAAGTGAAATTATGGAACTTACGAACATGAAACTTTTGGGAGTGGTATTAATACTTATTGTTTCGGTCAAGCCTTATAGAAATTAAATTAACAGGCTCTCGCGTTCAAGGAAATTGACAACCTTGCTTTGTTAAAAATCGGTACTACCAATGAAATACTGTGTAAATGAGAAAATCTAATATCTCTGGTTCTTCGGATGCAGTAATTGCCCCTAAAACAATACAAATTTCAATAGAAAAAAAAAAAATAAGCAATTAACTACCTTACTTCCATAGTGTTGGAAACATAATGTACTTGTAAAATTCTTTAAAAGTCATTATACAGGTAACAATAAGCCCTGATGCGCTGGCCAACATCACTCCTCGACCCACTCTATACCGGCTTGACGATCCTCCTACTGCCGATGAATACCTCAAGGCGGTCCAAAGCCTAAGGCTAGGTAGGAGCACTGGTCCCGACAATATACCTGCGGAACTCATACAACTTAGCTGCCTCTCCTCACCTCTATACGCTCTTTTACAGCGTTGCTGGGGCGAGGGAACGGTGCCTCGAGACTTGAGAGACGCTAATATCGTAACATTGTATAAGGGCAAAGGGGACCGGGGTGACTGCAACAATTACAGGGGAATATCTTTATTGAGTGTTGCTGGCAAAGCATTCGCGAAAGTTGCCTTGCAAAGACTGGAATCTCTAGCCCTCCAGATATACCCAGAATCACAATGTGGATTTAGAGCGGGCCGCTCAACTAGTGACATGATATTCACCCTTCGGCAAATCCAAGAAAAGAGCCGTGAACACCGCGTCCCTTTGTACATCGCCTTTGTTGACCTTAATAAAGCCTTTGATACTGTAAGCAGAGAAGGGCTGTACAGCGTATTGGGCAGAGTTGGGTGCCCACCAGGACTCCTCTCAATAATTAGATCCTTTCACGACCACATTTCCACCCACCACGGCACAGTCATTTTCGAGGGGGAAAAATCTGCAGCTTTTGATGTTAACCGCGGAGTCAGACAGGGTTGTGTGCTTGCACCTGCTCTTTTCGGGATATTCTTCTCGGCACTTCTCCTGACTGCCTTCAAAGACTGTGACGTGGGAGTGCACTTACATACTAGGAGGGATGGTAAGCTCTACAATATCAACCTGCTGAAATCAAAACTCAAACGTCAGGACCTAACAGTCAGGGAACTTTTGTACGCAGATGACGCCGCACTAGTCGCTAACTCGAAGGCAGAACTACAGGAGCTCGTGACGAGATTTGGACGTGCTTGTCGCATGTTTTCGATGAGCATTAACACCAAGAAGACCGTAATCATGGCGCAGGGCGTAGACCAACCCCCCAAAATAGTGCTCGACGGGTCTACTCTCGAGGTTGTGGACAGCTTTTGCTACCTCGGCTCTAACATAACATCCTCGCTGGTGAACGACAGGGAAATAGATAGTCGGATCGGCAAAGCATCAAACACCTTCGGCAGGCTTTTTACTCGTGTCTGGAGGAATAGTAAGCTTACTATTAATACCAAAGTGCTCGTATACCAGACCTGCGTGCTGAGCACATTGCTGTATGCTGCCGAAACATGGACCACATACGCAAAACAAGAACGCAAGCTTAACGCTTTCCACATGCGATGCCTGAGGACTATACTTGGAGTCACCTGGAAGGACAAAATGAGCAACGAAGAAGTTCTCAAAAAAACACGATCCTACAGCATAACTGCAATTTTAAAGCACAGAAGACTTTGTTGGCTCGGTCACGTTCACCGCATGGATCCCGAGAGACTTCCGCGCCAAGTCATGCTAGGTGAAATGGCAAATGCGAGGAGACCTGTGGGGCGCCCAATGCTGAGATTCAGGGACTCTTGCAGGCGTGATATGAACAGTTTCGGAATTCAAGTCGAAGGTTGGGAGCAACGGGCCGAAACAAGACCCCAATGGCACGATGACCTGAAAACTGGCATGTCGAGACAAGACGAAGTCTGGCTACAAACCTTAAAGCAGAGAAGACTGCGTCGCGCCTCACCATCCCCTACGGACTCACGATTCGTCTGCAATCGTTGCGGCAAAAGATGCCGCGCTGCAATAGGCCTCCATAGCCATCAACGGCGATGCAGAAACACATAGATCCACAGGCGTTGCAACAATCATCTGAAACAGATGCTGTGGCCAAATATATATATAATTATTGGGTTGTTTAAAATTAGAATTAGTAGATTTAATTTGTCTAAAAAGGCTACGAATAAATAACTTAATATATTTTATTCATAGTAAAAGGGATAATTAATATAATAATGATGTTGACAAGAACTTACATTTTGTAAAACACATATGTATGTAAAGTTAACATTTTCATCGCACTGCCCGCCACTGCCACACAGCCCGCGGTTGCAACTGTGCGTAGATCAGATATGGGAACAGACTGACATTGGAAGAACATACTTACCGTATGTCCTTCCTTTCGATGTGTTCAATATATTTATTAAACAAGATACAATAGTTTCCCTTGAGCTCGATAGACGGCGTTGTACTGATTTTTTGTATCGCGATGTTAAGATACTACGGACTATTGTATAAATACCAGCCAAGTCAATAAAAGTTATCCTCGCTTGGGCGTGTTTCATTTTCCGCGTTCCTAAAGACGATTTTTGGGATTACGATCCACGATGTAAAATTTCGTTGATATCAGAGCAGCGGTTTAGCCGTAAATCGTAATAGACAGTTACTTTTGGATTTATATTATTCGTTTAGATTAAACAAAAATTATTATGATCTTTATTCCGCCATTTTATTCCATAATACTTTAATTTACCTGATTGATGCGTTATTTCAGATTTCAACTTTTTAACATTATTGTAAACTGTTTTTCGCTCGTGGCTCCATCACGTAACAGTGTTTAATCTTATTAATAGGGTGCCGAGTATTATTGAAAATAACGATGTGATGATGGAATAAAAATACTGAATGGTATCACCCCTATTTATCCCGTAGGAGTCATTAGAGGCGACCAAGGAGGTCAAAACTTCCATAGCAGAGACCTATGTCCAAAAAGGACTTCGAAAAGTTATTGATGCGAATATACGATAATCAATTATAAAATGTAGCAAAAACACAAAATTCACGGACGAAATTACTCGGTCCAGCTGGTGTTTTATAAAATAAAGCGAAAAAAGAATGCCTATTTTTCACAAACAACCAATGACCTTTTTTGAGTGAAAGTCAAACCGCAAGGGATCAGCAGACGAACAAATCATGCATGCCTCGTGTACAACAATCGATACGTAAATAAATCTCAAAGATTAGGGACATTCCTCTGCATAAGCCGTTTGTTGGGACACTACTGTGTCCATCTTGTTCAATTATATAGTTTCTTTTATAAAATTGACCAATAAAAGAAGCACAAACTTTTTTCCGAAACTATTAACTTTAACATAGCTAATAAATATTCAATTCATAGACAGATTATTCTATTTGATGAATCAAATTATTCAATTTGGTAAAGGTTATAAACATGAAAACGTATGATAAGCAACTACACCCCTCATGCACTTTGAGTAACCCTCCTTAGAAATTTTCATTAGTTCTCTCAAATTTAGTTTAAACTAATAACAAGAAGATTCAATTGCTTGTTATTTGATTGAAATAATTTTAGTTCTTACGTTAGTACATATTTCTTTAATAAAGTAATATAATAAAATCAATAAATAAATATTCCTTTTGCGTTATTCCAAACAAGATAGCTACCATTTGGAATAGCTGGCCACAATGAGGCGACTAAGTGCTGATTAGTCACTGTTCAAATTGGAATACAATGGAATTATGGTTCACCTCTGTCTATATTTTGATCTGTTAGATTTCAATTTCAAATTATAAATCAAATAATAAAATTCACGAGTGAAAAGTTTTATACAGTCTCTTGACTTTCCTAATCATGTACATCCTAACCAACCCGTTTCAGATCGGTCGTAGGGTAAGCTAGCGATAGCCGTCCGTCCGGCTATTCTGGTTAATATCGTCCGGCGATAAAACTGTTATTGTGTTTACGCACAACACTATTACCCACTTATATTTTTAGCCGAAAAAGATCGTACATATCATAAAATTGACTAGAGTGAGAGGTTTTTTCATATTCGTACTTAAAAATATCACTTTTGTATTTCTTTAATTTAGTATGATGTGATTTATGTTGTGTGATATTTGTGTTTACACCGAATAGTTAATGAAACTAACAGGAGATTTGAGATCAAATAAAACATTAATGTCTTGTTGGTCTAGTGGTCAGAGTATGCGGCTGCTGATCAAGAGGTCTCGGGTTCGAAATATTTGTGTGATCCAAAAATATTTTTTTCGGATTCTGGGTGTGTTCTATGTATAATATGTATGTATTTACAAAAAAAAGTATGTTTATGGATTTATATCAGCTGTCTAGTACCCATAATACAAGCTCTGCTTAGTTTGGAACTAGATGATGTTGTGTGTAAGATGTCCAAAATATTTATTTCTTTATTTACTTAGGGTTTTCAAAGAGTCGTGTTTCATTTGTGACAAGATACAAGTAAGAAATATTTCACCTAAACAATAAGTTTCGCAATATAGTCAGATATAATAGAAACACTTAATATGTTTCAGTTAAAGAACTATAAACTGCATTGCTTAAGTACTTGATATACATAGTTAATGATTATTATGTTTAAAAATTGTACATAGGAGTGACTATAAGTAGTTGAACGAAAAATAGTTGCAATGCTATTTCAGTACTACCTTATAGTGATTCACATCACTTTACTAGGATCACACTATCCAATTGAAGAGTGCGAACCCAGATTTAATTCGAACCCTTTGTAAAATTGTAAAACATTTGAGATGTAATAACGTTTTTCAATCCAAACAAAAGCCATAACCCTCAATCACTCGGCCGTATCGTTACACGGATATAAGGTCATCCCTTTTCACAGTGATATAGAGTACGATGGCAGGCGATCAATTATCTCGGCAACTTTCACGCTTTCCCATATAATATCTATACAGAAACATTCCTTTAACAAAGTGGCTATAGAAACGTAAAACCAAGTACATTTCATCATTTTGCTATGACTATATCGTCTTCTATTAACACAAAAAGAGAAGATGACAGGTAAAAGTTTATTTCAATCCTAGACGTAAATCACTGTGGAATATACCAAGGTAACGAATGAGATATTGGTTCATGACCAACGCTATTAGAGGGTTCATTTCATTGAAATTGAGTATCAATTTCGATTGATATTGAATGTATTCTAACATCGTCTCTCTCTCTCTCTCTCCTCCTACCAATTAATTCATACTACGTCCTAATGGGATCCACTTTGAACCATCTAATAAGTCTTTTTGGATATGGTATATTCTCTCATGTTTTTAAGTACTGCATTGATAGAAGTTTATTTTGGTCTTCCTTTGGATTTTTGAATGAAACAAATAGTCACAGTGCTATAATGCCTGAATAATGTACCAAAGTGGCTTTTTTATAAATTCTATTGTGTTTGAAGGCTGTCAAATTTGAAAATGTCAGTTTATGTATCAGTCAAATTAAAGGACTAGATATACCTTAGTTAAGTCTACTGAAACGAAGAAAGAAACTTGGAGACAAGAAGTGGGAAGATGAAGTATTACTGTATTAAAACAGAGTTTGTCACCAAGTTAAACTGGTACTTGTTTTTCTTAATCTAAATAATAAACAAAATGGCCCTAAAAGATTTATTCATTCTTCTATTACAATACTACATATGTACAGTGCTATTTTTAGTAGTTTATTTTATCCAACATTACTCGTACAAGTCCATAAAACCACCCGCTCACCAGAGAATTTCCTTCACGAACTTTCGATCTCTGAAACTGTTCCAGAGTACACCAATTTGAGGTCGACCTCGTGAATAAAGGTGCCGTGAAAATCTTGTACTGACCGTTTCCAGTAATGCCAATGTAGTTTGCCGATAGTAAAGGGTTCACCGCAAACGTTTTACACATTGTATTAGCCGAAAGGACCCTTGAGATCGCTTTTGGTATTGTAGTGGCGATTTGCTGGTAGAAATAAAATCTTTTCGGCCACGTATCGGATTTAACCTTTTTAGACGATGCTAAGCGGATGCTCCCATTAAGCTTAAAGAGATTTGGTTAATATTTTACAACTCTAATGCTTGTTTTAATAATAAATATATGTTATCCTTTTTTTTTGTGTATGTAGTAATATAAAGTATAAATAAATATTACCGACATCTTGCACACGTCTAGATGACGACAATAGTTTTTTTTAGATGTTCATAATTTACGGTTGTTATGTTGGTAATTTGAAAGAAAGAAAGAAAGAAAAAAAATATTCTGATATACACATATCAAAACAGATTACATGCTCACTTAGGCAATAGATGATGTGCTAATTTGTACGCTTTCAACAAAAATTACATATTCAACAGCCTTTAATAGTTTGAAGAAAGTAGGTTTTTATCTAAAAAATGAATGTTTCCTGTTTATTATAGCGTTTGTTACTTCTGCATGCATGTAGTCTACACTTGTGATTGAATGTAACGTATTCTTTAGTAGTTTAATATCAAAGTTATATAATAATAAGTACCTATATACACAGAGTATAGTTTAAAGTGATGATGATAGCTGGCAGGAGATGGATGCGAGAAGCCCAAAAACGATCAAAGTGGTGTGCAATAGGAGAGGCCTATGTGCTGGACATAGGCCTCATCAGCATATTATATTTTTAACAAAAACTACTCAGTATGTATAGAAGGCCAAAACCTCCTTTCTAAGGAGAGGCCTATGTCCAGCAGTGGACTGTAAAAGGTTGTTGATGATTGATGACTCAGTATGCATAACTATAAATTTAAGTAATGTATATGGATTTAAAAAAAGAAAATTATTCTGAATTAATGTAATTTAAGTCGGTAAATAAATGATTTAACTAAAGAGAATGCAGATAAGAGGAAAGTAATTTTGTAACGCTTTACAAAACCGAGGTTTTATCGAAAAGCAAGTGATATATTGCAGGTGTTGTGGTGTATGTATAGATATAAGTTAGAATAGTGTATGAAAGTATGTACTCAAAGTATTTAAAGAACCATGTAATCGAATATATTATCATTAAATCTTATAACTTTATACTGAACAGTCGTCTTTCCTTTGTTTATCTTACGCCGAACCCTACATGGCGACCCTGCCATGCGCGTGTTAATTTACAGTGCCGAGTGGTAATAAGATATGAATATGGGGACACATACTTTCGTCGGATTGATTGTTCTACACGGTTCCCGTATTTTTATTTGAAATTTCGAAAGATGGGCTCCAGCAACAGCAAAACCAGCGAAGGCCGTGATTTTGCTGCTCATGGCCTTATCGCTGCTATATGGGCTCTACAAGCTTCATGATGATGCTATAAACGAGTAGTTAGAAGGGAATTGGATGGCCACGTGATGCTTCGGCTTCGGCTTCGGCGATCTTGGCGTAATTTCGGGCGGAGTGTTGAAAGAGCACCCCAGGCGCAAAAGAAGAAGAACTGTGAAATGTGTGAAGTGTGACGTTTCCTCCCCCGGGAAGTTAAGTGAAGTGATCCCCCTCCCTCATTATATTTTTCTCTAGCGAAAATTATGGTATAGGTATGTAATCTTATAATCATAGTTATATAAGGCAAAATTTAATAATCATTTAATCAATTATATTATGCTATTTTTTTTAGCAATTACATGGGCGGTAAAATATTTCAGACCTTATCTTTACGGTAAAAAGTTCATAGTAGAGACAGACCATAAGCCATTAATTTATTTATTCAATATGACAAATCCTTCAAGTAGATGTATGAAATTTAGACTGATACTAGACGAGTATGATTTTGATGTGATTTATGTGAAAGGGAAGGACAATGTGGCTGCAGATGCATTGTCCAGAATGCGTATAAGTAGTGAGGAGTTGAAAGGGATGCATGAAAATATTATATCTGTAATGACAAGAGCACAGTCGAAAAAGTTGAATGACGAGTACATGAAGATGGACACTACTTTGGAAAGTAACAATCCCGACGACAATTGGACTGATCACCCGAGAGTTGTCGAGATGATAAAACTTCCAAAACAATATACCGAATTTCTATTTTTGAATGACATTGAATGGGAAGAAATAAAAAATGACGTAACATGCGAGTCTAAGTATTTCGCGTTTTTAAAATCAAAGGATTTAATTTGTGTTAAACCAATTGCCCAATCGCAATGTACACGAGGTGTCTTTGTGAGGGAATTGTGTTTATTTTGCAAAGAATTAAATATTAAAAACGTATATTCTGTTCTAAATGAATATAATAAAGTGTTGATAAACAAAATAATTAATTTAATAAAACAATCTCCTCAATGGACCGGTCCCCGCTTGCATATTGTACGAGGAGTTAAAAAAATAATTGATAAAGACACTATACGAGTTATATTAAATGATTATCACGTTCTGCCAACCAGTGGTCATGCTGGGATCAGGCGAATGTTAAGTAACATAAGGAGACATTATTTCTGGCCAGGTATGGAAAAAGACGTCACGGAATTTGTTACCAGATGCGATCAATGTCAAAGACAGAAGCATTTTAAGTATACAAAACAACCGATGGTTATTACCAATACAGGTAAATCAGCATTCGATAGAGTATTTTTAGATTTAGTGGGCCCTATAAGTAATGATAGTAATAATTATAAGTATATTTTAACGCTTCAGTGCGACTTGAGTAAGTACGTCGAGGCATATCCTATTACAACAAAGGATAGTGTGACCGTGGCAACAGCGTTTGTAAATAATTTCGTTTTACGCTACGGAATTCCACGCGAAATCATAACAGACAAAGGTACCGAATTTATTTCTACAGTTATGCAGGATGTATGTAAGTTATTAAATATTTCTCACTTACAGTCAACAGCTTATCATCATCAAACTATAGGTGCACTTGAAAATAGCCATAAAAACTTAATATCTTATTTACGAATAATGACTAATAACAATAGTGAAAATTGGTCATCATGGTTACCCTACTGGTGCTTTGCGTTCAATACTACTATACACACAGAAACTAAATATAGCCCGTACGAACTTGTATTTGGGAAAAGATGTAACATTCCAAGTAATTTAATTGATACATTAGATCCATTGTACAATTTTGATGACTATCCTAATGAACTCAAGTACAGGCTTCAAAAGTCGCAATTAGAGGCTAAGTGTAATTTAGAAAATAGTAAGCAGTTAAGGAAATTACGTTATGATTCATATACAAACATTGTCAATTATAATCCAGGTGAATTAATATTAGTTAAGAATGAAGCATGTAAAACTAAGTTAGATCCATTGTATTTAGGACCTTTTGAGGTAATCAAGGACGTAGATCCAAATGTACTAATAAAATACAACAATCTTGAAAAACTTGTTCATAAAAATAGGACAAAATTATATAAGAAAATAATCTAATGTTATGTATTGTTTACTTATAACAAAAATAATAATCATGCCTAATTATTATTTTTTTCATGTCCCCCGGACGTGTGGTGTATGTATAGATATAAGTTAGAATAGTGTATGAAAGTATGTACTCAAAGTATTTAAAGAACCATGTAATCGAATATATTATCATTAAATCTTATAACTTTATACTGAACAGTCGTCTTTCCTTTGTTTATCTTACGCCGAACCCTACAGTGTAATGAACAATCGACTCGTAATGCTTTTGTTTTATGTTGAAATATTTTTTTGCAGCATTTCTATATGCTATTTACGATTCTATTAAAATATATTTGAATATCAAAAGGTGTCTGAATTTTGCGAAATTTTTTTATTTTTTTATTTTTTTATTTATTTCGGATCACCAACAAATGATACACACATCAAATATGAATATAAAGAAAACAAAATACATGCCCTGTGCTCATTCAGTTATAGGTAATCACAGCTAACATTTTGATGCTATTTAAACATTGGTTTATATTAATATACTTGAAAGAAGTGAAACTTATTTACATATTACATAGCCTGTTCATAAGAAAAAGTGAATTTTGTATTTTCGCGGGCTGTGTACATTCGATTATTGAATTGAATTTTTTTTTATGTTGGTACACATATGTTTATCATATGTTGGCATTATTGGCCAATCGTACACCTATGTACAAGCATACATTAATACAATGTTTTAATTCGAAAGGAATTCTGCCCATCTATTACGCTTTAACGGGTCAACCACTAGATCGGTTTTCATGAAACTTGTCATAGAGATGCTTTGATTCTTGAAGAAGAACATAAACTGCTTTTTACCGCAATAACCGACACACACAAAGCTAGTTCCATATAAATAAATTTCAGTCTAATGAAAGTTAAACTCGAGTCGAATTTTGTTTTTCCTCGAATTCGTAGTTTAAGCTGGTGTTATGTCGTATATTCCGATTGCAAACTTTATGTATCAAATCGTCAGTATATGTACATACTAATCGATTGAAAAAAGCTAGCCTTTACGATTCCCAATTTTGTTTGGGAATGATAAATATATAATTCCCATTTTTATTTTGGAAATAATAAATTTCATCATATTGCAAACATTACGGTTCACATGATTATTAAAAAACAGATTATGTTATTTTAAATCCATCTTTAGTTACCGTTGCAAAATTCGAGGCAGTTTGGAATTCGAGAACTAAATTCATGCGTGATACGAAAATACATTATGAACTGTAAACATTACTGCTATCATCTTTAGGTACGTTCCCTGCATTTAACCTCGTTTGACAGATCACGTAATAAAACAAGGTAATAGCCGAAGTAATGGTCCCTGACCGCTACTGAAGGGTTGGTTTCATTGAATTGAAGTGCCAATATCGATTGACACATACTAAATAATGTTGAATGTAATTTTGGTGTAAAAAAAGTTTTTGGTAACATTCAGTGTATGGACGTGCGTCAGCGAGAGTTTTTTTTTTTTTATATTTAAGCCTGCCAAAGTGACTCTACTCTGCCTGATGGAAAGCATGAGTAGAATCCAGGAGTAGGGGTCAGCACGCTTATTGTGAGGGTAGACAATGTAGCATGGTGACCCTTACCATGGCAGCCTGGTTTGATTATTCTGCATCATTCTCCCGGCCTTCGAAGGGCGGGAGAATGATGCAGAATGATTGGGCCTCCGGTCTCACACTCACCAACGAAATACGACAGCAAGAATGCTGTCATTATTAGGATGGTCTTCTGTGTGAGGGTAGTACTGGCCGGGTCGAGCCGGCCCATTCGTGCTGAAATCAGCGTGGCTCTACTACTAGTGTGTGTATATATGTGAATATCTCATTCGTTGTCCGTCCGTCCGTCCTCGACTTACCGTCCAAACGGTAAGTGCTAGAAAGATGAAACTTTCCATGAATATGTTTTGTTACTATATAGAAAAAGTGCTGCAATAAAATTATGAAAAATATTTTTATTTGGGGTAAAAGTAAAGTGGGGATGTTTTTTTTTTCTGGCGTCAGCCCCATCGTGTGGGATATCATTAGATAGGGTCATAAACATAACAATAATCTATTGAAAATCGCTTGGCATTGTACCTATATGACGTATTAATATATTTCTGTCTAGCTGTACCATTTTTTTGTTTGTGTGGAAATCCCTTCGGATACTGTTTACTGGTAGTTATGTCGGACTCGAACCGACTAAAACCGCACTCATGCATGCAAACCGGGGGACCAGGCATTGTGGCACGTTGCTGTTTATGTATATATATGTAAGAACCACTGACTGGCACCCGACCTTCGCAACCCTGAGGGTGAAATAAATTCAATGATTACTAGTTCTCAGTATACTGAAGGGCTATGACTGACCTGGAGCGACGGCAGAAAGAGCTCTCTGGAACATGTGATATTGATTTTAATGATATGCTGTAAAATATATTTCTAATCAACATTGAAATAATATATAATGTAATATAACGTTAGCAATAGCTTCGTAAATAGCACATTTTAATAGATATTTTTAAGAGGAACAAATCTGTAGTATATTATTTTTATCAATCTCGTTGACAATGTTTGAAATGTAAGCGAACTTTTCTATTAATGAAACGGTTTCATATTATACAGTTTATAGGTAAAGATTTACCTAACTACTGTATACCTAAATCTATTTTCTTATTCTATAATAAGGTTATAAGATTTACAACAAGTTGGATTAAACAAGAAACTATAAATAAAGGTAATTTGAGCGTATCCTAGGAACCAAGCTACAGGTTGTCTCCGTTTTTAGCCTAATTTGAATGAATGAAATATTGCTATTACTGTTGTTATTTATAGTAGCAATATTTGCAAAATTTTCGCGGTACCTATGAACTTAAGCTAATGTTTTTTCTAAATACCTAAATTTTATTACAATTCAAAATATTCGGAATACTTTAATTTAGTTCAGCTATTTTAGTTATACTAATTATTGATTGATATTATAGATTATTGATACTAATCTGTATTAAAGAGTTAAAATTAATTTGTAGTTTTGTGACTATGCTAGGTTATAGGGGAAGGGGGGGGGGGGGGGTAATCTGTAAAGTTACTAGGGGTCTACGCGTCCTAGGGGTTTGAAAAATAGATGTTGGCCGATTCTCAGATCTACCCGATATGCACACAAGATTTCATAAAAATTGGTCAAGCCGTTTCGGAGGAGTATGGGAACGAACATTGTGACACGAGAATTTTATATATAAGACTAGCTGATGCCCGCGGCTCAGCTCGCGTCCTAGGGTTATGAAAAATAGATAGTAGTCGATTCTCAGACTTACTGAATATGCATAAAAAATTTCATAAGAATCGGTCAAGCCGTTTCGGAGGAGTATGGGAACGAACATTGTGACACGAGAATTTTATATATAAGACTAGTCTTTTCCCGCAGTGCCACCTACCTGACTCCGCTTTCATTAATGTCTGATGATATTGCGGTTACAGTAGCCTATGTTTTACATCAAGAATAAAATGATTTCATGCCAAATATTGGCTAATATTATATTTATAAATAAATAAGATTTAACCGAGTGGAGTCAAGTAAAATATTTCAGTAGCCGGAAGGTAACCTTTATAATATCGTTTCTCTATAAAATAGTTTCCAAGTGAGTCTTTAACATATATCTCTAGAGTATGCGCAACATCCGGTTCTCGAGGAAAATATTTAGTAACTGATATAAGCATATTTCTTACGTCCGGTCCCCAGTAAACTATAAAAGCATTTCTATGATACAGGAGATGTATTTATTCTGTCATTGACTAGAATTCATGGGAAATATCTATATTTATTTAGATTGTTATTTTTTGATGTGGAAACGTCTTAATAATCGACGGAGACTTTGGAGCATGACTCATTGCATCCTTTCGCCTTAGCTGCGCTTACAAGCGAGAGCGTGGAACAAGCGATAGAAGCTCAATCGGCCTAAGCGTGGGATTTGCAGATACCTTCGAGTAGAAGAGAGACAAAGGTAGCACACAATCTTCACGTCAACTGTTTTATCAACTTTTCATAAAGTGAAGTACAAAGTTAATATATTCTTATGACGTTGTTACGTAAAATTATCGTCCATTAATGGAACCATATAAATTATATCAAAAGTTTTCCCGTAGTCGGGTTATACTTTTTAAACCCTAGAAGTCCAATGACATTTTCTTTTTTAAACCTACCAAAGTGACTCTACTCTGCCTGGTGGAAAGAATGAATAGAATCCAGGAGTAGGAGCCACCATACTCGTTGTGAGTGCAGACATGGTGGGGTAGTGAGATATTTCGTCCTCTTTCAGTTAGATTTTTAAAACTTGTCTTTCATCCTCCTAGCCATTACTCCCAAGTTTATTTGTGGTCGGCTACTAGTTCAACCGGTTTTACCTGAATTTCAGATTTTCCACGGAGCGACTCGCATCGGACCTCCACAACCCTAAGGGAGAACTGAAATTCAAAGATTGATCTAGTTGTCAGTATACTTGAGGGCACTGACTTTTTTAAAACTTGTCTTTGTTATCTTACTTACTTACTTTCTTTGTTATATATACTTGTATTTATTTAAAAAGTTTTTTGACCGTAATTTGTTTATGTTTCCATTTAAACACGGCAAATGACTGATAAAATATTCATAGAAACCCAAATCTCGCTTGACGCATCATTTTTCGTGAGCTCGTTATTGAAGGTGCGGTGGGTTTTAGGCTGATCACGTACCTTTAAGGTTGGCTTTTAGATAATGTATGAATGTCAGACATGTTCCTTACACTGATGTTATAGTGACCATATAAGGTATGGTGATGGATTAAAAATACGGAGTATTATCATCCTTATTATATGACTAGCTTTTTTTCCCGCGGTTTTTGTTGTAAAATGCGAGTAATTTTTTTTTTTTTTTTTTTTTTTTTTATATTTAAGCCTGCCAAAGTGACTCTACTCTGCCTGATGGAAATGAAGCGTCAATACTCAATAATTATAGAAAGCGCAAGATGTTTTTTAAACTATTACGCCATCCAATGCAGTCCCAAATCCAAATCAATTAGAAAATGATTAAAACCTTCAATCTTTCTCTTTCTAAGTCCAACTTACTAATGTAAAT
Organism: Phragmatobia fuliginosa; assembly: GCA_932526445.1. Classification (NCBI taxonomy): domain Eukaryota; kingdom Metazoa; phylum Arthropoda; class Insecta; order Lepidoptera; family Erebidae; genus Phragmatobia; species Phragmatobia fuliginosa. The sequence goes on along the minus strand of OW052066.1, from coordinate 1,259,509 downwards.
ATCAACACCAGAAATCATAATACATTTTGTATAGAACAGTAAAATAACTCATGCGAATCTGTGCCGTCTAGTAAATCATCCTGTAGCAGCAGAGTTCAATATAATAAACATAAAGTTAATTGGCTTAATCTGATAACGAATAAATATGGTTCAAAATGCACGAAAATATCATCGATGGAGCGCGAGCATAGCTGCAGAGAGTTTGGAACATTGTTCGAGTTAATTACTCGGTCCTGATAACTATGAATATGTTGATTAGATACAAGGTAATTGTCGATGTATGCGAAAGCTCTTGTTATTTCATTAGTATTTCTATTTTTAGTTCGACTTTTGGATACTAGATTTTTAGGACATTCGATTAAACATCGTTACTGAAGAAGCTTAAGATAACATAGACTTTACTAAAATGCTTTCGTTGCCGGTTGACAATAATGTCATACAATACGATACGGTACACAATTATCAGTGTATAGCGACACACATTTGAAAGTTTGAAAAGACGTAGTCACAAATTACGTAGAAACTTACTATAACACTTTAACAACGCGTAACTACGGCTTTTAAAATACAGATAAAGTAATAAAATTACTTTAGAATCCTTAATATTAGTGCAACTGTTATAATTTAATAATTCAATGGAACTGGATAGCAAAAAAATGAAACTGCTTCAGTTAAGAGAGTCGACATAAAAATGGGTTATAGATTTAAGAGTTTAAAAAAAAAACTGAAAGAACACACAAAAGCCTGTAACATACATACAAACAAATAGGTGAAGCTAATAAAAGCTTGTTAAAAATAAAAATACTTGGCAGTACATGCATTGAAAGAATAAACCTTACAGATATATAAAGTTAAATTTCCAAATCAAATGTAAACATCGTCAAAGTTACGCTTATAAACAAAACTCACTTCAACGGCTAAATAATAAGTCAACTGAAAAGCCTGTAAATTTCACAGTAAATAATAGATTCATGTGTATGACACTGCGATAGCGTATGTTACAGTCGTATCGCTACTAGTCTGTCAATAAACCGAACTTTAATAGAGATCGTGTTACACCTAATGCGATAAAATAACTATAACATACGGTCAATATTTGAACATACGTCATACTAGAATATACAAAATGGCAAGATCTCTCTTTCCAATGATAAAACTCGTTGTTGTCTATCACTGAGGTTATTTTTATCATTTAGATGTAGTAGAGCTACACTGATTTCAACATGAATAGGCCAGCTCGACCGGAACAGTACTACCCTCACATAGGAGATTATCCTAATAATGACAACATTCTTGATTTCGTATTTCGTTCGTGAGAGTGTGACTGGATGCCCAATTACTCTACATCGTTCTCCCGGCCTCCGGAGGTCGGGAAAATGTCAATCCGAAAGTCAAAAATGCAGCATGTCACCATGGCGGCCTGAAACTTGAAGCCGCCATGGTATAGGTCACCATGCTGCGATGGCTACCCTTACAATTACAATGGTGACCCCCTACTCCTGGATTCTACTCATGCTTTCCATCAGGCAGAGTAGAGTCATTTTGGTAGTTTTAATAAAAAAGATAAAATCCCTGACAATGAAAATATCAACTATACCAAACTAAGCTTAAGCCTTAGGGAATCGTCGTCATACTATCACGGTGCACTATTACATAAGTAAGGACATGAGTATCCCCTATTTAATGCTACAGTTCAAAACTATCATAGATTGACGACATAATTATAAATAAATAATGGAACATATTTCCACCCTATTCACACAAGAGACAAGAGCACCGTAGAGTGGAGACCGCAATTAGGCAAAAGTACTGTAGGCGTTCTGCGGCACGATGGACCGACGCCGCGACGGATATCGTAGGCAAACGAGGAGATGGATAGACTTTAAAATCAATAGAGAATTGTATTATTAAAGGGATTTTCCTTGATACCGTGATGTTGCTCCGTTCGGGCCGATGGACACGTGTCAAAATGTCAAAGTATAGCTTTCCCATAATAATATGGCTTCCCCACAAAACTGCAACATAGGTGCTTTAGTTACAACGTTTTTTTGTTTAATTATTTACATATTTTAATAGTTTGCTAAGTACAAATCAAAGTCGTTGTTTCATTACTTCCTAATTCGTAGGTTATAGATATATATTTCATACTCTGGTATAGAAAAGATCCCGTGCTATATATATTCCCATATCGCTGACAGTGTGTGACAACCCTAACTAACAGTAGTCACAGATTGAGTGGTCTCTACCAGAATTTAATTTGCAACATATCCAGCAATGCCAGGCGTGTTGTACTCATATATTCTTTACTAGCTTTTGCTCGTGGCGACGCCCGCGTGTATTTCAGTTATTGCAGTAATAAGTAGCTTATGTTCTTACTCAAGAATTAAAGTGTCTTCATGCCAAATTTAATTGAATTTATTATTGATGTTTAGAAGTTAGACATACAGACGGACAAAGTAACTTATTCTCAAGCCGGAAGAATGATGCAGGACGATTGGACCTTTGGTCTCACATTCAAAAACGAAAGACGATAGTACGATGTACGATGCTGTCATTTTATATTGATTCTGTGTGAGGTTAGTGCTGCTCCGATCGAGTCGACTCATTCATGCTGGAATCTGCGTTGCTCAACTTTATCTGTATTAAGTATAATATATAACCTATAATATAATATATAAAGATAATAACGTATAACCTAGACAAACAACAATAATAATAATTACTCTATTCATTCCTTAAACAATAATACTTATGTCAGGAGACTTAATCTTCAACAGAGTCAAAAATACAAGGTTAAGAATAAAGGTAATAGAAGCGTCAATTGCAAAATTACAACACCTACTTTTTAACATCATTATAATCTAATGTGATAAGCAATTCGCTTAATGTTTTGTTCACAATTTTTGCATTCTTTCTGACCTTGAATTATATGAATGAACGAATGAAATGAATTTAAGACCTTGTTTGCACTATTGTAAAAATGACCTGTCTGCACAGTGAATTGCCTTTTAGCAAAAGTAGATTTACAACTTTACTGTTAACCTTTACAGTGGCGTACCTTCGTCTAGTTTTGAGTATTACTTTCACAACACAAAGCTTTCTAACTGTAAGAACCTCAGCCATAGAATATAGTGCAGCAATACCTAATATATAATCTATGTATAAAATAGAAAAGATCAGTGTTAACCCCAAGGGTGTCGTAAAAGGTTGAGCGATTGTATGGCCGAGGAAACTTTATTGGTTTTCTTTTACAACTATTTTAAGATTGTCGTACTTCAATAAAGATTTTTTTTTAAAAAGGTCACCGATGACGTCACTTGACAACGATGCCTTTACATGTAAGTTATGTTTACGTTTTATGGAATTGTTGTCGTTATTCTGACGGATTAAGATTTTTAATTGGGCAGCATGTTAATAACTGACTTTAATTACTTACCAACAAGGGAACTCTCCGCTTGCATGTCTACTAAATAACCATCTCTGTGTCACCACTTCGATTCATTCCGAGAAGCACAAAGCAAGAAATATTTTTTTATAAGGCCGGGGTATCAGTACAGTTGAGTCCGTTAAAATGTGCATCTATCATCATCTAGAAAATGCTAAAATAAATGAATCAAGTAAAAAGTTGGAAGTAATATGAAGTGGGCCGGTTATGTTATACCAAAGTGTGCTTGAGTGGAGATCGCGACTAGGCCAACAAAGTGTATAGCGCTTTGTGGCATGATGGACCGACGTTATAAATAAAGTGGCTGGCGGTGGATGGATGCGGACTACCTAGGATAGCGAGCACAAGACAGCAGTGGACGGCGATAGGTTAATTGAAGAAAAAGCAGCCACGTACGAGTCGGAGTCGCCCATGAAGGGTTCCGAACAGCAAGGAACATCATATAAAAATTATTGTAGTTCGTTGTTACTTTGATCGATATTTTAATTATTATTATTTTACCTTTTATTCAATCAATACACTATTGTGTATTGATTGAATGAAATGTAAAATGCGGTTTACGATTTATGACGTATTAAAAGAAAACTTACTAGAACTCGTTCAAACTAATTATCGGTGGAAGTTTGTACGGTAATGTACATCATATTTTTTTTTTGTTTTATCATTCTCTTAATTTAGAAGTTACAGGGACACATTCTACCACTTTGTAAGTGCCTCTCGCGCAAACTATTAAGTTTAGAAAAAAATAATATAAGGAACCTCAATATCATTTTTGAAGACCTATCCATAGATAATAATAATAGTTTATTTATTGTACATCAGAAAAAAAAATACAGTTAGGGCTTACTAGTTACATTATGTTGGTACAAGTGGCGGCCTTATCGCTCGTAGGCAATGTTATATTCAATAAATTATATATACTGATCATATTTAAAAAATCATACAAATTAAATTACATTAACATAAACCTTGAATATTTAAAAGCTTGACCTTTTGCAATTCTGATCATCTGAAGCCGAAGTGAAATGTTAATGTATTCCTCACTAGCTGAAGCATCAGGTAGATCTATATTCAGGTCAGTAAGTCTTGAGCAATGAGTTGGTCTCTCTAATTTATTTAGGAATCTTGTTCCATCCTTCCCAATCCACTTACCAAAATGACGATTCTACAATATTGTAAGAAACTAATTTATTTAGATCATGAATGAAATCGGCTAAAAACTATTGGAAAAATAAATAAATAAATTCGATAATGTTAATTATATCTCAATTAATTGAACAAATGGCAATTTAAACTTGTAATTATATTGTAATTTTTAACAATAATTATGACATAATGAAATTAAATATATTTCATATAAGCGCATTGCGAAAAAACAGTAGTGTTGTTGTATACACATAATTTTCCATTTTAGAGTTCCGTACTTTACGTCTCAGAACCCGTAAAGTTTCGCCATGTCCGTCCGTCCTCGACTTACCGTTCAAACGGTAAGTGCTCGATGTTATAATTATATATTTTTTAACCAACCTTTACCTTTACTTACCTTATTAGATTTTTACACCTACGTAATAAATTTTAAATACATAAATAAACTACATATGGACTGTACAATCTGTAGAAATAAGAACTAGAGACATTTTATTCATTCCCCAGTTTTAGTAGGATAAAATCAGAGTTGCGTTTGTGTGATGCATGTATTCTGTGCTCTATCATCATCGAGGGCACCTAAAAAGTTAAAATAAATAAATACAAATTGGTACAAGAATAGTCTAGAAAGGACATGGCCTACTTTTTACCGCGATCACCGACATACACGCATACGGAGGCACGGGCGAAAGCTAGTCATATACATATATTTAATGGTCCACCAAATTTCAAAACAATGTCTATTGAGTTAATGTTCTCCGGCACGTGTAAGCCGCAAATACAAATTTCCTTTATCAAAATAAAGCTTCATGCCATTCACCGGATAAGGCAACTAGCGTCATTTACATGTCAAATATAGTGCGGTCGCTTGACATTTCATTTAACAAGCACTTTAGCTTCTATGAAACGGCAGACTTAATTAGGACCACGCACGGTAGCCGATGCTATTGGCAGTCGCTTGTTTATACTAATGTAGATATGTAGAGATATTAATACATTTATTAATAACTAGCTGATTCCTGCCGCTCCGCTCGCGTCCTAGGGGTATGAAGAAAAGATGTTGGCCGATTCTCAGACCTACCCGATATGCACACAAATCAGTCCAGTCGTTTCGGAGGAGTATGGTAACTAACATTGTGAGATTAGAATTTAATGTTAAAATTCTCGTGTCACAATAAGATAATAAATAAATCTTTTGTACATCTGACACACATATACTATAGGTACTAGACAACTGATAAAAACACATGTATACTTTTTTTTTTAAATACCTACATATTATATATACGATGTACATGTAAAACATCCAAACTCCGAAACAAATATTTGGAGATCATGCGAACATTTAGTCCGACCCGGGAATCGAAAACGAGACCTCTTGATCAGCAGCCGCATACGTTAACAAGTAGAGCAAAAAGGCAGTCACTGTCACATAAATAACTTAGAGGATATGGTAAAAATATGTAGAGTATTCCACGTTTCAGTTTAACTAGAATGTGCTCATTCCGGTACTAAATTGGAGTCTATTCCAAGTGGTAAGATAAGACTGGGTACTCAACGGTAACGCACGCAGGTGTTACACTTTAAAGTTGCACGCACGCAGACACGTGCAACTTAGAAGGCTGATACTTATGCAGCAATGTACAACACATTAAGCGGTTAATGTGTAGTACTTTGCTGCATTGGGCATTAAATAACAGGTATTATGTGCGGTGAATAGCTTGTTTTAATGTCAGTACCCTCTGTTGTGGTTAAATTAATGCCCGTCATGAATACCTGTTCTATATCTCCGTGTTACTTCACGATAGACACAACACTATTTAGAAATGCGAAATTGATTAACAGACTATTAATAACATAACGTCATGTCAACCCAGAGGGGTAAGCAGAGACAATTGATCTCCACTTACTAAGGTTCTGACACACCTCTTTTTCATATTTATCAATCGCTGTTTGAATGTTCATCGGGACCTGGTAGTTTAAGTATCAGATCAATCTCTTAAGACATACTTCTGTGGTTTCATCAGTATTGCAGTCCACTGCTGGACATAGGCATCTCCAATTGCACGCCACTTAGTTCGATCCTCGGCTACTCGCATCCAACTCCTGAAAGCCGTCATCACTCCACCTTGCCTGTGGACGTCCTACACTACGTTTGCGGAGACGCGGTATCCACTCAAGAACACGTTTACCCTAAAGGTTGTCAGTTTCTTTGGTTTAATTCAGTTAATCACATGTCAATTTCATCGAAATTAACAAATGAATAATTACTATTAAAATGTATTCCTAAAAACCAAGATTGGCTTTGCTACCTTTCATAGGTACTGTACACATTATTCAAATCTAATTTTAAAATCTGTCTGACACACAGACTGAGAACGATTTAACACCTGTCCCTATTGATTTTGTCATATGAAACTTGATATAGGTTAAAAAGTTCACCATTTCTACTGCCTCTAGGTCGAATCCATCAATTTATACAATCTAATTGGGTTAATTGATTTTTAAAATTTGTGTGAGAGTATAAAGGTGAAAGTTTGATTAAAGTGTCGATCGTATTGACACAATGGAAAACTCTTTAGTAAAAATCTATTCATTTTAACGGGGTCAGTGACAAAACCAATTAAAACCTGAAAGCGTTCCATTTATTCGCTATCAGAATTTAATTTATTCCAGATGTCACTCAAGTATACAAATAAATTTTTTTTTAAGCACAATCAGTCTGTCTTCAGTTTAGGTTAGTGTCTTCAGGTAGTTTATGCTCTTTACTAAATCGTGAGGCTTAAAAGTAGTCAGCAGTCCATGAAATACTTGCTTGAGTAAAATTTCGATGTATTAAATTTTATGTAGCTGGTATTATGGCCCATAGAAAGTTGAGGACATAGAAGACTGATGAAGTCACAGGAGTTTTTCAGAACCATGCAGTTCAAGACTGGTTCTTATGAAGAACTTCGGGGAAGTCTTTCAGTGGAGGTCTTTCGTGTAAGATGATGATGATGGTATTATAATTGTGGAATATTTTTAATACATTCCTGAGATAATGCATGCTTACAAGTACTTAAACATGACTAAGGTTCTATTGTCAGATACAATTTGCTCGTTGTATATTATTAATTAAAAGTAGCAAAAAAATGAAATGTAACATAAGGTGTCGACTTCCATTTTACTTGTGTTAGTATCACAAATGTCACGGATCTCTTTAAATTTAATGTAGTTAGTTTAAAATTTTCCGGATTATAGGGGTAGAAATCCTTCACATATATCTGTAAATAATGCACTTTTTTTCGTTTAAAAAAACAACTCTTGCATTAGGAATATACTTTTTGTATCGCGTGGAACTTTAGAAACATAATCAAACAGACATAAAGAACACATATAAAATACAACAAAATATATTTAGTGATGATGAAAGCTTTGGTTTGTAAAACATGTCGTGGGAGTAGAATACTATATTTACATAGTGCACAATAGTGTATTCTATAAAAACTCGTTATAAAAACTTAGATTGACATTGATATACCTTTTACTTGCTCCTAAAACAGTTTTCGTAAACGGTTCCAATATAAAGTTGACTAAGGTTATCATAAACTTTGTTTCGTGACAAAATTAAACTAAACTTTTCTTTACAACGAAGACAACAATGTCGGAGCTCATCAATGATACTTTTGAAATAAAAAGGTGATCTTTAAAATATATTTTCAAATGAATTTAATTTAAAAAAAAATACCTGTCGAACTTTTATTTAATTTTCGTCTGATTGTCTTACAACCCGTTATTTATTGAGACTGATAAAAAAATTGTATTTAATTTAGGTTTTTCTCTCTTTACAGTTTTACTCAGAAAGTTTAATGCCTATTCTGCGCTAGTTTTATTAATTACCAATTAAAAGGTTCTTAAAAGATATTTTTCTACATTGCCTGCCCAATAACTAGGAAATGTATGTAAAAGTTAATCTACAAAAGAAAAGTATTCCAAATTTAGCGCAAGTCTTTGGTTATAAGAAAAACATCGTTATTTTCTTCCAACAATTTTATCAACCAATACTGTGAGAAACAAATCAAATGGGAAGAAATATAAAAATGTTTGGTACTGATATTCGACAGTGTGTGACGGGTTAATCTTGAATTACGTCTATCACACTCCAGGGTTTGTGAGTGAGTGACATTGTACGAATACTTTTTATAGATTTACATGAATGTATTTTTAGATAAACCACATATTAAATGTACCCTCTTTAAAGGAATGCTTTAATAATCGATACGCCGACAGGTATGTAGAAACACAACAAGTCGATACTGGTGTAGATAACGTTCTTATTCTAACCTATTTTACTCAGAATGATTTGTATAGTTAATGTTTTCTAAGCCATTTGTGAAGCAATATACCAGATAATAAATGTTATTTACATCTAATCCCAAAACTATTATGGATCAGTAATGGGATTTCTAATCGCATGTAACCGCCTCGACCATTAATAACCACAATTACATTGCAGATTTATCTAGCGATTGATTTGATGACTGGTCTAGACTAAACTTATATAATAAATCTAAGAGCTTGTTTTTCGATCGAATGCGTCTATCTTTACTTGGCTGAAGTAATTTTATTTGATAGGCTAATTTCTAAGGAACAAACATAGTTTTACGAGACTAAGTCAAGGGGAAAGAGATCACAAATGTAGATAAAGCTACAGACTGATAAATTAATTATAAATATTGATAATATCTTATTCATGTGAGAATTTTATCACAGCAATAAATATTACTATAGCAATAATATACCTTTTTTTTTTTTTTTTTTTTTTTTTTTTTTTACGCGGGGAATGCTTTTCGCACCATACCCTTCGTGGGGTAAACGAAGGGCGTGTGTGGGACTCCCGGGAAAATGGTCTACCCACTAAACCCCGCGGCGGCCTACCTCGGCAGTTGAGAGGAACACCAGGATCGCGTCAGCAGCTTCTGGTGTCCCCCCTGCCGTACCTCAACGTCTGAGGTACATCCCGGGGTGACTAGTTTCACCCCCGGGGCAGGATGTTGTTGCGCCTCTCACCGCTCTGTACAGAAAGAGGCAAAACATCAACCCGCCTTAAACGACACCCCCCGGCCGCACCGGGGGTGTCACCTATCTCGAGTCGTTTGCAGCGGTCACATTTCCCCAGGATGTGACCGCAGCGACCCTTAAGCGACGATTGGGGAGCTAGCGGCCTCTACCGCGTCCCCTACGCCGCCTCCTTCGAGCGGGATCAGCCCTTTCCCGATCCCGCTCTGCGGACTCCTTCCGGAGCATAACATTCTCACAGAAGGAGACCGCGGCTTCCCATCCCTCGCCACTCGCCAGCATTGACGCGATCAATGCTGGCGGTGACAAGTTTCGTCCGATCTGTCCGACCAGGACTCGACGCTTTGACTCCCAAGCAGGGCAGTCCTCCAGCGTGTGCTGGGCGGAGTCCCGGTCAGACCCGCAAGCAATAATATACCTATGTCTTATTTTGCTATTTCAACCATGCTCGACTCCATTTTTTTTCTAATTAAAAAGGACAACTCCCACATTAGCAACATACATTCTATGTCGAAGGGGACTTTACAAACATACATAAAATGGAGTCAACGAACACTCAGACTCAGAACAACAATTTGTGAATCACACAAAGTATTATCCCACATGGGATTCAAACCCCCATTAAAACTTTAAAGTTAGAAACGAAAGCAGGGAGTTCGTCGTGACCAACTGTGTGACAGGAGAATTATATATATAATAGATACATACACTAAGAGATAGACGGCAGTTTTACGACGAAAATTTAATTTTAATTTAATTTATCGGATAGTGTAATCAAAGTTGTTACTGGTAATAAATGTTCAAGACTTCCTTGAAAAAATATCTAAGTGATTACATGGTGATCATCTGTCATCATCATCATCATGAAGAACCCATTACGTTCCAAGCCCCGTTCCGCTGGCCGACTGCGGGTTGGGCACTGGCAACTTATATAACCTTACCGTTGGATGTTTTCTAGGCCCCTGAAGACCTCCAAATATGTATCAAAATAGATGCTTTTGTTTAATACTAAAGAAAACCTCCTCCCTTATTCTCAAAAGCTATTTAACGTTCAGCCATAATTCAACTGTTACTATTATATTATTTTTAAATTATAGTCTATTAAGCTAATAATTAAAAATAAAGCAAAACAGGTGCTTTAAGCTTAAAGTTGAAAAAAAACACATGGGCTAGTTTTCACTGTAGGGATGTTACAAAAGTATATGAGATGAAATTTTACTCTGGACATTATTTGTTGTGTCGCTGGCTTTATAAAGTGTCGTGAGCTTCTTGCAACATGTTCTCGGGAGATTACACCTTCGGAATGGACACAGAGCAGTCAGCGATTGTCAACTGCTCTCGTTTCTCGACTAGAATGTATTGTAGGTATTTGCTGTAAAGCTTCATGGCAATGTTATGAAACTTTCGTAATAATAATTGACTGTAATATTATGTTCGAAGATATCATGTTTATATTTCTTTAGGTACCATCTCCGTCACGGAGGTCGGCGACCATATGTCTGTATCTGCCCCTTGCTTCGGTCATGCGAATCAATGTTTCTGCGCTGTCCACTTCAACCAGTCTCTTAAGTTCTTTGTCTAAGATATAAGTTTTCAGTCTCTCTCTCGTCTCCCTTGAAGTTACCCTTCGATAATTAATTGTATTAATTATATTTATTATTTCATCTCTGTAGACATGTCCGAAAAATTCGAATTGGATAAATCAGATCATTTATATGAATACGTATTATACAAAGAAAATATATAATAATTCCAAAACAAATAAATATTACGCTGATCATTCAAATCATCGTAAGACCCGGAAAACGAACCCAAGGACAGTTGGATGCACAACCACAGCACCACCATGATACTCTCAAATATTCACGCCTATTCACTGAAAAGGTTAAGCAGAGATGTCATAAGCGCTCATATTTGACTGATAATAATTGGAATTCCAGTCACGTAAGAGCCTCATTTAAGCGTATTGCTGTCTTCGGGAGACTTAAGGGACTAAATGGGATAATGAAACTTTCAATAAGACAGAAGAAAATTACGTTAAGAATTTACGAATCCCACGATCATGGTCAAATAAAACATTCAAAGATAGTTTAAAAGTATCTTTATCTAATAACTTTGAAAAATAGACGTTACCCAATTCTTAGACCTACACGATATGCACACAAAATTTCATACAAATCGGTAAAGCCGTTTCGGAGGAGTATGATAAACTAACTTTGTGAGACGAGAATTTAGTGTATAAGATATCATTTCGTCATATAAATTTTACGAAGGAAACAAATGACTCACAAAATTTCATATTTGATTTGAAATTTTCAAATAATAGTTGGTCCAAATATTCCGACAAAAACATAGCAATATTTTATAAATGGTTTAGTTTTGCGTGAAATTGGGTTCGGATCGACGAAGACAGCGGGAGAATAGCTGATGAAATAGATTTATCTCGTGGCCGGGATTTGTGACGAATACTAATACACATTGACATAAAAAATATAGAAACTGGTTTATGACTGACTTATATACTGAGTGGACGGTTAAAGTCAAATCAGATTATCTTTATGAACTTAAATCAACTCTTGTTCAAATGGTTTGACGTTTTGGTTTTTGTAACTGATTTATTTGTTACTAGCTGCGCCCTGCGGTGTTGCCCGCGCATTTTCGGTATAAAAAGTTGCCTACATATGTGATTATCCAGAACTCATTTTTAGGGTTCCGAAGTTCACGACTCGGAACCCTCATAGATTCGTCATGTCCGTCTGTCCGTCCGTCCGTCCTCGACTTACCGTCGAAACGGGAAGTGCTACAAAGATGAAACTTTGCATGAATACGTGTTGTAAAGACGTCGAGAAAGTACTACAACATAAAACTATGAAAAATAATTTTATTTGGGGTACCTCCCCTACACGTAAAGTGGGGATGATTTTTTTTTTCTCGCGGCTACCCCATCGTGTGGGGTATCATTAGATAGGACTTTTAAAAACGATTTTATGATTTAGGTATCCGTTTGCGAGATATTTCACTTTAAAGGGCACTTTTTTGTAATACAGGGCGTCCCCCCCCTCTAAAAGCTAAACGGCTGACTCGAAAAATCTGGAAAAATTCGTGATGATAGTCCATCTAATGAACTTTAAAGGAAAACTATAACGGATTAGATGAGTTTGTTAGTTCAGGAGTTATAGAGTCTTAACTTGTAAAATGCGTTCACTAGGAAAAGTCATACAAAATTAACGTATTAAAACGTAAACATAACAATTATCAATTGGATACGATTTTAAATCCACGTACCATTATGGATGACTGAGGAACCCTTTCCTGTGCGTAGCCTGACACGCACTTGGCCGATTTTTAAATTAGCCATTTACAAACTATCATTATGTTTGCCATGGAAGTTTGTTAAGCATAGCAACCTGTGAAGTTTTGGCAAGAGATAAACAGTGATACATTTTGACATCCACGATTTATGTATGTTTATAATCACCTAGCTTTCGCACGTGTACCTTGATTATTGCAGTAAAAAGTAGTGTTATTCAGATATATAAGCTATATTATTGTAAAGTTTCACCCAAATCCGTTCAGTAGTTTTTGCGTGAAAGAGCAACAAACATACATACACACATACATAGATACAAACTTTCACGTTTATAATATTAGTAGGATAGTAGGATTTATAAACCTGATAAAGTGACTTCACTATGATTGATCGAAAGCATACTGAGAATCATAGAGGGTAGTACTGCTCTGGTTAAGCTTGCCCACTCGTGCTGAAATCAGCGTGACTCTACTGAGTGCTTTCCCGGGACTAGGTAGCGCTGTGTCTTTGGTAGCAAAAATACTATTATTCAAAGTTAAAGTTCGTTTTGAAAAAAGTAGTAGCATGGCGTAAATACAGTTTCATTAGACTTTATACAAATAAATAAAATTGATATCGTCTGTACGTGATATTAAATTAACAGTTTTTAACTAAAGGCATATCAAAGTATTAGTACTTTTTCAAAACGCATTTTTTGATGTTTCGTCTGTCTGTCTGCGGCTGGACCGATTTCAACGGGACTTTCACTGGCCGAAATTTGATGACCTAAGGAATAATTTAGTCTATTTTTTAGTAGACTAGCTTCACTCCACGGCGTTACTCATCAGCAATAAACGCGAGAATACCTCGGGACTTGGCTAGTGTTAAATAAAAAATAATTTATTTTGGAATAATTGTAAACTCGGAATTGAATAAGAAAATGGATAATTAAAATTGCAAGAGTGTGAGAGCTTTCCTCCATTATCTTCCCTTTAATTTAATTCTAATTGCTTAAAAGGTAATAAATGCGAACATTAATATTGTATACTTCAGTGTTAATGTCAATTTTAATCAACTTCATTACTTAAAATATACTGTTGGGTATTTTGTCTGAATGTAGCAGCATTTATCTTTAGGTAGTTGAGCTATGCTGAGTTCAGCACGAATGGCCCATCTCAACCGGGGCAGTACTACCCTCACACAGAAGAACATACAATAATGACATCACTCTTGCTGTCGTATTTCGTTGGTGAATGTGAGACCAAAGGCCCAATCATTCTTTTTCATTCTCCCGGCTTCCAGAGGCCTGGAGAATGATGTAGGAACATCCGACCAAGCCGCCATGGTATGGGTCACCATGCTGCATTGCTCACACTCACGATGTGAATGGAGACCCCTACTCCTGGATTCTACTCATGCTTTCAATCAGGCAGAGTAGAGTTACTTTGGTATACTTAAATATATAAAAAAAAACAATTTATCCTCATCAGTCACATCTCGCATTTATTTACGGCCCTCGGAAAAACAAATTATTATCACATAGATAAATGTACAAACAGAGAAATAATTGCGTACTACCGAGTTCGTCATACGTAATCTAGATAATCATCATTTCCAATTATACTGAATTGTTTGTGAGCACATTGATTGCAGGAAATGTATATTTTGATTATTCAATTGAATATTTCCTCGATGTTCCTGTTTATCGAATCGGTTATTATCTTTATACAATTTCGGTTTATAACATTTTAGAAATGTTTTGTTAAATCCAAGATTATTTTGTTTTTATGTGAGCTTATGGTAAAATGAATTCGAAGTATGGTCCTGACAGCTTTATGGACAATCGCACACGATATCCGCGAGACCAACGAGGTTGTACCGTACAATATATTTATTTTTTTCAAGAAATCGAATGCTCTATTCAGAGAAAGAATGATCTGGGCGAAGAAAAAAAATCGGCCAAGTGCGAGTCTGGCCACGCACAGGAAAGGGTTCCTCAGTCACCCATAATGGTACGTAGATTTAAAATAGTATCCAATAGATAATTCTTATGTTTACGTATTAATGCGTTAATTTTGTATGACGTTTTCCTAGTGAGCGCATTTTACAAGTTAAGCCTCTATAACTCCTGAACTAACAAAGTCATCTAATCCGTTATAGTTTTCCTTCAAAGTTCATTATATGGACAACATCACAATTTTTTCCAGATTTTTTGAACCAGCCGTTTAGCTTTTAGAGGCCCTGTTTTTACAAGAAAGTGCCATTTAAAGATAAATATCTCGCAAACGGTAATCTAAATCAAAAAATCGTCTAAGAAACCCTTTATTGTTTTTAAAAGACCTATCAAATGATACCCTACACGATGGGGTAGCCGCGAGAAAAAAAAACACCCCCAATTTACGTGTAGGGGAGGTACCCCAAATAAAAATATTTTGCATAATTTTATTGTAGCACTTTGTCGACGTAATTACAACACTTGTTCATGCAAAGCATCATCTTTCTAGCACTTACCGTTTGGACGGTCCGGGACGAATGGACGGACGGATGGACGGACGGACAGACGTACATGACGAATCTATAAGGGTTCCGAGTCATAAACTTCGGAACCCTAAAAAATGATTGTGCTATTTTCACATTATTTTTCAAATTTGTCTTTTTGTTGTTTCAATGATGCTTATCGATTCGACACTTTAAAACTATCCTGTAATCTACATCAAAGCACTTTAAGCCTGCTTCAAAAAGTGCTTACGTAATAATATGAACAGATTGACATTTTAGTTACATCCAGGTCAGCAGTCACACTATTAAGGTTGAGTATTTCATGTGAATTTTTCATTTTGTATCATAAAACAATGTGAAATGAAAAAGTGTTAAGAGAAAATCTATTTTACAACACTTAATTACCACGCATCAGTACGTTCTCTTTGACGATTGTACAAATGGCAAAGGTGGATAAAATTATTATTAAATAATTAAAAAAAATATTATGAAATCAGTCTTATTAAGATAAAAACTACGCCAGATATAATCTGTTGTAATTTTTTTTTTCATAATAAAACGTTACAGTGTCGCGTACTTCATATCTACATACTAGTAATTTTGTAGTTATGATATTTATAATACTAATATAATAATTTATTTATTTACGACAATAATAATCCATTTTTATTGACAATTATTAATATATATTTAAAGAACAATGAAATTAAACACATATCACTCTTATCACAATAAACATACTAATTTTGAATAATTATTTAATTATCAGTTCCACCCAAGGCCTCGGAAAGGGACTATCCACTCTAATAACTATTTATAAGTTTATAGGAATCCATAAAACATCAGAATACTGATGAACTTCAATCGTTCTGCTCATAAAATCGCTCTCCGGTCAGATTAATTTGATTATGTAATTTATTTAACTCAAAGTTTATTTTTTCAAACTTTTAAGGTATTTGATGGTACCCTAAAAGTTATTTTATAATTGCGATGCCTTTGAAAAATTCGATTGCAAATGATATAATGATGAGAGCTGTGGTGCAAATTATGTTAACAACCATTTGCTATTGTTTATTATAATTTTCACTATTAGCATACCTTAATTTATTTCTTGGATATAACGTACCCAAAATAACCGTGTTCTCTTAAACTCACACAATTCTGCGTATGTTTTCCTTTCATTAATAATTTTGAAGCCACTCTGTTTGTAATAAGGTGGCGTTTTAACAACGTTTGTAAAACATCTGGTGTTACCTGTGAGTGGTTGTATTTTTTTTCTATTTATTGAGGAAACTGCTAAACAGAGTTGGAAAATGCAAACGTGTTGTTTAGGTATGTTTCCCGTTTTTCGTATTTTCAATCTTTGAAGCTGATGTTTATTAATTCCGAAAAAAATGACATTTAGAGCACTGATACATGAAGCAAAAAAATTTTTACTCCTTTTGTCGAAAATTGTGCGAACGTAGGTTAAAGTTTAGATGAAAGAGGGGTAAAAGATAAAAAAGAATAAAATGAATTAGGTTAAAATTCGACCACTGAGAGATCACTAATTTGGCTAAAAGTAGCTTACTAGAAAGATATGAATAAACACATGATAAAAAAATTATTGGCTGTCGTGCGATTGAGTGTGGATTAAGTACGTCACCTCGCTGCTTTTTGCGACGTTGAGTGTTGTGGGTTTAAACCCCACGTGGGAGAACATTTTACTCGAATTGTTGTTCTGAGAACAAACAAAGAACAGCCAGGTGTTGTTTGTGTCCCTTTCATATATGTTTGTAAAGATTCAGTTGATTCTCACTAGGCCGTCATAGTGAGGGTCACCATGCTGCGTTGTCTCATTCACATTGAGGATTGTACTATATCTTTCAATATTGTCGGCTCACAGACGCACTCGCCCACTTGCTATTGTCGCTAACGGTCGACTGAACTGTTTCACGACTGCACGTACACTCGCGATAACATAATGCTTTCTTCTCATTCATTCACAGTGAATGAGGGAATGAATAACTACAATTATGGTGACCTCTACTCCTGGATTCTCCTCATGCTTTCCATCAGGTGGAGTAGAGTCACTTTACCTAGACCTAAATGTAAAAAAGAATCATTTCAATTTCAAGCACCCAACATTTGCAGAATTCAACTTATTAAAAAAGTTAGACCAATTTTACTGTCTCAACGTTAATAGTTTTGAGGTAAAAATGTGTTTTTAAATAATGATGTTATATTTAAAATTAATTTATATTCCTAACCACTTATGGTACATTTTAATTTATTTCTTATTTTCCTATCATTATACTAGAAGCTTCTAAAATAACATTCAGGTAACTAGATCCACTTTCTGCTTATCTTTATTCATTTTTTACTAGTATTATAAGTATAAATACATTTCACAATTTATAATGAGACTCGAGTTCTACAAGAACATGTATATGAAGACATGATTTATTCAATTCCGTGAAACTCTTTGCCATTTTAGCTGGCGTTACTGGAATAGTTTCCTATAATGGTCCAAATCTGACTTTATTGCTATACGCTTCTAAAGTGGATCATAAAACTGACGAATAATATTCAGTTTTATTGGTTGGAAAACTCATATTATGTAGATGGTACCATAGCTAATAATATAAATGTGAAGTGACTTTACTTCTAAGAGAGAGAGAGAAATAAATACACTATACGATAACTAATCTCAAATGATATGCTTAACATTTATTATAGAAGCGTCAAAAAAATCCTCATCATCATCGCTAAATGGTAGCAGTATCAAAAGTCTGGCAGCATTGCCTCATTGGCAAAACTAATTCTCTGTGCATATTGTGCTGGGTGTTGATATAAATCCGAAAGCTTGTGAGGTTGTATCTACAGGTAGATGATTTTACTCGTTTGTGCAAAAACTTATAAGGAACTTTACAGTGTTGCAACACTTTCTCTGAGACAGCTTTATCTCTCTTAATCGTTCATTCTTGACAGAGCGGCCGTGCTTTATGGTACCGCATTTTCTTTATGTATTGAGGACTGCTTGTGCGATGTGCCTCCATTTATTGTAGTTCGCGGCATTTTAGGAACTTTGGACGATGGAGGTTTGTTTTGTATCGTAGATGAGGTCTGTACACAAGTGGTTGAGTGAGGCCTTGTGACTGCTTGAGCTTTATTGTCGTTGGACAACAAGTCGCACGATATTTCAGGATTCATACATACTTGCACAGTGGGCAAAAGAGCTTCAAGCATCTGCATGAAACTGATTAGACTACAGTGAGACCGCGTTAAAAAGTTAGTTACTAGACCCCTAAAATTCACTATTCAAATTTAAGTGTGGAGGCTTCAAATAAGGAACTACCGCTCTTGACTTACGTTGGTGATCTCAGACGGCATTATAGTCCTCAAAATATAAACAGTTCTCTATGACAGTAAGTCAGTGTCATTTTAGAACTTACGAGGTTCATTTTAAGGTCAATTTCATTAATATAGGTTAGGTAGGTAGGTGATAATGTTCAAAGTAACTTCGTTAGTTTCATTCAAAAGAGATCAATATATATTTTAAAAACTGTTGGCATTTTATCTTTGTAAATTAGCAATAAACTTAACTATAAAAAAGGTTATTTTGATAAACACATATTTATGAATTAATTCTTTTGATTAGTGATTTTACAAAGGGTGTTGCTCTTTCTTATAAAACGATTTTGTATTTCATTTCCAGAATTATTCCATGTTAAAGCATATATGCTTGAGGCTATACGTCTATGCAATAGTGTGTACTGTTTTTAAATTCTAATAATTAGCTGAAGAAGTTTATAAATCCATTTTAATACACAGTATTAACTAAAATGAGAAACTAAATTTGGGTCTTTAAGTTTTTAGAATAAAAATTACCCTACGTAATTTTCTATATCCTATTTAAAATATTATATAAGTCAAACAGGTTTATTTATTCCCACAGTTATAGTATAGATATTGATTAGTGCAAATTTTAATAAACTTATTTATATTCCTGTCCTGTTAGTCCCTGTCAAACATCTACCCGAAGTCGTCACAATGGTCGTCCATTTAGCATAAACAATAATTAAAAAACAACAGGGATATAAGATCAACTTTACGACTTATTTAATATCACTAAGGTCTCCCCCAAGGAGGTCCAACCATCCCAGTCCTGGGCAGCCTACATCCATCCACCGCCAGCCACCTTCCTTAAATCGTCGGTCCATCGTGCTGCAGGGCGCCCTACACTACGTTTGCCTAATCGCAATCTCCACTCTAGCACCTTTCGGCTCCAGCGTCCATCAGTTGGTCTGGAGACATAACCGGCTCACTCCCACTTCAACGTACCTACTGATTTTCCATGCGATATCGGTAACTCTAGTTCTTTGCTAAATAATCTCGTTACGAATTTTATCGGACATAGTGTCAGACAGCATCGCATGCTCCATCGCACGCTGGGTTACTTTAAGCCAGTAGGATGGTGAGTGATGGCGCTCCTGGAGACCTTTGTTTAGCAGTGGATGGTGATAGGTTGATACAGACAGACAAAAAATCATAATTTCAAACATTACAACCTTACTTTTAGGGCAATGTAGCTTAGACATGTTATGATTTTCATCAAGACACGACTACGTAATAAAGCATCTTATATTTTATAGGATTAGTTTTTTAAAATATTAACTTGTCTACCACTCCATTCAAAAGACGATATTCTTTTGTGTATACATTTTTTTTCTAAGCTACATTGCCCTAAAGATAAGGTTTTTTTTTTAGAAATGTAATTAAAAATAGATACAAAAATGAGTTTAATATTAAAATTTATACGTGAAAATCACATATTGGCTCTTATTGAACAGGCCATAGTACAAAAAAAACCTTATCTTTAGGGCAATTTAGCTTAGACATGTTATGTTTTTCATCAAGACAATCATGACTACGTAATATAGCATCTTATATTTAATAGGATTAGTTTTTTTAAATATTAACTTGTCTACCACTCCAATCAAACAACGATATTCTTTTACGTATACATTTTACTTAATGAACAGTAACAAAATAAATGTAAAATAAAAGAAAAACATCAATAGTTTATTTTATCTCATTGTAAAGTTACTATAATTACAGATTTTTCATTCATCATTTCCATCTATTGAACTGCGAGTAAAGTAACTAATCATGTGACAATAGTTTAAGTGTGAATAGTTTAGCTGTTCAAGGCCAATGGACCATCAATCCATTGTGGAGACTCAACCAGCTGGAAAGAAGAGATACCTTACCGCAGACCAACTATTATTTCGAATGTTAGATAGATTTTGTTCAAAAGCCACACTTTCGTGCCAAAAATGAAATCTTCGAAGCTCTATCTACTCTGGTATTGTAATAGTATTAAATTTTAATGTTATTTAACAAGAATAAGATATATACAGGTATGATTTCAAAATATTGCTTTTATTAGAAGAATATTTGCTTTTAAAACACGAAGTGAACATATTAGGTATAAGCAATATCTAAATTCGTTTTTATTCAACAACGTTTTTAGGGTTCCGTAGCCAAATGGCAAAAAACGGAACCCTTATAGATTCGTCAAGTCTGTCTGTCTGTCTGTCCGTCCGTATGTCACAGCCAATTATTTCCGAAACTATAAGAGCTATACTGTTGAAATTTGGTCAGGCGATGTATTCTGTGAACCGCATTAAGATTTTTAACTAAAAATAGAAAAAAAAACAATACATTTTGGGGGTCCCCATACTTGGAACTGAAACTCAAAAAATTTTTATTCATCAAACCTATACCTATCTATGGATAGGTGTTCAAAAATGATGTAGAGGTTTCTAATATCATTTTTTTCTAAACTATATAGTTTGCGCGAGAGACACTTCCAAAGTGGAAAAATGTGTGCCCCCCCCCCCCCCTCTAACTTCTAAAATAAGAGAGTGATAAAACTAAAAACAAAATATGTTGTACATTACCATGCAAACTACCAACGAAAATTGGTTTGAACGAGATCTAGTTAGTAGTTTTTTTTTAATACGTCATAAATCGTAACACGCAATTTACCTTTCATCCAATTAATACACTAGTATAAAACATCGATGAAAGTTACAACGAACTACAAGAACTGTAATATGAGGTTACTTGCTGATACGGAACCTTTCATGGGCGAGTCCGATTCGCACTTGGCCGCTTTTTTTATATTCTATGTACTTTTATTTATTTAATATATATATATATATATATATAAATCTTCTATTCGTGTGTATGTAATTGAACTTCTTCTAAAAGGCTGACCAATTTTGATGAATTTTTATTGTGTGTGTTCGAGAATGGTTTCGATTCGCAATTGAACCAGGTAGGCCGGCTGCGATCAAGTTCTGGGATTTCAAAATTGAGGGGTACGAAGTTCGCTGGGTCTGGTAGTATTTAAATTTTTTTGTAGACGTTAATTTTCAGAAGGGACTTCGACTTAGTAAATTAAATTATTTTTACTACGATTAAATCTGGTTCATTTATTAACATTTTAATACATACAAGCATCTTCAGTGTTACGGGTTATAAAAATTCTAACGGGTTATCAAAGTTCTTTTGCAGAACTAGAATATCTTCAAAATAAATACATAAAATAAATTTATGGACAAAATATTTATTCATGCCAACTAGTGCTTCTTGGGGGAGACTTTTGTTCAGCAGTGGACGGCGATAGGTTGATTTGAGTATACCAAGTAGTACTTGAGTTGTTGAGGTCTGATAGCCTTTGCTCCATATTCAAAATCGAATCACAGCGTATCCGTATCATACCAGTCTTAAAACCGACCCAAGCTTATTTGGTCAAAAAAGACTCAAAGGAAAATCTTACTTGAAATCTAACCGGAACAAGTTCTAACGCATTAAAACTGATATCAAAACATCGAACAATTCGTCGACATTTTCTCTCTATTTGTTATAGTGTTCTGACATGACAGAGGACAAGGGTCCAGTAACCTTACACATCCCGGGGGAAATACAAGCCAGTACACACTATCAAGCTTTTGTTATCTCCCTTAAATTACACTTCACCATTGCAAGCACCATGTTTATGTACCGTAGTATTCTACAGTGATCATTACAGCCTTACTGAATAACAGAATGTAGCTGGTGTAAATAAGGAATTAAAATTTGTATGACAATGGTCTTTATAACGTTACTACTAGATTTTTCACGCATTTATATTCTATTCTATCTACGTTATTCTATGCCATATATCATCTTCCTAGCATTTATTCCCAAGTTTATTTGGGGTCGGCTACTAGTTCAACCGGATTACCTGAATTTCAGTTTTTCCACGGAGCGACTGGCATCAGACCTCCGCAAACGTATGACAACCGGGACCAACGGCTTTACGTGTTCTCCGAGGCACGGGCGTGAATCACCGCCAAACTTCCAAACTCCGGGCTGCTTCTAAGGAATTTCCTAAGAAAAACCCAAGAAACTCTTTTTGGCCCGACCCGGGATGTGATGGAGTAAGTTTATGAGTATGTCTAAGAGTATATAATCTTGTGAGATCTAACAATAAAGACAGTATTGAATCAACCTTTGTCGTATCATTTACTCTCCCGGGTGCGCCGTCCTTACATGGCGATCCTGCCAGCGCACTAGTAATGTTTACATTCCATTGACCAAAAGCGGCAAGAAAAACAGCTACAATGGAGTCCGACACAATATCACTACTCATCGCAAGAATAGCAAGTGTATTGACTACAAAAAAATATAATGGGATCGACTAATACGAAGGAACAAGTAATAGTCCCACAAAACGCGGCTGGGGGCTCAAATAGCGCCGAAATAAATCAGCTTCTCACCCATGCCAGCACATCCAGTACAATTTTGTTGGTGTTGGTACTAGTACTGTTGATAGCATTGTTGTATGGAGCCTACACTATATATAGAAAATGCCATAGGAAATGGATCGTGAAAGAAATACAACGCGACAGAGCGAGGTTTTCCTTTTGGAGAAGGAGAGGAGAACGAAATAATGATATAGAGTTGGATAAGAGCCAAAGGAAGGAGACTGGGTAAGAATATTCATGTACAGATACCGTAACCCCCAGATAGACCAGTGCGCGATTTTTTTTTTTCTCGTTTGAGTGATGATATATTATGATGAAGTGCGCGTATACTCGTATAACCATTTAGAGACTCTAAGTTATAAGGAACTTTAAGCGTTATAGTGTATAATATTACACACTAAAATGATACGTATTTTTTTTTTATATTATAAAGATAAAGGATTTCGATGGCAGACCAATTAAAAGACTTATATGATAGTTTGTACAACATTCGTAAATACTTAATTAAAATCGGCCCTGATAGGCGAAAAGGTAATATAATTGTCGTAAAATTAGAAGAGGCTAATAAAATATTACAAGACTATAATACATTTTTAACTAATTTATCTACCATCGAAACTTCTTTAGATAAAAGTGAATGTTTAAGTATCCCGGAACTGTGTGATAATTTCGAGGATTTGTACAAATATATTGTAGATTTATGCTCACCGGAACCGTGTACGTCTGTAAAAATGGGCTCTACCGGAAAATTTGATTTAAAAGTTGCTTTAGGTTTATTGCCAGTTTGTTCAGATAACGAGGCCAGCATAAAACAGCTAATAGATGGTGTAGAGTATTACAAATCGGAGTTAGATGAAGAGTCGCAAGGTAAACTTTTAAATTTTGTTTTAAAAAATAGACTTTCCCAAGGTGCGAAATTAAAACTATCTAGTTCATACCCGAATATCGACGAATTTATAAGAGATTTAAAAACTCAATTATTACCGAAAAAATCAGCCATCGCAATTCAACATAAGCTACAAAACCTCAGGCAAAATACCTTAACTATCGACGATTTCGGAAAACAAATTACGGAATTATTTGTTGAGTTGACTATTTCACAATCAGATGGAAATGACGAGAGTTTTAAAGTTCTAAAACCCTTAAATGAAAAACAGGCCATTAAGTATTTTTCAGACGGACTGAGAAACCGGCGACTCAGCACAATAATTTCCGCCCGTAATTTTACACATTTAAAGGACGCAGTGCAAACTGCGGTTGACGAAGACGTCACACCATTTACATCGAACGATATTTTTAACATTAATTCTAGAGGACATTCATCCTATCGTCACCGAGAGGCGAGAGACCGTACCACGTTTGCAGGTAGAGGTCGTGGACGAAACAATCAGTATCATCCGGCTTCCCAGAGCAGCCAGCATTCTCATGTTTGGAGAGGACAGCAGACGAGTCCAGCCAGGTACACCAGGTCATTTAACAGGAATCGAGGTAGGACTAATTTTAATCACTATAGGTCCCCCTATAGGTATCAGCAGACAAGGCAACACATACATACTTTGACGAACTCAGATTCGCAAAATAATTCTTCGAATGAGCAGAATTCTCAAAACGAAAATCAGTTTTTTCGTGACTAAAAATATATTTTCCTCACCTAATGATAATAATATAAGTTTTGTAATAATGACATCATATAATCATTATGAGTATAAGTTGTTAGTCGATACCGGGGCATCAATTTCAGTCGTCAAGTATAAACATATTGTCGAACAAAACATTCCAATCCATAACGAGACGATAATTGTAAATGGTATCGGAGGCAAAGTGCAATCTATTGGATATGTTTATTTAAAGTTTATTATTGGTAATCAAATACTTAATCATAAGTTCTTTGTTTTCAAATCTTTGCCATGTAAAGGTAGTGGCATACTAGGCCAAGACTTTTTAAGTAAGTACAAGTCAGTTTTGAATTACGGTAACCGGAGTTTGTTACTATGGAATAATAATTTCAAAATATTTTTACCTTTACTCATGGAAAATAACTCTATTAATATACCGGCGAGATCCGAATCTATTCACTTTATACGGGTAAAAGAAACTGACGAATGTGTAATTAGTGCGTCAGAGGTGCTTATAGGGATTTTTATTGCAAGTTCTTTAGTTAAGCCAAAAAATGGAAAAATCCCAATACGTATTTTAAATACTACTGATTCAGATTTAGTTTTGAATTCAATAAACCCAACTATTTTTAAAGCAAGTGAGTATGAGGTTTGTTCTTTTTTAGAAACTACTAATAATGCCAATCGTGTCAAAAAATTATTTTCTTTTTTATCCTTGAACCATTTGAATAAGGAAGAACAGTTATCCATTGAATCAATTTGTGCCAAATACTCGGATATATTTTTTCTACCAGGCGATAAGTTAGGTACAACAAAATTATACGAACATACAATAACTTTAAAACCAAACGTCGCCCCAGTGTACGTCAAGCCTTATAGATTGCCACATTCACAGAAATCGGAATTGAAAAGACAGGTGGACGATTTATTACAACAGGGAATTATTGAACCTTGTTCTAGTGAGTGGTCCAGCCCGGTTCTTCTAGTACCTAAAAAACCGGACTCCAATGGGG
The DNA here is from genome assembly GCA_932526445.1 of Phragmatobia fuliginosa. Lineage (NCBI taxonomy): Eukaryota > Metazoa > Arthropoda > Insecta > Lepidoptera > Erebidae > Phragmatobia > Phragmatobia fuliginosa. The sequence goes on along the minus strand of OW052066.1, from coordinate 1,233,644 downwards.
AAAAGAAATGGCGGTTAGTCATAGACTATCGTAAACTTAACAATTGCGTACAAGACGATAAATTTCCATTACCCAATATTGCCGATATACTAGATTCCCTGTGTGGATGTATTTATTTCACACATTTAGATTTGAACCAAGGTTATTATAATGTAAGTCTTGAGAAAAATTCTAGAAAATATACATCGTTTTGTGCCGGTGGTGGCCAGTATCAAATGACAAGAATTCCGATGGGACTTAAGACTAGCGGTAGTTCGTTTTCACGTATGATGACCCTAGCTATGACTGGATTATCATACGACAAATGCTTAGTATATTTGGACGATTTAATCTGTATGGGTAGAAATCTTGCTGACCATAATAAAAACCTTATAGAAATTTTTGAAAAACTACGTTTCGCGAATTTAAAATTAAACCCCTCAAAATGTAATTTTTTAAAAAAGGAAATACTTTATTTAGGCCACGTTGTTTCAGGTGATGGTATATTACCTGACCCCGAAAAAATTAATATAGTTAAAAATTATCCAGTACCAAAAAGTACGGACGAAGTAAAACGTTTTGTTGCTTTTGCGAACTATTATAGAAAATTCATCAAAGATTTTGCTAAACAGACATATTATTTAAATCTTTTATGTAAAAAAAAATCGAAGTTTATTTGGGATACTAATTGTCAAAATTCATTTGAAACTTTAAAATCTAGTTTAATATCACCACCTATACTTCAGTATCCAGATTTTTCAGAACATAATCAGTTTACGGTACAAACAGACGCATCCGGATATGCAATAGGTGCAGTTCTATGTAACTCAGACGGCCGACCCGTAGCTTATGCTAGCAGAGGACTCAATAAAGCGGAAAAGAATTATCCCACAATAGAGAAAGAGCTTTTAGCTGTGGTTTGGGCAGTTAAGTATTTTAGACCTTACTTATATGGTCGTACATTTAAAATACTCACCGACCACAAACCTTTAGTATATTTATTCAATTTAAAAGACCCCTCAAGTAGACTATTTAAATTTAGATTAGTTTTAGAAGATTACGATTATGTAATAGAGTATGTGAGAGGAAAGGAAAACGCGGCTGCAGACGCATTATCCAGAATAAGAGTTTCTTCGGAAGAGTTGAAAGAAATGAACAAATGTTTAAATGTAATGACGCGCGCGCAAATGAAGAAGTTAGATAGCCAAGCTCCAACGGATGGTATGTTGCCCAGCGATAATTGGCCTGATCAACCAAAAGTCGTGGACACGCATTTCCAGCCGAGGGACGCTGTAGAATTAAGATTTATCGATAACATTACCTACAACCGATTTAGAAGAGATAATCTAATTAGCCTAGAAAGTAAATGGTTAATCTATAGTGAAAATAAAAAATCTATTTACATAAAACCAGTATCTCAATCACAAATTACGCGAGCCGTGTTTGCGAGAGAACTGAATGAATTTTGTGAAAAGTTAAATATAGTAGAAGTATACTTAATAAAAAATAAAAATAATAATATATTTGTAGAAAAACTCGTCTCTGAAATAAAGAGCCAAAATAACTGGAAGGGACCCAGGTTATGTATATTAAAAGGTGTCGAGAGAATAGAGGAACAAGACGATAAAAGAGTGATACTCAATGACTTTCATCTCTTGCCCACAAGTGGCCATGCGGGCATGAGACGAATGTTAAACAATGTTAAAAAATATTATTTTTGGCCAGGTTTAGACGAAGATGTAAATAAATTTGTTAAAAAATGTTCTCAGTGTCAAAAACACAAATATACAGTCCAAGTGAGAGAACCAATGACGATTACGTCAACGGCCCACTCAGTTTTTGATAAAATCTTTTTAGATTTAGTAGGACCAATAGATAAAGACGATTGTAACTATTCCTATATACTAACACTGCAGTGCGAATTATCAAAATACGTATGTGCCTATCCTTTAGAAACAAAAGCTTCGACTGAAGTAGCCAAAACTTTTGTAAATAACTTCATATTACAACATGGTATACCACGAGAGATAGCAACAGACAGAGGTACGGAGTTCATGTTCGAGACGGTGAAACAGGTATGTAGTTTACTTAATATTCAAAAATTAAATTCGACGGCGTATCACCATCAAAGTATCGGAGCTTTAGAAAATTCTCATAAGAGTTTAGGTGCATTTTTGCGAATCCATGCTGAAGGTAAGTCCGAAACGTGGAGCGCTTGGTTACCATTTTGGTGCTTCGCATACAACACGACTGTTCACACTTCCACAAAATTTTCACCCTTTGAACTTGTTTACGGTAAGAAATGCAATTTGCCCAGTAACTTAACTAAATCCGTAGAACCTCTTTATAATCATGATAGTTACCCGCTTGAACTTAAATACCGACTACAGGTTTCTCAAACCGAAGCGCGAAAGAATTTAATCTCTAGCAAAATAGAAAGGAAAAGTAGGTATGATAGATATGTCAATCCCATACGCTATAAGCCTAACGATAAAATCTTATTAAAAAATGAAACTGGAAATAAACTCAAACAACTATATTCCGGCCCATATACGGTGGTCAGAGATTTATCACCAAATGTTGAAATTGAATTAAATGGTACAAGCAATATTGTTCATAAAAATAGGACAAAATTATATTATGTTTAGCATTGTGTTTAGCCTTTAGTAGTAAATATAACTAGCGTTAAGATATTATGCAATGTTATCGTGCTAAGATAATGCACGCCGTACGTATTGTGTTATAAAGATTCGATTGATCAGCAGTAAGTTGAGCTGAACTTGAATCGCGAGAACGCAGATTCAAAGTCAAATATATCTTTGCACTATGTATTATTGTTATTAATCAATGTAACCTAATAATGTAATGGTACCTATTATATTTGTATGTTTATATAATAAAATATTAAGTATTGTAATCTTTTTAAATTTTATGTTTCAATTTATTCTTTGTATAACCTTGTTTTTGTATTGTATAAAAAAAAAAAAAAATTACCTACGTATTTAACAATAAAATAAAATACATTGTTGTATTTCTATTTTATTTTTGTTTTATAGGGGAGATGTGATGGAGTAAGTTTATGAGTATGTCTAAGAGTATATAATCTTGTGAGATCTAACAATAAAGACAGTATTGAATCAACCTTTGTCGTATCATTTACTCTCCCGGGTGCGCCGTCCTTACAGGGATTTGAATTCGAGACCTATTGATTAGCAGTCGCATTCGCTAACTACTAGACCAACGAGGCATATTATGTAATAATAATGATGGTGGGTATGACCTTAACCCTCTCTTGAGATTCCTCTCAGCTCCTGCCAAAGTCCCACTGCTGACTCAAGCCCAGCAGTAGGACTTTATAGGTTATAATATTCGTATAAGTCTAGTGTATATTAGTTATAGAAGTCTTAGTGTAAACGAATAGTGAAACATTAACAGCTTAACCCTCGAGGGTTGTGTAAGCCGAGTATTACAAATTATAATCCAGAGAAATAGTTTTAAAATGGAACAATTTGTTTAGTGCCGCTTGGCAATGAATGAATCTAATTGTGGCCTTGAAAACTCGACATAGAAATTACCTGGTTTAAATTTATTTTGAAATAACGATCCTTTTCCTTGTCTGTCTACATGAATCTTTTAAAATATGTTCCGTATATGTGATACTTCACTGATTCCTTTGAATAGAAAACTGAAATGTTTTACCCAGAATATTCATGAATTTCCAGGCAAGTAATAGCAAATGATATTTTGTAATTTGTGATGTTTGGCAAGATGCTTTTAGTATATTTAAAATGTGTATCCTCTTAGAACTTTATTAGACAAATTAAATTTACTTGAGTCTTTATAAAACAGATGAAAACTGTCTTCAATTGGTAAATTTGCTAGGCACAGAATTGGTGGGCACAATGCTCATTGCTGGCAACAAAAAAAGATGGTGATTGAGGACAAAAAGTTCTCGAATATTATGATGTAGTTTCAGCGTCAAAAACCCATCATGTCCTACTACTGGCCTCCGGTCTCCTCTCAATAGAGGGTTAAGGCCATACGTCCCCATGCTGGCTTATTGCAGGTTGGGTGCAACGTTGTGATTACGTAATCTCGCCGTTGAATATTTTTAACCACACGAAGGCCTCCAACTACGCTTCATGACTGTTATCATATTATAATAAACGGGACCGACTACTTAACTTGATCTCCGAATCATGAATACGCTCATGGTATCATGTCACTAGCGGTCACCCAACCAGGTACTGACCGCACCATCGTTGCTTCTTCTTGGTGATCGTTTTCAGTCAAATAGTGCAAGCTGGCTATGAGGGCCTAGGGAAAGATAATGTATATTGTATATGTTATTATTGTTGTACCTCACCGATTTATAACGATGTGTTATATTTAATATCGTAATAGATGTTTATGGAAATTATCTTTTCTGGGGTAAAACTGTTTCTCCGACTACTATTGTACCTCATACGGCGTGCAGTTTCCAGTCGGTTTGAGTCCGACATAACTACATTGGTAACTACTTGGTTGGAAGCTTACTAATGGTATTTTATAATATTTTCATGTACATTTCAGGCTTTCTAATTTATATGAAAGACCCGGTGGACAAAAAAAATATTATCGATCCTATCTATTTTTTCTAAATGTTTAGTCTAAGGACACCGTTTCTTTCGCAAAAAAAATCTCAAAACCTCTTAGTGATTTCTTAAAATAATGTGGACTTTTTTTATCTTGAGTGACACAGACATCAACAAAGCTTTTATCAATAATATAAATAAATTCTGGTATTTTCATTTAATGTGAAGCAAGAAATATAGTTCGACATTTGTTGAGATGTTGAAACGCCGTTTTTACTATCTATATTGGTACTCTGATAGTGAATATTTACTAGTAAATAAGGAATTCTGGGCTGTCACATACTATATATGTATAGACTTTTAAATTGTCACTCAAGGATCAAAGGATCGTTCAAGATAATGAATACATTATGACATATTTCATGTATACATAATACATTATTGAGCTGGTGCGGATGAAAAATGCTACAGCTAAAGCATGCAAATACAGGGGTCTAGGCTCCCAATATGATTTTGTCCCATTCGGTGTCGAGACCCTTGGTCCATGGGGTCCTAGCGCTATAAGGCTTTTTAAAGAAATAACAAAAAGGTTAGTCGACATTACAGGAGACCGAAGAGCTGGCAGCTACCTCAGACAAAAAATAGTATAGCTATTCAAAGGAGGAACGCTGCCAGTATCTTCGGAACCTTGCCTAAAGGGACTCCTTATAATAATATATTTTAGTTATATAAGGTTTTTAGTTTTTGGTTTCATTGTTCATGTATATTTATTAAATACATTACAAAAATGTAATGAATAACATTCATGTACTTGTTTTGTTTTTGTAAGCTACGAAATATAATGTACCTACTTAGTAAAACATATATGAAAACAGACTATGAATTTCATAATACATTAATTTTTATATCACCAAAGTTTTTACGACCCAACGCAAAATGTAAATGGTGATGGATGTATGTAAGCAACCTACTTACATAAATATGAACGCGTCGTATTTGTGGGGAACTCTCGACACGACTTCTGCATTCGCACCACCATTTATAGTTAGCGTTAACTTTGTTATTTGTTGCCTAATCTACTCTGCTGGATGGGAGGTTTTGTATGTTCAATGAAGATTTAGAAACTGTACTTACTTAAGGAAGTTGGTCAAATTATTATTCACAGTGTGACAAGTTACAAGTTAAAAAACTGCACAAAAGATGTTGTAGGTACTTTCGTGTCAAGATAAGCAAGAAATGGTCCTTGGACTTAAATCTAAACTGATCAAAAATGTAACTTGTGTTAGACACTTTCACTTATTTCTTGCTGCAATATTATAGCCGCCAAGTTACTGATTATATATCTCAACACAGTGCAACTGCAGTATTGCTGTATATCCCGGCGATATTGTCAATTAATTCATTATAGTTACAAGTATTTAATGTCTTCCTTGCTTATGGTGCCTCTCCATTAATGGAGGTTGGCCGTCAGCTCTGCATATTCCTTTCTGTTTTTAGCCAGACGAAACAGTTTAAGCTTACTACTGCAATAGCTTAAATTGTAGTCGGGTGTTTGGTAGCAGGAATACCAGTATGTACTTGAGGCTGTAAATTAGTAATGTTGTAAAGGCTCACAAATGGTTGCGCAGGCGGAGTCATTAGGCGGAACGGCGGCAAACTGCGATGACGGAAGGCAACGGGCTACCACCGTCATTAATTTCCCTAGTTGGTCAGCTCTGACCATAGAAACATGGAATGTAATTTAATGTCTAGCCGGCTATATTGCAAATGATTTATCCCGCTTACTTAAAGTTGCAAATATACTGAGCTATATTGGTCAAGAAAGTAGCCAACAAGATGCAATTTATATAGCCCGTTTACAAGCGACTTTAGACATTTTGATTCTAAGCGTTTTGTTTTATATGTAATAATTTATTTTGAATATTCGAATAGATTGTATCTAAAACTGTTTATTTTTAAATCCAATATTGTTTTGAATTCAAAATTTAAATTACTTAAGATATAAAACTTTACAATACAATTAGACAAAACTTCAAGAACAACACAGACACAAAGAACCTAAATCGAGTTTAAGCTGGCATAACGAAGTCAAAACTTAATTCAATCTGAAAACAGAATAACATCTTTGAAATCTTTTCACAATTATTGCTTTAGAGATTAGTTTAGTAAAATGTGCAGTAGTAATAAATTTAAGACACGATTAAATTTGATTAGTAAAAAAAAAATGTATTGATTTATGGATCACCCACTGGAGGTACACTTTACGTAGGTCTCAAGTAAGTAGAGCTATACTGACTTTAGTACGATCGGGTCGACGCTAGAAGGTTAATGCCACCCTGGTATCGGTATTACTCTCACACAGAAGAACCTATAATTACATCACTATCGATGTTGTGATGTTGTGTTTCTTGGTATGTGTGAGACCGGAGGCAGATGCAGAAACATCTCAATGGACTGCCATAATGTGGGTGTCCATGCTGCATTTCCAGCATTCATAATAAGGATGGTGAATACTACTCTTAGAATAGAAACTTATGCTTTCCATCAGGCAGAGTAGAGACACTCTTGAAGCCACAAAAAATTACAGATTTTAAAATATGCGGTGAAAGTTTCTACAATACAAGCGTGTATGACCGTGGTACTTTATGAGTACTTTAAAATGGTTCAAAAATCACTCGATAACGAATACCTTATGTCTTTAATCAAGAATCAAAGTATTGGTCTAGTTACTGTCTGTTTCACACGCTCAAAGCTATGATATAATTGAAAATGCTTATATAAGAAACATGGCTAACGCTTCAATATAGTGGACGTGACGACTATGTCGAAAAATAAATATTCAACTTATTTCTGTGTTTATTTAAACCAATCGTAAGAGGTGTTTAAATCCCGTGTGAATAAATTGTTGGCTCCTAAACCGATTGCTCAGTGCGGCGAAAATGATTAAGCTTCAACATAACATACTTTGTGGTATCGTTATTTGCATTCATATTTATTCGCATAAAAAGTGCTTGAAAGTAAAGTTGATGTGAAGTGAATTGAATTTAATTGCTGTGAAGTGAAGTAAATTAAAGAATATTTTGTGATAAATTTGATTGTAAATTATTTAATGATATGGTGTGTGTATGTTTTTGCAGAGTTTCTGCCATTATGTTACAGCAGGAGATAATAGAGCATGTTTGATGATAAAACGCTGTATTTTTTTTATCTTTGTCTTAAGAAAGTTCATCATTTTTATATAGTGAAATTTTATACGTATTTTCTAGCATTTTGTTAAAGCAACTAGCTTGCCTGTACTAAGTTTATCTACAAATTTAATTAAGTATATGTAAAAACTACGATTTTTATAACAATTGAGTTCACATTACTTAAAAAATAGGTTATAGGGTGCATTTCACATAACATATTAATCAAAAATTATTGATAGCATAATACTACTCATAAAGAAACAACATCATTCAATTTGCTCTGAAAAATTATAATTTCTTATTCACTACATTAGTGTACCTTTATCTATCAAGGAGATTATGATATTTTTCCAAAAAGAGGTTTTTAGGATTTAGTTAAACGTTTTTCTAATAAACCTTTCTAAACTAAGATTAAGTCTTTTAGACATTTTCTTCAAACGTCGCTTTTAGCTATAAAACTGCGTAACGAAAATTGATTACTCTTTATAATGGACTATGAAATAATTTAGAACTTTTTCTACTATAAATAATAATTACCTATCTGCCTTACAGGTAAGACAGCAAAGTGTAAAAGAATTAAATTGAAAATACTGTCAGTTAAATAAATATTTCGGACATCTTTCACACAACGTCATCTAGTCCCAAACTAAGCAGAGCTTGTATTATGGGTACTAAACAACTAATATAAATACATAACCATACTTTTCTTTGTAAATATATACGTATTATACATAGAAAACACCCACAATCCGAAACAAACATTTGGTCCGACCCGGGAATCAATCCCGAGACCTCTTGATCATACACATACACATACACTAACCACTAGACATACAAGGCAGTCAAAACTTTTTACATAATGAAATAAAAACTGTATAACTAAAATGACCAGTCATTTAGCATTCCCCCATACTATAAAACATGACCTGGTGATATCGCTGTTCCTGTCTCCAGACATATTATATCTATGGTTCAAGTTTCTGTGGGTATAGTTTAAGTTCCATATCTCTGTCTGAATCTAAATTATCAAATTGATTGTAACATAGTTCATCCTAATCCTAACATTAGTAACTTACCACTACTCTTCTACTAAAATTCGTTTTAAACAGCGTAATCAGCATCTCCACCATCATTATCTCAGCCAAAAGAAGTTCACTACTGGACAAAGGCCTCACCCAGACTTCTCCACAACAACCGGTCTTATGCTGCCCGCATCCATTAGCTTCTTGCGACCTTCACCAGGTCATCGGACCACCTCGTGGGGGCTTACCAATACCATATTATGAGGTAGAAGAGCCACGCTGATTTTATTCATTTCATTCATGAATGGGCTGGCTAGGCTATCCAATAATGACAGCATTCTTGCTGTCATATTTCGTTGGAGAGGGTGAGACCGGAGGCCCAATCATTCTGCATCGTTCTCCCGACCTCTGGAGGCCAGGACAATGATGCTGAAACATCTTACTAAGCATCTGACAAGGCCATCATGGTGTGGGTCACCATGCTGCATTCCCTACCCTCAGAATGAGGATGATGACCACTGCTCCTGGATTCTATTCATGCTTTCCATAACGGGAATTGAACTCACTTTGGTAAGATTAAAAGAATAAGATTTATGTAAAAAAAATTAAAATTGAATTAAATCACTTAATGAGATCGCGTTTTAATATTTCCCGGTGAGTTTTCAAGGTTTTGTATTGTAGTAAAAATAAATTATTTCTATATCTACACATTAAATTTTACTGGGTTTTTTGTTAATTGAAATTGTCACGCATACTCAAATTTGTAATTTTACTTATTAAAACTTATGGTAATTTGTTCATGATAAACGGACTAGCGCACTTTTGTAATGGCTAGTTTTTTTTTTTTCGAAATGGAAATCTATCATATTAGAACGAATCCTAGATTTTCCATTCATTGTCATTATTAACCAATTTAGAGCTCTATGCTATTTAATACAGGACTTTAATCGGGTTAGCAGTGTTCAGGCACAACAGCCTATTTTTATAGACTACTAGCTCTTGCCCCTGGCTCCGCTCGTGTGTATGTTAGTTCGCGGTAAAAAGTAACTAAAATCTTGCCTCAGTAACTAAAGTATCTCCATACCAAATTTCATTAAAATCAGTGCAGCGCTTTAGCCATGAAAGCGTAACAGACACACTAAGTTACATTCTAGTTATAGGCTTCACTTAAATACATCAAAAATTCCTACATATACTCGTAAGGTGCCCACTATTGATGTGTCTGAACAATTATATGTCCAGTAGGGAATGGGTATCTTTGCTATGCTTTTCGGTGCGTGGTATAGTCAATATTCAATTGGAGGTACTGAGCACAGTGCTGTGTTTTTGAGTTATATCTTGCAGTCGATTTTTTCGTGTTTGTTTCTATGTTGCCGCTAGCACATACAGGATAAGAAGTAGAATGTGGAGAGATACGTAGATACTTCTTTTTATTATCGTATACTAGGCCCGCGGTTATTGCAGGTAAGCGAAGCTATTCTATAAAATTACTCCTTGGTTCAGCAGCTTTCTACCAGTGAAAGTCCCGTCAAAATTGGCCCAGCGGTTCCACAGATTATACGGTACAAACAGACAGATAGACAAAAATTGAAAAACTCGTGTGTTCTTTTATATGCATTTAGAATAAAACTGATCATTTGATGTACAGACTCTCCAATTTTATTTATCTGTATATATATTATAAGTTCAATTTTAATTTAGTAAATAATACTTAAAGAGATCGCAGGTGTTCAAAATTGTAATATGCTGTAGATTTAAATTATATTTCTGAGTGAAATTTTTCCTTGACGTTTGAATAGAAAACCGGCAAAGTATGAGTCGGACTCGATCACAAAGGGTTTCGTACCATTGACTAGGTAACCAACAGTAGGTACATTCCGTATTGTAATCTTTTTGTAGATTTTGTATAATTTTTGGCCCTCTTAAATATAATATATATAATTTTATTACTTGTTGTTATAGCGGCAACAGACAATAATTTGTGAAAATTTGAACTATCTAGCTATCGCAGTTCTTGAAATACAGCCCGGTGACAGACAGACTGACGGACAAACAGCGAAATCTTAGTAATAGGGTCCCGTGTTTACCCTTCGGGTACGGAAACCTAAAAAGGAATGTTAACACAACCGTAAGCACAAAAGATTTGTGTGTGTATAGGATATAAAATCGCATGTTTGAAGACATTGTCCCAACATTCCTTAATATATCCGGATCTCAATGTTTAGATAAACATGACCTTTTCTTATACATACTTTAGTGAGAAGTGCGGACGACGTACTAAAAATAAAAAGGAATAATGCTTACATAAGGGTTACAGTTTGTTGGCATACGTTTTTCGCCTTATATAACGTCAAGATTTATCCTACTACCTTCAGTTTATTGTAAGATCCAATATTTGGATATGATTTAAAAAAATACTCGTCCAGAATCTTTGATACATTATATATAATAACTTTCTGATGACCGTTGGGGTAGAGTTCTGAAGTGTAGACCGCGTCTCGGTAAACGAAGTGAAGGACGCCCATAGGCGGGGTGGAGTGACGACCTGCGTAAGATGGCTGGCAGGAGCTGGATGCGAGAAGCCCAAAATCGATCAGAGCGGTGTGCAATGGGAGAGACCTATGTGAAGCAGTGGACTGCGATAGGCTGATGATGATGATGACTTTCTGATAGAAGACATAGACCGTGCTGGATGCAAGTGTAAATTGATATTGTAATTTACGTAAGAGTGAAATTTACACATGAAATCAACAGCTTTTAACAGTTCATTGCTAGACATTAATGACTATCTCGATGGTGCAGCGGTACCGTATGCGACTGCTACGCTTGAAGTCTCAGGTTCGATTCACGGATCGGATCAAATGTTTCTATGATCTTTAGATATTTGTTCGGAGTTTGGATGTTTTCTAGATATAATAAGTATGTTTTTATAAAAAAAGTATATACCCTAGGTATTAATATGAGTTTTCTGTACACGTTCTGCTTAGTTTGAGATTAGTTGGCGTTGTGTTCGTCATCAAAATTATCATCAGCCTATTGCAGTCCATAGGCGGTCTGTTGGACATAAGCGTTGTGTAAGATATCCGAAATAATAATAATTATTATTATTTGTATTATTTACAAATCTCTCCTTAGAAAGGAATTTTTGACTTACTATGGATAGACGGGTTAGTATCCCCTACGTAATTTGCTTCCTTAGTCGACTTTATAACACCCATGGAATAAATAGGGGTGTTGACACTTGGTATTCTTAAGCCATGTACTACGCAGAGACCTGCTACCAACGGGAGAATATATAATGTTATTCCATATTAAATTGAAGTTAGAAGTGTTCTGTTCTCTAAATTAAAAAGCAGACCTAGGCACTGAACGCCGTCCGTCCGGCACTGAACTTCATGGCTGCTTGAATCTCCGGTTCCTTTTTCTCTTTTCTATGGTACTTGGAGGAGCAGACAAAATTATCTTATTAGGATTTAAAATTAAAAATACCTGTACCTGTGTGTGTGTGTGTGTATATTTTTAATAGTTTTGATATCGAAGACGCACTTCCTTCGTAATCTGCAAAGAAAAGTAATAAAAATGTAACAAAACCTGCGCAAATTAAGTTTTTACTTGTGTGCAAAAAGTTATAAGATGGTTTATATTGAAACACAAGAAATTTAATAAAAGATTCTCCAACCGCGTAAAACTTAGCCAAGCAATCTGGAATTCAATACGAGATGTACGCGGGTGTTGACTTGCCAAAGAATTCTTTTTACTTAAAGAAATACGTTTCATAAAAAGCATTACGTATTACTTTTATGCGTAAGTGCATGAACAGTATTATGTTATTCTTTACTCGCTTTTTAGGGTTCCGTTGCCAAATAGCAAAAACGAAACCCTTATAGATTCGTCATGTCTGTCTGTCTGACTGTCTGTCCGTCCGTATGTCACAGCCACTTTTTTCCGAAACCATAAGAACTATACTTTTGAAACTTAGTGAGTAGATGTAATCTGTGAACCGCATTAAGATTTATATATAAACATGGAAAAAAAACAATACATTTTGGGGGTCCCCATACTTGGAACTGAAACTCAAAATCTTTTTATTCATCAAGCTCATACGTGTGGAGGCGCGGCGGAGAGCGCAGAAGGGTCTGGGCGTGAGCCCGCTTGAAGCCTCCGTCGGTGCAGATCTTGGTGGTAGTAGCAAATACTCCAGCGAGGCCCTGGAGGACTGACGTGGAGAAGGGTTTCGCGTGAACAGTAGTTGCTCGCGAGTCAGTCGATCCTAAGCTCAAGGAGAAATCTTATGTCGATGTGGCGTGTTTTGGGGTATCTATGGATTGGTGTTTAAAAATCTTGTCAAATCAAACCAAGGAAAAATCAAACCTGTGTGTTCAAGTAGAAAAAATGAAGATGAAAGTAGCAAAAGATTATGATAGTTACAAAATCTACATACCTAAACAAAACGAGGAATTTTTCATGAATGACGAGTTCTGGCCGGATGGCGTTTCATTTCGTCGTTTTATAAAGTTTAGAAGAACTATAAAAGGCACAGTTGAGAAACAGACTATAAACAGTTAATATTTCTAAAAATGGATAGCAACATCAAACTAATCACCTTCAATTGTAGAAATGTAATGACGTCAGTTGGCTGTATTAAGCGACTGTGTGTATCGGCGGATATAATCGCCTTGCAAGAGACATGGTTGATGCCGCACGACTTAGACTATTTAGGTAACATCCATGAAGATTTTGCCTATACCGGTACTTCTGCAGTAGATACTTCAGCTGGTGTGCTACGGGGCAGGCCGTACGGAGGAGTGGCCCTGCTTTGGAGGAAAAGCTTGTTTTCATCGGTGAGTGTTATTCAGTGTAATAGTGTACGTCTTACCGCTATAAAAGTAAAACTATTTGAGCGAGAAATAATTGTTTTTTCGGTTTATATGCCTACTAATTCTAATGAAAATCTAGTTGAGTTCACTGACTGCCTGAGTGAAATATACGCTATAGTAGAAAATAGTAACATTTCGTGTGTGTACATGTTAGGTGATTACAATGCACACACAAACGAGCAGTTCAATCGTGAATTATTAAAATTTTGTGAGGAACAGTATTGGACCTGCGCGGATATCGAACTACTACCGCGCGACTCGTAGTGAAGCTCACGGATGTAAACGTTGGCTCGACCACTGCGTCGTTACCGAGACCGCGCGCCGCACGATTACTAGTGTACAGGTTTTGTATGATAGTTATTATTCTGATCACTTGCCCATTCAAATAAATTGTAGTTTAAAAATTGTACAACCTAATATCATACAATCCAACATATGTAAGAATAGAATCCTATGGGGTGAACGAGACTTAGATCAGATTATATCTTATGAAAAGTTATGTCATTCTCGTCTAAGTCAAATCAATTTCCCTCAGGAATTGTGTAAGTGTACGGATCAAATATGTGGCGATCCGCAACATAAGTTAATATTAAATGAGATCTATCGGAAAATAATTCTTATACTAACGGAGTCTGCTGAAAAGAGTGCTAGTACAATGAGAAAGAAAAAGTATAAACCACTATTAGGATGGAATAAACATGTAAGAAGCGCTCACTGTGAGGCTCGGCTTGCGTTTCGTTTGTGGAATTTAAATGGTAGTCCATCAGGGGGTCAAACTTATAATAAAATGCGCGAAACCCGCAGAATGTTTAAAAGTAAATTAAGATGGTGTCGCAATAATCAAATCCAAATTCAAATGGACATATTAGCAGACAGACATAAGTCTAAAGACTTTAGAAAGTTTTGGAAAGAAACGAACAAATTTGTCAAGCCGAATCTCCCAGTGAGTGTGGCGGGACGGTGCAGCCCCTCAGATGTAGCTAATATGTTTATGAATCACTTTAAAGTTGATCCACCGTTGAAACTAGCGGAGCCGGTGTCTGTGTCCGTGTCCGATGCTGACGCCATGTCCCCGAAGCTTAATTTAAAGTTTACTGCCAGTGAAATTGATAACGTTATTAAAAAGATGGTTCGAGGAAGATCTCCGGGACATGATTACCTCAGCATCGAGCACCTGCGATACGCGGGAATACACCTCCCCATTATACTGTCTACATTTTATACATTGTGCGTAAGTCATTCGTATCTACCGGATGACTTAATGAAAACCGTGGTCGTACCAATAATAAAGAACAGGACTGGTGACGTGTCTGATCCCTCTAATTATAGACCAATCTCTTTAGCTACAATAACAGCTAAAGTTCTGGACTGCCTGCTTGATACACATATGGTGAGCCGAGTTAAACTACATGACGCTCAATTTGGATTTAGACCTGGACTATCGACTGAAAGTGCCATTATGTGTCTCAAGCAGACCGTGCAGTACTATGCAGCCAGAAAGACACCCGTCAATGCGTGTTTCCTTGATTTATCCAAGGCTTTCGACCTGGTGTCTTATGACGTCCTGTGGGAGAAACTGAGCATGGAAACTACAGTCGATGTTGCAGCTGTTTCTTTGCTAAAATATTGGTACAAAAATCAGACAAACTTTGTAAAATGGGGAAGTGCTGTATCAGACATTTATAGAACGGAATGTGGGGTGCGGCAGGGAGGGATTACCTCCCCACGCCTTTTTAACCTGTACATTAACCGGTTGATCGTTGAACTCAGCAACACTAACATCGGCTGTCACGTTGATGGCGTGTGCATTAATAACATTAATTATGCCGATGACATGGTGTTGCTGAGTCCATCGATCGGAGCTCTCAGGCGACTCCTTAAACTGTGTGAGGATTATGCGGTGGCGTACGGGCTCAGGTACAATGCGAGAAAGAGCGAGTTGCTTGTGTTTAAGGCTGGCACTAAATGTTACGCCAACATCCCGACGGTGGCAATTGGTAACACTCCTCTAGTGAGAGTAACGCGTTTTAAGTACCTGGGTCACTGGGTCACCGATGATCTAAATGATGATGTGGACTTAGAGAGGGAACGCAGGGCGTTGTCTGTCCGCTGTAATATGTTGATTCGCAGATTTGCGCGGTGTAGTAAACCAACAAAACTCACTCTCTTCAGAGCTTACTGCACATCATTTTACACGTGCAGTCTGTGGGTTAGATATACCCAGGGGGCATATAACGCTCTGCGTGTCCAATACAACAATGCATTCAGGATGCTGAATGGGTTGCCTCGTTTTTGCAGTGCTTCCGGAATGTTTACCGAGGCGAGGGTTGATGGTTTCCATGCCATCATCCGCAAACGAACCGCCTCATTACTGCATAGAGTACGCAACAGCACACACAGCCTCCTGAGTGTATTGTGTGACAGATGGGATTGTCCAGTGTTGGGACACTGGATACGTTTACATACGTACGCAGGGTCCTAATAATGTGCAAACTTATCTGTATTTTTATATTTTATTTATTTGTGTGTTTTGTATCACCTCTACTAACATTAGGTTAAGAGTTTTATAACTAACAATAAAATATGGATTTCGTTCTGAAATAAAATGATAATAATAATAATAAAAATGATGTTGAGGTTTCTAACATTTTTTTTTTCTAAACTGAATAGTTTGCGCGAGAGACATTTCCAAAGTGCAAAAATGTAACTTCTAACTCTAACTTCTAAAATAAGAGAGTGATAAAACCTAAAAAAAATATTTGTTGTATATTACCATGTAAACTACCAACGAAAATTGGTTTGAACGAGATCTAGTAAGTAGTTTTTTTTTAATACGTCATAAATCGTAAACCGCAATTTACCTTTCATTTAATCAACGAACTATAAGAACTTTTATATGATGTTACTTGTTGATACGGAACCCATCATGGGCGAGTCCGACTTGCACTTGGCCGCTTTTTTAATTAATGACGCATCTACCCTGCAACCTTGGGCAGAGGGGATAGAAAAGGCCACACATTTTTTTGTTTCTTCAGCTACTGTTATTACCATGAATTCGTAGCTGTACTCAGTTCCATACCATCAGATCTCTTTTTTTTAATATTAAAATTAATTTACCGTATAAGTTAAAAATTGATGAAAAAGGTTAAATACTACACGTAAAAAGGCAGATTCCAAAAAGTAGTTTTTTAAATCTTCTTCCATATTTTCCTGGCTGCATGGATTACGTCAAATTGCGGATTACGAGGCCAAATCATACAAATGGATGCCATCTTACATAAAAATGTCTGTTTAAAATAACACGCGTTCTTTATTGTTCTAAAGTTGACAAATAAATTTTGTTCAATGTAGTATGCCAAAATTGTTGGTAGTTGGGATTCATACTATTAGAAAAGTTTTCCCCGTTGTATGTTCCAGACAAAATAATTTTTACATCTCTGACAAAGACCATCCATCAGTTCTCATCTTAACGTGACAAACGATTGATAGTATCGGACATTTGAATTCAAGAAGGAATAGTTGATATTTTACCTACTGGTTTCCAATAAGTGTACGTGAAAGATTCATTCTGTATACAAGATCTTCAGCGTACTGATTTTCCATGCGATGTCAGTAGTCCAGCAGTGGACGGCGATAGGTTAACACTATATTCGTCGGCTTATTGCAAGAAGTCATTAACTGCAAAAAATCACTAAATATTTTTTATCTTTGATGGTCTCACAATTATAGATGAAAACGTATTTAGTGATTTTTTGCAGTAATTATTATATCGTTGGCTTATTGCAAGAAGTTATTAACTGCAAAAAATCACTAAATACGTTTTAATCTAAAATTGTGAGACCATTATAGGTGAAAAAGTATTTATTGATTTTTTGCACTTAATGACTTCTTGCAATAAGCCGACGATATACAAGATCTAGTTTTATCGGAATAATGACAGATAATTTTATCAGAATAACGACTGCCTTGTTGGTTTAGTGGTTAGCGTATGCGGCTGCTGATCAAGAGGTCTCGAGTTTGATTCCCGTGTCGGATCAAATATTTGTGTGATCCACAAATATTTGTTTCGGAGTCTGGGTGTTTTCTATGTATAATATTATGTATATATTTACAAAAAAAAAGTATGTTTATATATTGTTCTATCTATCAGTTGTTTAGTATCCATAATACAAGCTCTGCTTAGTTTAGGACTAGATGATGTTGTAAAAAAAACATACCTACGTTAAATTGGATTTAATTGAGTAATTGTCTTTCTAAAGAGTTTTTTACAATTATCACTTAGGACAAACATTTAGTGATATCTGTGAACAAAAAAGTGATGTAATTAGAAAGCCTAGACTAGAACACAATCCAACGGTTCACTTTAGTAATAAATGTATATAATTACTTATTACTAATATTCAGAAATATAATATAATTGAAAGATCTGTTTTTAATATCAAACGTTTCCACTAAATGCAAATCGAGGTATATACGGTATATGTAACTTAAAACAATGTCTTTTTATTCCGGCTAATCTCTCGATCGGCTCGAGCCATTTTGACGGGAATTTCACCAGCTAGTTTTATATAACTATTTTTATTTCAGAGTCCACTTCGCCCCGCGTTGTAACTTGTTGTTAGTTACTAGTTTTGTTGTAAATGTACGAAACCAACCGCGGACATCACAACGGGTTGCAGTTAGTAACAACGAAACATCAATTTCGGTGTTCGGAAAAAACGAAATCAAGGTGAAAATAGGAATGGAAATAAGTAAAGAATAAATATTATGGTTGTTTGTTAATTACATACCACAACTTGCCTGGTACCGTTAAAACGAAAATTACGCGCCCAACCCGCGTGTGATGTTCAACAACCATCTTAAAATTTTTGAATCCGTTTTAAATTAGACTTTATTTAAATGGAATTAAGAGCCACGAAAGACGCAGTATTAATTTAGTAATACCGTTTTCCAAGTAACAAACTCATATTTCATAGAAACGAGTGGCAAATTTCAAGTTGGACTTTAATTGAAGTGAGTTTCGTTGGCATGTTAATGTGATAGTATGAATTTAATGCATAATATTGTTCAAGATTATCATTGAAAAAAACGCTTCACTGATATGAAAACAGGTTTAAGTCCTAAATGAATTTATTTATTGGAGTCTATACAAGAAGGGGTACCTCGTTTGTCCAGCGGTCAGTATATGCGATTGTCGATTGAGTGGTCTCGGGTTCGGCAAAAAGAGTTGTTGGATTTTTATTAACAGCCCGGAGTACAAAATTTTTACAGAATGGCAGAGTTTCACACCCGCGCCTCGGAGAGCACGTAAAGCCGTCGGTCTTGGTTTTCATGAACATCCGTCGATCCGAGCCGATCCGAAATATTATTGGCAAAAATAAAGGCTAGGAAGATTATGAAACTTTTATGGATTTATCCGAGTTTATTTCGGAGACTTTACTTATAGAATATTAATAATCGCTGTAAATTTGGCATCATCAACAGCCTTAAAGTAAACTGCTGGACATAAGGCTCTCTTTACAAAAAGAGATTTTGGCACACTACGGAATCCAGACGTGTTAATACAAGTTGTTCCTCCTTTTGACGGTCCTGTATTTTTTTTTTTGCTTGTGTGGAAAGTATGGTGTTGGTGTTTTTAATTTGTTACCACACGGAATATTATATAGACATGTAACTTTATACGATGTGTGTAAACCTTTAACAGGCATTATTTTGATTTTAAAGACAACTCTGCTTTACATAAGCCTTTTCCAAGATTCTACACAATATCCAGTCCTGTGCTGTCCGCATCCAACGGCTTCACCAGCCTTTAGCAAAACGGACATATTAAACTCAAGTTACACCCAGAGACAGAACAAAAAATGATCATGTTCAATACACAACTATTTGTCTTGTATGGGAATCGAACCTGTGACCTTTGTCTTAGTAGTTAGGATCGTTAACAGACTCCTCAAGTTCTGAATATTATAAGGATAAATGTAATTTAAGAACAAAAACACAAGACACTTCTCCCACTTGTGTATTATTTCATGAATAATTTTCATAGAAATAAATATTCTAGTTGAAAAACTCAGACATTTCAGAATCCTAATCAAAGTTTGAAAAAAGTCTTTGTAAGACTGAGTCAGTGTAAAAAAATATTGTTCTGACTAGCCTTTTCGTGTTTCTTCTTAATAGTAAATGTATTCTTAAAAATTATAAAACATTTAGATTGACTACTACAGAGACTGACTACTACACTACCAGAGACTACAGTTCCTTTTATTCCTTGGGCAGAAACTAATGTTTCCAAAGCGTGACTGTTTTCGCTTGAAATTCTTTTGTGAGCAAATGAAAAGTTTAAAAAAAACAACTTAAGCACCGCACTATATTTTGTTGTATCACGGCCATTATGGGATATGTGGTCATAATAAGTTTGTATTTTAAATCGTTTGGTTTTTTTTTGTGGTTTTAACTTTTTCTTCATTGCTTATTTTTAAAGTATCCTTTTAGTTGATTAGTAGACATAGATCTATCATATCTTCGGTTATGTTAAATAAATACCTTGTCTGCTGTTTTATCTACATTCTTGTTAGTGCTTTGTTTCCAAGGAATGGAATCTGATATTACAAAGATATTATCTTTTGCAATAGGTTTATCCCATTACGAAAATGACGATGGCCCGTGCCGTGGATTACCTATTCTCTCGTTTCATTCTAAAAAGTTACTCAGACACTTGAGCAAAACAAATTTTTGGCATATGAAAAAAGGGAATAGATAAGTAGGATGGACACTTGAAAAGAAAAAGACAAAGATTTGCAACTTGGCAGGTCTCATATTCGATTTCAGGGTTGGACTAAACCCAATGTGTGACGTGCAAATATTTATATAGGAGGTTGCTTGTTTTTTTCGTGTGGTGACGGATTAAGAGTGCGGAGTGTCTCCACCCCTATTCATCCCGCGGGTGTTGTAAAAGGCAATTAAGGGGTAAACTACACAAGACACCATCAATGCAAAGAGAAGGAAAACTTGAAACGAACCCTATACCAACCCGTCTGACCAGCGTTGTATAGTAGGCCAAAACCAACTTTCTAAGGAGAAGCCTATGTCCAGCAGTGAACTGTTAAAGGTTGTTGATGATTTATGAGGATGATTGCTTGTTTTTTATGTATTTCTAAAAAAGTTAGTTACTAGTTGTCTAGTACTCATGACACAAACTCTGTGTAGTTTGAGAATAGATGGAGTTGAGTGTCAGATATCTGGAGAAATATTATTAAACAAAAACTAACTAATACTTTAAAACCTTACCGTTTTTTAACAAGCAATCCAATAAAATATTATTTAGTATCAGGTATACAACTAAGTATGTTGAAAGGACTTTATCTTACACAATCTGTTTAGATATTTATGAAAAATAAGCAACTAGTTTGAGATCAAGCTATTTCTGTACAACTGAAAGAAAACATAACAAGAACAAGATCAGTTAATGTTAAATAACTGGCAAATATACCGCGGGCAGTTTGTTGTATCTCATTTACTAAATAAACTTTCATTACAAATTTTACCCTTAGACCTATATCTTGATTGAGATTAAAATTGTTTTGATATTCGAGATACTGTTTATTTTGTTTGATTGCCCTAGAAGTTATAGTTAGGCGTTATACTTCTAATTTAGGGTGAGTTCAACCTTACTTGTCTAAATTATAAAATTGGCGAATAGTAATATCTATTCAAATAAACTAAATTAAATGGAAGTGACTGTTTGTAACTTCGAATTAATAGCTTTTTACTAAAAAAAAACAATAAAAAATTATGGTAAAATAAATAATAATAATAATAAAAAATACTTCGGACATCAGTCTTACACACAACGTCATCTAGTCCCAAACTAAGCAGAGCTTGTATTATGGGTACCAAACAACTGATATAAATACATAAACATACTTTTTTTTTTGTAAATACATACATACATACTATATATAGAAAACACCCAGACTCCGAAACAAATATTTGTGGATCACACAAATATTTGGTCCAACCCGGGAATCGAACCCGATACCTCTTGATCAGCAGCCGCATACGCAATCTACTAGACCAACAAGGCAGTCAATTTTTCAAATCAATTTTTCAAACTTTTATTGGTCTGTTTATTCCAGCTAATCTTTGAAACGGCTTCACCAATTTTGACAAGACTTTTACTATTGCTGTAAGGAGTGACTTATATCAAATTTCAAATCAATTATTATCTATTACCCTTTTTGGTTCCAAGTAAAATCAATTGAGATGGTACCATAAAATAACCACTAAGATACTTGTACAAATTTATCAAAGCTATGTAATGTTTGGTTGATTCAAATCTTCAATAGCTACTACGATACCGTAACACAGTACCACGAAGCTACATCACTAATTGTAATTCTAGCATTTTGCTATTCAATATTCAAATCTATTTCAAAAGTGGTACGGCGAATTTTAGCATAACGTGAACTTCTATACCAAAAGTGAACTGTGAGAGTTGAAACTGAATTGGACTGTTATTTATGGTAGATGTTTGTGTTGTCAATAAATACACAATTGTTCTGTAAACTCAATATGCAGATGGAAAACAATTGTGAAAGTGGTGATACCGATATTTTTAGTGGTTGAGGAAAAGGAAAAAAATCAATGACAGAGTTAATATATGTATAGGTAACAGAGTTAGTATAAATAATATAATAAATATTTCAGATATATTGCACATAACGCCATCTAGTCCCAAACTAAGCAGAGCCTGTATTATGGGTACTAGACAACTGCTATAAATACATAAATATAGGTACTCATTTTTTGTAAATACATACATAATATAGATAGAAAACACCCAAACTCCGAAACATTACATTTGGTACGACACGGGAATCAAACCTGAGACCTCAAGCACAGCAGTCAATAAGTATTTATAAATAACTAGCTTTTGGAGCACCCTGCCCGCGTGTATATCGGCTATCGCAGTAGGCAGAGCCGGGGGCAAAAGGTAGACCATATTAATATCATAAATTAGAAAGTAGCTTTGTATATTGTGCGTGACGTGAAAGTCTAAACTGCTTTACTGATTTGAATGAAATTTACAATTATAATCTTTGGTTCATGAGGAAAAAAAATATCTACTATTTCCTGCAATAACGGAAATTACTACAAGCTGGCAGAGCCGTGTCCGAAAGCTAGTTATAACTAGTATCATCCTCCTAGCCATTATCCCAAGTTTATTTGGGGTCGGCTACTAGTTCAACCGGTTTTACCTGAATATCAGTTTTTCCACGGAGCGACATCGGACCTCCGCAACCCTAAGGGAGAACTGAAATTCGAAGATTGAACTAGTTGTCAGTATATTTGAGGGCACTGACTTCCCAATAACAATTGCCATAGATGTTCATGAAAACCGGGACGACGGCTTTACGTGCTCTCCGAGGTACGGGCGTGAATCACCACCAAACATCCAAACTCCGGGCTGCTATTAGGAGTTTCCTAAGAAAATCCCAAAAACAGTTTTAGCCCGACTCGGGATTTGAACCCGAGACCTCTTGATTAGCAGTCGCATACGCTAACTTCTAGACCAACGAGGCAGTTATAACTGGTATCATGTTACTAATTCAGGTCATACATAAAATTTGAATAAAAGCTTTCAGTTACAACAAATATTTACTTCTGTCATCATGGGATGTGCACTGCTGATTTTAATAAAGAAAATGTTATTGGTTTTTAAAACCATGGGCAGATGCTTCTCTTTCCATTTTCATTCGATGATTAAAAAAAAAAGAGTTTGTGAAGCCCGACCTGTATTTTTTTTTTGTTTATCGAAAACCATATTCCGCGATATCCTTCGGAGTATCACGAAAAATAACCCACCAAACTTTTTCTCGAAATACAGTTTGTTTTCAACCAGTATTACCAATTCAACCTCTAATACATCGAAAGGACACCGTTAATTATGATTCCTGACGCACCGCAAATGATTTCTTGATTAATAAACTTGCAACAAGATAAAGCAATTTAATTCCACTCTGACATCGTGCACGGCACCCTTATCAAAGAGGCAATTACGATTGATTGCTGGGTAATATATACCTATATAGGCATTTATGTCGCTGATATTAAATATTAAAAAAAAAATGGTCAAGTGCGTGTTTTATTCTGATACGAGTGAGAGTCCCGGTTGCTATTATTAGATAGCTTCTGGGGAGAGACCCATGTCCAGCTGTGGGACGTTATGGGTTGTTGTTTTAGTTTTTTTTAAACAAAAAACTTTTTCATTAGGAATATAAATTCCTGAGTCACGGGGGACTTTACAAACGTACATGAAATGCAAACAAAGAACATCCAGACTCAGGAACAACAATTTGTGAATCACACAAAGTGTTATATCATCATCATCATCATCAACAGCCTGTAACAGTCCACTGCTGGACATAGGCCTCTCCTTAGAAAGGAGGTATTGGCCTACTATACCACGCTGGCCAGACGGGTTGGTATAGGGTTAGTTTCAAGTTTTCCTTCTCTTTGCATCGATGTTGTCTTGCGTAGTTTATCCCTTAGTCGCCTTTTACGACACCCGCTGGATGAATAGTGTTATATCACGTGGGATTTAAACCCACGACACTTGGCGCAGTGGAGAGCGGTTTGACCCTCTCACAGAAGAACAAGCTTCAATATCACTGTGGAGGAATGGGTGTGTCGTGCCCCTCCAACACAAAGGGAGGATCCTCCGAACACACGAGGTGATTGTGGCTGGTGGGCCGGGAACGGTTAATATTGACCAGTTAAATATATGCTAATCGGTGCGAGGAGCCTCCCCGAGCGACGTAAAAAAGAGAACAAGAGTCCCGACGTCCGGCGCACCCTGGACACCTAACACTCGGTATCGCAGAGTTTAGGTGACAAATCCTCTCACCACAATGGATCAACACAAGGCCAAACGCAATCCGCGTCGCCGAGCACTAGGCCAAAACCATGTAAAGTGTTGCCGTTGATACGATAAGAAGAAGAAGGTGCGAGAATTTCTTTATCGCGATTTAGGATAAGTAATTACTTCTTAGTTCAATGTATCTTCGATAGATTGCGCTGTTATATGTTTTACGCTTTTGCTCTATGTGGGAGTACCTACAACAGCATTCTTGCTTCTTTGGTGTGTGAGAAACTGGAATTCCAATGATGTAACATGGGAATATGCTTCCAAGGTGTGAATCACTGTATGGCATTCGCAATGAGTATATTAGCCAATACCCTTGGATACTACTCATGATTCCCGTAAGGCAGATTGAGTCACTTTGACAGGTTCATACACGAAAGTGTTGCATTTGATTTTAGAAGTAATGTTACACAAAACATAAACATTGTACTGTACTCTACGGGTGGAAATAAATGTTATATAAGTTTCCTAGAAGTAATATTCGTTACCGTTTATTTATTGCCGACATTTACTTGTTGTTTCCATGTTAAAGCTCTAAATGGTATGTTATAAAAGAAAACACTTTATTCTAACTGTTGCACAGTTCATAATTAAAAATCAAAAACTTTACCCACCCTTTAAATATTTTATTTTAAAGCACTGATATATATGATGATATATGATATATATATATATATATATATATATATATGATATATATCTCCAACCCGTACCTGACCAGCGTGGAGACGTATGACCGTAACCCTCTCTAGCCTAGCAGTGTAGCAGTGGAAAATTTTGTGTTGTTGATGATAGTTGAAGAACCTAATCATTTCATGAAAAAAAGGAGGAAATTTGAGATAAAATTAGACAGAGCGAGGAATGGAACCTAGGTCTTGTAACGAAGACACAGATGGCGAAGAACTGTCTCGCCTTGTACAGTACGCCCAACTTCCGCGAGGCCGCCTTGATTACACTCTCAATGTATTCAGATCGATTTAGTAATATTAATAAATTATTTTAAAATAAAAAGTAAAGTACGTAGTTGGATCAGCTTAAAATTGTAACTGTTCCTTAAAGCACAGGAAACTCTAGTTTAAGTGAAAGTGCTCATAAAACTCTCCATTAATTTAGAAACAAATTTTCTTTAAAATTATATAAACTGAAAACAATTATTGGTTTTACAATATGATCACAATTCATGTTTATTTTTGCAAATACTTAGACTAAACTATTTGTGGAGATTCACTAAAACTGTAAATGAAAGTTCAAACTTTTACACAATTTTCTGAAGGAAATTCAAGTTTTTTCACTTGTACAGAATGTTAAATGAACTCAGTATACCTAATCTTAAAGAGATAAAGATCTAAATTTCAAATTTTTATTGCCAAAAAGTTTTACCAGAATATCTGTCATAGTCCGTGTGGTGTGTACCCCTCCCATTCATCCCACGGGTGTCGTAAAAGGCGACTAAGCGTGCGTAAAGGGGATGCGTATTGCTTTGTGCAGAAGCTCCGACCCCAAGGCAGTTGTTACGCAGATGCAGATGGGACATGGGGGGTTCTCCCAATGCTTGCATCGCTTCATATGACGGGAGAACCCGTCATGTGTCTGCGACTCGGCCATTGGGAAATCGGCTCACAATGGCACGAGGCTGATCAACGTCTTAGGCTTGGGGTATAGCTGAAAAAACAAGAGGCAACAAAAGCATTAAGACAGAATTTCCTAAATTATGCAACAAGAATATACACGAAAACCATAGATCGGAATTAATAAAAACATAAAGTGTAACAACATAAAATGAACGTGGAATCGGTATCGGTAATGGGAGCGCCCATTACCGATACCGACCTATATAGAGTTACGTAAATTTTAAATTACAATTCTAAACCTCCGACCAAATTAAATTCTTTTTAAATATTTTTTGTGAAACAAAACCATTTGCAGCTTATAAATTGTGTTCTAAACACGGAATGAAACGGAATCCGAATGTATTGAACATTCTTACTTAAAGTAGTATAGAAATAAACGTCTTTGGTTAGTTGTTAGGTAGTAAGGTTACTTGTCTGTATTTTGTACTTTCCAATAAATACTTTACTTTGTTTTGTTTGGTAATTGCATTGTTTTTAATGGTTCTAGAAGAATGAGCTGGAGTTACAAACAAAAATCTTTGTTTTAAAGATTGTGTACGTTTCGATAAAGAAAGAATTAATTGAAGTTAATGCTCGTTGACTAATTTATAAAGTGTTTCTTCATTTAATTATAAAAATAATATATTTTAATACAACGTCAGGTAGTCACAAGCTAAGCAGAGCTTGTTTTATGGGTACAACTACAACTGATAGAAATACAAAAACACACTTTTTTATACAAATACATAAAAAATATACATGGAAAACACTCAGACTCCGAAACAAACAGTTGCGGATCACACAAACACTTGGATCGACCCAGTAATCGAACCTGAGACCTCTTGATCAGCAGCCGCATACGCTAACCACTGGATCAACAAGGCAGTTTGGCAAACTGTAGTTAAATACAAACCGAATAGTACTCACATGTGACTTGTATTTAATGCATAATGTCTTATTTAACTCTAGCACCACGTGTTAATATTTAACCAATTCTGTTAATAATTCCTAGTAATGAGAAAACACAGTATGTACCTTCTCTACCTACAGAACATATCCCTTAATTTTTAAGAACATTCATCATCATCATCGCGATCATCATCAACAGGTCCTTAACAGGCGAATGTTAGACATAGACATGATCTTGGCAAATTGATTTTGGCTTATTATACCAGGGCAGAACATCCAAGTATTCATAAATATAATTTATAAAATTCAATTAAATCTTAACTCCTTATTAAATTACATCACTCTTCTTATTTATTAAATTACAACATTTTTTGGCGTCCTGTAACATACTTGAGGCCCCTTACATTAAATCTCTCTCAAAATCACGATAAAAGGTTAAAGGAAAGATGTTTACAAATTATTAAACATATAACTGAAAACTGATTAAATTTAGGGTCACACAAATTGTGTATATTCTTTTTATTAAAAATACTTTCTAACAAAATCGACATGGGTTCAATAATGACGATTGCTGGAGAATGTGTCGCCGTACCCTTTCAATTGATTACGTCACCGAGCACGAGCCCCCAGCCGCCACAGCTATTCACGTCTATTGCGTCGAGCTATTTTACATTTTATGTTGCTACATGGTTCAGTTGTTTCCTCGTAAAAATATATTGCTGTATTTGCAGTGTCGAAATGTTTCCGGAATGTTTGAAGTGATGATATTTGACACGCTTTATGAAGTACGAGCTATATTTTTTGTTGCTTAAACAGCAATGCTGATGAAGGTTTATGGAAACAACTGTTTCAACGAACTTTTGAATGCTGTCGATCTGTCTTGCCGATTTGTCAATGAGAGTTGATCTATGGATATTGGGCAAATCTTCCTCATAATAAGGCACTAGACCAGTAGAATAACATTCGCTACAAAAGATACTTGAAAATCAGAATCAGGAGAAGAAGAACAGGTTTGGTCTATTATCCATCTTAGCTTAGCATCCATTTTCTAAGAAACCCTGGTGATAAAACTATGGTCTATGGTTGTTGGGTTCTTTATACAGCCTAGAGTACGGAAATTAGTGCTGATTCAAATCCGTGCATCGGAGAGCACACAATGTCGTTAGTCCTGGTTGTCCTTGTTCCTATAGAAGTTTGGTACCCTTAAATATACTGACAACTAGTACAACTTTCAAATTCGTTAGTTTTCAAGTTAGTTTTTAGGTTTGCGGAGATTCGATGTTAGTCTTTCTATAGGCCCTAAATAATTTTCGGAATATTTAGGCTTAAAAGATGAAAGCAAGAGTAGTAAATCTGTCCTAACACATAAACTTCTGAAACCTGATAAACAACAGTTTTTGTGAATACATTTAACGATATATAAATAAGCAGAAAAGCTCTGAAAACTTTGAACACGGTCATAACATTCAATTTCATCGCAGACTTTAAATTCAATTCAACTTTCAGATAACATTTATATTCTTGACAGCTAAGGCCGGTTCCACCGGATGCTGTTGAATACGATTCATACAAGATTACTTAATATTGAATAACAGTTTTAATTACTTGGTAACTTTTAAATATCTGTCCTGATCAAAAACTGTTCTTACGCTACTTTAAAACGATTTCCAAATGGACTTGGTAGTTTTTAACAAAAGAAGGATCACAGAAATATTTTAAGCGTTTCCATTCTACCCACAAAGTTTTATATAAAGTTGTGTAGTCATATAATATCATTTCCACTTTCACAAATCGGTTCACAATGATTTCAATTATTATTGCTACAAATAATTTGGTTATCATATTTATCCCAGTTGAATTTGAACAAAATTTTTCAAGCATTTAGCATGATTCAGATCCATTGAAGTCGATGATAGTTTTCCAATGTTAATTTTGTAAAGGAATATCGTAATCAGTCTGCTTTAAGTCACTCTTAATTTCTGAAAAATATGGTAAAACTACGAGTATTCTTAATAAACGAGTTAAGTTGATTCGGAATAAATCTATATTTCAATATTTCTAGACAGTTTCATCAAGAGCTTCTAAACTTAGACAATCAAATGATTGTCTAAATTCAGAAACTATTTTCCAGCAAAACCATTCCTGTGAAATCAGCTTAATATGATACCAATAAAATGTTATACCTTAGAGAACTTGGGATTTTTAATCTAAACTTTGCCAACATTACTTGCTCACTATCTAAGTTTTGAACATGATTTTATTTACATTAATTTAATATTGACATTAGATTGTCAGTCATTTTTATTTATCAGACTCTGTGACAGATTTCATCCCATTTTCATCCAGACCATATAGATGTAATCGTTTGATTCAGCAACGAACATCTATCCTAATAAAACTTAAGCAATAATCGTTATTTATTTTATTTTCAAAGAGATAAAAATGCTCTAAAGCTTCTTTAAAATATACTGAAACTTACCATTAGGCATAACTGACAGTCCCCTATGCAGAGCATGCTTAGGGGCAGAGGAAACGGTGACGCATGTACTCATTGAGTGTACAGGTGTCACCGAAACACGGAAAAACACCCTTGGATCTCCCAAATCTATTTCAGAATGTCTGGACAGACTCGGAGACCTTATCCGCTTCTGAAGGGAGGTGCGCTGGCTGAAGTGATGGCTGCCCTCACATACAATGGCCCACCTAAAGGACTAAGTACGGAAACCGACCCACATAACATAGAACATAGAATACTTACCATTATTTATTTATTTAGTAGGCCAAAACCTCCTTTCCAAGGAGAGGCCTATGTCCGGCAGTGGACTGTTGAAGGCTGTTGATGATTTATTTATTATTTCACTATGAATTAATTCATAACAAGAATATTAGTCAGAATAAATTTTGTAAGCTAACTCATAACAAAAAGTAATATAATCATTACTGTATGTGCCTATAGCCCGAATTAAAATACTTATTTTACTTTTTATCATAGCTACATGTTATTTTTAATACATGAACTTATTTTTTACTCATAAAATTTACAACGAAAAGTTAGAGTAAATATAAAAAAAGAAATCCACACCATTGCTTTCATTCCTTATTTTTTGAAAACTATGTTTTCTAAAGCATGTCAAACTTAAGCTATGGATAAAAGTAAATATCTGGATCTAAAATGGTTTAAATATTTAAGATTAAAAGTTTTTAATGGAAGCTTTCTAGAGACAATGTGGCGGACTTTGGTCCAACACGAATTTATTACAGCAAAATTTCAAGATGAACAAAATATTTTTCAAAACTTAATTACGTCTACAAATTTTAATCCCTCATCTCCCTGAACAATATGTTCACATTATTTTATAGTTCTCAATGTCGAAGCTAAAATTTTAAATTGATATTCCCCGAAGATAGAGTAACTCGCTTATAAAGTGACTACTTCCAGTTCAAAAACGTAAGGTGGTGGTAAAAAAAATTTATGCACAAATTCAATACTTGAGGTTTTATTTATGTATTGTTTTGGTTTTCTTCAAGAAACCTTGCATACAAATGTTTTATTGGAGTATTAGTATCAACAGAACACAACTAATATTCACCACAGGTGTGATCTTCTTCAGATGCAAACTAGCTAAGATTTCATTACAGTTTAATGTTCTAGTTACTTCAAAATCTATTCCTTAACCAACCAGTCTCGAGCGTCTAATAGCGACTAAAGTCATGTATGTGTTGGGGCTTTGCTATAGTCTTTGGCTATACCGAAATATTATATCGGAATATTTTTAACTTTGTATTATAAAGTCATTATGAGTATTTTTAGAATCTAAAAAGTAGGACAGCAATCGTTTATCGTTTGCGCAAGCCCTTACGATACAAAATCCACTCTTAAAATAAGAAATTGTTTGACAACTTCACCTTAGAAAATAAAACTGTCCTAACAAAAAAGTTTACGTAATAGAAAGTCGTAAGACAGCCTTGTTACAAATTCTGTTGGCGCAAAATTGACTAGGAAACCAGTACTTTGAATACCTTGTAGTACTTTTTAATGGTAGTTTTAGCAATTTACACGAATTAAAAGAAAACTCACTTGAAAGCACCATTTCCCAAATGGAACACCTACATAATTACTTGAAGCTACTTCAATGGTAGTCGTTTCCTATTCAGTCAAGCCCTTATTTAATAAGTTTTGTTTAGAATAGGAATACTTGTGATTGCGAAAATTTTTCTCGACTTTATAAGGTCAAGCGTAGGTTTTTAAACAATTGTGGTACAAAGTAGATTTTAAATGATAATGGAACCATGTTATAGTTTTCTTTGCTTTGTTTAAAAATCTACAACAGAACATTTCGAGTCCTAAAAGATTAAAAAACTGTTTTAAAGGTATGCTATTATGACGATTAAAATGTAGCACTTTTGTAACGTAGTAATAAATATATAAAGTGTCATTGATGTTTAGATGGACTATCAAGGCTCCAGAAATATTCTGAAAAATATTTTGCAACTGTAGGCCACTAAATTTCTTTAAACTTTACTCTCCAAGGGTAAATATATAATGACGCAAACAAACTTCCTACTTCGTACAACTGCCCGTGTTCTTCGTTTGCGGTGTAAGCTTTCAGCTGAATCAAGTATAAGACAATTATTATCTAGAATTCCAAGCAAGTTCCGATTGTTGTGTTATTGTTGCTCATAAACTATGAAACAATTGCGTATCTAGGCGCAAACAATTTACTACTTTAAGTGTCTCAGTTGAACAACTCGAGAGAACTCCATTATGCGTTATAAGC
This sequence comes from Phragmatobia fuliginosa, assembly GCA_932526445.1. Taxonomy (NCBI): domain Eukaryota; kingdom Metazoa; phylum Arthropoda; class Insecta; order Lepidoptera; family Erebidae; genus Phragmatobia; species Phragmatobia fuliginosa. The sequence continues at coordinate 1,201,783 of OW052066.1, read as the reverse complement.
TCACGTTAACTTAATATTATTGGGAGAAGTTTGCGAACATTACTATGTTCTCATAGGACATTTTCTTTTTGGACTTCTATATACTATAAATTTATTGGATATGAACTAATTTAAGCAGCTCTTACACAGTTATAATTTGATTTATATTTATAATATTGTTAGAGTCCAGAAGTGAAAAATAATAAAAATTATTATAATTCTAAACAATTTACTTTAATTCTAAACAATTTATTTCATTAATTACAAAATAATCTTAGAAATGCAATTAGACACAAACAACCGTTAATTAAGTAACGAATCTAAACAAATTACAGTTAGTTATACAGCAAGGGCGGTCACATAGGGCTGTACTAGCTGTTAGACAGCTTTCCTCGCACCCACCGCAATTCAGACAGTACTAACTTGTCAAAGACAGCTTTCCACATCTGTTAACAGAGTAGTACTAATTGTCTAAAGACAATGATCCACACTCCGCGACGCATTCGTGAGAAATGCGTGCCGATACAACAGAGCACTCCTTTTTATACCCAAGCGCAGTGAAGCGATGGCGCCAAAAAAATGACAACTACCGCCGTTGTGGCTTACACGGCCTCTCCTGACACCCTGACGTCCTCGGCAGGTCCGGGTGACCACACTTCTTCATTGTTCTCATTCCCGGTTACTGGAACATTTACAAAAAAAAGTTTATTGGACGCCTCTGTAAGTACATTATCGTCCAATTGGTCAGTTACTGAAAACAGTTATCAAATTTAGCGTAAACAGAGTTAACGAATAGTTTTCAAGATAACAGTTAACATGAATAGGAAAGGTCCGAACCTCCAAGGAAAAGAGTGAAAGATTATTTATAATCCACGCCAGATTAGAAACAAACAGTCACTGTTAGATACATTTAAAATAAAACTAGAAACTTAGTACTAATACAAGAGTAGACTTCAGCATGAAGGTCTACCGTTACCATAAGAACCATAATATCATAAGAACAGTTACCATAAGAACAGTTACCGGAAGAACAGTTACCATAAGAACAGTTACCATAAGAACAGTTACCATAAGTGTGTGTCTTAAACATTTAAACTTAAAATTAACAAGACCACGAGTTTGGGGCTGGTTACCCTGTCCATGGGTCTTAAACCTCTCTCATCAAGACCACGAGTTTGGGGCTGGTTACCCTGTCCATGGGTCTTACCTCTCAACAAGACCACGAGTTTGGGGCTGGTTACCCTGTCCATGGGTCTTAAACCTCTCTCATCAAGACCACGAGTTTGGGGCTGGTTACCCTGTCCATGGGTCTTAAACCTCTCTCATCAAGACCACGAGTTTGGGGCTGGTTACCCTGTCCATGGGTCTTACCTCTCTCAACAAGACCACGAGTTTGGGGCTGGTTACCCTGTCCATGGGTCTTAAACCTCTCATCAAGACCACGAGTTTGGGGCTGGTTACCCTGTCCATGGGTCTTACCTCTCTCAACAAGACCACGAGTTTGGGGCTGGTTACCCTGTCCATGGGTCTTACCTCTCTCAACAAGACCACGAGTTTGGGGCTGGTTACCCTGTCCATGGGTCTTAAAATTATCTCAGGAAGACCACGAGTTTGGGGCTGGTTACCCTGTCCATGGGTCCATTCCAATATACACACCTCATGCTCTCCACCATCCGCCATACATTGCACCACACCTCACGCACACGGGGATCAGGCCGAAGATTGCGTCTCGTACACACGGTGAACAGGCGGAAGGTTGCATCTCGGGCACACGGAGAACAGACCGCAGGTCCGCTTATCACTGAGCGGCATGCAGGACGCAAGTCCGCACCTCGCGATACAGCGAGCAGGCCGCAAGTCTGCGCCTCACCAGGCAGCAGCAGACACCAGGTCACAGCCCGGGCTCGGCTCGCGTAGACTGCACCTTGCACAGTGACGAGGCTCTCAATGCATCGTTATCATCTAAGGAAAGCATGAAACATTGCATTAGTTTTGAATACGGTATTACTTTAACGTCACCAATATGCTTCATTATCGTCATGAATAATAAGAGCTTCTAGAAGGCGATACTAGCAAGCAAAGCTTTTAGGATATTTAAAAATAACAGTGCCCTCAGTATGTACGCAGTAATACCGTCAAGAATGTTACTAACTTTCGCATATCTCTCAGGACGCAAGACCCGGAGGATGTCAGGAAATGTTACAGAAGTCTCACGGTACTCGGTTAAGGATGTTCCCAATAATCGCAAAGCTCTTAGGATATGATACCGGGTCACCAGTTTTGGTTATGTCTGCAACTTGACGATTGGCGTCAAGAAAAACCGGAACATGTCCAAGTATGCCCACGCAGTGAATTCGAGTTCAGACTAATTGCCCTCAAAGTCATTTTATGGACCAGGGCTCGTCCGACAGGTGTCCTTCAATCACTTACTGTAATAGGCCACCGTCTGCTTATAGTCGATCGTCTCGAGTCTGTAGTTAAACCTTACCATTTTAACCTTTTTACCTTTCTGCTACGGCGGCCAGTCCCAATGGTGACCAACCAAAAACACAGTAGACACTACAGCACGCAAGTACTTGTCTAACACAGGTGTACGCCTTTGGTTCGATGAGACGGCCACCCAACATGACCCGGAAGAGATCAGGCGTAGGACCGTCGACTCTTTGTACTCATTCGAGACACGGAGCGTTGACCACAACTTTTAAACTTCGGGCCGTGACAAGCATATCTATAATTAGAAGTACACAGTATTATTAGTTATTGTTTGTTCAACCCAGAAATCGAACCTATATTGAACAGTAGTCGCATACACTAACTGTCGACCCAACAAAGCAGTCGAAACCATCACTAGTACTGACGTTTCAATAAGTACCTCTGTCAGGAAGAAAAAGATCACAATAACCTGAGCTGGCTCGTAACGTGCTTATGAACGTGTTATTAATCTTGATCCTATATGAATGTCACACCTTTACGATCAAGTTTGCTACAATGATTTTGTGTATGATCTTAAAATTTAACACCTGAAATAGCCAGTCAGGCATGAGGATTATCTTTCCGGAACACTAATTGGTACTCTCACAATGACTAGTGCTTAAACCTCATTTTAGCTCGGTCTAACCTGACCATTAATCATTATTGTTACACAAACAACATAACATAGTTCATTTAATACCTGACACTAGTGAGGGTATTTAAAATCTTTCATAATGTTTCTATAACATCAAGAATAGCATGCTTAAGTAGACGTACTATTAAGATCGATAGACATGCAGTCTTTACCGGTATCAATACTTTGCATTTCGATAAACATTAAAACATAACTAACAAACGATATGTTTTGCTTTATCATAAGAGATCTTTCTTTAACATTTACAATTTGTTGTTGATGTTGTGTAAAACCTATTAGATTACATTTAAAATATGAAGTTTTAGTTTGGAGTCCACTATAGAAGGTTCATAGAAGTTTCTTTACTTTTTTTTTTCTTTGAACCATTAATAACAAGTGAAGTCACTTTCGTACTACCTACTCTGAACTATTAAATAAATTTAACATCATATCTTTAGAATTTAAACATTTACCACTGTTATAACGCTTCATAGATTTTACAATAACAGTTGACTAATGCAATCACCAGTAAATAATGTGACATAGTACATCTACCGGCGGATGATAAGAGTTCCTCAAGCTGTTTTAAATAGGCTCCGTCAGGACTAGCTCTGCTGTCCACGCACCCTATCGCCGTATTGTGAATAGTTACAACACATATGTAGGCCCTAGATATATAAGAACTGCCCATTCATTGAATTACCAAAATAAAAAACTTTACATCTATTTAAAATCGGACACGTATCTATCTTTCGTTCCCAAAAATAAAGATAAATGAATTAACGTATGTGGGTATTATGTCTCGTCACACTTACTGTGTCGGTTTAACTTCGTATGATTTTAAATCGATAAAAAGTTACTTTGCCTTCTAAATAACAGGTTCGATTTGCATTAAGCAGCCACTACAACTGTTATTAATTCATCATACATTCGTTAAAAAAATGCATAACCATAGTAAATAACGCCTAGTTTATTATGCACAGGTGGGGTGGATACAAAAATTCGAAAAGTTTTAATCTCGTTAAACAAAATATTTGCAATAACAAACGGTATAAGTTCATTGTTAAAATTCAACCAACTAAGATCATTACTTATGCTCTTTCGTTAAACCACAGCTTTGCATTAGCTACAAGGCATTTTCCGATGATACACCCCGAGCAGTCGCGATATTTTTATCACTTTCAATTGCGCACACGATTATTCGTACACTACATATCAAAATTATGTGAAAATAAATCACAACTCAACATGTAAATATGATTTGATCTTACCAGTACAGCGTCAAATACAACTCACAAGTTTTTCATAACTTGAAGCTTCCAACCTTCTCTCATAACCGTGTCGGCACTTGTTGACCACAATGTACACCTTGTACATTGGCACGGATGCAGTTTCTATCGCTTAGCACAATGTTTACTATTTGAAAAGAAAGCATTATAAACACGAACAAACCGAAACATAGCGTGAAGTACAAGTACCCTCATTATTTTATTAAAATAATCGTTTTAAAACCGTTTGTAATTGACACTAAAAACCAAATATAGAAGTCGTCACTTCCTTTACGATTTTTATATTTGCTATGTTTTGACTTTGTTTTGATTTTTGACTGATTTAGTTTTGATTTTTGACTTTGATTTAGAGCGGATAAGAATATCACAAAAGTCGGATTCCCTTATTAAAAATCACAACGAACACTGAATTTCGATAGCGTTCAACTGAGCACTAATAGTGTGCAATGCCTTTTTTTTTTAACGAACGATGGCGGTTATCGTTCCCGGGACCTCTGCGGCGAATCACTGCGTATATTCACTTTGGTTCTATATGACAGCGCGATCTATTGTGCATTTGTCAATGCTCTCTATCGTAAGACACACCTAGATAATGAAGTATAGGCAAATTAAATGAAAATATCTAACTAAATGTCGGTAGTTGATCGTTTCCCAAATATTGAAAATTAATAATTTGTGAACGTAGATCGATCCAACTTCTGATGTTAGAGTCCAGAAGTGAAAAATAATAAAAATAATTATAATTCTAAACAATTTACTTTAATTCTAAACAATTTATTTCATTAATTACAAAATAATCTTAGAAATGCAATTAGACACAAACAACCGTTAATTAAGTAACGAATCTAAACAAATTACAGTTAGTTATACAGCAAGGGCGGTCACATAGGGCTGTACTAGCTGTTAGACAGCTTTCCTCGCACCCACCGCAATTCAGACAGTACTAACTTGTCAAAGACAGCTTTCCACATCTGTTAACAGAGTAGTACTAATTGTCTAAAGACAATGATCCACACTCCGCGACGCATTCGTGAGAAATGCGTGCCGATACAACAGAGCACTCCTTTTTATACCCAAGCGCAGTGAAGCGATGGCGCCAAAAAAATGACAACCACCGCCGTTGTGGCTTACAATATGATAATTTGACTGCCTTGTTGGTCCAGTGGTTAACGTATGCGGCTGCTGATCAAGAGGTCTCGGGTTCGATTCCCGGGTCGGACTAAATATTTGTGTGATCCACAAATATTTGTTTCGGAGTCTGGGTGTTTTCTATGTATAATATGTATGTATTTACAAAAAAAAAGTATGTTTATGTATTTATATCAGTTGTTTAGTACCCATAATACAAGCTCTGCTTAGTTTGGGACTAGATGATGTTGTGTGTGAGATGTCCGAAATATTTATTTATTTTTATTATAATTATTTTTAAACACCTACATGTCACAAATTGATTACGCTCAGATATATTACAAAATACTCTTGCTTTTTATACAATTAATTATTCTGGGTAGGAATGGTATCCAAATTTTTTGACTTAGCACTCAAAGTCCAGTCTAGATCAAAAGAAGCGTCATTAAGAGCATGCTAAAAATAATATTATGTTAATCTTAAGAGAGCTTTAATGGTAGAAAGTCTGTCATGTGCAGATTCATTATAAAAGGAATTTAACAAAAAATCTATTCCTTAGACAATAATAAATTTCAACTTAAGTCGCTTGGCGGGATATTAATTAAGTTTTGAACTTTGATTGTCGCAGTTTTCCCGTGGTTAGCACCAGATAGCCATCAACTTTCAAGAAATCTTTTCTTCATTTTGTACAAGTTTTAACTGTTTAATTGCATTCTTTACACTATGATTACAAAAGTTACATTACTTGAACTTCGTCGATAAGTTTTAGATACATTTTAAGGTTTAAAATTCCAATGTTTTTTGTTTTAACTTACATTTACATAAGATCTAAGCCAAATACATTTATGTAGGATTGGAATGTAATAGTATGAGTGGAAGGAAACGTAAAATGATGAATGACAGATGTAAAGCATGAAAAGTTGAGTGGAATGAGACCAAAAGACGAATGAAGACTAGCTAAGTCGTTTTTTTTAATGAAGAAAATAAAACTAAGTTATATAGAAGTAATTCACGTTTTTATTCAGCTCCAATTGAACAAACCCCACAATTATGCCTTTTCATCTCTTTCGATAAGTTAGACAGCGCCTCTGACAAAACTTGGTATTGCTATAAGGCCCAATATGGTGTGGCAGTAGCGTCCACACGATTGAAACTTTAGTACAAAATCGAAAAGTGTTCGAACAGGTGAGATCGTAGGCAAAAGACCTGTGTAGTTTTAGTTCGATATCCTTACTAATAATAATATTATTAACGCGAAAACTTGAAAGTATGTATGTTTGTTGCTCTTTCACGCCAAAACTACTGATTAGATTTTAATAAAAGTTCACAAAAATATAGCTTAAATATCGGAATAACACATAGGCTACTATTTACCGCCATGACGGACTTACACGCAGGCGGAGCCGCCAGCAAAAGTTATTATTTTTTATCAGTTGGCAAGCGATTTAACACAATTAAAAGTTAGTTTTAAAAAGTTAGTTTTAAAAATATATGAAGATGTATTATATAGACATAATAAGTCTTAACATAATTAATGCTAGTAGTAAAACTTTTTTAATCTATACAAATAAATAAAATTGGAGTGTCTGTTTTTAATAACAAATAACCAGTTTTTCACTAAATGCATATCAAAGTATTTACGGTACTGACATCCAAAATATTTTTTTTTTAATGTTCCGGGTAATCTCTGGAATGGCTGGACTGGCAGATGGCTGTTGACTTAAGGAGTAACTTAGGCAATTTTTTTAGACTAGCTTCACTCCACGGCGTTACTCGAGATTGACAACAATTGACTCAGCTAGTCATAAACATAAGACTAACCTTACTGCAATCCTTATTAATCGTTACTTCCTTACTAATATTTTATGTTATAAATGCAAATCCAAATCCGTCTGTCTATCTGTCTGTCTGTCTGTGGGGCTTTCACGCCAAAAATACTAATCCAATTTAAATGAAATTTGGTACAGATAGCCTAGAGCCTGAGAAAGGATTCAGGCTGTAACACTTTTTTTTTCTTATTAAATATCACGTAATTGTCTGACATGCTTGGAGTTGACTGTTTGTCATTAGCACTATCTCTTTGGTCAGCCGCAGCTGCTTCACAGCCGACTGTCAAATGCGAATTGATTTGTTTTCACCAACGAGGCGCAGGATGGTGCTCATGTCGTGATTAATTCAACTCTTAGGCATAGACTTTGTCTTTATGACCGTTATTTTTAATCTGTATTCTATTTTTTCTCTGAAAATCGCGTGATGTTGTGTTATTTTTGTAGGAAGGTAGAATTTTTATTCCAGGAAGACCTTGAAATGGGTTATAAAAGCCAGTATTCATCTTCGAACAATTCATTTCCTACTGAGCTATAGTCGAACTAAAATTCTCTGTTTTGTATTTCTTAATTGTGAAAAATAATTCTCGTTGAAACACCCACGTCAGTGGTAAGTGAAATTAATTATTTTAAACTTGGTTTTAGGCTGTTCTCTTTTGTGCAATCATATACTAAGAATAGGGTTTCATCCCCAGGGTCGTCTGCTACAGCTAAATACTGCCACAAACGCTTTTCACGGGCCCCAAGTGTAGAACCAATCTGGAGCAACTCAGATCCCATCACCTGTGGCTCCACTTACCTTGTCGGGCGATTTCTTGAAGAAGTGGCCAGCTCCGCGCCGCTCACCTCAGGACAGTTATTGGGGTTACGTTATTTATTTTATTTAAATGAATACTGCCATTTCTTTCCTCCGGTACGCGTTCCCCGAGGTTACACGATGAGGGACCCCAGAGACCACGTCGGGGTGGCCTTGTATTTCATGCCTGACGCCTACACATCCCGGTCGAGCCCCCATAGGACTACGGAAGCCTAGGAAACGAAACTATGATCTTTAGAATATATATCAACCCTCTTTTTTTGTTCTGTTGAATATAATAATTTAATATTAAGATGTGATGAATAACCTTGTGATATATACATATATTGCGATTGACATTATGTATATTTAAGACTGAATAGATATATGTGTGATACTGAGAATCTGAGTTTCTTTGAAGAGTTCCCTGACCGCCCATCGACATTAGCACACACACACCCTCTCTAGTATCTCTTCCTTTGTATTCAGTTTCTACTTGTGAACGGCGCCCTGAGCAATCTCGTGCTCTGCTGATGAGTCGTCGGTGAGTGATTCCCCCTGGATGGAAATAAAATCAACTAAGATAAATTTATCTTCGATTTGATTTATTGAGTTTACCTCTAAAGCCTTTGGTTGTGTTTGCTATTCAAGTTAAAAAAGATTCACTCCGAGAATTATTTATCAAAACATATTAGGTTCACCGTTATATAGCAGATAATGGTCAGGTATATTTTATCTACCAGACCTCAGTCACCGAAATGAAAATACATGTATAAAGTAATAAACATCATTCGCAGCTTTCACGAAAATTTGGCAACGCAAAATTGGTCGGGCCTGAATACAACTGTGGTTTATCTGAATATTTAGGTTTTGGAAATAGAACGTATGGAAAAATGGATAGAATATGGACTTGAATAGAATAATAATTCCGAATAGTACCAAGGCCTGGATTTTTTTAAAGATTTCTTTTTGACAGTTGATTTCTCTTGCAGAAGTACCGAAATATCGGAAACAAATTGCTAATTCAATAACGCATTTAGTGAAAATGGTTATTTGAAATCTGGGGAAACAATTATTGCCCTTAACCACGAGCCTATCCCTAAAATAGAAATAATAGTATTTATAAAGGGTTCTGTGTTTGTGTTTGATAAACATTACAGAAGCTAATGAGTTCATACAATGTATTAATTATGTTGATATATTGTGATTACATAATTCTTAAATAAAAGTAGTAACAAGAAAGCGTTATATATATTTTTTATTTTAGGTTTACCATAAAATTTGTAGCTGATTAATATTGTTGAAAGTTGCCTAGACGGTTTTTACGTCTTATTGAATCATAAGACAGTTTAAGATGATTATTTAAAATGCAATTTAAAAGTTTTAGTATTTTAAATAAACTATTTAGTTGTAACTTTTGTTTTAAGTAATATGGTGTGCAAATGAAGTTTTCAATCTATCTATCTGAAATAAATCAACTAATGTAATGTTATGCAGTCACTCGTAGATAACTATTAAGTTTATTTCGCATTCTGTTTAAAAAATTTAGCTTCATCAATCATCATCAACAGCCTATAAAATAAATATAATATAAAAAATTTAGCTTGCTGCTTTCTAACCTAAAAAATTCCTTTAGGTACTGGATTCTGGAAATATGTTGAATTCCAATAAAACGATTTTCTTTTTGGATCTAGTATGCGAAAATTTAGAACTTCAACATTCTATTAAGCTATGCGATTTATCACATGGCAGTAAATCTTCAGGTATAGGCTTAAAGGTTTCACTTCAAGTTTTCCTTCTATTTGCTGTCATGTTTTCAATGTAATTTGCTCCCTTAGTGGTCTCTTACGACACCCGCGGGATAAATAGGGGGGGGGGGGGGGGGGTGACATTCCATATTCTTAGTTCTTTACCACACTGACTGATGAAATCTGAATATGTCTTTTCAATATCTAAACTTTTAAGAAACCAAAAATTTATATTTGAAGTGTAATTATTTCCAGTAATAACTTTCCAACAAGTCTCAATCAACAATTTAGCAAGTTCCGAGATTAATTGTAAATCAGTTGGTAACACCGAAATCCAGGAAATAGCCGCGGGATCATTTTACATAAATTTACATAATTTTGATGTTGAGTATATTTTAGTCATGATTGTAAATAATATGGAAAAGCATAAACCAGAGCAGTTATTTGACAGCTCAATATTTTGTCGAACAGATTTTCAATTTCTAAATTCAATTTTGATCGAAATGAAAAATCTTTCCATAGAATTCATTCATGGTTGTAATGTTGAAAGGTAGTAAAAGTTTTCTAGAAACTGAACATATTTGAGTTTAATTTTTATGTAGGTATGAGTTGTCTTTTTAAAAAAAAAATCTAAATTTATGGGTTTCAAAAAATAACCATCCAAATACTAACTTATACTAGTATTATATATAAATCATCAATTGGCAGAGGCCATAGCACTAAGACTACTACGGCAATTACAATTAATCTATGTATATAGTATCCTGTTGCAGCTCGCTTTAAACGCAATTGTTTACATTGAATGGAAATATTTGTATTGAACGGGGGAAGAATCATAAATCATTTATATTCACTTCTAATAATAATAGCTACAAAATTAAATTATAATTATAAAGTTGGTAATGCTACGTGGGTAGTTGCAGAAATAATATTGTTTCAATGTACGAGTACTTTCACACTATACACAATGTTTCTCAAGGTTTCTCAGTTAAAATATTAAAAACATATAATGTAGGTTAACAATATATCAAATGTACTAAGTTTTAAGGCGAAATAGGTAGAAGGGAGGGCAGAAGATTAATTAAATTTAAAACTATATAGGTAATAAGTTTCGTTACGTCACATGTGAAAATCTACAAGGTTTTTCCTTTTTATACACAATTCATTTTGATAAAGCTATGCTCAGTAGTGGACCGCGATGAGATGATGTAAATACGATTTATGTTATTTTCGCACTTGGTTACTGATCGTTTTAAGAATGTTTAATACTGATTATTGTCATTTAATCGGTTTTGACTATCAGTTCACGACATAATCAAAAATAATGACTAGGTATTTAGTATAAATCTACTTATACAGGGTGTAAAAAGACTGATATCAAAAACTTGGAGGTTGCATTCAGATCATGATACTGAATATGTTTAGCGAAAAAAAACCGCAAAAAATATGTTAATTTATTTAAGTTCTTTTTTGTATTTTTCTGGTTACATACACATAGTACAACATAACAGGACCCTAATAAACTAATTATCTCATTTAAAAAACCAAAAAACTAATAAAATCAATAAAACTGCAATGTATTTTACAGTAAAATCAGGTGGCATAGGTCATTGTACCTAGACAACAACCGTCCGCGCGCGGTTCAATGACCGCTTCGCTAGCCCTAGTAATTACCTACTAACTGATAGTACCTAGACAGCACAGCCTGCCGTAATTTTACTAACAGAACTTGTAAGAAACATTAGTTCTAAACAAAATGCAAGATATTGAAGTAGGTAGGTAGATACCTATTAAAAATGAATAAAATGTAAGGCCCTAACTTTATGAAGCGTGCACCTGCGTAAACAATTATCTACGTAGATAAATTTGTATTAGGTAGGTACAAAACTTTATTTTCCTACGTTATTAAATTCTTAGGTAATGGTATTCATTTACTTGATCACGCTGGATAACTTTAAACTCGACGAGGCTCGACCAGAGTGATACCGCGGCCTCACTGAAAACCGAAACACCCCCCCTCCCCTATTCCATAAAAAAAATACAAAATTTCGACTAGGCGCACATGTTCTTATTTTTAACCGAACGGAAAAATAATAATATTGTTTTCGTGCTGTTCGTATAAAATTTCTTATACAAAACGCAAAATTTGACCAGGAAACCAGCCCTACAATTTTGAAAGTTCTATCATTTCATTAATACCTAAAGACAGTATTCGCGCGTATCGTGCGTCGCCGCCGCATTGTCGGCAAACATCAAAGAGACACACTCGCCTTTCGGCGGCGCGGCGGCAGTATATCAAAGAAGTAAGAACTTTAATTCTTCTAATATTATTGTTATGTATATCGTATTGGTTACTGGCTACTACGACTACGACGACTAGTCGGTCTTCAATGTTTGTACTGGCCGGACGAACTTTCGCGAAAGTAAATTTTTGTCGTAGTTTTTTAGTAGGTTATGCTCCTTTTACCTAATTTTAGTGTTAAGTTATTCTTATTACTTTTATTATACTTTTATTAAAACAGTGATGTGATTATTTATAATGTTTAGTGCGAGGGAATACGGACATATGATTATGTTATCTTGTGAAGCCCGCGAAAATCCATCACGGGCCTTGCGTATTTACCTTAGAAGGTACCTGAACCGTCTGAAGCTAGAGACATCACGGCTGACTTTCGACTTTTGATTTTCGAGTGGAAGAACAGATCTTGGCTCTTGTTGAGAGAAATCTTCGGGTAGGAACACGAACTGCGACGTAGTTAATTAGAGGTCATGGAACCCCAATATCGCATAAAACGGTGCATAAGATTTTACAAACAAAATCAGCTGTGCTATCACCATTAAGCCATTTCTGGTTCGACCGAGGCTAACGCCGAATTAATGTAAGTAGAATACAGTCATTATGTAGGTATTTTCGTTAATAGGCAACTTTACCGACGCCACGATGCGTAGGTAGTTAAATTAAATAGTTTTATAAGGCATTCACCTTCCTACTCAGTACGCAATACATTGCTGGCTCCTGAAATGAATAAAAATCTTGCCACATTGTTTTTTCTGGCTACGATTTTTTTTAAGGACAACTGTTTGTTTTTTTTAAAAGGTTTTGGGGTGTCGAAGCTGCATCTTTCGTTTTCGATAGTCGTCTGGTTACACCCTGTATATTTTGTTATAACCAATCGATGAGTCAGGCTTTATATATTATGACGAAAGTTCCTTTTAACACTATATTTCAGAAATCTTTTAGCATTAGGATCCCCACAGTACCTTAAAGGGTATATAAATAGTGTTATACATATCTGCAAAATGGTTTTGACGCTGAAACCTTAAGATAAGAAAAGCTTTTTATGACATCATAATAGTAAAAATACTATACGTTATCATCAGAATTTTTCTTATATCAACTGCGGAGAAAAATCGGAGAAATTAAAGTTGAAAAATATATTAAGATACAATGGGCAAACGAGTCGATGCTGACTTGAAAATCTAGTAACACTAAAAGATTCCACTCATATAACTGGAACTAACCATTATATGGATACTTTATTAAAGGAGTTTAGAAGAAATTGAGTAAATCAACATTTAAAGGTATGGACCAAGAGCCCAGAGCCGCCAGACCTACGTCATTAGTGCAAAGCTGAAATTTTCAGGATTATTAGTACAATGTCTTGTTAAGATGTATTCGTACCCATTAGCTTGAAAGCGGGGCCGTTTCTGAGGTAGCGCAAAGTACAGATGGATAAAAACCTTACATATGACAATACACTAATATGAAAAAATAACTAAAAAAATCTTTAAACAAATTAGTATTTTTCTAAAAGATTAGTTTTAAAAAACTAAACGTCTGGCAGAAGTAATGGCCCACGGAAAGTGTCTGGCAGTAATGAATATTATTTTAAATAATATTCTTGATAAAATATGTAAATACTAGCTTTGCACCTTTAACGTAGGTAAGTAAGGTTTTTATCCATCTGTACTTCGCGCTACCTCAGAAACGGCCCCGCTTTCAAGCTAATGGGTACGCATACATCTTAACAAGACATTGTACTAATAATCCTGAAAATTTCAGCTTTGCACTAATGACGTAGGTCTGGCGGCTCTGGGCTCTTGCTCTAGTACGTAGAAAGACAATATAGGGTACAGGAGTATAACTAATGGAGTAGGACTACGTCGCACGAGTAATTTGAAGTCATGTGAAGAGAAATATTATTGTGGTCCTAGTTGTAAAGATAACAAAACTACTATTTTATTGTTCCTAATCCATGTGGTGACGGATTAAGAATACAAAGTGTCACAACACCTATTCATTCCATGGGTGTCGTAAGAGGCGACTAAAGGAACAAAATAAGCAGCCAACATCACTGCCAAGAGAAGGAAAACTTGAAACAAACCCTTTAATAACCCGTCTGGCCAGCGTGGTATAGTAGACCAAAACCTCCTTTCTAAGGAGAAGCCCATGTTCAGCTATGTTAAAGGCTGTTGATGATGATGATGTGACTGTTAAAAACGTTACCCATTTACAACAGGCATCCATATCATTATCTAAAAACATCCAAAAATGACACAGTTTTTAATTAGGAAAAATTAAAACAAAAAAAATGTGGTCAGTAGAGCCACGCTGATTACAACATAGATGAACCGGCTTGACACGAGCGGTATTATCCTGAACAAAGATGATAAACTTCATAATGAAAGCATTCGTATTGTCGTATTTCGTTGGTGAGTGTGAAACCGGAGGTCCAACGATGCAGAAGTATCTCACTAAGCCGCCATTGTGTGGGTCACCATGCTGTGTCTATAATCACAATGAGATGGTGACCCCCTACTCTTAGATTCTCCTTCTGCTTTCTATTAGGCGGAGTAGAGTCACTCTTGTAGGTTTAAATATAAAAAAATTGCTAATTGCCACCAATTGTTAAGCCACGCACGATTTGAAATCCACGCACAATGGCGATTATCTATCGAGTACGATTTCAATTTATATTACTTATTATTTCTTTGTTTTTACCTGACTGCATGAGAAGGAGGGTAATGTTTTTGTACGGAGTTTTCCAAGTGTGCATATTGCAAGTTATTGTTTAACTCGTGCATATTGCAAGTTATTGTATAACTCCTGCATTAAAAAGCCGCCATAGTTTTCCTTTAAAGTTCAATATATGGACTACTATCTTAATTTTTTCAGATTTTGTGTCAGTCGTTTAGCTTTTAGAAGGGGGGGGGACGTCCTGTTTTTTCTAAAAAAAATCGCTTTAAAGTTGAAAGACTCGCAAATGGATACCTAAATGTAAAAACGGTTTTTAAAATGCCTATGTATTGATACCCCACACGATGGGGTAGACGCGAGAAAAAAAAATCATCCCCACTTTACCATGTTGGGGAGGTACCACAAATAAAAATATTTTTGGGTAATTTTATTCTAGCACCTTGTCGTCGTAATAAAAACACATATTCATGCTAAATTTCATCTCTCCAGCACTAATCGTTAGGACGGTAAGTCGACGACACACGGACGGACTTACACGACGATACCATAAGGGTCCCGAATCAAGAACTACGGAAACCTAAAAACTTATCTAAATAAAAAGTCGGTCATAGGACAAAACTCGCTTGCAGATTACCGTAAGCTCACCAGCTTTTAAATCGCAATTCTCAATCGCAAGCGACATTAGGGACATATGAATTATAGCACTGGCATCCGAAAAGGCAACCGTCCGGCAAGTCCGGGCCTCCGAGCCTCTTATCACTAACCTCGGCTGCTAGATAATGACGTCACAATTTATGGTTCTATCTTTTCTAGTTTTATAATAGAGTATGTAGGTAGCAACAATTGAGATTTATGAAAATAAAACCATGAGGTTCGGAGTTGGGAAGAAGTGTATAGTTTCTACACATATAAGAAAACCAAACATAGCAATAAGAGTGTGCATTGTACTTGGCGGTTTCTTTTGCTATAGCCAAAGAGCAGGCTTCTTACTACGCACATAAAGATATGTACAGTGAAAGCTCAGATGTTGAGCCTCCTATGTCGAAACCAAAGAATTTTCCTCAAAGCTTTTTTTTTAAGTAGAATTTAAAACAAGCAATAAAACCCCGTTTTCAAGTCAAAATCTCAAGTCAATTATTTGGGCTGCTAATAAAATATATATCTAAGAATAAGAAAATGTTTGATTTTACTTGAAATATATATTATTATGTCCATTTACGTGGTAAATAGTAGCCTACGTCTTTTCCCAAAACTTAAAGTGTATGCAAAATTACTTGAAATTTGAAAAGTACTTGACTTTAGCAGTCATATTAATATTACAAACATTGCATGAACGTACTTCTCTCTCTCTATTCTGTCATAGAAAGCACTTAACAGGATTTCATTCTAGCTAATTTTATTGTAAAAAAAGTTATCCATTAGTTTTGATTAGAATATGTTAATACTGTAAAAGGAACGATGCAAAAAGTGTATAATATTTAATATAATTGTGCTTATTGCTCATTATTTAAAATTTATGATTCTATATAAAATATAAAATATATTTTTTTACATTTCAGATCTTCTTTTATAACTTCATTTTATTTGAGACAATCCAACGGCATATTATTGTTAGCACCTGTCAAGATATTTTTTAAACAGCATAATTTTTTTCATCTTAATGATATTATGAACAAATTACACAAAATCTAAGTCGAGTGTAGCTTACGCGCTATTCTGATATATAAGATATCCAACTCTAAAGTTAATCTACATCCATTCTGTATTTTTTGGGTTAAAAAGTGACAAATATTCACACGTCCATCCCCACAAACTTTGTATTTATAATAGAGTAGTATACGAGTATGTGTTTGTTGTGTATAAGTGAACTATATCTATTACGTATATATAAATACCTTAATAGAACACAAAAGGCTCAACGTAGCTCCTTTAGCGTTAACAAGTTGAATATTTACACCTACCTCCTCTTGAAGTCAACCGATTCAAATGGACAAAAGCTCCAATTAAAGCTCAAAGGGAATCGCAATTGAAACCGGAGATAAAAGAAAGACGTGCAAACATAGCAGGCGTACAGGAGGGAACCATGATTGAGGATAACTTGAGTAGGATGAAGTTTAGCTGATTTTCAATACTTAATGGCAAAGCTTTAGGCTCTCTTAAAAATAAGACAATGGCTATGAAAAAAAGTTGAACTAAATTTAAACAGATTTAAATTGCATTGCATAATTTAAAGCACGCTCTGATATATCAGAACATACCTATATCAAGTCAGTTTCAGATGTAAGAAGGGAATTGTTAATACCATTTATTTTAATTTTTATTTTTTTATTTAAAGTTATCCTTTTTTTAATGCTACTTCATAGTATAGCAGGCTTGTTGTTTGAACTGCTATCCCAAAAGGTGGGAGGGTATTGTTCTACGTAGGCCCAATTATGTGATGAACACAATAATTTGTTCCATGTCAGTGTGTAATAAATCTATATTATGTATCTATTTATTTGATACAATACTTTTTTGTTTAATTATTTTTGTCTTTTTTAATTGATATTTTTTTGTTTTCTTTCTTGTATTTACCCAGTAATTTAGTTTAATTTCAATCGCTATTGTAAGCACAAAGTACCTATATTTCTCTTCAGCACATTATTATTCGCTATGTGCTGTTTACCTGTTATTATTTGTTACATTTGACAATTTTATGTACCATCATTTATTGTTCATGTAAGAGTGTAAACAGATGTTGGTAAACCAAATGAAAAAATAAAAAAAATTGGGGACTAGTAAATTGAACCGATTTTACCTGAACAGAGTTTCACACAGAGCAACTACCATTGGATTTTAGTAACCCTGAGAACAAACTTAATTCAAAGGTTAAACTAGTTGTCAGTATATTTAGAGCTCTGACCACCCAATAACGATTACCATAGATGTTTATCGCTGATACCGAAGGTTTATAGCGCACTCCGACGCACGGGTTTGAAACACTACCATACGTTCATACTCGGGGCTGTTATTAAGAGGTTCCTGTAAAAAAACCCAACAATACTTTTAGCACGACCCGGGATTCGAAACTGAGACCTCTTGATCGGCAGTCGTATACGCTGACAGCTAAAACAACGAGGCAGTCAGTCAGAGACCGTATTTGTATAAAATGTAGATTTAAAGTTATTATTATGATCATACTGTTTCTGTTAATTCAGGAGTGGCAGGTTCATTGGAAATGACTGCCATGTTGGTCTAGTGGTTTGCGTATGCGGCTGCTAATCAAGAGGTCTCGGGTTCGATTCCCGGGTCGGACCAAATGTTTGTGTGATCCGCAAATATTTTTTTCGGAGTTTAGGTGTTTTCTATGTACCTATACTCTGTATTTACAAAAAAAAGTACGTTTATGTATTTATATCAGTTAGTACCCATAATACAAGCTCTGCTTAGTTTGGCAATAGATGGCGTTGTATGTAATATGTCTGAAATATTATTTATTATTAAGTCAGTAAAACAGATGTAATCCCTTAAGGTTAAATTGTTGCCATGACTAAATTCAACCATAAAATATAAGTTAGAGCGATGTGCTTTGTAGCCGTTTATAATGTGTAGCCGCAAGTTTATACTGAAAGTTAATTTTATACCAATTTCGCAGTAGGAGATTTTCATTGTAGTTATATATAAAAGTTTTGTAAAACTGTATTAATTTACGACTAAACTTTAAAAGTTAAGAGCTATTTTAGTTAACAATATTGTATAAGCATTTTAGGTAAGTTTATACTAAAGTAGTATTAGTTTTACAATAGTAGTTAATCTAGTTATTAAAAGTTCATGATTGTTCTATTGAAATCAGCATAAACTTTTAAAAGTCGATTATCAAACTACGAATAGTATTCAAGAATTAATATCGAAAGGTCATTTGTAAGAATATTCGCGTTTAGCATATTATGATAGTATTATTGCTCGTCTTTAAGGGGACCTATAACGTGGCACAATTGAATTAATAAAATTATAAAAGTGTTGTGTAGTGTAGGACGCCCACAGGCCAGGTGGAGTGATGGCAGGCAGAAGCTGGATGCGAGAAGCCTAAAATCGATTAGAGCGGTGTGTATTGGGAGAGGCCTATGTCCAGGAGTATACTGGAATAGGCTGATGATGATAAAAGTGTTGTGTAGTGTAGGACGCCCACAGGCCAGGTGGAGTGATGGCTTGAGCAGGATGGCTGGCAGAAGCTGGATGCGAGAAGCCTAAAATCGATTAGAGTGGTGTGTATTGGGAGAGGCCTATGTCCAGGAGTATACTGGAATAGGCTGATGATGATAAAAGTGTTGTGTAGTGTAGGACGCCCACAGGCCAGGTGGAGTGATGGCTTGAGCAGGATGGCTGGCAGAAGCTGGATGCGAGAAGCCTAAAATCGATTAGAGTGGTGTGTATTGGGAGAGGTCTATGTCCAGGAGTATACTGGAATAGGCTGATGATGATAAAAGTGTTGTGTAGTGTAGGACGCCCACAGGCCAGGTGGAGTGATGGCTTGAGCAGGATGGCTGGCAGAAGCTGGATGCGAGAAGCCTAAAATCGATTAGAGTGGTGTGTATTGGGAGAGGCCTATGTCCAGGAGTATACTGGAATAGGCTGATGATGATAAAAGTGTTGCTTCACACAACTTCAAATAACAATTATGTTTGTTGGTTATTTATTGTACAAATAGCTTAACCTATATTAAGAACAAAACCAACCTTGAAACTGTTCTGACCAGATATCTGTTCGGTGGTGGCATATACACCTACAATAATATTGCACAATACTATATGCAGTGTAGGGATAATATTGAAAACTTGCGCAGTGAATGAACAAAAATTTTGGTGAGCTTAAATTTCATTGCGCAATTTATGTTCACCTTGCAATAAGTAGCAACTCAAAAATATTGAAATCCCTGTTTAGTGCGGTTGCGATTATTTCAGTCACGTGACGACCAGTCAATTATGATGCGAGTGGCTTGTCAATCTTATTACTGAATATTATTGAATGTTTGGATTCATAAAAATTAAAATATTGTGCAAAATTATTGTAAGTTAATGGACCGCCTTATATGAGAATACGCTTTAAATTATATATTGTTATAAAACTTTCATGGTCAGTAACATTTAAATAGCGATCGAAATACAAGAGTGCAAAAGAGGGTAGACCGATATGTCTGTCTATAACATCCCACCCGCAAGATCTTCAGCTACTCCGTGATCATGGCGCTTGCAACAGCGCTGAATTATCGGATACTCATTAACAAAAAGGTACATGGTAGTAATCCCGCAAATTTCTATTTTAACGCTTTAAATTATGGTATAAAGAAGTCATATATATTTATCTTTGATTCATCATACATAGGTAAACACCTCAATTAGGTATTCCACTATATTACTGTACAATAACAAAAATACGAACTAAATATATATTTCTTGCTGGAATATAAAATATTGGTAAGTCGATTTATTTTAACAAAGTGGTGCCAGACAGTCAAGAGAATTGAATTCCCCGCAATCAAAACCGCAGATTACAAAAAGTTTGTACAAATGTTTTTGATATAAAGATTATTAATAAAGTTCACAACAAGCCGACGCGCTTTGAAGTAAAGTAACAAACCAAATATAAAATAAATACTTATGAAATATAAGAAAGAGAAACTTGTTTCATTAATTTTAATAATGATAAAATATATTTTTTTTAATTTCATCTGTTGAGCTGAGCACATGGTTCAATAAAGTGATAAATGGCTAATTCTTAAACTTGGGAACAGCTATTAAATGGAGAGCATTCAGTTACGTTTTCTAATAATTCAGTATTCGGTCTAATAGACATTTTGGTCTAGTGGTTAGCGTATGCGGCTGCTGATCAAGAGGTCTCGAGTTCGATTCCCGGGTCCGACCAAATATTTGCGTGATTCACAAATATTTGTTTCGGAGTCTGGGTGTTGTTCTATGTATAATATGTATGTATTTACAAAAAAAAAATGTATTTATATCAGTTGTTTAGTACCCATAATACAATCTCTGCCTAGTTTGGGACTAAATGATGTTGTGTGTAAGTTATCCAAAATATTTATTTGTTTATTATTTGTTTCAGTTTATTATTTTATAATTTTATTATTCGCTATGTAATACAAGCTAGAGGTCCTCATCGGGGCTCAAAACAAACAAATCTATATAAAGAAATAAAATTGAAGTATCTGTATGTGATATCAAATTAACAGTTTTTTTATTTATTTATTTATTTTTATTTACAACTTCATGCACTTTTGTACATCGGCGGGCTTAATGCCCTAGGCATTGTCTACCAGTCAACCTTTGGGGGGTGCAGAGATATGGTATGGTAGGTGCATCGAGGTTAAAGTTGTACAGAGCAATATGCAATGGATGTAAAACTAAAGCTAAGCTAATATAGCATAAATTAACACATACATGTAGGATTTTACGTGGATGTAGTAATAAAAGAAATATTTGGTAAAAACAACTCACACTATTTAATACGTGACCTGTCAAGTACATAGCTAGACAGGAAGGGGAAGCAGAGACATCGGTGACAGAAATTGGAACTAAAATTGGTTGCGTTCCATTTTAACTTATTCTAACACCCTTATAAGTTTTTTTCTAAATGCATATGAAAATATATTACAGAACTTACACCGAAAATGAAATTTATAAATTTGGCTGTTTGTCTGTTTATTCCGGATAATCTCTGGAATAGCTGGACCGCTTTTGACGTGACTTTCACTACTAAATATCTGATGGCACAAGGAGTAACTTAGGATATTTTATTAGATTAGCTGCGCACCGCGGCGGATAAACAATACCCATGAGTAACACAAGTAAATAAATAAACTTGTAGGAAGTTAACTTGCGTTTTCAGTATACAAATGAAACATACGCATTTAATAGTATTTCGAGCGATAAGTGTCTACTTAATGCCCGTCCCCACATACCACACAACCTGCATCAAACGATGGTAACATTCCTTCGTCTCCACAAATTGAAATTACACTCGGAAGACCCATATCAAGTGTCATTTAAAATGTTTTTAGTGAGCATATACCTTGGCACAAAGTCAGTTTTGAATACGTAAAACAACAATTTAAATCATTCTCATTACTTTACTTCGTGCAGAAAAGAGGTGCCAATTATCAAAATATTATCATAAGAACGCTATCGTTAATAAGGACAGCCAAAGTTTACCTGATAGTGGTGCTAATTCTGTTATCAATTTCGTTAAAATTAGTTCACTAAAATTAGTTTTTAGATTATAAACTTTTAATTCATTTGTTTAGAGTCAATTTTTTATTATCAAATCTTGACTTCCACTATGTTTATTTCAGTACCTAAAAATAGAAATTACTACCTATATGCTCTTAAAAGTTAAACTTAAAATAGATACATTTGTATACAAGTGTGTAGTTGTATATTTATGCTACAAACTTGATATATTCTATACTCAGACATACATAAATGTTGAAAGAAGTGTATTTAATTCAGCTGAGTTTTCCGTGTGTTTATAATTTTGTATACCAACTGTTTTTCGCTTGACAATTCCACACAAGTGACTGGCTCGCTCCTAATTACTGAGTTGGGGAATGTCAATAATTAACCTCCAGTAGAGTGCGTGGCACGCCAAACATCCCTTAGTATAATTAACACATAATTTCTACACTATTTACAACGTATGTACATGTGATTTTGTTATCACGCGAACGCACGTCGTTCAAACTTTTTGGAACTCGGGAACAATTCTAATAATTTTTGTGCTTGTTTTAATCTTTTTCTGCGGTCATATAAGTGACTTATCATGGTTCTAGCAGATGTTTGTTTTGGTCGAAACACACTCGAAATTTACAAAGTTTAGTGGAGGTTATTTTAAAATCATACAAATTGAATAAGTCTTGCATAAGCAATTAGACAAAGAGTGATTAACGAGTTGACCGTGATCATGGATAAGTTACCTATTATGAGTTGGTGACGGATTTAGAATACAGAGTGTCACCCCTATTCATCCCGCGGGTGTCGTAAAAGGTACACGAGACAACATCAATGCAAAGAGAAGGAAAACTTGAAACCAACCCTATACAAACCCATCTGGCCAGCGTGGTATAGTAGGCCAAAACCTCCTTTCTAAGGAGAGGCCTATGTCCAGCAGTGGACTGTTGAAGGCTGTTGATGATGATGATGATGTAACACTAGCGATGACGTGATGATAGCTTATGCTAATATTAAACCAAGCACAAAAATATGTATCCATATTTATATCATGGAATAGGCTGAGTAAACATATAAGCAATTTCAAAGATATAAAAAATATTCTGTAATAATATTAACTAATGCATGCACTCAGCATTAAGTGCTTCACCTGTTTCATACACTTTATAACATAAAAACTTTGGCTTTTTGTTTCACTTTGGTTGTAAAAATGTTAGCCATTCCGTGGAAAATAAATAAATAAACATTTTGGACTTCTTACACAGATCATCTAGTCCCAAACTAAGCAGAGCTTGTATTATGTGTACTAGACAATTGATATAAATACATAAACATACCTTTTTTATAAATATATACGTATTATACATAGAAAACACCCAAACTCCGAAACAAATATTTGAGGATCACACAAACATTGGGTCCGACCCGAGAATCGAACCCGAAACCTCAAGAACAACAGTCGCATACGCTCCCTCTAGCATCTATTTACAACTTCAAGCTTGAAAAGAAGAAAGTTAATTCCCACCAATATTCAAAGCACATACTTTATCTGTGTAATTAAGAAATATAAAACAAATACACCAACATCTTATTCATTCTTCTACAAATAATTTAATAAACGAGTCTTTGGAAAAATATGCAAATATTTTCTTTGAAATGAGATTTGGGTATAATAATGAACTCGACTTTTTTCCATTTTTTTTTCATTGTCTCCGCGCAGCCATTTAGTGATCAGCGAGATCAGAGAGCGTAAATTTTATTTCGCTAATAAGGTTAGCCTTGCAAGTTGGGAAGAAAACGTGATGTATTTTATTAATGTGAAAACGCGACACTGATGTTGCGGTCGCATTACGGCACATCTGCAATTAATTTCTTGTATTCTACTCAATTCTTTATTGAATTTCACAATGTATTTACATATAAAAAATCGGCCAAGTGCATGTCAGGCCACGCACAGAATAGGGTTCCTCAGTAATGGAGCGTAGATTTTAAATCGTATCCAAGACGTATCCAAGAGATAATTGTTATGTTTACTGATTAATGTATTAATTTTATATGAAGTTTTCCAAGTAAGAGCATTTTATAAGTTATGCCTCTATAAATCCTGACCTAACCAAGTCATCTAAGCCGTTATAGATTTCCTTTAAAGTTCATTATATGGACTACCATCTTGAATTTTTCCAGCTTTTTCAAACCAGTCATTTAGCTTTTACAGGGGGGGGGGGACTTCCTATTATTACAAAAAAATTAAAGAGAAAAACTCGCAAACGAATTCATAAATTAAAAAATTGTCTTACGAACCTCTTATTGTTTTCAAAAGACCTATCTAATAATAACACTCAGCTCCGCACGCAACAAATATCTCTCAAGAGAGAATTCTACCTCAATCTATCACCAGCCGCTGTAGGCACCTCCTAAAATCATAATTTTCAATCATCCTTTGAACTCTTAGTTATGATCTAACTTGCCATGTCATAATTCCAACACGAGATGCAAATAGCAATCAGTATAATAGTACCCGGGACGAATGCTCTCAAACTAAAGAAGCAGTATGTGCTCATCAGTTGTCATTGTTGGTCGATTCGATAAGTGTCCACTGTCATACGATACGACATACGATATACAATTAATTTATGCTCAACATTTACATTACTGGTGCATTTTGGAATATCGTCTTATATATATTTAAACATCAGATATTATGATATTTAACTTAAAAAAGAATGTAAAAATTAATCTAAAAACGAACACGTATATCATTGTTGTTACAAATGTGTTGCTAATGCCTTCCCTAAAAATAATCTAGATTATAAAAAATATAACAATATATCATCGTCTTCCATCATTTCCAGTGCATAATCGGTAAATTAACGACGAATACGATGGTCGGATGGCTTCAATTATTGTGCAAAAACAATTCTGTATGGGTGTAGGCCCAAATCCAACCGCAAAATACGCCAGGTGGTCATTGGAGAGAGCCCCAACTCTTGTGAACGGCGTTGAACTGATCGATTTGAATTCGCATCAACACTGGCCTGAACGCCTGCGATATTCTCTTCACTATGGGCATTTCTTTGTCTCACAGGCATAGCAGTATCGTGGAGATTGAATTCACTTTCAAATTTTGTTATTATGCGATTAGAGACCTCCGCAACCCCAGTATTAGGAGATATCGAAGTTCTGTAAAAAGACAGTTGTTGGTCTGTTCAGTCTCCAAATACACATACCGATAGCCTAAAGTTTTCTTTTGGTAACCGGGATAGCCGCTCCGATGTACGGAGGGATCTTAAAATGTTAAAAAATGGTCCCATGTCTTTAAACTGGCACGGCACGGACTTCTTGACGTTAATGTTCTCGGTTACCACAAAGCCCTTACATAGGGCTTTGTGGTAACCGAGAACATTGTTACAACATTTTTCTATAAATATTCAGTCAGTCAATGGAAACAAACATTATTCCAATAACGTCGATCTGCCGGCACGTCTCGTATGATTGCCGAGAAATGTGTCGGCTTGCTCTTTCAATTGATTACAACATCGGGCACGACCCACGCTCCAGTCCCACAATGCCGTTCATGTCTATTAGAGCAGCCCATTTTACATTTTATTACTTTGTTCGCTATTTTCACGAAAAAATATTGTGTAACGTACATATATTTTATGAGTAGTACATAAATGTTAATATTTTATTTTATTGCCAAAGAGCATGCATAGGAAATAAATATTTATTTAGTCGGACGGTCTATAAATTCCCTTTTTAATTTACTTTTTTGTGGAATCTAAAGTTTGTATGTTATAGTAAGGGAGTTTGCATTCCCAGTAAGCCAATTTAAGTTATAGATATCCATCCATGTACATCTTACTTACAATATACTCGTTGTTTGACACCTCATTATCTAAGTTTGAAGTTGATGCTTGACTATGTGTTTATGACATTTATGTTTTTTATTACATTAATACATGTCATATTATAATAAACACTTTGGATAACGATACACAACACTAGTTAGTCCCAAAGTAATCAGAGCTTGTATTGTGCGTACTAAACATGGTACATTAATTTATTAGTATTACTTATTTCGTAAATTCACACTAATTATACATAGAAAACATCAAAATTCAAACAATCATTTGGTACGATACAGGAATAGAACCTGAGACCCCTTGATCGG
Organism: Phragmatobia fuliginosa; assembly: GCA_932526445.1. Classification (NCBI taxonomy): domain Eukaryota; kingdom Metazoa; phylum Arthropoda; class Insecta; order Lepidoptera; family Erebidae; genus Phragmatobia; species Phragmatobia fuliginosa. The sequence continues at coordinate 1,175,545 of OW052066.1, read as the reverse complement.
CAGGCACTAACGCTAACCGCTAGACCAGTAAGGCATTCAATAAAGTGGAAATAAAATTATATTAGTTTCCTTCTATCTCTTTGGAATCCCATAGGCGTGAATCTTATACTAAATACGAGTATACCTATAATACGTACGTATGTATTTTTTACATATAAAAATATGTTTATCAAGCACTACCTAGTTTGAAGATTACTATTAAAAAGTAATCTTAACATTAGCAGCACCATTAAACACCACTATAAGTTATATAAAAAAAAAAAAAAAAAATTGGACAACTTACACACAACATCATCTAGTCCCAAAGTAAGCAGAGCTTGTGTTATGGGTAGTAAACAACAGATATAAATACATAAACATACTTTTTTTTTTGTAAATACATACATATTATACATAGAAAAACACCCAGACTCCGAAACAAATATTTGTGGATCACACAAATATTTGGTCCGACCCGGGAATCGAACCCGAGACCTCTTGATCAGCAGCCGCATACGCTAACCACTAGACCAAGGCAGTATTAATTATGTTTAATCATTTAGGTGCAGTGGGCTATAATAAATAATAGATGGCACTGAGAAACTGTTTAGTTTATTAATTACACGACATTACAAAGTTTATATGCTAATCTATTCATAGCCTAAGGTCACGATACAAAGCAACGGTACGGGTTCACATGACAAGACTATTGCGTCTGATTTCCATTCCTGCGTGGGCGCTACCATACATATATATGCTATACACATACAGTGTGTGTACAATCAGTTAAATACATCATTTTATATGATTCATTGAAATATGTATAACAATTAAATAAAATAAATACATTTTTGAAGGTCTCTGAGTCAAAGTAAACTTCTAAGTTATATTTTAACAATTATTGCAGCTTTAGAAAGTATTCCCCTTTAAACACAAACGAATTTATAATGAAATAAGTTTTTTTCTTTCTTCTTATTAAGACTTATTTAATATTCTATTATGTTTGCAACTGTACTTCAAACAAGATGTTAAATTTTCTTCATAAAATGTCTGTTAAAATATTTTGTCTGTAATTTTTTATGTTCTGGGATGTGGAACTCAGTTTAATTTTGCTTTGAGAAAGCACAGGTTTTAAGGATTTAGAGGTTTGTCTTTCGTGAGTGTGGGTGAGGTAGTGCGTTTTAAATTTCATGCAACTTTAGTGCAAATTATGATAACAGTACTTGGGTGAATATTGTTCGGTTTATACTATTTATTGTTTAACAACGCCATCTACTTTTTCAAGTGTTACTGAAAGAGTAGTAAAATGTCGCAAGCAATACTAAGAGTGGATTCCAGCAAGTCAATCAAAATATTGAAGTCCAGCTAAATCGTGATATTAATAATGTAAATACATAAATAAATAAACATACAGGAATTGCTCGTTTAAAGATATTAGATGTGCCTAAATAACATTACTTAAAAAACACATTTTTCGTCATAAATGGATCGACTCAAAGGGACCAATGCTACGGCACTACAGGAAACTAAATTTAAGGTAGTAGAATCATGCTGTTTGCCGCAGCTCGGCTCAACTGGTGCGGTACTACCTTTTCACAGAACACCAACCTAACATTACAGCATTTGTGCTAACGTGTTTCGTTGGTGAGTGTGACGACCGTAAAGCTAATGATGCAGAAGCATCATAAAATAAGTCTCTATAGTGTCTATTAATAACCACACTGCCCTTTCTGTATTCTCAATGGGGATTATGATTCCTATGCTTGTATTCTACTCGTGCTTTCCATCAAGCACAGTACAGTCACTTTGAATTTAAAGCCACTTTAGTATCTGAAATCTTGTTGCTATCAGGTCCTTATGCCTAACTGTCTAGTATCATATCAACGACAACAACACATGTGGCCATATCAAAGACCTACAATTGTCTCAATATTCCTCATCCATATTATTAAAATTCAATTAACTTTAAAAAAATTACTGACTATGAAAAGGTTCAAAAACTTGAAAGTTTTTATTTCCCACGAGCTGTAAAACTAAGAAAGATAAAGCAATAAATGAAATAGCAACAGACAGTCTAAGTGAAAACTGCTTCGGAATTTGTAATGTAGCGAACAGTTCGTTTTGTGGTTGGCCGGATCCAAGCGTCCCTTGCCTCTGTTCACGTATTGAAAGTGATATGAATATCTTCGTATCATAATTGAAGATTCCGGAGGTCAATGTACGTTGCAAGTGATTTAAATCTTTTATCAACTGCATCGTTGTTTGTTGCTCTTTAGCTACAAGCAACGATGCCATTATACTACTCTTCAGTAGTAACAGGAGTACTTCAAGCTTATGCATGCTTTGTGCTTAATATTATAAATCCAAATATCTCGCTCTCATGGCTAGGTAAACTCAATCAAATTTGGCATGGAATTGCTTTGATTCTTAAGATAGATATAGGATACTTTTATCACGATAAACGACATACAGGCGGGTGGAGCCACAGGCAAAGCCTTAAAGAAAGGATGACACCTAAGACGATTGTTATATTTTTAAACATTTTCATTTCTTTTATAAATGGACCTTTAGCAGATAGCAAGATAAGTTAAGAATACGAATAAATTGTTGCTTCCAGGTGTTTTTAAAAATGTTGTAATTGGCCATCTGGCTGCTACGAGGAAATATCATGTTAAGTAATTTTATTATCTATTATCTGTGGCCCGCGCTGTTATACACGATTATTATTGTACATTTATGACAAAAACCGCTTGCAACATTGCGGGACGAAGGTGCTCTAAAATTAAAGTAGTAGTACATAGTCCGATCAGATAAGACCAAAAATGGGTCTGAATTACATTAATTTGCACCCTGTTCAAAAATTGTGGCAGATTAATTAATTAATTAATTGTTGCGGTTGGTGAAGAAAATACGGCTTAGTCGCAAATCGCGATGTGGCCGCATGTGTAGTGATTTGGCCGATAGGGAGGGGGAAGTCGAGGCTTCCTCCAGTATATAGTCTATATAGGTGCAGCGTCGATTATGGGGAGGACCTAAAGTAACTTGGTCCATGTCCTCCTTAGATCAGGTCGCCTGAGTCGACCGCAGGGGTGTTTTTTAGTGGAAACACCATATACTCCTGGCTCCTGAGTCCCCGAGGAGCCGGAGAACAGAAAGAGTTTTTCCACCACGTCAATAAAATAAAAGAGTGTTTAAACACCATTACACGTTCATTCATTCAATTGTTACGAGTGCATATTAACGATTACAAATCTGTCAACTTTTTAAATTGTTAGGTATATATAATAAAACGGTGAAGCAGAGGAATGGTATTGAGCCATTTTAATAGCTAATTTTATGATTTAACCTCGTTTTTTTCCAGGTGTTGGATCTATGCGGACTTTTTCTATTTTATTTAAAAAGGTATTATGAACACTCCTACCAATTTTCAGCTGAGTGGGCATTATTGTACACTCGGATGATGAAATTCACCGGACTAACAATTTATACTGTCGATTGTCGGCACTTATTGGAAGTTGTTAAAATGAATTCTTGAAATCAAATTCACTTCTACATCTATTTTACTATTTAATGAACTTAGAAACTTTTACCTAACCTACTATTTTTCATGTGGAAATCACCACGGTCACCACCAGTTGGTGGTTATGTCGGACTCGTACCAACTAAAACCGTACTTTCCAAGGCATGGGCGTTATATACCGCCTAACTTTTATGCTGCAGGCTGTTATTAACGTGTCGGTCAAACCCGCAAGTTGATATAGACCATCAAAACAAGAAAAATTACCTACCTCGGTCATTTCTTCAGACACGAGAGATACGACTTACTGCAACTCATTATGATGGGCAAAATTGTGGGGAAACGTCAAGTAGGCCGTCAGAAAAATCGTGGCTTCGAAACATCCGCGAGTGGACCGGAGTCACGGAACGGTTTCACCTCTTGATTGGCCGTCACATTCGCTATCCACTAGACTAAACGAAGCGGTCTGCAGTACAGTTCAGAACAGTAGGTAAAACTGTTTAATTAGAAATATTTATTGTGATTTCAACAGACGCCAAAGTATCTGTTCAAACGTAAAATTGTGGGGAAACGTCAAGTAGGCCGTCAGAAAAATCGTGGCTTCGAAACATCCGCGAGTGGACCGGAGTCACGGAACGGTTTCACCTCTTGATTGGCCGTCACATTCGCTATCCACTAGACTAAACGAAGCGGTCTGCAGTACAGTTCAGAACAGTAGGTAAAACTGTTTAATTAGAAATATTTATTGTGATTTCAACAGACGCCAAAGTATCTGTTCAAACGTAAAATTTAAATAATTTAGAATGAAAACATCATCTCTTTGAAAATTGTACCAATTTGATACGATCGTAAACAATACTGAAAGCGTGGGAGGCTTCGGGCCTCAGCTGATAAGCGTTCTTTGTAAGAGTGATATTTTGACGAACTTTACAACGCTACAACGCAATAGGTGCTTTTAAATTATTCCCATACTAGATTTCACCCGCGGCTCCGCCCGCGTGTGTCTCAATTACTGCAGTAAAAAGTAGCCTATGTATTATTCTGATATATAAGCACATTTTTTAAAAAAAAATATCTTATGTTACTTCAAATACCTCCAAGAATATGTGTACAAAGTTTCATGATGATCGGTTGAGTTGTTTTCGCGTGAAAGCGTAACAAACAAACTTACATTCACATTTTTAATATTAGTAGGGATTATAATGGGCTGAATCATATCCTATAGTAATATTTTGAATATCTGACACACTGATCACACTACTGATACAGCTTATATGCATGGTATGATAGCTATATTCACTAATAATATTTTCTGTAAATACATAAGTATTCATTAGTATAATTATAAACAAGTCACCCAAAACCAAACTCAAAACAAACATTTACAGATCATACAGATGTTTGATCCAACCTGGAAGTCGAACCCGAGACCGTATGCACAAAAGTTGCATACGCTACCACTGAACCACAGAAGGAGTCAAATAATAATTGTTATTGTTTGACTGTTTGTTTTTTTTAATTACTCAACCTTTCATCACGATGGTGCATATTGAATTGGGTAAAACTAAAAGAAGAAAAATAACCTTAGTGTAAATTCAGTTCTTACATAAACTGAAAGTTTACGCTGATGAGCCCTGACGATATTTAAATCGGAGGGTAGAGGGTGGATGTATAAAGTTTACTACCGTTTGAAAAGAATTCGCTAGTTTTATTACGGAGTTTAGTTCAGACCGTGAAATAAATGTATTTTCATTAAGACGAAGTTCTTTTCAATTAAAAGAATTGTTAACCTCCTTTGACATTTGTAAGCAAGATTCCAATTATATTGTGTATTCCCTCTGTAACTCGTTCAAAGCAAATGGTTACTAACTATACAGTCTTTGAGCAGTAAAAATGAGCTACATGTTCAACTCTAGATTTTCTATAGACTCAATTCCGTAATGTTTGATTATAAGTAAATGTTGAAATAAATTAAATTTGTACTGAAATAAAGTGTGCTTTCGTAAAATTGTATATGGTACTTTAGTAATATAAATCTCTTTAATGAAAATTATAGTTACATTTTAAACACATTCATGACACGGTAGAAAAAGCAACCAACAAACCAACGGCTCTAAATAAGCATTGAAACTGAATTTTTAATGCAATATAAAATGTAGTATTAAAAAGACTTTACGTATGAGTAACTGAAATTTTAATATAGAAAATTTTAAATTTGATGTAGTTTCATAAAAAATATTACTTGATGTTCAAGCCATTGAAGACTTTATTAACTTAAACTTTAGTTAAAGATGAATATAAATTACTTTCTTGAAATAAAGTTTCCATTTAGTTATTAACCTAATCTTCTATATATGATTTACATAATAGAATAAGAAGCTCTGCGACTGATGTGGAATGTTTGTATATCGTGTCGAAATGTAAGCTCAATTACTGCTGAAGTTTTGAGTTTTTAAAGGCAAGCAATGATTCACAGAATGTGTATATTATAATTGCCATGTTCGTTAATCCAGTTAAGCTTTTTGCAAACGGTTCCAAAATGAATTGGTGTTTTCTATGTATAATATGTATGTATTTACAAAAAAAAAATATGTTTATGTATTTATATCAGTTTTCTATTACCCCTAATACAAACTCTGCTTAGTTTGGGAGTAGATGTCGTTGTGTGTAAAATGTCCAAAATATATTTTATTTATTTCATATATGTCAGGATAATATCAAATCTATATAATATATCTATAATGTCTGTCTTAGATCGAAACAAGGGGGAGAGTTTGGATGTACGAAGACTTACCAATTTTGAGAGAGTTTTGAGTTTTAAGATAAAAATTTATATGTCATATTATTATGTTTACTGTTACTATTAGCAGTCGTTGACGCAGCTCGATCTAAGCTAAATCTTACATTATTGCGAGGAATTCTTTACATAAGTATTCAACTATATCATGACACTTGGGAAATGTTTTCGAGAGCTAATTTAAATAGATGACTAGCAGCTTTCTAACAGATTACACAGTAGTTATTCAAACTTCAGAAGAAGTGAATTAGAAATAAGTGTTTGTTCCATGAAGTTTTTTAAAGGAAATTCTGATATGCCTTTAAGAAATTGAATTAAAATATTTTCAATAATCTATTTAATTTAAAACTCTCAATGGTCTAATCTACTTTAATTTTACCCTGTTTGATTGCAAAAAGAAGAAGGATCATAGTTTTCTTTGCGTAATTACTCAGTTTAGATCTTAAAAAAAAACTTTTCTTCCCGTGTTCATTTGATGTCCAGATTTTTATCTTTTATAAATCATACAGTACTTATAATTTTATATTTACATATAATTTTGAAGATAGCTTTTTTATATATTTAAACCTACCAAAGTAACTCTACTCTGCCTGATGGTAAGCACGAGTAAAATCCAGGAGTAGGGTCCAGATAGTATGTCAAGAAGAAAAATATCAAACTCAAGCAAATGTTTTTTAAACCTTTTAAGAGAATAGTATACTCTTTTCCAGAAACTTTCAACATGTTTTTAGCTCCTATTATTCTAAAGCTTATTTGGGGTCCGCTACTAGTTCAACCGGTTGTACCTGACTATTGGTTATCGGAACGACTGGCATCGGATCGCCGCCACCTTGAGGTGAACTACATAACAATTGCTAATAAATGTCCCAAAGAAGCGGTTCTGAAGGAGGGCTCTAGGTTAAATCATCAAAACAAAGGACAAACATAGATGTTTATAAAACATAGATGTTTATAAATTAAAATAGTTGTACACATTTTAAATGATAAAATGAAATAAGGTAACAACTTGGAGATGAACTTGACAGTTTTGTCCCAAACCGCAGCATCACAAATAAGCGCGTACAAAGATAAAGTCCACCTGTCATCATGTAAACCAAAACTGACAATTTAAAGGATCCTGAGAGCATTGTTACCTTTGTATCCTTTTGTAACTGGACTCGAATTTATGTGTATGTGCGTGTGTACACTTCAGGACAATGATACGGGTCACTTAAAGGTAATAAATAGGTACTTCTCATTTTTTATCAGATTAGCAGATGAGTCATAAACTGACTCTTTCTGAGCATCACCTGCAGTTTACCAGCCACAAATGAGTAACCAATCCTTGAGACATCTCTTACCATAGCTTAGAAAAGTTAAGGTTGAGCAACCGGTAAATTCTCTCACTCAATAAAATGCAATAATATAAATATAGTTCAAAAAATTAAAAAATGCGCTTTAATGATAAGTTGATCTATAAACTGAAATATAATTATTAATTTTGGAGGAAAGGGTGTTAGATAAATGTTTTTTTATTTCCACATTAAGAATTATTTTTGAACTTATAACAAAATTAATTAATAAAGAGTGTTTTTATGTTTTTTTTTTCGTATATTTAATGTTTAGAAGAAAGAACTAAAATAATATTATAATATAATGAATAGAGGTCGATTTTTGCTACTTTTATTAAGTTTAAATGAAATCTTACGATTTAAAGTAGGTCAGAATCTATTTCAAAACAGTCGGTTATAAACAAACAAACATACACATGAACCTAATAAACGTGTTAATAATTGCTTTAAATCGACTTACAGTTAATATTCTATTCAATGTCATTGCTCACGAGTGTATGATGTGTATACATATGTAACAAGACACTTTATACTTGTAAATTATACGCAAAATAGCGGAATTCAAATTACTTATTTTAAAAACTACCACATTGCTGTAAAAATAGGGTTCAAATTTGTTGTGACAGTAATATAATAAATTATTCTCAGTAAATAAATACTTTCAATATGTTTCAATGAAAATGTGTGATATTTCTGTACAAGGCTTTTGAAGGTTTAAAGGGTAGTCATTGATCTTGAGAATAAATAAAACAAGCTTGTTTTATGTGAACTTTTATTTGTATAGTTTTTTTTTTATTTATTTAATGCCTACCAATGTGACTCCACTCTGCCTTATGGTAAGCATGAATGGAATCCAAGAGTGCGGGCCACCATACTGCCCGCGGTGCGGGAAGTATGGCGATGCTGACCCAAACTATGGCGGCTTTGTGAGATGCTTTTTCACACCCCTCTTAAAGGACCCGGGATCATAATGGGAAGGAAACACGTGGGAAGGTAGCGAGTTCCAGTTTTTAACCGCTCGGCACAGGAAAGAAGAGCCAAACCGTTTAGTTCTAGTGCGTATTTCTACCACTCTAAAGCGGTGACTTCCAAGGCCAGCACGTGTGTTCCTGTAGAGGAAGGGAGAAGGTGGGATCAGAAGCAGGTGAATACTTCTCACAGGTTTGTAATACTACTAACCTACTGTTATTAAAAATCGAGAATTTAAGAACAAAAGTTTGTAAAGACATTTAATTTTTTTTTAAAAGACAACTCGCATCGCATATACGTCGTTCTTTGTATAAGTATACTCGCTATTTTTAGACTTTCGCGACTTTTGCACATACTCATGTTTTTACTGTAAACGAGACTTCATCAATCATCATCATCAACAGCCTTTAACAGTCCACTGCTGGACATAGGCCTCTACTTAGAAAGGAGGTATTGGCCTACTATACCACGCTGGCCAGACGGGTTGGTATAGGGTTGGTTTCAAGTTTTCCTTCTCTTTGCATTGATGTTGTCTTGCGTAGTTTATCCCTTAGTCGCCTTTTACGACACCCGCGGGATGAATAGGGGTGGTTACACTCTGTATTCTTAATCCGTCACCACACGGACACAACGGGACTTATTCGCGATAAAATTAAAAAGGTTACAATACCTTCTACTTTCCGACGTTTCGAACGTTTAGCTAATGCCCACTGCTCCACTCGCGTTCTAGGGGTATGAAAGAAAGAAAGAAAGAAAGAAAGTATGAAAAATAGATTTAGGCAGAGTCGCAGAACTACCCGATATGTACATAAAAAATCATACAAATCGGTCCAACCGTTATATAGGAGTTTAGTTACAAACACCGTGACACGAGAATTTTATACGTATAAAATTCTCACGGTGTTTGTAATTGTTTTGTTTGTGTAAGATGTTTTTATGTATAATATGTATTTATTTACAAAAAAGTATATTATAATATGAATTTATATCAGTTGTCTAGTACCCATAGTACAAGCTCTGATTAGTTTGGGACTAGATGATGTTGTGTTTAAGACTTCTGGAATATATTCGGCATGGCATAGTAGGCCAAAAGCTCCTCGCTGTTGATATAATGATGATTATACTACCAACGTATTGTTTTCTCACAATGTTTGAAAGAAAACTTTTATAATTCCACGTATTTTTTTTTCATTACGGCCTACACCACAATTCCGAATGCTTTTTAATTAGTAAACTTAAAGAAGATTAACAATGTAATTGTTCCTTGACGTTTTGTACGGAACCCTTATCAAAAAGGTACGATGCAATTACGACCGGGATAAATCCCGAAACATTGTAATTTTTCGCATTGTATGTATAACGTATTGTTAGGGAAAAATGTTAAATCTGGTCGAATGTGGTTTGAAAATGTATTTTTATTATTATAATTATATCAGTCCTGGGACTTTTCTCAAAATTAATATAAAAACTTGCAAATAATAAGTATGTGTAGTCAGGACAACAAAATAGTTTCTTGTCGGTTCTTCTGCATACAAATGACATTTTGGAACCGACCAACTACCTGTAGTCATTAATGTATTGTTCGTTAATGCCACAAAAGGCTTACTCAAAGTATGTTTTATATTTGAAATATGTAATTTGATTTCAAAATAAAATATCTTGTTATGTTTGTAACAGTAAATTGCAATATTATGACTTTAAGTTTTTTTCGTAGATTTGTAATTAGGTATCATCATCGTCAACAGCCTTCAACGGACCACTGCAGGACATAGGTCTCTCCTTTATTTGTAGCTCCTTTGTTTATAACTCCACTAGCTTTTACCTGCAGTCCCGCCTGCGTGTTTCACGGTTATCATGGCAAATGAAGTCTTTCCTCAAAATTCACAATATCTCCATTACAAATTTCATTGAAATTAGTCTTGAGATTTATTCGTGAAAGCGTTACAGACAGACAGACAGACAAAGCAATGGACTAGTATGAATGCCATTTTGAAAACTGATTTTCAGATAAGCCGGTTGAACTAGTAGCCGACCGCAAATAATTTTGAAGATAGACTAGGAAGATGTGTATTAAAGGCCTTTCTCTGCTTGCCAACCTTTAGGTACATAAATACATAACGTAAGTGCGCAGAGATAAAACTATACGCTTTTATATTAATTTAATTTACATATTAACTAACAGGTAATGCGTAATTTCAAATAGTAGTTTCAGTTTACTGTTCCGCAGAAGCAAAACCTAAAATTATTGTCAAAACAAATCTAAAATATTTAACTTTCTACAATGACAGATATTTTTTCAATCACCGAATCCATTCAACTATTAAATCCATCCGAAGCTGGGCATTGTTGGCGGGTTGCGATTGTTTGAAATTTCTTTTGTCTTTAATGTAAATAGTAGCGATAAAAAATACCGGCCTGTTATAAAAATGTATACAGGCATTATTTTTTGTCTGTGATTCAAATACAGAATTATTTTTCACTTTTTTAAATACTTTAAGTTTTACTTCAAGTTGGTTTTGGTCTCGTCAAAGATCCTATAATATTGAACCTTAATAAAAAAAAATACAGCATTTGTACCGTCGTATTTAGTTGTTTAGTGTGAGACCGGAGGCCAAACGATGCAGTAATATCTCACTAGGCCCTATAGTGTGGGTCACCACGCTACATTGTCTGCACTTACAGTGAGAATGGTGACCCCAGAATTAAGAATGTGGCTAGTATTAGCATAGAATCTCATATTTAAAATTGTTTTCTTAATACATAAATAACTTAGTTTAGCAAATAAAAAAATCACAAATCTTGTCGTCCTGCTTTCCGGAGCGACGTGTTAGATTTTTAATTTCATAACCAGTTCAAGCTGGTTTGTGCCAGTAACGTTGGTCGGGTAATAACTGGAATGAACCGGATTAACTGTCGCCATAACTTTTATGTTACGTGCTAGTGTTCGACCCGCAGTCTTCGCTTACGGTTTTAATGACATTTTAAATTTTATTGTTCGACTCGTGACCGCTTTTCTGTTCATTTTAATATACGTAAGTTTCAGTTTTAATTATTTCTTGTATAGGAGAAAATGGGACAATAGATTGGCATAAAAAGATTTAATCGCAATTTTTACATAGTTTATAGTATATTTTATTTAGAAGCAATGTTTAAATTGTACCGTGTTTTAAAGTTTCCTTCTTGTGCCGAATAGTTAAAAACTAGAACTCACTGCCAGCTTATGTGTTTCCTTGCTAATATGATCCCGGGGCGTGAACAAGCATCTCTCTAGGCCGCCAAATTGTGGGTCGCCATACTACCTGCATGCGTATGGGGACCCCTACTTTCAGATTCTACACATGCTTTCCATAAGGCATTGTCGAGTTGCCTTTTCAGGGGTTATACAAGAAAAAAAAATGTATCCAATATTTTTTTGTGCTCGAAATTGAAACTGAAAGAAAAATGTTTTAACAAAAATTTTTAACAAAAATGTAGTGTATGTCGGTTATCCCGGCTAATAGTACCTTATGTCCTTCGTCAAGAATTAATGTACATAATTATATTCAAAGTTATGCGTTGAAATAACTTTTTTTAACGGCTGTTTCACGAAGTCTTCATTAAAACTGTGGCGTGTACAACAGTCTTCATCTTCATCATAATGATCTTTTCCTTAAAAGATGAAAACTTATGTTTAGAACGTTATTTTTGTCAGTGACGCAGTGTCCGCAGTGGAAGTTCAAAAAAAGAATGCATTTTTAATAGAAAAAAGTTCATTTTTTGTGCTTTTCTCATGCAGTCTTGAATCATCTCATGGTCATGCACTCTCAGTGAGAATGGTGACCCCTACTCCTGAATTCTACTCATGCTTTCCATCAGGCAGAGTAGAGTTACTTTACTAGGTTTAAATAGGCCTCCGTATGTCAGGATAATGCAGAATGATTGAGCCTCCGGTCTCACACTCACCAACGAAAGACGACAAACGAATGCTATCATTTTCGACAGCATTGTTAGCGCTGCCGTGATCGGGCCGGTTCATTCATGGTATGTATACTATATATCGATACTAGAAGGCGTTGTACGTCAGATGTTCAAAAAATTATTATTTGTTACTAATAACTATATATATTTTTCACTATTTATTAAGTATTTATGTACTCATTGAGGAGCTTTAAAAGTGTCTCAGTATTCCTGTTGAATTCTATAATGTAGTTGAATTATTCATATTATTCTATAAATTATGTCTTAAATTTCAATATCCTCTTACTCAAAGTTTTCGAATACAACACTCCGTAACACAAAATAATAGCCGTTTAGTCTCGCTACAGTTTCATTACAAATGTGTCAAACTTTGCACTATTTATGTCCTCCTGGTACTAAGAGTCCGAGAGAGTAATCGTGAGTATGACGATAAAAGTCGACTGAGCTCGTAGTTTAAACTCGCAACGTATTGCACCGAATTGTACTCTTATTATCGCACAGTTTATTAATACTATTTTTGGAGCTAGACACCCACAGTAAGATCTAACTTGTATTATGGGTATCAGGCCTCAACAAATATCTACAATATTTGACTACAAATAGTTCATTTAATCTTACTCGTATTGTAAGAAATAATATTCAAGTATGCGTGTTTATACGTGTGTATGTATTTGTGAGTGTGTCAGTGAGCATCTGTGTGTGTTTTATTTGCTGGGTAGTAACATGTTTGCGTCTGTGTATATCATATACTATTACTAATAGTTTTTGAGTGGAGGCTGTATTATTCCAAACGTAGTGTAGTTCTTATGTGTACGCTCACAGGCCAGGTCGAGTGAGGATTTGCGAAAGATGACTAGGAGGAGTTGGATGCTGGAATCGAGTGAACCAAGTAACGTGCAATTGAATAACGAATAACGTGAACTGTATTGTGACTTGATCTAATATCTCTCTTATTCCAGCAATAGTTTGCCATTTTCATTCATTCATGAGAGTGACAGCAAACTAATCAATTATGTAAACTTTCGTGACTGAGTACCCGAAAAAGCCTACTTGAAATAATAATCGTAACATTTTTGATTATAATTTAGATTTTGAAATATTATTATATTTTTAAAACGTAACATTGACTAACAACTATTACATTCTACACATCTGTTAAAATTCAATATCAATATTAAGATAATATTAACTAGACCATAACGAAACCCGATTGAAATTAATGCCGTGCACAAAAACATTAAACTAAAGTCAATTAAGGGAAGACATCAATTTTGATGACAATGTAATTTAATCTCAAAAGAAAGGTCAATGGTCGTAATTGTTGCTCAACAGCAATTAAAAGCATTACGAAGAAAGTCTTTTAAAGCACTATTGAAGACTTTTTATTATTGTAACTGTCCTCCAAAGTCTCTAAATTGTTATCCCTTAAGCTTCTCAGCACTAAAGGATTTCAACGGAAATTCAATTTCAAGCGGTTAATTTGTTTGAAGGAAGCTGTATTGGTTTTGTTACTTCAAACGAAGCATCCTTGCTGACAAAATGTAAGCATGAAACTTGGTAGAAGAAGGTAGTTTTATTGAGTTATTAATTGAAATAAGACAGTTAATGTGGTTTAATTTAGATAACAAATTAGACTTAGCTTATTAGACACACACATCATAGATAATGGAACAAGGAAAATCATGCACAATCACTTAATTTTGTGTAAAATATTTAGAATAGAATAGAATAGAATAGAAACTCTTTATTTGTACACCTTAATACCGAGTTACATTACAGTACATTAAGTACAAATTAGTGTACAAACGGCGGCCTTATTGCCAGAGGCAATCTCTTCCAGGCTCTTTATAACAACTCTTGTTTATACTTATTTATAAATTTAGTTATTAAGGCATTATAATTTGTGATAGGTATCTAAAATCTACGTGTAACTTGAATACATGTAGATTTTAGATAGATAGAACTTGAATAAACTTGAATTAATAAAAAAATACGATTTTTTTTTAATTCAAGTTTTTCTTTTTTGTTTTATTTTATTAAAATTACTATTATTTGGGGTACTTCCCCTGCAGGTAGAGTGGGGATGATTTTTTTCAGGCGTCATCGTATTAGATATAATAACGATTTTTAATTGAGACGATTTTTCAATTAGGTATCCGTTTGCGAGTAATTAGCTGTCATTATTTATCAGGCAGTTATTAACGAAATTAGTTGATTATACGATTGATTACGAATACGATACGTGACAATGCGAGCTTGTAATCACACAATACCTGTATCGGCTCTCTAATTTGCTCGGAGGTTATTGTCGACTATGAGCTTAATTTCGACATTATAATCGAGTCACCTACAATGACTACAAATGCTATATTCGTGCACTAATTCTTGACAAAAGTCATACTTAGAAATATACAGAAAAGTAAAGAAGATATATAAACTGAGTAAGAGATAATGCACTACGAAAAAACCGGGGTCAAGTATCTTGTTAGCGGGGTGGATCTTCATGAAAATATTTTATCCATTGGGGAAAGCAGAGTCTTACTAGAAACCACAAATTTATTTGCTTGTAAAAAAAATAACTAACAAAAATACTGTCGTTGAAATATGTAAGCACTAGCTGCGCCCCACGGTAGAAGAAGAATAAAAAGTAGTATACATATGTGATTATCCTGAACTCATTTTTACGTTAACCATGGATGACGTTGTGTGTAAGATGTTCGAAAAAAATGCTCAAAAAATACAGGTACAGGTACTTACAAACTATCTTTATAGTTGCTATGCAAGTGTATTATGCATAGCAACCTGTGAAGTTTTGACTATAGATAAACAGTGATACATTTTGACATCTACGATTTATGTATTTTTATAATCACCTAGCTTTCGCCCTTGTATCTCGATTATTGCAGTAAAAAGTAGTCTATGTGTTATTCTGATATATAAGCTATATTACTGTAAAGTTTCAGCCAAATCCGTTCAGTATTTTTTGCGTGAAAAAGCAATATAGATACATACAAACTTTAGTGTTTATAATATTAGTAAGATCTACCAAAAAAAATATCGGCAAGGTTGAGTAAAATTATAGCATTTTGCAACGAGCATTAAAGTACGTTTGGTGTTATGGAATGTTGACAAGCTTGTATGATATGTATTACTTTCGGTCTAGGGTTGTGCATGTGAATTGAAAGTGCACTTTACTTTATTAAGTTTGCCTACATTAAGTAACTCTATGTTGTCGTAGAAATGGCTTTCTGCTAAGTAAGAAGTTACATGTCTTCTAGTTGTTTTGAATTTGATATGTTGTGCACCACAGTGTAGAAAAATTTAATGTATTTTTATTTTTATTTTGATATTATTGTGTCATATATCAATATTATTATTCTAACCTTTATTTTTGTAGTTCTTACAGAGATTGACCCAATAGAATAAAAAATCTGTTGAACCTTTCACCAAAATACTCATTTTCATTAGTCATTTATATCTATATTGATATTATTGTGTCATATATCAATATTATTATTCTAACCTTTATTTTTGTAGTTCTTAGTTCTTACAGAGATTGACCCAATAGAATAAAAAAATTTTGTTGGAAATAAGACTTGATTAAAAATATTATTTTAAAAAAATCTGTTAAACCTTTCACCAAAATACTCATTTTCATTAGTCATTTATATCAATACTAGCTGATGCCCGCGACTCCGCTCGCATCCAAGAGGTATGAAAAATAAATATTAGCCGATTCTCAGACTTAGGTACTGAATATGCATAAAAAATTTCATAACAATCGGTCAAGCCGTTTCGGAGGAGTATGGGAACGAACATTGTGACACGAGAATTATATACATACTAGTTGACCCAGCGAACTTCGTACCGCCCAACTTTAAAATTCCAGAACTTGATCGCAGCGCCACCTACCGGGTCGAATTGCGAATCTAAACCATTCCCAGATCCCCTTGAACACACACAAAAAATTTCATCAAAATCGGTCCAGTCGTTTGAGAGAAGTTCAGTGACATACACACTCACAGAAGAATTATATATATAAAGATAAGTCCAAGTTCGCAATCATGTGATGTAGGGAATAACAAAGTAAAAAAAATATATGATGAAATAAGTGTTATAGTTTTTTCATTTACATAATAACATTAAGTTATTTCACCGTTCATATTTGTAGCAGGTCGAAACCGAACAGGCAAAAGTTATTATAAATAGTGGAATTGAAGTACAAGTGAGTTTAACTAGAAAAATGTATTTTAACAAGTTTCATCAAGTGCCGACACTCGAGAGTATAAGGTTTATAATCTAGTAGTAAGTTTTTCTTAAATTATAAAATAAAAATAAATAAAACACTTTCACTAACTGCCCCTGTGGGTAATGTAACCAAGTTTTAAAATTGTTTTTTTAGGTATTTTTAAACTTTAGTTATTTATTTATCATCCATCCCATAAAATTATCATGAGAAATAATTATTAGAATTGTATAACCTTTTTTTTCATACTCTAATTACCCTAAAATGACTGACAATGCCCAACCAAATATGTTGTACATCAGAGACATAACTTTTGACATTGTCTCAACAAACAATTTCATACCTTTCTTACTCAATTTGTCTCGTACATTGTTTGTCGAGTAAATCATTTTCTTCGCCAAAACTCTAGGTATGTTCCATTTTTTTTCTCAAGGAAAACATCGTTAGAGGCTCAAATTTCGTCGCAAAGCCTTAAAGATGGGGCAAATTTTTCTCAGGCTTTTGTTTCGTTAAGAGCGCAGAGGTTGGTCGCCAATTTTTTTATGAAGTCGGTTTATAAAGGTCATTTATACGTGTCGTGGATTTTGTGGGTTTGCTTTTACTGATAGAAGCTTAAGTACCTAGATAAGTTTTCTATACGTTCAATTTAAGATTGATATTGTTGAAAATATGCTTTAAGGTATATATTTTTTTTAAAGTTAGTAGAGATATACTAAATTGAACTAGTGGATAGCGTGTGTGACTGCTAACCAAGAGGTCTATGGCTCAAATCCCGGGTCGGGCCAAAAATGGTTTTGGGTTTTTTTTAGGAAATTTCTAATAGAAGAACGAAGTTTGGAAGTTTGGCGGTGATTCACGCCCGTGCCTCGGAGAGCACGTAAAGCTGTCAGTCCCAGTTGTCATGAATATCTACGGCACACGTTATTGGGAAGCCAGTGCCCTAAAAACTAACTGACAAATAATTTTAACATTTAATAAAGTTCAACATTTGAATTTCAGTTCTCCCTTAGGGTTGCGGAGGTCCGATGCCAGTCGCTCCGTGGAAAAACTGAAATTCAGGTAAAACCGGTTGAACTAGTAGCCGACCCCAAATAATATTGGGAATAAGGCTAGGAAGAATAGATTATGCTAAATTCTGCATGAATGAGCCTGCTTGACCGGAGCAGTATCACACTCACACAGAAGACCAACCTAAACGTGATTCATGCCGTCGTATTTCGTTAGTGAGTGTGAGACCGGAGGCCCAATTATGTAGTTGCATCTGCCTAGGCCGTCATAGTGAGGGAAACCATGCTGCATTGTCTACCTACTGCTACAACCACTATAACTATTGTCACTCAATATTTCCGTACAAAGGTTGTCAATAAGAGATCATCAAGGCCGTCAATGATCACGTTTTTATTTAATAATTAATTTTTGGAGTTCCATAGCCAGATGACAAAAACGAAACGGTTTTAGATTCGTCATGTCTGTCTGTCTGTCCGTCCGTATGTCACAGTCACTTTTTTCCGAAACTATAAGAGTTATACTGTTGAAACTTGGTCAGTAGATGTATTCTGTGAACCGCATTAATATTTTTACACGAAAATAGAAAAAAAAACAATAAATTTTGGGGGTCCCCAAAACTTAGGTACCCAGTACTTAGAACTGAAACTCAATTTTTTTTTTCACATCAAAACCATTTATAGATGGGTCTTCAAAAATTATATTGAGGTTTCTAATATAAATTTTTTCTAAACTGTTTGCGAGAGAGACACTTCCAAAGAAGTAAAATGTGTGTCCCCCCACCTGAAACTTCTAAAATCATAAAACTAAAAAAATATATAATATACATAACTATGAAAACTTCAAAAATTGGTTTAAACGAGATCTAGTAAGAATCAATACACTATTATTAAAACATCGATCAAAGTTGCTGCTACTTGCTGCTACGGAACCCTTCATGGGCGAGTCCGACTCGCACTTGACTGCTTTTTTATATTATATTAATTCGTGTATAGTAAAAAAATAAGTAAAAAAAATATTTTATCGGGACAAATTTAAGTAAGATAATAAATCATACATTTTTAGATACATTTTTGGACCAAAATCGATCGTCGTGTCCATTTAACCTGTAGACAGAATTTGTTGCTCTGCATATAGTACCAGGTTCACTTGATATAAAGGTTATACTATAATCCCTTTGTACCCAATCAAATACGTCCATATTAAAACATACAGAAAGAAAAGAAAAAAACAGGTGGTCAAAAATTTCGAAACTTATTTTTTTATGTAAGAACCGTTCAAATTTTCATTAACAGACTTCAATTTTCTTTGATTGTATACATCTAAAAGCTAATAACAATGTTGTCTTCAACCTATATGCTTAGTTTTAGTAACAGTATTTACTAACTTCAGTAATGATAAAAACTACTACTTCCTAGCCTTATTCCCAATATTATTTGGAGTCGGCGCCTAAGTTCAACCAGCTTTACCTGAAAATCAGCTTACTTGCATCGGACTTCCGCAACCCTAAGGGAGAACTGAAATTCGAAGGTAAAACTAGGTGTCAGTAAATTTGAGGGCACTGACTTCCCAATAACGATTGACATAGATGTTCATGACCGACGGCTTTACGTGCTCTCTCTCTCTCTCTCTCTCTCTCTCTCTGAAACACCGCCAAACTTCCAAACTACGGGCTGCTATTAGGAATTTCCTAAGAAAAACCCAAAAACACTTTTTGGCCCGTCCCGGGATTTGAACCCGAGACCTCTTGATTAGCAGTCACATACGCTATCCACTAAACCAATGATGAATAATGATAAAAACTAAATAGAGAAAAAAAACTTAAGTATTATTTACAACTAGCTGAGCCCCGTGGTGTTACTCACAGGCAACGCCGCGAGGCTAGTCTATAAAAAGCCATCCATACCTGCCAGTGAAAGTTCCGTCGAAATCAGTACAACCGTTCTAGAGATTACCCCCAACAAACAGACAGACAGACGAAAATTGTAAAAAAATATTTTGTCATATGTACCATGTATACACACATATGCATTTAGTAAAAAGCGGTTATTTTACTATTACAAACACACACTCCAATTTTATTTATTTGTATGTATAGATATAGATAAGAAAATCCGTTAAATAGTATGAAGACGTTTTAAAAACAACGTTATTCCGTCTTTGTTCAAAACCGTGATATTTCCAACATCACTGGATCGTGTATAAAAGTATTATATTCAAAACTGTTTTGGTTTCATAAGCATTTTTGTGTTTCCAAAGGCTTTTGTTTTGCTCTCGAAATGTTTCGAGTTAAATTTGCGATTTTAGCACCTGTTTTGTTTAAACGGCGAATATTGTTAAATTAAACGACTGAAAAGGTTTTTAAATTTTTAAATAGATCTGAAAATGTTGTTCTGTATTTACCTCTATGAGGGGTCAGGTTAAATGTCAAAGGAGTTTTAAATACTCGAAATAGCTGGGTTTTGAAAGTGTTTTTGGGTTTTTCTTAGGAAATTCCTAATAGCAGCCCGAAATTTCGAAGGTTGGCGGTGATTCACGCCCGTGCCTCGAAGAGCACGTAAAGCTGTCGGTCCCGGTTGTCATGAAAATCTATGGCAATCGTTATTGGGAAGTCAGTGCCCTCAAATTTATTGACAACTAGTTTAACACTTGAATTTCAGTTCTCCCTTAGGGTTGCGGAGGTCCATTGCCAGTCGTACCGTGGAAAAACTGATATTCAGGTAAACCAGTTAAACCAGTAACCGACACCAAATAATATTAGGAATAAGGCTAGGAAAAAGATGTCAGTTTTGTGTAGAGAACACACAAATTATTGTCCCACGTAGTCACACGATACACTACGACGTAATAATTCTATAAATTCTTGATCCGATTTAATCTACGCCGTAGCAAATGTGTACAAATCTACGCCGTAGCAGATGTGTACAGACCTACGTCGTAGCAGATGTGTACAGATCTACGCCATAGTCACAGAGTGAGCGCTTTAAAACTGTTGGTGTTAGTGACATCTCGTAGTGGCCTAGTGAAGGTTGAAATAAAGTAAAAGTAAGAGTAATAAAGTCTAAACCGTAGCGTCAACGTAGACGATTGGTAATCATCATCCTGCGTAGAGTGTGGGATACCTTGTAGATGTATACTGTGTATTTTTGTGTGTTGTATAAGCCGTAATGATTATATACAGAACATTTTGTAATCGGCCATTAAGATTGTTCAAAAATATGCGAAAAATATTTATTTTTTGTCCAGATATCTCTCATTATTAATCATGATCACTAATTTTAGTACTTATGACTATGTGAACATGACTTGATGATTAAAAACATGAAACAACACATTTGTTGTTTATTAATTCTCACCTTTTTTATGTTACATATATCATAATACCTAGAAATGTATTAACAAAGAAAGCGAAATTCCCTATCATTTCATTGTTCTAATCACTGAGTTTCAAATTATTAATAAATTGTTTACTGTATTACTTATGGTTTGTTATCTTAATTAACCTGGAATATCAAATTACCGTTTAATAATAGACATACACCACCTTACGATCTTAAATTATGTTAATAACTGGGCGTCCGATTAATTGATTTTAGAATTCATTATTCACTCTCCCCACTATTGTAACAAATAGCAGGGGGAGTGTAAGGGCACGCTAATAGAATAAGCAATCCAGCCAGGCTAGTCTTTAGATGGGTGATGATTTTTAACAGTCATAGTCTCTGTGCTTCTGAGAGAACAATAGTCTACCAAAGTGACCCTATTCTGACTGATGGAAAGCATTAGTAATGCATGCACGGTTGGCCTAGAGACTTAAGCGGTCGCCACGCCGCTTCCTACTGCGCCAAGTGTCATGGGTTCAAATCCCACACTTTGTGTTATTCACAAATTGTTATTCTGAGTATGGGTGTTCTTTGTGTCCGTTTCATGCATGTTTGTAAAGTCCTCTGCGATACAGGAATTTATATTCGTAATGTTGGAGCTGTCTTTTAAAAAAAAAAGAAACCAGGAGTAGAGGCCACCATGTTCATTGTGAGTGTATACCATACAGCATGGTGACCCATACCATGGCAGCTAACTGAGATGTTTATATTCAATGTTTCTACATCATTATGAATGGATGCAGAAACATTGAATGAGAATGATTGGACCTCCAGTCTCACACTCACCAACGAAAGATTACGTTTTAGGTTTGTCTTCTGTGTGAGGGTAGTCCTGCAGGTAGCCGAGCAGGCACATTCGTGCAGAAACATAATACTTACCCTACTTAAAGTTAATGTTAAAATAAAGCATCAAGCTATTATTAGGACACGTGTGTCTCAAAGCCATACATTATCAGCCATTACCTAGAATTACGTGAGCGGAGTAAAACTTGTTTTACCTACAGCGGTAACATCAAAGAAAAATGGCGCACGTCTCTGAATAATTTAGCTTGTCGCTTACTGGGTCGAGGTTTACTTTAATTTTACCCCACAAAATGATTAATGGCGATATCATTTATTTACCATCTGAATTTACATTCAAGTATCGTATGCTGTGGTCGGGGATTCAGTTAATTTAAGTGTAATTAATATTTTGGTACTTGAATCTTGTCACGGAGATTTAAGGACGAACGGGCTGGCTCGATCGGGGTGGTACTAGGTCTCATAGAAGGTCAAATTGAAATGACATTATTTGTGTTGTTGTGTTTTATTAGTGATGCATGATGCCTAGATGTGCAGTGGATGATGACTGGATGCATAATGATTGATGCAGAAGTATGTCAATATGCCACCATATAGTGGCCCATCATTCTACATTGTTGCATTGACAGCCACTTTTGCAGGCTGATAGATAAAATAAATTGACCTAGTGCAGATCAGGCCACGCATAGAATAGGGTTCCGTAGTCACCCATAATGGCACATGGATTTGAAATCGAGTCCAGTAGATAATTAGTCCGATTTAGTTTTTCTCTATATATATCATTTTACATGTTTCTTATTAGTTATATTTCATTATTTTTGTACGAAATTTTTGAAGTAAGCGCATTTTACAAGTTAAGCCTCTGTAACACCTGAACTAACAAAGTTTTAAAGCCATCACAGTTTTAAAGCATTTACCGTTCATCACATGGAATACCCAATATTTAACAAAAAAAAAACTTATTTTGTTAACCATACACGATAAAGTAAACGCGAGAAAAAAAAACCTACTTTACCAGGAACCCCAAAAATAAATTTCATGATTTTATTTTACGACTTTGTAGACGTGATGAAAATACATGTTCATGTAAAGTTTCATCTTTCTAGCACTAACCGTTTGGAATGTAAATCGAGGACAGATGATGGACATCACGAAACTGTAATGGTTTCGAGTTATGAACTAAGGAAAGGGGAGACTGGTCATGAGATGCTTGCATCCACCTGGTAAACTAAGAGAGGGTAAACTATAGGGATATTGAGTTTCAATCAAGAAACGCCCAAAAACCAAACTTCGCCAGCTAGCCTTAACGTATACATACTAAACTACTAATCTCATTAAAAGGTTTACGCGTTAATTTCTTTGTATTCAATAAAAACAAAGAAATTAACACGTTTCATTTTTATTTAGCGAGCAGGTACATTAATACTGTTTTGAGCTTAAACATTATTTCTCAATAATTTGATCAAAATTTTATGATAAAACTAATGAAAACTATTCCTTCCTAATTAATTTATAAAATTCTGAGGATAACAATACCTAAAATTGTCAAACAAACAAATAGTAACTATAAAATATTTCTTTGCTTAGGTGCCCGTTTTTTTTTGCAAAAGAGTTTATAAGTAACAATTGTCATTGTTCCTTTGTGAGAGACTGGTGTCTATATTAGGAAAACCTGTGTTACAGATCACCAGGCTCCCACCTCTCGGACCCTTGCCGTTGTATGTTTTTAAACCGCTCGAAGGTCACGCACTAAGCTTCACAATTGTATCTGATGTTAACAACCGGGACCGACTGCTGAACGTGACCTCCGAATCACAGAAGCACTTAATATTTCATGCCACAAAGGGTCACCCATCTAGGTCTGACCGCGCTATCGTTGCTTAACCTTGGTGATTATTTCTAATCACCCAAGACAACTTGGCTATGAGCACTTCTGAAAATTTATTGACACCTCGAAAATAGTTGATACTAACATTTACAAGACCACTCGAAGTTCAATATTTCTGAAGCACCCCAAGGGAATTTCTCTTTAAGGTTAAAGGGTACTAAGCTATGTGCAGTTTAACTCTTATTTTATAGATAGGTTTTTAAGATGTCGTAAAATGGTTAGAAATTGTATGCGTCAATAAATAAATAAACAAATATAAATATTTCGAACATCTTACACACAACTCCATCTAGTCCAAAACTAAGCAGAGCTTGTATTACGGGTACTA
The DNA here is from genome assembly GCA_932526445.1 of Phragmatobia fuliginosa. Lineage (NCBI taxonomy): Eukaryota > Metazoa > Arthropoda > Insecta > Lepidoptera > Erebidae > Phragmatobia > Phragmatobia fuliginosa. The sequence goes on along the minus strand of OW052066.1, from coordinate 1,151,344 downwards.
AACAACTGATATAAATACATAAACATACTTTTTTTTGTATATTCATACATATTATACATAGAAAAACACCCAGACTCCGATAAAAATATTTGTTGATCACACAAATATTTGGTCTGACCCTTGAATCGAACCAGTATACGCTAACCACTAGACCAACAAGGCAGTCCATGATGCCGAAGCTGAATGCCGAATGCTGCATTAGCTCAAATTTTTTTCAGTCGAAATCTCCTAAACCTGAACCAAATTACGAAGACATTTTTAAAGAATATTCCAGACAGAGACACTAACGAAAACGAATTAATATTTAACTCCGTCTGTTGACTGTTGAAATATAAATAAAGGAGCCGCGGCGGGATCTCGGGACACATAAATTGTGCAAATTATAATGTACGCAGCGACCTTAGTGTTAGTGTCTGAGTTCATTACTAAGTTGGTTATATAACATTGAATGTAGAAATCAGCCTCTAGGGAAATTGATACATTTTGTGTAGTTAATATAAAGTCTGGTTGGTACGCATTCATTTAAAAAAAAACATTAAAACGATTGGAATTTTAGCACGAATGGGCCAGCTCAACGGTTCAATCATTCTGAATAATTCTTCACTATGAGTTTTCAGTTCAGAATGATTCTTCAGATTCTTTCAGACGGTTAGGACGAGCTTAATTCCATATTCTTGGTTTTTGATAAAACATTTTGTTTCTCGATGGAGTCACTACTTTTTGATTAAATTAGTTTATGGAGTATATTTTATTGTTTTCCTTTTTGAAAAAAGCTGTACTTATCAATGTTAGAATTTATTTTGAAACGATACAGAAAATCGTAACAGGAAAATTGAGATCACGTTATGCAGTTGGTCCCGATTGCTATCATAGGACAACAGTCGTGGAGTTTTGTTGGAAGTTCGTAGACATAAATGGGTTCTCGACGACTAACTTAAAAAAAAGAGTGATATATTCAGAAAAAATATCAATTTCTATAAATATCTTTACAACATAAGTACCATTTTTATGTAAATAAAATATCATTTCATTTCATTGTTTCAATAATTTACTTCTATTAGGTGATTTAATAATAACGTTCAAATGTTTATATACCAATTAATTATCTTCATATATCAAATATTCAAGCAACCCTTGAGTAGAATAATTTAGAAACACGAACCTATACAAATATGGATAGTGAAACCAAAAAGTTTTCTATTAATTAGAGTTAACATTGTATGAATAACATAAACGGTTAAATTAGTTTAAAGATAAAATCAAATACTAAAGTACTTCAATGTATGTACATATATCCCTATAGTTTTCAAAATCTTTACTAAGACCATAACTAGGTTATAATCATTCTGGTTTCATTCGTCTCATAATGTAACCGTGATTTTGAAACTTGAGTTTGCTTAAAATACAATTATCTGAACTTAAATTTATGGGTTAATTTAAACTTACAATGACCATGCTGTTTTTTTCCGCCAATTTCAAGTGTTGTGTGTTTCAACCTCTACATAGAACAACAGTTCCTATGACCTACAAATTGTTGTTTTGAGTGAATGTGTTCATTGTTTCGTTAAGCAAGAGCAAGCAAGAGGTCACGTTTAGCAGTCGGTCCCGGTTGTTATTATAAGATAGCAGTCATGAAGCTTAAAAACATCCAATGGCTACATTACGTAGCCATAACGTGTCTTGCCCGTCCCCGCACTCGGTCAGCGTGTGGACGTATGGCCTTAACCCTCTCTTGAGAGGAAATCCGTGTCCAGCAGTGGGACGTTATGAGTTGTTGCTTGCTTGATTGATTAAAAGCTGTTGTGTATTATGCGATCTAGTCTACAAGATCTTTACATTCCAAACACATTTGGAATATAAATATTATTTATCAACCCTGGCGGTTGCAATAGTGAAGGTGTGAGAGGTAAGTCACGTATAGCCTCCAATATCCGGCGCCGGCTAATCGAAGCGGGCGGAAACGTCTGCTACAACCTTTCACAGTTCGACCCCAAGTTGGTTTAATACAAAGACAGAATTACTAACGTAAGAAAGTTGTGAATTGGATTCGCTAATGAGGAATAAATAATACTAGGCAATATTTCAGACGTGTGTTGAAAAACGGAATCTAGTACAACTTGTACAACGACAACTAGATTCAATATACCTATATATAATTTGTCAATACATTCATGTTATTTTAAGAAAATACCTAAACTCCGAAACAAATATTCATCGATCACACAAACCTTTGGTCTGACCTGAGAAGCAAACCCTAGTTTTGAAGAACAACACAACAGTCGGATACGCTACTACTATTTCACTCAACTTGAAAAATATGTATTTTCAACTTTAAAAACTTTCAGATTGATTTAATACCAGCTTTTGCCCGCGGCTCCGCTCGCGAGTGTGTCTATTTTCGCGGTAAAAAGTAGCCTATGTCCTTTCTCGAGGTCACATATATCTCTATACCAAAATTCATCAAAATCGGTTCAGCGGTTTAGGCGTGAAAACGTAACAGACAGACAGACAGAGTTACTTTCGCATTTATAATATTAGTAGGGATATTTCCAATCAATTTCAGACCAGCCAACTAAGATATTTTATTTTAAAAATCTCTTGCCAGTAATTTACAATCAAATTATTCCGCATTGGTGGCCCTTCTTAATTTTCTAGTGCCTTTAAGTACTTCTCGCAAACCCATCAAAGCACTGTGTCTGCCATTAAGAAGGACTATTCTGGGCACTAATTCTCCACGTGTGCGGTTGTGCAAGCTGTTAAATAACTGCAGTGACTTTGTTAAATGAATTTAAGTAGATTTTGAGCTCGTTGATTTCAAAGTTAACTGTATTACTAATGTCTATATCGCTAATATGGTTTCTAATGCTAATAACCACCTAGAAAATTGATAATAACGATGTCTTTCATCACTTCAAACATTGTTGGATGAATTTATTTTTTCTTCTGTTCTATATGTAATACTATTTTGGATACATTTTTTGCTGTAATAATACATGCTGTGTCTTCATTTTAGGAGGTAGTAGACCAACACTGCTTTCATCATGAATATGGCTCGACTCATTCTGCTTTATTCTCTCGGCCTCCGGATGCTGGAAGAATGATTCGGAATCACCTCAAATGCCGTCATTGTGAGGGTCACCATGCTGCATTGTATGTACTCACAATGAGGATGGTAGCCCCTACTCCTGGATTCTCATGCAAGTAGAGTCACTTTGGTCCGCTTAAATAAAATGTTACTCCATAATACGTAATTTATTACATAATAAATGTGAAAATGTTACTATTGTTGGCGGGCTTTAGTAAATAAATTAAAATATCTTCCTTATTGATTTTATCAGTTCCTAATAGAAGCTGATTTATTTGAAGTCATAGTCTAATTCAGTCAAGAACGATTGTATAGCGCAACGTAACCACGACTATCAAGCATTTGCTTTTATAAACTACGTAAAGTATGTAAGTAAGTTATTAACATAAATATGTATATAGAAAGAACTCCTTCCCATGTATATACGAATAAGTGAGCTTTACAATGGTATAAAAATAGAAATAAAGGTACGAAAAGCATTAATCCACATTCAAAGACGAAGTAAAGCTCGTATTGAAATTTCTAACTTACAAGTTTTATATTCAGACACGGTTTTATCAGAGCAAATTTTTCAGAACAATGTTTCAGCATTTTTGCGAAATATTCTCAGAAGCATTTCAAATGAATAGGCTAAAAATATTGAGGAATCCTCTTCACCGTGGTTTTATAAAATAAGTTAAGATATTTAGATTTTTTTTTAAGAATTCCTTGGATGAATAAATTGTTAGATTTACACAAGATGATATGAGTCTTTCCTAAATTAGAATTTATGTTTTCTACTTTATATAATAAAAAGGTTTTGGTCAGTCATTGTCAAGACTGACCAAAACCTTTTTTTTGTTTTCTCCTCTGTGTGCCATCGTCAGAAGATGTTATTGAACTTAAGACCAGTATATGTACCAGTCGCTACATACAAACTGTTTTGTTCTTAAAATAATGCGACAGTTCGTTAGCATTTAACGACTACGACCTTACGATAAAAAATAAACTGTAACCAATAACTACCCTTACGGTTATAGAAGTGTATGAAGCAAAATTTTAGCCAGATTTATAACGCAATGCAGCTAAATATTCGTGTACATTCACTAAATGCTTACATTAGCATATCATACGTAGTTTCATGATGAATAATTAAACACAGCGTGCCGTGAATGATGAGAGCAATTTCAACCGCACACTTTATATTTCACATCGATAACGATTGATCACGTTGTTATAGCAGAATGGTAAAAAACAATATATATGTTCTTATATTCATAAATGTATTATGTGATATATAGTTAAAATAAATTTGGTAAGTGTGGAGGAACGGATATCGTGTTCCTCCAACACAAAGGGTTCCTTCGACCAGGCGAGGTGATCGTGCCTGGCGGGACACATGTTATATATGCTAATCGGCGCGAGAATTTCTCTTTCGCGATTCAGGATTAGTAGTTTTCTGTAAAGTTAACTACCTTTTCCACGTTGGCCTCGTCCACTACTAACTATACTAAACTAATACGGCTAATAAGGCTGGTTAAATAATACGTTTGCATTATTTAACCAGCCTTATTCAATTTTAAAGTACTATCAACGACTTTAGTGCATCTTAGTTTTTCTGTAACCCTGTATTTAACGATTTAAATGAAAGACACGGCGATACTTTTATCTTTAAAAAAGAACAGTATAAATAATTAATTGTTAGCATGTTTCATGCAGTTGAATATATCTAAATCGTGATAAATTATATTTATCAATATTTAACGTGCTTATTGATTCTCAGTTATATAGTTATATCTTAAAATGAGTCTAACTTTTATTGCATCTCATTTCTCTCATTTATTTGCTGACATAGAAAGAAAGCATCATTTGAATTTCGGTATTCAGGTGAATTGATCTCCTCTAATTTTTAAATCAGTTAAAAATGGTGAACCGAACATATTTAAAGAACAAAGCTAATTCAGGAACATGTCTCACAAACACTCGTGCGTACATTATTGATGATGTTCAGGGACGTTGCCTTCATTTATCACTATCTCCTGACTTAAGAATACTGCGGTTATAAATAAAGAAAATATTGACAGGTGTTTTTGGTGTAGAAAGTTTTTTAGAGTTACGCTAGTTTAAAAAACTACTTTCTTGGCTATGGTCTTGATGGTGAGAAGATGTATATAAAATTAAAAGAAAACTTTAATTGTGTGATGCAGGATTAGTACTCGTCATCATCATCAACCTATAACCACTGCTGGGCTCGGATCTTCTCTCATCTCCTTACAGAGGGTTAAGGCCATGCGTCCCCACGCTGACCGAGTGCGCGTTGGGGTAAGTTTTTGTAACAGCACTTACTTACTGACACAGTGTATGGGAGTCGAATTATGAAAAGAACGGAACGTATCATTCAGCGAGTGCAAAATGCTTGTATGCGGTTCTGTTTGCAAATTCCTCCTCGTTCACATATCACACCTTACCTAAATGATAGGAACATATTAAGGATGTCCGAGCGCCGAGAACTTCATTTGGCCACCCTGCTGTTCGGTGTTGTGCAGACAAAAAGACCCCGGTACTTATTTGATAAGTTATTATGGTCAAGGGATTTTAACAAATATTGCACCAGAGCTTCGTCATATCTAATGATAACTCCAAGCCATAGCACAGCTGCATACCGGGGCAGTTTCAAATTCGCCGCTAGTCGGATTTGGAACGACTTGCCTCCACCGCTTCGTTCGCATGTTACGGTACACACATTCAGACATAGATACAGACTGCACTTAATGAGCACTCAAAAGTCCACGTAGGCACTATTGACTATAAAAATAATACAAATCTCTGGATATTGCGTTTGTGGTGCATTGCTATTGCTATTCCTTTGGCATCATTGTAATGTATAATAATTGAGAAATTGTATGACCTGTGGCGAAGAGTCGACACATCTTTTCATCTTCATGTTGTTACTTGTTTAACCTTGTATTTTTTAATTGGTTTTTCATTTGCTTAACTGTCCAGTTAAGGATGCGTGACGTCGTTGAGGGGCCATCTGAAAATCAGTGCTGAGTGACATCGTAACTGATGACATGCAGCAATATACTGAGATGGTAGCCCATTCAGATAAACATTAATAACAATTACAATTGTAAAAAAAAAAAAGTTTGTATGTACTAGCTATAAGTTGTTTATCTGAATAAATGTTTATTATTATTATTATTATTATTATTATAACATTGTGATCCGTATTATTTTTTATTTTATTTTATTTTACAATTCAAGGACAACTTACAGCTAGATTGTTGCAGTATATACAAACTTAATACGAAAAAAAAGGGCAGTTAAAAGTTTTATTGCGCGTATCAATAACGAAATTAATTGAATGTTATAGTAATTCAATTGCTTTCTACACTTCGGGATTGAAGTTGTTTCTTCTTTTCAGTTTTTACTTATTTTTCATTCAGGGGTGTGTTTTTTTATTTTTTATAATTAAGTTGATTACAAGATAATTTGGGGTCGATATATTAAATCAAAATAACAACATTTTGTACGTTTTTGTTACGTTTGCTTCAAGTTACGCACGTACGCTACAAATTTAGTAGAAATAACTATGAATATTTTATTGTAATCTAATAAAAAAAAACAATATTTATCGTCTCTATTTTATTTATTCACTTGTACCATCATTCACTTGAAGTTCAGGAACCCACCTAGACATCCGTGCGTATCTTATATAAATAAATAAACATTTCTCTTCGAAACTCAACACATGTTTTTCATAGCTTTTGCGGAATCCAAGGCGATCCCAGAGCCGCCGGACCTACGTCATTTGCGCAAAGCTGAAATTTTCAGGATTATTAGTACAATGTCTTGTTAAGATGTATAAATTATAATATGGTCATGATATATTTTGATATCCTCGTGATGAGCCCTTTAATTTGATACTCATATTGCTGAAACTTCTATACACAACCGCTTCATGAATTCTTTCCAATACTCTTCTATCATTCATTCACTTTAAGTGGCTAAGCCCTCAAATCCAGTATGATTTTCAATTCTTTCTCACACTACGTCTTTTAGTACGCAACATTTCCTTACATTAATAAAGACATAACATACAATTTGTAAAGACCTTTTGTATTTTCGTAAAAGTGAATGGAAATATAATTTAAATATTGAGGACAATCGTTTACAATAAATTGGTGCCTATAAATTAAAAGTGACTGAACTTTAACATCGCTCAGAACGTTTAAAACAAATTTAGGTTTTCAATCTCCAGTAATCAAATTACATCGAGATGGTTCAATTCGCAATTTTTCGTGGTCTCCTTCAAGATTGTTCCTTAATTGGCCGTGGAAATAATTTTAAACGGTTTCTGTAATATCATCTTGTTTAAAACTTTTCTTTTGGTATAATGTTTCGACTATCTTTGATTGAAATATTTTTGGTCTATAATCGTTACTAATATCATAAATGCGAAAATGGCTCTGTCTGTCCGTCGCGTTTTCATGCCAAAACTATTGAACCCATTGAAATCAAATTTGGTACTCAGCCTGAGAAAAGACATATTATTATGCTACTTTTTCAGCGCTAACTGACATATACCTAAACAGAGCTGCTGGCGAAAACTAGTAGAATATTATATAAGGAAAATAAATAAAAGATTAAGAAATATAAATTTTTAAAAAATAATAATAAGATAAAATTTATTTCCCACCAAAAACGAAATACGTTAATTAGTTTACGAACTGGCTGCAAACTTGCTAGGTGATTGAGGATCGTAGGTACCCGTTGTAGGCATAAAATGGCCTGAGTTTTGGGAAAACTTAAAATAAGAAGCTGGTTAGAAATCCCAGTTTCATTTATATTTTAATTCACACAGTTCACAATTAGAAGTTTTATTTTATATTCCAAAATATACATGGCAAGCTACTTTAAACATAATATGATCTCATCAACTCGGGCTCGGGGGAATCTCGACACGGATTCTGCATTTACTTCATGTTTTATAGTCCATGTGAAGTATATTAAGTGAAGTCAGAGGACGGAGCCCAAAGGGAGTTCATTAGGGACAAACTAGACGAACGTTCTTATAAAAAAAGAAGGTTATAAATGAAATTATGTTGACTATTGTTCAGTACATCTCGTTAAATACTGATATTAGATAACAACCCTTATAAACAACTTTTAAATGAATATAACTACAAATGATTTGCGCTTTGCAACCTAATCTGAATTTAATTCTCTTGTCATTAGAGCTTTTATTTATAGAAAATATATGTGGCAGGAAGTTTTTTTCTGTGAGTACAAAATCAAATAGAATTCATCACTATCATCTGAGGATTAGTGCCGGTTACGTCGTGTGATGCCTGGGGATCACTTTCCGTCTCATTTTAACTACTAGGGCCAACGGCCGACCTTTGATCACATAGCTCGGTGGCTGTCGCTAAATTTGACAAAACCACTGAAGGCGACACTCTCGCGACATGTCCACAATGTCGTGGACACGAAGACTGCTGTGGATCCGACAGTTCCTTACACATTCCTTACCTAAATAACAGTTTGTTATATTATATTAGACAAACAACACATGAAACAGGTTGTTTTATTAAATAAGATAAATATAATGAACTCAGAACCCATAACTCCTGTCGAGTTATGGGTTCTGAGTTCATTAATTACCGAATGAAACAAATGATAAAATCTGCGTGTGTCAATCGAGGCTGCACGGTTGGCCTAGTGGCTTAAGCGGTCACCACGCCGCTTCCTACTACGCCAAGTGTCGTGGGTTCAAATACCACGTAGGACAACACTTTGTGTGATTCACAATTTGTTGTTCTGAGTCTGGGTGTTCTTTGTGTCCGTTTCATGTATGTTTGTAAAGTCCCCCGCGACACAGGAATTTATATTCCTAATGCGGGAGTTGTCTTTTTATAAAATATAAAAAAAAATAAAAATAAAAAAATATCCGCCTTAATTCAAATGCTTAAGCATCGTTGCAAGTACCCAATTGAGTAAAAGACTCATTGCCACTCTCTTCACTGTACCTGTACAATAAGTACATAATAATGTATTCTGTATTAATTTACAACAGTCATTTTACATTAAGAACATAAATAACAATAATACAAACAAGAAATTATTAGGTCCAAAAAACATTGTACTTAAAAAGCAGAATTTAACATTTAAATACTTTAAAACAAAATGGTTGTATAAAAACAAAACATCAACACATTTATAAATTTATGTAAATATTTTATGACATTACTAACGAAATACGAGATTGAATTTTCAAAACATATGAATCTACCCGGGTATAATTCTAATTCCAATCGGAGCGTGAATATAGCTTACCCGTAATCCGAGATTACCGGCGTACTGAAAATATCACCCGGAGTTCCCCGGTTGGGTCACTATGTTACTATCCCACCGTATTTAGTAGGATACATTTCGATTGCGGCGAGTGTTGTCACTAACATCGGTACTAAATCAAACGGGTTAGCTATGTGATACATGGGGCGGTGTAATTTGACCGATACGGGTAATGCTTTTAGGTCGAATCGGTGGTTGATTACGTTCAAACCAGTTTTTAAGTATAGTGTATTAAATTGGTAGGGTTGTTGCCATAATTTTGTACAGTTAGTTTTTATACAGCTTATCTTTGGTTTATACTGTTGTAATTGTAACGTTCCAGTTTTGTCTCTAGGTGTGACTTATCTGTAAGTATGTATTTAGAACTGTATATTTTAAAGATAGGCTCCTAAAAATGTGGCTAATATTAACATATTAGCCACATTTTTAGGAGCCTATATTTAAAATATACAGTTCTAAATGTAGTAGTACAGTACAGTTCAGTGGCCACCAAGTACGTGAACACATTGCAAGTTAAGAAATCCAACCCAGGGAAATAGATCTTCCTCCATAGACTCCACTGACTATGGAGGGTGGTCTATTTCTTACCATATTAAGACCCCTACATTACACCCATGCATTACTACACCTCAGCTACCTTTGATAGACCACTACTGGACATAAACCTATTCTTTTGGATGTTTATTTATTCTACAGTACCTATATTCCAAAGCAAACGCAGTATATATGTTGAAACAAGTACAGTGTGCCATTAAAAGGAGATGGATACGCTTTCATACAATTTTGGGCCCAGATGTAAAAAGATAAAATTGGTGTCGATCGATAGCTACTATATTAACAAACAATCACTAACAATTTTTCAGATTTTGGCAATCTGAGAGCAGAGGTAAAAGGTGTTTAGGAAAAGTGAGGTTAGGTACGTAACAGCCTATTTTTGAAGTGCGATTGTCATTTTTTACCCGACTGCCGAAAGATAATGGGTTTATCAGTATACGTATGTATATTTGTATGTATTTCTTGGCGTTGTGTAGACCAAACGCGTAAGCCGATTTTAATAATTCTTACGTCAATCCATTCGTCTTAACTTTGCGAGTGTCACTGGCTACATTAAAATTGAAAAAATGGCGGCTTTTGGGCGCCTTAAAGTTATGGGCAACCCATATCTTTTTCCTCCAAACTGATCGTGTGGGGTATCAATATAAAGGGTTTTAAGAATTGATTTCAAAAATAAAAACAATTATAAACCATATGTATCCTTCGACTGCACAGCATGTACCTATTTGTTCTTGTTTACCAACGTAAACAAGAAGAAATAGGTTGTTTTAATACGCTTAGCTATCGGGATTTTCTTTTAATATAATTTAGATAGTATGAAATATTACCTATATATTTTGTAGAGTGGGAAGGAGATGATGTTTAAAAATGAAAATCGTTTTTATTAATATTTATTATTCATCTTTAATTATAACAAGAACGTCATCTAGGAATTGTAGTTGTGGTACTATAGTTTCTTGGCACCTAGCCCAACTAAGATACCATATTAGTCCATTTACCTACAGCCTTGCCTTGACAACAGCTCTGTCCGCAGCCACCCAACAAGTATGGCATATGCGACTGGTTACTTCTATCTGCAACAAACAATACATGATCATTTCGAATTTAAAAAAATAATTTGAATTAGAACAAAAGCATTTATAAAACACAATGTAAACTCGGTGTGTAATTCAACATACAGCTTTAGGCATAATCCACTCTTGAATATCATTATAAATTCTCAATTCACGAGGTGAGCCTGTGTGAAGTAAATGGCTGACTTTAGATGTAAGAGAACGGCCACATCGGAGACAAACACTACGGTGGCTAGGATGTCTATGTTTATTATGAGGTGAACTTTGAGCCAAATCCCAGCAAGCTTGGTAAACATGGTCACCGCTGTTTACCTGAAAGATCCAAAAGGTTTTTAATAACCGATAACATGATTACTTTTTATATTCTGTAACTTGGGCAGAATGTACCCGGCTCACTATATTTTTATTACAACTTTATTTTCCAATACCTATGTTCTATGTGAATAAATGATTTGATTCAATTTACTCTGCCCGATAGATACTTAGTTCAATGTAATGTATATCTAAGTGGCTTTTGAATGTTGACCTATCAATACTAATTATTTTGTTTGTGTTATGGTAAAGGAAAACATCCATATCCATAGGTATAAATGTATGTTTATTGTTATAGGATCCAAAAGGTTTTTAATAACGGATAACATGATTACTTTTTATATTCTTTTACTTAGGCAGAATGTACCCGGCTCACTATATTTTTGTAACAACTTTATTGTACAATACCTATGTTCTATGTGAACAAAATGATTTGATTTAATTTACTCTGCCCGATAGTTACTTAGTTCAATCTAATGTATATCTAAGTGGCTTTTGAATGTTGACCTATCTATACTTATTATCTTAGAATAATTACACATAGAAACTAGGTGAAGGAAAACATACATATATAAAACTAAAGATTGTAAGCCAGTGTGGTAGACGCTGCTGAGCTAATAAACAGGAATTGAGTTAGTACTTACAGATTGTGGTGCAAGCCATTGTCGAATTATACTGCTAGTAGGTTTCATCATCCAAAACTCGACGACCCAGTGTATTACAGCGACTAGTCGCTATGTCACAATTTACACAACGATCCATGATGTTAATCAATATTCAATCGGTACGCCGTTCGTAGAATCCAAAATAACAAGTCAGTCAAGTTCAATATTCAGGCGGGGTTCTCTGTGTCGATCGACAATTCGATACGAAACGAGTGTCGATGTCATGTCACTCAGCAGCACTCGCAGTCAAGTCAGAGTTAGCACAGATTAAAAATACAATAATCGATTAGTAAACGTGAATAGATTTATTTTAATTACGTAGATATTTAATTAGTTTAAACTCTTAATACTTTAATCTTAATAGATTTAACTATTTTAAATGAATTAATCATCTGGTGAAAGCATTTATGTAAATACTAAAGCACTTTCGTAATCTCTGTAACGTTAATCGATTATAATTGAATCGCTATTCGATTAATTCGTAACCTTAATTTAATTATTGGATTTCTCATTTTCCAGATTGTCAATTGAGGAGATTTATCACATTTTGATATAAAAAAAATATAACCTTTTTTTGAGCCATACCTCAACTTATTACATTTGGGCCCAAAAGTCCCCATCTCCTTTAGCGCTCGCAACGCACGCTTACCTCCTAAGCCTTAACGATGGAGTGTTTCGATTAGCGGTACACATTGTTTAGATAACGCGCCTCGCATTCATTACCGTAGCTTTACCATTGACTAATGAATGCAGATTACTGTTGTGTCTTTATTGAGTCCCTTGATTTTGTTTGGATTTTAAATACATAATGCCATCTATATTCCGTACGACCTTAACTGTGCACCTCACGCTTTCGTACAATGTTTGTTTCTTCGTAATATATAATTAAAATTAAGGGCAAATAATATTAACTCCACGCGTATGAAGTTGCGGACGGTCTCTACTTAAATATGTTTTTACGATACGATAATTAGGAATTTTTTAAGCAAATTGTACCGTCAGCATTACGTAGTAGTATCTTCTAGTCAGTACCTATGAAATATCTACGTTGCATGTCAACAACTTTGATATATTTATGTCTCACTGTACACTTACAGGTAGTTTTTTCAGTAGTGGTTATAAGTACTGATGTTAATTTTTATGCCATGTCCCATGTTGTGTCTAGTTTTTCAACGTTCAAAAAAGAACATTTTTATTTTTGTGATAAATTTAAATTTTTTGTTTATTTATTTGATAATATTTTGATAATTTAATTAGCATGTATATAGAGGTTCCTTAAAATCTATATTAGTTTTCAAAGTGTTACAACTTTATATTGATAAGTTCACATTTAGTGTTTTAACTTACCATTTTTTTTAAGTCAGCTATTTTAAGCGTAGGATAAACAATGTAGAGTGAGTAGATAATTGACATGCCAAATGACATCTAATCGTCTAAAATGACGAACAGTCAGCATAACAAGCTCTGCCAATTATAATTTGCGTCTGAATTGGACCCGCCTTTCAAAATAACTTTTAGGCATGCCGCCGGCTTTCGAATTAACTTTTCTTATTTGATCAAATATTATTTTATTGTTCTACTAGCCGACATGTTTCTTTTCAATCATATCAGCTGCTATTATTCTAGGCGTGATTCTATGTATCTTTTCTATCAACATAATACATATTTGCTCGGTGGCGCAGCGGTAGTGTATGCGATTGCTGTGTTTGAGGTCCCAGGTACACAAATCCTGGGTCGGATCAAATGTTTGTACTTGTGTCGTTTGGTGGAATTGTGTTTATCCATCGTCGTGAGAGGATTTGTCACCTAAACTCTGCGTTACCGAGTGTTAGGTATCAAGGGTGTGCCGGACGTCGGGACTCTGGTTCTCTTTTTTACGTCACTCGGGGAGGCTCCTCTCGTGCACCCTTAACTTCCCTGGCCAAACTGGAAGGCGTTTAATAGACTGCGTACCCAGGTTGGCAGATCTAGGGACAATATGACAAGGTGGGGATTATTAGACCCAAGCGCAAGTAAATGCGACTGTGACGCGTCACCACAGATAATGTAGTCTAGTCGACAAGTTGAAAATGGTACAAAATAGAGATACTGCTCTTAAAATTATGTGCGATAGCTCATTGGATCCAGAATGACGCCTAGAAAAATGTGCCAAAAGCATGTATTACCACATAAAAAATTGCAAAATTTATAAACACACATTAAAAAAATGGCATTTCGTTTTTTGCCAATATTTCAAACTATAAATATTTAAGAAAATTCAAAAAAAGATTCTGAAAGAAGAGGAAATTTCCAATAAAAAACTCCTAGCTTCCGGAACTCTCAAGTAAGTAAAAGGTATTATTTATCTGTAAAATTACATGACTAGCACTTTATAATGATATGGCGTAAGCTATTTTAAAGAGTTCTATAGCTCGTTTCTTATGTGTGAAATTATACTTCAAGAGGTATTATATTAAATTTGTTAAGAAATTTCATTATATCAAATGTTTTGATATTATTATGTGAATTCATTCGTATTCTTGAAGAACAAACTAATCTTAGACGAGATCAAACTATCCGATTATATCTAAAATAAAAAAGATATAAATTTATCAACCTATTTATTTTATTTCCTACTTCGAAAACCATTCTCGCTTTTATTCGGCCACAGAAACATTGTTCCGAGACAAAACAGCGATGTAATTTAGAAGTTACTATTTGTTATTTGTTTGTTACAATGTAATTTGTTCCGACGTACTGGTTCAGAGTGCCTTTGGATTTGTCATCAAGATAAAACACTATGGTGCTAATTCTGTTGTTTAGTAATAGTATATGCTGAACTAAAAATCATACAAAATAAGTTGTTGAGTCAAATGACGTCCTAAATATCATAGATTTACTAACATTGGATTCACTGACTGGTATGTACTGCTTTACAGGTCTGACTGCCTGGGTGGCACACTGGAAAATATCTGTGTGATATGCAAATATTTGTTTCGGAGTTTGGATGTTTTTTATGTTGTATAGTGTATGTGTATTTATGAAAAAATGTAAACATATATACACATATCAGTTGTCCAGTACCCATAATACAAGCTCTGATTAGTTTGGGACTAGATGGCGTTGTATGTTAGATGTCCGTAATATTTATTATAATCTATATGTCTCACTAAAATATATGCTATCAAAATACATACATACCTACAAAAATGGCATTTTGGATATCATTTTCAAAATAAAAATTATTATAGAAACATAAAACCCACCTACACACAATATCTATGTAAAATTCGACTAGTTATTGCATTGTTTTTTAAGCTTACTTAACACTTTAACGTGCAGAATGTGGTAACAAACGTATTTTATTTGGATTTTCCTTTATTTGTAGGTAACAAAGTATTGTAAATCTCCGCCTGTAGCACCGTGAAGTGATTCCTTCTGACACAGTAGGGTAAAAAGTAAATAGAAGAAATTTTTAGAGTAATTTTACTATATTGACGCAACTACAGAATTAGCACCGAATGTGTTGTAACTAAATTAGCTGCCATGTTTATTGAGGGTCTTGGCAGACATAAAAAGGTTTTGGCTGAGTGTTCACTCATTTGGTCTATTGTGCGTAGGGTCGAAGTCTATTGTTGCCGAAAGAGCCCTATTGTGGTTGATAGCAATACCCGGAGCCCAGATACGTGACTTCGGGAGAGTGCATTTTAGGAACTGTTTATACAAGTTCTGGTTCTTTAAATTTTTATAAAGATAATAACAGGGTATTTGTGATGACTTTTTTTTTATTATTTTGCTGTAATGTAAATATTATTATATTCCTGTATTTGACACTTATTAGTATGAAATTTACCGTTTGAATACGTGTATTTTAAATTTAGCAAAATTGATATTTTTATATTATAACTTATATTAGTTTAGGTACATATTTGCAAACTCTGTTCATTAAGTTATTGAAATTATGCGTAATTTTAATTTTACATACATATTAATGTCTACTGGCTCCTCCCGCATGCATGTCAGTTATCGCAATAAATAGTAGTAAAAATCCTGTCCCAAGAATCAAATATAATTTGTAACAGACAGACATGTTGGTCTAGTAGTTAGCATATGCGGCTGCTGATCAAGAGGTCTCGGGTTCGATTCCTGGGTCGATCCAAATATTTGTGCGATCCGCAAATATTTATTTCGGAGTCTGTGTGTTTTCTATGTGAAATATTAGTATGTATTTAGAAAAAAAAGGTATTTATATCAGTTGTCTAGTACCAATAATACAAGCTCTGCTTAGTTCTGGACTAGATGGCGTTGTGTGTAAGATGACCGAATAATAATATTTATTTGTTTATTATTAAATTTTTAATACTAACATGGCTTACTACTTACTACGGTACGTGTATATGAGTACGTATCTACACCTGACACTAGTACTCAAATTTCAAAGCGCATCTGAACAAGTTGGAATACACAACGATGTAATTGAATTTGTGTCTCGCGTTTGAATAAAATTTTGAAATGGAAACAAGACTCGCATACATGAGGAAAGACAAGCGTTTGTTATTGACGGTACGATAAAGTACTACAGTTATTTAATTTCTACACCAACTGAGCACCAGTGTGTTGCACCTTTACAATAACAAAGTTTTATTTTATAAATCTTTATAATTATAAGCTACCAATTGCTACATGTATATTCCGAAATTTTTATTTACCTTACATTGGAATATTGGAAAATCCTATTTTGTACTCAGTGAGTGATCAATCATCCCTTATTTTCTTACCATTAAGGTTAGATTTTTTTTAACGTAGAAGTGTAGGTACCCTTTCAATAAAAATAATTATCGATATCGAACTACTCTGTGAAAAGTCATGCGTGGTTATACTCGTTTAAAACAATCAGTGAGCGATCACTCGTTTCCCATTTTCCTACCCTTGATGCTGTTATTTTTTTCTAAATTTATATGGGACTAATCATGAGGGTACCCTTTCCAAACAAAAAGAATGATTAAAATCGGACTACTCTGTAACAAGTTATTTTGGTCATACATTACAATCAGCACGTACAGAATTAGTTGTTCTATGTTTTCCTACTGTTAAGGATGGATTTTTTCTTAGCTGTATATGGTATTTTGGAGAATATCCTTTCAAACAAAAAAATACTTATCAAAATCGAGCAACTCTGTAAAAACATAAATAATATACGCATCGAATGGAGAACTTCTTCCATTTGTTTTGTCAGTTAAAAAAGAAATATTCTATGAAATTTTAATTTACATTGTAATAATTTTACTGCAGGCTTTGTGTGATAAAATAATAATTATTATGTATCTCAAATTCTTATTATTTCTAAGTTATTAAGAAATGAATGGATAATTCTGAATGGATTTTTCTACTAACAAATTAATTCTCATAGCACAGATCTATAAAGAGTCTTTTGTAATCTTTCTAGAGACAACTTTTGCAATAGTTCATGTGTCAAACATTCAAACAACGAACATAAAGAAGTTCTGGAGTCGGGGCAACTATTTGTGGGTCACACAAACTTCTGCTCCCTGTGGGGCGAACGCGAGACCCCTGCATTCCATTCGTGTTGTTTGTATTTGTACTTCGTACTAAATGTTGATAAATGTGCTATAAATTTATTTTAAACATTATGAAACTTGGTCATTCATATTTTTCTTAAATAAATGTTAAATAAACTATGTTTACTATAGAAAAAAATAACAGCATACGTAATGAAATAATATTGCAAATAAAATACACTGCTTGAAAATTTATACATAACATTTATTAAGTATCTTTGTTTCTAGGTTACTTTTTAATTGAGATTAATTTAATCCATGATTTTCATTTAAATTTAATTTAAGATCTGTAATCTTAGCCAGATCTGTAGTAATAAATATTACTCGGGTGCATACACAGTCGGGTAAAATACTTACAAAAACCAATAAAACGGTAATTATTTGATTGATAGCTGAATAAAAGAAATATTAAAGTTGTACAACTATACAAAACACACAAATTTACAATCGAATCGATAAATGAACTGACATTAAACATAATAAAATAATATCGTATAATTTAAACAAAATGGAACCGACTTCAATGAAAAACTATTCCGAGTACCTAAATCGCGACATTGTGCCTATGATATTTGAGGAGTTCCCTCGATTTTCTTGGGATCCCATCATCAGATCCCGATTTGGTGACGATGGGACCACCTGTAAGCTACGCCCATTCCAAAGTAAAAATAATTTTTGAAATCGGTTCATAAACGACGAAATTAGCGCTGAACATACATAAAAAAGAAAAAAAGAATGATTCCGACCAATTGAGAACCTCCTCCTTTTTTTTGAAGTCGGTTAAAAATAGATGTTAGCCACTAAATGTACCACTTCAAAAATACTGTAAAAACATGTTATTTAGAGAACAAGAAATAATTGAATAATCTTTTCTGTGTTAAACTGACTGGAATTTCGAATAGCTGTCAAACTAACTGGAACAAGTTAACGTTTAAGTTCGGCTGTTGACTGTTGAAATATAAATAAAGGAGCCGCGGCCGGGATCTCGGGACACATAAATTGTACAAATTATAATTTACGCAGCGAACTTAATGTTAGTCTCTGAGTTCAGCACTAACTTGTTTAAACTCGTAACGTTGTAGGAATATATTTCTTTATGACTATTAAGGATGAATATGTACGGACTTGTTTAATGTCCGTTCAGCGCAAAGAGAGGAATATAAACTTTCCAGATTTGTGTTTAGATTTATAGAGAAGGAATTATTTAACGGCTACAATAGTTTGATATCATGTGAGAGGCCGCTTTCATGATGATCATCATCAATATCTTCGAAAATTTCACTGCTATACATGAAACTACCTCGTTGGTATAGTGGTTAGCGTATGCGACTGCTAATCAAGAGGTCTCGGTGGTCGGGCCAGAAAGTGTTTTTGCGATTTTCTTAGTAAATTCCTAATAGCTGCCCGAAATTTGGAAGTTTGGCGGTGATTCACGCCCGTGCCTCGGAGAGCACGTAAAGCCGTTAGTTCCGGTTGTCATAAACATCTATGGCAATCGTTATTGGGAAGCCAGTGCCCTCAAATATACTGACAACTAGTTCAATCTTCGAATTTCAATTCTCCCTTAGCTTTGCAGAGGTCTGATGCAAGTCGCTCCGTGAAAAAACTGAAATTCAGGTAAAACCGGTTAAACTAGTAGCCGACCTCTTGGGATTAAGGCTAGGAAAATGAAGATGATTCATGAAACCCTCTTCTTAGGAAAGAGGTTTTGACCTTCTATATTACGTTAGCCGCGTGGGGATAGGCAAGGTCATACGTTTTATTGTATTAGAGAGTAATAAAAATACACTATCTTTTATGCAAAACGAAGTTGACACATAAACATCTACATCTATTTCGTTTTCATAATATACACAAATTAATTAAATCTCAGAGGCCTGTCTTGAATCTCAGACCTGGATGGGTGACTGTTTGTAGCATGAAATGTTAAGAACGTTTCCGCGATTCAGAGGTCACGTTTTCATAAGATAGCAGTCGTAGCAGCTTAGTTGAAGGCCTACAAACTGCTTAAAAACATCCAACAGCAAGATTACGTAGCCACAACGTGTCTTGCCCGTCTCCAACGCACACTCGATCAGCGTGGGCGTATGGGCTTAACCCTCTCCTGACACTCCTCTCTAGATCTCATGACTCGTAACGCAGCAACCCATAATATCCTATAACAAAGATTTAATGTGATTTAATGTCGGGTGGAGCCCCCAGCCCAGTAATAGGACATTATGGGTTGTTGATTGAATAGTAAAGATTCCTGATAAAAATATATAAATATAGGTATTTGACTTTATCTCTATGTTAAACTTTTGAACCTAACCCAAGTAAAATTAATCTATCCAGCACTTTATCAGTAAGTAGCGAAACTGGTCTTCAGCATAAAGTTTTACTAAGAATCGTTCGTTACATTGTCGTTCAAGTAAATAAATACCTATCTATTTCTTGATATATATCTCAAACACAAAAATCTTTATTGAAAATCTTCTACACGTGTCTTCTGAAAAAGCTAAATTAGAATATATATAATATAATATTATTAGAATTTTGGTACCTTTTTTTATTTATACAACAAATT
This sequence comes from Phragmatobia fuliginosa, assembly GCA_932526445.1. NCBI lineage: Eukaryota > Metazoa > Arthropoda > Insecta > Lepidoptera > Erebidae > Phragmatobia > Phragmatobia fuliginosa. Next base: position 1,131,197 of record OW052066.1, on the reverse strand, counting down.
CTTTCAAGACATAATTCCTTTCTATTTTCTGATAAAACTCATAAAATACGTGACAGTAATCTCTTGGGATTTATTTATTAAGGTGAAACACCTGTTTTATTGAAAATATATAAATAAGCTATTTGCGTTTGTGACTGAACGGTAGGTATGTTAGTTTTTTGATAATTTCACAATACAAGAGCACCATTTTTAAAATATCTCCTATATTAGGGATATACATGCTGTGTTATGGGGAATCTAACAAACATACATGATACGGAAACAATGAACGTCCAGACTCAGGGCACCAATTTGTGGGTTTCACAAAGTGTTGCCCCATGCATGAATGCTGCGTAGTGACCACTTAAACCACTAGGCCTAGTGCACAACCACTAGTGCAGTCAAGTCAATAAACTTCTTCTTCTTAGCCATATTCTTAATATTATTTGAGGTCGGCTACTAGTTCAACCGGATTTACCTGAATATCAGTATTACCACGGAGCGCTTGGCATCGGAGTAACATCGGCATAAGAGAGAATTGAAATTCAAAGGTTGAATTAGTTTTCAGTATACTTGAGGGCACTGACTTAACAATAACGATTGTCATAGGTGTTCATGACAACCGGGGTCGACGGATTTACGTGCTCTCCGTGAGGCACGGGTGTGAAATACTGCCAAACCTCCAAACTGCTATTAGGAATTTCCTAAAAAAAAAACAAAAACACACTAAAAAATCATACAAATATGTGATCAGACCCGGCAATCGATGCGAGGTATCAGTTTATCATACTCTATTTATATTGGAGCATACTTCTAGGGTGCTAATAATTTTTAGTTTTTAAATAGCAACGGTAAGGACCCGAATACTGCTAATGACCATTAATTGCCGTCACTTCAGTTTAAATAGTCGTGATATGAACGAGACTGTCATCAATCACACCATGCCCATTACTTCAGAGGAATGTTTATCAATCAAACTTCGATTAATGCACGTCCGTCCCTAAAGTAATAACTTCTCCATTAGTACTCAAAGTTGAAACCAAATGAAATGAGTAGTATGTTACGATGTAGGGATAACGACCTCTTATGTGACATATATATAAACGTAATATTTTATTTATAACTTTTCTCGTATTATTAATCATAATTTTTGTGGTCCTATAACATACTAATAATTGTTTACATTTAAAAGTTTAACTTGCAAAAGTGTTCATGTAACCTAATTGCAGAATAAATGATTTCATTTCATTTCATTTCATTTCATTTCATTTCATTTCATTTCATTTCATTTCATTTCATTTCATTTCCTTTCATTTCATTTCCTTTCATTTCATTTCCTTTCATTTCATTTCATTTCATTTCATTTCATTTCATTTCATTTCATTTCATTTCATTTCATTTCATTTCATTTCATTTCATTTCATTTCATTTCATTTCATTTAATTATTTTTCATCATTATCAGCCTACCGCAGTCCACTGCTGGACATAGGCTTCTCCAATTGCACGCCAGTTGGTTCGATCCTCGCTTTTTCGCATCCAGCTCCTGCCAGCCGTCTTGCGCAAATACTTACATGTACTATTTTTAAGTAAACGATTTTTATATCTTACTGCACTTGTTCTTATTCCTAGCCTTGATGAATCCCAATTCGGCTACTAGTTTTACCTGAATATCAGGATCTTTTTGTTTTCACGAAGCGACTAGTGTCGGATCCCCGCAATCCTAAGGGCGAACTGAGGTTGAGACCGCGGATGAACTGTACGGGTTTTCCTCTCCATCAACTTCAGTGGATAGCCCCGAGGAGGTGAGATTCGCGTGTGCTGTACGTCGCCTAAATAGAGAGTTCACCCGTTGATGGTGGCTACTTCAGGGCGGACAGGCGCTGTGGTTTAGAATGGCACACTGTATGGTTTAAGTCGCATCGATTTTAACACACCACCCCAGTACCACACCGGTGGGAAGACAGCTCGTGGGGGTTCGCACATGTAACAAGTATTCATTTTTTTGAATTAGTAATATTACCTTATTAGACTCGAATGTACTCGTAAATAATGTAAGGTAATAAAATAATTTTCGCAAGACTTAAATTTGGATATTAGTCTTTTTATTAGTCACAGAATAACATGTTTACAGGAAACAAAGTCGTAGGTCTAGACAAGTAATAAAAAATTTAACCTCACATCTGCGTGCGTTTGATCCCAAGCTTAGAAAAGTTTATAATATGGTGGTGTGGTATACTTCAATGGCTCTAAATAAATCGTCATCATTGTCATCATCATTGTCAGCTTATTGCAGTCCACTGCTGGACATAAACCTCTTCCAAGGCACATCATGGAACCCTGTCTGCTTCTTTTTCATCCAATCATAGTCTAACACGTAATTCAATTAAATTATATGGAAAATTTGATAGTGTTCATCATATAATTATTTGTCCTGAATGGAGTCTAAGCTCCTAATCAGCCTTTAACAGTCCACTGCTGGACATAGGCCTCTCTTTGAAAAGAAGGTTTTACGACACCTGCGTGGGATGTTTATATGCCGCGAGGGGGCGACGTCTGCGTGTGCCGGACGTCGCCTAAGAGAGGGGCGTAGAGAGACGGAGCCCGGACTAGGATCGGGCTGGCGCTGGGAGGAGTCTAGAAGGATATATCACCCTGGACTCCTTCTAAAATAGAAACGCAAAGAACACCGTGTGGGTTTTAGTCGGTTCGAGTCTATGAATAGACGCCTCAATGGAGGCTAGGCCAGTTGATTGAACGGCTAATTAAACTAGTTAGCGGCGACATAATTATCATTTTACGAGTATGTATATCATCTTCTCTTTTTAAGAAAGTAATAATTTTTGGACCAAAATTTTAACATAAAATAAGTGAAACACAAATTAAGTTCCAAACCAATTTGTCACTTCACTTCAACTAATATCATCAATCTCCGATGGAATGAGATGTTGCTTAAAATTTTTTATGTTACACGATTACAAACTTATATAACACAGTTTTTGACAATAGCTACATCCATAGTGATTACTATTATAAATACGAAAGAACTCTGTCTGTCTGTCGCGTCAGAACTACTGAACCAGATTATATTTTTGGAAATGTAACACATAACATAATCTAGTCAAAAACTAAGCAGAGCTTCTGCTATGGGTACTAGACAACTGATATATACATAAACATACTTTTTTTTATAAATACACATTCAGTGAACATATAAAACACCCAAACCCGAAACAAATATTTGCAGATCATACAAACATTTGCAATCGAACCCGAGACCTCTTGATCAGTAGCCGCATACGCTAACTAGTATATAGATAGTCTAAAAACTGAGAATGGCTACTTTTTACCGGTATAATCGACATACACGTGGGCAGAGCCGCGGGTGTGGCTCACTACGCGATCTGAGTACTAAAACAAGCTCACCGATTTTAACGGTTTTTTTTTTAATTTCGGTTTCGCTGGCGGGCCTAAAATGCAATACTCGTAGTTATCATCTACGTTTAGACCAATAGAATAACTGAAAAAGCAGACAAAGTCGTGTGGGTCAGCTAGTCAAAGTAAAAAACAAATACTTGATGATCAAAGTATTAAAGATCATTAGGTACAGACGTTCTCAAGTTTCAGTAAGACTAACAAACAGCAATTCATTTTTATATACCTACCTCTAAGTAGCTAAGTACATGTTGACAGGAAATGAAGTCGCCGGTCTAGACATGTAATTTTAGTAAGATGTGTACTTAAGTGCTACTAGAATACAGCGGAGAATGTTACTTATATTGTAAAGTAGAATATTGTTATGGACTTTTTAGAGCCACGCTGATATCAGCACGAATGGGCCGGGTCGACCGAGGCAGTACTACCGTCACACAGAAGACCATCCTAATAATGGCAGTATTCGGCCTTAGGAGGCCGGGAGAATGATGCAGAATTTTCTGACCAGGCCGCCATGGTATGTGTCACCATGCTGCATTGCCTACACTCACTATGAGGATGGTGACCTCTACTCCTGGATTCTACTCATGTTTTCCATCAGGCAGAGTAGAGTCACTTTGGTAGGCTTACATTAAAAAAAAGGATGTTTATTACTTACACATAAAACAGTTTGGTAAAGGATTTTAGAAAATTCTTCTCAAAGTTCGTTTATACTTTGGATTGACACATATCTCAGAAGAGATATGTGTCTCAGAAGAGATGTGTGTGTAAGAAAGAATCTCAGAAAATGTGGTATGCTCATAGGATGAGCAAGGTTAAACAACAACAACACGTAACGAAAAGACTCAAACTTTAAAACAAAAATTTTAGTATCATAGAAAATGTTGTCCGCATTGGTAAACGAATCCTCAAGCACATCAGCAACATACGCTTCTACTAAGGTAGAATTTTATAAAATTACAAGCTGATGCCCGCTTGCGCGCTAGAGGTATGAAAAATGTTGGTCGATCCTCAGACCTACCCGATACGAAAATTTCATACAAATCGGTCCAGCCGTTTCGGAGGAGTATGATAACTAATATTGTGACACGAGAATTTTATATATAAGAAGATAAATGGAGTGAAATAAAGTACACAAGGCGATATTTTCATAATTTATATCGAAAATCCTTAAAAACTGTATCCATCATAAAACGTTGACAGCCTTATTTCGTTAATATTCACTTTACACAGAAACAATTCAATAGCAATATGAAAAAACAAAACCATTCATCAATTTATCTTTGGTTGTTTATTTTTCACGGTCCTATTTTAAAGATATACAAGCATTCGATTATCATTTATAGTTAAATTATTGCCCTTTATGTTTAAACAATACACAAAACAATAGAAGGTTAGCAACGTTGGCGCAGTCAGTACCTGGATGGGTGATCAACACTAGAAATAAAAATAAACTTTTTGATGTCAGGATGTGCGATTTTACAACAAAATTCGAAGCAAATATCAAGATATAATTATTCTCGCATTCAGCTCCTGCCAGCCATCCTGGGTAAATCGTCACTCCACCTGACCTGTGGGCGTCCTACACTATGTTCGTTTAAGTCCATAATAAAATACGAACTGTACAGTTATAAATTATTTAAATGATAAATATGCTCAGGATTGATACTGCTCTTTCACGCATTTACATTTTTTTACACGCTTTATATTAGCTTCACCTTTATGTTTTTTTGTAATCGACTTTAAACCACTTTAAACGGCCAGATTTCGTTTGAACTTTGTAGATTTATTGAGGATCGATGACAATACACGCATTTGATAAAAAAACAAAAGTAAATGTGTTTAAACAAATTAGTCTTTTTTAGTCTAGAAAAAAATATAATAGTTTTAAAAAACTAAACAAACACGCAAAAAGTAAACAACAAAGCGTGGGGTGCTTTCTGAAAATATTTCAATAACGTCGCACCACGCTTTGTTACATTAAAATTATTTTCTACTTTTTAGTATAAAAGCGTGTTTATTTAGTGTTTTAAAACTATTATTTTTTTGTGTTTGAAATTGTGATTCTATATTCTTGAAATACTTGAAATGTTTGTAAATTTGAGTATAGTCTATATTTGTACTGTATCTTTCTGGTAAGTTTGAGTGTTTCCACAGTTTATCCAAATGTCCTGCTGGAGGTAGTGTCCTAAAGCCACCGTGTTTCTCGTGCCTTTGCAGTTGCAAAGATATGTCACCCCTATGGCAGTCCTCTAATGCCTTTACCGTGGGGATTGTTCTGAAGAACTCTTCCAACTGATTTTACCTTTTCCCTTCATATACAGAACGGCACGTGCTGGCCTGGGAAATCACCGCTTTAGGGTGAAAGAAAAACGTACCAGGACTAAGCGATTCGGATTTTCCTTACTGTGCCATGCAGTTAAAACATGACACTCTCTTGCAGTGCATGTATTTCCTTCCCTCTATGATCCCGATACGTGAAGGAGTATCTCAGTGGACCTTCATACTATGGATCACTATAGAACAGTGAGGACGGGAACCACTACTCCTTGTTTCTACTCATGCTTTCATTCAGGCTGAGTTGAGTCATTTTAGTTTAAATGATCTGCAAATATTTGTTTTGAAGTTTGGGTGTTATTTATGTATAATATGTATTTATTTTTAAATAGGCAAATATGTACTTATACCAGTTGCATAGGACAATCCTGCCTCGGGGGTGAGTCTAGTCACCATGAGATGTACCCCAGTTGAGGGGTTGAGGGGGCAGGGGACACACCAGAAGCCGCTGATGCTCTCCCGACTGCGGAGGTACGCCGCCGCGGGGTTGAGTGGTTAAGCCGATTGCCCGGGAGTCCCACACACGCCCTTCGCTTACCCCACAAAGGGTATGGTACCAAAAGCATTCCCCACGACAATCTCTGTATGTTTAGAACTAGATGGCATTGCGTGTTGTCCGAAAAAAATAATCGATATTGAGTTTAATTAAAACAGAATATTATATAATTAAACCATTACAACAATATTTGCCATAGGTGTTGCTAAAGATAAAGCAATAGCTACCACACTTACTGAACTTTATATATTTAAGTTGAAAGCAGCAAGTCTGATGGAGGAAAGAGGATCATATTCAAGTCAGACACAAAGCACTTAGCTACTTCAGATGTCAGAATGAAGCGCTGGTTTGTTACGAGTAGGTATATGCTTCTAAACCTGGGCATCGTCTAAGTGATAAGCATAAATATAGAGGTTAAAGAAGCAATGATAATCATTAAGAGAACTGAATAAAGACTTTTAGTCTTGTTTTAAATTTTTATTTAATTTTGGGAGTTATATGGGGCATAGTTTGTGAAATGCACTCACTTGGAAAATTTCTCACAAAAATAAAGAAATTGGAAACGATTTTAAATCTACCTACCATTATAGGTGACTATGGAACCCTATTATATGCGTGGCCTGACACGCACTTGGCCATTTTTTTTTCTAAAATATTTGTGTCCAATAGTTTACATGTAAAGGTTATTGATTATTATTTAAAGCCTTTTATTCAAAGTTTAAGTCAAAGTTTGAGGGAAAACTTATGTTTATTTTAATCTTTAACATTGTAGCCCATTTTGATTTAAAATTTTTGCTTTCTACTATGGTTATACATAATTCAAATATGACATGATTCGTGTATAATATTGTTTGCTTAAAATTGGTGTAAAGCGTCTACGTATTAACATATAGATTAAGTTGCGTTTATTTTCGTTACATCAAGTTTTTTTGTTGCAAATAAATGGAACTGCTTGGCTAACAAGTATTTTTTTCATTTCATTTTCAAAACTTTACATTACAATTTATTTTTATAATTAGGTTAATATAATATTTTATCTTAACCTAAATCACAAAAATGCATCTAAGGTTTGTCTGTAAATCACAGTCTAGAAAGAAGTAAACCAGATTTTTGTGTAGCAAAGCAGTGTAATTTCCCGTACTTTATTTCTAATCTACATAAACAACCTATGTGAGATGATAATCGAGTACGGCCATGTGGTTGCATTTGCCGATGACACGGCTATTGTGTATACTGGGGAAGATTAGGACTCAGTACGCGTTATGGCAGAAAAGGGTATAGGAAAGGTTCGCGAACTGGTTTTAATCACATTATTTATTACTAAACACTTCAAAAACCTGTTACATTTACAAACTACAAAGCTACTCAACCAGGCCTAGACTTTCAAGTTAAAATACATACATGCAATAATACTGTAAATAGTAAATGTATATGCAGTGCAATCAACAAAGTAACGGACACCAAATATCTGGGTGTTAAGTTGGACCAGCGACTCACCTGGCATGCACACACAAATGGTTACGACTCGAATACGTAAATTGATTGGATTATTTAAAACTCTGAGACACGTCACTCGTAATACCCTTTTTACACAGATATATATTATGTACTTTTAGATAAATTGTATGTTATGTATGAAGTTTTGACGTAATGAGTAGAATGTACAACTTCCCTAAGTATGTTACCCTACGATTCCTACGTTTCTACAAGAAGACACAGGCAGTGGCATACACTGGTCTTGTAAACACCTCGTATGCAAAGCGGCAATATATTTGGCTGTCGTCTTTTCTATAACACCAATTAAAGGAGCAACTAAATATATATCCTGTAGTTGTAAAAAACTGTAAAAGATTGGCTTTTAACTTGAGAGAGAGATTGAGTCTCTCTTGACCCCAATTACTTAAATTATTTAAATCATACCTTGTATATATTATATTACTTAAATTGTACGCCTGAAAAGTTTGTTTGAGCGAGCTGATCTCGGGATATAAAATTTGTTGGCGCTGTATAGCAGTATGCTGCGGGCGATAGAAAATGCAGAAGGGCTGCGTGGGGTAGCTGATTACCTTTATGGTTTTCATTTCATTTACGCACAGATACGCTCACACATACGCACATACACGTAAACACATGGTACTCACTAAAACTATAACAATATTATGCTATTTCATTTTAGGTATATATATTATGTGTAACCAGTTGTGAACTTGTATATAATAATCTAATATAAATAGTTACAACTTTTCTGTAAACACCTACATAATCAATCAATATAATTATACATGGAGCAAAATTTTTTCATCCCTTTTTACAAAAATTGTGTGTACGGAGGAGTATGAAATTTTGCACACTTATAGCTTATGTGAAAGAGGAGTGCAGGAAGCTATTTTTTTAAATAGAGTGCATAAAAATACGCTAAGCTACCGCTGCGCCACCGAGACAGTTTCCTAAAGCATCGTAATCTTGATTTTGACACGAGCCACAGAATCACCGTACATTACCCGATATTAAACATTATCTCATCGTTAATACTAATGAGAGGAGCTTTAAGCGATAGACGGTATTTGATAATTACCAGTCGTGAAAAGTGGAGAACCACGTTAACAAACCCATACAGGTGTTAAGCTAACCACAAGCATGTGCGACGTTTACATCGATAGATATGTGCATGGTATATATAAATCAATGTTTACTTTGTCAGACATGAACATTACGAAATTTTAAATGAATGTTTTCAGAAGTATTATATAGTATTAGGTATGAGAAATTTATATCAAGAATTTTTTTATACGTGAAAGTGCCATGCTTAATGGTAACTATAATGATTTTTTAAATGAAGGTACTGTAAGGTCTTACTCATACAAAGTTAACTACACGGGTGGTCTAATGGTTTAAGCGATCGCCATGCTGCTTTCTACTGAGCCAAGTGCTGTGGGTTCAAATCCCAGATGGGTGTTCTTTGTGTCCGTTTCACGTATGTTTTTAAAAAAGGGTCAAAGGGTCTATACTTCATATGCGGATGTTCTCTTTTAAAAAAAAGCTAAAACCAAAATAGCCATTATGCAAGCAGAATATGTAGTCATTGAAATTTAATATAACAAACGAAAAAATAAACTAAAACACTAGTCCAGCTTATCAATAGGTTATGGAGGATAGACATCCATAAGGATACCCTGGACGAATAGAATAGAGGGTTCTAGTAACGCAAAGCCTCCACCGGCGGGGCGGAGGTTCTTCATAATGGAGGAAAATAGAGGTTCATTGTAATCGCATGTGACTGAAAATGAGCGATGACACAGCATGACATAACATGATATTACAAAAATTTAATTTACTAGCAGCTCAAGCTGAAGTATTGTATATCTAATAGACTACATGGTATAAAATATCACGCTAAAATATTATAAATGAAGGTGATTGGCAGTCTCCACGCTTTTAGCTGAGTAAATAGTTATATTCAAGCTTTAAACTGAGGCTCTGTCCGCATGGATGTCGGTTATCGCGGTAAAAATTAATGCATATTCTTCTCTAAGAATCGCAATAATTATATGCTACATTTCATCAAAATCAGATTAGCGGTTTAGCCGTGAAAGCGAAACAGGGATGCTTTCAAATTTACAATTTTAGTCTGGATTTACTCGTGATAATTATATCGAAATTTAAGTGTTAATAGTTTTATTAATATAAACTGAATGAATATGATATCTAAAATTCTCCTAAGTAATACACGTCGTACAAGTTCTGAACATTAGCATATTGTAAACATGTCAGCTGTTAGACACTTTAGATGCAAAGTTTGCAGAATTTCATGTTTTGAACATTTATGACGGGACACCATTTCTTGGATAATTGTTTTAGGTTTGTTTTTCACAATACTTTAGAATAAAATATAGTTATTTATGCAGAGACTATAAAGTACATGGAAGTTTCATTCTAGAATATTCATCAAATAGACTATGAATAAATACCTATATGAACTCAATTCTCTACGAAGCGTCTTCATTTTCAGAGAGGTACATTATTCAGTTAATTTTTAATACTTGGTGTAGATATAATATAATGTCCCTAACATTCTGTACCAGTCAACTAGCGATGCAGAGAAACCAAATTTAAGACGCACTTAAGAAAAAAACTTCGTGAAAAACTTGTTCCCAAAAGTCTTCCCAAAACTAAGTCACGCTGATTTCAGTATAAACGAGTCGGATAATAATATGATACTCATATGATGGCCACTTTTGATTTCTACTCATGCTTTCCATCCGGCGGGTATCAATCACTTCGGCAGGCTCACACATGATAAGAAAATATCCCAAGTACTTAGCTGTATCGTCATTCTACAGAAAAACTAATGTCCCCGAGCAACGTAAAAAAGAGAACAAGTCCGGCGCACCCTGGACACCTAACACTCGGTATCGCAGAGTTTAGGTGACAAATCCTCTAACCACAATGGATCAACACATGGCTAAACACAATCCACGTCGCCAAGCACTAGGCCAAAACCGTAAAGTGTTGCCATTGATACGATAAGAAGAAGAAGAAGAACTACCGGTAACCACCTAGTTTGGCAAAAAGGGTCGGATCACATTCATATGTTCAAATGCTTACTCTGATTCATAAAAATTATTAATACCACATACTGTAAGCTATTTGTCTTCTGTATAGTCTATCAGGCACCATTTCAACTCATCCATCAAAGCGGACTGATTTATTTAAACGTCGCCATATTGTACGGAGAAAATTAACAGTGACCCGTGACAATGGCGACACGGAGATGGGTATCGCTCAACTCATAATTCATTCAAACCGTGACGATGCATAATGAATGCATGCAGTGAAAGAATGTTTTGTTTATCATTAATTTTACTTAACTGTGTAAAGGTAGGTTCAATATAACTTATCGTAGAACAGCTATACTTCGGCACAAATAAGTCACGTAACGGTCTCACAGAAAACTAGACCAAATAAATTATTTTGCTATCATTTACCGAGTTTAGTTAGAAATATAATCATGGCATTCTCTTTGTTGTTATTACATGTATTCTAATCTCTTTAAACAAGCAATTCTTGAATTATATTTTTTTGTATTTTTATATAATATATATATTAAGATTACCTAAGAAAACCAAAACTAAAACAAACAAAATCGGCCAAGTGCGTGTCAGTCAACGCACAGGAAAGGGTTCCTCAGTCACCCATAATGGTACGTGGATTTAAAATTGTATCCAATAGTTCATTGTTATATTTACGTATTAATGCTTTTATTTTGTATGACGTTTTCCAAGTATGCGCATTAGAACTCCTGAACTAACAAATTCATCTAATCCGTTATAGTTTTTCTTTAAAGTACATTATATGGACCACCATAACTAATTTTTCCAGATTTTTTGATACGAAAAGGTTTTGAAAAACGATAAACATTTGAAGTATGTTTTGTTTTGGTTTTTAGATTAAGAGGTAATTAGCCATCACAAATTATTTTAGAGGTTTCAAGTTCAAAAAAATCTATTTTCTCTTCTTTTTTGTACTATCATAATAATGAAAAGAAAACATTTATAACCATAACGTATCTTCAATTACCATAAACAATTTAGAAAACACCCTCAACGATATTCGGTTCCCATAACAGAGACATTCACATGCGAGTCCCATTCCCTAATCGTCCGTAACAGTAAAAAGGTGATAAATGACATCGGGAGGATTAAAATCCAGACATGGGTGCTGTTAGCTGGATAAATAGGGAGGCAACTTATTTGTTCAATTGCGGTTTCTTTCCTGATTTTATTAATTAATTACGTAATCTTTCTTATTAAGAAGCGCTTATAGTCGAGTGATACTGAGGTGATTGGAAACAATCACAGAGGGTAAGCATTGACGGCTCGGTCAGTCATAGATGGGTTACTGTTTGTGGCATGATATTTTTTGAGCGTTGCTGAGATTCGGAGGTCACGCTAAGCAATCGTATCTTAAGACGACAGTCGTGAAGCTTAGTTTGGAGACATTCGGGTGGCTTAAAAACCTCTAACAGCAAGATTTATGTAGCCACAACGTTGTCTTGACAGTCCCCAATCCACACTCGGCCACACTGGGTACGTATGGCCTTAACTCTATTGAGGGGAGACTCGAGACCAACATTGGGACGTTATAGGATGTTGATTGAATCTTTTTATTTGGTAACTGATTAAGAATACATATTATCGCTATTCCTATTCATCCCGTAGGTGTCATGAGAGTCACATTTTGGAACGATGTGACCCCTGCAAACGACCCAAGACAGGTGACAAGGAAAGTGTAGTCTAAGTTTTTTTAAATCGGTGTTCTCAGGATCTCAGGAACCGTCTGTGCATTTCTGGAGCTCCTCCAGGCTGTCGGGGTATTTTGCCCTAGAGTTTAGTGGGTAGACCGAGTTCTCCAGGAGTCCCACACTCTCCTCTCGTATTCCCACAGAAGCGAAGGAATGGCTCGAAAAGTATTCCTCGCGATAAAAAGTATAGAGTATAGGGTTTAATATCAACTGATTATTCAACTCTGTCCAGCATGAAATGGTAAGCCATAACCTCCTGTTTAAAAGAAGGCCATGCCAAATAGTGTATAGTGAAAATTTGTTGATGATGATAAATTCACATAAATTCTTCAAAACGTATTTCATTTCTACGATTGCAGTGTTCAATTATTCACATTACATTACCCCGTATGTCATAGAGCTATGTTACAATATTTATTATTACACAGCAATCTGACAAGCGATCAATTACACGCACGCTCAAGCCGAGTTAACGGAGAGCGACGAAGCACAATATTATAATTGCCGTATGTACAGCTGAAACTGTCATGGGTGCACGGTAGTGTAAGCTTATGTAGTCTTGAAATATTTCTAGACTATACAAATAACTAAAATTGTAATGTCAGTTTGTATTTCAAAATTAACTTTTTCTGTCTGTCTGTTTGTTACGGCTAATCTCTAGAAAGGCTGGACAAATTTTGATAGGTCGTTCACTGGCACCTGGGGATGACAGGTGAGGCCATCTGTCATCCCAGCAGAAGCAGGCCGGGGTGGATGCGCCATGCACTTTTATTATGTCGAGGGACGTCTACAAGCCGCAGGTAGATAGCCCGAGGTACGTCGGGGTTCCAGGGATTTCCTTTCTAGGGTACACCTGATTCCCCGGTCATTGGTACCTTGAGACGGCGTGCGGTTTTGGTCGGTTTAAGTCCGACATAACCACCAACTGGTGGTATCCGGGGGGATTTCCGCACAGAAAAAAAAAAAGGTCGTTCACTGGCCAGATAGTTGATGTTATAAGGAGTAACTTTGGCTATGATCGTTGTAAAAGTATTGAACAACCGCCAGTAACAGGGCAGGGCTCGGCTAGGGTTTTCAAAATAATCTTATCTTTTTTAACACGGTTTTATTAGCTTCACAGGTTTGTAATATACATATATTTGTTTGTATGTATTAAACAAATAACCACTTGTAACTTTCTATGTATGTAAACAAAATCATCATGTACCAAAGAAAACTTACCTTTGCACCTTCTGCATCTTATTTTCACATCACCTGAAGTAGGTTGACTAGGAGAAAATGCCTCTGGAATTAAGTTCGCCTTTGTACAACACTTGCAACAAGCTTTCAATAAATAAACTGTGACGTTATTGAAAAGCTTAAAAAAAAGAACTTTGTAGAACAGATAACCTATGCGTTTATCCCTATACCATATTGAAAGTTGACATGGTGTTACGAAGCACCATGACCATGTAACACCAGTCAACTGTCGAACTTTCTACTTTACTGAATGTTGGGTTCAAACCCCACATGGGACAACACTTTCTGTGATCCAACAGTTGTTGTTCAGAATCTTGTAGTTATTTGTTTACATTGGATGTACGTTTGTAAAGTTCCCCGTGACACAGGGATTATTTCTAACGCGGAAGTTTTTTTTTCAAAAAACTTTGGAAACTTACACTGATTTCTTCCAAACATGTTCAACTTGGTTCTACTTTTCCACGTACCCACACAAATACAACTTAAGTGCTTCTGTCTAATGCAGAACATTGCTATTTCAACATGCTTGACGAACCAATCTCACTAATACACAATGAGGAATATTGTGTCTGCACAGTTGGTGTTTGTGGTCTGATCAATAAAGGCCGCCCACTGACCGTCTCGATGACTTCGCTCGATATTTTCAAGTGTCCAGTGACTCGAATTCGGAGCGAAGTGTCGGCTTTTTATTGGGTAATGAGACGTAAATGGTTTAACAAGTTGCTGTTAATTTAATATAGATGAAACTAAATTTCACAATAAAATCTGTGTTTTCAGGATTGAACGTTTTATGAATGGAATAATTTATCAGTAATTGCTTAAATTATTATTGTATCGTATATTCAATTTTGAACATTATGAAAAAATTGTGAACATCTAGTTCCTAGTAAGTATAAGTTTAGTGCACAGTTTGATAACAATAAATGAATATGAGTAAAGTGACATAACAAACATAAACTTTATATTAAAGGAGAAGGTCCAAAATGTATGGAATAAAAACCCATAATCGATTGGGACTAAATGGGTATCAGTAGTTTCATTACACTGTACAATGTACCCCACCGAAAGCGCAATGCTCAAATCAATGGGGTATAAGAGCTATAGACTGACAAAGTCTATAAAAAAAAAGCGGCCAAGTGCGAGTCGGACTCGCCCATGAAGGGTTCCGTATCAGCAAGTAACATCATATAAAAGTTCTTGTAGTTCGCTGTAACTTTCATCGATGTTTTATTAATAGTGTTTTGATTGGATGAAAGGTAAATTGCGTGTTACGATTTAGGACGTATTAAAAATAAAACTACTCACTAGATCTCATTCAAACCAATTTTCGTTAGTAGTTTGCATGGTAATGTACAACATATATTATTTTAGTTTTATCACTCTCTTATTTTAGAAGTTAGAGGGGGGGGGACACACATTTTTCCACTTTGGAAGTGTCTCTCGCTCAAACTATTCAGTTTAGAAAAAAATGATAGTAGAAACCTCAACATCATTTTTAAACACCTATCCATAGATACCCCACACGTATAGGTTTGATGAAAAAAAAATTTTTGAGTTTCAGTTCCAAGTATGGGGACCCCCAAAATGTATTGTTTTTTTTCTATTTTTATGTAAAAATCTTAATGCGGTTCACAGAATACATCGACTGACCAAATTTCAACAGTATAGCTCTTATAGTTTCGGAAATAATTGGCTGTGACATACGGACGGACAGACAGACAGATAGACAGACTTGACGAATCTATAAGGGTTCCGTTTTTTGCCATTTGGCTACGGAACCCTAATCATGAGTTTTACTTAAGATTTTTATCAGTTTATAGAATATAGGCAAAATTCTAACGACTATAACGACAAGATTACTATCTATTGTTTATTATCATTTATTTATGTCTATAATTATTACTCATCACTAAAAAAAATAATTTTTTTTTTGAAAAAAAGAAAAAGCAATTCGAGCTTGCTACTTGAACTGCTAAGAGAAAGAAATGACAATAGCATGCAAGAGTTGTTATTTTATGACGCGTTTTACCGAAATAATAATAAATAAAAATAATAAATATTACGGACATCTTACACACAACACCATCTAGTCCCAAAGTAAGCAGAGCTTGTGTTATGGGTACTAAACAACTGATATAAATACATAAACATACTTTTTTTTTGTAAATACATACATAATAAACATAGAAAAACACCCAGACTCCGAAACAAATATTTGTGGATCACACAAATATTTGGTCTGACCCGGGAATCGAACCCGAGACCTCTTGATCAGCAGCCGCATACGCTAACCACTAGACCAACAAGGCAGTCAAATAGAAATAGTATACTAATGCTTGTATTGGCCTCTAAACTACTTGTACATGTTACTGCTCGACATAGTGATTACTCAGTTGATTGTTATAACTTTTACAGTAATCTTATTATTGTTGTTAATCAGTAATAATGATTGTTTTTGTAAAAACTGGAAACTCATCATCAATCAACAAGTAACTCATGATTTTTTCATACATATTTTGTCAGCCCATAGCTCATACACCCCATTGATTTCGGCATTGCGCTTAGGGTGGAGTAAATTGTGCATTATAATGAACCTACTGATACCTATTTAGTCCCAATCGATTCTGTTTTTTTTGGACCATCTCCTTTAAAAATATCTGCGAGGGAATTAAAGTTAGAATATCATTAAAAAGTTCAGTGGAATTGCTTCAGTGCTTGAAAGTAATGGAACTGATAGTGCATTGATTAATCCGGTTCATTCCAGTTATTACCAGGCCGATATAACTGCTGCAAACCAGCTATGAACTTATTATTGAAATGAACACTAGGGAATTAGTCTTGTCTTGTCGGGGGAATCATTCCCAGTACATAACAAAGTTCCATAGAAAAGTTTGCTATAGATAAACATGTCACATAGGACATCATTATTTCTAAAGTAATAAAGTTTTCCTGTAAATTTTAAGAAAGTTATAGTACAATCGACACACAAGAATATAGTAGAGCTTGTACTAACAAAAAGCTAGAACCATGCAACATTTTTTGATAAAATAACATCTATACTTATTTTAAAATTACGACATTTACTTTGTCCATCACACTTTCGTGACCACTGAGCCAATTTTAATTAAATTTGTCATTGAAATCATCGATTGTTGGGGAAAGGCTGGGGAATATAAAACCAAATGCGAAGTTACAATTTTTGGGTAGAAAATCAAGATTGCGAATTTCGATTTGGTATGACAAAAACTAATAATAAACGAATACCTGCTAGAAATAACATTGCAATAGTTAGAAATAACCTTGTGACATAAATCGTAACTAAAATATAGTCCAAGCCATTATCTATTACAAACACGCAAGCATATATGCATTTGTATAAGCAGTAATATAACATATATTTCAGGTAATTTTAAAATGGTCATCAGTATCTTATATATAAAATTCTCGTGTCACAGTTTTCGTTGTGATACTCCTCCGAAACGGCTTGATCGATTCTTATGAATTTTTTTATGCATATTCAGTATGTCTGAAAATAGGCTAACATCTATTTATTATAAACCTAGGACGCGAGCGGAGCCGCGGGCATTAGCTAGTAATTATACAAAACACACTTACAATGACTTACCGTCCAAACGGTTGGTATTTAAAAGATGAAACTGCGTGTACGTCAACAAATTGCTACATTCAAATCGTAAAAAATATTTCTATTTGGGATACCATTTCGCGTCTACCCCATCGTGTGGGGTGTCATTAGATAGCTCTTTGAAAGACATTGAGAGGTTGCTAAGATAATTTTCTGATTTAGGTATCCGTTTAAGAGTTATTTATCTCAAAAGTACTGTCCCGTGTGGTTATCGATATCAAAACAACGAACGTTACTAATCACATGGTGGTCACCCAAACCACTGGTCATAAAAAAATATATGAATCAAATGAAAACAATTGTTTGAACCCTTTCTGTTCTACTACTACTAAATTATACCTGCCTTCCACCGCTGAATAAAAACCTTTTCCTAAGAGCGCCAGCCACAACGGCCTTAAGTAGTAGCCACTCATTTTCTTCAAGTCGTCAGTGCATTCTGCCGCACGGCCTCTTAAACTACGTTTGCCTAGTCGCGATCTTCCCTGAACGTGCATACCTTTATATAGCTTAATTAAATTCTGGCTTCTGTAAAAGTTCTTATTTATCTAAATATAAATAAAATAAAATGTTTTCTTATAGTTTTTATTAATGACATTGAGATATTTCAATTTATTCTGTACAATATATCAAGTATTGTATAGTATCTGAGGTGCTGCCAGCGATTTTATGTGAAGTATGCCACTATTATCCAACCACCAAATTCAACTTAAAATATTATCATGCATGAGCAAATTATGTTTAAAGTGTCTTTTACACATCCTGTAGTAATAACGAAGACTAACAATTACACATTGAAAACAAATATTAAATCATAATAAATTTAAATCAAATTTATTTTCGAACGAAATATCTTTGCATAGATTAAATAATTATCATTTTAAAAATAAGCAGTATTTCTTTTTTTATTAGTGATCGTTGTGTGAATTATAAAGTAAAGCATTATGTACGTTATGACTTTAACTTTACGATGGATTTTATCAATTTGAAACCTAAGATAAATAATATTTTTTCAAGAAAATAACTGACGTCTAATATTATATTAAAGATATATTAGATAGTAAAATATTTATCAATGTTATTCATGCATATGTTAATTTGAATACAATGTTAAACAAAGGGATTAATATAGTAATATTTTTTTTGTATAAATCAGAAATTATTAAACTGTTAAAAATGGCAGCAGACGGAAAAAATTGAAATAATAGCCGCCTGTTTATATCGATCGCTAAGACATAGCCATACAAAATCGCTGGAACCCACTAATTTATTTAAAATTGACAACATTTATGCAAAATATGAAAACATCATTAAATAAATGGATTAAACAATAATAACGTGGTTTGTAGCTTAATAACAAATTGGCACGTTCACTTATTCATATATTTACAAATTAAATTTACATTTTATCACACTGCATGCATGCAATGCATGTACTTATAAAGTGTCTAGTAGTGCGGGGAAGAAATGTCACATTATGCATTTCACAAAAAAAAAACTTTAAAAAAAAATTATTTTATGAGAATAGTTTTTACCTTTCATCTTTTTCTGCTGCAAATTATCTTATTAAAATTTTACTCTTAAAAAATTCACTGTGAAGTGTATTATAAGTAAATCAATCATTTGAATATTAATTGGAACAGCCTTTTGCTTTGATGAATGTATTTCTACCACGCACAAAGTCAACTTCAAAGTCGTTATGTGGTCGCCTTAAATCGCATTGTGGTCGTGTTAATCGTGTTCCCAACTTTAATGGGAGTTTCAACTTTAAAGATACAATAACTAAACAACAAAAGGCCAAACTTATATATGTACTACTTTATCAAATATCCGTCAGCGACCACAAACAACCCATTTTGTGTTAAATATTCTAAAGTAAAGTTTTAACAAAATAAAAGTATAAAAGAAAACATCAGAGGTTATTCAGAAAAGCTCCAATTAACGCAGTCCATTACTTCTTTTATGTGCAATACTCAATAAGAAGTAATAGTAAAACTGCAATGAATGCAGCAGACGTTCTCTGATATTTTATTATCACTTTCGATGTGGAATTTTGAAATGTTATTTACAATTATATTGTATAGGGCGACTCAAAGTCGTGGTGGTCTCACAAAGGCCAGCGCTGCTTTCAGTTCCGCTGTGTCACGTTTGGCGATACACTCGCCTTTAAAAGCTACAGGACTTGGAAACGTAATAGTTGCATTGAAACTGGTGCAATTGTAGAATTTAAAGTGCTAGATAGATCTTGAATTAAAGTAACCGAAGGAAACTATTTTAGTTTTATATATTTTTGGGGGTAAGTTTCCTTTCATTGCTTTTTAAAACTTATATACCCTTCATATACCTGCGCCACTTAGTCTTCATTATCCCCGGTCTTTATAAAGTCCGAGTTGATTTCTAAATCTTTAAAGAATTTGAAGACGGAAAAGTAGTCCAATAGCAAATCTCAATAGGCCAAAGTAGGGGTCACCATACTGCAATGTCTGCATTCACAATAACTGTGATGAAGTTTCACCTCTTTCATCATCATCATCATCAGCTTAGTGAGTCCACTGCTGGACATAGGCCTCTCCAACTGCACGCCATTTTTAGTTTCATGATTTTCATCAGGCCGAGTAGTCACTTTGACACTCGTATACAAAAAAAAACTAAATATGAATCCATTATCAGAATAATATTGACAGCCCATAAAATGACGGAGACATTAATTGTTAAAATGGAATGATATTTAGTGATAACAATGCGAAAATATTATTTTATTAAAACTCTTAATTTTGACTTTGAAATATATATTCCATAAAACAAAAAAAAACTTAGTTTGACTAACAAAAAAGAAATACCAATGTTAGCCAACCATTTACTGTTTCAAATTCATGTCAATTTACATTGGTTTATGGAAATCCCAACAACACTGAGTATTTTAACAAAAATATTCATGGCGTGTTAGCACGCCAGTGACACACGAAATGAAAGCAGAGTTCACCTTGAAAATAATACGTACATAATACATAACAATATTGAGCAAGGAGATGATATATTTATATAATTTATCTAATTTAGAATGAATGATCGCGTGCTCATATAAATGGATTTCGCCATGTGTTTCCTTAGCCTCACCAAAATATATTATTTCTTTACATAATAACGATATAACTCACTGTAGAATATAAGTGATTTATCTTGTACTTATGAACTTTCTAAGTGCTTGTGTTGGGAGTAATCCTATTCCTACTAAATCTAATTATATCAGAAAAACAATTGTTAGTTTCTTCTTTTTTCACATCCTTATCGCTTTTCTTATAACATTTCATTTTCTTTTTACTATATATAATCATAAGTTTTAATAATTGCTATACGAGGTTTGTATCTTTAGAGAGGAGGTTATTTGCTTTTATCGCCCAAGGTTGACTGGCCAAAAAAGATTGGGCATGTAAGCAGACTTTCAAGAATATGTGGATAAAGTATTAAATGAATAAATTTCCACGAGCTTCAATCAAAAGGAACTAATACCCTATCATAACCGAACTCTTGACAGAAACAGAAACGATACATAAAGCGTAATGGACTGTAAATTTATTCAACGTATTGCGGTTTGTTTAACCTTTTCAAATCAGACAACGCTTGGAATACGTGATGAGAATATAAATAACATCGTAACAATGAATTTTTTAGTCCAAAATGCTAAATTTGAAAAATGGGTTCCAAACTAAGGCACTTATTACATGTTTTCATAAAACAAATACATTAAGCCCCACCCTTAATACGAAAATAGCCTGACGACAAGGTTCTTGAACTTTCTATCATTAAAACCTTTTTTTACGTGTGGAAACACCGGCGGGCCGTCACCCCACCGAGGTTTGCGTCAAAGTGGTTTGCCGGAGTTAGACCGACTAAAACTATATGGTGCGCACTCTGCGCCTGAAATAGGAGGGGTCCGAATCCAGAAGACAGCATCGAACCCTACATTAACATGAATTTATCAAAGTTTGTAAACATTGCAGGTAGTGCCTACTATGATTACAAATGAGGATGAATATGGGAGTCAGGTAGGTCTTTCGGCACCTCTGTGTGCATTTGTCATCCATTGACACTTGTAGTATATCTTTCTAGTAGTATATTGTCGGTTCACAGATGGATGCGCCCACTCGCTATTGTCGTTAACAGTCGACTGAACTGTGACACGACCGCACGTAAGCGGGAAAGGACATAATGCTTCTTCTTCTCATTCATTCACAGATAGTACATTGAGCGAGTGAATCAATGATTGAGTGACACATCCCCTACAATACCTAAGAACATGGTCTTGGAATTCTCCTCAAAAACACTATGTCAACTCGTCTGGCCAATATTTTATCAAAACCTCCTTCTCAAGGAGAAGCTATGCAGTGGACTGTTAAAAGCTATTAATAGGATGTTGTGACCTATCTGCCACTCTTAGAGTAAGTTTTATGCAACAGAACGATAAGGATGCCTAACACAGATTTTCTGTTAGATCATGGTATCACCTAATTCGAACCGGCTAAAATGTGGAATAGTAAGGCTCCCGCCGAAAAAAAACGATAATCTGAAATAGATGTGTACTGTCAATAAACTAAAAATAACACTTATAATACACGAAAACTCTTATTCGCAAGCACTCAGAAAGTCCGATAGTCTGAAATATAATTACAGTAACACTCACTCATGACGACACGTTCAACGTTCAGCTCGTATGAGTCACAAAACACTAGCACTTTACTTAACTAGTGAAGGCACTTGTCTTCTTAATAAGATTATCAACGTCCACAATATTGTTTCTAGTCGAAACCGCGAACTGCTACTAGCCACGGCATCTGGAAAAGAAAATATGGTTATAGACCTGTTATATTAAAAAACTAGTCACACCAACAAGGCAACATACGCTAACCACTAGACTCTAGTGGTTAGCGTATGCGGCTGCTGATCAAGAGGTCTCGGATTCGATTCCGAGGTCGGACTAAATATTATTTGTGTGATACACAAATATGTACTTATTTGTTTCGGAGACTGGGTGTTTTCTATGTATGTACTGACAAAAAAGTATGTTTATGTATTTATATCAGTTGTCTAGTACCCGTAATACAAGCACTGCTTAGATGGGGACTAGATGCTAAGTCCGAAATATTTAAAGATATTTATTTACCCAACAGAATAGCAAATCATTTCACCAATAATATATCATTCACATCATACCCGCTGAAATAAATGATTGGAGATAATGGCAACTCATTTACATAACGATTTCTAAATTGCGTGTCGTAGAAAAAAAAATTATAGTGTAAGATTTATAAAAAAAAATACCAGACACACACATAATAAATATAATAACTCCTCACTAAACTCTAAGCAAAGTTTTAATAAATATTATAAATAAACGATTACAGGTAATAATCTGGATATTTGGTATCAGAAATAGTAAAATGAAAATTTTCTATATTAGAAAAATAAATAAGATGGGAAGGCAATACGAGAAAAGAGATATGGCTTATAACAGATACATTTTTAATTTATTTACTTGAGTGACTATATATTTGACTGACTATGTACTTGAGTGACTATGTATTTGAGTGACTATATACTTGAGTGACTATATATTTGAGTGACTATAAACTTGAGTGACTATGCACTTGAGTGACTATGTACTTGAGTGACTATGTACTTGAATGAAGAAAAAGAAAGATCCTCGGTGTGAGTAGGTAGAATGAAATATATTAAACATGTTATTCAAAAACCTATTTTTTTTAGAAACATTCACGTGTAAGTAGAGTTAACAAAGTAAAATAAGATTATACTTAAACAAATAACTGTTTTTAATATTTCTACGTAATAAATTCTTTTACTTCCAGATGTCTCTTATAATAAAACGAAGGGAGGCATAAATTTTTCTACATCTATTTCAAAGATCTAAAAATATTCAGTCCGCGAGCTCATCTCTGTAGATAAAGGCATTCAGGCATTTCATACTCTTATTATGATGGAAATAAGCTTTCACTTAACAAAAAACTTTTTCTTTTAGTCAACTCAAAATAACGGAAAAAATTTCCTTATTGAGTTATATTTTTTTCTTAATTCCACAAAGTGTAAGAGAAATTTGTTGGATTTCTTTAAAAGGAATGGGCTTACTGGTAAACGAAATTTGTAAATATTTAAATAAAAAAAAATTTAATCTTCGAGCTTTTGATGATTTCCTCTTCATTTTTGTGTGATGCTTAAAGTAAATAACGTAAATGGATATAAAATATTCTCATTGTCTCAGTAGCTTTTATTTCATTTCATTGTAATCTAATTTATTTAACTACTAGTTTTCGCCCACGGCTCCGCCGGTCCTATGTCGGTTATCGCGGTAAAAAATAGCCTATGTCCTTGCTCAGGTCTAAGACTGTCTGGGTACAAACATTTTTTAAATTTCAATTTTTGAGTACGTGAACAGACAGATGCGGCGGAGGACTTGATGTTATAATATCTAGTGAAGCTTTATGTCTAATAAAATAAATAAATATTTCGGACATCTTACCAACAACATTATCTAGTTCCAAATTAAGCAGAGCTTGTATTAAGGGTACTAAACAACTGATAAAAATACATAAATATACTTTTTTGTAAATACATACACATTATACATAGAAAACACCCAGACTACGAAACAAATATATGTGGAACACGCAAATATTTGGTCCGACCCGGGAATCGAACCCGAGCCCTCTTGATCAGCAGCTGCATACGCGAACCACTAGACCAACAAGTCAAAATGTAATGGTTATGTTTAATGACTGCTGAGCTAAAATCGTGGGTTTATTTATTTATTAGTATTAAGGACCTCCAACGAAAGATGTACACAATAAAGTCACATAATAATACATAAGATTTTTGCTAGTGCACTCCTTCAATTATAGGAGACCACAGCATTCTCAGAGATATTAGGTACTAACATAGGGTTGAATGTTTACCCAAGACAGTGTTTGATAAGTACGATTATTGTTTTATTTTTCTATGTATTTTATCTATCCATGATATGCATATATTAAAACCCAAATGTATATTTATGTATAGTATATTTACCAAAGTTTGGAATCCTGTTTTAGGCTCCCACAGCAGTATTTAAGACATATCTGTTAGTATTTTTGCGAACAGACCATTGAGTTTAAAGATTAAATTTAATAAGTCAATTTTAAAATTAATATAAGTATTGTATCAGTAAGTATCGAGTTTAAACATCGAGTAAATAACATGAAAACACAAGTTACATACAAGAATACTGAACAAAGGACTGAGTGGTCCGTCCCTCCGCGTATGCTCACAAACGGATTCTTTGTACAAATTGTTGTCCGCACTGTCAGTTACACTAAGAGTCCATTTTGTTTTTGTTCTCATTCGAATAATTGATAACCATATATGTGTGAGTAACAGAAATTTCGACACTACTCAGTAAAAATTATACTGTCTAAATATAACAGCTATTTCTGACATCAAATAGGAGGGATAATTGATGCACAGAGTGGCATATCGTTTGGTTTTAGTTGGTTTGATTCCGACCGCCCTCCCGCAAACGCCTTTTTTAACGTGTGGATACCCCCTTTCGGTTTTTCCCTATTATACTACGCTGGCGAGATGGGTTGGTTGGTTACAAACAAGTTAATCTTCTGTGGAGACATGTTGTCCTAGGTAGTATGGTCTTACGATACTCGCGGTTTAAATAGAGTTTTATCACTAATAACTTTTAATATAAATTATGTGGAGATAGTTAAAACTGGCCAGTTTACAACAAAACGAGAATGTCAAAAAAAAAAAGAATGTAGAAGGTTGTTCTAGAGACAAATGTACGAAGGTGTAAAGTTAAATTATGTCATTGCTCCCTATTTGCGTTTATAATATGCTATCATCATCATCAACATCCTTGAACAGTCCACTGCTGGACATAGGCCTCTCCTTAGAAAGGAGGTTTTGGCCTACTATACTACGCTGGCCAGACGGTATATGCTATGCTAAACTGTTCTGAAGGTGAAATAATTGTGTTAATTTATTTTACTTACTATTTTTACTGAACATATAAGAGGATATGTGGGGCCTAGCAGCCACATATAACCTTACAGCCATAGACCGCACATGTGGCGGTAGCGTTGCAAGTGTCGCCTGACACTTCAGCGAGAGGTAGCCTCGATGAGTCGGGTAGTCATCCGGGAAGACGTGTAAGGTCCGCCATGATGCTTGAAGGCCATCGCCATCAGGTCTAGAGATGTGGGTTTTGCTGGTTATTAATGGATCCTGGTAAATAAGCAAAAAACATGGTAAGTTTAAGCTAAAAGATTTGATGGGCCTATCAGTTTAGTGTTTAGTGATCCTGACTTCAAAATCAGAGATCATAAGTTCGATTCCCACCCAGAACAAATGTTTGTGTGATAATCATAATCAGTTGATAATCACAATCATGCTACATTGCCTACCCTCACAATAAGCATGGTGACCCCTACTCCTGGATTCTACTCATGCTTTCCATCAGGCAGAGTAGAGTCACTTTGGCAGGCTTAAATATAAAAAAAAAAAAAAAAGTTGTTCTGTGTCTGGGTACAGTTGATCATCATCATCAGCCTATCTCAGTCCACTGCTGGACATAGGCCTCTCCCATTGCACACCACTTTGATCGATTTTGTGCTTCTCGCATCCAGCTCTTGCCAGCCATCTTGCGCAAATCATCACTCCACCTGGCCTGTGGGCGTCCTACACTACGTTGATCTGTTATGCAATTTATGTATGTAATGAAAAATATATAGGTATGTTTTCCAACAGTCTGAACACCATAGGTTTTACTTAGTTTAAAATCATACAGCCATGTGAGGATATTACTATTAAATATAATAAAATATATAGTACAGCCTCTCAGAAATTACTATAAGGCACTATGACGGTACCTTGTAGGTTGAACAGGTCATATTTCTCTATTTATACGTATTTAGAAGCATACAAATGTATCTTGGGGAATATACTGGTCTGATATTTATCTAACCTGTATTACGATACTGATACCCAACTATAAATATAATGCCACCCTCTAAGCCTTTGAGGATTAAGACGTGAGTTTATGTATAGGTCATTTATATCAGAATAAATGTATATATATATTTTTAATGATTATTTATTTTTAAATAGTAGTATTTTATAAAGAAATAGTTAATAATTTTGTCGTGTTTCATGAATCATTTTTAAGAAAAATATATACCGACACCACCAACGCACATCAAACGAAAACTCAGTGCCTGGAAACATAATTTGGCTGGGTTAAATCAATTTGAGGTAATTTTTGCCTACCTAATTAATTAGTCATTTCAATAAAGTAGTATTATTATTTGTGCTACGTACCTCACAATCGATCGGTTGATCGGAATGGGATCGATTTGAAGTCGTTGCTAGGCCAAAGATAACAAAGTAGTAACAATACTAGAGGACTGTAAATATGTCTTTTATAATACGTGACTAATGTGACGGAAGCCGTCGTAGGTTACTTATTAAAAACTTTTTGAGTTTGGCACCAACTATAAACAGATTTTAGGTAATAATAGTTTAGAAAGGAGGTTATTGCTTACTATTTGTACTATATTTTAATACAGAATGGGATACGTTTATAGTTAGGATAGTACCCTTGTTCGTGTGTTTATAATTATTTTAATTATTATCAAGAACTTTAATATGCCGAGCTTTTATACTTATAAATTTAGCTAGGTAAGTTTTTATGAATATTTAGCGACAAAAACTCGTCTGAACACATTCTCATTTTTAGACTTGTAATCGTTACAATAAACGTTATACGTTATACGTTTATCCAAGATAAAAGTTCTTAATTGAAAACTAAATTCGCATATGAACGATTCATTTAGAATTATACACGAATACAGTTTTAATTGATTTTAATAATATAATTATGTGTGTTTATACTCAAGCGCTAAAACATGCAACACAAAATCCTATCAATGTTTGTTATATAGCATGTAATATAGGTGAATTTACGTTACACCCTAGTATGCGAGTTGTTTGTTATCGCGTGTGGCACGACATTTAGGAAACAAACAAACAACATCACAGTATTCCTAAAATTCAACAAAAATACCAACGCATTTTTATCTCAAAATAAAATAATCTGTATTAAATATTAAGAACTGTACTTTTATATTTTAAGTTTAATAAGAGAATTCAGTAATTTCAGTTCTCCCTTAGGGTTGCGGAGGTCCAATGACAGTCGCTCCGTGGAAAAACTGAAATTCAGGTAAAACAGATTGAACTAGTAGCCGACCCCAAATAAACCTTAGAATTGAGGCTAGGAAGAAGAAGTGAATACAGTAATTGAGTTTTTATGGATTTGCCTTTCCATTCATCTTTGTAAGTCGAGATTAGGGCCACCGCAGACTAGCTACTTTTAGCATCGGCGATCGGCGATTTGGCGACTGCATCGATGCTGCATCGCGTTTTAGCGACTTCCTGCGTTCGATCGCGGTATCGGAAACGCGCGTTTTAGCGACTGCTCAGATGCCAAATCGATGCTACCGGCATCCGAATGAGTGCGGAGAGTAGCGTTCAGCTGCTGTGTCGCGCTTCTAAAAAGCGACTCGATCGCCGCGTTTGGCGTTTTTAAGTGTGCGGTGTAAAGCGTTCGGTCGCCGTATTTAGCTTCTAAAATGCGACTAGTTGCCGATCGCCGATGCTAAAAGTAGCTAGTCTGCGGTGGCCCTTAAATAAGATACATCTAAAAATACATTCAAGTATATAATATTACCAGGAGAAACGACAGATGTTATCGTGTCCACGTTTAATAAGGAAATAAATCTCCTACCTGCGGTCCTGTGGCACATATTGTTGTATGAGAAAGTATTTTTCGAATAAAAAGTAATGCTTTTCACACTGTGAAGTAGAGCGTGAAATCTTCGAATATCAATTCTTAACTTCAAAAAATATTTTTCCCAAAAGACGTCTAGTAAGAAAAATAATATTAAAACTGGTATAATTTTGATATACGTTTTTGTGTTTAATATCCTTGTATATATCCTAATAGCATTAATACACAGTATTACAACTACGTAAAATTCAATATAATTATATAGTTCCAAAATTAATTATTTTTCATAAAGAACTGTTAATTATTTAATGTTTCAAATCCCTACTAATATTATAAATGCGAAAGTAACTCTGTCTGTCTGTTACGCTTTCACGCCTAAACCACTGAACCGATTTTGATGAAATTCGGTATAAAGATAGAACTGAACTTGGGAAAGGACATATGCTACTTTTTACTGCGATAACCGACATACACGCGGTCGGAGCCGCGGGCGAAAGCTAGTAGAGCATAAATTACTAACATTTTTCTCATTCCTATGTATCATGATCCAACAAACTTAATAAAAGTAATTAAAGGTAGAACCAGCAAATCCTGAGAATAAATAAAAATAAGCAATTATAAGGCTCTCGGCCATTCTCTTTTATCCCTCCAACCTGTTGCCAATTAATCTAGGATTACGGACATCAGCGATGTCATCTCCCTTTTACAACGTATTTATTTTGTATATATTTATTTGGACGACCTTTTCATAGAATATGATATATGCTAGTAAACATATCATTATCATCTCCCTATCGCAGTCCACAGCTGGATATACGCTTCTCCAATTGCACGTCACTTGGTTCGATCCTCGGCTTCATTGGATTAGTAAATAGATACCTGATGGGAAATGACCACAGCCTTCTTACTAACTTCAATAGTCACAAATGCATTGTCACCTTTTTATCAAAACCAGAGTCAGATTTTTTATCCGACCGTTTACTGGCTTGGTGAAAAGCAACGAGGTGATTGCTAAAGATAAAGGTTGTCTCTGAACCCGTCATATCACTCCTTTTCTTTTCGTGCGGGAATCCCCCCGGATACCACATAATTCTCGGGCACTAGAAGTCGGGGAACCAGGTGCACCCTCGGAAGGAAAAACCCTGGGACCCCGACGTACCTTGAGCCATCTTGGTTTGCAGATGGCCCCCTACTGTGCGAGAACGAATCAAATCAAATACTTGTCACCCCAGCCTGCTTCTGTTAGGGTGGCAGGTGGCCTCACCTGTCACCCCCAGGCCTGTGCTTATGGAGGACGGAGATCATTTTGCGATCTCCGTCGCCTGAGTCGCCTGCCCGTTACCGGGTCTGGCGGACCGGGAGGGTTCTAAACCTCTCCCGCCATCTCCTTTGCAAGCATATCATATCACTCCTGTCCCACCATTTGTGCCGAAGATGAAGATTAAATATACAGTGAATTAGCAACTTATCTTTGCCTTAAACCAGATTATTAATATTAAACATAGAATGTTTAATAATTAATTATCAAAAGACCACGAAGTTTGCTAATCATAGGATAAAACATTAATTTAGGATCAGTCCTCACCACAAATAAACAAGATATACCATAAATAAACATCTTACTTTGATCGTGTTGACCTCCGATAAATTAAATTTCTAAAGTACGTTTACTCTCAATGGTATTCCTGTTTACGAGATTCTTTGAAATTCAATATTGTTTATAAACTCAAACCATTTTATCTAATAAAACACACATAAATTGAACTAACAAGAATTCAAAGCAAGCTTCTTCGATGTTGCAGCTGGGATTCCAAAGTATAATTATTTAGAGTTTTGTGTTATGTTTTAATTATAATAAAAACAATTATAATAAATGTAAAGTTACATTAATTGATTGTTCATAATTTAAACACAATAAGGAAAAATAATAATTAAAATTTATATTTTTTATAAAGTGCTGCCAAAATTACTGCTCAGCCAGCTCAGAAAAATGTTTGTCCTCTAGTGGGCTAACTTTGCATGTCATAAAAAATAGTGTCACAGAGGTCAGATGTGGTCAACAACGGAAAAAAATTTACACTAGCTATCAATGACCGTTTCTCTGGGAACGTGGTCAGAAAGTTATAGTGGGGAAGCTTTACGAAGAAACCTGTCATTCTATTTAATTGTGTCATCCATCAAAATAGTATTTTCCAATAAAATGAGTTGTACTCAGATATCATAATTGAGGAAAGGTTTCTGGTAAATAATTTCGGACCGCTGCTGCCGCATTTCACATCGGAGTTACAATATTAAATTTCAAAACACGATTTCAACAAAGGTTAACTTCGAACGGTACAGTGAAGTTTAAATTTCTCATGTTGTTTTCTGTGCGGCTTCCTGTCAAGACTCCTGTTGGTACATTATACTTTTACAAAGTTGATTATTCTTAATTATTTTAGAATAATTAATGATTTCTTCAAAACATTACAGTAATAATCGCTTTTAAAATAGTATCTCGCAGTTTGTCTGTAACATATTATGTGAATTTATTATTGATGTAACAGCATACCTACGCCACTTGTGAATAGATTTATTTTATTTTCTTAATGATTGTAAAGTTGACTACATTTAAATTTTCATAAAATAAAAAACTTAAAATACAAGTTATGTTTCTCCTTTACTTTGGCAATAGTTTATAATTTATCAGTATTTTACATGGTTTTTTTAATTTCAGTTTTCTACTTTTTACTTGACTTTTAATGTATTTTTAATAATATTCACCTATAAAATACTTGATTTTTCTTTATGTTTTTCAGCTTTATAAAAATAACCATTATCTTATTACATTACAACATCCTTGGATTTCATTTAACTTAAACTATACTACATACCAAACTAAGCTTTAAGATAATACTAGACTAGATATAAGATATAATAAACTTAAGTACAAGTATTTACATTACAAACTAACTTCATTATAATATTTACATACCGAGTCCTAACCTTGTATCTCAATAACATATATTTATTGAAGTTACTGTAACTTGTATTTACGCTTAAATTTTCTCGTTAATTTCTTCTTTCTAGCCTTATTCCCAATATTATTTGGGGGTCGGCTACTAGTTCAACCAGTTTAACCTGAATATCAGTTTTTCCACGGAGCGACGCAACCCTAATGGAGAACTGAAATTTGAAGGTTGAACTAGTTGTCAGTAAATTTGAGGACACTGACTTCCCAATAACGATTGCCAAAAATGTTTATGAAAACCGGGACCGACGGCTTTACGTGCTCTCCGAAGCACAGGCGTGTATCACCGCCAAACTTCCTAACTCCGGGCTACTATTAGGAATTTCCCAAGAAAAACCAAAAAACACTTTTTTGGCCCGACCTGGGAGTTGAACCCGAGACCTCTTGATAAGCAGTCGCATACGCTATCCACTAGGCCAACGAGGCAGTTATTTTCTCTTTAACTAATAAAAAAACATTAATTCTGGGGATTTCTTACATTTATATTCAAGGTAAGAAAGACCCGCGATTTCTTATTACACTGCTCCAAAAGTGGGATGTAATGGAAAAGATAGTTAAACTGGTTTTATCTGGTACTGAAGGTTTTCTTACTTATATTATTTGCTTAGTGTAATCTCGGCACAAAAGGAACTTTTATCAGAAGTAAGGAATATTATAATTGGTCGAAGCTTACCTAACTATGTTAATATTGGTAAATAGTGGGTAATAATGTTATTCCTATTAGAAGGAATACGTCAAATGTAATATTATATTATATAAATAAATTAATTAAATAATAATAAATAAATATTTTGAATATATAACACACAACGCCCGATTAAATACATACATGATGTACATAGAAAACACCCAAACTCCGAAACGAATATCTGTATATCATACAAACATTTGGTCCGAACCCAGGATTTCAATCCGAGACCACAAAAACAACAGTCGCATACACTACCATTGCGTCACAGATAGACCAGTGCTTTTACCTCTTAAAATAACAAAAAGTGAACATAAATTATAGTAGGATGAAACCCATTGTAAAAGGAGGAGAATAGTACAAAAATTAAAGGAAAAATAAATTACGGGCGATCTGAGGTCGGGAAGGGGGAGAGGGGGGGGTTTAAGGGAAAAAAATGGCTTATCTCGATTTCCGACAAAACTACAAGTCCAATGGAAAAAAGTTAAATGGCAAAGTTGTAGGTAATAAAAAGATCTACAACTTTTGCATTGACACTTTTATCACATAACCTCAAATTTTATGTGAAAATTTCAAAAAACCAAGTTTTTGGTTTTTTATTTTTATCTTTTACAAATAAAATTATTTTTTAACGAAATTTTGTGAAAACTTAGCTTTTCATGTCCTGAATACACCGTAATTTATTTGATTTGAAATATCTATTTTTTCACCTCATTTTGACTGAATACCGAAAAAAACCCTAATTTTCAATCGAAAATTCGTGAGTCAAAATATCAACGTTTTTGACAAAAATTGGGTGTTTTCCATTCCATGAAATGTCTATTTTCCGATGGTTTAAAAATATATATACATTACTAGTAAATCTTCTCAGAAAATGCAAAAAATTAAAAAACTCGAATTCGATTTTTTTTAATCGTTATTGAGATATTTATTAAAATTTACACTTTAATCACTCGAAAAACGTAAGATTGCATATTACAATGATAAACAAAAATATTGCAAATCGAAATATAGTACTATAATTAACAAACAAATAAATAATAAAGTTAATATTAAATAAAACATCTACAATATTTTGAGAAAGTTGCAGAATCTTCTTTAAAGTATATGCTTATATGCCTATTTATTACTATTTTGAGATAATTTAATACCTGAGTGACCTATGAAAAATTTTTGGCCATTAAAAGGTTTTTCATAGAGAAGTGGGCAAGGCAGGTCTGGGCCTTACTATATACTTGCTATTTCGTAGCAGCTGTAAAACAGAGCAGTGTACGACATCTTTTATAAAACTACACGTGCAGGCTGAGTTATTTTCTATGAAATACCTTTTGATGGCCTAAAAGTTTTCGTAGGTCACTCAGGTGTTAAATCATCTTAAAATAATAATAAACAGACACATACGCATATAATATAAAGAAGATTCTGCAACTTTCTCAAAATTTTGTAGATGTTTTATTAAATATTAACTTTATTAATTATTATTTTGTTAATTATAGTTGTATATTTCGATTTGCAATATTTTTGTTTATCATTGTAATATGCAATCTTACGTTTTTCGAGTGATTAAAGTGTAAATTTTAATAAATATCTCAATAACGATTAAAAAAAATCTGAACGAAATTCAAGGTTCCGTAGGCGAGAAATAATACTACTGTTGTTATTAACAAATATGTATATTCTCAGAACAGAATATGTTCTACAAAAAATAACACCTTCTTAAAACTATTTATAATGTTGCTGTTAATGAACCGCTAGCGCGATGCAACAAAACCTAACAGCGCCATCTGTCGAGCACACTGGTAAACAAATTCTAAAAACAACTTATATTTAACTAAATTTACATTTTATTAGTACTTATTTATATCTTACATTATATTTATTTCTTGTGTATATCTATATTTTAATATGTACAACAGCTTATCTGGACATACCGCCCACCAAGGACAATATGCAGTATGTCCTTTTATCCGCCCACCATGCGACTACACTAATCATAATTTTATTGACTCGTTACAGGTAACAGACACAACTTAGACGTAGGTCTTTTAATTACAGTGCCTTTAGTACGTACTGTAACTACACGTGTGATTCTATCCGGACCTGGATGTTTTTGTTCAATTTTGCCTAGCAACCATCTACCAGGAGGCATATCATCCTCTTTTATTAAAACTACGTCCCCTACGGATGGTTCTGGATTCTGATATTCCCATTTGTGTCTCTGCAAAAATTGGTGAAGATAATCTTGCGACCAACGGCGCCAAAAATCCTGCATCATTCTCTGGTGGAGTTGCCATCGCCGTAGACTACATAGGTTGGAATGCTCATAATTAAAATCGGGAACTACAACGAGTGGTTCACCCACCAGGAAATGACCAGGAGTTAGTATAACAATATCATTTTCGTCCTCTACGTATGACAATGGCCTCGAATTGAGGCATGCCTCGATTTGAGCCAATACGGTGCCCAACTCTTCATACGTCAACGTAGAGTTGCCAATTACTCTCTTGAGATGAAATTTTGTCGACTTAATACCTGCCTCCCATAATCCACCAAAATTTGGAGCGCGAGGCGGAATGAAATTCCATTGTGTCCCATTGTTCGCGAGATACTCAGCCAATTCATGCTTAAACGTTGACCTTTCTTCATTGAATAGACATCGCAGCTCGCGAGCAGCTCCTACAAAATTGGTAGCGTTATCGCTATATAGCTCGGCGCATCGTCCACGTCTTGCTATAAACCTCCGAAAGGCTGCTAAAAAACCCTGTGTAGTCAAATCACTGACTGCTTCCAAGTGCACTGCTCGTGTCGACATACATACAAATAAAGCTATGTAACCCTTATACGACTTGTTTCCTCTACCCTTTGAAACCCTTATATTTATAGGCCCAGCGTAATCTAAGCCACTTATGAGAAAGGGTTTATTCGATGTCACTCGAGATGAGGGCAGCTGTCCCATAAGCTGGGCCGTTGCTTTACTAGAGTAGCGGATACATACTACACATCCTCTGCAATACTTTTTGACCAACACTTTAAGACCCACAATCCAATACATTGATCGTAGAAATGTTATCATGAGTTGTGGCCCACCATGCATGGTCTTTTGATGTGCGTCTGCAATTAAGAGTTTTGTTAACGCCGATTCTTTCGGAATAAGAATCGGATGCTTCTCATTAAAATCTAGCTTAGACATTTCTAGTCGCCCACCTACTCTAATTATACCTTTTGCATCCACAAATAAGTTTAGTGATTTAAAATTCCATCAATTTCTATTCCTCCAACTCCAAAGTTAGTTCTTCTTCTTGACACCTCCTGATACATAGCTCTCTCGCCTCATCGATTTCATGTTTTGCTAAATGAGTAGTGCTGTGCTTCGATGTACATGCCTTCCTAAGATTCAAAAATCTACGACAGTAAGCGACTACACGGATAAGCTTGGTTAAAGACGAGAACCTCTGCCAAAGAGGAAAGTCAAGGACCGCTGTATGGGTTTTACTTTGTTCTAACGTCGTAAGTAGGTGCTGTGGTCTCCTGAAGCTTATCACTTCCTGTGACATAAATTCCGGACCATTTATCCACATGGCTGTTGCTGCGAGCTGGGCCGGGAAAACTCCACGAGATGCACAGTCAGCTGGGTTTTCCTTAGACGGTATGTGAGACCAGTGCTGAGTATCAAGAGTGGTTAAAATCTCCGATACCCTGTTGGCTACGAAGGTTTTCCAGCGGCTGGGGTGATGATTCAGCCAAGCCAGTACAACTATCTGTATAAGCATGCAGATTAGCTTTAGGTATTCCTAAAACTTCAGCTACCTCTGCCATAAGCTTGGACAACAGAACTGCAGCGCAAAGTTCGAGTCTAGGAATCGAGACCTGTTTGATAGGAGCAACTTTTGTTTTGGCTGTCAATAAAGACACTCGAATGTTCCCCATGTCATCCAACACCCTCAAATACACAACAGCAGCGTAAGCCATTTTCGACGCATCTGCGAATCCATGCAACTCAGATTTTGCTGAATTACACGTATGTAACCATCGCGGGATCCTAATATCTACCAAAGCAGGTAAGTTTTGACGGTAAGTTACCCATTCTTGTAATAAATTCCCTGGAACTTCCTGGTCCCACTCGACTCCTGCCAGCCACAGCTTTTGGATTAATATCTTGGCTACAATTATACAAGGCGCTAACCAACCAAGCGGGTCGAATAACCGGGAAATGTCCGAAATTATTTTTCTTTTCGTAGCAGGTTCATTTAGCGGAGCAAGATCAACGGTGTACTGAAAGATGTCTTCCCGTGGATTCCAGGTAAGCCCCAGAATTTTTGTTATGTCATCTGACTTTATCCGTAACTCTTCTACCTGACTGTTATTCTTTTTTCTGATTTGATCTAATAATTTCCCACTATTACTTCGCCATTTTTGTAATTCAAAACCTCCCTTAGCCAAAACCCTAGTCAATTCTTGATAAATATTAAAACACCCTTCCACATTATCAGCTCCTGTCATGAGATCATCCATGTAGAAGTCTTCTAAAATGATTCTAGAGATCTCCGAACTATTCTGACACTCATCATAAGCTAGCTGTTGCAGTGCCCGTACGGCCAAATATGGTGCTGAAGCAGTGCCGAATGTTACGGTAACCAACTCGAATTCTTCTAAATCCTTTTCAGGACTCTCTCTCCAAACTATGCGCTGAAATGGAGTATCCTTTTTGTTCACTAATACCTGCCGATACATTTTTACAATATCTGCGACTAGGCATACTTTAAACTTCCTCCAGCACATAATAGTATGACGTAGTTCAGCTTGTAAGGGTGGGCCAATCATTAGATTATCATTTAGCGATCTTCCATTTGTCCCCTTACAGGAAGCGTCAAACACAACTCGCACCTTCGTTGTGTCCTTATCCTCCCGGATAACTGCGTGGTGAGGTAAGTAA
This sequence comes from Phragmatobia fuliginosa, assembly GCA_932526445.1. NCBI lineage: Eukaryota > Metazoa > Arthropoda > Insecta > Lepidoptera > Erebidae > Phragmatobia > Phragmatobia fuliginosa. Next base: position 1,094,301 of record OW052066.1, on the reverse strand, counting down.
ACAGCGTTTTTATTACCTTTTCCTAATTCATCAATTTTTTTCATATGATTCAGTTTTAAATATTCATTTATCACTTTAGTGTAATCTTCTTTTAATTTAATATTTCTTGATAATTTAAACTCTAACCCTTTAAATCTTTTTTCAGCTATCTTTTTAGACTCACCATATCTGCAGTCCGGGTCAGCGTCCCGGAAGGGCAAACGTACAATGTATCGCCCATCTTCATTACGTTTTGTAGTAGCCTTAAAAAACTCCTCACATCTAGACTCTTCTTCCGTGAGCCTCTTTTTATTGGAAGTTGGTTCGGATTCCAGCTCCCAGAACTTCCTTAACAGCTCATCAGCGTTAACGCCTGCTGGCAATACAGCTATATGAGAATGGACAAGTGTTGAGTTGTCCACCTCAGAAACGCCAGATAGTATCCACCCAAAGGCAGTATCCTGCGCCAGTAGGGATCCACTAGAATGCCGGTTAATGCCCTCCTTGATGATTTGACTGTATACCTCAGCACCTAATAAAATATCTATTTTATTAGGCCTGTAGTAGTCAGGGTCGGCCAAATCATCAACCGATAGATTTACCCATTCTACCCTAGTTACCTTCGCAACTGGGAGAAGGGACGTAACCGACTTCAACACATAGGCCTTAACCTCAATCCGAAACTGTGGATCAATTCTCGACCTTATTTTAACGTAAACTGTGGACCTTGATACCACAGTTTTAGCGCTACCTACACCTGTTATAGTGTGATTAACCGCGATCTTTTTTAAGCCTAGGTACTGAACCATACTCTCAGTAATAAAAGATCCTTGCGATCCTTGGTCTAACAAGCCTCTAACCATACGGAAACTCCCGTCCTTTGACTCAGCTTGCACGATTGCTGTGGTTAATAAAACTGTTTTATTACAGTTTCCTGTCGAAAGGCATGAAACTACTGGCTCGTTAGACCCCTCCGCTTGCGCGGTATACTTATGACTGCCTGAAGCAGCTTCCTCCTTATTCGAACTAGTCGAAAAGGAGTTTTCCTGAACTGATTTCTCCCCTACAGAACCAGAAACTCCACTAGGATGTAATAATGAATGGTGGCGGCGTTTGCACACCTGACACCGGACAATGTTCTTACAGTACTTGGCAGAATGGTTACTATTCAAACATATGAAACACAATTTTTTATCCATCGCAAAATCACGTCGAGTCTGATTTGATTCCCTGCCAAATGCTTTACAAGAAGTAATTTTGTGATCTGCAGAACAGTACGCACAAGGCCCAGTAGATTTAGATTTTATAATATGAAATGACCTACTGATAACCTTTTTCTCAATGCGTGGTTTGGTGTCTAAGTTTTCTAAGCCTCTAAAACGACCTGTTAAAAATTCAGAAAATTGTCCAAACGTAGGCAATTTATCGCCCTGTTCTGAAGATACCTGTAATTCCCAAGCCTTTTTAGTGACAGGATCTAGTTTTGCACTAATGATATGTATAATTATAATATCCCACGAGGATACATCAACCCCTAAGGCTTTAATGGAATCTAAACATTCGGCAGTTGTATTTATTAACTCTCTAATCTCTGATGCAGATTCTGATGTCAATGACCTTTGATTTAATAAACGCTTAAGCATACCAGTCGCCAGAAATTTCCTATTATTATACATTTTATGTAGTTTTTCCCAAGCATTTTCATAAACCTTAATATTACGTAACAATTGTTCCGCTTCCCCAGTCAGATGCCCTTTTAAGTAAAATAACTTTTGTGCATCATCCAGAGATTTATCTTCGTGCACTAATCCTATAAACAAATCTCTAAAGGTCTGCCACTCTGAATATTTACCAGAGAACATCGGAATTTTTATTTCTGGCAATTTGACTCTACGTGCTACTTTTTCACTATGACAACAGGACTGCTGGCTCGACAAAGAATTCTTAAAAGTATCCTGACTTAGCATTTCTTTCAATTCGGCTTTAAAATGTACATAGAATTCCTCAACACTGTCGTAAACATCGTTTTTATAATATTCAGAACTAGAATATTCCGACCTTTTAACTGTGCTTATTATTTCAGCATGAGTTTTTGTGAATAATGCCCATTGTTGGTCTAAATTATCGATTCTTGTTTCGATATATGAAACCGTTAATCGTTCCTTTGGGGACTTTTTAAAATTAGTCTTAGCTTTGAACATTTTCATTTTAATGTCCTCCTGCAGGGCGTTAAACGATTCCATTTTTAATTAGGGTTCCGAAGTATATCACTCGGAACCCTTATAGATTCGTCATGTCCGTCTGTCCGTCCGTCCGTCCGTCCGTCCGTCCGTCCGTCCGTCCGTCCGTCCGTCCGTCCTCGACTTACCGTCCAAACGGTAAGTGGTAGAAAGATGAAACTTTGCATGAATATGTATTGTTATTACGCCGACAAAGTGCTATAATAAAATTTTGAAAAATATTTTTATTTGGGGTACCTCCCCTACACGTAAAGTGGGGATGTAAATTTTTTCTCGCGGCTACCCCATCGTGTGGGGTATCATTAGATAGGTATTTTAAAAACAATACAGGGTTTCTAAGACGATTTTTTGATTCAGGTATCCGTTTGCGAGAAATTCCACTTTAAAGGGCACTTTTTTGTAAAAACAGGGCGTCCCCCCCCTCTAAAAGCTAAACGGCTGGATCAAAAAATCTGGAAAAATTCGTGATGGTGGTCCACATAATGAACTTTCAAGGAAAACTATAACGGATTAGATGACTTTATTAATTCAGGAGTTATGGAGATTTAACTTGTAAAATGCGCTCACTTGGAAAACGTCATACAAAATTAACACATTAATACGTGAACATAATAGAGCAAGATCCCAGAGCCGCTGGACCTACGTCATTTGTGCAAAGCTGAAATTTTCAGGATTATTAGTACAATGTCTTGTTAAGATGTATGCGTACCCATTAGCTTGAAAGAGGGGCCGTTTCTGAGGTAGCTCGAAGTACAGATGGTAAAAAACCTTACTTACCTACGTTAAAGGTGCAAAGCTAGTATTTACATATTTTTTAAAAAAATATTATTTAAAATTAAAATTCATTACTGCCAGACACTTTCGGTGGGCCATTACTTCTGCCACACGTCTTGAAAGTTGTGAAAGAATTAGGTAAACTACGTTATAGTAGCAAACCTAAATTTTATATATATTATCTAAGGTAGGTACTATTTTAAGACCCTTTGTATGCGGCCAGACCAGTCCGAAGGGCCTATCATCCCCCCAGATACCTTTAAATATTTGTAGTAATTAGGAAGCTGAGGTATATCATCTTTGGTATTATTTCAAGAATAGAATTGTAAAATATTAAATGGTTTTTACACTCTCATTTATTAGCTTCACCTGTATGTTTGTTTGTTTGTAACCAACTCCTATGGGTGCGATTTTGATCCACTTTAAACGGCCAGATTTCGTATACTTGTATATACTTGTAGCTATTCACAACATCAACGAAATCTGGCCGTTTAAAGTGGGGTCAAAATCGCAACTAAAGGAGTTGGTTACAAACAAACAAACATACAGGTGAAGCTAATAAATGAGCGTGTAAAAACCATTTAATAATTTACAATTCTATTCTTGAAATAATACCAAAGATGATATACCTCAGCTTCCTAATTACTACAAATATTTAAAGGTATCTGGGGGGATGATTGGCCCTTCGGACTGGTCTGGCCGTATACAAAGGGTCTTCAAATAGTACCTACCTTAGATAATATGTATACATTTTTTAGTTATAAAATATAGTTATATAATATAGTTATAAAATTTAGGTTTGCTACTATAACGTAGTTTACGTAATTTTTTCACAACTTTCAAGACGTCTGGCAGAAGTAATGGCCCACGGAATGTGTCTGGCAGTAATGAATTTTAATTTTAAATAATATTCTTAAAACAATTGTAAATACTAGCTTTGCACCTTTAACGTAGGTAAGTAAGGTTTTTTACCATCTGTACTTCGCGCTATCTCACAAACGGCCCCGCTTTCAAGCTAATGGGTACGCATACATCTTAACAAGACATTGTACTAATAATCCTGAAAATTTCAGCTTTGCACAAATGACGTAGGTCCGGCGGCTCTGGGATCTTGGAGTATAATAATTATCTATTGGATACGATTTTAAATCCACGTGACTGAGGAACCCTTTACTGTGCGTGGCCTGACATGCACTTGGCAGATTTTTCTGTTTATTTTATATTCCAAGTTTCTATTTAAAAAACACAAAATCAATGTACAAATATTTCACAATAAAACAACTGACTAAATTCAAAATAAAACAAATAAATAAAAAGACAACTATTGTTGTACGTACACACTTAAGAAATTTAATCACCCAATCGAAATTTTTCTAAGTCTAAATAAAATCTTTAAAATTTTACAAGTGTTTGAAACTTATAAAAATCTGACAAAAATCGGGCATAGACTCCCCGTCTCAACCACTTTTACTTAAAACTAACACAAGTCCAAACTACTTAAAATTATTCTAAGTCCAAATAAAATCTTAAAATTTTTACAAGTGTTTGAAACTTATAAAAATCCAGCAAAAATCGGGCATAGACTCCCCGTCTCAACCACTTTTTACTTAAATCTAATACAAGTCTAAACTACTTAAAATTATTCTAAGTCCAAATCTTCACTACGGCTAAATTTACTAAGTTTCACTAGTCTTGATTTTAAAGTTCCAATTTGAATGCACTTTTTTTCATTAGTTTGCAAATTGCTAAGTTTATCTACTCCAACAAATAAGGTTTAAAATGTACTCACAGTTTTTCACAGCACTCACTGTCACAATTTTGCGCCCGCTCCTTTTCAATCCCTTTAGCGCTGTGCTCCGCCTTCTGCCAAGGTCCTCTTGTACGTCCTTCCTCCAGATGCGGCGATCTGGTACCTCCAACACGATGACACCTTTCCTGGCGCCGAGCTGTGGGGTTGCTCTGGACAGCGATCCACTATCCAGTAATGACGTAGAGGGTAGTAGCCACTACCACCACCGGTGACTACAAAACACGTCCAGTCTTCCGGCACGTAAGGACCATGAACGAAATTCAAGGTTCCGTAGGCGAGAAATAATACTACTGTTGTTATCAACAAATATGTATATTCTCAGAACAGAATATGTTCTACAAAAAATAACACCTTCTTAAAACTATTTATAATGTTGCTGTTAATGAACCGCTAGCGCGATGCAACAAAACCTAACAGCGCCATCTGTCGAGCACACTGGTAAACAAATTCTAAAAACAACTTATATTTAACTAAATTTACATTTTATTAGTACTTATTTATATCTTACATTATATTTATTTCTTGTGTATATCTATATTTTAATATGTACAACAGCTTATCTGGACAGTAATATGCAATCTTACGTTTTTCGAGTGATTAAAGTGTAAATTTTAATAAATATCTCAATAACGATTAAAAAAAATCGAATTTGAGTTTTTTCATTTTTTGCATTTTCTGAGAAGATTTACTATGGTAATGTATATATATATTTACACCATCGGAAAGTAGACATTTCATGGAATAGAAAACACCCAATTTTTGTCAAAAACGTTGATATTTTGACTCACGAATTTTCGATTGAAAATTAGGGTTTTTTTTCGGTATTCAGTCAAAATGAGGTGAAAAAATAGATATTTCAAATCAAATAAATTACGGTGTATTCAGGACATGACAAGCTAAGTTTTCACAAAATTTCGTTAAAAAATAATTTTATTTGTAAAAGATAAAAATAAAAAACCAAAAACTTGGTTTTTTGAATTTTTCCACATAAAATTTGAGGTTATGTGAAAAAAGTGTTAACCTTTAACTACCGACGTGGATTTTTTGTCACGCTAGTACCGACGTAGGGCCTGAGAGGCCGCAAGTATAACATTGAATAGTGTATAAAATATGTAAACTGTGTATCAAATTATAGTTTGTATTGTTAATTTGGGATGTTATAGCTAAAAAAAAGATAAAAATAATCATCAACTTTACTTAACTTTGTAATTATATACCTTAACTCCTTTGGCTATGTTTTTTAACTAAAATATGACTACCAGACAAAATTTTGATTTCAAAAAAAAAATCACAACTTAGTAACTACAGAAAGTACTTTTCCTTATACTTTAGGTTTAAATCTACTAGAAAAATAATAAACAGCATTTAGAAAGCTTCAAATAAAAAAAATGTCCAAGAACAAAGTTACACACAATCAGGGCATGTTTTCTTAGCGCACTGTGATATATGGATTTTCTATATAGCTATAGGTGAACAAGATGCACATATTTTTCTTGTTTTTTCTTCATTGGCTTAACCTTGAACTGTATCTGGCATATCAGAACCGAGTATTCTTGCCAAGTTCATACGAAGCTATCGAGACAAATGTAGGTTGACTACCCTCCTCTGCGTAATCGTATGCTCCAATACTAATCGTTATAAGTACACTATCAGTCTTTTGTTTCATTTGCACATCATATAATATAACATATAATAATATAATATAATATAACACATTGACTGTACTTATGACAAAAATTCTCTATACATGCAATATACCAAAAAAAAATAAAAAAAAAAAAAATTGGAAAGACGTGAATTATGTATAGATAAACTCAGTTTACCTTTTAACGTCCCAGCTACATCAATTTTCTTATGAGATTTCTGTTACAAGGCACTTTACGTTGCCCGTATCATAAACAAAAAAGTCACGTAACTACCGACGTTGGGCCTGTGAGGCCGCGTCGGAATTTCAAGTTGAAATAACTTACTAAAATTATGTTCGCTGGCACTTCTACCACATTCAATGGCGTCGGTGCAACTAAACTCGCAGCTACTGAAGAGTACAGAGGTCTCCTACACGAGGAAGGTATAAATCTAACAAAGTGTCAACCTGCAGCGGCCTCACAGGCCCCACGTCGGTAGTTAAAGGATAATGTAAAAGATATAGATCTTTTTAATACCTACAACTTTGCCATTTAACTTTTTTCCATAGGACTTGTAGTTTTGCCGGAAATCAAGATGAGCCATTTTTTTCCTTTAAAACCCCCCCCTCTCCCCCTTCCCGACCTCAGATCGTCCGTAATTTATTTTTCCTTTAATTTTTGCAATATTCTCCTCCTTTTACAATGGGTTTCATCCTACTATAATTTATTTTGTTTTCAAACATTAAAAGCACTGGTCTAAGAGGAATTTAAACTGAATAGAAAATAACACAATTTCTCATACAACGAAACGTCGATAAATTGCAGTGCCATCTAACGAATATACAACGAACGACAGACTGATAATCGTGTGTCGCGATAGGGAATGTTGAATAGGCCGTTGGTTATTAAGTCTCTCGTGGTTCATCTCGTAAACCTCAGCTAGGGGCTCGGGGTAAGTTTTCCAGGTATAAGGCCTGCTCAAGTGGTTTGCTGCACCGCATGTAACTACAGGCGGGTCACTGGGTTGGGCACGGATGGGCCGGTTGGTAGTACCGGGTAGTGCTAGTCCGGTGGGCAGGGGTATGACCAACGCGGTTGTGCCTGTTATCACTGACTGACTTGCTAGTAACGCCCTGTTACACGGAGGTTTAATTTAGACTTCTTAAATGATAAATGATGATAAATGATATTTATTTCTGTAAGTAAATCTTTTCAGACATTTTTACAAGTCGGACTTATAGCTAGAAGGCGCCGGCATTTCCTACGACTCACTCTGGGAAGAAACGCCGAAACAAACCTTTTTCTTTTTTTTTTTAAGTCCGTGTACAATATTAAAGAGAACTATGTGAGTGCAGTATAGGGTCTGGGTTGGCCTTTTGAAGAAAGAACCATAGTTTTGAGTCGACCTGTCCATACAGACGGCACACGGGCCCCAGCCATCGTGTAGCCTAACCGATGTAGTCAGGATCCACAACCCGGAACACGACACTGCCGCCAGCAGGACACTTGAGCAGGCCGTGGAAACACTCAAAACCACCAGAAAATTACTAAAATATAAACTAACATTACAAGCCTACACTATACTCACATTTACCAACTTACACAAAAAAAAAAAAAAAAAAAACTATACAATTCAATTTCAACGAAAAACTAAACAAATTAGAATAAATGAAATACAAATTAAAACAAAATTTAAATGTTCATCACTTGTGGGAGCGAGCAGCATCACTCCCAAGCAAATTTATCATTTAAAAAATCAGTAACTGTGTAGTAAGCTTTATCACACAGTTTCTGTTTAACCAAGGACTTAAATTTGTTAATACTTAATTCATGAAATTTGCTTGGAATCTTATTGTAGAATCTCACACCCTGACATCGAAAAGACTTGCTTACTTTTTGTAGTCTAGTCGTTGGCAACACGAGTTTATCTTTATTTCTAGTGTTTATATTATGAATGTCGCTAAACTTTGTGAATGAATGTATATTTTTCTTAACATACACTAGATTTTCATATACATATTGAGATGCGACTGTCATAATACCAATTTCTTTAAACTTATCCCTCAGTGACTGCCTATAACTGAGATTATAAATTACGCGAATAGCTCTCTTTTGCAACACAAAGATACTTTGAATGTCAGCAGCATTTCCCCACAACAAAATACCGTATGACATTACACTATGAAAATAGCTAAAATACACCAGTCTTGCGGTGTCTACATCAGTTAACTGGCGAATTTTATAAACCGCGTATGCTGCAGAACTGAGTCTATTCGACAAGCCATCAATGTGTGGGCCCCACTGCAATTTAGAATCTAGAGTTATACCCAAAAACTTAGTGGTGTCCACAAGATCCAACTCCTTTCCATTTATCAGAACATTAGTTTTTACCTGCTTAACATTAGGTGTAAAAAATCGAATACATTTAGTTTTTTTCTCGTTTAAGAGCAAGTTATTAACGTTGAACCAGTTCACGACCTTGGAGAGAGTGTTATTCACATCGTCAGTAACTAATTGCTGTCGTTTTAGTCTAAATAAAAGTGAGGTGTCATCCGCAAATAGCACTATCTCCTGATTATCTTTTATCAGATTAGGTAGGTCATTTATATAAACGAGAAACAAAAATGGACCGAGAATTGAGCCCTGCGGAACCCCCATAGTGACCAGAGATCCGAGGGACCTCTGTCCATTAACTTCCACTCTTTGGGTCCTATTACCCAAATAAGAGATAAGAAGATCCAAAGCAGTGTTCCTTATTCCATAGTGATGCAATTTCCTGATCAATGTTTCATGAGAAACGCAATCGAATGCCTTGGATAAGTTACAAAAAACACCCAGCGCATCCTGTTTATCCTCCCAGGCACTAAATATATTTTCCAATAGTTCAACACCAGCGTCACTTGTCGAGCGTCCTCTTCTGAAGCCAAACTGTTTCTTGTGTAGAATTTTGTTTGCGCTAAAGTGAGTTTGTAACTGATCCAGTATAATTGTTTCAAAAATTTTACTGAAAGTAGGTAACACCGAAATGGGTCTATAATTTGTAGGATCGGACGTGCTACCCGCCTTGAACAAAGGAATGATCTTACTGTGTTTCATTATGTCAGGAAATACACCACACTCAATGCACTTATTGAAAATTAAGGCCAAATCTGATGCAACTACGTTAATAATTGATTTGGTTATTTGTACAGAATTACCCCAAAGGTCAGAGGTTCTCTTTACACTAAGAGCACTGAACGTTTTAACAATATCTCTATCGGTGATACAACTAAATCTAAACTCAGTATTACAAATGTTAATATTTTCTTTCAATAATGATTCTGCAATAGTGGGGGACGAATTCAATGACTCTGTGGTCGAAACTGGAATGTCTGTGAAAATTTTTTCAAAAGCTGTGGCAACGTCTAAATCGGAATTTATTTCTTTATTATCAAATAAAAGACTGTAATTATTACCTTTGTTCTTTACTTTTCCAGTTTCGGCATTAATTATTTCCCATGTCATTCTAATTTTATTTGAACTATTACTAATTTTAGATTTTAAGTAATTAACCTTTGCGAGATGACATATTTTTTTAAATAAATTGGAATATTGTTTAACATATTCTCGAAATTCTACACTAGTGTTATAATTTCGTTCTTCATAAAGCTCATAAAGCCGTGTTCTACTTTTAAATATTCCAACCGTGGCCCATTCACTGAAGGTTGTAGTACCCCTAACTGATAACTTCTTAGGAGTAAAAGTTGACTTAAATTCTGAACAATACATGTTAAAAAAGCATTATATAATTGATTAGGATCATCATTATAACCCAAGCTCGGCAGTTTACTAAGCAGTTTATTTTTAAAAATTTCTGTAAAAGTGTTGTATGATCTAAATAGGTTTTTAAACCTTGAACTCAAGGATGTATCTTCCAATATGTTTACATTAAAATCACCACACACAACTACATTTTTGTTTGATTTACATACTTTCTGCAAGACTTCATTCAAAGTTTTTTCAAAACTAACATACGATGAGGATGGAGGCCTGTATACACTCAATACAATAAGTTGCTCTAACTCCACACATGCTATCTCTATTGTCCGTTCAACAGAGAAGCCCACAATATCAGTACGGTTCTTAAAACTAAAATCCTTTCTGAGCAAAATCAATGAACCGCCATGTACAGCATGCTTCCTGCAGAACGAACTACCTAATATGTAGTTACTGAAATTGAACATGAGCTGATGACTTTTTAGCCAGTGTTCTGTAACACAAAAAATATCAATTTTGTCACAGCTCATGAACAATTCAATCTCTAGGTGCTTACTAGACATTCCTTGAATATTTTGATGCACCAGAGTAAAAGTGTTCCTTTTAGGTGTTTCTGATACCATTCTATATGGTATATTTAAGCTAGAGGTTGCCTCTATTATATTACATTAAGTATTTATCTTATTATTTTTAATTAATTTATAATGATTGAACTTTCCACTAGTGTTCAAATTAATAGTGCAAGAGGTAGTCTCTATTGTCTTATCAATAAATTTAAATTATTTGAAATGTCAATTACATTATCAGGTAACTTATTGGATATGTCATTTAAATTTTTACAAATGTCAAAAGAATTATCTGCCAACGAATTGGCAAAGTCACTATGGGTGTCAATTTGCTCAATAGAAGCAACTCTTAAAAAAAGAATAATAATAAAATGATGAATATTTTATAAAAAAAAGGTTGGTGACAAGAAAAACGGAAAAGGCGAGTGTTCAATCTCAGGGTTCGAAATTGACTGATAGACTTTTACGGCGCTATGAGTACTGGGATATCTGATACCTTTCTAGTAACGCTTAGGTCAGCGATATCCCATACAAAAGGGGTATGACCTGTGCTTAGCGGCGGCTGTGCTAGCTGTTCGGCGAATCATTGAGTGAGGTCAAGCGCGAAATTATGCATCGAAAATACGATGAAAAATATATACTGTAAAGGTCTTCTGCACCATCAAGGGAACATATGACAATCAATTAAGTATGGCACTGACCTTGCCCGGTTGGAAGTCGTGTATGTTTCCTTTGTAATGGAGGAAGATCACCACCGTTTCTACTACTTTAGCTTAAAAGCAGTGTAATGATGATCACACAAAGTAGATAAAATTAAATTATACAATAGCAATAATTCATGTCATAACTGTAATACCACAGAATACATAATAGTAGTAATACTTAGTTTAGCGTATAAAATGTTAATCTTTTCAAAATCCTTACAAGTTTCACGTATAATATAATCAAAATACACAACAATTTTTTTATTTAACTAACTAAAGTAGCTAAAGTAATGAAATTAGATAAGAATATATTGCAAGCATATCATGTTTCTAAATCCATCTTCGTGGGCCAAAAAACCCTCCGTCAATATAATTTTTTAAATAGATTCAAAATAGCTGATCATGAAAAAATCTCATTAATTTCGCAGACCTTTTGTCCACAGACTATAAGACCCGACAGGGCGGGCCCAATAAAGGAAATTAAACCTTTACTAAGGAAACGATCGCAATGAATTTACTAACTTTGTGTTCACCGTTATGGAAAAATTGTGTTCAATTATGAAAATGAGGTGAAAAACCGTTATTTCTTTACTACTTTCACAAAATTACTTACTAGTCTTTATTACTCTTTATAAATTTACTTTTCTTTTATACCATTTGCCGGATTAACGTCGATTCACCCTTGCCAATGAAGATTAATTTGTTGGATGAGATAACTCATTGTACCAACAAATATTAGTAATATCCAGACCGGGAAAATCCTGATCCTAATACACGGCCTAAAGGAGATTAAATATCTTTTTTTTAACACTGACTGAAATATTTGGCAACGTTTCTTCGGCAATTCTTGTTCTTTTCAAGCTAGAGGATAACATGGCAACAATATGATAATGACTTATCATAAAGAAGAGAAGCCCGATCACGTAAAAACCTTTAATAAAATTTACATATACATTGAACCCATGCCACCTAGGCCATCATTATGAATCCATTCACACTTTATTCAGTAAAATCAATTTTAATAGATTAGAAGCTACGGTTGATCTTTAAAACATACATAAACTGCTAAGAATATTAGCTTTTTTTCAGTCTAGTCGGATAAAAACAACAAATCAAAATAACCAAAACAGTTTACGATGTTGACTAGCTGAATCTAAATTTGTAACTTTTAATTTTAATAATATTGTTTGTCATTTCAATAACCATTTCCATAAATACACCCATGGTTAAGTCAGTAAATATGGGCTTTATTGTTACCTGATGAATAACTTTGCCATCCATCAATATTACCATTATTTGTTATGATTTCCATTTTAAGCACTAATCCCCTATTTCTATAATCTTCCAATTTGTTGTATATTTTTAGTAGCTGTTTCACGGCTTGATATTTTATTCGCACTTTTCTCATTAAAACGTTTCCTTTAATTATAATGTCTAATAATTGCCTGAAAGCAATCTTGTTTAAAACAATTTTTCCTAGTATAAAACGGTGTTTAAGTAAATAAAATGGGAATTAACGAAATTTCATAATAGCTTATCTTTATGGAGAATCATTTTTTTCACCCAACCGCACGTTTTTAAGCTTTCATTTTGCCCTAATTATATATCTTGTATTACACTTATAAGTGTCTCTAATCCTCTGAATGTATGTACATCATAATTATTGAGTTCTCGTAACTGTTATAACACAAAATATGTATAGCTAATTATACATTTTTATGAATAGAGCGGGTTGCACGTCGGTCCTATACAAATTGAAGATCTTCCAACCAGGCGAAGTGATCGTGCCCCGTCGGGCTACTGCCCAATGGTTGGTGTTTATTTGTTGTATATTTGCTAATGGGCAGGAGAATTTCGATATGGCGATTTAGGATTAATCGTTACTCCATGGTTCTGTGTTTATTCGGTAGATGGCGCTGATGTAGTTTTTCATTTGCGCTATATGTGGAAGTCGCATGACGCTTTTCACCTTACGAGTAATAAAGTTAAATTCGTTAGGATAAAAACTATTCTTGAAAGAAAATAGTCCAGGAATAGTTTTTTTTTATACGTACATATACAACCTTCTAAGTTTACTCACTAATATTATTGCTCAAAATGTCAACATAGCAGCATCCCAATACGTGAATAAATCGTTTAGCTTAGTTAACACCGAAGTTTATACATTGTATCCTAAGTTTGTCCAGTGTACGAGTAAATTTTGGCCGTTTCTATTTGACTACGGTAATTGGAGTTTAGTCGATGCAAGTTTAGTTATTAAACTAGACACAGTTCACTGTAATTACTTTGCTTTGATCATGTTTTATGGATTTTGGTGTAACGTGATTCATTTGCGAGATTGCAATTGCCACTTTAAATGTTTATCAAACATCTACTACTTATATTCAACTACCTAACGTCCTGAATACGACTGCCGATCAAGAGATCTTGTGTTCGATGTCCGGGTCGACCAAAAATGTGTGTCAGCGAATTTGTTTTTACTGCGTATAATTTATCTCCGGTTGTGTCAGATAGCCATCTCATCAGTCTATGTATTTGAGGAAACAGAGAGTGCTAACTGTAATCTATTCTGAGTTTTACTCTGGTTTGCGTTAAGACCGAGTGCCGTGGCCAAAATCGGATAGCCAAAATCTTATCATCGACTACTTAAACAGCCGTTCTTGCTAATTTCAAGCTATAAAATTGACACTGGGCTGAATTCTTTTTTTGTGTATTAGAAAGGTTTCATAGTTAGTTTAGATACGAAATTGATCCAGGAGGTATTGTTACAATCGAATGCCGATATTGCATTTTTAGATGAAAATGATCAAATTAATACGTTGCTGTCTCATGCATTAGGGGATGAAAAGTGGGGACGATTACCAGTTGATTACCAGTATTATTATATATCTAAGTATGAATATGTCTAATTTTATTAGTTTATAAATCCATAGTATCCTTATTGGACCTATCCTAATATTATATATTCGAAAGTAGATCTGTCTGTCTGATTATCCGCCTTTCACGGCAAAACTACTGAACCAATTTGAATGAAATTTGATAGGCACACAGTCTAGAACCTTAGAAAGGACACGGAGTACTTTTACTGCAATATCTAACATTCACGCGGGCAGAGTCGAGAGCGAAAGATATTCTGAAATATTTTTATGAAATATTTTTACAATGAAAATTAAATTTAGGTAGATTAGTTTTTGTCCTAGAAAATATAATAGTTTGCGCTATGTTTAGCCTTGTGCAGCTAAAAATAATTATATTAAATTCATACAAAAATGTAGAACAGTTTGTATCTTATCAACACCTGAACTAGAATTAGAAAACTCCACCTAAATTCTTAAAAAACACATTTCGCAAAGGATCTTTAGCGGTAATTTGAATAAAAGTCGAAGGTATATCTGATAAGATTAGCATTGGATTGCGGTTTCTACCCGAGACGTCGGGTCCATTTCTCTCAGACGTATCTGGATCTGATACCGACACAGACGGTCGGGAGCTTGGTGATAGATAACAGCTGGATGAAAAATATTCTACTTTAGAGGATTAAATAAAATACTACATCCAATTTTATTTATTTTTGAAAAGAGGATTTTAATGAAGAAAAGTGCTTAGGACTATTGGAAAGTTAATTAAAACAGTGATGTTTTTCTTTGATGTTATATTTACATAAATATTTTTATTTATGGATTTAGTACCTTCAGTCATCTAACTTACTCGATAAAAAGCTACGTTAATAATTTTTAAAACTTAGTCGTCACAAAATAAGAAGCCCGGTTTGACATATGTCATCGTGGCGTAACTAATACGATTAATTCGTGTTTTTGAGTGCAATTTTTCAATATCAAGTTAAAATTGATGCTTATTTAAGATATGCGTTGAGATAGTGTATGGGTAACATAGTAATTAAATAGGATCATGAATTTGATTTTTCAACTTCTTACGTGCGGCATGTCAAATGACAAATGTAAAAACGAGCTTCTTATTTTGTGACGACTATAGTTTTCTGTGACAAAATTTAATTGTATTTTTTTCATATAATGTAGGTACAAAGGTAGCATAGCATCGAACTAATTTTTTTTTCATAAGTGTAGATTGTTGTGGCTGCATGTAGGAAAAAAAAGCCAAGTCAATAACGACGAATTTTTATTTAGACTATGCCATCAATTATGTAAGGTTATGTTTTTAGTGAAAAGTTTTGAGTTTATTCGCAGTTCAGTAGTATTCGTGCCAGTGGTATTAGAAAAACCATTTATTTATTTTTTATTTTTATTTTGTTCTGTTTTTTTTTTTTTTTTTTTGATTTTTTTTTTTCTGTCTTGATATTTATTGTTTACTGGCGTGCTCAGCTTGCGAATGTATCGCAGCCTACTTTATTTTATTTTTTTGCTATTTAAGCATGTCTTGGGGCATTTTTCGTTTCAATCTGCGAGTTGCAATTGTCTGGTCCATCAAGTCACCCGCCAAACTGTTAGGATGTTTAGATATTCTTTTCTTGTACGACATTGTGAATGTTTGTATTTCGTGTCGGACTGTTTCTATATTTAAGTCACGATGCAGTTGTTCATTTGTGACAAACCAAGGAGCATTGGTTATTACCATTATTGGTTATTTACCATATTAAAACCATTTATAAGTATGATTGTATACGTCTTGTACAATTGCCAAGTTCAAATTAACAAAATAAATAACGTGTTGTCACTGAATTAATTGGAGACAATATGTTCGACAAAGCATGTTGCATGGATCACATTTTATTTGCAAACGGCCGTATCGCTTGCAAATACGTAAGTATGTTAGAATAATAAACATAGGACAGTAACAGGGTCGGATAGACGTTACCCATCTCATATGTTGTAAATAATATTAGACAAATTCAGTTTACTATTTCCACTGAACTTTTTTTTTCTTTTTTTCTACAAAAACAACTCCCGCATTAGGAATATACATCCTGGGTCGCGGGGGACTTCACAAATATAAAAGAAACAGACACAAAGAACACCCAGACTTAGGACAACAGTTTCTGGATCACACAAAGTATTGTCTCGTATGGGTGATCAACCAATGATACTTGGCGCAGTAAAGAGCCGCTTTGCGACCGCTTAAACCATTGGGCCAACCGTGCAGTCAAACTGCTCGCATCACGGTATTTCCTATTTCACTTTTTGACTGACTGAGAATTAAAATATGCCAAACTAGTAAAGACTGGCAAATAAGCCGAAAATGAGTTGTTTTTTTGCCTGTCTTTTGAAGAATGTAATACATATATACATTCTTCTTGAGGCAGAGGTAGCAAACTTTTCTTCTAGAAATGTGTACATCCTTTCGTTATTTTTGGTGTTCTACAAGATAATGAACCATTATCAAATGGCGGCTCTAAAAAATATATTGTCAAGCACCCTTAGTTTCGGAGCTCATACTTCTAAATCACTAATATATTGTCGCTAAGTACCAGCCCTTATTTCTACCGATTAGGAAGAAGATAGAACTAAATAACTACTATGAATTAGAAATACAATTACATATTTTACATCTTACATAAAAAATGTAAAAATCTTTAGCTGTTCTTAATACTTTTTCTGTATAATCAGTTGGTTACTTAAAACTAAATACAAAAAAAAATTAACGAAAATAAATTATACGGCCTAAATGAACGAGAAAAAGATTGTCGAAGAAGTCTTACTAAATGTATAAAAAGGTAAATGTGCCCGTAATTTTCGTCTCTCAGTCTTGTCTGTTAGAGGCGGTTTTAGTTAGAAGGCACGCAATAAACAAGAAGCATCCCACATCCCGCCTAATGGACGGAAAGGGTAAGTACTTCACTGTTGAAGTGACTTATCTTTTGCGTGACATTGATGACTGCCTTGTTTATTGACATCGACATTTTCAATTCTCATGACAATATGTATATCGAACTAGAGTATAGCATACATATATGTGACGGCGCGTGATTATGTACCATAAATTACATTACTGTTAATAATGATTTATTGTAATCATAGCTCAATGTATTAGTTTTGTTTGTTTTAGTCGATTCTGTAATCGATATTGAATGCTGTTGAATGTATTTAAATAAGAGTGGATTATTTCCGAATAGGGTAGGGTAGTCTTGGCGGTCAGTCATTCTACTGACGTCTACCGCACGGTGCACACGTGCTAGCCTATTGGCTCTTAACTGGTTTTAATCTTGTTAATCGTTTATGATTTTGCGTTAATATGTAAGATGTATAAATAATACGATATTGAACAACACAAGTGTACATTTATTTTGAAATTCCTGCCGTTGCACCGCCCACGATGGATAGCCACAACAAAGACCACTGTGAGGCCTCCCCTGACGCTCCGATATATTTATTTTAAGATAACGTGAGATTTCAAGATGACTTTAAAACACATCACGAGTTCAGCACGAATAGTCCGGCTTGACCGAGGCACTACTAGGTACAATCGCATAGAAGACCAACCTAAAATAACAGCATTCGTGATGTCACCTTTTGTTGGTGAGTGTAAGACCAGAAGCCCAATCATTCTGCAGCATTCTTCCGGCCTCCGGAGGTAGAACATCTCACTAAACTGCCATTGTGTGGGTCACCATGCTGCATTGTATGCACTCACGATGAAGATGTTAGCCCCTACTCTACGCATGCTTTCCATGAGGCAAAGTAAAGTCACTTTGATAGACTAAATTATAAAAAAAAAAACTTGTGCTCGAGGTCTCGGATTCGATTCTCGGGTCAGACCAAATTTTTGTGTGATTGGCAAATATTTGTTTCGGAGTTTATGTGTATTCTATGTATAATATTTATGCATTTATAAAAAAACATGTTTATTTATTTGTGTATATCAGTTGTCTACTATCCATAATACAAGCTCTGCTTAATTTGGGTTGCGTGTAAGACGAATGAAATATTTAGTATGAGCATGAGCAGACGCTGTTTCAAGTCCTCTTTAGCTTCCCTAATAACGACTATGTCGTAAAAACTGATTTTATTATAAAGCTAACGTATCTTTACGTTAAATTTCTATAACATTAAGCCAACGACTTTCGTACTATAAAGTTCTGTAAACTTTTATACTTAGTTAATCGAGGTCTCTTCGCAAAATTCATCTTAGTGGATCTGTAAACTACAATCAGTTTACAAAAAGAACAATTTTATTATTATAATTTTAGGTCTCCAAAGTTTCTATACAGACAAATTTACAATTGAAATACCATAGTATAATATGTAAATCACGTACCTAAAGAATACTACAAAATAACATACCTATATTAAATAAATAGCTTTCACCCGCGGTTCCGCCCTCATCAATCATCAACAGCCTTTAATAGTCCACTGCTGGACGTACTATACCACGCTGGCCAGACGGGTTGGTATAGGGTTGGGTTCAAGTTTTCCTTCTCTTTGCATTGATGTTGTTTTGCGTAGTTTATCCCTAAGTCGCCTTTTACGACACCCGCGGGATGAATTGGGGTGGTGACACTCTGTATTCTTAATCCGTTACCACACGGACAGTTCGGTTCCGGTTCCGCCCTATGTGTTCTGAAATATAAGCTATATTACTGTAAAGTTTCATCCAAATCCGTTCTGTAGGTTTTGCGTAAAAGAGCAACAAACTATCGCGTGTATAATATTAGTAGGATTTTATATCACTATGAGTACAGAAGCCGAAACGAAAAAACCTCATCATTACTTATGATGATACTCTTTCATACTTATAAGCTGCTACAAATTATAAGATATTTTCTCTTGCCTAATATATTACGATCTATAATCCCAAATGCAAAACGTTGGCCTTATTACAGCCACTTTAATTTCCACACGCTGCCTCGCCACGTTAAGCCCCTCAGAGGTGGTACTTTATTATTCAAATCTGCACGTTCCTTGAGCTACCAACAGTATCAATATTAATTGCATTGAAATCTCTCAAAGAAAACTTGGAGTGAAGTTAAACCTTGCTCTAAAGTCGATGCCATACCGTCGCTGAGCTGCGGAACAGAACGGAAGCTATTACAGCTGTTTATGTCTCTCTTCCGTTGCGAAGACAGTATCGGGGAATGCTACAGGGCGCCTGTATCTTTTATCAGAATTTTTAAAGACAATTCCCGCATTAGGAATATAAATCCTGGGTCGCGGGGGGGACTTTACAAACATACATGCAACGGACACAAAGAACATCCAGACTCAGAACAACAATTTGCGAATCACACAAAGTGTTGTCCTACGTAGGATTTAATCCTAAGACACTGCAACGTAGAAAACGGCGTGGTGACCGCTTAAACAACTAGGCCAACCGCGCAGTCGCTTCAGTCAGTTTTAAGGTCTGATCTCTGATGTATATATGACAGTAATTATAATATCGTAATACCGATGAATTTTGTATGCCGAACAGGACTGCAAGCAAAACCTCATTATATAGTTTTCTTTTCTTTATATGTTTAAGCCTCTCATGGTGGCCTGGTCAGATATTTCTGCATTATTCTGCCGGCCTCTGGAAGTCGGGAGAATGACGCAGAATGATTGGGCCTATACGAAATACTACATCAAAAATGCTGTCATTATTAGGATGGTTTTCTGTGTGAGGGTAGTACTGCCCCAGTCGAGCCGGCCCATTCGTGCTGAAATTAACTACCTCTTCTACCTTTTTACGATTGACATCAGCTTTGATCTGATTATAATTATTATACCATATTGCGGAATATATGGGTTATCGTAGTTGGAGTTATACCACGGCTTCATTAACAACCGGTGTCAGGCAAGAAAGGCAAAAGGGGAAAGGCAAGGGCTGTCAATGTACTCTATACCCTAGAGATGTTTATAAGCGGTGTCATAAAAAGACCCATTTGCTTTCCATTCCTTGTATTATAAAGATATTGAAAGTATAGCTTATCAGTAAAACTATGTCTTTATAAAGTGATTGCTCAAAGTCTAGTTATCAAAGGACAGGGTCTGCTTAGTTTGAGGTCACACGGCTAGGTGTGAGATGTGTGAAGGTACTATAATTATGTACTTTAAACCAATTCTTAGTCATCTTATTGTCGACTGTAGCTAGAGTTAAAAGAGCCAGTTCTAAAAACTGTATTCAGTTGATTTGACTTTGTGTGGTACCAGTCTTAGAGTGAGAGAGCAGAGAGGCATAAGTGTCACGGGACTTAATTCACACGTGAAACAAATATTTACAAAAGCTACGGAGTAAAGTAGGGCAGGGTTGGGATGTGGATTATAAAGGTAGCTAAAGGTGTTGTAATGAGGGGTTAGATAGGCTCTTCACTTCATTTACATTATGTGTAGTGCGTCTGTTATATCAAATAGGGGACGTCAACCTCAGAGATAATACACTGCTAATCTCAGTTTTTGTTAATTATATGAAAACAATCGTCATTATATTCTTAGTGTCACAGTCCGTGTGATAGTAAGTTATCGTAAAAGAAACCTATAGTAGCAAACTATACAGTAAGATATTACTGCTGCATTGCTATCAAAGTTTATGTCAAGGTGGGTGGTTTATTTTAGGTCTAAACCTCATCTTAAGAAGATGTATGTGGGTCATATATTAAATTCTATTCGAACTGGAACCCCGTGAGTTGTTAAAATATATTTGTTTAAAATTGGGTTGATAGCAAATGAATCACTTGCTGAGTCTGCCTCATAAGCACTTGCAAGTTATATGTATTGCCACCCTTTTCTTTATTCTTGAGACCGAGGCACTGCCTAAAGAATCAAGGGGATCCTTTTTTTTATTGAGCGCCTGCCAGGTGACTCTACTCTGCTTGATGGAAAGCATGACTAGAATCCAAAAGCGGGGGTTGCCATACTCACTACAAATGCAAAGCAAAAGCGGCCTAGTGAAATGTTTTTTCACGCGCCGCTTAAAGTAAAGCCTGGATTATAGTAGGAAGGAAACACATAAGCTGGGAGTGAGTTCCAGTTTTTAACTGCTCGACACAAAAAGGAAGATCCAAGCCGCTTAGTTCTAGTGCGTCTTTCTTCAATTCTAAAGCGGTGACTTCACAGGTCAGCATGTGTTATTTTGTAGAAGAAGTGAGAGGTTCGATTCCGTTGGAATATCTCTCTCTCTCTCCCTTTCTAGTTACAGTTCTTAAAATATACCTTTTTTCCAGAGAGTCCAGATTGTGATAGATGGTTATAAAGCCGGAAAAGTATCTTTGAACAGGTGATTTTATTTCACATCACAAAATAGTTTTGTTTAACCAGTGCTATCATAAATGCTTTACATTCGAATAATGCAAATTTGAAAGTAAATATGTCTCTACGTTATGTTTTCACGGCTAAATCGCTTATCCGATTTGTCTGAAATTTACAAGAGAGATACTTTGATTCATTATGAGCAGCGAGCAAATATTAGGACAAAATCATTGACAACCCATAACGTCCCACTCCTGGGTTCGGGTCTTCTCTCAAGAGAGGGTAGAGGCTGTACGTCTCCACGCTCTCCGAGTGTGGTCAGGGACTGGCAAGACATGCTGTAGCTACGTAATCTTGCTGTTGGATATTTTTAAGTCTCTAATGTAAGCTTCACGACTGTCTAATGATAACGACCGGGAACAACTGCTTAACGTGACCTCTAAATCACGGAAATGCTCATAAAACATCATGCAACAAACGGTCACCCATCTAGGTACTAACCGTGCCGTCGTTCCTTAACCTCGGCGATTGTTTTTAATCACGTAAAGCCACTTGGCCATGAGGACATAATAGGTATAATAAATAATTACAAAAATAAAAAAATGGGCTAAATGCGTGTCGGGCTACTCAAAGAACAATGTTCCCTAGTCACCCATAATGGCATGTTGATTCGGAATCATGTCCAATAAATAACTGTTTAAGGTATGCTTTTATTTTTAATATTTTAAATGTTTACTTCTTATGTCGTTGTTTTCGTACGAAGTTTTCAAAGTAAGCGCAATTTACAATCTAGGTCTTTATAACTTCTAAACTAACAAAGTTATTTAAGCCGTTATATTTTTCCTTTGAACTTCATCACATGGCGAACCTTTTAAAATAAAAAATGCTTTTTAAAGTTGAATGACTCGCAAACGAATACGACAAAAAAAAACATCTTAGAAATCTCTCAATGTTTTCAAAAGATCTATCTAATAATGTTTCACACTATGGGTAAAGACGGGAGAAAAAATATTCCGCATAAACTACAGAACCCTCAAAATTATTTACGACTTTCAAGTTAAAATCCAATCTTCTTAAATAAGAGTCAAGAAAAATAATGAATACATTTATATGACATCTCAAACAGCTGAGATAACATTCCTTCAATATTCCAGCCAAAGCTCAAGTATTCAGACACTTAAGCCTTGACTGTAATATTGAACTTAAGTTCTGCCGACTAAGTTGAACTTGAGAATGTTAATTTAAATCTGAAGTCATAAGTTCTGTATGAAATGTATGCTGTGTATAATATTATAGCGTTACACATCTATGCTTGTAAAATAATTCTTGTTAAATTCAAAAATATGAAGAATTATTTCGGATAGAAAATATTAATTACTAAATTTTGTCCGCGGCCTTTCCTTTTTCTAGCTTTAGACTATCTGTATACCAAATTTCATCTAAATCGGTTCAGTAGTTTTGGCGTAAAAGCGCGATAGGCAGACAGAAAGAGTAAGTTTCGCATTTATTATATTAGTGAGGAAAACTGAAAACTCTGACTGGTATTTATATCATTAGAAGTATTAAATTTTATGAGTAAGGTGGGAGAATAAAGGGTATAGTAGATACTTTTATTGTTAATTATAATTTAAAAACCTTCATAAATTTTCTTCCATAGACGTCTGTCCAGTAGAAACATCAACAAATACTAACTTGTTGAAGTATGAATGGGAAAGTGCTCCCTTTTCCATCTCAATAATTCCTTAGTCAACCCAAAAAAACTTCGTACTTTTTCTTGAACACTATTTATAAATATTTTATAATTATGTACAATATGATTGAATTTAATTAAAGATAATTTTGTTATATTTATTTAACTTTCTGTGCTTTTATATAATATCGTGGGACTAAATGCCAAGAGGTTTCGTATTTAGTTTTTTATACATCACGTAAGGTAGATGCATAGAGGTAACAAAAGTAACCAAAGAAAGTACAATAATTTAAAATGATTGCATTTCGTTACATACATTGTCGTAAGCATACACAACTCACTCACACATAGACAGATATTTATTTACACATATTACACATGTACACTTATCAAGCTTGTAAACACAACATATTGATGATGTTACTAGCAAAAACCTGTCCTTTACATGAGCCATATATTATGTGCCTTTATAGTCTACAATATCTGAAATTATTTAAGATGATAAATTGCTGTTTACAATATATCACTATTATACTAGTATTGAGACCACCCGGGGCGTTCCTTTTGAATATTGCAAGATCAAATCTGTCAATCAGCCCCAAACTGTTTACTTCCGAGTATACCTCTATAAGCGATACAATGGGAGGAAATTTGAGTCGGATATAGTATATAAGATATCTTTGAGCTTTGCTTTACATTACTTACTATACATACTATTTCTCTCAAATAGGATTTAGTTAAGTTATTTGAATAGTTTAACATATACTACTTATTTATATAATCATACAGAACATATTTTTTGAAAAATCAATCATTCAATCGATCAATCCCCACAAGTCCAATTTTGTATTTATTTCACTTAATCTCCAAGTAATTACTCCCTTTGGGACACCTATGTTCATTCTCTCGCGTGTGTAAGATTAATATTACCATCTCAATAACCAAAGAAATAAATGCATCAGTAAGCGAAGTGATAACCTTGGAAAAAACCGGTACAAACCTATTCATTCGTTACTGTATCAATTATCATCATCAACAACCTTCATATAACAGTCCATCGCTGGACATAATCACGCTGACCGGGTTGGTATAAGATTTGTTTAATTATTTTTTCTATTTTTATTAGGGAATGTTACTCTCTGAGGCACGGGCGTTACCAAAAATGTCATATTCTTTAAAAACATAAGAAATGTCAGGAAAAAAGAAAGTAAGGTTTAAAAATTATGTGCATATAAACGTATCTTCAAAAATCTTTGAAATATTCTCATCCTTTGAAAAATATATCATCAAAATCACATTTACACAAAACAGAATACACGGCTTTTGATATAAACTGACAAAAGATCACGTCGACGAGAAAGGAAAAATCGTTAGTGAACAATGGGGTGTAGAAATTAAAATAATTTAGACAACAACAGGTCGCGTCAAACGGAACGTCTAATTTGTTTGATAAATGTTTTAGGAGGCTTTTTGCTTTTGATAGAACACAACGTGAGATAAATTTTCGGCTAAATATCAGTGGAAATGAATTTTGCCGGTGTTCTTATTCATTACTGTTGCTGAATAAATTATTTACAAATATATATTCAGACAATTTTTGCAGTAATGAGTTTCATTTCACGCGTCTGTTGGGTGAATATTTAATCATGTGTTGTATGTAATTATGTTTGTTTATTTTCTGCTTCAAAGCCTTTAATATTTTAAAGATTGTACGGGGTTAGCTACTAGTTCTACTACGGAGCGACTGATATCGGACCTTGCAACCAAGGCATATTCAAGGGCATTGACTCGTCACTAAAGATTGTCACAGATTTTTATTTCAAACGGTACCGACGGATCAATATATTCTCTAAGGCTTGGTCGTGAAACATCGTCACACTTCCATACTCCGAGCTGTTATTACGAATTTTGAAGAAGAAACCCAACGAAACTTACCCCGACTCCGGAATTAAACCCGAGACCTCTTGTTAGGCAGTACTGTATGCTAACCACTAGAACAATGCTTATTTTTATTACTAATCATCATCATCAGCCTATCGAAGTCCACTGCTGGACATAGGCCTCTCCCATTGCACACCGCTCTGGTCAATTTTGGGCTTCTCTTATTTGTTACTTATAGGATATGTAAATAGATTTTAAATTATAGAAATATACATATCACCTGAATATAATTTTATAATACATATCCTATTAACGACTGTTATCATTGTTAATAATTGTAGATCATCTAAAAAAAACAGTCACGTGACTTTAATAAAGCCTCTAATTTGATATTCCATATTTTCAAAATATCAAATAGAAATAGAGAAAATAAAACGAAATCTACCCCTTTCATATCATGGCTGAAAAAGAAACGCATATTTACCATTCATTATGTACATACAAAAAGCTTCAAAGCTCTCATTTACATTTTCTCGGTAGTATAATATAATCGCCACGTTTGCTGCAAAAAGTCGTAGTTGCGTACATCGATAGCGGAAAAAAGTGAAAGAAATTGAACATTTTCCAACTCATGTACATACAGATATACCATCACTCCTTCTCGCAGGAGAAACAGAAGCGTTATGAACGCTTACACTCCGATAAGTACAATTTTACGTATGAGACGCATGTCTAGCAGTGCACCAGTTAGAAAAAGTTTTTGGATTGCAGTTCCTCACTGACTAGGCGGGTTGGTATAATTAGCTTATTATATAAATCATGCAGAACCTTCTACTCCAATGCCGGCTTGAAAGACCAAAAAAATGACATGGATGCACGCACACTCACGTAAACACACATACACGTATGTACACAAACACTTTCAAATATTATTGGAAGAACGTAGGATATCGAACTTTGAACACATTAAATGTGTAATTTAAATAAGAAAATGATATCGAGCTCATAATCAAGGTTCTTACGCAGAGTCGACTCAATTTTAAACAGCACAATAATCTTAGTACTCAAGTTCTTCTTTCAATTCGAGGAGACTCAGTCACGTCAGCTTCCATGACTACGGTTATGGATTTCCAATAAATGAAACAGTCTGGTGTTATACCTTAGAGCTTTTACGAACAATGACCATTCACCTCTAACCGATTGTACAAATTATGTTAAAAAAACAGCCTTGACAACCGGGACCGACGGCTATACGTAGTCTCCGAGGCACGGGCGTGAATAATCGCCAAACTCCTAAACTCAGGGCTGTTATTAGGGATTTCCTAAGAAAAACCCAAAAACACTTTTTGGCCCGACCCGGGATTTGAACCAGGAGCACCTCCTGATTAGCGCATATGCTATAAACTAGACCAAATATATAAGGTGTTATAGTATTTTAATTGAAGATTGATAAAGTTATTAGAGCCGCCCTGATTGTGCACGAATGAGCCAGCTCCATTACTTTTGGGTTCTGAGCATGTTTTCCATTATGCAGAGTAGAGAGTCAATTTGGAAGGCTTCGATGTATAAAAAAATCTTTTGCAACATTTATTATAAATGTGTTAGTTGAAAACCTTAAAGTCGTAATCTGTTGTGAATATTTTAAACAAAATACGAATATTGTAGAACCTATTTCCGTCAAGTTTCCGTTCGAACTCAACCAAAGACAAATATTCGTGGAATACAGCTATTTGTACTGTGTCCGGATGTTTGTGTATGATTTTGTTTATTTTAAGAAAGCATTAAACAAAGGGTTTAAAGGTAGAGTGAGATGAAAGGTAATTAATATCAGGTAAATATTTTGATAGTTGTGTTTCAGTTTCATATGAATTCACCATTTAGAAGTAATTTTAACAGCTTTGTAAGTGACTTTTTGTTAATCATATCCGTTGTAATATAATAATCCTTCAAGGATCTAGAAACTGCACTATCACAGTAAAATTTTGTATACGTTTCATATGCATATGACCAGTGGAATGCTGATATGCATCTGAATTATTCCGACACCTGAATTAATTAGTAGACGCCTTTCCGGTTGTCACAATGATAAATATGTCAATTGTAATGAAACAAGCTAGATTTTAGTCTAGATACGAATTGAGGTTGATCAGATCTTCACGAAAATATCAAAGCATTGGGCAGCAAAACGCTTTTCTAAAAACTTAGGTTTGTTCGTTAACCTCAGCTCAATTATGATTAAAGATAAGTCTTACCTCTTGAGGCTCTGCATCCACGAACCAGTCGATGGTCGCTGCTGGTAGCGAATAGTCTGATGTGCAGTTCACCAGAGCATTTTCACCCACCTGCACCATGGTTGGCAGCCCGGTGATTAAGGGGTCGTACTCCGGTAAAACTGAAGGAATAAGTATCCATTAATAATCTTAAAAAAAACTTCTTTTAAAAGAACATCAAGAAGCTTTTAAACTTAATCGTCACCGTTCTGACTCGCATAGATGTGAAAGATTTCTATTTTGTTCTTAAAAAGCTTACTTTCATTTACTTCGTTTTCTGTTCTTGTATTGTTTATCCTAAATAATTATATGGACAAGTATATTAATCACTAGTTTTCAGGTGTTTTCTATGTATAATACTCCTTAGTATGTATTTACAAATGTATTTATATCTGTTGTCTGAAAACCCATAATGCAAGCTCTGCTTAGCTTGGGAATAGTAACTTTGTGTGTAAGATGTCCGAAATATTTATTTATATTTATTTAAACAGCTCTATTTATAAACTAAGCCTTTGGAACCAGATGTCCGTGAGTAAGATGGGGCATGAAATTATTATTTTTAATTTGAGTTATTAAAATTAGTCGATAGACTATTTCGAACCGACTATTAAGGTCGTATTGAATGGTTGGAACCCAACTAAGACCCACTACCATAATAAGCCCACTCATGATGAATCAGAAATGACTTTTAATTGTGACTTACCAGCTAAGGTCATATTTGCTGATTTCTTGTCGACAGCGAACCTTGGCCCTTCACTTGACACTTCGCACATGTACTTCGCAGTTCCCCTCTCTGGTCTGACATTGATGACGCAGGCCCGGGGATCACAGGAACTGTTTGTTATGAGCACCCCCGTGGCGTTGAAGGCACGAGTTTCTGGCTGTGGGCAAAGAATATGTCTTTTAATAATTGATTAAAGTAACAACTTGAGCGTCCGTTCGGTTCAAAAAATATATAAAATATACTTCTAAACTTATCTTGTATTTAATAAAGGTCCGGCATTAACAAGTTTTGTTAACGTATTTCCTCGACATTTGAAAATAAATAATCCAGCTCAAACTGGAAGTGGGTTAAAAGGGCCCTTTTTTTCTTCATTTTGTCTAACAGAGATTTCTATGGACTCCAGCCACCCTACACTTGTTTATCTAGTTATAGAAGATTGATTGGTTAAAAGCTTTTTACAATAACAGGACTAGAGGACTTCCTTGTAAGTAAAAGAATGAGCTGGAAAAGCTAGAGGTTTTTCTTAGGAACGTTTTCACGTCGGTGTAAGCGCCTCAATCCAATTATTATTTGAAATGTATAATCACTCTTGATACCTAAGTGTAAATGTCCTTCATATTCTCAGTCAAAGTTTTAGAATTTTTGTTATTTTGTGTTTAACAGTATGTCTGTTATTAATTTTAGTCCAAGCCCATTATATTGGATGTAATCTGTAAAGTCAGAGTATGGTATTATCATTAACATTCTTTATCAATGAATAAATCTATAATATTTAATAGGGTAGTAAGTTAAACCAAAACACGTTGAAATTTAGATAGTGTTGACATTTTATTCAAACGTAGCCTTTTATTAAACCTAATTAAGTATACATACCTACCGAATACCTCTCGGAAGTTAACGGTGGAGCTTTAGAAAATTGTTGAAATGTACTCGTCAGCTCTCATTTCGACCTCGTTTCAGATATTTCCTAGAGCGTCATTCAAAAGGCGCCTCAGAACAGGTGAAAACATTCTGTTTAAAAAATAACGTTTATACATTATGGAATACGAAACGTGTTTCGCTTTTGGGCTTTACTTGGGTGTTTGTTGTATGTTTATTTTATGTAATGAGGGGGATATAGCTTTTTATGTAGCAGTTTTGTGCCGAGATACTTTGAGTTTACGACTAAGATTTCATTTTTAGGGTTCCGAAGTTCATAACTCGGAACCCTTATAGATT
Source organism: Phragmatobia fuliginosa (assembly GCA_932526445.1). Taxonomy (NCBI): domain Eukaryota; kingdom Metazoa; phylum Arthropoda; class Insecta; order Lepidoptera; family Erebidae; genus Phragmatobia; species Phragmatobia fuliginosa. Next base: position 1,064,928 of record OW052066.1, on the reverse strand, counting down.
CGTCATGTCCGTCTGTCCGTCCGTCCGTCCGTCTGTCCGTCCGTCCGTCCGTCCGTCCGTCCTCGACTTACCGTCCAAACGGTAAGTGCTAGAAAGATGAAAGTTTGCATGAATACGTGTTGTAATTACGTCGACAAAGTGCTACAATAAAATTATGAAAAATAATTTTATTTGGGGTACCTCCCCTACACGTAAAGTGGGGATGATTTTTTTTTCTCGTGGCTACCCCATTGTGTGGGGTATCATTAGATAGGTCTTTTAAAAACAATAAAGGGTTTCCTAGACGATTTTTTGATTTAGGTATCCGTTTGCGAGATATTTCACTTTAAAGGGCACTTTTTTGTAAAAACAGGGCGTCCCCCCCCCTCTAAAAGCTAAACGGCTGGCTCAAAAAATCTGAAAAAAATCGTGATGGTGGTCCATCTAATGAACTTTGAAGGAAAACTATAACCGATTAGATGACTTTCTTAGTTCAGGAGTTATAAAGGCTTATATGGTAAAATGCGCTTACTTGGAAAACGTCATACAAAATTAACGTATTAATACGTAAACATAACAATTATCTATTGGATACGATTTCCACATACCATTATAGGTGATTGAGGAACCCTTTCCTGTGCGTGGCCTGACACGCACTTGGCCGATTTTTATTATATGTATGTTATGTTGTACTATTGTACCTAAATATTTTTACCTGTGTGTGTATTAGTCTAAAGAGCTTATACACAATTACATTACATACATAGGATTGCGGAGGTCCTATGCTAGTGTAAAACCGGTTGAAATAGTAGCCGACCCCAAATAATATTGGGATTCCAAAATAATGTAGGATTATATTGTCAATCATAACGTAGTATGTAAGTAATAATTATTGTAGTAAATGGTACAGTAGCGTTGTAGAAATACCTAGTATTAATTTGATATTGTAATTTAATTATAGTTTATAGAATGTATATTAAGTATAGCAATGAGATCATAATCCCTCTGTAAATAAATAAATGTTCGTGTAAGATTTACAATAACAGAGAGAAAATAATATAAAACAGATAGAAAAAGTAAAGATTAGCAGGAATCCCACCTGAACAAGCAGAATGAAAGGCAGAGTGAAAGAAAGATCAAGTATGAGGAATATAAGTACGAGCAGTAGCACAAGCGAGAACTGGTATGAAAGGTTATAGACTAGAACAGACTACAAAATAATATTGAAGGTTTCAGTATGAAAAAAAATATATAATAATATTGTGAATGAAAAGGATTGGGAAGATGAAGATTTAGAAGATAGTTTTTATCCTGGGTGAAAATCCACTACTAGACTTTAAACTTACCAGTCCTGTTCATTAGTCACTAGACTTGACTAAATCTGTCTTACGTCTAAAATTGAAATTAGTTACGAAAACATTTTAAAAACAACATAAAATATTTTTAAGAACCAGAAGACATAATAGTAGAAAGGGGTCAAAAGTGTAAACTAAACGTTCGAAATTTGTAAGATGTGCATGATGGCAGTGGCCAATTTTCACCAAATTTCCCATGAGTTTGAGAGGGACCGGAAAAACTAATCTACGTCACGTACATTTCTAGTAAAGCAGTTAGAAGCCGGAAGCGCGCTGGGACTTTCAATCAATTCTGTATTAAGTAACTTTGCCAAGCTTGGACATCGAAAGCAAGGATTCTGATTTGATGAATAGTTTAGTAAAATATACAAATGTACTTTGAATAAACACTGATCTTCAATGTTATAAGCTTTTAGTTTTTTTTTTCATACCTGAAAAATTGAAAAGTATATTCAATTTTTCAGGTATGGAAAAAAAAAAAAAAATTTTTAAATGTAAATTTGAAACTATTACGACATGACGATGAAGATGAAAATCATCAAAATTTATTAATAACCATTGTATTGCCTCCTTTTGAACGCGTAAGCTTATGTTACTGAGGTTTTTATGAGGTTCAAAGAATTCGCTCCGCAGAGGGTAATAAAACACAAACCAAGGTCTATTTTAGGAAGGAGGAATTATTTATTACATGATGACAGATGCTACAATAATAAAAAGTTATTTAACGTTTCGCTACTTAAAATAATCATTCTAGTCAATTTGCTTTGTGCCACAACATGCACAATTTTTTCCTAAGTGGAAATCAAACCCAAGCCAGAGAAAGTGCTTTTACTACGCCTATTTTATTAAATTTAATAATTCAGGGACGTCAAATGCTCACAGACCAGGTTGAGTAATGATTTGCTCAAGACGGCTGGTAGGAGCTGGATGCGAGTAGCCGAAGATCGAACTGAGTGGCGTGCAATTGGAGAGGCCTATGTCGAGCAGTGGACTGCGATAGGCTGATGATGATGATGATGATGAAATGCTCACAGCGTAACCACCTATGTAGTAGGTACCCTTTAAGAGTATGTGTATTAGAGCTAACGGTACAGTTGTGCATATATTTTCTAATTAAACCCTGACCCATATTCTTTGTACGTATTCTTCATACCGTTTTAATTATTCATTGTAATTTGTAATGCAAAGTAAGAATTGTGGTATAAATAAAGATTCTTAACTAACACGCTATTTGTAGGAAATAGTTATGAAGTTTGTTGCTATGTATTTAACGCAAGATCATTAAAGGTGTGAACAGCTCTGGTGTTTATTTTTGATATACACCTTTTAACACTTTCAGTCACTTTTCTGAAAATTTAAAATTTGAGAAAAACAATGTACTGTACAGTTAATAAGATTAGAAAAATGTATACCCTTGCGGGGTTTATGTCAAAACTTAATGCTACTTATAAATAAACAAATAACATTCTGATATTAACGACACTATCAATTTGAAAATGAACTATTCATTCATCCATCAAACTATATGTGTAGTGATAGATAAAAAATACATGAATACAGACACCGTAATAGCCAGCTGAAAGAACGATATCCGCAGATCAAAGTCACTGCAAAGAAAAAGAAAATTTATCACAAATCCTCTAGCAACTCATCTGGGCATGTTATACCAGATCAAAATTTCCTTTCCTTATCAAATTCGTATGTCTAGCAATGACTTATTGAAGTACGTTGATTGGTTCAGTACATTTATAATCACAATCATATGTGTTGTGTATGTAGGCCATAAGTGATGGCCTCATACATACATCAAGGTTCTATACCTGTATGACTATAGAGTAGTCTATGAGCTTCTTGGTAAGAAGGCGGAAAATGGAAGCGTAAGACGCGTGCGTGTGTGTGCGTGAGCAAGGGTTAAAGAACTAAATAAATACAGAACGAGTACAGCTTGTATCGCTTGGGAGTAGGTACAGGATATTTCCTTGTAGAACCTTCGACTTGATCCCACAGATAGATCTGTACATTTGAATACCTGCCTTATGAGTCGGCATCAGTTAATAACATATAAACTCAGTCACCTCTATTTTTACTGTATTTCTACGGCACATACTCTTTGAAAATCATGTTTTAAAGTAAAAGCCTTTTGTATTGAAATGAGAACAGTTTTTATTATATAGAAACATTACTTTTTAATTTTCTGTAACTGCCAGTGTTCATTGTTGATAGTTCTTCTCGATTTCCGTTTTTATTACACCGGAATAAGGATGAGTTTCCCTTAGAAAGCTAGAAACATTATCGGCCTCGTTTTCTACCAACCCTGTTACCTTTTTAATGAGGTTTAGTGACCTTACTCACCAACGAAATCTAGGCAGTGTAATAGTAGTTTTGATAAATTGTGACTGTCCCTGTGTTGTGAATTCTTTCTTACTATAAACTTTGTATACAAAAATAGAGTTTTCAATTCCTTTATAAACACACTTCATAAATTATTTCTATAACAATGAAACATCATGTTACTGGACTTTCAGAAACTTACATTTGTCAATTATATTGTAATAGTGTACGTGCCGTTGGTGACTAAATAAATAAATAATTTAAAAAAAAACGGACAAAATATAATATTTTAAATAAAAAAAAAAACCTGGAAAATACCCGAACTCCGGACACTTTTTGCAGATCACAAAAACTCCGACCCGAGAATCGAACCCGAAACCTTTTGGCTAGTAGCCGCATACACTATCCACTATACCAACAACCCAACCAAATCTTTCTTAACCAACTATAATAATATTTTACATATACCAGAATTTACTACCCACTTCAGTTAAGGGTGTAATTCAATCACCAAGAAAATATTAATTCACCAACAACAAACGAAATACACCCACACGATAGCCATTAATTTAATAATAATGGGTCTTAAATGATGAATATCATCATTTATCCTCCAACTCCAAGATATTCCAACTCCAAGAACCTCCAATCTTCACAGGCCAAGTGATATTAGTTTCACAAACATAGTAAGGAAGTTTCAAGATAAGATCAGACACTGAGTATTAGACTACAATAACTTTACCGTTGCTGGAGTAATGAAACAACCCAATAATATAAACGTAGTGGTGTAGAAAGAACTAATTTTAATACTGAAATTTGAGCGTATATTTAATTAAACTGATGGAGTACGGTAGCTTGGCTAACGTATTGCTTTTGTTGATATAATGGTCGTAGCGTTATAATAATTTTGATGTGGCTAATGTCATGACGCATGCAATACCATTAAGGTGAAACACGTGAGACTTTTAAATTTTATATGTTTGAATGTGTTTGCAACGAAGATTGCCGTTAGTTTTAGATGAATAACAAAATTATCGTTTCTACATGTATTACACGGTGCAATTGCCTCAGAAGTAGCTCTGTAAAGGAAACTACAGTGATTGATTACTTTAAAAATATCGGATATTCATAAACAAAAAGGTACATGGTAGCATTCCCGCAGATTTATATTACAATAGAAAAGGTAATTTAATAGTAACTATCCCGATGTTACGACATTCAGAAAAAAGACCTAGTCAAATTAATCATATTAATCTAAAGATCGCCCCTCCAAATTTATTTATTCTGTTTTTGATTTTTACGACTTCCACACATACCTTTACCGGGATATACCGCTCGTGTGACTTCAATCGCCTGTAGTAACAAGCATTGAATTGAGTTACAATAAAATATATGAAATATATAATTCAAGTCACTTAGTTATGTATGTTTGTAGGTACGTTCTAAGGAAGTAGCATGGTTAACAATATGCCCTCAAGTTATGGCTAGCCAGTGTTTGACACGTTGCTCGGTTACCTAAAAGCAAAACCATCACGTATCCGATTTGTGTTCTTGGTAGTGGAGCCAACGGTTCGGAAAGTTCGTGTAGTTGCATAATAGACAAGCTATATTTGTTTGACAGTACAGTTTGACAGTCAGATGCTTCAGATTTGACACGTTTTCTTGAATACCAAGAACACGACAACGCTGTGTGATCTACAAATTGTTGAAAACCCTTTTGATGTTGTTGGTGTAGGTACATTTCTTAAGTTCCACGACATTTAAGGTATTTCTAATGCAAGCATCGTCTTTTACAAAAGTAAAATACCGGTTTTTACACTTTCACGATTGCTGCACGTAGTTATTGTTGTATAAAAGGATTTATTTTATTACATGGTTGCCTGTAAGAGATTGCCTTCGGGCGATAAGGCCGCCACTTGTACCACCTAGTTTAGCTACCACTTTATGTTTATATTCTGGTGTACAATAAAGAGATATATTATTATTATTATTCGCGATAAAATTTAAAACCCATTCGTTTTTTCTTTACTCGTCTTCTACTGTTATATTTGTCAACTTGCATTTTTAAAACTTTCTTTAAAATATTTTGCGTACCTCTACGCATCTTAGCAGACCCATATATACCACATGCAAAGTCAACAAACGAGAGATTAAAGTCTGTAGTGCGATTGCTTACATTTCCATTGATAATGAAGTATTTGAATATTCAGGCACGATAAAAGAGCAATGGACAAAACATAATCCGTTATTTATTTGGTCAAAGAATGACCAAAGTACGTATTAAATAACATTGTAGTTTGGAACTTGGCTCGTTTCGCCATTTTTAATGTGATTTTTATTCAGATAAGAGACCGTGTACCGTTTTTTCCGGGTGGCCCTTAACGCCGAACTTTTAATATATGAATCGAGTTATCTCGCGTTATCTTTCGATTTATATGAAGTGAACCAGCTATGTAAAAGTACTTTTTAATTGGATGAAAGGTTACACTGCAACAAATTTCATAATGAGTCAATAAGTAATATTGTAATAGTACTATTTATTCTTGCTTTATAAGACAATGAATAATGCCCGTTTTGACCAACTTATACTACCTCTTTATTAGGAGTTCCTTTACGTAGTTAACGCCTAAATTTTACGAGACGTCTAAGCACTTAGGTGTGTCCAAATGTTGGTAAAAAGGAAAATAGACAACGAGTGACGTTTACTACGAGACATGGAACACTACCGGGAAAGAATTACTAAGAAATTCCGGAATTCGAATCTAATCTAAGACAATCGACAGTCACATACGCTAACCACTAGAGCAACGAGGTAGATGTTTGTATATTATATATGATTTTAATAACAGCAGTTTAGAGCTGTTGATGATTTTCTAGTTCAATCAGATTACGATTTTCCTATGCTATTGCTAAGTTTTAAGCAAAAAAAGTTGCAAGGATCTAAAAGTATTTTAATATTTCGGACATCTTACACACAACGCCATTTAGTCCCAAACTAAGCAGAGCTTGTATTATGGGTACTAAACAACTGATATAAATACATAAACATACTTTTTTGTAAATACATACATAGAAAACAAACAGACTCCGAAACAAATATTTGTGGATTACCCAAATATTTGGTCCAACCCGGGAATCGAACCCGAGAGCTCTTGATCAGCAGCCGCATACGCTAAACACTAGACCAACAAGGCAGTCAAAGTGTTGTGGTAGTAGGGTTTTGGCGTTATTTATTTTTAGACCAAAATATATCGCATTTCTAAAAAAGATCGACAGATATTTGGTGTACTATGACAATATTATTTCTTTGAATTTAAATAATATAGTAATATTCTTGCTCACAGCGATAGTAAATGTTATCCGTATTTTACGCAAGCTCACTAACACAGACAAAGCTCTATGTATTATGTTAAATAGTATAAATGATGAAAGAATGGAGCTCTTACACTGAAATTTTACGAAACTCTTCTTACAAAAAGTTACAACCTCTCAAGTTTTGCTTCCATATTTTATGCGCGTAAGTGGAAAAAAATGGCATTCATTATTCGCACACAGTTCCGCTTGAAGCTGCTGAAGTTTATAGAGAGCGCCGACTTGGGGAACTTTTGGAGTATTGCAATGTTTTTTGGTCTTCATGCTTTGTATAGTTATATTGTCATTTTTTTTTTTTTTTTTTTTTTTTTTTTTATATTTAAGGCTGCCAAAGTGACTCTACTCTGCCTGATGGAAAGCATGAGTAGAATCCAGGAGTAGGGGTCACCATGCCTATCGTGAGGGTAGGCAATGAGCATGGTGACCCCTACCATGGCAGCCTGGTTAGATTATTCTGCATCATTCTCCCGGCCTTGGAAGAGCGGGAGAATGATGCAGAATGATTGGGCCTCCGGTCTCACACTCACCAACAAAATACGACAGCAAGAATGCTGTCATTATTAGGATGGTCTTCTGTGTGAGGGTAGTACTGGCCGGGTCGAGCCGGCCCATTCGTGCTGAAATCAGCGTGGCTCTACTACCTATAAAGTCTTGGGTAATCTTGTATTTGAAAATTTCGTTTAATAGCGAAGATAGCGTCAATTATTTTGTTCAATTCTCCAAGAAAGCTATTATACCATAGAGCGAGTAGGTTTAACACAATAGTAATTATTACGTAACATTCTGTACTTACGAAAACAATGATAGAAAAATTTTGCAAGATAAAAAGAGGTAAGTGATGGATGACAAATAATATGGCTTACAGGTAAATTAGCTTGGAGAAATTTTTGCGTTTGTAGTAGTGTATTGTCACGTGGCACCTGCGGACAGCGTAAACTGGTTAATTCTGGTTTTGTGCGTGTTTCCACTGTCCACTATCAAGTGTCGATTTTTTGCTTTAGATTGAAATATCTCGAAAACGGTGCGTCCTAGGCCAAAAATAACAAAAATTTTGACCCCCCCCCCCGGAGTTTTAAAAACCTAGATGAAAGGAAAAAAAAAATTATATATTGGTCTCTCCTCTTTGAAGTTTTACTTCTATCGTGTGTGAGTCGCACACACAACTTTTTTTTTTATAAAGTCAAAACTTTTTTCTTTAAAATAAAAACTTGTTTTTATTGAAAACAAAAATCAGAGTTTTGCTAGGGATAAGTATAAAATTAAATAGTAATGTTAGGATATCGAAACATTTTTGTATAGGCCAGAACGATATAGTGGAAACGCGCCCTAAGACCTGAGTAATACACACACCACTACATATGCAAAAATTTCTCGAGACTAATTTCACTATACTTGATTGAATTTTGAAGTGCAAGTAATAGCTAATATTGACCAAACTAAGGTATTGTTTTATATGTTGATCAAACGAATCAAGAATAATAATATCAAGAAACAAAATATATCATAACTTACATTTCGCCAAGGATTTGATAAAAACAAGCATTTTATATCTGAGTTTGGTTTAGTAAAAATTGACATTGTCTTTCTTACATTGCAAAAGTAATGAAGAAGAATGTTAATAATTACACCTATGAATAAATAATAGCAATAAAAAAACGGACATCTTACACGCATCGTGATATAGTCCCAAGCTAAGCAGAGCTTGTATTATGGGTACTTATCAAGTGATTTAAATACATAAATATACATTTTTTTTGCAAATACATACATATTATACATAGAAAACATCGAACACATGGAGTGTCTGAAAAAAATATTTGTGGACCACACAAATATTTAGTTCGTCCCGGGAATCGAACCCGAGAACTCTTGATCAACAGCCGCATACGCTAACCACTAGACTAACAAGGCAGTCAAAAGATGTTATGTGAAAGCATAAATAGTTTTAATGGCATGCTGTCCTGTATTTTTTTTAATTTTTATGAGTTTTACAGAATATTGCTGCTTGAGTCTAAGCAAGCATAATATTAAAATACCCATAAACAGCTGTTGCTGAAGTTTTTATTTTATTTTTATACCAGAACGAAAAAGAAAAAACTCGGATATAAAATATGAATAGTTATTCTTCCTTTAAAACCTGCAGTTAATTAATCTTTTATGGTATTAATTAACATGTTTTAATGAGATTAAACTTAAGTTTTGAGAACTTTTTAATTGTGAACCACAAGGACTCAGTATTTAATTAAAATCTCTAAGGATCAGAGTGTCTTTCAAGAAAAGCTACTATTTAATTTTTTGTTCTGAGCCTGTACGCCTGTAACAAAAGTGCAATCTACTTATGTCGCTATTTATTTAAAATCCGTGATTATAAAACTGCAACAGGAACAATATTACAGCTTGTTAGAGGTGGAAACCGTGTTACTTTTGAATTTAAATATGAACGTTCTACCACCAAGTCACATGATGACAGGATGAGATGATAATAATACTCGTATACTACCCGGTCACATTATGGTGCGCAAAACAAGTATCCTCTAGTAGGATATTATTATAAAAAATAAAATTTCCAACAAAATAAAGATTGTGTTCATTAGTTTAATGTAGTTAATATTATTATAATGATATAATTAAAATGCTGAAAAATAAATGAAAAAATCTTGGTTAAGTGGGTACAATAAGTGTTTATTGTAAATGTCCAATCTTTACAAAAATGTCCAACGTTGCAACAAAAACAATATTTTAACGTAACAGCAATGACAAAATAACAATAAAAGTCCAAACGTAACAACGAAATGTCACGAAAACAAGTCGACGCGTATCGGCAACGAAAGTGCTAGCCGTACTGACGCGCCGTGGCGAGCGCGGGGAGGTAAAAGGAGAACGGGGCGGGAGGTTCGCATTCCAGCGAGGTATCGAGATAATGTGACCGGGTTGTATGTTCTTTCTTTGAATCAAACAATGCTGGACGTCCTTAATCTAAGCATTTATCTCACATCATCTTGTAATTACACGCACTCACGTACACACATATACACCTACATAAAACGCTCGAACACGCACACTCACATGTGATTATAATTATTAAACTATTTACTTATTACTTAAGGTTACACTATCTAAATGCGGTTTTTCTTGAAAACGCTTTCATAAATGTTCCTCCCCAAATCAATCAAAATTTCAAATTAATAGTACACGCATTCTCACACATGTAATCTTAAACGTATTAATTAACACCCAGATTTTATTACCATTATGGCACATTTTGGGATTAAAATAAAAAAAATAAGATAATATAGAAAGAGAACGTAAGGCAACGGAAGAAAGAAAATATTTTTCAAAGAATGGATTTAGAAGTTTGCGCTGTAGCTCAATAAGGTCAAGGTCACTGTACCTCGAACAGGAAACTGCTACCGGGAAATTCAAACTCTTTGGTCATAAGTATACCAAGATATATATCACTGAGAAACAATTTAATACAAAATTACTGAAGGCTAAACTACAACATTTCTCACACATTTACTTAAACCAACACTATGAAATAGTAACACAGCTATCCGCTTAAGCATGACGAAGTACGGGATTATGTTGTTAGTATAAATCACTAGATAATATTCCACGTGCGTACTACAAAATATGTTTATTTCCTAAGATTGTCTCAAGCGCGCGGTTTAGTTATCAGGCAGGGAATTTCGAAATTGTTATTATCAAGCCAGTTGTGGTAATATAAGACGAGACTAAGAAATATTTTGGTTTTAAGAGCTGAATGGCAATATAGATTTATACTTTACTAGCTGATCCGGCGAACTTCGTACCGCCCGAATTTGAAATTCCATAGCTTGTTCGCAGCGCCACCTACCGGGTACTATAATTTGAGATTTAAACTATCCTATCTCTCAAGTTAGATCGAACTGCACATGGTGTGCGAATTTTATTATAATCGGTTAAGTGGTTTAGAAGTCCATTGAGGACAAACATTGTGACACGAGATTTATATATATTAAGATTAGTACACACACACACACACACAGGAAACTCACGGTAATACGGCCTACCTCATTGCGGTGACAAGTTGAATAGTATGCATGTGGTTAGATTATTTTTATAGCCATTTTTATAACGGTCAAACAAGTGGATAGGATCTTTGATAGAAGGTGCCTATGGCTTCAACTGACGTTACCAGCTTTCGAGTTGACAGTATACTTTTCCTCATAGGTTTGGATTTAACGGAGAATAACGAAACAGATGATATTTGACCTGGGGACGTCTAGAAGTAGCATCTGATGTAACAAAAATCTGAATTTTGATCACTATACAAATAATTTTAACCATTGTCAACAATGTAAAATAAAAAATAACAACAGAATGAGGTATAAAAGTTTTGTATCTGAAATTAGAAAGCTTAATATAAAAACTGGAATGAATCTAAATGGCTGGCTTTAGTATACGAACATCTAGTCGTTTTCCGTACCTAACAGCCTTAACCGTTATGTAGATAATCCAAAATTGTCCTAAATACAACACCAGCTTCAAAGGGAATATGTAAATTTCATTTCGCTGTACCTACGCAATTTTTGTAAGTAAACTGTTATTGTATCTTAAATAGGAGGTACGTAGTGACGATTTTTCATGTACAATGACATAATTATATGTTCTTTTACTCTACTGTGCAAGATAGAGGGTTATACTTTTCAAGGATATTTATATAATTATGAACATTAACTTATTTTATTTAATTCTTCTATACTATGTCTTTGTCACCTAACTCTTGAATTTTTTACCGATTTCGACGAAATTTTGTGTGTATATTTCAGCAGGTTCTAGATGGTTTAAAACACATTTAGACTCGGCAGAAGGCACTGATGTGAGTGTGCCATCATTAATATTAAGGCGATACGACCTTTGCCAAGCCGGATAGAAGATGTAGATCTCTTTGCGATGAATAAAACTTAGTGTGATCCACAAATTGTTGTTCTGAGTATTCTTTCTGTTACTTGTTTATTTAGTCCCCCACGCACTACTACTATCAAGTTCTACTACAAATTAGAAGTGCGGGGGTTGTTATTTAAAGAATAAAAATTAGTTTCTGCGCTCAATTCTGAGCAAGGGTCTTTAAACTATGCTCTCAAAGCCCCGAGTAAACTGACCTATCTATGATGAAGAAATGCGCTACATAAAAGAAACATAAAATAACGTTTCATCTTGGGCTCCGTGAGATCATATTTCTGAAAGCCTTCGAATCCATCTTTTTTGATAACGCCACTGCCTTCGAAATAATTTGTAACTTTTGAGATTGTCAGCTTTGCGTGATAATTTGAAGAAAAATGAGATTTTAATTCAGCTTGTTATCCCAGATCATTTGGAAGTAACATGACAAAAATATGTCGAAATGAAAAAAATGGTTTTCGATTAAATTGTCATTTATTTAAGATACATGTTACTATATGAACTAAACTTGATTTGTATTTGGCATAGGTTGTTGAACCCTTTTAGATCAGTTAACTTTTAAACATTTAACATTAACTTTAAACTAAGAGCAGCAGAGCTTGTACTATAATATTTAGATTGATGGAATACAGAATTTATTTTTGTAAATACATACATATTATACACTAGCTTTCGCCCGCGGCTTCGCCCTCGTGTAACCGACATACACGCGGGCGGAGCCGCGGGCGAAAGCTAGTATCGCGGTAAAAAGTAGCCTATGTCTTTCCCAAGTTCAGTTCTATCTTCATACCAAATTTCATAAAAATCGGTTTAGTGGTTTAGGCGTGAAAGGGTAACAGACAGACAGAGTTACTTTCGCATTTATAATATTAGTAGGGATAAGAGGCCTAACCCAAAATCTGTAGCAAATATTTGCAGATCATCTATCGATCATCTTCGGTCAGACCCAGGAATCGAATCATAGATCTCAGGTACAGCAGTAGTAAACGCTATCACTCTGCCAGTGAGACAGTCAAATGGAACACAACTTAAGGATTTATTATTATTCTTTTGATTTATCTGACGATTGTAAAAAAAACATCTTCTTAAATATGTTTATTCTATAATTAAGAAGATACACTTAATTCTTTACCACAAATCATATTCTTATACCGCAAATTTAACCGTCCACGTCCAAGACCAATTCCATTGCGTGGTGAGGTTTAGATAAGGAGACATAATTTCTCAGAAACTATTTACCAATGCACTGGCAAATGTACTTATTACACTCGATTGGAGCGGATGCCAATTTAATATAAATAGTCAATTCATCTCTTACTTGCGATCATCACAGCAAGTTGCATTTCTATAATTCTGTCACCTTGTCTTCCAATGTTTAGTTAAGTCCATTTACACATTTCCATAATTCCAAATGAGCCTTTCTACTGCAAAAGTATAGAACAAAAAGATGGTATGGTGATGGTATGATTGACAGTATGGAGTACATCACCGTGTAAGGTTATCGAAGTCCTCCCTTTCAAATTTGGGGAAGTTTCAACACTCGTAAAATTTATCACCTAATTTGTGTTAAAAAAACTGCTCAGTGACCAGTGAGCTTGAAATATGAACGTTTCCAAATATATTGTTGACTTTGTGGCCATTTATCAGAGAGCAACGTGTTAGTCTTGAGTAATGGTGGCAAAAAGGTTCCATTCGTGGTCAGGCTCCGCAGCTGAAGCACATGCGAGAATTAATTAAAACCCTCAGTACTAACACGTGTAGGAGCAAACTAATATAGAACTGCTTCAGTATTAGTTTGGTATATTTGATCCAATTTCAAAGTGAATTTCATCCTATAAAAAATCTTATGAGTTGTTGGTTTCAATAGATGCATACTTATTTGCTCCAGCCCTCTTTAAAACCAAAAAAGCTATATTTAAGACTTTCAAAATTACATACAGTCCTGTCTAAAAACTGGTTATTACACGTATGTATGCAAATTATTTTACATGATTAATTTAATTTTACTGTAGCAATATTTGTTTGCATTATGGTGCGTGTTTTTATTATAACACAAACATACGGGCCGCTGCTGATAAAAACGGTTACAACCTAAGGGTTTTCTCGCGTTTTTTGGTTAAAAGACACCAAAAACAATATAAACTTTTATTGTTCAGTTTACTCACCGTGAGAGGGTGCAAATGAGCCGGCTCATCCGGCGTGATACTACAACTTCAAAGAATAAAAGTTTAAGGTATGCATTAAAAACCATATGCTTTAATTCTAGATATATGACTCTTGTAGTTAATAAATAATAAATAAATAAATATTTTGGACATCTGACACACAACATCCTCAAGTCCCAAGCTAAGCAGAGCTTGTGTTATGGGTACTAGACAACTGATATAAATACATAAAGATACTTTTTTTTGTAAATACATACATATACATAGAAAAAACCCAGACTCCGAAACAAATATTTGTGAATCACACAAGTAATATTTGGTTTGACCCGGGAATCGAACCCGAGACCTCTTGATCAGCAGCCGCATACGCTAACCACTAGACCAACAAGGCAGTCATTGCCATTTTTGTTACCTAGAATATTCAATCCTAGGTGTGACAAGTGAGATCATCTGCTAAAAACATAAAACCAGAATAGAGTGAAGGCACAATGCACTGCTAACTACTCGCGCTCTTTTAGGGAACATCGGACTTTCACTTTTGCTCAATATTTATTCATCAACTCTCATTATCACCACCCCTCTTCATGCCATGGATGGTGACAAAGTGACTAAATCAAAAAGTAGGTAAAATAACTTTACTGTAAAGAGAAAATAAATCCTGCAGCAATTGTCTGACAAGCGTGGCTTAGAAGGTCAACATATTTACTATGGAAACGCATAGAACTGTTAACTGACATTTACAACGAGTGATGTAGATGTTAGAACACATTACCTATATTGTAATAATTTCAGGAATATCATGAGTCATGACAAATAAACTAAATACAACATTAAAATAACTTCAAACGGGTAGTTTGAAGCTTTTTTAATGATGTGCCTTGCTAGCTGGTACTTTTAAATTTAAAACTTAATGTGAGACTCGTATTACTACGTAAATTGGATTAATAACATTGTCAAGAGACTCTTATCTACCCATCTTGAGAAAATAACGCTCTCAGACAGTTTTTGGCTAATTCTAATTACTATTAGGCACATAACGAGAACGTTAATAAAGAGCATGTGCCTACTTCTAATTTTAACTGAAGTAAGTTATAGCTATAATCTAGGTAGGCAACAATTAATAAAGGTAGATTTAAGGAATGTACCCTGTGACTTTATAGACATACTTGAAACAGATCCAAGGAATATCCATATTTCAAACAACAATTTGTAGATCACACACACACTCGAACTCCCAGCACAGTCGGAAACGGTAGTAGCTAGTACGCCATCCGTGCAATAGAGTTGTCTTTGTGAGAGTGAGAATTTGCTAGTATCTTGTTAGTGTCGTAAGAGACGCTTAAGAGAGAAAACTACGGAGGAGAATATATTAGCAAAGAGAAAGAAAACTTCAAACTGGGCCAGAACCTATTTTATAGTTAGATGCCTATCTAGAAAATAGGTTATATTAAAAATAGGCAGGGGAATATTAAAGGCTGTTGATGATGGTTGATACTGTTGATTTAGAAAAGTTGAAGGGTTCAAATGTCGAATACAAAAGAACAAAAGTTTATCAGTATAAGTATCAAATAGGAGTTTTTCCCTGAGCGTAAAATATGCAACGAAAATCGAGTCATGATAAGCTTCTTTTCATATCGTATACTTACTATCTGGCAGACAGCTGTCTTGTTTACTTCTTTGTGTTAAAGCTACTTTTGACGCAAATTTTCCTGAATATCTACATAGACTATCAAACACGCTTTGTTGTAACAGTTGGCCTTACATAAAATCGATGTTAACCACTTCTTTGAGTGAGTTAGTGAGGTTACCAAATCTCGAAATCTATTTACACAAGCTTATGGTACCTTAGATAAATTGCATTGCTAAATCATTAAAATGGAAGACTATAGTAGATCCCTAACCCCCAAACCAAGTCCTACCTACCTAAACAATTTCATATTTTTTATAAATTCTCGTGTTAAAAGTTGTCGCAATAAACAGTAGCTAATGTTTGCCCAAGAAATGCGGGTAGATACAACTTGCACATCACGGCGTCGCTAAACTCACATTAGTCTATCCGTGACCACGAGCGGCATAACCCGTTCGAAACGTCGGAAAGCGGAAGGTATCGTAATCTTTTTTATTTTATCACGAATAAGTCCCGTTCACAGCGAAACCCATAATTTATTAAGATTCTACTAATAGATGATCACCCAAACTATAATATTATGCAAGGCACTTTGTTAGAAGAGATTTACAATATTTGATTTACACATCTCGATCTTTAAGGCTTACTAACTTTTATGAAAGTCATTCTGTTCTCGGCTTCTCTAGACTTAAAATATTATGTGCGTGAACGGTATTATGACTTGAATGCGAAGACACCGAAGCGGCAGTTTAAGATAATTTTCGGCTAAGTGCTGTCATTATACAGTAATATCTTTTGAAGAACGAATGGGGTGTAAGGTGTTCTTGCTGAACAATTTTAATAATTAATGCTTTTAAAGTAATAGCAAGAGAGTTTCTTGACGATAAAGTTGATTAAATAATTGATCAAATTGTTACAGTAACGGCTGTCAGACGAAGAAAGTTCTTATGATATTGGCACCACTTTGAAATTTGGACACCTCGGTGTCCAATAAGAAATTCGTAGAAAGGGCGAAATGTGTTAACTAAAATATGAATATTTTAGTACCAAACTAATTTAAGAGAAGAAAATTCTTATTTAAATTTAAAAGCTATGTATCGCTGTAAAAGTAAGATATTACATAATCTGCTTCTTTTTGTAACATTTCATTTTGATACGAAAATTGCAGTGAAAAAGTTAACTTTGTCAGATGACGCTGACTAGTTGATTAATTTCAACTAGTACTTATAGTGCACAAATCATATAAATATTCTGCACATATTTTGTTAAGTCACAGAAAAGAAGAGGGTATAAAATAAAATCGGCCAAGTGCGTGTCAGGCCACGCACACGATAGGGTTCCTCAGTCACCCATAATGGTACGTGGATTTAAAATCGTATCCAATAGATAATTATAATGTTTACGTATTAATGTGTTAATTTTGTATGACGTTTTCCAAGTGAGCGCATTTTACAAGTTAAGCCTTCATAACTCCTGAATTAATAAAGTCATCTAATCCGTTATAGTTTTCCTTCAAAGTTCATTATGTGGACCACCATCACGATTTTTTTCAGATTTTTTGATCCAGCCGTTTAGCTTTTAGAGGGGGGGGGGGACTTTTGTTTTTACAAAAAAGTGCCCTTTAAAGTGGAATTTCTCGCAAACGGATACCTAAATCAAAAAATCGTCTTAGAAACCCTTTATTGTTTTTAAAAGACTATCTAATGATACCCCACGCGATGGGGTAGCCGCGAGAAAAAAATTACATGCCCACTTTACGTGTAGGGGAGGTACCCCAAATAAAAATATTTTTCATAATTTTATTATAGCACCTTGTCGGCGTAATTACAACACATATTCATGCAAAGTTTCATCTTTCTAGCACTTACCGTTTGGACGGTAAGTCGAGGACGGACGGACGGACGGACAGACGGACGGACGGACGGACGGACGGACAGACGGACATGACGAATCTATAAGGGTTCCGAGTGATATACTTCGGAACCCTAAAAAGTATGTTTTGTTAATGTTGTTATCAAAGTAGTGTTTTCGGGATATGCCTGAACTGGTTTAAATAACTAAGTAACAAATTCAACAAGCAACATGAATGAAGCTAAAATAAAACATATTTTTTTTCCTTATTTGGCGATTGTAGATAAAATGGTAAAGTATCTTCTTTTTAAATTTAATTATCAAATAGGTATTTTTTCTAAAGGTAATGGTTTAATTTTGACATTATACGTGCCAAATTACTTTATACTATAGACCAGAGACAAAAGTTCTCTTTTTAATTTGATGCTTGTAAGAGACGAACTTTATTCAATTAGCTGGCGAAATTAATCTTGAACTTCGCCAACTTTTTTAAGGTGGACGAGGGACAAATTCGATAGAACTTTGCAAAACTAATTCATATTCTAAAGGTGGGTTTTGAAGATCACTTATTAAAATGGATAATAAATTATATTTATTAGGTCATGCACGCCGAGACTAAGCTGTGAAGTTTCCATTACGAATTTAGAATGTGAAACATGTTTCTAACAAAACACTACTCTTACACTTCTCAAAAGGATTTTTTTGTTTTTATTTCTTTACCATGCTCTGTATAGTGAATACAGTGTGTTAAATGTATGATTTAATGGTGAAAAATATAAACAAGCCCTGGATTAATGCTTGTACCACACGAAGTATGTTATTTGTACCAGATTCCATTCAAGATACATTTATTTAAAAGTTAATTAAACAATAGTTAGTAGAGTTCATGGGGGTTACAGATTATTTAACACACTATATTGGTATTATTAATGTTTGTTGAATTAAAGAAACCGGTAATCTTCATTACGTAACTTTTACTGTAAGTTGAATTCTTTCGTTTTCTTCATATTTAAGTTTATATTTTGACTGCCTCGTTGGTCTAATGGTTAGCGTATGCGACTGCTAATCATGAGGTATCGTGTTCAAATCCCGGGTCGGGCCAAAAAAGTGTTGTTGGGTTTTACTTAAGGAAAATTCTTAATAACAGCCCGGAGTCTGGAAATTCGGCAGTGATTGAAACACGGGCGTGCCGTGCCTCGTAGAGCACGTTAAGCTATCGGTCCCGGTTGTCTTGTGTCAAGTCAGTGCCCACAAATATACCGACAACAACTTTCTGCTAATGAATAGTTAATTAAACAAAACTACTCAAAATCTATCCTGGTCAGACTACATTGGAATGTAAGTCTTGCTTGGCTTTTCTTTCAATATTTAGTTTTATATTTTTCAGCTACTAAGATGACTCTACTCTGCTTCATGGAAAGTATGAGAAGGATTCAAAGTTGGGGTCGCAATACTCGCTGCGAATATAGGCAGTATGGCAATTCACACTATTGCGGACTAGTGAGATGCCATTTCTCATGATTCGCTTAAAGGACCCGAGATCATAGTAGGAAGGTAAAACATGAGATGCCAGTTTTAACTGCTCGGCACAGGCATAAAGAACCCAATATCCAATATACCTATATTTTCATTAGATCAATAGGGTTCCTTATAATACGGGTGTGATACACTTATTGACTTTCAAGCCAAACTGTATTTTTTAGCAATGAGCTTTTAAATCAACTTCCGCAACTATGATCAAAAACATTCCACGGTTTTCAATAGTAAAGTTTCTGTCACTGTCAAATAAATGTACATCTCAACTTTCAGTGCTAAGAATTCGAATACATATATTTTATCCCTAAACTATGAAACTAATAGTGACAACCATAAGTTTTTTGTAACGACCTAATATACTGTAACTCTAAATTTATAAATTATGTCACCACCTGGCTTTTATTGAGCACGGGTAGGGAACAATGCCTTATTTCATACTTCGCCAATGAGCTACGATTCTTCGTGTGGTTGACCTTCGGACAAAAGTAAATTGCTACCGATTAGTATTTTAGTTAGTTCAAAACTAACATACCTTCATATTTTCATTGAGTAAACACTTTTATAATTTATAGGCTTTGTGATTTCAATCTAAAAAGGTTTACTATTATTTATATTGATTATTGTTACCTAATAAACGGAATGTTAGCTGAGCCGAGGATCGAATCAAGTGGCATGCAATTGGAGAGGTATATATCCAGCAGTGGACTGCGATAGGCTGATGATAATAATGAATGAAAAGGAATTTGAGACGTCTGTTATGAAGACCAGCTACAAAAACACGCGACACTCAAACTGCATATATAACCTTCAGCGTCTAAATCGTTATAAATAATTCTTTATTTGATTTTACAATGACGTTTTATACTATCTTTTTGCATGCTGTCTTGTATAATATTCTGAAATGTAAATTTCATTTTGATTGCAGCAACATAACCGTGTTTTAAGCTAATAAAGTGCAGTACCGCAGTAGTTTAGGAATCGATCTTAATTTCGTTGATGAACTCGTCAGTGAACTAATAATGTAAACCCGTTCCAAACATAACTAATATTATTACAAAAAGGTTTGTTATGTCAAATACCTTTTAACAAATTACCATCCTGTTCTGTACTAGTAAAAGCACACAGACAGAAAAATTTATAAAGTAGGTATATGTAATGTAGTTAGTGTTTTGAAAAGCTTGTTGTGTAGGTTATTTTTGTCAACGTTTCTTCTTTTCGAGACATAAAAGATGTGTGTGCATTGTTAGCAATCTTGGAGGAACATTGATTCGCAAGTCACAGGTGTAAACCTAGTTCGGGAATCAGAGGATCAACTTTTTGTTTTCCGGTGGCCATGTAAAGGTCTCTGGCAGAAAATCTGTAACCATTTTGTTAAGAGTATTAAAACTGTGTGTACAAAAGCTTTACAAGAAATATTATTATGCACAGTTCACAAATCAATTGAAATTATTGATCAGGTTTACATGGAGTTTATTCCAGTGAGTATAGCATGTGTATGAATTTTATACATTTCATCATCATCAGCCTATATCAGTCCACTGCTGGACATAGGCCTCTCCCATTGCACACCACTCTGATCGATTTTGGGCTTCTCGCATCCAGCTGCTGCCAGCCATCTTGCGCAAATCATCACTCCACATGGCCTGTGGGCGTCCTACACTACGTTACAGAGTAACATATGTCCTTCTTCAAAAACCTCAAGTTTAGGGTTTTGTAGAAATCTTGTGAGGTAGGTGCAAATAAATTTCATGAAGATTATTATTCCGAGAAAAAAGCGAATGTATAAAGGTATTTCTCCACACTTTTGCACTATTTAACTAAGAAATTTTCAATTCCACAAACGTTGTTTCTGTAAACACGTTCGATATAGAACCTGTCGTAGATCGCTTAAGCTGTTTTGATATCCTCCGTCCTAAGCAAACGAAAGGCGTACTGTTAAAACAACCTGCAAGTTTCGAACCAGATTTATTGTGAGAATATAATAATAATTACATTCTGGTAAATTTGTTTATGTTTTGTTTATTTTGTATCAACTTAGATGAATTTATAACATCAGGATCTAAACTTCACATTTTTTGTTGCAAGCAAAAATATTTTGATTTCTAGGAAAATATTTATTAATAGGTTTATTCTCCATTATTACAATTATATTGGTCGAGGTCAAAATACTATGATTTAATGTTCAGAATTGCCGTAATTGGTATAGCATGAATAATTTATGTACAAATTGAATAAAATAAGCTAACGGTAAAATAATTTAACAGCACAAACTGCCAATTTCAGACGGAGGAAAAACAAATTAAGTTCGAATTTTAATTTGGAGCAAATTATAAAATTATTTTGTTTATTGATAAAACATAGTTTAGAGAGTTTGATAATGATGAAATACAAAACTCAAGATAACATATATACCATTTCAAAAGCTATGTTTCCCAGGGAAAGAAAAAATCATACAAAATTTCATTCCTTTCCATTCCAACATTCCGTATTTAGTAGTAAAAATCTGTCAAAAATATTTCTTGAGTAGAGTATATTTAAATATACTCCAGTTAACATCATCAGCCCATTGCTGTGCCACCAGCCCACCGATGGACTTAGAACTTTCAAATTGCACGCCACTTGGTTGGAACCTCAACTTCTCGTTTCTAGCCATTACCAGCCCTCTAGCGTATATCATTGCTCCCCCTTACCTTTGGACGTTCTACACTGCACTTTAAATTATATCACTTATTTAATATTTACGTATCATAAACATGTATCCTAATGCTTTGTCAATAAAATAAAGAAATAAAAATATAAAATAAGAAATAATTTTTTTCAAGCTCATCCTGGAAACATAAATTTTATTTAAAGCAATGTTGATTTGAAAAGTATATATTGTAGTCAATCTTAAAATCACACAACGATATGTGGTCCGTAGTCAGTACTTATAACCAGACTCTTAGCTATTACTGAAGATACCGAACCTCGTGATTAGCACATAAAAATCCAATGATCGAACCACTGCAGTCATGAAGGACCATAACTATGAGGAGTCCAGTACTAAAAAGTGCTCTATCTGCAATTACCTTTTAATATTTTAAGCTCTGCGATTATTGTAACAACACATTTTGCAAAGAATTATCAAAATAAAAACGTTTTTATGTACTGAAAATTAATAGTACATTGTTCACCGAGGGAGGAAAGGAACCGATTACTAGCGAGGGAGCAGTTTGTGGCCCGAAGGCGCAGCCTAGGGCCACAATACTCCCGAGGTAGGAATGGGACTTTCACCCGAGTGCTACACAGTGCTTTATATTACACCTGTGAGGAACATTTATAGTATTTATAAAATAAAATCAAAACGTAAGACACCATGTAAGACACAATTTAGCTTAGAATTTGACATAATATTTATAAATATTTCGCGCTTCTTTTGTTTTTTTTTATTATTCTTCACAAAAGGATGTCAGTGGCACGGAGATTCCATATTTAAATTATATGAAAACTCTTTGGGCAGGCGCGCGCCATAGATAAGTGACATATGAGAAATGAAAATTCATACAACTTTCTCTCCCGCTAAAACACGTTAGAAATGGATTTTCATACATTTTTTCCTCCCGCTTATTTAGGTCAAAGAAAAGACTAACTTTCTCTTTTCATTTTCAGGGAATATTGACTACTGTTCCGATCAGGTGTAGTATAAAAGTACTTTGACCAATCACATTTTCACATGTACCACATGAGTCATCGCTGCAAAACTATTTCTAATTTTAAAGTTACCAACTGCGTCAAACGTTTTATGGTAGAAGCACTACAAAGCTCGATTAACACGCCTGTGACCACAAACGGTTCATTTCGACAACGTTCACTGTCCAACGGAATAGGTTTCCACCAGACTTCGTACAAACAGGACATGGATATAATAATATGACCTATATTATTCATGCTTTAACCAGCCTTTGTATATTTTGACAGATACTTTGAAAATTGCGTTCACTTTCATTTAAAACCCAGACGAAGAATAACGAAAATCAAAAATCAAATATCACTACTTCCAGAGCTTAGAGAGACAAACGATTATAATTTTAATAAAAAGGAACCGACTTCTAAGAAAAACTATTCCGAGTACCCAAATCGCGACAATTGTACCTATGATATTTGAGGAGTTCTCTCGATTTTCTCGGGATCCCATCATCAGATCCCCATATAGTAACGATGGGACCACCTGTGAGCTACGCCCATTCCAATTCAAAAAGAATTTTTGAAATCGGTTCATAAACGACGAAATTATCGCAGAACATACATAAAAAAAAAAAAGATTCCGACGAATTGAGAACCTCCTCCTTTTTTTTGAAGTCGGTTAAAAATAACACTGAATTCAAATTTCTGGTCTGAGTTCTTAATGTGTTACAGTTTTTTATCGATATTTCTTTTACCTAATAATATCTCACAACAGTTCCCCAGATAAAATCCCGTCAAATAAAATTGGTAATTCGAATATAAACGTGATACCATGGACCAACCAATTGAAAACTTTCAAATAAACTAAAATTAAAGCTAATTAACCTCTTGAACTGTATATCTGAAGATCTCGTGCATATCTCTGTACCACTTGACAGAGTGAAGAGCCGGCTCGTGTTTTTGCTTTGTGTAGTGACACCGGAGCTCAGCGTCGCGCCTCGGGTCAGCGTAAAGTGGAACTTCTAGCGTTGTGATAGTGTGGGATACACATCGAGCTGAAACAATATTGTAACATTAAATAAATATTCGTATTAGGTAATTAGTTTCAAGGTATTTTTATGGTTTATAAGTTTTATATATACAACACGTCGCAGGAGAAGACAATGTAGTAGCCGATGCTCTTTATCGCGTTGAAGCTATCTCGGCAGCGATTCAAATTCAAATTCAAATTCAAAATGCTTTATTAACTTAGGATGCAATACATATCTTGTGACAGGTCAAGATTCTACATGTACATTTATGCCATGTTCGCAAACAATAGGTAGAGCCGGAGAAAAGAACACGGCAATAAAAACTCGCGGCCACTCCTTTCAAATCGCCAATGTTTACATAGTTTTAATGTTTATAAATCTGATATGGGGGTAAGGTGCTGCCACTAATATACTATACACCATGTTAGAGGACTGATGCAAATTATAGTGATTAAAAATTAGAACATAAACTAATTAAAAAAAAAAATAACAACAGCCTCAGTGGGTACAACATAGTAGGAGCATCTACTTACAACAAAGGTAAAAACTATATGTGCTCAAATATTGACCAAATTACTGGTAACGAAAGATTAAATATAAAATATTAATTTTAAGATCAAAAGAACCAGTTCGATCCACTCTCCGGGTGAATAGGACGTGTTAACAGTGAATTATTAAAATATCTTACTGTTGTTTACTACTTAGAAACCGGTTTTACCGGAGCGCGCGAGCGCACCCGGTGTTATCGCGTATTGAACTTTATGCAATATGAGTGAAAGTGTAGTTGAGCATGACGGTACAAGGGCTGATGATAATGTAAGTTTGAGCGGTAGTAGTATGGAGGAAGAGGACATAATACAGAATGAAGCTAACAACTATGTTGAAAGCAATAACAGAGAGGGAGAATGGAATATGAGCGGAGGAGAAAAAAGGAGAAAAAATGAAAAAATTGATATTTGTATTACACACACAGAAAAACTTCCAAAACAATTTGCGTTTGCTAAATTATTTCTAAATGAAAACATAGAGGGAATTCGATCTATTAAGTATATAAATGCTTATAAAATAATTGTAGCATTTGAGGACTTACCAAGTGCCGAGAAACTAATCTCTTGTAAAAGTTTTAAAGATAAGGGATGGAAAATATACAAGACATGGGAAGTGGGTGTAACATATGGCATCATAAGGAATATCGACCTGGAATTACCCGAAAGTGAACTGTTGTCATCTATTAAAAGTATGAATGAGTGTGAGATTTTGTCGGTTAAAAGATTAAATCGAAGGGATCCGGAGGCTGGTTGGATACCTACTGAGACCGTACGTATTTGTATCAAAGGAAGCTCGCGTCCGCAATATATTAAGATGATTAATATCAGAGTAAAAGTAGAAACTTTTGTCTTTCCGGTAACTCAATGCTCCCGATGTTGGCGCTTCGGTCACCCTTCAAAATTCTGCCCATCTATAAAAATTATTTGTCCAAAATGTGGCCTAGATCACGCGAATTGCGAAACAACTACTTTTAAATGTGTAAATTGTAAAGAAAATCACATCTCGTTGGCTAAGTCTTGTCCTGTTTATTTAAAAGAAAAAAAGATAAGAGATTTGATGTCTGATTTCAACTGTACATACCGTAAAGCATTAGACATGTATATACCTCCGTTCTCATCACGATTACACCTACAAAAGCAATCGATTACAAATAGAACTGCTATATTAGAAAATCAACCATCAACATCATATGCAGCGGTTACAGCGAATACACATAGGAAAACAAATGTTGTTGAAGTGAATACGGCTAATCAAACCAGACTAACTCCTTCTAAGAGGAAGAAATGCAGCTCGTCGGATCAAATAACATGCGAACCAAATTGGTCATCATCGGAATCAGACGCCGACATGTCCTCCCTCGCAGGCGACCGCATTGCTACTGAGGAGCGGCCGCATGTGCGCGCTCGTCGTCCCCGCCGAGCATCAACGACAAATGAAGGTGTAAACAAAGGTGAATCATACATAAATGAACCACAACGGAATATATCAGCTTCTGATGAACGTAATATGCAATCGAGTCCTAACTTAGTATATCAGAAAAATGAATCATTCAAATCACTACTCAATAAAATTAAAAATCTAATTTTATCAAAAAAATATACTTGGAGTCAAAAAATTAAAATAATTATAAATGTATCTGTGGAATGGTGCCTATCTACTATTTTGCATAATTTAACTAACTTATCCACATTTGAAAACCTATACCATATGTTTGTAAATGATAAAAATGGCCAATAATGTAATGGTCAATATTTTACAGTGGAATGCTCAAAGCCTAAGACCTAAACGGTTGGAATTCGAACAATTATTAATACAAGAAAAAATTCATATAGCTGCAGTAAGTGAAACCTGGTTGAATCCTAGTATTAACTTTAAATTAAAGAATTATTGTACTTTTAGAGTGGACAGAGAGGATCACTATGGGGGTGTTTGCATTATTAGCCATAATTCATTGCAGGCGCAACTATGTCGTTTGGAACATCCTAATGAGGACATACAGATTGTTCATATTAGGATTTTTAACTGGAAGAACATAGAAAATATAATATCTGTTTACTGTCCTCAATGGGTAACTACAAACAGACATGACTGGGATATTCTATTCTCACAATTTCATACGAAGACCTTGATTTTGGGAGACTTTAATGCGCATCATTTCACATGGTCATACAAGACTGATAATCGGGGTTCTCAAATTTACGATTCATTAGCGGATTGTAGTTTGGTTTGCCTGAATGATGGTAGCTATACTCGTATAAGGTTAGCAGCTGGTTCGGTACAAAGAAGCTCTCCTGATATTTCTCTATCTTCTTCTGATATTGCATGTTCACTAAACTGGAGAGTAACCAATGAATCCCTGGGAAGTGACCACCTACTTATAAGTATCAATACAACCTGTCCTTCTAACCCTTTCTTTGATAAGAAGCGTAACTTTAAAGCTGCGGACTGGGAATCTTATAAATCTTGTCTCGAGAGTAAATTTTCTGATTTTGTTATTTTAAATGAACCTCAACTTATATATGATGATTTTATTAAGCTTATTAGTCAAACAGCAAATAATTTTATACCCGTAAAGAAAATATCTTCAAATCCCACGAGCCGTTTCACCCCTAAACCATACTGGACTCCAGAATTATCCCATTCAGTAGCTAAAAGAAGACTGGCTTTATCTAAATTTAGAAAAAACCCTACTCCCTCTAACCTAACTATTCTTACCCAATGCATTAAAGAATCTCAGAATCTCATTAAAAAGGCCTCAAAAAAATGTTGGCATAGATTTTGTGATAGCTTACATGAGGTCTCTTCTGTAAGTGAAATGTGGAGGAAAATGAAGTGGATGAAAGGAAATGTTATACGTAGTTCTTTCATAGACCGAGATAAAAGTGAGTCTCTATTGATTAACTTATGTCCTTCGTATGTCCTTAATTGTAAACCTAACTTTAATTCTCAGAACAATGTAATAGAAGCCGAAATTACTTTACATGAACTTGAAACTTGCATCAAAACAAGCGATACGGCACCGGGTTGGGATGACATCTCATTTTCAATGATAAAAAACTTACCGAGTAGTGGAAAGAAAGTATTGTTATCTCTATACAATATATGTCTATTAACAGGTTTCACTCCTCACCAGTGGCGAGATATCTGCGTTATCCCTATTCCGAAGCCTGGTCGTGATCCTACTCTCACTAGCTCCCTTCGTCCGATTAGTTTGATTTCCTGTGTCTGTAAGATTTTTCATTTAATCTTAAACAAGAGACTGGAATGGTTTTTGGAAAGGAAAGGGTTATTTTCAGGCGAAACCGTTGGTTTTAGAAGGTCAAAGTCTAGTTTAGACAGTCTTACACGTTTAGTTACGAGGATTCAATCAGGTTTCTCCAAAGATTTGATGACCTTGGGATGTTTCCTTGATATCGACAATGCCTACAATAATATAAATATTGACTTTTTACTGACTACTTTAGATAAAATTGATGTTGGTGGCAAAATATGCAATTATCTATGGAACTTCCTTAGCGTAAGACATTTAAAGATTAAATATGAGAATAGTTTCATTACCCGCACTACCGGTCGAGGACTAGCACAGGGTGATCCACTATCCCCGTTGTTATTTAATGTTGCAACATACAATATTTGTGAATCTATAACTGGTGTTTTCGTTTCTCAATATGCTGATGACTTTGTCTTGTACATGTCTTGTTCGGAAAGATACTTGTCAGAGAGTCGTAACACTCTTCAGGGAGCTTTAGATTCAATAGTGAGATCGTTGGCACATTTAGGATTAAGTGTTTCACCCTCCAAAAGTAAAATGTGCATATTTAAAAAGGGTATTAATAGAAACAATTGTACTGTGTCGATAGATAATATACCATTGGAAGAAGTACCTACTGTGAAATATTTGGGCATGTGGTTGGACCGATCCTTAAAATGGTTCAAACATATCAACGTACTATATGAGAAAGCACATATTTATTTAAATGTTTTAAAAGTACTAGTTGGCCCGGGATGGGGCGTACACCCTAAACATCTAAGACGACTATATATATCACTTATCAGAAGTCGCTTAGATTACGGCAGTTTTTTGTATGATTGTTCTTGCAAATCAAAATTGTACAAACTTGATAAAATACAGAATGAAGCAATGCGTATAATAGGAGGTTTCATTAGGAGCTCTCCCATCCACGTAATGGAGAGTGAGCTTTGTATCGTACCTTTAGAAATACGCCGAATATTTCTGGGGGGTAAATTTTGGTTTAAATCTAGGTCCTTGACTAATAATAACACAGTTAAGGTTATAGAAGAATTAAGCCCACTTATTTCACGTAGATACTGGAGACGCAAGAGAATTCCAATCCTTGTTGTTATGAATTCGACTTATAAGGACATCAATATAGATTCACGAGTGTGTTTAGAAATGTATTCATTAGATTATTGGATAAACTGGTATAATTTAAATGATATAGTGAAGTTTAATATAGAATGTGTACGTTTTGCGAAGAGAAGTTACAACCCTAGTTTACTACGTGAAAGCTGTTCCTTATTTCTTGAAAACAAGTATTCTGATTTCTATAAAGTTTATACAGATGGATCCAAAGAAAGCTTGTATATGGGAGCTGCTTTTTATGATCCACAGATTAATCAATATTTAAAATTAAGACTGGTTCACAATATGTCCATTACCTCGCTCGAATTAATTGCTATTTCAGAAGCCCTAGCATATGTCAAATCAATAAATGCCAATAAGTTTGTTATTTTAACTGATTCAAAAAGCGCTCTTCAACATGTGGCTCGGTGTACCTCTTATAAAAGAGGCATGCCGATAGCTTACGAAATTATTAATTTACTTTTCGAATTAAAATCTAATTCAAAAGACATTATTCTTCAGTGGATTCCCTCACACATCGGACTAAAAGGTAACGAGGAAGTGGACAGATTGGCGAAATTAGCTTGTAGTGATGGCGTAGTTATGGGTTCCTTGCCGTTTTTTACTGATTGTATACATCTAATTCGAGAACACTGTTTTATGCTTTGGAAAGTTCATTTTGACGAGCGATCAGTACAGAAAGGTATATGGTATAAAACACTTCAAAACGAGCCCTGGAAGACTCCCTGGTTTGATGATTGTACATTGAATAGACAGATGATAATAACAGCGTTCAGATTACGTTCCGGACACATCCCACTTAATAAGTTCGCATATATGATGAAGAAAGTTCCATCTCCCCTTTGCTCAGAGTGTGGCATTTTAGAAGATGCGTATCATATTATGATGGAGTGTGTCCGGAATGAAGACGTGAGACATGATTTGCTAATTATAACAAATAACCAACCTGGCTTTTGTTATGATATATTATCTGTTCCCCTTTCGGAGACGGCAAAGTCGCTGTATAGGGTAGTGCTCGTTGGAATGAGGCGGCGGCCATTATATGCATGATTACACATATATTTTTGTTATAATACATATATGTAGCTACTGAAGTACTGACTGATCCGGCAAAATCCTTATCATCATAGAATTAATAAATGTTGTGTTTGATCATTGTCTGATGAATCACCATCGACCAATGATTAAACACAGCATTATCGAAGGCACCGCCAGTAGAGCTATGTTTTCTTATTTAATATTATCCAGGAGTTGTTAGTTATAAAAAGTGTGTGCCCATTATAAAAGTTTGTATGTAAATTTGTACACAGTAGACTAGATTTAACAATTGTGTTGTAGCTGTAGTTGATCTAATGGAGTGGCGTAGTCCTTAAGGACTAAAACTCCTTAAATAAAGAGAAAAAAAAAAAAAAAAAAAAAGATCAAAAGAAAGAGAAGAATAGCCTTTATTCGTCACGTAGAATCTTTACTTACACAAGTAAAATCATGCTCTTAAACAATGTGATAACAACATTCACATGAGTAGAATAAAATGACAAGGAGCAAGTAGTCAAATCCATTTTTCTTTATCATTTAAAAATTCGTCAACTGTATAATAACCTCTACGTATAAGATAAGTTTTGACTACATTTTTAAACTTTTCCACTGATAGACTCATAACACTAGCTGGTAACCTAATAAAAAATCGCACGGAAAGACCCATAAATGAATTATGCGTTTTATGTAGCGATATTGACCTACTAATTTATGCTTATGTCTCGTGTTCACCGAGTGAACGTCACTATTCCTGTGATATAAATGCATATTTTGTTTTATAAACATAATGTTTGCAAATATATATTGTGATGCAACTGTCATAATGCCTATCTCTTTAAACTTTTCTATAAGGGAAACTCGTGCACCTAGTTTGTAAATCGCACGCACTGCACGTTTTTGGAGAATGAAAATTGTTTGAATATCAGCTGCCTTGCCCCATAGCAGAATGCCATACGACATGACGCTGTGGAAATAACCGAAATATACTAGCCTTGCTGTTTCCACATCCGTAAGCTGTCTGACTTTGCTGACAGCATACGCTGCAGAACTGAGTTTCCCTGCGAGACACGATATTTGGGCGCCCCACTGTAACTTACTATCTAAAGTAATTCCCAAAAAAACCGTTGAATCAACAAAATTAATAACTTCATTGTTTAAAACTAGATTTGTACTGATATTCCTTACATATGGCAAACTAAACTTAATCCATTTGGTTTTTTTAGAATTCAAAAGCAAGTTATTTGATGTAAACCAGTCAAGGACTAATGCGAGGGACCTTATTTACTTCGTCAGAGTAATCGTTTTTGCGATTGGTTTTGAATATAAGAGAAGTGTCATCAGCAAATAGAACAATATCGCATAACTTACTAGTAAAAAATGGCAAATCGTTTATATACACCAAAAATAAAAAAGGACCCAGAATTGAGCCTTGTGGCACGCCCATACTCACTGGTGATCCGGAGGACCTTATTCCATTAATATCAACATACTGTATTCGCTCACTAAGATAAGAATCAACAAGATTAAGCGCTGTACCTGTTATGCCATAATGCCTAAGTTTCAGCAGAAGTGTACTATGCATCACACAATCAAATGCTTTTGAGAGATCGCAGAAAACACTAATGGCGTCCTGCGAGTTTTCCCAGGCACTATATATATGTTTAAGTAGTTTAGAGCCTGCGTCTACTGTTGAGCGACCCTTTGTGAATCCATATTGTTCACTGTGCAGTAGATTATTAGAATTAAAATGTGTTTCTAATTGCATTAGTATGGCTTTTACAAAGATTTTACTAATAGCTGGTAAAATAGAAATAGGTCTAAAATTACTAGGGTCGCTTTTTGAACCGGCTTTAAACAAAGGAATTACTTTACTGTGTTTCATCAGATCAGGAAACACACCGGTATCAATACATCGATTAAATATTGTTGCTAAATGTAGTGCTATCTTAATAATAATGCCATTAATTAATTTAACAGAAATACCCCATAAATCTGCTGTCTTTTTGCAATTAATTGACTTAAATATTTTTATTATTTCAGTGGGGTTTATAAAATTAAAACTGAATGGTACAGTACACTCTTTCACACTGCTTCTCATAAATGATTGAGCATCAACTGGACATGATCTTAAGGAGCTGGTTGTATTTTTAGGTATATCAGCAAAGAAATTATTAAATGTTTGCGCTAGGTCTAAATTGTCAGTTACAGTTTTATTACCAATACTTAATTTAAAATTATGTTCACGTGGCTTGACCCGCCCAGATTCAGCATTAATCATGTTCCAAGTGGCTTTAATTTTATTCTCTGCTTGTTTAATATTTTTACTTAAATATAAAGACTTGGCAGCAGCGCAAGTCTTTTTAAATACTTTGGAATAATTTTTAACATATTGAACAAACTTATGGTCAAAATTATATTGCTTCATGCCATACAATTCATACAACTTAGCTCTACTTATTTGTATGCCAGTAGTTGCCCAATCACAAAAGCTAATTTTTATATTTTTATAAAAAGTCTTAGTTGTGAATATGTTAATAAATTCCGATTTGATCATGGTAGGTATCATACACGCGTAAAGGTAGTTCGGATCATCCTGACTAAAATCTATATTGGTGATACGGACAGAAACATTTTCATTAAATTTGTTTAGGCGAGCTGAACTCATTGGCCTACAGGTGATCATAATTACTTTAGCCACTGTATGAATAGGAAAAGTGACTTTCTGTCCACAGTGATCGGATGTTAAATCACTCAATATAACCTCATTATAATAACTACAGTTGCAAAAAGTATTATCTAAGCAAGTAGCAGAATGTCATGTTATCCTTGTGGGTGCACAAAACAAATGTTTTAAATTAAATGATTTAAATAAAGTACATAATCTAATACACATAGGTGACTGTTCTAGTATATTAACGTTGTAATCACTACATACTACTACATGCTTTTTACCATAACTAAGTACTTTAAGTACATCTTCCATTATATTCTCGAATAAATTAAAGTCACTCTGTGGTGGACGGTAAACACAAACAATAATATGCTCCTTTAATTCTACACATGAGAGTTCTATAGTACGCTCGACAGAACGAGCAGCAATATCCTTGCGTTCTTTACTATTCACACTATTAGAAACAAAAATCATAGAGCCACCATGTATAGCTTTCTTCCTGATGAATTTGCTTACCATACTATAATATTCATTATTAAAAATCAGTTCATCGTTTTTTAACCAGTGTTCTGTGACACAGAAAACATCAACAAGATTGATTTTTATGCCCTAGCTCACTCGCAAGAATAGGATGAAGAACTACAAAATCTAGTACATAACGAACACTCCTCGCTGGACCTACAGAAGATAGCCGTTTCTGGCTCCAGTAAGGCCAACGCCCGTACTGCGACATTTCCAGCCCTTCACCCCGTCTTTACCTGACATCACCGTTCCGTTCGTGTGATTCACAATTTGCTATTCTGATTCTGGGTGTTCTTTATGTCCATTTTATGTATGTTTGTACAGTCCCCTGCGACACAGAAATTTATATTCCTATTGCGAGAGTTTATTTTATTGATAAAAAAAATGTAATGTAAGGTGCAATGAAATAAAATTATTACTCATTAATTAAAATCATTTCGATGTTTCATTTGGGTTTGTATGTAAATATGAATAAAATCTAAATTGCAATGAAATAAAACTGTTGCTCACTATTTCAAATCATTTTGTTGTTTAGTTTGGGTTAACGAATAAGAATTAAATCCAAATTGCATTGAAATTAAATTGTTATTCGTTACTTGAAATAATTTTGCTGTTTAATTTGGATTTAATGAAGAAGAATAAAATCCAAGTTGCAATGAAATAAAATTGTAACTCCTTACTTTGAATCATATCGCTGTTTCATTTGGGTTAGTATGAAAATAAAGGAAATGTTAGCTGTGATG
Source organism: Phragmatobia fuliginosa (assembly GCA_932526445.1). Lineage (NCBI taxonomy): Eukaryota > Metazoa > Arthropoda > Insecta > Lepidoptera > Erebidae > Phragmatobia > Phragmatobia fuliginosa. The sequence goes on along the minus strand of OW052066.1, from coordinate 1,031,170 downwards.
AAATAAAACTGGTACTCATTACTTCAAATCATTTTGCTTTTTCATTTGGGTTAGTATGAATACAAATGAAATGTAATATGTATTGAAAAAAAATTGTTCCTTAAGGAGAAATGCGTATTCAAAACACCTTGCGATGTAGTGGGGCTCTGCGCAGGGTGCTGGCGTCCAGGCTTCTACGAAAAAACACTAAGCTAAAAATATATAAAACAGCTATAAAGCCAATAGTTATGTACGGATGTGAAGCTTATACGCTGATAAAAAAGAGGAAAAAAACTCCTCATTGCAGAAAGGAAGGTCTTGCAAATAGTCTTGGGCCCTGTGCGGAGACCTGATGGAGGATGGAGAATTAGGAAAAACGTGGATACTGAGGATGCCGTGGCGGAGCCAAATATCATCGGACAAATCAAAGCACATAGGCTGGCTGGTGGCTTGGCCAGGTTGAAAGAATGGAAGAAGATCGAGGAGTAAAGAAAGCCTATCTACGTCGGCCAATCGGACGACGTCCGGTTGGGCGACCCGGATATCGCTGGAGCGATACAGTAGAGGCGGGCCTTGCGGAGCTTCAAGCCGATAACTGGCGACAGGCAGCCCAGGATCGAGTGGAGTGGCGTTCTCTTGTGTCGGAGGCCAAGACTCACTTTGGGTCGCTGAGCCAACGGAGTAGATAAGTATATTATATTAAACAAGTGGCATTGAGCAATCCTATGTGTATATGTCTGTCAAAATAAGCTGACACTAAGCAGAATTTCACCTCATTTAACGAACACGAAAACAAGCAATACATGTTAACTAGGTTACAAAGATAGGCAAACTGTAAAAGTTTTACAAGAAAATAAGATCTTTTACGCTTTATCTTATGGAACAATCGAGGTACTTGCGATTGGAACGAGTTTTACAACTTTGAGAAATGTAACAAGTCTTGAGAGTTGTATCTATGGGCACATATCCAGTAGTTATCGGGGATCAGATCTACCTGAAGTATTTGCGAATACGTCTGTTATATTACTTTTGTTACCAAGAACGTAGTCAATTCGGAATAAATATTCTCAGCTCAAACAGTTTTAACCGATAGTATTTGGACTGCTTTGTTGGTCTAGTGCAAAAAGTGGTCGATTTGCAAAAAAATGTTTCAGAGTTTGAGTGTTTATTATGTATAACATGTACATATTTACAAAAAAATCATATTTAAATGTTTTTATATCAATTGACTAGTACAAGCTCTACTTAGTTTGGAATTCGATAATGATGTTGATCAGATGTCCGAAATATGTATTTAATTATTATTTATAATATTTATTTTTTAGTAGTGCCTTTCAAACCATATTATTTGCTTCTAGATCTATCTGCATACCAAAGTAAGAACAAACCTACGCTTTGACCTTCTAGATTACTCTAGCACGATCATTTCTTCTGATACAAGTATTTAGACGTACGGTATACGTCACCTCCTCGCGGCTGGCCACTGAAGCAGATTGAGGGAAAAACCCGTCCCATCCATCCGCGGTCACACTCCAATGAGTGTAGTCATGAGGCGCTGCTGAATACAAGCCTAGTCTAGCCAAGCCTAAATAGTTGCTTTATTAACTTATCAGTAGACATCGGATTATATGCACAATCAAAATGCCATAATATCACTATTTCCTACCCCAAAACTACTAACTAGTAGTTAGTTATATTAAAACTGAAACCAACAATCCTTTGGCAGTTTGATAGTGCTAACTAGTAGTTGATGACACCAGAACTGAAACAAACAATCCCCGGGCACCTTGATAGTGCATATAAAATGTCAACTTATCATATTATATTATAAAAAAAAAAATATAAAATGCAGCAAATTATAAACTTAAACAGTATCCATTTTTGGGGATGGAAGTAAAAAGAAGAAGATAAAAATGCCTCAGGCTTTGTTGCTAAGGCTGCGGGGAAAAGTGCAATAAATGAAAAGATATATAAACGTTAGTTTGAAAGTACCTAAGAATAATACTTGACCTGAAAAAAAGCGTCCAAGTGCGAGTCGGACTCGCCCATGAAGGGTTCCGCAGCAGCAAGTAACGTCACATAAAAGTTTTTGTAGTTCGATGTAACTTTGATCGATGTTTTAATAATAGTTTATTGATTGAATGAAAGGGAAATTGCGGTTTACGATTTATGACGTATTAAAAAAAACTACTTACTAGATCTCGTTCAATCCAATTTGCGGTAAAAGTTTGCATGGTAATTTATATCATATATTTTTTTTTGTTTTATTCTCTTAGTTTAGAAGTTACATGGGGGTGACACACATTTTACCACTTTGGAAGTGTCTCTCGCGCAAACAATTCAGTTTAGAAAAAAAATATTTTAAAAACCTCAGTATAATTTTTGAAGGCCTTTCCATAGATAGCCTACACGTAAGGTTTTGATGAAAAAATAATTTTTTGAGTTTCAGTCACCACTCTTATTCATACCGCGGGTGTCGTAAAAGACGGCTAAGGTATAAACTACGCAAGACAACATCGATGCAAAGAGAAGGAAAACTTAAAACCAACCCTATACCAACCCGTCTGGCCAGCGTGGTATAGTAGGCCAAAACCTCCTTTCTAAGGAGAGGACTATGTCCAGTAGTGAACTGTGAAATGTGAAAGTAACTCTATCACGCTTTTAAGCTCAAACTACTGAATAGATTTAAATGAAATTTGGTACAGAGATAGTTTACAATCTGAGAAAGGAAATGGGCTACTTTTTATTGCGATAACCGATATACACGCATGCGAAAGTTAATATTTATATTAAAATAAAAACCTTGAAGATCCTAAAACCAAAGGCGAAAGCTAGTTTACCATAAAATGGTAAGATAAAACCTTAAAAGATAGACAAACTCTGTTGCGGAACTTCCTTTAGGAATTTTAAAAGGGTACATTTTTGTCGAGAAAAGTAAACCATTACCGCAGCGTACGCGATTGAAGCTCTTAAAAAACTGTTTTACAACATTTTTTTATTCATACTCCACTCTTTTTAGTTGTGACTTGATGATTTGGACATCTAACATCATCTTCCTAGCCTTATTCCGAATATTATTTGGGGTCGGCTATTAGTTCAACCGGTTTTACCTGAATATCAGTTTTTCCAAGGAGCGACTGGCATCGGACCTCCGCAACCCTAAAGGAGAAATGAAATTCGAAGGTTGAACTACTTGTCAGTGAATTTGAGGGCACTGACTTCCCAATAGCGATTGCCATAGGTGTTTATGACAACCAGGACCGACGGCTTTACGTGCTGTCCGAGGCACGGGCGTGAATCACTGTCACAATCAAACTCCAGGCTGCTATTGATGCATTAGTTTCGACATCTAACATGAAAAAATAATATAATTGTCGAAACCAGAGGTGTTTTAGGTTCTGTCAGAAGCGGCGTTGTTAGTATTTAAGATCTATCTAATATATGAAATTCTCGTGTCGCGGTGATAGTTTAAATCCTCCGAAACGGCTTGACAGATTCTCATGGAATTTTGTGTGCATATTGGGTCGGTCTGAGAAAAAAAAGTATTTTTCAGATCGGATCAGTACTTATTGAGATTAGCGCGTTCTATACCATAGATTACACTTCATAATATCCATCACTCGGAGGTCATTTACTTCAAAGTGTAGAACATTGTTTCTGAACCCTACCCCTACTGATTTAATAGTCATAAAACGCAAACAAGGTCACCCATATAAAGTGGGGATTTCGCACTTTACGTCAAAGGCGTTGTGCCGTTGTGAGTAATTATTTTAGGATGATGCCAGGATTAAGAGGGTATTACATTATCTATAACCTATACGCTTTTAATAACGTTTCTGAACCCTACTATTGAAACTTATGTGCTTTAACTTGTTAAGATAAAAATAGTCGATAACGAAGGGATGTGTTTCGGCCTGATGCGGGAAAAAGAGTGGTTATGTATACATATTAATCAAAATATCATATCATATCAAACGTTCAAGTGAATTCATTAGTCATTTTAAATTAGCAATCATTATTCCGTAGTATTATAATACTACGTCGCTTTCGCGCCGTTCGATCTGCCCGCCGGAATCGCGGCCTTAAGTTAAAAATGAATTTATTTCTGTATTTCTTTATCTAAATTTCTCGATGTTGTATTTGATTAAAATCCGTTTAGCGGTTAAACCGGGAAAACGTAACAGAAAGATAGACAGAATTACTTACGAACTTATAATATTACTAACTTTTGTCCGGTTCCACCCGCGTGCATGTTGGATATCGTATTAAGCAAAAAGTAACCTCTATCTTTCTAGAAGGTAAAATCTATTTTCTTACCAAAATTCATTCTATTCAGTTCAGTGGTTTAGCCACGGAAGCGTAACAAACAGACAGAAAGATCGACAGACAGAAAAAAACAATTTATAATATTGTAAGCCACAACGGCGGTAGTTGTCATTTTTTTGGCGCCATCGCTTCACTGCGCTTGGGTATAAAAAGGAGTGCTCTGTTGTATCGGGACGCATTTCTAACGAATGCGTCGCGCGGAGTGTGGATCATTGTCTTAGGACAATTAGTACTACTCTGTTAACAGATGTGGAAAGCTGTCTTTGACAAGTTAGTACTGTCTGAATTGCGGTGGGTGCGAGGAAAGCTGTCTAACAGCTAGTACAGCCCTATGTGACCGCCCTTGCTGTATAACTAACTGTAATTTGTTTAGATTCGTTACTTAATTAACGGTTGTTTGTGTCTAATTGCATTTCTAAGATTATTTTGTAATTAATGAAATAAATTGTTTAGAATTAAAGTAAATTGTTTAGAATTATAATTATTTTTATTATTTTTCACTTCTGGACTCTAACATCAGAAGTGGGATCGATCTACGTTCACAAATTATTAATTTTCAATATTTGGGAAACGATCAACTACCGACATTTAGTTAGATATTTTCATTTAATTTGCCTATACTTCATTATCTAGGTGTATCTTACGATAGAGAGCATTGACAAATGCACAATAGATCGCGCTGTCATATAGAACCAAAGTGAATATACGCAGTGATTCGCCGCAGAGGTCCCGGGAACGATAAACGCGATCGTTCGTTAAAAAAAAAAGGCATTGCACACTATTAGTGCTCATTTGAACGCTATCGAAATTCAGTGTTCGTTGTGATTTTTAATAAGGGAATCCGACTTTTGTGATATTCTTATCCGCTCTAAATCAAAGTCAAAAATCAAAACTAAATCAGTCAAAAATCAAAACAAAGTCAAAACATAGCAAATATAAAAATCGTAAAGGAAGTGACGACTTCTATATTTGGTTTTTAGTGTCAATTACAAACGGTTTTAAAACGATTATTTTAATAAAATAATGAGGGTACTTGTACTTCACGCTATGTTTCGGTTTGTTCGTGTTTATAATCCTTTCTTTTCAGATAGTAAACATTGTGCTAAGCGATAGAAACTGCATCCGTGCCAATGTACAAGGTGTACATTGTGGTCAACCAGTGCCGACACGGTTATGAGAGAAGGTTGGAATCTTCAAGTTATGAATAACTTGTGAGTTGTATTTGACGCTGTACTGGTAAGATCAAATCATATTTACATGTTGAGTTGTGATTTATTTTCACATAATTTTGATATGTAGTGTACGAATGTAAATCGTGTGCGCAATTTAAAGTGATAAAAATATCGCGACTGCTCGGGGTGTATCATCGGAAAATGCCTTATAGCTAATGCAAAGCTGTGGTTTAACGAAAGAGCATAAGTAATGATCTTAGTTGGTTGAATTTTAACAATGAACTTATACCGTTTGTTATTGCAAATATTTTGTTTAACGAGATTAAAACTTTTCGAATTTTTGTATCCACCCCACCTGTGCATAATAAACTAGGCGTTATTTACTATGGTTATGCATTTTTTAACGAATGTATGATGAATTAATGCAAACAGTTGTAGTGGATGCCTAATGCAAATCGAACCTGTTATTTAGAAGGCAAAGTAACTTTTTATCGATTTAAAATCATACGAAGTTAAACCGACACAGTAAGTGTGACGAGACATAATACCCACATACGTTAATTCATTTATCTTTATTTTTGGGAACGAAAGATAGATACTTGTCCGATTATAAATAGATGCAGTTTTTTATTTCGATAATTCAATGAATGGGCAGTTCTTATATATCTAGGGCCTAAATATGTGTTGTAACTATTCACAATACGGCGATAAGGTGCGTGGACAGCAGAGCTAGTCCTGACGGAGCCTTTAAAACAGCTTGAGGAACTCTTATCATCCGCCGGTAGATGTACTATGTCACATTATTTACTGGTGATTGCATTAGTTAACTGTTATTGTAAAATCTATGAAGCGTTATAACAGTGGTAAATGTTTAAATTCTAAAGATATGATGTTAAATTTATTTAATAGTTCAGAGTAGGTAGTACGAAAGTGACTTCACTTGTTATTAATGGTTCAAAGAAAAAAAAAAAGTAAAGAAACTTCTATGAACCTTCTATAGCGGACTCCAAACTAAAACTTCATATTTTAAATGTAATCTAATAGGTTTTACACAACATGAACAACAAATTGTAAATGTTAAAGAAAGATCTCTTATGATAAAGCAAAACATATCGTTTGTTAGTTATGTTTTAATGTTTATCGAAATGCAAAGTATTGATACCGGTAAAGACTGCATGTCTATCGATCTTAATAGTACGTCTACTTAAGCATGCTATTCTTGATGTTATAGAAACATTATGAAAGGTTTTAAATACCCTCACTAGTGTCAGGTATTAAATGAACTATGTTATGTTGTTTGTGTAACAATAATGATTAATGGTCAGGTTAGACCGAGCTAAAATGAGGTTTAAGCACTAGTCATTGTGAGAGTACCAATTAGTGTTCCGGAAAGATAATCCTCATGCCTGACTGGCTATTTCAGGTGTTAAATTTTAAGATCATACACAAAATCATTGTAGCAAACTTGATCGTAAAGGTGTGACATTCATATAGGATCAAGATTAATAACATGTTCATAAGCACGTTACGAGCCAGCTCAGGTTATTGTGATCTTTTTCTTCCTGACAGAGGTACTTATTGAAACGTCAGTACTAGTGATGGTTTCGACTGCTTTGTTGGGTCGACAGTTAGTGTATGCGACTACTGTTCAATATAGGTTCGATTTCTGGGTTGAACAAACAATAACTAATAATACTGATGTACTTCTAATTATAGATATGCTTGTCACGGCCCGAAGTTTAAAAGTTGTAGTCAACGCTCCGTGACTCGAATGAGTACAAAGAGTCGACGGTCCTACGCCTGATCTCTTTCGGGTCATGTTGGGTGGCCGTCTCATCGAACCAAAGGCGTACACCTGTGTTAGACAAGTACTTGCGTGCTGTAGTGTCTACTGTGTTTTTGGTTGGTCACCATTGGGACTGGCCGCCGTAGCAGAAAGGTAAAAAGGTTAAAATGGTAAGGTTTAACTACAGACTCGAGACGATCGACTATAAGCAGACGGTGGCCTATTACAGTAAGTGATTGAACGACACCTGTCGGACAAGCCCTGGTCCATAAAATGACTTTGAGGGCAATTAGTCTGAACTCGAATTCACTGCGTGGGCATACTTGGACATGTTTTGGGTTTGCTTGACGCCAATCGTCAAGCTGCAGACATAACCAAAACTGGTGACCCGGTATCATATCCTAAGAGCTTTGCGATTATTGGGAACATCCTTAACCGAGTACCGGGAGACTTCTGTAACATTTTCTGACATCCTCCGGGTCTTGCGTCCTGAGAGATATGCGAAAGTTAGTAACATTCTTGACGGTATTACTGCGTACATACTGAGGGCACTGTTATTTTTAAATATCCTAAAAGCTTTGCTTGCTAGTATCGCCTTCTAAAAAGCTCTGATTATTCATGACGATAATGAAGCATATTGGTGACGTTAAAGTAATACCGCATTCAAAACTAATGCAATGTTTCATGCTTTCCTTAGATGACAACGATGCATTGAGAGCCTCGTCACTGTGCAAGGTGCAGTCTACGCGAGCCGAGCCCGGGCTGTGACCTGGTGTCTGCTGCTGCCTGGTGGGGCGCAGACTTGCGGCCTGCTCGCTGTATCGCGAGGTGCGGACTTGCGTCCTGCATGCCGCTCAGTGATAAGCGGACCTGCGGTCTGTTCTCCGTGTGCCCGAGATGCAACCTTCCGCCTGTTCACCGTGTGTACGAGACGCAATCTTCGGCCTGATCCCCGTGTGCGTGAGGTGTGGTGCAATGTATGGCGGATGGTGGAGAGCATGAGGTGTGTATATTGGAATGGACCCATGGACAGGGTAACCAGCCCCAAACTCGTGGTCTTCCTGAGATAATTTTAAGACCCATGGACAGGGTAACCAGCCCCAAACTCGTGGTCTTGTTGAGAGAGGTAAGACCCATGGACAGGGTAACCAGCCCCAAACTCGTGGTCTTGTTGAGAGAGGTAAGAACCATGGACAGGGTAACCAGCCCCAAACTCGTGGTCTTGTTGAGAGAGGTAAGACCCATGGACAGGGTAACCAGCCCCAAACTCGTGGTCTTGTTGAGAGGTTTAAGGCCCATGGACAGGGTAACCAGCCCCAAACTCGTGGTCTGGATGAGAGAGGTTTAAGACCCATGGACAGGGTAACCAGCCCCAAACTCGTGGTCTTGTTGAGAGAGGTAAGACCCATGGACAGGGTAACCAGCCCCAAACTCGTGGTCTTGATGAGAGAGGTTTAAGACCCATGGACAGGGTAACCAGCCCCAAACTCGTGGTCTTGATGAGAGAGGTTTAAGACCCATGGACAGGGTAACCAGCCCCAAACTCGTGGTCTTGTTGAGAGGTTTAAGACCCATGGACAGGGTAACCAGCCCCAAACTCGTGGTCTTGATGAGAGAGGTTTAAGACCCATGGACAGGGTAACCAGCCCCAAACTCGTGGTCTTGTTAAGTTTAAGTTTAAATGTTTAAGACCCAGACACTTATGATAACTGTTCTTATGTTATCTGTTCTTATGGTAACTGTTCTTATGGTAACTGTTCTTATGGTAACTGTTCTTATGGTAACTGTTCTTATGGTAACTGTTCTTATGGTAGCTGTTCTTATGGTAACTGTTCTTAAGGTAACTGTTCTTATGGTAACTGTTCTTATGGTAACTGTTCTTATGGTAACTGTTCTTATGATATTATTGTTCTTATGGTAACGGTAGACCTTCATGCTGAAGTCTACTCTTGTGTTAGTACTAAACTTAGTTTTATTTTAAATGTATCTAACAGTGACTGTTTGTTTCTAATCTGGCGCGGATTATAAATCTTTCACTATTTTCCTTGGAGGTTCGAACCTTTCCTATTCATGTTAACTGTTATCTTGAAAACTATTCGTTAACTCTGTTTATGCTAAATTTGATAACTGTTTTCAGTAACTGACCAATTGGACGATAATGTACTTACAGAGGCGTCCAATAAACTTTTTTTTGTAAATGTTCCAGTAACCGGGAATGAGAACAATGAAGAAGTGTGGTCACCCGGACCTGCCGAGGACGTCAGGGTGTCAGGAGAGGCCGTGTAAGCCACAACGGCGGTAGTTGTCATTTTTTTGGCGCCATCGCTTCACTGCGCTTGGGTATAAAAAGGAGTGCTCTGTTGTATCGGGACGCATTTCTAACGAATGCGTCGCGCGGAGTGTGGATCATTGTCTTAGGACAATTAGTACTACTCTGTTAACAGATGTGGAAAGCTGTCTTTGACAAGTTAGTACTGTCTGAATTGCGGTGGGTGCGAGGAAAGCTGTCTAACAGCTAGTACAGCCCTATGTGACCGCCCTTGCTGTATAACTAACTGTAATTTGTTTAGATTCGTTACTTAATTAACGGTTGTTTGTGTCTAATTGCATTTCTAAGATTATTTTGTAATTAATGAAATAAATTGTTTAGAATTAAAGTAAATTGTTTAGAATTATAATTATTTTTATTATTTTTCACTTCTGGACTCTAACAATATGTTATTAGTATAGAATAACGAATTTTATAAATCGTCTATCTTTTACTGAATTGCTGTTGATTTATTAACGAATCATGTAATAATTTTAACTAATTCAGGCAGCCGCCCACGACAAAATTTACAATTATAATTCGGGCCATATTTTTCCCTAATCGTTCATTATATAGGATTATGGGACAGAACAAAAATAAAAAAGCCAAAAACTTTGGTTACACATTTCCTTATTTCGACAGTTTCGAAATTTGCTTTCGTGATTTATTTGTTTTTATTTGTAAAGGACAATGCCCATACCCCGTACCATATTGCGCCATAGATATATTAACACCAAAATTAATGTTTTATTTATGTGTATTATGTACTGACTTATAACCGTTTTTTAGATCGGCATTTAAAAAATTCATTTAATGGTGCTAAATAATTAGCAATTACCTACTTCCGTAAAACAATACATATCCATATGTCAAAAGTTCATTTCCGAAATATTGCACGTTCCGTGTCTGTTATTTCCGAGGTTTAACAATGAACATAAAAATCTTTGTTCGCCTTATTAGTTTTAGCCGTTGTATAAGTAAATAAGATTTTAAAGTAGGAAGTAAAATATGTAATTCTTTTACATCATTTTATTTTATATCTCACCATTTCATAAAGTAAACATTGTGTATTTTCGAAACTCAAAACACGTTCATGGCGATTCGGAACGCTTAATTACAGAACTGTCAGTGTTAATTTCTTTTTTGTTGTGATAACGTTTGGTCGATGTTATTCTTGCTGCGTTTGAGTTGATCTGGTAGTTTTATCGTTTATTTAATTCACTACGTCTATAATAAATATTGACAGTGTTGAGATAGTGACTCTTTCCTGTTGATTATCGAGTTAGTGACTTTGAAGTGCCGTGTCATGACAGTGACTGTTGCCGGCGTTCATGGTGCTTATCTAGTAAAAAATGGAGCGAAGTGACAGTGTGACTGTAGAGAGTAGTAGTCGGCGGTGTATCAACTGTGCGTTGGCGGTACCAAGGAACGCACTGATACATTCGGTGGGAAGTGTTCACGCTAGGATACGCGAAATATTGACATCATGGGTTACACCTACTTTGGTAAGTTTTTTCATTAAGCATTCATAAACGCATTCATCATATATTATATTTGGTAGTTGAGCCATTAGTATTCCAGTATATGCTTCTAGTATGACAAAACCACTCTGTACAATCTTTTTGATGGCTTTGAACATCTTTTATATGTCATAGCTGTGGAGGCTTCGCCTAAATTCCAGTTCTAGCCAAAAATGTAGCCAATAAGTTCAACTAACTGTCAAATATTTTTAGTGAGAGCTTGAAGTATGAAAGAGTTACTTATTAAAGTGCATAAATTGTTTTAGTGCATATATTTGCACATACATTTATGAACTATAATTATTTACTGTATGTATAGTTTATAAGGCTTTTGTCAACAAACACACATAACATGCATATGTCAGTGTATTGAATAATGAAATACAGTATAACAAGTTTTTCTTTTTTAGGTTACTCCGGATCATTTTATATGCCACAGTTGCTACTTGTTGATTCAAGAAGGAACAATTGGCAGCCCAGTAGTGGGCCATCAAAGTGTTTGTTTCAGTTGTGGTGTATCATTATTACGCACTCGTGGAAGAAGAACCTACCAAATAAGGCCTGATTCTTTACAACGAGATGTGATTTTGCAATCGACACCACTTCATCTTGTAAGTACAATATTGACACTATGGTATATGGTCTATACTCACAAGGTTTCAGAAAATAAAAGTTGTATTAAAATGTTAAAATGTTCTAAAAAGTACTATAAAAGTCTAATTGCAACAATTTATGTTTCGCGAGACTGAGGGCAGTACGATACCAAGATCACCGATGTACTTGCACCAGCCGTTATAGCAAAAGGTCAAATCAAATAAGGTGTGGTCTCACTAATGCAAATGAAATATGAACAATTAATATTCAATATATGTAAACTATTTTATATAGGATGAAATTGTAAATACTAGGATAGAAAGTAATTAATTAATATTGTGATAATAATATTAATAAATAAATAGATAATAATAAAATAATGGTGAAGTATTTATATAGAAAGAATTTATTGATACAATATTATGAAGATAGTTATTTTGTTGCATAGAATGTGTGTGTGTGTGTTTGTATGTGTTCCTCCTACAACACAAATGCAGTGAATGCTTAATCTATCTTATTTCTAGTATATTCCTAGAAATTAATGTAATTTTAATTATTTTAGGTCTCTAGACTTGAGAGAGCATGTGCTGCTTGCTGGAGGGCGGCGACTAGGATAGTCAACAGACAGCAGCAACATGATCTTCATAGGCCAACCGAAAATGAAGAAGTTCGAACAACTGATGAGCCGCCATCTAGAATTACCTCTTCTATATACAGACGAGCAGCGAGTACTGCTAATCACTGTATATACATGAACTGTACTGGACCCGAACGTCTAGTAATACCTCTCTCAATACTAAAAAAAAAAAGTATGTTTATGTATTTATATCAGTTGTCTAGTACCCATAACACAAGCTCTGCTTAGCTTGGGACTAGATGATGTTGTGTGTCAGATGTCCAAAATATTTATTTAAAAAAAAAATATTTATTCAACTGAACATTATTCACATACAGAACAAAAAAAATATTCACGAAATTAATACTTTCAGATTAAACTCTTGACGGTACTGATGATTTATAATTAATTATATATAATTAATATATTTGATTATGAACCTAAAAGTAATTGATTTAACTGGCTATGTAAGAAAATAAATGTTTAATCAGACATTTCAAATTATTTATTTGTGTTACCTTGTTAGTATGTAAGTGATTTAGTTTAATTTAAGCAATCGAACTAAAACATGCAGCAACTTATTAAAAGCCTAAATAAGTAAAGGACTCAATTATAACCACTTAACTTAACCACTTAACCGTCTTAAGATCATATTCTTCAAGGTAAGCCGAGGCATAACTTAAAATACTATCTACCTATGCCTGTGTTAGTCACAATTACAACTCACAATGTAAAGGGGGCGAAGGAGTCCGGGCCCAACTTATCGTGCTCGTGTAGTATCTATAATATACAATTCGCTACTCAGCAATGCGGCGTTTATCTATATAATATACCTAATATACCTTTATCTACCAATATACCTGCGACATAGATATTTAGCTTTATCTATGTCGCAGGTATATTGTCAAAACCATTAGATTATAATCTACCGTAGTGAAATTATAATAACACTGCTAACCTAATTATAATTTTACTATTATAGTGAAACTCTAATATCACGGATCTTACAATTTACCTGCGGCATCTATAATAATCACGCTGATTCAAAATTACTAAAATGTTTTCATCAGGCGTTTTCCAACTTAAATAAGTCAATTTCTCTAAAATGCGGATAAACATTGACAAAATATTTTTGATGGTAAAAGGTTAGATAAAAACTAAACTCTTGACGGCAAATTTGGTTTGACGCAAGTTGGTACGGATCTCCATAGAAAAATGGGCATTGTCCTTTGGACTTCTTTTATTCAAAAATTTGAATTAATTATCACTAAATAAAATGAATCTGAGGATCCAACCATGTGGCGTACAATTGGAGAGCCCTATGTCCAGCAGAGGACTACGATAGGCTGATGATGTTGAATACGCAATACGCTCCCACTAGCCAGGCAGTCAGTCTGCTCGACTCTCTGATTGCTCAGTATCCGGAGGTTGACTTATTTTACGCCAATCTGAGTGCATTTGTTTAATTTTATATACTTTTCCTGACTGGTAGGTATTAATAATTATATGTATACATGAACATGTTTTTTTATAATAATTATATACTATCTAACTTGTACAACTATATTATGTTGTTATGTCTCGCTGTGCGTGTTGGGCAAACTAAGTGCAGTGAGCAGTTGAATGAATAAATAAATGAAATAAAATGAGATGTGATTAATACTATTCTTGCCTTACTCAACTGGTGGTTACGCTATTTTAATCCGGTTCACCTAATATTTTACACTCGTAAGGCATACCTTTAGTTGTTTATATTATAAAAAACTGAATTATTGTGGCAAATAGGTACCTACTGTTGTAGAATTTAGCTTATCGGTGGAGATAAATAATACTAAAAATTCCTAAGCAACAGTATCTTTTAAGTGATGAAAATATAATTTTGATGAAATACACGTATCACGCACAATCCCTTTTTGAATCTTTGATTTAGGGAAGTGAACTGGGATACGAAGAACTGTTGAATCAGGAATATATTTTCTGTTTTTCTGCAGTTTTCTGAATTATCGTATTCTCTGTGTGCTTGATATGGTATGATCACCTCTATCGATACCAATTAAGTTACCAAACTGTGCAGGACGAATTGAATTCAAAAATGGAAAAGATCAAACAAACCCTACACCAATCCATCTGGCCAAGGTAGTAGGCCTAAGCTTCCTGAGCTTTTATCCAGCAATATATTATTAAAACCCATTGAAAATTATCTATCAATCAATACCAGTTTATAAGTAATAAATATTGCCAGACATACAGTAAAATAAAATAAAAATAAAATAGGTGAGGTAAGTAAGTCTAGTAAGTTCGCGGATGACACAAACACTGTTGCATCCACTTGAGTAAGACAAATTTAAATAATTTCATCGTTATTGCTTTTTAATTATTATTGTTACTATATTTAAATACATCATTGCTTTATCAACTATAAATATTGAACAAAATTACTGTAATTTCAAAACAAATAAATAAAAGTAAAGCTAAAACGTACTCTGAAGATATAAGAAACACAGAGCAAGTTAAGAATCCTTCCCATCACTCAGCATTAGGAACCTTTATTGCATACTTTTCTTTAGCACTCAAGTTTCTAAACCTAGAAAAAGGCTAAGCTGTAATTAGAATTTATCTTGTTGGACTTTTATTCTGGAATTTAGAATTAAAATCAACGAAGAGTTAAGATGTTTCAATGTGAGAAAATATCATTTATTAACTTCTTCCCATGGTTTCGCCCGCGGTAAAAAAATAGCCATATCCTTCCTTCGTGCAGCGATTTAACTGTGAAAGCATGAGTGACAGACAGACAAAGTAATTTACTAATTTACGATTTTAGTATAGATGTGGTATTGATAATGTTCATGTTTTATGTCGCCGAAGACAGGGGACTGTGAAGTAATGACTCAATGGGAATATTTTGAAACTTCAACTGAATAGAATTTTTCTTAGATTGCTAATTTACTCAAGACAAAATATTTAAGAATCATCTGAATAAGCTTTAATTGGATATCGATTCAGGTATGCAAGTATCACCTACTTTTAACCTTAGTTCAGCATACTTCCGAAATCCTTTGAGTTTTGATTCTAGTTTAGTCAGAAAGTTAGCGTTTTGATTACTCTTTCACGATTTTTTCGATAGAATAAAATCTTAGTCCTTTCTGTGCAGTAAAAACGTCATAATCCCCAGCACGATCTCAAACGCGCTCTCAGTCCCGAGAGAACACTTGAAGTCTGTCGTCGTTTTCCTTGATTCTTTCGCTTTACGGATTAGTTCTACTTTTCAATATCTAGGTTTTACTTCTTCCTATCAAATCGTTTAAGTGGTACGAGGTTCTTATTAAAAATTCAAACCGTGCAGTCCGCCATTAGTCTAAGCCGAAAGTGCATCGTGTTGGGAAAATACATTTAAATAAATAAACATAAACTAGTTTTGATTATATTATTTAAATTTCTTGCAAATATATTGCACTTAATACTACAGGCATTTTCTTCTAATTGATTACACACTTTAAAAACTTAAATACTAAGAGAAAAGCTCATAGACGTCTTGCTTTAAATACACAAGTTACATTTACTACATTCAAATTAATTTGGTATTCAGTTTTAACCTTTGTGTATCTCAATATCGTGTTTCTCCACCACAAAGAGAGGATAATCCAACCATGCGAGGTGATCAGACCTGGCAGGCTATTGCCAAACCAAACCCCATAAGCTAAAATCGTCGACATAACCCACAGGATTTAGAACCGATAACCGTTGGGGTAAACGGGTTCTTGAGTGGATACCGCGTCTCGGCAAACGAAAGCCGAATATCGAACTAAGTGGCGTGCAGTTGGAGAGGCCTATGTCCAGCAGTGGACTACTATAGGCTGATGATGATGAAACACAATATATTTTTTTACCTTGGCAGGGAGCAGGGGATCATATCAATCATGTATGTATCAGACAGATAATCTTTAACTCAGCATAATTTAATATAGGAAGGGTTAAACTAAACCGATGATAACTTCGAAACATTGATGGTCACTGGCAAAGTCGAGGGGAAAAGACCTAAAAGCCGCAGCCCATTGCGTTGGGCAGATCAAATTTGCTCCTCCCTCAGCAGTACGTTCCATGCTGCCCTGCATACTGCTCAAAACCGAGACAAATGGTGAACTGCCACTTGCAGAACACTAATAAGTAGGACAATATAGGAACGAACAAAGGAACATATTACAGCTGTAAAAAACCGACAAATCAACAAGTCTGCACTCGCAGAGCACATGATGGAATCAGGACCGAACTACTGAATTGAGCTACACAAACCGCAGGTCTTTGCCACAAATCGTAACTATTTTCGCAGAATAGTACGTGAAGTGGTTTTAAGAAACATAAAAGTTTCAAAATCAAAACGATAGATTCAACTTGCACATCAACTCTTGCATTCAAACTCACATCAGTCTACCCATAACCACGAGCGGTATAACCCGTTCGAAACGTCGGAAAGTAAAAAGTATCGTTATTTTTGTAATTGTATCGCGAATAAGTCCCGTTTACAGCAAAAAACATGAGTATGTGTCAAAGTCACGAAGGTCTAAAAACAAACAGTTTTACATACGAACTTTTTATAATAAGTAATAATAACAATATTAAATATTTCAGACATCTACAGAACTTCTATCTAGTCCTAAACTAAGCAGAACTTGTATTGGGTACTAGACAACTAATATGAATATATATCTTTTATTAAACACCTAATTTATAATTTCCTTTGAAAACGAGCCAGGTAAAAGGAAATCACACAAAAATATTTAAGCTGGCATGCAGGGAACTGTCTTACATTTGCATAAATACGACCGGTGTTAAAGTGGTTGTAAAATATTCTGTTAGTGCCAAGGGTAATGCTAGGATAATGGATTTTACCGCGATTAAGGACTTGTGCAGGTGTTATCCCGAGGATGAACGTTTGTGAGCGGTTAGGCACGCACTGTGATGAATCAAAATGGATGTTGGTTGATTGTTTTCGGATTTTGTTTATGAGTTTCAAGGTTATGTTAGCATTTGCATATTTAAATTTACAAAACACATTTTATCCAACATGATTGATATAGATTTATCGAATAAAATACATGTTACTAACTTTCATTTGCGGCTCTGCCCACCTGTGCGGCGTTTATCGCAGTAAAAAGTAGTTTTGGCATGACAGCGCGACCGACGAACAGAATTACCTATAGTTTACTTCAAGTTGGATTTAGATACTCTAGAATAAGATTAATATACACTATTACAATGGAGAGGTATAGACAGTGGAGGGAACGGGAATAGTGTCCCTCTAACACAAAGGAAGGATCCTCCGACCAGGCGAGGCTGCCTGCCTGGCGGGCCACTGCCCAGCGGTTGTTTTTGGGATGTTGTATATATGTTAATCGGCGCGATAATTTCTCTATCGTGATTCAGGATTAGTAGTCAATAGTTCATGTTCTGTGTTTCTTCGTTGTTCAGTGTTCCTTCGGTAGAATGCGCTGTTGTATGTATGACTACGAGTATGTGGAAGTCGCCACATAAACATTCCCGTTCCCTCCACGTAGACCAGCAGCGGATTATTAAAGACTGTTGATGTGAATAAAAAAGAGAAGTCAATCTCAAGTGAACTACAAATCAATAACCAGTTAATTTTATAAGAAAGAGCATGTTAAATCTTGAATCCACTGGGAACGTTAGTAGGCCTCATATTTCTAATTGAGGGTAGACGTGAGTTTAGCGGGTGAGGAGAATGTTCTTGTACATTCACTTTATTGTAGCACTCGATCACGAAATACAGTTAGGACATTGTATAGCAGCCCATGATTAATAATTTCAAATAAGACACTCCACCGAACACGTGGTGCTCACACGAGACGATCCGTGACAACTCTGCTCGTCAACGACGACGTTCCATTTTTATAGGAACTCACGAACGAATGAACGAACAATAATCATCTAGGGATGGGATAAAATCATTGTCACATGTGATCCTTGTCTATGACTTATGACATGAAAGTAATCGACTAAAATCAATCATTCAATCGCGTTATTATTATTTTAAAGTGACAATGATTCCCATCCCTGCGGTCACCGGTCGCACGCGCCAGTGCCCGGTGTTGCGTCAGTGTCTTACCTTCAGACACTTAACAGTGTTGCCAGCTAAAATAATCGATACGCCGGCAAGCATATTAATTTTAATATTATAGCATTAAAAACTTTATAGAAAGCACCAAAACTTAAACATAACAATCCTAAAGTAACTCTTGAACCGAGTTTCTTGGAACGGATTTAGTTAGGATTTTTTATGAGATAGCAAACAGAAAATGGGTTACGAGTCCTTCCAATATTTCCCTTATTCGACTAAATAATTCAGGTCTTAACCTAGACAAACGCTATTCAAACTTGTTGTCATCTATATGTACGTCCTAGTTTAGGATTGTTTCTTTTTTATCATGAATATTAGTTACAACTCCATTAGCAAATACCCACATGATATATCCTGCATAAAGCGATAGCGTGATCAACGTCTTATAAGGTTTTGTTTCAGCTGTATTAAGATTGTTATTTGAATTAAACAAAATGTATGCAATGAATTTGTAAGCATTCCTACGAATTCATAGGATATGAGAAGATCTTTTCAAAACATATTTCATCATCAATAATTATCTAATATTAGCACCTACATAAATATAATTATTTGTATTCCTCTTTGAATAAACTTGTACTTTTAAATAGAGTTTTTATTATTCAAATTTAGTTATATAATTATGTAGAAATATATAAATTACTTTACTAATACCAAACTTAAAAATAGTCGATTCCAAATCAGCAAACGAATCTATTGAAATATGTAGTCTTTTAATTTTATCACAAACGTCTGTGACCCAGACTGCCTAGCTGGTCAGACAGCGTTGCAAAAATACGAGATATATTTATTCCGTAACTAAAACATTTAAAATTCAAAGACTTACAACTTCGGAGAAATACGAGACAGATTGTTCACAGTAATCTATAGATTCTGATTGAAGGGATTTATTCTCAACTCAATCCTTACAGTTTTCTTCTAACGCCTTTTTGTATCTTTCAGTTTCAAAATAACATTTCAAATTGAATTGGACAAATCATTCTTATCAAATAGAAAGGGACATAGGAATGCGGTAAACAGCAGAAAACAACACTCGGAGAAAATTACGTTTTCTTAAGTCAAGAGTTTTTATTCAATAACCTTTCTCAAAATTATGAGATCCTAGCGTTTTGAGGAAACGTAAAAAAGGCCATCTGGTTCTGTGCAAGAAACATGAATTATTTATTAGGAAAGACACTGATGTAAGTAATAATATCTTCGGGAATGGATTGCAAGAGACGATGTTTGTCTAGGAATCAATCAATTATGTGATGTGATATAGTGCGGCAGTTGAATGTCATCAGTTACTTTTGATGTATATGGTTTAATTTTTTAGAAAAAGAATATTGAATTTCAATCAGTATGTAAAAGATGAATAGGTTTTTAATTCTGAATTTATTTGACTCCCTGAATTTGATTGTATGTATCTTACATAGATAAGCCAGTGCACACAATTTTGAAATTACTTAGACTTACATTATACTTAGACTATTTTATATTTATTAATAAAATGTGTTATTAGTATAGTATTATCTAAACTTATGTACATGTGTATTGCATGGACAACTCCTGACAAATGAATTACTGATAAAAATAGACTGATATAAAAAAAACAATATTTTTTTTTTTTTTTTTTTTATTTATACTTTATGCACATAAGAGTGACAAAGGTGGACTTAATGCCGTAGGCATTTTCTGCCAGTCGACCTTAGGGTGATGCAGAGCCAAAAACTAGGTAGATGCACACAAATTTTAATAAGATTTGATTAAAAATAATATATTATATTATAAGCCACAACGGCGGTAGTTGTCATTTTTGTGGCGCCATCACTTCACTGCGCTTGGTTATAAATAGGAGTGATCTGTTGTATCGGCACGCATTTCTGACGAATGCGTCGCGGAGTGTGGATCATTGTCTTTGGACAATTAGTACTACTCTGTTAACAGACGTGGAAAGCTGTCTTTGACAAGTTAGTACTGTCTGAATTGCGGTGGGTGCGAGGAAAGCTGTCTAACAGCTAGTACAGCCCTATGTGACCGCCCTTGCTGTATAACTAACTGTAATTTGTTTAGATTCGTTACTTAATTAACGGTTGTTTGTGTCTAATTGCATTTCTAAGATTATTTTGTAATTTATGAAATAAATTGTTTAGAATTAAAGTAACTTGTTTAGAATTATGATCATTTTTATTATTTTTCACTTCTGGATTCTAACATCAGAAGTTGGATCGATCTACGTTCACAAATTATTAATTTTCAAAATTTGGGAAACGATCAACTACCGACATTTAGTTAGATATTTTCATTTAGTTTGCCTATACTTCATTATCTAGGAGTGTGTCTTACGATAGAGAGCATTGACAAATGCACAATAGATCGCACTGTCATATAGAACCAAAGTGAATATACGCAGTGATTCGCCGCAGAGGTCCCGGGAACGATAAACGCGATCGTTCGTTAAAAAAAAAAAAGGGCAATGCACACTATTAGTGCTCATTTGAACGCTATCGAAATTCAGTGTTCGTTGTGATTTTGAATAAGGGAAACCAACTTTTGTGATATTCTTATCCGCTCTAAATCAGTCAAAAATCAAAACTAAATCAGTCAAAAATCAAAACAAAGTCAAAACATAGCAAATATAAAAATCGTAAAGGAAGTGACTACTTCTATATTTGGTTTTTGGTGACAATTACAAACGGTTTTAAAACGATTATTTTAATAAAATAATGAGGGTACTTGTACTTCACACTATGTTTCGGTTTGTTCGTGTTTATAATGCTTTCTTTTCAGATAGTAAACATTGTGCTAAGCGATGGAAACTGCATCCGTGCCAATGTACAAGGTGTACAATGTGGTCAATCAATGCCGACACGGTTATGAGAGAAGGTTGGAAGCTTCAAGTTATGAAAAACTTGTGAGTTGTATTTGACGCTGTACTGGTAAGATCAAATCATATTTACATGTTGAGTTGTGATTTATTTTCACATAATTTTGATATGTAGTGTACGAATGTAAATCGTGTGCGCAATTTAAAGTGATAAAAATATCGCGACTGCTTGGGAAGTATAGGAAAATGCCTTACAGCTAGCAAAGCTGTGGTTTAACGAAAGAGCTTAAGTAATGATCTCAGTTGGTTGAATTTTAACGATGAACTTATACCGTTTGTTATTGCAAATATTTTGTTTAACGAGATTCAAAATTTTCGAATTTTTGTATCCACCCCACCTGTGCATAATAAACTAGGCGTTATTTACTATGGTTATGAATTTTTTTAAATGGATTAATAGCAGTTGTAGTGGCTGCCTAATGCAAATCGAACCTGTTACTTAGAAGGCCTCAAGTAACTTTTTATCGATTTAAAATCATACGAAGTTAAACTGACACAGTAAGTGTGACAAAACTTATTACCCACACAGGTTAATTAATTTATCTTTATTTTTGGGAACGAAAGATAGACACTTGTCTGATTATAAATAGATGCAAAGTGTACACTAAGTTACTAGATAATTTTTATTTTGATAATTCAATGAATGGGCAGTTCTTATATATCTAGGGCCTAATTATGTGTGTTGTAACTATTCACAATACGGCGATAGGGTGCGTGGACAGCAGAGCTAGTCCTGACGGAGCCTATTTAAAACAGCTTGAGGAACTATCCGCCGGTAGATAGAACGAGGTACTATGTCACATTATTTACTGGTGGTTGCATTAGTCAACTGTTATTGTAAAATCTATGAAGCGTTATAACATAGTGGTAAATGTTTAAATTCTAAAGTTATGATGTAAATTTATTTAATAGTTCAGAGTAGGTAATACGAAAGTAACTTCACTTGTTATTTATGGTTCAAAGAAAAAAAAAAATGAAACTTCTATGAACCTTCTTTCGTGAACTCCAAACTGGAACTTCATATTTTAAATGTAATCTCGTGTAAATGTAAATCGTGGTTTTACACAACATCAACAACAAATTGTAAATGTAAAAGAAAGATCTCTTATGATAAAGCGAAACGTATCGTATGTTTGTTAATTATTTTTCTAATGTTTATCGAAATGAGAAATGTATTACCGGTAAAGACTGCATGTCTATCAATGTTATTAGTACGTCTACTTAGGCATGCTATTCTTGATGTTATAGAAACATTATGAAAGGTTTTAAATACCCTCACTAGTGTCAGGTATTAAATGAACTTTTAAAGTGTATGCTTGCGAGATGTACCGAAAGTGTGTGGTACATGACTTGCCAGAACAATGGCAACCGAGACAACATTATGTTGTTTGTGAAACAATAATGATTAATGGTCAGGTTAGACCGAGCTAAAATAAGGACTAGACCAAGTGAGAGTACCAAATAGTGTTCCAGAAAGATAATTTTCGTGCCTGTCAGGCTATTTCAGGTGTTAAATTTTAAGATCATACACAAAATCATTGTAGCAAATTTGATCGTAAAGGTGTGACATTCATATGGGATCACGATTAATAAAATGTTCATAAGCACGTTACGAGTCAGCTCAGGTTATTGTGATCTTTCTCTTCCTGACAGAGGTATTTATTGAAACGTCAGTACTAGTGATGGTTTCGACTGCTTTGTTGGGCCGACAGTTAGTGTATGCTACTACTGTTCAATATAGGTTCGATTTCTGGGTTGAACAAACAATAACTAATAATACTGTGTACTTCTAATTATAGATATGCATGTCGCGGCCCAAAGTTTAAAAGTTGTGGCCAAAGCTCCGTGACTCGAATGAGTACAAAGAGTCGACGGTCCTACGCCTGATCTCTTGCGGGTCATGTAGGGTGGCCGTCTCATCGAACCAAAGGCGTACACCTGTGTTAGACAAGTACTTGAGTGCTGTAGTGTTTACTGTGTTTTTGGTTGGTCACCATTGGAACTGGCCGCCGAAGCACAAAGGTATAAATGGTAAGGTTTAACTACAGACTTGAGACTATGGACGATGAGTAGACGGTGACCTATTACAGTAAGTGATTGAACGACACCTGTCGGACAAGCCCTGGTGCATAAAGTGACTTTGAAGGCAATCAGTCTGAACTTGAATTCACTGCGTGGGCATACTTGGACATGCTTCGGCGTTGCTTGACGCCAATCGTCAAGCTGTAGACATAACCCAAAATTGGTGACCCGGTATCATATCCTGAGAGCTTTCTGATTATTGGTAATATCCTTAACCGAGTACCGTGAGACTTCTGTAACATTTTCTGGCCTCATCCGGGTCTTGCATCCTGAGAGATATGCGAAGGATAGTAACATTATTGACGGTATCACCGGGTACATTCTGAGTGCACTGTTATTTTTAAATATCCTAAAAGCTTTGCTTGCTAGTATCGCCTTCTAAAAGCTCTGTGATTATTCATGACGAGAATGAAGCATATTAGTGACGTTAAAGTAATACCGTATTCAAAACTAATGCAATGTTTCATGCTTTCCTTAGATGACAACTATGCGTTGAGAGCCTCGCCACTGTGCAAGGTGCACTCTACGCGAGCCGAGCCCGGGCTGTGACCTGGCGTCTGCTGCTGCCTGATGAGGCGCAGACTTGCGGCCTACTCGCTGTATCGTGAGGTGCGGACTTGCGTCCTGCATGCCGCTCAGTGATAAGCGGACCTGCGGTCTGTTCTCCGTGTGCGCGAGATGCAACCTTCCGCCTGTTCACCGTGTGTACGAGACGCAATCTTCGGCCTGATCCCCGTGTGCGTGAGGTGTGGTGCAATGTATGGCGGATGGTGGAGAGCATGAGGTATGTTATATTGGAATGGACCCATGGACAGGGTAACCAGCCCCAAACTCGTGGTCTTCCTGAGATAATTTTAAGACCCATGGACAGGGTAACCAGCCCCAAACTCGTGGTCTTGTTGAGAGGTTTAAGACCCATGGACAGGGTAACCAGCCCCAAACTCGTGGTCTTGATGAGAGAGGTTTCAGACCCATGGACAGGGTAACCAGCCCCAAACTCGTGGTCTTGTTGAGAGAGGTTTAAGACCCATGGACAGGGTAACCAGCCCCAAACTCGTGGTCTTGTTGAGAGAGGTTTCAGACCCATGGACAGGGTAACCAGCCCCAAACTCGTGGTCTTGTTGAGAGAGGTTTAAGACCCATGGACAGGGTAACCAGCCCCAAACTCGAGGTCTTGATGAGAGAGGTTTCAGACCCATGGACAGGGTAACCAGCCCCAAACTCGTGGTCTTGATGAGAGAGGTTTAAGACCCACGGACAGGGTAACCAGCCCCAAACTCGTGGTCTTGATGAGAGGTTTAAGACCCATGGACAGGGTAACCAGCCCCAAACTCGTGGTCTTGATGAGAGGTTTAAGACCCATGGACAGGGTAACCAGCCCCAAACTCGTGGTCTTGTTGAGAGAGGTTTAAGACCCATGGACAGGGTAACCAGCCCCAAACTCGTGGTCTTGTTGAGAGAGGTTTAAGACCCATGGACAGGGTAACCAGCCCCAAACTCGTGGTCTTGATGAGAGGTTTAAGACCCATGGACAGGGTAACCAGCCCCAAACTCGTGGTCTTGTTAAGTTTAAGTTTAAATGTTTAAGACCCAGACACTTATGATAACTGTTCTTATGATAATTGTTCTTATGGTAACTGTTCTTATGGTAACTGTTCTTATGGTAACTGTTCTTATGGTAACTGTTCTTATGGTAACTGTTCTTATGGTAACTGTTCTTATGGTAACTGTTCTTATGGTAACTGTTCTTATGGTATTATTGTTCTTATGGTAACGGTAGACCTTCATGCTGAAGTCTACTCTTGTGATAGTACTAAACTTAATTTTATTTTAAATGTATCTAACAGTGACTGTTTGTTTCTAATCTGGCGCGTATTATAAATAATCTTTCACTCTTTTCCTTGGAGGTTCGAACCTAAATTCGTGTTAACTGTTATCTTGAAAACTATTCGTTAACTCTAACTGTTTACGCTAAATTTGATAACTGTTTTTAGATAGATAGATAGATAACTCTTTATTTGCACACTGTGTTATAGATTCACAAAACAAAAAACTGTTTTTAGTAACTGACCAATTGGACGATGATGTACTTACAGAGGCGTCCAATAAACTTTTATTTTTTTGTACATGTTCCAGTAACCGCGAATGAGAACAATGAAGAAGTGTGGTCATCCGGACCTGCCGAGGACGTCAGGGTGTCAGGAGAGGCCGTATAAGCCACAACGGCGGTAGTTGTCATTTTTGTGGCGCCATCACTTCACTGCGCTTGGTTATAAATAGGAGTGATCTGTTGTATCGGCACGCATTTCTGACGAATGCGTCGCGGAGTGTGGATCATTGTCTTTGGACAATTAGTACTACTCTGTTAACAGACGTGGAAAGCTGTCTTTGACAAGTTAGTACTGTCTGAATTGCGGTGGGTGCGAGGAAAGCTGTCTAACAGCTAGTACAGCCCTATGTGACCGCCCTTGCTGTATAACTAACTGTAATTTGTTTAGATTCGTTACTTAATTAACGGTTGTTTGTGTCTAATTGCATTTCTAAGATTATTTTGTAATTTATGAAATAAATTGTTTAGAATTAAAGTAACTTGTTTAGAATTATGATCATTTTTATTATTTTTCACTTCTGGACTCTAACAATATATAATAAAATAAAGGATTCATATTTATACACATACATACCAATACATAGTAATATATACATAAACACAGTATATACGTTGTATATAATACATACATATATATAATATATACATAAATATAACATATACATAATACATACATAACTTCTAGAAGAAGAGAGTGCGATGAAATTACGGTGAATCTGATAAGGCCTATAGGAAATGATTCTTCACCCGGTCTTTAAAACTTTGTCGAGTTTTAGCCATCTTAACCTCGAGAGGGAGTGCGTTCCATAGTAGGACAGATTGTACGAAGAAAGTTGAGTGGAGGAAATCAGAACAGTGTGGGGGGCAATGAAGAAGTGAGTTTTTCGAAGATCTAAGATTTTTAGTATGGTTTGCACCTAGATACTGAAATCGAGCAGTTAGGTAGGAAGGAGAACTTGGGGAGAAAAGTAAAGAATAAAGGGTAGTTAACGCCCGTGTCTCTCTACGTTGGCGAATCGGAAGCCACTTCAAATTAGAGCGATACTCAGACACGTGATCATATTTACGTAAATTAAAAACGAATCGAATGCAATTATTGAGAAGACGGTCAAGCTTGTTGAGCAGATCTGCATTCAGGTCAAAGTAGCACACATCACCATAGTCGATTATTGGGAATATTAGGGTCTGGATTAGCATTACTTTAGTTTTCACTGGCAGAAAGTTCTTAAGCCTATAGAGAGCCCGCAATGAGAACGTTACCTTCTGGCATACAGATGCAACTTGTTTTCGCCAGCTGAGAGTTGCGTCGATATATAGTCCAAGGTCCTTCACACTTTCGCAGTACGGTATAACCATACCATCGTAGATCAGCTGTGGAAGTGAGTTCAGGTCGAGCTGACACACACGGCGGTTACTTCCGATGATAATACCCTGACATTTATTCGGGTTCACAGAAACTCCAAACATATCGGACCAGTCTTTAACGGCCGCCAGGTCACTATTTACTATCGAGACCGCGGACGATACATCGCACAACTCGGATTGATAATATAGTTGCAAGTCATCAGCATAAAGATGATAGGAACACTGAAGTCTAGAGGTGATAAGGTTAATGAAGATAGAAAATAGAAGAGGTGAAAGAATACCGCCTTGGGGGACGCCAGCAGTGAGACCACACCAGCCAGAGGAACAATCTTCCACCTTGACTGACTGCTGGCGATCCCGAAGGTAAGAGGAGAACCAGTCTAGTGCTTCTTGAGAGACCGAGAAGTGGGATAGGATAGCAAGGAGGAGTTTGTGACTGACAGTATTGAAGGCATTGGAAAAATCAACTAGTACTACGGTTGTAACCTTAGCATCCTCCATTCCCGCCTTAATATCGCCAGTCACTTTCAGAAGAGCAGAAACCGTGCTATGGCCCAGTCGAAAACCAGACTGAAGAGGACTAAGTAAATTGTTAGAATAGATAAAGCGGGAGAACTGCTTATGGACGCAGGCTTCGAGCACTTTTGAAAGAAAAGGGAGAATAGAAATGGGACGAAAATGAGTAGGAAGAGACGGATCAGGTATTTTAGGCAAAGGACGTACATAAGCTTTACGCCATAGAGATGGGAATGTGGCAGATATGAGGGAAAAGTTAATAATGTGGGAAAACAATAGGGGTAATCCAAAAGTTATCAGAGACATAAAATAATATTTTTCGTATAAGCTGTAAAGGTCATAGCTAATCTTTGATATAAACTTTTATGAATCCATGCTACAAGTTTGGAAAGGCTGGAGGTGAAAAGTTAGCAGTAAAACGAACTTTTGAAGATATCGGACCTCAATAAAAGGTGGCCCTAGTCACAACTTTGTTTCCTCTTGCGGTAAATTAGATAAATTTGTGATTGTCATTGTTTTGATGAGGTTTAAAGATGAACACAATTATTGACTAGTGTTATTTTAGTGAAAATTTTGAAAAATCACACAAAAATGTATCATCATCAGCCCATCGTAGTCCACTGCTGGACATAAGCCTCTCCAATTGCACGCCACTTAGTCCGATCCTCGTCTACTCGCATCCAGCTCCTGCCAGCCGTCTTGCGCAAATCATCACTCCACCTGGCCTCCAAAAATATATGTATCACAGTATTTATTCTACAAAATAATGATACCACGTTGTGAAACAACATTTCAAAAGAAACTCCAACAGATAATATAGTCAAAGGCATCACCCAGAAGGATATCACATTACATGCACCATATTATGATGTGTATGATAGAAATGTTTGTGTAAATTAAGTAGACATGTACAATAGTATCCTATTACTACTTAATTTATATAATAATCGGTCCGGTGTAGTCCATATACAAACATTCAAATTAATTACCATTTTTAGTTTAAATTTAGTATGTATTTTTTTAATTTATATATTTTTTTTGGATTGTAATGGAACGGAATTTTTTAATTGATTGTGTTTGTATTTTATTACTTTTGATGTTTAATTTAATTTAAATTGAACCGATTTTTTGAATATTTATTGATGTTTGTTATTATTTTTAATTGAATTTGAGTTGATTTAAATTGAATTAATACTTTAGACGATTTCATGATGTTTGAATTTTTATATTTATTAATTCACAATATATGTAACATTTTGTATGGGTCTGAGATACCTGAATAAAAAACCAGATTTCTTATTATTTTTCATTCGACTACGGCAAAGCAATATTTAGGTTATGACAGGAAATGTATATATGTGTGTTCGTCTGTTCACTCATAGCTACTCAAATACTCATTAGACCTGAACATTTGAGATATCGTTAGAAGCGTCTTGATCATCCGCTAGTTATAGGCTATAAGACGTGTCACTGAATCTAATGTGGCGTCCTCTAGTGGTCTTAAAGTACTGTGTTTAAAAAAATATTTGAAATAAATATACCGTGTCTGGTATCATTGGGAAGGGCGTTTCCTGAACATTTTAAAAATATATATTAATAGCATACATAAAACTTTGTCCGTATTTCTTCCATAATTTTAATATTTCTCTGGTATGCTTGTCTGCTCAGACAATTTATCACGGTTGGTTTGTTAGTTAAAATATACTTTGCAAACAAATTAATATTATAGCTGCACCAAAACATTTTCGATAAATAAAAAACTTAAACGTTGTGTTCTTCGTACTACGTACGTAGTACTAAAACGACACTGATAAAGTATAAAACAAGATTTAAACAACATAGTACTTGTACACGAGTACGAGTTTTGTCATAGTTGGGTTTAATATTAACTTTTTTATTGATTTGGTTTTGATGTGGGCTGACAACAGATGGACAAAAACATTGACTTCTTGGGTCGGCCCACCAGGTACTAGAAAGAGGAAGGCCAATGGCATGGTAGGCAGACAACGTAGTTCACGTGGCTGCTAAGTAATTGCTGAATACAGCAAGCCGTAGACTAGGCTTTCACCTTCGAGACGAAGTGTTAATTTTAGTTTTACAAAGGTGATGATAGTAAAATATTGCACATCACGAAGGCGTCGCTAAGTTCACATCAGCCTACCCGTGAACACGACCAATAGGTATAATCTGTTCGAAACTTCGGAAAGTAGAAGGTATCGTAACCATTTTAATTGTATCGCGAATAAGTCCCGTTTACAGCAAAAAACATGAGTGTGTAAAAGTCGCGAAAGTCTAAAAACAAGATTATATTTATGTAAAAAGATAAGACCATTTAGAAACTTTTGTATTGTTAAGTAAAAAACAACAGATTTTTTCATTTTTATTATTTTTATAAATAAGTTTATATTATTGTGCTATGAGTAGGTAACTAATTTGGCGTAGCTAGCCCTACTCGCACTCAGCCAGTTTTTTACTCGTGGAGAATTCTTTCCTGACTTCTGCTTTCATTAAAATGCATACGAAACGAAAACATTCTTACTGTTATAGGCGAGGAGACAGCGAGCTCTTTAAGTGCACAATCAAAAATAAATTGGATTTGGCGAATCTGGATCGAATAAGTATTTTACTTTCACACTTATTTCCTTTTATGGCGGGAACGAAAAGACGCAGAATTGTATTCAATTTATGACAGCGGACCGTATCGATTCCAACACGATGACTTATAATGCGCTTTATACGACTTGTGTGTGTGACTTTTTGCTGTAAAATATCTCGATATTATGATTTCCCGTTTGAAAAATGAGTAAAGTTTTCATACGACGCTATAATCTAGCTATATGATTTTTTTTACTCTTTAATTTTATTTATTAATATTCTCAAACTGCACTAACAATACTTTACTATACGTCGACGCTACGCTAAATACTTATAAGTATTTAAACCCCAATAAAAGTAGCCCAGAAACACTGGTAAAAGTTAATAAATCGGTAAATGTTGCACTTTAGTAACCGTAATCTGTATATCATTATCATGTTTATCAGATTTACATAGTTTACATTTAAAACCAACCATGTTTAGGACTTATACGACATACTATTGAAAAAAAAATAACTAAATGAAACTATAATTTATTATTTTTTAAATAAAAGTTTTAAAAGAGCAACAGTGGAAGGAAGAAATCATAATGTTGGTTGAGATATTACAGCACCAAAATGTACATGTCGATAAAAACACTCTGCACGTACACCGCAATTGTTCATGTATAAAGTCATAAATCCGTGAGGTAAAGAATATTCCGAGGAAAAAGTATGAAACGGCATTCAAGGGACCTGTTCCAAGCGAACATGGAACGAATATAGATCTACGTTTTATACCACTATAATGTCAGATACCCACAGAGTGCCATACGCATTAAACATGAAAAAGCAAAAAAAATCTTTTGTCGATAGAGCGTTTCATTTCTCTTTGAAGCGGACTGTGAGGAACGTCTAATGAATTTTTAAAATATTCATTTTGTCGAGAATGGAAATCATATAACCCCATAGAATTGAAATTATTCAATTTCAGTGCACAATAATAATATTAAAAAAAAAATTTTTTGCACTCTGAGTATGTTCGGTTTATGAAGTAATTTGCTTTCCTACTTGCCTCATGAATAATTGATCATAAAGTAATGAAATTGATAGTATAACTGTACTAAGCCCACGAAAGTTTTTTAAATAAATCGCATAAAATAAATAATGCAGTTGAGGCGTGGAAAGCACGTCTCATCCAAATAAAAAAATACAAGACAAACTTCGATGTTCTTTTAACAACACTACAAAAAGATTTCAATTAGGTATTTGGTACATTGAAAAAGTCGTTTTTTCCTAATCAAAGAGAGATTTCTCTTCTCCGAGACCATAAAATCACATATATGACAAAATATAATACTTCGAAAATTGATTGACAATGAATTTAGTATAGGACTTTATATTTTAAAATTAGGTAAATATTTTTTTTACGATTTACCATGACTTTTGATTTAAGAGTATATTTTTCATATTTCTTCCTTCTTCTCGCGTCGTTATCCTTATTACTGAAGGTCGTGATTCCCTAATTGTGGGTTGATCTTTTCGCGATCATTTTGTCAATAGGATATTTTCATTGGCTGATACGCGTGGTGGATGCCCGCGTCCTTCCACGGTAGTCTTATTGAGGCGATTAAGTACCTCATGGTCACTAACTCCGCTCCTGCAGGAATTCGAGCAGGAGTCGGGTTAATTAACTGCCGCCCGATGCTCAGCGTTGAACTTTTATAACTGGGATGTTCTTTTCCAAAGCCAACCCTCCTCCTTTTACGTCCGGGCTTCGGAACGGCAAGGGCGGATTTCACATTTCTTAAAGAACTAATTTTGCCTTGTTAAACATGATTACATAAAACCAATCAGATCAACTAATCTTAACACAGCAGTCAGTTACACTTTATTGAGCCAAATAAGTCCTTAAAAATATTACTTATACTTAGGTATTAGTATACCACTGAATATTGTTTTGGTGGGCCTAACTACCTATTACCAAATCAGGAAGGATAGCATTGGTCCCTGGTCTAAGTTTCTAGTTAAACATTCAATGATGAAAGTATTGCTTTAAAATATTTTTAAATGCAAATTAGACGGCCACAATTAGTGGACATCGGCAATGAAAATCAATAAATTCGTCTGGCATATTTATTGTGAATTAGCATAGGCATTAGACTGACGGCATTTTAAATAATTCTTAGCATTAATTTTCACTTTGACGATTATCTCATACATTCCATTGGAAAGTGAAGTAACATCAGAAAAAACATTGAGTACTTGAAGCGAAGCCGGAAAGAGATTTCAGAAATATGTTTAAAAAGATATGAACAGGTGTAAAAAATAAAATAAAATGAACTTCCAGAATGTTTTATCCAACTACTAAATTCTTCTTTTCTTCTTTGTCTTTTAAACTTTTTTGTCTTTGAAAGTTGTTAAGGGACAAGTAATCCCTGGACTGGGATAACTTGGTAGTTTAAACTGTGTCGATTAATTTTTTTACGTAGCAGTACTGATTGTAGTGTATTAACAATTTTTTTGGCGGATGTGTGCTAATGCACCGGATGTCGAAAAAAAAACAACTCCGATTAAATCGTAAATAAATCGTAATTAAAAAAGGTGTATTAAATATTCATTCCTAATTATAACAACACGTAGCTCACCTTGCAATTTATGTACCCTGAGTGGGAAATTAAACTATTATATAAATATATATAGGTATTGCACACAAAAAACAAAAACAGATATGCAAGTGCGTTAAAATTCGTGCAATGAACTGTGAGGGGCTTCGCTTTAATTACAGGCTTTGTGGTCAAAACCTTTTAATAAAAAACTTTTGTAGCTATCAAATATTCATACTTTAACCTTGCTAAAGTTTATTTGATCCGTATGTTTCGCCGGCGAATCATAATTTATTTTTTTGCGGCACAAAGCCTCGGGAATCACAAAAGTAAGTGATAACTTTTATGCCTCGCAAATAAAGTCTTTGGTCGTTTTCAAATTCTGAGATTGCAACATTACTTTTACGCTGAAATCTATGTCTATCTATCTATATTTATCATTTTTTAGAATGTTATATGGGTTAAATTAGTAAATCTCAGAAATAAGCGTTTTATTGACAATTAGTAGAACCATGTTGATTTCAACACGAATGAACCGGCTCAACCAGGGCAGTACTACCTTCAAACAAAAGATCAATCTAAAAAACAGTATTAATGCTATCGCATTTCGCTGGTGAGAGACTGGAAGTCCAAATATGTAGAAACTGAGGATAGTGACCCCAACTCTTGGACTAAACTCATGCTTTCATCCAGCAGACTAGAGTTACTTTGGTTAGTTTGAATATATATATAAATACATAATAAAAAAATGAAGTCCTCCGACGCATCTGTCTGTCTGCTCGCGAAAAACTCAAAACCACTAAAACTAATTATATGGAATTTTGTATCCAGATAGTAAGGCCTGAAAAAGGACATAGGCTACTTTTTACCGTGATAACCAACATAGACGGGTGCGAAGCCGCGGGTGTAAGCTGGGTATATTTATGAAAGCAAAAGAATTAAGAAGCAAAAACGGATAGCTCAACAATCTCAGAACTTTTCAACATTCTAAGAAATCAAACTCTTACAAAAGTATTTGAAAGTGCTATAATTTACTCAGTTCCAAAACTGGTAGGACTCTAAAAGGTTAAAAGTTTTCAGAAAACATTCCAAATTCCAACTTACATTGATAAGTAAATGATGAAAGATTGGAAATATTCAGCAAGAATACATATACTTGGAACAAGTTACAACTAAGAACTAGGACTTTGGTTTGGAATATGTGATTACAATATATGCTTGCAATTTGCCTATAAACTGTATTGCTACTACTCAGAGTAGTCCTACTATATATTCAGACTAATATGGCTTGTTGAAGCGATAAACAATTCAGCTTTTGGTTCCAGAATATTCTAGTTGCAAATATGCGACACTAAGAGCCAATTTTATAAAGCAGCAGTTTGTTAGTAAATAATCATACAAGACAGTAGAATTATCGTCATGCTGAGTGCGGCAGTAAAATACAATTTATTTACAGCTGTGTGTTGTTTTTGAAGGATAAGTATTCAATGAAAACGAATCGAGTCTAAAAATTAAATACATTCCAAATAAAACAAGACTTGCTTGCTGTTTTTATTGGTGAAATGCAGATTATTATCAACAAATATGGTTCTATGGTTCAGGACAATATTACGCAATTTTGCCGACCCTTGCAAGTTACGAGCGAGATAAGCACTTGATTTATTTTTATTCTTTCTCCGTAGATTTTCATATAGGTATACCTACTAACATATTTCTCGGAGGTGAAAACCGAGATTTAGCTATATTTTGCAGCAGATGTAATAAAATAGCTTACACATAGAAATACTAACTCATGTTAAGATTATTCGTTAAATTATTCTCTGTTTTTATAAGACATTCTTATTTGGTGCATTAGTAACTTATTTCTTACAGAATTATCTATACTTTGTCCATTCGTTTATTGTCTTTTTGACAGGTCACGCCTATAAATTACCGGTATTTTTTTCGTAATAATGTACTACAGTAATGTCGTACTTTATAGACGGGTAGGGAAGTGGGCAGTGTGCATAGCTAAAAACAACATATAAAACAGTTCTTGAAATACGATAAATCGATTAAACGATTAAAATAATCTATCATATTATTATGATCAAAATAATTTGACTTCGTGTAAGTATTGTTTCTGTAAATGTAATAAAATAAAAAGGAAATTAAAATAATATTGTAATGTTAATAACATTTAAATCCAGAGTTATGAGAAAATACATTTCAAAAATCACATAATACTTACTAAATCGACCTTCAAGTGACTGTGTTAGGAAGTTTTCTGTATTCTGGGCCAATTATATATCTTAATAGTGCACATTTTATTTATTCACAATATTGACTTATAGAATATTATATCGATTGATTTTGATTTCAAATCGAATCTGTGACGTGTGAGGGCGTCACTAATTTCGAAATTTGTTGAACTGTCAAAAAGATAATAAAGGAATGGACAGAGTATAGTAGACAACCATTGAATAATGCAAAGAAAATAGAATGACATCATTAATGAGTTTTTACAAAGCAAAAGCGGTCATTGAATCGTCTCTTTGTCTCTTGGATGGATGTTTTTTGCAGTCTTATATGACATTAGCTCGAGCACAAATAAGTTCTTAAGTTTCTTTATAAAATAAATAATTGACATTATACAAAACGATTTCAAATTCACTGATTCATGTTTATTTTATCAAACCAATTCTAAACATAAACCAAACATGTTTTTTACAGTGCGAATCCTAGCTACATAAAAGTAACTGTTCTAACAGCATCATAAAAACTCTTCCACATGCTTTTAGAAACAGCCATAAAACCTTAGGAGCATCTAAAGTGATATTTACGATAGCACTGATTCGCCCCTGTACTATCCGGATACTTTCAGAGTCTCAGAGACATCGCGTCATGTTTTCATTATGTTAAAAGAAAAGTTATTGTTCTCAGAGGGCAATGTTGAAGTGAAGGCTAGCTATTGATAGAAAGTTCCATTAGAAATTCTGTTTTACAAGGAATACGAATTTTTTTATATTGTTTCGTATTGATACGCTTATTTTTGATTAATATTTGTTATTTGTGTATTTATCGATACCGCTACGTATAACATGAATGTTAAAAATAAAGTAAAGTTAGCACTAAGAGAGAATTTAGAAAAATGTAGTCGTGGTAAAAAAAGTATACATCAGAAAAAACAGTAGTATACAATGTTGTAAATTATATACTATAATAATATACATTATTGAGTGTATCTTATTAAATCCTTTACACATTCGTGTAACTTATACCAATAGTACATTAAGTTTTCCCGGCTTGCAGAAGCGGGGAGAATGATGCAGAAACATCTGACCTGGCAGCCATGGTATGGGTCACCATGCTGCATTGCTTACCCTCACAATGAGGATGGTGACCCCTACTCCTGGATTCTACTCATGCTTTCCATCAGGTAGAGGAAAGTCACTTTGATAGGCTTACATATATAAAAAAGGTACACAAAAAGTCTATGGGTATTTACTTTAACCAATAAATAACTAAATAGTTGCACTATTTAATCTTATCATAGTGATATATTCATCATTGTTATCGTAAAATTTTGTCATTATTCAAACTGATTTCTACCATCGCCCTTCCCATCGTCATATTATTATCTGGAGCAGAAAAATTAATGCAATCCCTTAGAAGAGTGTGCAAACATATCCTGCCCAATATTCTTAACGAGCTGCCGGATGAGTGTGTTTGTGCATAGACAGCAGGCCAAACTCACCTAAAAAATATTGAAAATGACTTCTTGACACAGTTGTAGTACAGTATACCCTGGAATAGATTATGGTGTTGTTGCTTAAAATATTGTGTTGAGATAGCAAACCTCTCTCGCATAAAAACCTACACGGTTTAAACTAGTGGTTTCGATCATTAAAATGTGTGTTAAATAAATGGAAATTAACCTATACACCTATGACATGAACTAAACATCAATTTTATTGCCCGTATGATGGATGCTACCTGTGACAAATAGACCATTGTGCGGTGACACCAAGCTCGGTAAAATATAATAATAATAATAATATTAGAAATTCTGAAATTTATTGTATTTGCTTTCCTTGTATACAAGGAAAGCAAATACAATAAATTCATGTAAACAAAAACATGAAAAAAAAAAACAAAATGACATAAAAAAGAAAGTGTGTTGTGTGCGCGCGTGTGTGTGTGTGTGTGTGTGTGTGTGTGTGTGTGTGTGTGTGTGTGTGTGTGTGTGTGTGTGTGTGTGTTGTGTTGTGTGTGTGTTTTTGTTTGTATGCTTTTTATCGTATGATTTTTAACAGATCCTCAGTGCCATCATTGTCAAGTTCAACTAGCCAATTGTAGATCTTTTTTTTACAGCGGTATTTCGTTAGGTCAATTATATCTAATTTAGCATTAATTTTTTTGTATAAGTAGGGGCCCATAAAGTTGTAACCTCTCTGAGTGTGACATTGCTCAGAGCAGTTTTGTGGAAGCGCATGGTGATGGAATTTACATACAATTGTCGTACTCGGAGCAATCCCAGCTCTGAATAAAGTGAGTTGGTAGGGTACCTGTACGATCGACCGTATGCAGTTTTAAGAAGTGCACGTTGTGCTCTTTCAAGTTTCATCATATGTGTCTTGTTAGCAGCTCCCCATACCGTGATGCAATAGGTAAGGATTGATTGACAGAGAGAACAATATACCATCCTCAGTGTCTTTTCATTTGCAATTTTTCCTAGACACTTAAAGATTCGCATAAGCTTCCTAGTTCTAGTGTAAAGTGCGTCGATGTGAGTAATCCATGTAAGCTGACTATCTAAATGGATTCCAAGGTATTTTACGGTGTTTGTTTGTTCTATCAGAGGACATTGACAGGTTTTTGTCTCCGAGCACGAGTGCAGTCTCAAGTTCATCGCGAAATTAGGAGAAGATCGCATCGA
The DNA here is from genome assembly GCA_932526445.1 of Phragmatobia fuliginosa. Classification (NCBI taxonomy): domain Eukaryota; kingdom Metazoa; phylum Arthropoda; class Insecta; order Lepidoptera; family Erebidae; genus Phragmatobia; species Phragmatobia fuliginosa. The sequence continues at coordinate 993,700 of OW052066.1, read as the reverse complement.
CACATAGAAGTTTACAGCCTTAGTTTTACTTATATTTAGTGTCAGGAGATTAAGTTGCAACCATTTCGCAACTGTTCTCATGCCTAGTTCCACATTGATCTGGATATCATTCCAAGTCCTGCCAAAGAAGACCACCGCAGTGTCATCCGCATAGGTAACTATTTTTGCTTGGGTTAGCTCCAGAGCACATAGGCTATTTATGTAAATGACAAACAGCGTCGGGCCGAGGACACTCCCCTGAGGAACTCCAAAGTTGATGGATTTTAGTTCACTGCAGCAATCTCCCATGACCACTTTTTGGCTCCTGTCGCTTAAATAAGATTTAAACCATGCCAAAGCATCACCACGAATCCCCAAATGCTCCAGTTTCCTAATTAATACCCCCCGAGAGACAGTATCGAAGGCTTTGGCAAGGTCCAGGAAGACGGCAGTACACTTCATTCCTTGATCTAGTTTCTCTGAAATGAAATCAACTAAGTTCGTTACTGCGTCCTCTGTAGACCTGCCAGCACGAAAACCAAACTGGTTTTCACATAGGAGTTTATTCTTTTCTAGGTATTTTAACAGTCTTCTGTTAACAACTTTCTCCAGTACTTTAGAGAGAGTTGTCAGCAGTGAGATCGGGCGATAGTTACATGGAGTCCGGGGATCACCATCTTTATAAATCGGACATACTTTTGCAGTTTTAAGACAGGTAGGGACAGTGCTTGTTGATAGACTTAAATTACACAAGAAAGTGATCGGCTGACCCAAAACACGAGAACAGAAGAAGTCATTTTTAGGTTTGTGATGATTTTATTTATTTCGGCCTCGTCAGTAGGAGGGAAAAAAAAGGAGTCCTTATTAGAGCCGCTGAGCATTCCAACGTTTCTGGCTAGCTCATCTTCAGTCAGTCCCAACTGTTTAAGTATGTTGTCAGCCAAGTTTTCACCTACCGTTGCAAAATAGTCATTTACTGTATTTAGTGTTAGTTTAGGATTATCGCTATTTGTTAGAAGTTCAGAAGTTACCTTAGTTTTGTTTTGTATGTTGCAGATTGTTTTTATTTCTGACCAAAGTCTTTTATTATTTCCCTGTGCATTGTCTAAAAGCTTACGTTCGTGTTCACGTTTTAAGTTAGTTAAAATATTGTTACAATAATTACGGTATGTTTTGTACTGTTGTTGAATAATGAGATTACTGCGATCCTTCTTAGCTATTAAGTGTAAGGAATCTCTGCGTCTAATACATTTAAGTAAATTTTTTGTGATCCAGGGCTTAGTTAAGACTTCAGAACTACGACAACGGCGTTTAGTGGTATGTTTAACAATTTTGTCTGTGAGGCAATTTACAAAAGGTTGAGCTGCTCTATTAATGTCGCTCATCCCATAAAGCCATTCCCAGTTCTCATCCTCTATGTCATTGATTAGATCAGGATACTCAATCCTTGTGATGTATTTCTGAGTTGCTGTCCTGTGCGAGTTTTTGTGAACCCCAAAAATTACTGTATCATGATCCGTGATTCCAGTGTCACACACCAACACGGTAGCCTCCCTCCGAGATCTTAGTAAGACATGATCCAGACAATTGTCCCCACGCGTCGGGAGTGTGTGACCAGGGTAATATCCATAGTGACTTGTAAGCTCTAAGTAGTCCAAGGTTCGACCATCTGTACAACTTGGTTTAATATCCAAATTCACGTCTCCTACAATCGCACATGTGTCTCCGTTACACGTCTCAATTACTTTTAGGAGCGAGTTGCAGAAGTTAGTAACATTATTAAAGGAGGGAGACCTGTACAAAGTGATTAGCGAAAGCTCATTATTAATATTTAATTTTAAGCAGTTAGAATCCTGAAAAGGTGGCTCCGTAACGGATACATTGAGACAAGATTTAGTAAAAATTACTATTCCATCATTCTGATTATGGTACAATTTAGAGCGATAGTAGTTGTAGTTGTCAAGTTTATAATAAGGAGAGCCATTGTCAAGCCAACATTCTGTTAAAACTATGACATCCGGAGAAAAAGATATTCGACTTAGCAGGATAAGAAAGTCATAAAAGTTTTTATTTATACTTCGTATGTTTTGTACAATTATAGTATACTGTTGTCCAATATCTCCCAGATAGGATTGACATTTTTCAACATCACTCATTTTAATCTGTGTACAGTGGCTAGTTTGATCAATGTCGTCGATCATCTGATTTATGTTAGCCATTAGTAATGAGAATAAACTCGGTGTCCAGTTAAGCCGTCAGGTAATTGCAGATCTGTGCTATTATTGAATAGTAAGTGTTTACTAGTATTACGGAAGAGTACCTGAAATTCGTGTGAGAGTCTGGAGTTAACGGTGTGAATATATAATACGAATGTGTGATTGTTGATTAGAAATCTATAAGTAACGAACGAATAACAAATTTTAACACTACACTGAGATAACACAGTTAGTGGCATCAGCAAGTAGTTGTTTTTACTAGATATATAAAGATATATTGCAAAATTGTGTATTTTTGTTTTTGGTTTGAATGAGAGTTTGTAAATGTTGCTTGAAAGAGTAGTATATGTGATGTAACTGATGAGGATAAATGTATGTGTTTTTATAAGTCCTACGTTAAAATAAAATATGTTTTGACATTTGCTAATACCTACGCAAAAGCCTACAATTTTTTTACTAATATCTAACATGCAGAAATTTCCAACTTTAAATAAAGATAATAATTGAAATAAATCAATAAAACATAGTCAATTTGTATCTCTTTCCTTTATCTTCTCGAGGTCTTCCTCGGTAGTAATGCGAATGTGTGGAGCTCCTGCCTTCTTTCGTAAAAAGACCCTACCGTTTGTTACCCAACAGAAGCTGTACTCGTTTAGTTTAGCTAGTTCTCTTGCTTGAAAGTACAATTTCCTAGTTCGGGCGGTAAGATATTCAGAAATAAATATCGGTTTAGGCGGTCCTGGGAGCTTTAATAGAGTAGAATTTAATTTATCACTATTTTCTCGGTTATATTTTTTGCATTGTGAAATAATGGTCTCTTTCGTGGTCACAGACGTGAAATCTACAATAATAGGTTTATTTTCTTCCTTCTTTGTGTGCACTCGATAAACGTCCTTAATTTCTGATTCCTGTAATTCCGCTTTAAGTGATTGACCGATGCTGCCGACTTGCAAGAGCTCCTTTTTGGTTTCCCCTTTGTTTGTAGGTATATTCCTAATTTCTATACTAGATACTCTATGGGACTTTTCTAAATTATCAATTTTAAATTCAAGCATTTGAATATGTGCTAAGAATGTTTTTCTTTCAGCTTCTATCTTGGACAACTTTTTCTCCATGTCATCGTACTGTTGAGAAATAAAAGCCATTGAAGTTTTAATTTCGCTATTTTGAAGCTTAATCTCTTGTAAGGAGCTTAACAAAGTATTGTATTTATCATCCTGCTGTTTTTTAAATACATCCATACTAGTTTTCATTTCCTGCATAAAAGCTGTTAGCTCATCGTCGTGCTGGCGTTTACGTGTGCGGGGTCTATTGGAGAAATGATTAGAACCTTCATTTTCAATGTCAGTCGCAGCGCCGGAATTTAAGCCAGCATCAGACCCATGTATCTGTTGTTGTTGCAACTTTTGAGGTGATGACCTTTTGAGAGGCATGATTATTACCTTTTAAAAGATATAAGTGTAGGATAGATCAGTAAATAATTGTCTTATATCTTATCTTAAAATAAATAACGAGTTGGTACATGGAAGCTTAGGTGTGAAAATGCAGGAAGGTAATGGTGCTCAAATGCCCTTTTTCTTTTGACGGGGTGGAAAAATCCCTGCGGATCTAAGGTTCCTCGAAGAAACAAGAGTCAGGAGTATGTGGTGTTTTCACTAAAAAACACCCCGACGATCGACCTCTGGCGCCCTGCTCCGGGAGGACCTGGATCATGTTATTTCAGGGCCTCCCCGAATCTATTCACCAACGATAAGATGTGCGTCTAAGCCGCTTCACCCCATACTTCAAAACAATAACCCACTTTTGACTGCCTCGTTGGTCTAGTGGTTGGCGCATGCGACTGCTGTGTTTGAGGTCTCGGGTTCGATACCCGGGTTGGACCAAATGTTTTCGTGATCCGCAAATATGTATTTTGCAGTTTGAGTGTTTTCTATGTATAATAAGTATGCATTTACAAAAAAAAAGTATGTTCAGGTATTTATATCAGTTGTCTGGTACCCATAATACAAGCTCTGCTTAGCTTGGGACTAGATGATGTTGTGTGTCAGATGTCCAAAATATTTATTTATTTACTATTAATTGTCCCAAAAAGAAGTAAACTGTCTTAAGAGTATCCATGTCCGTAGAGTGAAGCAATTTTTGAAAAGATAAATAATTTTCCGAACCCGTGCTGTTAAATTAATTAGATGATAATTTCACTTCAATAAATTATCAATTATGACACCTAGATATTTACTTGATTTGTTCTGTTTATATTGAGACTGTTACAAGAATGGCTATTGGATTCAGATTCACAGGTATGTGCTTTAAGAAAATAATTATCCACCGAGGGTTGAGCTATACTTGACTTATAAGTCTTGACTTGACTTCATTCGGTTTTAACAGTTCATAATAAATGACACCGACCTGGTCCCACAAAATCACCAAATACACAACATAACCTTTGCAGCGTGAATATTTGGCCGAGCTGACGACGTAGAAGCATGACCAGGCGGACCCCAAGATTTTATTTTCTTTAGGTTGCTGTAATGGATCCATTTTTCACCACCCGTGACTAGCCTTTCTATTGGAGCAATCGTTCATAGTACAACAAGCGACGCTCAACGTTTCTCGGCTTTAAATCCTATGATATCAAGCTCCTCTTTCGGTTAGGCTGAATCCTCATCGAGCTATAGGAACATGTGCGTATCAATAAATGGATGTAAATCATGAAATAAAAAAAAGAACGATTATGTACACGACTTCATTTACATAGGAGCCGTTGATCTTATAAAAAAAATATACCCAGACATACATACAACAAATAGGTTCTGGACCTAATCTAAACCCACAAGTTTATAGTCCTTCTCCTGGGCAAGTCAATTATAATATTATAAACTCTATAAAACCGACATAAAAGTGCAAAAAAAATTACAGACTTATTTGTTGGATTGAATTGGACAACTATTATTTAATTTGGCAACACTGTAGGAATGCTATCTAGATACTGATATACCAGGTAACAATGCCGAAAAACTTTTGGCGTTCTTATATTTAAATTTCCTTGCAAAACGTTGTTGAATTGGATTGGATCGGAATGGAATTTGCTAGAAAACTTAATAAAGTTTAAGCCTCCTTTAATCTGGTTGCTTCATTTTAGCAATTGTATGGCGCCTTATATAGAATAGCATATAGCATTATATAGAATAGAATATACTTGACTTAGAAGTCTTGACTTGACATTATTCGGTTTTAACACTTCATAATAAATGACACCGATATGGTCCCACTAAATACACAACATAAACTTTGCAGCGTGAATATTTGGCCGAGTTGACGACGTAGAAACATGACCAAAAATATTCAGATGTGCGTATCAATAAATGGACGTAAATCATGAAATCAATAAAAAAACTTTAATTAATAAAAAAATATAGTTTAAAAAATATAACAAGCACTAACATAAATTAAAATGAACATAAAATAAAAACGTGTTTCTTTTTAAATGGATTCACATATCATTTTCTCTCAGATTTACTGGTGTGTGCTCTAAGAAAACAAGTGTCTACCGAGGGTTGAGCTATACTTGACTTAGAAGTCTTGACTTGACTTCATTCGGTTTTAACAGTTCATAATAAATGACACCGATGTGGTCCCACCAAATACACAACTTATCCTTTGCAGCGGGAATATTTGGCCGAGCTGTACGACGTAAAAATATATGAAGATTTTCGTATCAATAGATGGACGTAAATCATGAAATAAATAAAAACGATTTTGAACATGACTTCATATACGTCGAAGCCGTCGATCTTATTAAAAAAATATACCCAGACATACAATAAATAGGTTCTGGACCTAGTCTAAGTTTTACAGTCCCTCTCCTCACTTGACTTAGAAGTCTTGACTTGACTTCATTCGGTTTTAACAGTTCATAATAAATGACACAATGCCGACAAACTTTTGGCGTTCTTAAATGCACAAATTATCTTATTTTGCTGTTATCTTTTTGTGTAAAGTAATAGACAAACAGACGAATATTTAAATTTCCTTGAAAAACGTTGTTTGAACTGGATTGGATTGGAATGTAATTTGCTAAAAAACCTAATTAACTGTAAGCCTTCTTTAATCGGCTGGCTTCATTAGCAATTGCATAGTACCTTATCTAGATTAAAATGCAACAAAAAAAAATCTAAAGCTAGAAATACCATCTGAGCTATGTAAACTATGCCTGAATAGTTATATTCAATCTTAAGTAAATTTTATCCTATAAATATCTGTAAAATGTAAAGGCATTCTATGCACTAATTTTAGACTAACTTAATAAGCAAGTTTTGATAGCGTTTTCAGTATACACAAACTTCAGCAACTACTGGTATCTTGGAAGCAAGCTCTAAAAGTTTCTTATGAAACTCAATTACAATTTTATAATAATACTATAATTTTGGAAAATATGAATAATAAAAATAATATCGTTTAAAAATTTAACAAGCAATAACATAAATTTTATAAATTTATGTTAAAATAAAAAAGTTTTTTTTTTAAATTTATATACACATCATTTTCTATCAGATTCACAGGTCTGTGCTTTATAGTGGCCACCGAAGGTTGAGCTATACTTGACTTAGAAGTCTTGACTTGATTTCGTTCGGTTTTAACAGTTCGTAATAAATGACACCGACCTGGTCCCACCAAATACACTACATAACCTTTGCAGCGGGAATATTTGGCCGAGCTGACGACTTAGAATCATGACAAGGCGGAAAAAAAATGAAGATGTGCGTATCAATAAATGGACGTAATTCATGAAATAAAAAAATACGATTTCGTACACGACTTCATTTACATAGAAGCCGTCGATCTTATTAATAAATATACCCAGACAGAAAATAATAAATAGGTTCTGGACCTAGTTTAAGCCCACAAGTTTTTAGTCCCTCTCCTGGTCAAGTCAATTATATTTTAAATAAAACTACAAAAAAATTATAGACTTGTTTGTTGGATTGGATTGGACCACTATTATTTAATTTGGCAATACTGTATGAATGCTATCTAGGCACTGATATACCAGGTGACAATGCCGACAAACTTTTGGCGTTCTTAAATGGACAAGTTATCTTATTTTGCTTTTATCTTGTTGGGTAGGTTATAGACAAACCGACTAATATTTAAATTTTCTTGAAAAACGTTGTTTAAATTGGATTAGATTGGAATGGAACTTGCTAACAAAATTAAGTAACTTAAGCCTCCTTTAATCGGGTGGCTTCATTAGCAATCGCATAGTGCCTTATCTAGATTAGAGTGCAACAAAAAAAGTTCTATCGCCAGAAATACCATCAGAACTATGTAAACTATGAATAAAAAGTTATATTCAATCAAAAGTAAAACTTATACTATCAATATCTGTAAGCTGTAAAAGCATCCTATGCACTAACTTTAGACTAACTTAATAAGCAAGTTTTGATAGCGTTTTCAGTATACACGAACTTTAGCTACTACTGCTTTCTTGCAAGCAAGCTCTTAAAGTTTAATTAAGAAACTTAATTACGATTTAATAATAATAATATGATTTTGGAATATATAATTATACTTTGTCCATTCGTTTAATGTCTTTTTGACAAGTCACGCCAATAAATTACCGGTATTTTTTTTCGTAATAATGTACTACAGTAATGTCGTACTTTATAGACGGGTAGAGAAGTGGGCAGTGTGCATAGCTAAAAACAACATATAAAACAGTTCTTGAAATTCGATAAATCGATTAAACGATTAAAATAATCTATCATATTATTTGATAAAAATAATTTGACTTCATGTAGGTATTGTTTCTGTAAATTTAATAAAATAAAAAGGAAATTAAAATAGTATGACTTCAAGATTGATTATTTGCAAGAAATTAAGTCCAAATTTTGAAATTTAAGTTCAAACTTAGAATAAAGAACAATAACTCTGTGCATTAATTAATTTATTTTTGGACAACTGACTTAAAATGTTACTATGAACGTGTTAGTAAAATTTAACGTTGAAACGCGTGGTTAATAACGTTTAAATCCAGAGTTATGAGAAAATACATTTGAAAAATCACTTAATACTTACTAAACCGACCTTCAAGTGACTGTGTTAGGAAGATTTCTTTGTTCTGGGTCAATTATATATCATAATAGTGCACATTTTATTTATTTACAATACTGACAAAGAATATTATATCGATTGATTTTGATTTCAAATCGAATCGGTGACGTGTGAGGGCGTCACTAATTTCGAAATTTGTTGAACTGTCAAAAAGATAATAAAGGAATGGACAGAGTATAGTAAAAAAATATATAATTTAAAAAATTCAGAAGCAATAACAAAAATTATATAAATTAATATTAAAATAAAATAAAATAGTTTTTTTTAAATGGATTCACAAATCATTTTCTCTAAGATTTACAGGTATGTGCTTTAAGAAAATAAGTATCTACCGAGGGTTGAGCTGTACTTTGTAAGACTTTTTTTTAGCTTTGTTTGAATAACACAAAATTATCTGAATCTCACAGAAGCGATCTTGCTATTAGCGCCATCTTTGGGCAACAATGACTGCTACAGAGCCTTTTGTCTTACGCAAAGCGTTCTGTTTTCTCCAGCTAGGCGCTGGATGGCGCTCATGTCGGATTCAATTTGATTTTTAATCATAGACTATGCATTTAATAGTTTTTTTTTTAAAGTTCTAGTTGTGTCTCTGAAAATGGAGTGATGTTTATCTTATGTTGTAAGGGGGTAGGTTTGTTATATCCTGAAGGCCTTGAAATAAGATATAAAAAGCCGGTCTTACTCTTAGAAATTTTTTTTCCTTATTGAGCTATAACATGAACAAAGTTTCGTTATTGGTTGTTACTTGTGAAGATTAATTTTTATATATCGTGCCCGCAGTTTGTGGGTCGCTTGGTATAGTCCTTTATTACCCTCGCCTGGAATACCTAGATATTGCGAGGAAAGCCATTACTTTCATTTGAGACTCCACTACCAGAGACGGGCAAATTCCAGTGGAGGTGACCATACAGCGCCGCTCATTACTCAAGCCGTTACTGGGTCACAAAGAGGGTTACTGTGTTCTCATTTATTAATAATACCATTTTTTTATTTTCTCTGGTGTGCGTCCCCGAAGGACGGCCCTTGAGGATCCAACACATCCGGGAGGGAAGTGTGCACCCAGGGGTCTACCACTGGTTGCGGTCCACACGACGGCGGCAAGGAGAATAAGAACATACATTTTGTTTGTTAACCCACTTAATTTATTTCTAGTATAATTAAGATTAGTACAATTCTGTGTCAAATACATATCTGTGAAACTGAGAAAGAGTTTTCTTGATATCCTGGGGCATCAGCGAAGTACACACGCATATCAATCCTCTGTAGACAAAGGCGCCCTGTTTCTTGTGCGAACTACCGCTGGCTGTCCGGTGTGTGTGACCCTTCTAGCAAAAGAGGTTACAAATTGGCGACCAACGTTTGGCTAGCTACCCGAACCTTTGTGTATGTGCTCTGTGGGTGTTCAACTTGGATTTCAAGAGAACCTTTCCGTCCGAGACTTCCCGGGACGCTAATTGGTTATGCGATAGCAGTACGCATGTAATAATCTCTTTTTTGCATTTTTCAGCCCAGTATACCACCATCTCTGCGGCATGCAAAAGTACTAAATTCTAAATTGATATCTAATTTGTAATACTGCTGTTATTTGGTAAGTTTTGGCCTTTTCCTATTTGAAATTCTTGTGCTTATGTGTCTCTGTGTTTTGTCCCCTATTTTTTATTTTGATTTGGTTTCACATTTATGTATTTTTTAGCTTTTTTTCTTTTGTTGTAAAAAGTCACTTATTGAGGGTAACTTTTTTTCAACACTTTGTTAGACTACCTACTTACAAAGTGGGTGAGTAAGCTGTGAGCTTGAACTGAATGTCAAGTTCTCATCTTATTATCACAATACCTAACTTTTATTAAGGTTATTGTTTTCTTTAATTATATTTAAATATATTTAAAAAAAATATATTTAAATATATTTATTTCAGAACATAACCTCCTTATAGGTTATAATATATATATAAAATTTCTAAAAACTTAAGACTCTGTAACAGGTACATTCTACCATTTCTATTTTTTTTTTTACTTTTATAACTTTATAAATATTAAAGTGTATTTAAAATCTTTTAGTATAACTGCCTTACAGTTATAAGTAAATGTAAGTTGAGTTATAACAACTTTTTTTATGTATTGAGTCTTGTAGCTTCTGAACTTCGTTTTGTGAAATAGGTTTAAACTTTTATTATCCATATTTTAACTTCCAACATATTGGTTATTTGTTTCAACTGTAATATCTGTTTATGAATTAATGTATATATTTGAAACCAACCAAGCTATTCTTTTGCAGGCTTTGGTTGTGTTTATAATACTATTTAACTTTAGACTTTGAATCTTAACTTTGAATCTTAACTTTGAACTTTGAATTTTTTTGTATAACATAATGGCCCATTTAATCAAGTGCATTAATTACCTTAGAAAGGATGAACTTATTAACGAATTGTCTGCCGTGGGGATTTCAGCGAATCCTAATGACACAGTATCAAGCTTGAGGAGTGAGCTGCGCACTGCTTTGCGGCTTCTCCGGCGCGGCAGCATTAAAGCCAGCGCCTTTGTCTCTGCTTCTGCTGCTTCGGAGCTGTCATACTGCGAGCCCAAGGTCCTTGAACTTGAAGGAGCTCTTTCCTCAGGTGATTTCCTTTCAAATAAGTCTAGTCGCCACAGGGTAACATTGAGGGCTAACTATCTTCTGGCTAGGTTAGCAAGGAGTGGTTTCGAATGCCCCGAATTAATTGGTATCCGGGTCCGGCTAGTTAAAATTCTGTCTGTGTCTGAGGCGGAGTCTGAGTCTGACTCCGATGGTTCGGAGAGGGAGGCAGCTCCTGCCCCTGGTGACAAGGAGCACCAAACCCCAGCAGAGCTGGAGGGGGTTTGTGCGATGCCACCCGAGGATACGTTTGCCCACTCAGCCCCAACCTTGGTGGTCAGGGATAAACCAGTTAACCTGAACTCTTTCAATTTAAAATTTGATGGCTCCTCATGTGTACGGGTTTTCATTGAGAGACTGGAGGAGCTTAGGTGCGCTCGGGAGGTCACAAAATAAAAAATTCTCATGGCTTTCTCCGACCTGTTGGAGGGTCCGGCCTTGTCTTGGTTCCGCACCAACAAGGAGGAGTTCACTTCTTATGAACACAAGTTGGAGGAGTTGAGGGAGAACTTCGATCTTCCTGACTATGATTATCGCCTCCGCAAGGAAATTAGACAGCGTACACAGGCCCGATCTGAGACTTTGGGAAACTTCATCTCTACGATGCAGGCCATGTTCTCTAGACTCTCGTGCAAGATGCCTAGTGAGGAACAACTGGACATTCTTATGCACAACATTAGACCAGATTACATGAAAGAATTAGCTCTTCATGACGTTAGGTCCATCCTCGATCTGAAGCGATTGGGGAGGCGCCTTGAACTTGCTCGTACTAGGGCTGAGGCATTTGACGAACCAGTTTTGGATAAAATGAAGATCACCTCAGACTTACATCTCACAAAGAATAAATCTTCTCATAAATCTTTTCGACAGGTATCTGCGGTGTCCGGTCCCTCCACCTCAAGCGAACCCAAGTGCTTTCACTGCGGAGATCGCAGCCGTCTTGCTGTACGCTGTACGTAGTCAAGAGAGGTGGTGTGCTTCCGGTGTGGTCAAAGAGGTCAGAATCCCGGATTGTCCCCGATGTAACGTCTCGCCAAAAAACGAGTAAGTCGGGGCCTTGCAAGGAGCCTACCAGTCGGTCTGACCGATCCTTCTCTGTCTGGTAATTACTCTGGTAAGGTCCTGTTTAATAAACGGGATAATGATATTAGACCGTATTTAGTGGTAAAGGTCCTGAACTTAAATGTTCTGGGCTTGCTAGATTCTGGTGCGGCCTGCTCTGTGTTAGGCAAGGGTTCGCACCGCATCTTCTTAGAACTAGGGTTTGAGCTAGAAGGCATCAGCCCCACCTTTAGTTTATCTACAGCCGACGGCTCTTGTCTGTCTTGTATGGGCTGTATCTCACTTCCTGTGGAATATAATTCTGTTGTCAGAGTTATTAAGTTCTATGTTGTCCCAAAAATTACTACCGCCATGATATTTGGCGTAGACTTCTGGCAACAATTTCAGTTGGGAAATAGATTGATCACTCGGGATGTCAATCTATCCCACTTTAGTGATTGTAGTCCTGTGGAATCACTGGCGCTTAACCATGGTCTGGAGGATTGCGACAACTTGTCGGCTGATCAGAAGCGGATTATAAACAACATTATTGACAAATTCGAAACGATCAATACTGATAGAGTAGGTCTAGGCCGTACATCTCTTGTGCACCATGTCATTGATACGGGTGACAGCAAACCAATCAAGCAACGGTACTATCCGCTCTCTCCCTGTAAACAGAAAGCCATGGAAGAGGAACTGGACCGGATGTTGGAGATGGGAGTAGTATCCCCTTCTCAGTCTGCGTGGAACTCGCCAGTGGTGATGGTGGAGAAAGCGAATGGTGACCTAAGACTCTGTCTTGATTCTAGGAAGCTGAATTCCGTGTCTAAGAGTGATGCATATCCCTTACCCTACATAAATCAAATCCTAGACCATCTCAATAATGCCAAATATCTATCATCTATAGATCTAAGTCCTATACCAACCCGTCTGGCCAGCGTGGTATAGTAGGCCAAAACCTCCTTCTAAGGAGAGGCCTATGTCCAGCAGTGGACTGTTGAAGGCTGTTGATGATGATAGATCTAAGTGCTGCTTATTGGCAGATCCCTTTTGACTCGCCGCAATCTGCTGAGAAGACTGCCTTTACTGTCTCTAGACGGGGTTTATTTCAGTTCAATGTTATGTGTTTCGGGCTCGTCGGAGCTTCTGCTTCAATGCAGCGCCTCATGGACCGTCTATTTGGCCCAGAATTTGACAACAAAGTCTTCGCCTTTCAAGACGACATCATCGCTGTATCCAGCACCTTTGAGGAGCATGTGGATCTCCTACATAGAGTCCATCAGCGCCTCAAAGAGGCCGGCCTCACGATCAACATGAAAAAATCCCGTTTCTGCCGAGGCTAATTAAAAAACCTCGGGTACTTTGTTGATAAACACGGCCTTCGGACTGACCCGGGTAAAGTTGATGTTATTCTCAACTATCCCACTCCTTCCAATGCCAAGGAGGTGAAGCGTTTCCTGGGCATGGCTGGGTGGTACCGTCGTTTCATCAACAACTTCTCTAAAATTAGTAGACCTTTATGTAAACTAATTTCTAAAAATGTTTCTTTCATGTGGACACCCGAAGCGGAAGAGTCTTTCAACCTCTTGAAGTCCGCTTTGGTCTCTGCTCCTATTTTGAAAATGCCTAATTATTCTTTACCGTTCAGGATTCTTAGTGACGCATCCTCCTTCTCGGTGGCTGCGGTCCTCACACAGACACATGAGTGTGTCGAACACCCTGTCGCGTATTGCAGTCGTTCTCTTAACATGAGCGAGGTCAACTACAGCACCACTGAACGTGAACTGCTGGCTGTGATCTTTGCATTAGAACAGTTCAGACAATACGTGGAGGGTCAGAAATGCACCGTAGTCACGGACCACGCTTCATTATTGTGGTTTCACATGTTGAAGAATCCGACTGGTCGTTTCGCCCGCTGGAGCATGAGATTGAGTCAGTTTGACTTCGACATAGAGCATAGGAAGGGTAAGGATCATGTTGTACCCGATGCTCTGTCTCGAATACAGATTGGTGCAATGCATACCAGTGACAACAAAGATTCATGGTATCTCCATACTTTTAACAGTGTGTTGAAAAACCCACGAAAATTCCCGAACTTCGACATTCGCAATGATGCTCTATATAGGTTGTCAAGAAATAAATTTTCCTTGACATCTGATTTCAGTTGGAAGCTAGTGGTACCTCAAGAGGACAGAGCATCCCTGCTCACCAAGTACCATGACCATGTCATGAGTGCCCATGGAGGCGTTTGGAAGACCCACAAACGACTGGCTCTCAACTACTACTGGCCTAAGGCCATTGAAGGCCTTGAAATAAGATATAAAAAGCCGGTCTTTCTCTTAGAATTTTTTTTTCCTTATTGAGCTATAACTTGAACTAAGTTTCGTTATTGGTTGTTACTTGTGAAGATTAATTTTTATATATCGTGCCCGCAGTTTGTGGGTCGCTTGGTATAGTCCTTTATTACCCTCGCCTGGAATACCTGGATATTGCGAGGAAAGCCATTACTTTCATTTGAGACTCCACTACCAGAGACGGGCGAATTCCAGTGGAGGTGACCATACAGCGCCGCTCATTACTCAAGCCGTTACTGGGTCACAAAGAGGGTTACTGTGTTCTCATTTATTAATAATACCATATTTTTATTTTCTCTGGTGTGCGTCCCCGAAGGACGGCCCTTGAGGATCCAACACATCCGGGAGGGAAGTGTGCACCCAGGGGTCTACCACTGGTTGCGGTCCACACGACGGCGGCAAGGAGAATAAGAACATACATTTTGTTTGTCATTAGGGCCTATCTGTATTCACTGTTATCTTTTGTGTCAAATACATATCTGTGAAACTGAGAAAGAGTTTTCTTGATATCCTGGGGCATCAGCGAAGTACACACACATATCAATCCTCTGTAGACAAAGGCGCCCTGTTTCTTGTGCGAACTACCGCTGGCTGTCCGGTGTGTGTGACCCTTCTAGCAAAAGAGGTTACAACTTGACTTAGAAATCTTGACTTGACTTCATTCGGTTTTAACAGTTCATAATAAATGACACCGACCTGATCCCACCTAATCACCAAATATACAACATAACCTTTGCAGCGAGAAAATTTGGCCGAGCTGACGACGTAGAAGCATGACCAGGCGGAAAAAATTTAAGAAGATGTGCGTATCAATAAATGGACGTAAATCATGAAATCAATAAAAAATAATTTTGTACATGACTTCATATACGTAGGAGCTGTCGATCTTATTACAAAAATATACCCAGACATACAATAAATAGGCTCAGGACTTAGTCTAAGCCCACAAGTTTTTAGTCCCTCTCCTTGGCAAGTCAATTATATTTTAAACTCTTTATCACCGACATAAAACTATAAAAAAATACAGACTTCCTTATAACACAGACAGCTAGTATTGGCATTTAATTTGGCAACACTGTCTAGGCACTGATATAGCAGGTAACAATGCCGACAAACTTTTGGCGTTCTTATGCCAATCGACAAATTGTTCTAATTTGCTGTTATCTTGTTGGGTAAACAAACTCTTAAAGATTAATTATGAAACTCAATTACAATTTTATAACAATAACATAATTTTGGAATATATGATTAATAAAAAAATATATCGTTTAAAAAGAATTACAAGCAATAACATAAATTAAATAAATTAATATTAAAGTAAAATAAAATAGATTTTTTTATGGATTCACACATCATTTTCTCTCAGATGGTGTGTGCTTTAAGAAAATAAGTGTCTACCGAGGGTTGAGCTATACTTAGAAGTCTTGACTTCATTCGGTTTTAACAGTTCGCAATAAATGACACCGATCTGGTCACACCAAATACACTACAAATCCTTTGCAGCGTAAATATTTGGCCGAGCTGTACGACGTAGAAGCATGACTAGGCGGACCAAAAATATTCAGATGTACGTATTAATAAATAGACGTAAATCATGAATTAAAAAAAAACGATTTCGTACACGACTTCATTTACATGGGAGCCGTCGATCTTATTAATTAAAATAAAATAAATGTCTGGGTATACCAGACATACAATAAATAAGTTCTGGACCTAGATTAAGCCCACAAGTTGTTAGTCCCTCTCCTGGTCAAGTCAATTATATTTTAAATAAAACTACAAAAAAAAAGACAGACTTGTTTGTTGGATTGGATTGGACCACTATTATTTAATTTGGCAACACTGTATGAATGCTATCTAGGCACTGATATACCAGGTGACATTGCCGACAAACTTTTGGCGTTCTTAAATGGACAAATTATCTTCATCATCATCATCATCAGCCTATCGCAGTCCACTGCTGGACATAGGCCTCTCCAATTGCACACCACTGTGATCGATTTTGGGCTTCTCGCATCCAGCAAATTATCTTATTTTGCTTTTATCTTGTTGGGTAAAGTAATAGACAAACATATCTACTTATATTTAAATTTCCTTGAAAAACATTGTTTCAAATCAAATCAAAATCATTTTATTTCAAGTAAACCATACAACGGCACTTTTGAAACGTCAAGTAGTCAGTCAGTAGTCAGTCGTGAAGCTAATCGTCTGTTCCAATTCCATAGGATTATGGAGAAGAAGAGACAAGAAACTCCATGGACACTCTTTTCCAACATTGTTTTTACAATTTTTGGTTACATTGTTTAAGGCATTTTATTAAATGTGAGTACAATGTAACGATGCTGAATTTTACACAGGTAGTGTCCAAAAATAATTAAACAATAAATAGAAGTTGTGAGATGACCAGCCCCGACTGGCGGCGCCCGTATCACGAGCATGACCTATGCACCAGCCATCGTCCAGTTCAACCATATCGTAGGGAGCCGAACGACCCGCTACACACGCCACCGCCAGCACGGCTTTTGAATTGGATTGGGTTGAATTGGAATGGAATTTGCTAAAAAACTTAATTAACCTTAAGCCTCTTTTAATCGGATGGCTTCATTTTAGCAATTGTGTTGTGCCTTATCTAGAATAGAGTGCAACAAAAAAAAATTCAAACGCCAGAAATACCATCTGAGCTATGTAAACTGTGCCTGAATAGTTATATTCAATCATAAGTAAAACTTATCCTTTAAATATCTGTAAAATGTGAAAGCATCCTTTGCACTAACTTAAGGCTAACTTAATAAGCAAGTTTTGATAGCGTTTTCAGTATACACGAACTTTAGTAACTACTGCTATCTTGCAAGCAAGCTCTTATAGTTTAATTATGAAACTCAATTACAATTTTATAGTAATAATAGCCGATGCCCGCGGTTCCGCTCGCGCCCTAGGAGTATGAAAAATAGATGTTGGCCGATTCTCAGACCTACTGAATATGCATATAAAATTTCATAAAGATCGGTCAAGCCGTTTCGGAGGAGTATGGGAACGAACATTTTGACACGAAAATTTTATATATTAGATAATAACACTATAATTTTGGAATATATGATTGATGGAATAAAAAATATATCTTTTAATACATTTAAAAAGCAATAATATAAATTTTATAAATTTATATTAAATTAAAATACAATAGTTTTTTTTTAAAATGGATTCACACATCATTTTCTCTCAGATTCACAGGTGTGTGCTTTAAAGTGTCTACCAAGGGTTGAACTATACTTGACTTAGAAATCTTGACTTGACTTCATTCGGTTTTAACAGTTCATAATAAATGACACCGACCGGGTCCCACCAAGTACACAACATAACCATTGCAGCGTGAATATTTGGCCGCGCTAACGACGTAGAAGCATGACCAAGAACTTATGTAAACTATAAATGAATAGTTATATTCTATCAAAAGTAAAACTTATACTGTAAATATCTGTAACGTGTAAAGGCATCCTATGCACTAACTTTAGACTAACTTAATAAGCAAGTTTTGATAGCGTTTTCAGTATACACGAACTTCAGCAACTACTGGTTTCTTGCAAGCAAGCTCTTAAAGTTTAATTATGAAACTAAATTACGATTTAATAATAAAAATATAATTTTGGAATATTTAATTAATAAATGATTATATAGATTATTTTTTAAACGGATGGGAGACCACTAACCAAGGCTTTTCATATCTAATTTTGAGTAAGCAATCAAGTGAAAGATATACATGTAAATAGGTTTAAATGGTTGTTCTATATTCATTTAAAAAATAATAAAATTACCTCTAAAAACGATATCTAAAAAGACCCTTGAGGTTAATGTTCTAACAGTGGTCCTAGCCTAGCATAAATGGTAATTTTGTAAATGTAGGGATAAAACGACGCACTTGTTCCGAACTATCGTATTAGGAAATTGCAAATTTTATATTTTTCTTAGATTCTTTGTTAGGCTTCTTTTTGATTAAAATTGTAAAACTTTGTCTTTATGAAAGTTAAAATACATTTATTTTTAAAGTGCACTCGAAAAGACATGTTTATTTTTCATTTTCCCTTATTTTCAGGCAAACATAAATACAATCGGGCAAGTGCGGCCACGCACAGAATAGGGTTTGCTAGTCATTTATAATGCCAAGTGGAATTAAAAAGGTGTCCAATAGATAATTTCGTTATTTTTGTACTAGGTTTTCAAGGTCTTTTTAGGTCTCTTCAGGTCAAATTAGGTAGAACTCCTGAACTAATAAAGCTATCTAAGCCCTTATAGTATTCCCTTAAAGTTCATCATATGGACAACCATCGTGTATGTTTTATTTGTTTTTCCAGTCAGTCGTTTAGCTTTTGGAGGTTTTTATAAAAAAACCCTTTAAAGTGAAATAACTCGCAAACAGACCCCCAATCAAAAAATCGTCTTAGCAACCTCTCATTTTTTTTAAAAGACCTATCTAACAATACCCCACACGATGGGGTAGACACAAGTAGAACAAAACATCCCCACTCTACGTGTAGAGGAGGTAACCCAAATATAAATAAATTTAATGATTTTGTTGTAGCACTTTTTTGACGTAATAGAAACACATAATTATTCATGCAAAGTTTCATCATTCTAACACTAACCGTTTAGACGATAAGTCGAGGACGGATGGTCGGACCGCCTGACATGACGAATCTATAAGGGTTCCGAGTCATGAACTACGGAAATCTAAACTCCAAAAACGTGTTATATTTGTTTAAGAATTCATGTAATAATATCAATTATTATAATAATATAAATACGGGAATTGATGTGTTGTCATGATAAATAAAAGTGAAGTGTAGTAAAAATGTATCTGTTTTTAATTTAAAATTATCAGCTTTTTACTACATGTTTGTTTCTAATTTTTTTTTGCCTCTCTGTCTATCTATTCGTTTCGATTAAGGAGTTATCTTGAAGGAATTTTGCAGTAGATAACTAATGATTTAAGGAGTAACATATTTATACTACTTTTCTTTGACAAGCTTGGCTCCGTTTTACACGATTTACGGTTCAGGTAATCTTCAGTGTGACAATTTTAAATTATAATATTTTCTTTATAACGTACATTATTCCTACGTCATATATTGTTTGAAGTAATTGATAGAATTTATACAGAGATAAGTTTGGTCGGCATATTTCAGATATGACTTTATTACCGAGTACGTAGAATTCGGACAGTCAGTATCTCGTTGAGATCAAGACGTGATTAAAAATCATGGTAGTGATATGTTTTAGGATGAATAATGAAGCCGTGTGTCAGTATAAATATGCATAGCTTAGTGAGTAATAATAGAGTAGTAATCCAGTGCTTAAATAATAAATATAGCTGCCATCAAATATACCGTAGTGATCATTCGTTATGACCCTTAAGTTCGTTATATTCATTATTATTAACGTCTTTTTGAAGTCTCACATTTTTATTTTTCTGTAAATTAAATATTTACTTTCGCTTTCAAATACTTATAAAAGTTAGCAATCACAGAAGCAGCTTAGATAGAAAACGTAATATTTAATATCAACTAAAAGAGTTTCTTGCTGCAATGTGCTAAAGCAATAAGCGACTCACACTATCGCGGCCGAGTAAGATAAATAAATAAATAAAAAACACGGACATCTTACACACAACGTCATCTAGTCCCAAACTAAGCAGAACTTGTATTAGGCGTATTAAATAACTGATATAAATACATAAACATACTATACTATAAAAATACACACATATTATACATAGAAAACACCCAGAATCCGAAATAAAATATTTGTGAATGTCACAAATATTTTGTCCGACCTGGGAATCGAAACTGAGATCTCTTGATCAGCAGCCGCATACGATAGCCACTGAACCAACAAGGCAATCAAGATACTTCTTCAAGCCCTGCTTAAAGGACCCGGGATAACAGAAGTAGGGAAACACATGCGCCGGTTGTTTCAGATTTTAACTGTTCGGAACAGAACATAAAAGCTGAAGTTTAATAATAAACATTTGTTGCCAATAATAGAGCTCACAACGAGCCAGACAATGATTATTTATTCACAGCTAACCTTTGCTTTTAAATTGTCGTCCACAAAATTGACCTATATATTAAATATTAACACACAATTAATGTTAGAAAATTACTGCGGTTTATTATACTACGTACTCGTACTTACGTACATGTACTTCTTGTCGTACAAAAATTGTTACTACTATATCCCTACTAATATTATAAATGCGAAAGTAACTCTGTCTGTCTGTTACGCTTTCACGCCTAAACCACTGAAACGATTTTGATGAAATTTTGGTATGAAGATAGAACTGAACTTGGGAAAGGACATAGGCTACTTTTTACTGCAATAATCGAGATACAAAGGCCAAAGCTTGAAAATATTATAAAAATATATAAATCGTAGATGTCAAAATGTATCACTGTTTATCTCCTGTCAAAACTTCACAGGTTGCTAGGCATAACACACTTGCATGGCAACCATAATGATAGTTTGTAAATGACATATAGACCACTAGACCAGGGTAGTTTGAAAACAAATAAAATTATAGTAGGATGAAACCTATTGAGTAAAAGGAAAAATAATTTACGGGAGATCTGAGCTCGGGAAGGGATAGGGGGGAAAATTTCGGGTCCTTTAAGCGGGGCGTGAAAAAGCAATCTCACTAAGCTGCCATAGTGCGGGCCGCCATACATTATGTCTGCATTCGCAGCAAGTGTGGTAGCCCCGACTCTTGGATTCTGCTCATGCTTTCCCTCAGGCAGGGTAAAGTCACTTTGGAAGGCTAAATATTTAAAACAAAGGGTAAAAAACGGTTTATCTCAATTTCCGGCAAAACAACAAGCCCTATGGAAAAAAGTTAAATGGCAAAGTTGTAGGTAATTACAAGATCTACAACTTTTTAGGGTTTCGAAGTTTATGACTTTGAACCCTTATAGATTCGTCATGTCCGTCTGTCCGTCCGTCCGTCCTCGACTTACCGTCCAAACGGTAAGTGCAAGAAAGATGAAACTTTGCATGAATATGTATTGTAATTACGTCGACAAAGTACTACAATAAAATTATGAAAAATAATTTTATTAAGGGTCCCCTACACGTAAAGTGGGGATGTTACTTTTTTCTCGCGGCTACCCCATCGTGTGGAGTATCATTATATAGGTCTTTTAAAAACATTAAAGGGTTGATAAGACGATTTTTTGATTTAGGTATCCGTTTGCGAGAAATTCCACTTTAAAGGCCACTTTTTTGTAAAAACAGGGCGTCCCCCCCCCCTCTAAAAGCTAAACGGCGGGCCCAAAAAATCTGGAAAAATTCGTGAAAGTGTTCCATATAAAGAACTTTAACTGAAAACTATAACGAATTAGATGACTTTGTTAGTTCAGGAGTTATAGAGGCTTAACTTCTACAATGTGCTTACTTGGAAAACGTCATACAAAATTAACGCATTAATACGTAAACATAACAATTAACCATTGGATACAATTTCTAATCAACGTACCATTATGGGTGACTGACGAACCCTTTCCTGTGCGTGGCCTGACACGCACTTTTCTGATTTTTTATTTACTCTTTTTTTCACATAACCTCAAATTATTTGTAAAAATTAAAAAAAAACACGACGAAAGTTTGTGTCGAGGTTCCTTATTATCAAACATAAAATCATATAAGATTGTTTAATCTACCCTTACCGTGTCGCGCAATATAAACGAATTCCACGCGGGCGAAGCCGCGGGCGGAAAGCTAGTTACAAATAAGTACTTTAATACATTGTACGCTATTGATGTTGTAATATAATGCTATTTAATGCAGATTAACATGCGACCATCTGTACCTAAACTATGTGGAGTCTCGAATCCACGGCCTCTTGTTTACCAATTAGGATTTAAAGAACAATTATTGGCCCATAAATTAGATATATTTATAAGTATTTCAATATTATTGTTTTACTTTGACAAATGTAACTAAAAATTAATAACGATGTCTTTTATTCCAACTGAATATTTACTTAAAAACTTTTTATAACTTCGTCTAACTTTTCTTTTCAAAGTTCTTTTCGACTAATCATAAGCGTACTCCATCTGTTTGCATTCAATCAACGTAACAAAGAAAACATCATCAAAGAATTGCTCCGAAAATGAGGTCAACCATAAAATAAAAACCCGAAAGTCGTTTCCGACCCAAAGGCACTTACGACGAAACCAACGAATGCGTCGTACGGCAAAGGCAAGTCATTACAAGTAATACGCCTAATGCTAAAATAACCTTTTCTCATTCTCTAACCCCGCGTATTGAATACGCAACAATACGTGCCTTTCTCCTCGCAATAAAGGTTTAATCCCCGATGTATACTTTTTCTTGGCTCCTAGTGTACCTATGAGATCAAAATAAATAATCCCTTACTACCTTCTTACCAATGACAGATATACACGGGTTATACATTAACGTATTTGTATGATAAATAATCTTTAGTAGTTTTCATATTTATTAGAAGAAATTCTTGAATTAATTAATAACTGAGATCGGAGGCCCAATTATTCTGCATCATTCAGCTCATTAGGCCGGAATATGAATGAGAATAATGTAAAAACATCACACTAGGCTGCCATATTGGGTCACAATGCTGCTTTATCTGCACTCACCAATAAGGCTGGTGACACCTACTATGGTCTCTACTCATACTTCCCATCAGGCAGAATGGTTACTGGCAAAATCGAGGGGAAGAGACCTAGAGGCCGTAGCCCATTGCGCTGGAGAAACCAAATTAGCTCCTTTCTCAGAAGCACGATTCATGCTATGCAGGGAGCATACTGCTCAAAACCGACACAAATGGCAAACCGCCATTCGCAGAACTCTAAGCAGGGGTCACTACCCTCAGAATTGAGGAAAACGACGCAAGGAGGAAGGTACTTTACTACATGGTCTACACGAAACATTATACAATATATAATATATTTCAAAATATCAGTATTCCTAATTTCAGACACCTTATTACAGATTCACAATACAGAACAAAAAAGACATTTAACGTACAAGGAGCGGCCTTATTGCTATATCTCTTTCAGGCAACCTTAGAATGGATTAAAATTATTTGGAAAGTCTGTAGTTGACGGTGCAATGATTTTTGAAGAATTATAATTTACTAATGATTTTAACTGGAAACGCATTTATATTTCCATACATACTTAAATACATACCAACGATATGCATATATATAAACATATAAAAAGCAATCAATTCTATTTCATTATAATAACGAAAATATTCACATGATACCCGAATTTGTGACTGATTTAGTTTAGAAATACTAAATTCCTGTATAATTTTCTTAAAACTATTGTTTGCGCTTTCCTAATGTTCATTGGAAATGTATTTTATAAGCGTACAGCTTTAACCGTAAAAGACTAGTCATAGAATTTTGTGATCTTAGACATTTGTAATTAAAAGTATGATAATTTTACAGTAAAATTGTGTTTTGCTAACTAATAACCATTCAATCGATGATGGTTTAACAAAAGTTCGTGGTTTTAAAAATATAAATGTTTACTTGCTGGAACTAATTTTACAAAAAGCTCCGCAAGTAAAGTCGAACGCAAGAGCTGGTTACTGACATATATATATGGAAGCTCGAAACCACACGGGATTGGCCACAACTCGGCAGTTGCCAATTTTATATAATGGTAACACATTTGGCACCAGGCAACATTACCGCTCACCAGAACCGGCTATCCATCCGCACAGTTACGACCGATGCGGCGACGGAGCAAGAGAATTGTTTCATGCAGTGCTCGGTAGAAGAATTTATCAATAAATCATTTGGCAAGTTTATTTAGGAACATTGAACAATTATTTTTTTGTTTTTATTTTATTAAGAATAAGAAACAATTGCTCATTAATAAATTACTTAATATACCTTACGTCTAAGAGGTTCTCTCACAGACTAATATGACATAGTAGGTACTCAATGGTAACGTACTAGTGAATTTCAAAAAAGATAAAGATAACAAAAACAGCAAGATACAGAGCAACAGCAAAAGAATAGAAGAGAAAGCAGAGACTAAATGACATGTTGGTAATGTTATAAAAAACAAATTTTAAATTTTGAGATAGCTTTAGAATTATCTAGTTCAAGGTTATTAAGTACAAGTCATACAATGTTTTGTTATAAATATGTTTATGTAATGATTAGCATTTTAATTTTACGAAGCGAACAAACTTTGACGCGTTCTCGTCAAAAGCATTCAAGACAAAATTAGTCGTCTTCAAACTTGTTTTATTAATGATAGCTGATAATAGATATTAATTTCTCAACTAAGAGAAGAAGAACTGAGTGAAACGCAAGATAAAAGTGGAAGAGTAGTCTTCGTCTAAGGTACAGCATGGTCAATATAATAATAATACTTTATTTATCTCTCTCATGCATACAGGTAAGTACAGTTTATAAAATAGTTACAGTACTGGTTTAGTCCTTCTCGTTTCCTTGTGAGGCTGGTATCTGTAGTAACAAAAACCCTATCTCACAAATATTTACAAAAAAGATTGTTAAAACAATATCTCAAAACTTTTCTTACATTTTGGACATTCTTATTCAAAGAAAACTTTTCACTAATCAAAGTTTTATCGAAACACGCGGTTGGCACGCTTACAAAGATGAATCTTAAAATGGTATAGAATTTATCAAATGCTAGTTTTATGGACACAATAACTTTTAAACTTCACATTCGCTTTGTTTTAAAACTCTCATCTTTTACGTTTTACTAGTGTATTCGACTATTCCTTTTAGGAAATGTTATATATCATTAGATTCTCATACTCTTAATACAAACTAGGTCACGCTTACATGTTTTTTATTTTAAGCCATTTGAAGCCAAGTTGGACGTCGCAGTGTATAAATCAGTCGTTAAATTGGATTTGTGTTTTGTGGTTCGACAAGATTAATTACAACATCATTCAATAAAGCTGCAATATGCTGAATTGGAGGGATAAAATATCGATGTAGGAATTTAAAAATAGTTTTTTAGGTTTATTAAATCACTTTTCAACAAATCTTAAACAACAATGTAATGAAACCAAGAGGTGTTGTTTATTATTTTAGAATATTTATGGTTATGTATCATTGTTTTTCAGGATTTTATGTCCAAACTATTGCGTTACTATTTTTCCATTCTATTCTATTTATCCATTTCGTTTAGTCAACACATGAGCATTCGATTTTGTTATCTAGTAGACTCGATTATGAAATATTGATAATTTCAATAAGGCACTGTGACCAGCAACAGCAAAAACTTTTTTTTAAGTGTTAAATATCGCAAATATACCCAATGAATCACCACCATCTGATGACGAACAAAATACTTGAATTCCAGAACTATGTTTCATTATTGTAACATCTTTATTGTAACATCTCTTAAATAGCCAATTAAATGATTGATTGTACAATAGTCGCACTAGAAAAACAATCGTTCTTCTGTCGTTGAAACCGTCAAAACTGTGATATATTTTGGGAAAAATTGATACTGAACACAGTGTACCCAAACCATAACTGAAAATTTTATCCTTATATTATATATATAAATTTCTAAACATAATTCATCCCAGATAGATCCTTATTCCCACTCTGTCGGTAAGGTGGGTATCCAATTTTTTTTTTCCATTCTGTTGGTATCGAAGTGTTAATGTTTGGTTGTAACTGTTATCCGTTTAAATTGTGTATTTTTTGGCTTATTGCATTGTTTATTGTTTGAGTGCTGTAGTGTGTGCTTGAAACGTAATACTATTCCTTATCAAGTACGAGAACCAAACATATTTTCAGTAAATTTCTTTTTGAGAAAATATATTCTTTACCATCGATCATCTATGTTCTTTACCCAGAAATATTAGACACGTACATAGGTTCTTAGTCACTGCAAAAGTGAAAATTTACCTGTAGCAACAGCCTTCGGTAGTGTCACATACTTTTCCTAATTATACGGCGTACCTTTAAGCACTTTACCAACGTGACGAGACCTTGTAACAACTTTTTTTTGTTTCATTGGAATATTTGGAATTGGTATCGAAATAAGATGACGTGTTTGGGTGAGCGCCATCTTTGCCGGGTTAGCGGTAGCTCTTACACATCTACCACATTGGTTATAGAAAAACTTTCACCTGCGAGTCGTCAGATGGCGTCTTCACTCTCAGATATATCTTTGATGTGTTTGATACTCTGTGGTAAATCGTGTTCAATTTTAGTCTATGGGCAAGGAAAGTCTATTTTTGTCTTTGAAAATCGTATGATGTTGTTTTATTTTATAAGAGGGTGGGATTTTTATTCCAGAAAAGTCCTTGAAATACAATATAAAAGCCAGTATTAGTTCCTCGAAGAGACCATTCTCTGTCTCTCTGTGAACATACTGTGATTCTGCCCGTCGTAATAAAAAGTTGTGAAGAAATCTCTGCTGATCTGTCCCGCTGTTGAAGTGGTGAGAAATTGAATTCCTTTTTTAACTGTATTTCTTCGGTTTATTTGTTTGTGTGAATATTTGCTTAGGATGGTAATCTTTTTTCTAGGGTCCAAGGTTTTGTCCAGATATCCGTCTAAGGATTTGTACATCGGTTTACTTGCTGGGCCTACAGTGTGGCAGTCTCGAGAGCCGCCTGTTCCGCGGTAGCACATCTCCTGCCAAAGAGGTTTTTCTTGGGCTCTGTGTGGGAGAACTAGCTAGCAGAGGCCTTCGGCCTGAGGGAAGACCATCCGTAGTACCACGCTCTTCCTGGACTGGCCGCTAGATCACGTAGGAGCTCACTTAAATTGTTATTTTTTTACTGATACCTTCCTTTGTCCGCCGGTGCAAGCCCCTAAGTAGCAGAGATGTGGGAGCCCCGAGAGATGTGTCCGGGTGGCCGTGTGTCACCCGTAGACGCCCTCACCTTCCGGTCGAGCCACAAAGATACGAGGAAGCGTCATCTTTCTCTACTGTACTAAAATTAGATCTTAGAAATATTAATGTATATGTATGAACTTAATGCTAATGAATTGACTATGGACCCTTTGTGTATGTACTAAAATATAGATATCTGTGTGAGACTGAATCAGTGTTTTCCTTGAAGAGTACCCTGACCGCCCACATCGACACATGCACAATTTTTCTTAGTTTTCTTTCTGTGAACGGCGCCCTGGGATAGTTCTCATTTGTCTCTACTGACTGCGCACCGGTGAAGTGATTCCCCCTGGTAGGGCTAGGGCCTACTAACCCCCCTAAAATACAGGGCTAGGGGTTACAACCTACCTATTTTTAACAGCGCTTCAAAGTCCGCTATTGCTGTCCACCCGCCCCTTAAATGAAAATTCGGAAGAGTTATAACCGTACATACAGGTTCATACGGTATTTTCAGATTATTTACAGACTTCCACTGAAGTGATAACGAGAGCCTCCAAACGTGTGATTGAAAGCCAATCTATAAGCCTACCAAAGTGACTCAACTCTGCCTGATGGAGAGCATGAGTAGAATTAAGGAGTGGGGGTCACTATTCTCGTTGTGAGTGCAGAGAATGCAGTATGGTGACCCACTCTATTGCGGCCTCATGAAATGCTCCTTAAAACTTCCTGGAGTATGTTCGAGCACAACGCCTGCTTAATTGTATAAGGGAACACAAGTTTATTAATTGGTCATTGATAACGGACTTCAAAAAATTAAATATCGTTTGTTTTGACATTTTTTCCCAGACCAAGTCTTAGGAAATGCCAACGCCTTCGTGTGGTGGATATACATACTTCCAATGAAGTAATGTCAAGAGCCTCGAATAAAATCTGCCAAAACTACCAAAACAAAATTCATTGGTGGCCGTTAATATTTATAACGATCTCTTTTTCATTAAAATTAATTTAATGCCGTTTTCTAACTCTCTTTAAGATCTTTATATAATACACAACAATTATGTATCAACTGAATATTTCTTTATAGACAGCACAATTTTTTACATTCCTCAAATGTAAATTTGAAAATATTGACGTCGCCTCTGATGCAAACCATATGTAATTTGAATTTATAAACTTTTGCTCCAAGCCGATCTTGTTTACGACACGTGGTACATCTTGCTGAGTAATGAACGATGCTTTAGCGACCGACCGGGTTTAACCACCCCTACAAGTGTAGCTAAGTTTAATAGCAGCAGTGTCTCTATTGCAACAAGCTAAGCCCGGCGATCACCAATCCACCTGCAAAACGTATTGATGGCCGCTACCACCGATACCTCGACAACGGCAAGAAAGAGGGTGTTAACAATCTTCAGGCTATGAGGAAGCACTACAACGAACTGGTGCTGAAAAAGTACATCTAATGAAAATACATAACCAAAAGATCATTATGATCGTACTATATCAATTCTGCTACTTTTTGAATTGAAAGAGCCGCCAGTCAAATTTGACAACAGGAACTTAAAATGCAGTTTAACGGCAGAAAGTTGAAGCTTTCAAAACAGACCATTTAAACCCACTTGACGCTTTGTCGAAATAGCGAACTTTTAACCAAAAAATCAGTAAGTTCGCACGACACAAACTCCTGCGCGATTCCGATATTATTGTCTAAATTTGGAAACAATGTAAACATGTCATATTCACATCCATTTTCGTTCACTTAAAGATTTCATAAAAGATAATACAAAAAATAATAAAAAGCCATAGTAATATAAGTAAGCAATTTGAACAGTTCATAAAACCAAAGCTGAGGATTTTACAAAACTTTTGAATAGTGTTACTAAATGGATGTGCATGTATTCTGAAGCGTGGTGATTAAAATTATTAAATATAGATTTAGTTTAATGTTTCTTAAAAAGTTACCATCAAACGAATCGAATTACAAAAATCTAGATCCACACTTCGTCGTTCCACTAGTTGAAAAAGTTTGGTTTTAATCAAATTGTTCGACCGAAACAAAATCGAACTAAAAGTAGCCTGTCCTCATGAGCCCTCCCGCTCGAGCTCTAACTAATCATAATTTTGTTTGTACACCTGTGAATTGTCCTGCCATTGTCATTTCAATTTCGTTTCCCCCTTGCTGTACAATTTGGAATCCTACATATTTGTGACAATGTTGATAATGGCGATTTCAATATTTATCAGAATACTAGCTGACCCGTGCCCACTTCGTTGGGCATAACTTAAATATAAAAGTTAGACATATGCTGTCGTTGACTTTTTTGTAGGCATTTTCAAGCTCCACATCTTTTCTCTAGAACTCAAAAATATATCTTTCATAGTTAAGGCAGCATTCGTAAGAAACGCTTTCATTAGACCGTTTTTTCTCCGATTCACTTTGCAAAACGGACTACCACGTAAAAACCTTTTTATTTTTCGGTTTTATATATAACCTATGTCACTCATCATATTTTATATATAACCTATGACATCATATCAAGAAGCGCTCATAGCCGAGTGGCCTTAGGTGATTGGAAACAATCACCAACGGCAAGCAACGACGGCGCGGTCGGACCTAGATGGGTGACCGTTTGTGGCATTATATGTAATGAGCGTTTCCGTGATTCGGAGGTCACGTTAAGCAGTCGGTCCCGGTTGTTATCATAAGATAGCAGTCGTGAAGCTTAGTTGGAGGCCTTCGGGCGGCTTAAGAACATCCAACAGCAAGATTACGTAGCCACAACGTGTCTTGCTTGTCCCCAACCCGCACTCGGCCAGCGTGGGGACGTATGGCCTTAACCCTCTCTTGAGAGGAGACCTGAGCCCAGCAGTGGGACGTTATGGGTTGTTGATGTATGACACTCAGCAATAATGTGGCTTTCTATTGGTGAAAGAATTTTTAAAATCGGTTCAGTAGATCCCGAGATTACCCCTTACAATTTAACAAACACACAAACTGTACTTCTTTATAATATTAGTATAGATTGATATCATTCGCTATATTTTCCGCCTCATGAAATAAGTGTGTGCTTTTAAATAGTATGCAATATGTTACGTTCAAATTGTTGGATATGTAACGGGTCAGATATTTATAAATTCATCGTCTAATTTTAAGTAGAAAGAAACAGAAAACCTTTTGACAGATGTCGTTGAAACCTCAAAATCACTACATAGTTTAAAACAAAGTCGCTTTCTCTGTCCCTATGTATGCTTAAATCTTTAAAATTACCCAACGGATTTTGATGCCATTTTCTTTAATAGAGTGATTCTAGAGGAAGGTTTTTTATGTATAATACTTGCATAATATAGTAGATAATAGTTTTAGAGGTTTCTAATGTGATGTAAATAAACCCATTTTTTTACGCTTACCTTGCAAACGCTGGCTGTACCCTACGAGATAGATCAAAATAATGTACTACAGTATTGTACATCTTCAAAAGGTCTGCAAAAAAGCCGGGTTAGCTAGTATATAATATACTTCAACTTGCCCTATATATACTCTTTTAGACAACTCCCGCAGTAGAAATTTTATCATGTGTCTGACTTTACTGTCTTACGTGAATCGAACACATAGCACGCCCAGACTCAAAACAATTTGTTGATAAAGTGATGTACCACGTGGGGATAACCTTAACACCGCTTTAGCCACAATGACAATCATATTACCAATTCCTATTATTATTACATTTCTACTTTTACATTATTTCTGAAGTGAAACCTTCTAAGCAGATTTCGATGAAGAGTAAATTCATGTATGTAGACATCTACATGATCAAGTAAAAACTATTGATTCAGCAATAAATGTTTAGATATTATACTAGTTCGCGCGCAGTCAAGTCAACACAAGTCAAAAAAATTTAATTGTAGATTAAACAATTTATTCAAAGATCCAAAAAAAATAACTGATTGTTAGTAGTTTTAAATTAACACTGCTATCGACAGTTTTCAAGACTATTTTATGTACCTAACTTTTGGTTCCGTATGTATATACTATAAAGCAATAATATTTGTTAATACTATACAAGTTACTACAATAAGCATTTTTAAAGATTTAAGTACTTTCTCTGAGGTCTGTACTTATTAAGAATTACACATGAAATAAGTAATCTCAATCTATAAAAAATATTTCACCATTAGGAAAAAAATCATAGAAAGAATATTCAATGTGATATTCCCTTTTATTATTCAGGTAAAACTATCATAAAAGATTTATTAAAAACACTACGACTCTTATGGCGGCTCCACATTAGTGCCGAGAATTCACGCGCGAATTCTCGCCTTGAATTCGCGGCGCAAGTTGTGACGTCCACATTCACGGGATGTTCACAGTCGTTCGTGAAACCCGCCGCGAAATGGATGTAGAAGCTGCTGCTACAATAACTTTGTTTGCTGTGGCAACATATCGCTATGTAGGCTCCAAAACAAGAACACAAAACTCATGTTTTTACTGTAAACGGGACTTATTCGCGATAATATTATAAAGGTTACGATACCTTCTATTTTCCGACGTTTCGAACGGGTTATACCGCTCGTGGTCATGGGTAGACTGATGTGAGCTTAGCGTCGCCTTCGTGATGTGCAGGTTGTGTCTACCCGCACTTGATTTCCACCAGCCTTTCTACCGTTTATAAAAGGTGTGACGGACAAAGTTGGCACGCTACTGAAAAAGTACGCCATAAAAACTGTGTATAGTCACGCACTCCAAGGTAGTAAAGTGCTTAAGGACACCCAAAGATGTCATACCGCTGCAGACACCCGGAGTGTACAAGGTGAGTTGCAGTTGTGGTAGTTCCTACATCGGTCAGACGAAGCGCACAATAGCGGAACGAACGAAGGAACATATCGCAGCTGTAAAAAACCGCCAAACAAACAAGTCTGCCATCGCAGAGCACCTGCTGGAATCAGGACCGAACCACTGGATTGGACTACACGACCCGCAGGTCCTCTCCACAGATCGGAACTATTTTCGCCGAATAGTACGTGAAGCGGTTGAAATCAAAAAACACAAAAATTTCAACCGGGAAGACGGATACCGACTATCAACATCGTGGAATCCAGTCATCAGCGGGTGTAGTCACCATCGGAAAGATGAAATAAGGCGTGCAGATGTTATAAGTGTGGTGTGTAGGGGTATCGACACAACAAGAAATCAATGTGATCAAGTGCGGGTAGACACAACCTGCACATCACGAAGGCGACGCTAAGCTCACATCAGTCTACCCGTGACCACGAGCGGTATAACCCGTTCGAAACGTCGGAAAATAGAAGGTATCGTAACCTTTATAATATTATCGCGAATAAGTCCCGTTTACAGTAAAAACATGAGTATGTGTAAAAGTCGCGAAAGTCTAAAAACAGTTAAGAACACAAAATACTACAATTATATATACAACATAACAAACCCTTTTACGATATAAACGATAACTGGACAGCAAAGTATTTTTTCTTCTTTAATTCTTTGAGCCAAGAATGGCCGTGAATGTAGATATATACGCGTGAACGCCGCACGAACGGGGCGCGAATCCCTTGTCGCGGGACAAAATACCGACTCTGATCGGGGAACAGGCGTGAACGAACGGGCGTGAACCACGCGAAAACCATCCACATTTACGTTCACGCCTATTCACCAAGCTTCGTAGCACTAATGTGGATCCGCCATTAGGTCACAGAGAAAACTTTAACTAGAATAACGTATATATTGAAGTAGGTACATAAAAAACTTTGTAAACAACAGAACCATATCTCTCTCATACATAATAAAAACTTGCCTGCCGGTCTGTGAAGCGCCTACTTAACTATGTATGACAAAGACAAGGACGCAGCCATACGAACGGAGTATCTACCCGTTTCACTCTGGTAAAGTAATTTTGATACCTTTAGCACTTCATAGGAGGACTCTGTGATCGTATCTTGAGAGTGAAGCTCAAACAAGGAACATGATAACTGAATACATAAGTTAGAAGTGAGCGAAGTTTATAGTGGACGCGATTAAAGAATAACTGTTCACAACAAAAGGTGCTAAAGGAGAATAACTATTATATCTCGAGAATAAAATTACATCGCGAGATACAACTGTAAGATATTTTCTTGTCTGAAATATTATTGAGATTATAATATATCGCACCTATTTTTTGGTAGCATTTTACAAGCATTGTGAATATTTCGTTTGATTTATATCTATGATGTAAATTTTGTGTAGGTTTTTAACTAAAAAATAACATGAAGACCTAAGTTTTCAAGTCTGTGAATTAAACAAATGTTTCTGTTAAGAAAGCTAATATTTTCATCATTATCAGCCTATCGCTTAGTTTTAACCTTGGCTACTCGCATCCAGCTACTGCTAGACGTCTTGCGCAAATCATCACTACACCTGGCCTTTGGACGTCCTACGTTTGCCAAGACGCAGTCTCCACTCAAGAAGATGTTTAGCACAACGATTGTTGATTTTTGACCAGCCCATTGCCACGTCAGTTTGCCAATTCTGTGGGCTATGTCGATAACTTTAGTTCTCTGCCGGATTACCTCGTTTCTAATACGATCCCTTAGAGAAACGCTGAGCATAGTCCTCTCCATAGCAAGCTGCGCGACTTTGAATTTGTTACCCGCCGTGCCGTGCCACCAACTAGCGGCTAGCTAACATTTTACGTTTTAATATAAATTCTTTTATTACATAATATGTATCGATTGCGAACACAGCGAACAGAATCCATACTAAAACAACATATTTTTCATAATAATATACACACAGTAATATATTTGAAAAAAAAACATCATTTTTATAGTCGAGTGAAACCGACACTATTTCATACAAGTAACTTCATCAAACGTTTAAAGTTCAATGTTGGTGTTCGTACCCATCCATACCCGCGCAATCTTCCTCACCATCACATTATTAAGCTTTTTTTTTTAGGGTTCCGAAGTTTATGACTCGGAACCCTTATAGGTTCGTCATGTCCGTCCGTCCGTCCGTCCTCGGCTTATCGTAAAAACGATAAGTTCTAGAAAGATGAAACTTTGAATTTATTTATTGCTGCGTATTGCTATTACGTCGACAAAGTGCTACAATAAAATTATGAAAAATATTGTTATTTGGGGTACCTCCCCTACACGTAAAGTGGGGATGATTTTTTTTACTCGCGGCTACCCCATCGTGTGGGGTATCATTAGATATGTCTTTTCAAAACAATAAAGAGTTTCTAAGGCGATTTTTTGATTTAGGTATCCGTTTGCGGCTGGCTCAAAAAATCTGGGAAAATTCTTGATGGTGGTCCATATAATGAACTTTGAAGGAAACTTTAATGGATTAGATGAATTTATTAGTTCAGGAGGTATAGAGGCTTAACTTGTAAAATACGCTCTCTTGGAAAACGTCATACAAAATTAACGTATTAATACGTAAACATAACAATTATCCATTGGATACGATTTTAAATTCACGTAGTATTATGGGTGACTGAGGAACCCTTTCTTGTGCGTGACCTGACACGCACTTGGCCGATTTTTTAACATATTCTTAACTTTTTTAGAATAAAGAATCGACTTGGGAACTCAAATATTATTCTGTCTTAGAATCGATTAAAATAGATTGGACTGTTTTCAGATTTCATAAAATCTTTCGTGTAACAATAACAGGAATATGGTCAAATACAGTATTTTCTGTTTTATAAGCTCCTAGAATAGAAGAATATTGAGTCTGGAAAAATGCTCTCCTAATTTTGTACTTAAAGGTACACCAGGGAGATCGTTTTTTTTTTGTTTTTTTTTTGGAAGACGGCCCCCATTTCATCCCATCCACATTATTTTTAGCTTTAAGTCGGGCACATTTTATGCATTTATGAAGTACCTTTTTAACCTCTCGTACGCCATTCACTATCCAGAACTTCTGTGACAGAGAGCTAAGTACAAGCCTAGGACCTGCATGTAATCACTAAATTCATTACAACGACGACTTGAAGACTTTACCATTGAAGACATTAATTACTTGACATTGGCAGAAATAGCTGATATTCGGCTGGTTGCCATTTCATCAAAAGAAGAAGAAGGTACACTAATGGCATTACCTGTATCCGGACAAGCTCTAGATTTCAGATCGCCACAGACTGAAGAACCGATAGACGCTTTAAATGAAGAAAATAGGTAGCTTGGTCACCAGCCAGTATTAAGGTAGTAATCGACGGTGAACGCAGCGACCTCAAATCTGTAAATTTTAGTTCCTTGCAAGGCTATGTGCTATTAGCGACACGCTGACAAACATGTCATCTGATGAAACGTCATCGAGAGTAAACAAATTTGTATCTTTTTAATATTTAGGTAACTCTAGTAACTCGATTCTGCCTGATAGAAAACATGACTAGGGTCCAGGAGTAGGGGCCACCAACCTTATTGTAAATGTAGACAACGCAACATGGTGAGATACTGCTCATTACGGGGGTTTGAGCCGTTTTTCTGGTATATGATGTAAACCCTGACCACTTATGAATTCAGGATGCAATAAATATTAAGATATTGACGGCGCCATCTGCATTCAAAATTTTATCAGTTTGGAATGAAATGTAAATAAACCTTCAGCTCTAAAAAACTCCAAAAAGTGTACCGATAAATGATTTGTCAAACTTACAAAACGAAATTAATAAATCTCCAAAATATAGCCGGTTCCAAAAATAACGGGTCAGTCACATAAACCCGAATATCTCCCGAACTACGTATGCCATCCTAACGAAACGAAGACTGTTCAATTGAGAATTTAATTATACAGATAAAAAATAAAATAAAACTTAGTTACACCCACAATATTAATCTTAAATTAAAAAAAAACTAAAGTAGTCATATTTTTCTTAAGATTACATTTTTTTTATGATTGTTTTTTTGCTGTTTTTCATCACTGGAGGCTTCATCACGTGGAGGCAATACAAAGTATTAAATGAAGAAAGTGATGAAAAACAGCAAAAAAACAATCATAAAAAAAATGTAATCTTAAGAAAAATATGACTACTTTAGTTTTTTTTTAATTTAAGATTAATATTGTGGGTGTAACTAAGTTTTATTTTATTTTTTATCTGTATAATTAAATTCTCAATTGAACAGTCTTCGTTTCATTAGGATGGCATACGTAGTTCGGGAGATATTCGGGTTTATGTGACTGACCCGTGTGACTGACCCGTTATTTTTGGAACCGAGTGTAGAAATTCTTCAGAACTTACGTATCGTTCTGAAACTCTTATTTATG
Source organism: Phragmatobia fuliginosa (assembly GCA_932526445.1). Classification (NCBI taxonomy): domain Eukaryota; kingdom Metazoa; phylum Arthropoda; class Insecta; order Lepidoptera; family Erebidae; genus Phragmatobia; species Phragmatobia fuliginosa. The sequence continues at coordinate 957,222 of OW052066.1, read as the reverse complement.
ATCTAACTTCTATAAAATTATTTAATAAATAAATAGTGATCTACTGGATTTTTATTTATCGAGAAAACACTTTTCGAGTAGTACCTAAGATTACTGAAGCAAAATTACATACACAAAAGCACTGACCTCGTATCGACCACTAAACGACCTTTCATTTAAAATTCACCAATACAACTTTCATAATCCCCTCAAGGTACCTACGGGACCGGGTCATAACTAAATATGTTTATTGTAAGTCGCAAAACGACGGCAAAGGCTGGGAATCACTTTCCATAATACGGTTGAATGTATATGTCTACACTAAGTAATTCCGCCTCTATAATAAAGCATTGATAGGCATAGGCAACGATTTTAAAACTCATACGTTGAACTTCTCAAACCAATATCTGTAGCAGCCGTATAAGTGAAACAGTTAAGACTTGATTTTAAGTCGCCCGAAGGCCTCAAGCTTAGCAACTGCCATATACGATAACGTATAAAATATCATGCCACAAACAGAGCTGTTCACCTAATATGTGGCGTTGAATTAGAGAGGACCTGAGGTCACATGGTTCGGGTCCTTCCAGAAAAGAGCGCCAAAAAGCAGCGACCAGGGTGGTTTTAAATAGAAATACTACGTCCTCCTGACTCCTGAAAACTCAAGAAGCAGGAGACTTGAACGGAATTTACACTCCGTGAATAAAACACAAAAGAAACCAACGACCTCAGTTTGTTGTACTAACTAAACTAAGGTATGTAACTAAAAACATACCAAAAAGGTTATTTTTCTTGATGACAGTTCCTATTGGTGAAATTGTACATCACGATGTTATTTTTCAAATTTAAGGGTTAATGTCGATATTTGTCGAATTACGATATTTATCTATCAGGAACCCGTCGATATTTATTTTTTAAATTATAAATTTAATACATGTATTGTATAACATTCAAAAGTAATATCTACGTGAAGAATAACACTCGAAAACTGGTAATGCATTTTATACTTTTTGTATATTCCCGGATCAGCTTTTGGTTAGATCCTATACGGTGCGTAAATATTGGTAATCAGCCACATGCGGCTTCACAAAGCCGACCCAAACGAACGGAAAGGCTTGACTGATGAGATGACCTCGCAGAAAATACGTGATCTAGCAAAATCAATGAAACCTTAGCAGGTGACTATACGACTTATTAGCTACAGAAACCTTATGTTTCGGGTGATTGAGTGAACAGTGTTATTTAGAAGAATTATTAAAGATAAGCGTTGAAATAAAATAATTCAATTGAACAATATTATTTGAAAGTTTGTTCGTCTTAATTTTTGTTTCAATTTAATTTTAGTTTATTATCTTTATGATAGAATTTCATAATGCTTATATTTGGTGTGGTTTATTTGTTTGTGTTTTTGATTTTATTTATTCTAGTATGATATCGTGCCCGCTTGATGAAGGCCAGGCTCCGACCTATTCTGCTCCAGACCATGATAGGATCTGAAACGTTCCAGTTAAACCTGGAAAACCGATTCGCTGCCGTGGAAACCACAACAGACGTGCAGTGGAAACCACAACACCTGTCAGGAACTGGATGCGAGAAGCCCAAAATTGATCAAAGTGGTGTGCAATGGGAGAGTCCTATGTCCAGCAGTAGAGATAGGCTGATGATGATTTTAGTATAAAATTTAAGAAGGTTGAATGCTTTAATCTTGTATTTATTTACTTTATGCTTACATTAATTATGTGTGAATGACGTAGGTAACACAAGACTCGTCATCTCCTCTATCAAAGTCTCTCAAACTTAATTATTTTAGGGAAAATCTTCGTGTCTCGGAGTGTCATAAGTTGTTTGATTGTATCATAGTCGATGTAAAATAAAATCACTTCTTCAAAGTTACTTCATCGATTCATGATTCTATATCAGAGTGTTAAAGCTATTTTTTAAGAACTAAGTTTCTAACAAAAAACTAGTTATGTTTTTAATACTTAGAATAGGTAATTTAATATTATGAAATAATTAAAACTTGGAGAGGCCTATATCTACCTTGTAAGATAAAGAATAAACGCTGAGTAAACCATAATTTCTAATTATTTAACTGCATCACAGTTTTATTTTTAAGATGATTGTTGCACGTATCATAGTCACCTTTATTCGTTACAAGTATAAATGTGAACCTTCTAGAGAAACAGCTGAAGAATTAAAATCAGCCTAAACAGAAATTATAATTACAACGGCAAAGTAGCTAATGGAGAATTTATAAATCCGTCCTCAGACATAGAGCTAGAAAATAGAAAATAAATTCTGATGTTACAACAATTCGCGTAAGTCATCACTTGATGAGATCATATTCGAAAGCCTTGCAAGTTATGAAGCAAACTTAAAAATTGCTTACAAAGCCTTTGTGAAGTTAGAGGTCAAAGAGACTGGTGGGTTAACAAGATTGAGTTTACGTCAAATAATGTCCAACGACAATCCGGTCATCAATCACGTTGAAACAAGTTTTCTCTACATAAAATGACCAGGAAACTATTGTCTTTCAACCTCCTTGAAGGCGATTACTATCAGCTTAGATTGTGCGTCACAAACCTTTTGATAAATTATCATTGTTATGTTTTTTATTAAACATCCAAATAGTTAGTTCGAATCTTCTATCAATAAATTCGGATATGTAAGGAAATTCTTTGAAATATGTCATAAAGTTCCGATCTGTGAAAACCATCTAAATGTTTTATGCTCCAAAGACCATGTAATATTAATGTATGGTAAGAGTACATAGTAGTATTCGTTTGATTTAAATCCAAATTAGACTAAAAACTCTAAATATAAAGAGAGCAAGTTAGATATTATTTACCAGATAAAAAAGTTGCCGGCACAAACCCATTGAATTGTAGGCCTCAATTTCTAATTAACTCTAAGATTCCTGTAACCTAGTTTTTCTAAATCGATAAGAAAGTGTTTTTTTTACTCGATTCTTAAAATTTTACTTTTTATGAAATTTTTTAGAAAATGATAAACTCACCAATAAGCATGCCGATGAATAGCAACAACATTGTTAATTTCCACTTCAGTTCCAACTGTCACATTATTCACTATTTGTAACTATTTATTTCACTTTATTTGTCAAACTCAATAATTCGTATCACAAATATCGTAATAACTGAACTCGCGTATTGCTCTCTGCTCGGGTCGGAAGGCGCGGGGGACGTGCGCTTCGACCGCGCGGCGGGTGTCTACTGACAGATGTTAAATGATAAGATAGAGCCCCGGGGTGGCTAAGTACAAATTTTTAGATACCCTATTTTAATGTAAAAAATAATCACTCTACAGTAACAGAACGAATTAGTTCTGAAAATACGGTATATGGAAAATTAACAAAAAAAATTGAAAACAAGACATAGATTATATAGTTTCATTGTATTATTTCAATCCATAATCACTCGAGAAATGGCCGGGATACATTTGTACTAATAATAATTAGTTACAATCTAATTAATGAAAATGCTAATTGTGTGAATAAATAAATTAATTAGGAACGCATTGTTGTTTTAAAATAATCTTGATATTTATAATATTTAGATTTAGTTTTTAGTTCTTTAAATGTTATTATTTCAAATCTCAATCTTAAACAGTATTAGAATGTATATGTTTAGGATCAATAATTGAAAGATTTAGTTTCAGAAAATTGTTTTAGTTATTTTCTTCTAATCACAAAGATCCTAGTATTAAAAGCATTTTAGTCTCATTTTGTATCAAGTTTATTAGGTCTTGACAAAATGTATTTTTATAGTTTAAGTAATAGTGTTTAGTATCTGTGGGATTTTTTTTAATGTAGATATTTCTTTAAACTCTTTTATTCCCTTTAATTAGTTTTACTTGTTTGTTTTTAATATTTAAATTTAACTATTTTCAGACACCCTAATGGCTAATTAACATGTATCAATTACACCTTAACTATTCCCATAATGTCAGCAAATTCTCCCAAAATCTGGTAACTTAGAGTTTAATTGAGAGTCAGCCGGCGAGCGCGCGCCTGCGTATTAGAATGCTGATATTTTTATGAGAACAGTATGTTGACACTTTATTTTTGGAGGTTTGCGTTTTTAAATCAGGATTACCTTTCGAATAAAAAATTGTGAAAGATATCCAAGCTAATTTGATTTATTTAGTTTATTTTCAAGAATATAGATACAGAATTTCTTTTAGGAACTTACAATTAAGTATGACGACACTATAATGGACACGTTTTGCACTTTCAAGTCGGTTGAGTGATTCAAGATCTCCCGAGGAACAGGTACTATGTCCCTCCTAGACTAAGAGAGAATCTTTCGACGAAGAGAATTAATCAAGAATTTCAAACTGCGACGCTACGGCTTATAGGTTGATTGCTGCGAATTTTTTCTTTCTTCACATAGTTCAAATTACGATCATCAAATGGTATAAATGTTTGTTTTATTTTCCAGTCATTATTATTGTCAAGATTATTTAAACTACTTGTTGACCTGATTTTACTAGAACATAAGTTTTTCGCCTTCGACTAGCATTGGATCTGCAAAACCCTAAAAGCGAACTGAATTTAAAAGTAGATCTAGTCGTCAGTATATTTGATTTAGAGAAATTACTTCAAAATATAGCCATAAATATTCAGGACCGACGTTTCAAAGTACTCTCCGAGGCACAGGCGTGAAACCAATTTCCATTAATAGAAACTCAAAATATGTACTAAGAACTTGGGAGTACTCGCTGTTGATATGATGCTTGCTTTTTTGAAATCTGCCGAATGACTTACGAACAAACGAGTTATGAATTCTATGAAAAAGTTAAACTGTTTTGGAACCCGCAATAAAATTAATAACAAGTCAATTCACTGTAGTTGTTAATGATGCCAAGTTTTAAACAAGCAGAAGATAACAAAATAATAGTTTAGAAGGGATGCAATATTTGACAGATATGTGTTTATCGTGAGTGCGTTGGTACATGTGAACGTATTTATTTAATTCAAATCATAGTTTAAGGTTTAGAACAATTTATAGTTTTGGTCAAAATTTATCAGAGAATATATACCTAGTTAACATGTATCCAACAAGAGTTAACAAGTCCAACCCTCATTAAAAATGATAAATGACCGACTGTGTATGCGGACATTACTAAAATTCGTCTATTTGAAGAACTCATCAATAAAAATGAAAAGGAATTTTATCGAGCTACATACGTATCTCAAAAATGAAATGCCTGAGGTCAACGTTAATTTTGTTAAATTTGGTAAAAGTATTTAGCACAATTAATTGTTAGCCATTCAATTCTAATAAACACATGCCAAAGATATGACATTCGAGGATCTATGTGGACTAGAGGTACAGAAAGTTTTCTATCACAACACGCCACATAAACTCACACATCAAGCATGCGCCTACTAATCTTATAAGTAATTTTTCTGTTTAATCTGTACTTTCGATTGTCGGCACTTGTTTAATTTGTTGAAGGGCATTGTTGGAATTGGACGACTCGGTTTTGCTTCTGTTCCACTATGTATGTATTTGAACGGGCGTGCCGGTGGGTTTGATTTTGGCAATGTAATTTCTCTTTCAATGTATTTTCTGTTTTTATATAAATTTCCATATGTTGTGCTAGCGCATGGAGATCTGTCACACAGGGGTAACCCTAGTATAGACTCCGGTCTCTCGCTAATGAACACTTAAATATGTTAATACATAGACAACGGCAGAATTGTACTGCATGAAATTGGTTTTTTTCTATTGTATTTGTGCCATATCTTACTTTGTAAATTATTATGAAACCAAAATCAGCAACCTCAATTCTAACCTAACCAAAACGAGATTAATGGATCAACACAATAAAACATTACCGGGCTACGAGAGATTACCACAGACGACGATATCTAATCTCTAACATACTCTAATGATACTAAAAATGTGTGCTTGAGTATCGCTTAAATGCTAGTAAGGGTGTTTGAAAAAGAACTCCTTGAAAATTGTACAAGAGTACGCTCCCACAATCACACCAACGACGAACGACGAAGTTAACGCCATCTACGAAGACATTGTTAAAGCCCTGTTTTGTACCAACGAGATCAAGGTTATCAACACAAACAAACGCCATATATTCAGGTATGATCAACAGTTTTAATACTGGAACTGATGATCGACTCATAAGAGGCACTCTGAATCTTTCCATTAGAAGAGAACGGGTGCGACGGTTGACTTCGGCTCTTAGACCAACTGTGTCCCAGGTCGAGGCTGGATGTAAAAGCTTCCAATTGCAACTAGAAACTGATTCACTATGTTGGAAACCATGCAGGATATAAACGATGTCGCCAACAGCCCTGTACGTGTTGTCTGCGAAGTAGTATTCCGCTGTCACGCCTTTTTAGTGTTATGCGTTTTTATTTTTATAGTTGGTGCATTTATTGCAAAAACCGAGATGATGACGGCTGAAAGAAGTTTCAATACAAAAAAACTATTTCCATACACTAAAACTTTTCACAACGCCACAAATACATATAAGAAAGAAGTTAGCAAAAGGAATGCAAAGGTCTATATTTTATCGGCACTCGATTGAAAAAGGCTGTTCTAAGTATTAAGAAATTCATGTTCAAATTCATTATACAATGTGATACTAACTGTGAAAATTAATTATGATTTATAAATACAAAATCACAAAGTACCCAAAATTTGATTCTTAGAAAGTATTTCACCAAACAGCAATTCACTTTATAAGCTATACAAAGTACGGTCCCAACTTCCAACCCAAATCATGTTTTAAGAATGTACTAAATAAAAGGACCATTGCAACGCTTGTTGGACTGAAAAGTTGTGACAAGCGTGTTAGCCGTAAATTTATTGCTAAGCTTGAATTTAGGCTTATGCGTATTACCGATGTAATATTCGGTTAGTAATATATATGCTAAGAAAATGGACGTGACATCAAATATCCATAAAACTTAAATAGATGTGAGCTTATTATACCTCTAAAGTCAACATATAGAAAGCTCCTCATCTGGATTTAGTCTGTTTGGTTCGAACATTTCTGACTTATCGTCAACTTTAAATCTTGTCTTTTGGAGTCTTGTATAAATTTACACTATAGAAGAAATAAATAATAAAAAGTACAACCAATTCTGATCATTGTTTGTGGAAACAAAAAAGGCATTATGACCTAAAAAAACGTTTCTGTCTAATTACATATTTGCCCCTGCTGTATTACCAATTTTATGTTAATTAGTTATTTTACTAATGTTAGTTATTTTCAAATATTTAATTTACAAAACAATCATCTTGACAACATCAATAGCGAATAGATAAATTACAATTTACAGACGACGAGACCTACACATGAACTTCGATAAGTTCAATATCTCGATGAACATGTACCACGAGAACGACTATGAGATACGGTACCGGTCTTTTGTTTAAAAATATCAACCTCGGCAGATATTGCAATTAGGTATAACCAATTTCTGAGGTAAGGCAAATATAAAAATTCAGTGGGATTGTGGAGCGTTTGGGGAGAATAAGTTAATTTTTTATTGTATCCTTAATTCACGGTAAAACTTTTCTGCAAGTGTCTACTTAATAAGATCCAAAGTAGTCAAAAGATATGCTTACTTCTTCACGTTTCTCCTAGCTTACAATTGTCTCCACGCTACATTAGAGAGAATTTTCCCGATGATGACACGCCACGTCTCACCATCACCCCCGGCATTTGCAATCTGTTATGACAGAAAGGATATATTGTCACTACAAACTGCGAGTGTTTTTAAAATATACTGCAGCTGCGTAAGCTCCTACATAGGCCAAACTAAGCAGAATATTGCTGAAAGGGTCAAAGAACATATCGCTGCTGTGAAGAACCGACAGACGAGCAAATCAGCGATTGCAGAACATGCACTCGATACAAGCATCAACCACTGGATTGAATTTCACCGCACGCAAGTCCTCTTCACCGAACGTAACTTTTACTAAAGAGTTGTACGTGAAGCGATTGAGATTAAAAAGCATAAAACTTTCAATCGGGAAGATGGTTTTAAATTATCTACAGCGTTAAAATCCAGGAATTCAGTGTTAAAAAATATACCACCTCGCTTTTCTGCGCAGTCGGTTAAACAACAGAATAGGGACTCATCGGTTTGCTTACAGGATAGGGACACTGTTAGTGTGGTATGCGACGAAACGTACATGGCGAAACAAAAATATCAATAATATCGAAAATGTGCGGGTGGATGAAGAACCTTCTATTTCACGGATTCAACGACGGAGGGCGTGCACCGATGAGCCAGTCAGCCTGTGACCACGACCAGTGCAACCTGGTCGAAACGTAAGGCAATCAGAGGTATGTAATACCTTTTATAAGTGATCGCGTTAATTCCCGTAAAAATAATATTTATTATCATGGAACGCGAAAGTTTAAAAGTTAGTAAAACTGCTCTAATTAAACCTAATCAGAGTGGTAAAAATAAATGTAGGTACATTGCAAACAAATATAGGCCTATTAGGAATAGAGTTATCCTGGTAGATTTGGCCGTTTGAAATAATTACCATTTAACTTCTTTACGCAATTCTCGGGGCGCCAGTGACGATCAAAAATTAACCAATCGTGGGAAGCTACATTAAGTCGCTGCCCTTGATTGGTTCCCAAGAAAAAATGCGTATATACGACAACTGCAATTTTAATATATATTTATCGAGTATTTTAAACATTTCTCATTTTTTCCTGTCATTGTCGGTTTACTTATAAATAATAGAAATATGATCTGTCATTTCAAAATAATACACCGAGATATCAGAGAAGAAATTTAAAAAGTTGAACCGAATAATATTCACAAAAGATAGCTGTGTTAAATGTAGAAATTTAAAGTTATAAATTGGGTATTTCATAAAATAACATTTTATTTTTATTCCTTTGTACTTTAAAAGTCGTGTTTTTTTAGAATTTTCCACTATCGCACAATACATGATTTAATGCTTGAATAATGTTTGACTATTTTCAGTTCCCGCGATATGGGCGATACCATCACGCACCGCACCAACACGGGCTGGCAAAAGTGGAGAGAACTTACAGATGTACTTTGCAATTCACAAATTGTGCCACAACCAAAGTCGGCAGAGGCGAGATAAAAAGGCCATGGCAGACCTCGATCTACAGATCGAGCATCAGGCCTGGAGAAACTAGAGTTGAGATGTAGAGTTTTTCATTTTACTTCGAAATTAAATATTATTTTATCATTTTGGGTACAAATATTTCTTTATAACTAGATTAAAGCGAGCTAGAGTAGCTGTTAGCAGTGTACGTTACAATCTTTATGAAGATTTAAAATATTCTTAATGTACCAATGTAACTTTACATTTGTAAATTTTTATAAAACACGTATTTTGAAAATGGTTGTCAAAGAGCAGATAAATCTGATAGAAAGTGATTACCGCCGCCAATGAACGACAGCATCTCATCAAAAACAGAATTAAATAAGCAAACAATTATATTGATGTAGAAGATTTTTGAGAGATAATTTTACTTGTCGAAATGTGTTCCGAACTTCAACCGCAAAACATATTTAGTACGTGGAGAAGATCTTTACATTGTGTCATAATGGAGTTTTATGACCAAATATTTTGGATTTAGAAATGCTTTCAAAGAAGATAACTCTGTGACTCTTTCCGTTACTTGACTTTGCACTTACATTTATATTCTTATATATTTAACATGTTTTATCAGCTTTATCTCTGTTTTGAAAACTTGTTTGTTATAGTTTTTGTAAACTATATTTTATTCAATTTTATTTAAAATAAATTAATCATAAGCAGCTGCTAAATATTTAGTTTTTTTTTCAATTTAAATATCTCAAAAATATTATTTTTTTGTACAACATGCAATTTTATATTGGCAATGGCGTGATGTAAAAACTCATGGTAACTAGTCTCAACATTGCTGAAGTTGAAATAAATCTTCCATTTTTAATAGACTCACTATTGGTATAAGTTTAAACACGTGTTTATTATTTTCATCGTTTATTCATTTGGTTTTGGAATATGCACATTGCAGATATGCAAGACTCGTAGTTACAACATCTAAGCGACAACGGGCTTTCTTAAATTTCGTCTATGTGGTGAAGTCGGTAGTTAGTTAGACAAGTTTAATACCGGTCGAAACCGGTAACTTCTTAGCAGTATCCTTATGTTCAGTCTATGATAATTTCTATCCTCCCGAACTGTTTAACTCTGTCCTTTTACTTACTATTTTAATTGATTGAACTCTGTAACAAACAATAATATTCTTTCCAGAAAGTGATTTTTTAGTCAGTAATTCACCTACTACTAACCACAACCAAAGATTCTCACTGATTCTTGAAGAAGCCGAAGCTAAAAATGATACTTTAAAATGAAAAAATGATATCAACGATAGATGCCTCGTGTGGAAATATTTGTTTGAATCCTGCCAACTGTGAATACCATTGTCATAAAACACAGGTGTATTATACAAGACGTGCACATAAAGTATTTTGATGTATAGAAATATCGCTTTTAGCAACAGGGCAATTTCTTACTCTCGAACGCTAATCACATAATGCATAAGAAAATAATCGAAAAAGGCGTAATCCTGAGGGCTCATGAGAACTGTGTCTTTCAGAAACTCTTGTTATAAAGGTAGCTATCTCGAGAGATTCTTAATTTATTCAAAACAATTTAATACTTTTTTTTTATTTTGGCTGAAGTATAGAATATGTTTTGGTATGTAATTAATATGCACATAAAGTATTTTGATGTATAGAAATAGCGCTCTAAGCAACAGCGCAATTTCTGCCTCTCGAACGCTAATCTTACAATGCATAAGAAAATAATCGAAAAAGGCGTATTCCATAGGGTTTATGAGTACTGTCTTTCAGAAACTCTTGTTATAAAGGAGCTATCTCGAAAGCTTCTTAATTTATTCAGAACAATTCATAGTTATAGTGAATCGTATTGTAAATTAGGACGAGAACAGTGTGTGAGAGGGGGTAAATATTAATAACTGTTTCTGATAGGAAAACAGGACCTTAATAGGACTGGAAAAGGATAAAAAAATCAACTGTTTTAAGACTTTTTTAAGACCAAACAACTAAATCGAACTACATAAACCGCATCTTCTCTACAAAAGCAATTTTGTAGAATAGTATATGGGGCGGCTCAAATTAAGAAATATAAAAACTTCAACCGATGAGATGGATACCAGTTATCAACAATTTGAAATCTTGTCATCAGAAGGTGCAATTCCATCACCGGGATGATACAATATTTTGCAAATATCGTAAGTGTACCATATATATATACACAGAGAGAGTGTACAATACAACCTATCAGTCAATGTGACCAAGTGGGGGTAGCCACACCTTGCGAAATACAAAGACACCAGTCTATCCGTGCCCACGAGAGGTATAACCTGTTCGAAACCTTGTGTTATATAGGGTATTGTAACCTTTTAAATAGTTTTGTCACGAATAAATACCGCTATACAACAAAAACTAAAAAATCAAGTAAACTTATGCAGCTCAAGCTCTGACAGGTGCTAAAACTTGCACATCGTGCTCATAATATAATAAATAGATTTAATTAAAACGTTTGGTAGACAATGGAATAATACAAATCAAATTTACGATTTTTAAACAACAATTTTACTATTTTTTACTTATCATATATATTTAACTTTGAAAAAAAATTCATTATTTAAATCAAATTTACTCTTCATTTATTGATATTTAAACACTTTTACTAACTTAATAGTGTCTTTGTAACCCACTTTTGTGAGTGCCTTATTGAAACGAAATATATCTTTGTAGCGATATACAAATCAAGTGTAATGGAAAACTACCTCAGGTAGCATTAGGAGAAATAATATATGGAACTATGATCATTTGAATATTATCGAAACGATAGTGTTGTACAATTTTTGGCTTCACAACAAATAATTTTTAATGTATCTGTTTAAATGGATGTAATGCAGTTTGAATTAATGTTTAAAAAATTCCCGGCACACGGGATAAATATGATTTAAGAACGAATATCAAAAGTATTATTCTTTCTTATAAGTTTTTAAAAGAAACTTCGTATGTTTTTTATCATTATAATGAAAAAAAAAGAAAACTGTTTGTGTATTGGAAATTATATTGAGAATATGTAATATTTTTATGAGCCATATATTTAGAAATATAGCGAAGCTGCTTTATAATACTTAATAATAAAATAATACCGTAATGTTTGCACTATATACTAATAAAAGTTGTGTGATCACGATTTCCACCGCCCGTTTATTTAATACAATATGTGTACACTTAACAACCAACTATAGTTAATCCATGAATTCGGGACGAGCTGTTGAATTATTTATTACAGTTAATTAAATAAACTTCCTTAGAAAAATTTAAAAGGATAAAAACATATGAATTTATAAACGGAAATAATATGATTCAAGGATATATTTTTTGAAGTCCCTTGAGAAATAGTGTAGCTTACTAACGTGAACGAAAAACTTAAAAATAAATAAACGAGATTGTGAATACAGTGTCACTATCCCTATTTATTTCTGCGAATACCATAGAGAGAAAAAACGTAGGACATCAACATTCCAGATTGACCAGACGAAGCCAATACAGCCACTATCACTACATAAATTAAAATATATATAAGGAATATGCCCATACGCCCCAAATATTATAACATTCTGCGCGTGAGTTTGTAGCGAAGATTAGCTACGTTACTTTGCCCATTATGTAATTTATGCGAAATTGTGCTATAAATCATGGAAAAGTAAGTAATAATTGATTTTAATTACTAGCATGGGTGTTTTGTTTACATTTTAGCTAAAAACAATCATTGAAGCAACCATCAAGTCATTTTCGAAGTCGTAGGTTATGTTCGCTTTGTTCTAACGGTTTCAATAATTATTAAACCCAAACGAATAGTATGTGTAATCAGATCATTATTTAGTGAACTTTAATAAAAAAATTACAAAATACGTGTATTTTAGTTGCAAATGTTGAAATTTTAACCTCAAAGATACCTAAGACTCCTCCACGTCCACACAGCTGACGTTAACAGAAGACGAATAGGTAGGTTCGCGGCCCAAAATGGCTGACGTACGAAATAATGTGGATTAACTTTTTGATTGAAGATTTTTTAAATGTTTTAGTTTTATTTTGTTGATTTAGTTATTTGATTTTTTATTTTATACCAGTCAATTTCTCGGTTGAACTAATGTATTATTTTTTTTTATTTCATCGATATAGATTTTTAAATGTTTCTTTGTAACTTCTTACGGTCACCCATCTAGGTAATGACCGCGTCATCGTTGCTTACCCTTGGTGATTGTTTATCTTTCTTGTTGTATTGTATTGAAGTTTACTGTTTATGTGTCTAGCATGTGTTTATTTTGTACGCAAGGCTTATGGTGCTTTTATTTTGCATAAAATAGCATTAACAACAGTGCAACTGTGCGTGGACGAGGACGTGGTGCCCGTACTCGTGGTAGCATGGCAGCCCGTGGCGGTGTTGCAAGGAGAGGAGCGCGTACTCGTGGTGGTCTACAGAGCAGGCCTTCGCTTTCCGACCCGCAATAACATAATGTAATTAAAACTAACACATTTATTCTATTTATATATTTTCTATTTATATATATATACTAGCTTTCCGCCCGCGGCTTCGCCCGCGTGGAATTCGTCTTACATGATTTTATGTTTGATAATAAGGAACTTCGACACAAATTTTCGTCCCCTATTTCAAACCCTCTACCTTTATTTTCGCGATAAAAAGTATCATATTTCCTTTCCCAAGTTCAGTTCTATCTTCATACCAAATTACATCAAAATCGGTTCAGTGGTTTAGGTGAAAGCGTAACAGACAGACAGACAGACAGAGTTACTTTCGCATTTATAATATTAGTAGGGATTACACCATCGGAAAGTAGAGATTTCATCAAACAGAAAACACCCCAATTTTTTGAAAAAAGTCGAAATAGGGTGAAAAAATTAAATATTTCAAATCAAAAAAATTACAGTGTATTCGGGACATAAAAAGATAAGTTTTCACTAAACTTCGTTTAGCACTTTGTCGACGTAATTACAATACATATTCATGCAAAGTTGCATCTTTCTAGCACTTACTGTTTGGATGGTAAGTCGAGGACGGACGGAGAGACGGACATGACGAATCTATAAGGGTTCGAAGTCATAAGCTTCGGAACCCTAAAAAGTTGTAGATCTTTTAATTACCTACAACTTTGCCATTTAACTTTTTCCCATAGGACTTGTAGTTTTGCCGGAAATTGAGATAAACCGTTTTTTACCCTTTCATCTTCCTAGCCTTATTCCCAATTTACCCTTTGTTTTATATATTTAGCCATTTAAAGTGACTCTACCCTGCCTGATGGAAAGCATGAGCAGAATCCAAGAGTCGGGGCTACCACACTTGCTGCGAATGCAGACAATAATGTATGGCGGCCCATACTATGGCGGCTTAGTGAGATGCTTTTTCACGCCCCGTCCGAGGAGGACCCAGATCGCCCGTAAATTATTTTTCCTTTCATTTTTATAATATTCTCCTCCTTTTTCAATGGGTTTCATGGTACTATAATTTTGTTTTCAAAAATTATCTACCCTGCTCTACTGGTCTCTATGTCATTTACAAACTATCATTATGGTTGCCATGCAAGTGTGTTAGGCCTAGCAACCTGTGAAGTTTTGACAGGAGATAAACAGTGATACATTTTGACATCTACGATTTTTGTATTTTTATAATCACCTAGGTAAAAAGGTAAAAACCTTTGTATCTCGATTATTGCAGTAAAAAGTAGCCTATGTCCTTTCCCAAGTTCAGTTTTATCTTCATACCAAATTTCATCAAAATCGGTTCCGTGGTTTAGGCGTGAAAGCGTAACAGACAGACAGACAGAGTTACTTTCGCATTTATAATATTAGTATGGATTTATACATGTTTTTCGTTTTTTATTTTTTCTTTTCTTTTATTTTATGATTTCTATTTATTTCTATATATATATTTTTTTTTTTTTTTGGTTTTTCGTTTTTTATTTTTTCTTTATTTCTTTTATTTTAGTTATTGATTTATATTTCATTTCATGCCAATACTTATTTCAGATTACTGAGGCGAACCATCGAGGATATACCGGTGGGCCATCCCTTGGAAGTGCCACTCCATGGAAAACGAATGAGGGTCCTCCCGCCCGCAGTGCCCATGGACTCATCGTGAGTATTCTGATTGTTTTAAATATTTATGTTGTTAACAGGAAAAGAAGACTAACAAATATTTATCATGGTTTTCAGATCACAAGAGTTGTGGTCGTCCTTGGGCACAATCATGGAGCCTACCCCATCGACTTCTCGAGATACCCCGTCGCCCATGCCTGTTGATATGGTGCCATCACCTGACCTGTAAGTATTTATTTATTCATTGTCGTTTAGTAGATACCATAGATTTTGAAATAGATGCTTTACTTGTTGTTTCTTTTTTGTAGATTGGTTGGTGGTGGTGCCAGCAGCACCGGGACAGTGAAACCCGAGACCAAGCGGCCTGCGTAAGTGTTTATCAATAATTTTTTTATACTTTACTTTTTTTGTTAAGTTTATATGTCATTAAATATTTGTTTTATTTTGTAGATTGCCTCCGTCGAGTGCCTCACGCCTCACCGACTCTGATATTGCAGGCTTGCTTAATTATGGTAAGTACATTATGACATCAATTTTTTTTTAAAAATGGCGAAAGTTAAATCCCTTTTTTTTATTGTTGTAATGGAATAGGCGTTTGTCTTTCATCTACCCTGACCTCTCATCATCATCAAACGAAAAACCTATTACGTTCAAAACCAAAACTTGTAACTTTTCTTTTTCTTTTCTTTCAGGCAGCGAGTTAGAGTCGGACGAGGACGATGAGGACGCAATGCTTGCCGAGGTACCGTTCGTGTCCCGGGTGGCGAGGGTGTATCTCGAAGACGACGATGACGAAGAAGTAGAAGAAGAGCAGCAGCAGCAGCCTCCTGTTGCTGAACCAGTTGCGCCGACTCCCATGGAGCTGCCTACGACGGAGGCGGCTACCATGGAGCCGCGTAACAAATTCGATTTTAAGTGGACATCGGCTCCATTGTCTCAATTGAACCTAGTTTGAGGCGAGAGCCGTTTTCCGATATTAATTGTGGCCCTACGGTCTCTTTCACGAGCCCATATGAAGCATTTACTGCCATATGGGATCGTGAAATTATAGAAGTGATTGTCAGAGAGACCAACATTTACGCGCAGCAGACGGCAACATTAATGTGTGTTGATGGAAAGATCCGTCCCCATAGCCGTATTACTCGTTGGCATGAGACGAACGTAAATGAAATTTACACGTATCTTGCCGTCGTTTTGGCTATGAGGCTGTTAGTAAAAAGCCGATTAGAAGAGTACTGGAATATGACTAAAGACATTTTCCTGACTCCTAACTTCTGCGCGCACATGTCTTATGATAGATTCCATTTGCTTTCAAGATGCATTCATTTTAATAATAATGCAGCTTGTAGGCCTGATTTATTAACAAAAAGTCAAGCGAAACCTTTCAAAGTTAAACCCATAATAGACCATCTCAATTTGAAATTTTCTTCCTTGTATAACTTAAGTCAAAATTTAGCGCTAGACGAAAGCCTCACTATGTGGAAGGGTTGGCTTGACATCAATCAATTCATACGAAACAAGGCAGCAACAATTGGAATAAAGACTTATGAATTATGCGAATCCAAGACTGGATATTTGTGGCGTTTTGAAGTGCATGCAGGTCATGAGACCTCATCACTTCAAGATGATGATCCAGTCTCTGGATTAGTTCCATCCCTTGTGCTCAGACTATTACATGGTCTTGAGCATAAAGGTCACACCGTGTGGATGGACAATTTTTACAACTCCCCAGCACTAGCGCGGGAGTTGAAGGTCCGGGGATTCGACTGTGTCGGGACGCTACGGACTAACCGCCGTACCTTTACCGTACTCGTATGGCAGAAAACTGAAGCCGGCTATCGTACTTGACTATAACGTTTGCATGGGCGGAGTCAACCGCAAAGACCAGCAACTATCTATGTACCCCATAGAAAGGAAGCGGACCCAAGTTTGGAACAAGAATTTTTTTAAAAGGCTCTTGAATGTTAGTGTCCTAAACGCATACATTTTACTAGCAAATCGTTCATTATCGCACCGGAATTTCCGGAAGGCGTTAATAAACGATTTGCTAGCAGCACACTCAGCTTGCAAACCCATCTCCTCAGCTCCCATCCTCACAGTAGACCCCGCACCCATTGTGCACGCTCCGACGCGGTACGATGTGATGACCGAAGGAAAGACTGACCGACTAAGACGTAAATGCGCCATCTGCGCTAAGAGAACCATATCGTACTGCAGAAGATGCAACGTGCCAATATGTGTATACGAATGTTACGAATCGTATCATACACAACACTACACAGAACATTACAACCCTCAACCCCGCCCACAGCACATAGACACACACAGGCACTAGTGTTCAAGATTCTCTTAAAAAATGCTGACTCCATAAAAACCCGGATCTACGATTTGGACCACACAATTAGCTTCACGACTGACTAATAACTGACTATTTGACTTAAAAGCGCCTCTGTATTGGCTTATTTGATATAATTTGTAATTCAATTTTCGCTGCTTTGTTTCGTTTTCTTTTTTTTTTGTTTTCTGCATCTTTGCATCTGCATCTTTGCATCTGCAAAGCCACACAGAAAACAACTGTATATATGAATTATTATACCCATGTTGATTGTTTTTATGTACAGTGTCACATATGGACTTTATGGAGATAATATGTCCATTTTTCACTATGTTTATGAACGTGGTTTTTTATATTTTTCTTCCAAACATGTGGTTTTTTTCATTGAAATGAATGCCTTGTTTCATGTGAATATTGAATAATTAAATAATAAACCACTTGTAAGCACATATTCAGCAAAATCTTAGTTTTATTGAGACACTGTTTTTGGTACCATTTTTGAGACTCATCTTTGAGACATTGATACTCAAGATCTGTTTATTATATCAACATGAGATTTGTTTAACTAGCTTGATAATATACTTAAATTATTGTAAACAAATTACCTTGTGTCCCTGACACCAAGAATGTAATAATAAAAAATGAAATATGAGACCCACTTAAGTGACATTTGAAGAGGGGCTTTTTTTGTCCAAAGTATAAAAACCATTGTAGTATAAAAAAATTGTATTAGAACATAAGCCATTTGTTTTTTATTTTATGAAATACATATTAATATACTATAAATACATACTTTTACACCCAGCAAGGTCTTTGTTTTTTATTAATTGGAAAATAGAAGAAAATTTTCATGGAACCCATTTTATTTCTCATATAACACTTACAATGCAATTCAAGGTTAAGTGAAGTGTTATAAATTAAATAAAGAAATGTAACTAGAATATAAATCAACAGTTTCTTTATTAAATTTATCAATAGATTTAGAGAAAATCATGGTTTTTTAAATGCATAACCCTAATCTGTTGAAGTCCACACAGCGGCTCAACAGACACGGCAAAGTCGCCATTTTGAGCTCAACTGACGAGTGACGTCCACACAGCTGACACCAAAAATTTGGATAAATCTATTGAGGTCAGCTCTGTGGACGTTTTTAAGTCCTTTGTTTAAGGTTGATTTTAGCGAAATCTACCATTTCTACTGTACGGTTCGTGTTTACGACCGAACGAGAATGATTTGGCCAATCCTACCAAATAAAATTTGAAAAATCGATGGTAGAATTTTTTTCGACCGGTCGCATCTCTAATGAATGGCAATTTCAATCAGTCCTTTCCGCGTTCGCTGGCATCGTGTCAATACGTATCTGCATAATTTAAGCAACTGCAACCTTTTCATAAGACTGGAAGAGAATTATTGGACCAGAATAGTTAAAAAATGCCAATAGCATTAAAACTATTCAAAGTCATAAAACATCCACCAAATGCACAGAGAGCTGAAAAACGTTCAGAATATTTACTTAAGAGGGGGTATAAAGATAAATTGCCAATCTTAGATTTGATTTTTACACTCGAAAGTAAGCCACAAATGATCTGTTTTTTATATATATATATATTACATTATATTTGAAACGGGATAGACTGAGTGAAAACATAAAATTATTATATTTTATCGATAGAAAATAATCACAAAGTTACGTCTAAATTTCCACTAAAATCAATTTATTATCATAAATATGTATATTACTGAGTCAATATTTTAATACATTGTATATAAATATATTACCAAGGGACTGTATTAGTGTTTTAAAAAAATAATGTACAATTTACGAGTAATTACAATAAAATTGATTCGGCGCTTACTACATTCTTATTCCGTGCAGAACGCTCTCTTTCTATCGCACTTGACCCGAGGTAACGGGCATGTTTTGTTTCATCAATCAGTCGCGGTCGCTCTGTTGAGACGAGAAGACTGTGCTTCTGTGCTCCGGTTCAAGAAAATACTTCGTCAATCATTGCAAATAAAAAATATAAAACAAAACGCTTTAAAAGAGAATTAAAGAAGTTAAAAATTCAACTCATGACTAATTGTCGAAGGTCTATTACTTTACTTTTCTTATATTTGTGGTTGATTGATGAGTAGTAATGATCTCACATCTACAATGTAAATGCGCTGGATGTCGGCGTGTGGGTAGTATATGCAAAACAAATCAATGTTTTTGACCACTCGCATGTTGATGCCAGTATATTTATAAACTTATATTTTACCGTACAATTTTATTTGTAACTAGCTTTTACCCGCGGCTCCGCGTGCGTTATTGTCGATGTTTTTCTGCACAATTTTCTTATTTTTTCTTTCCTTATGAGTCTTTCTTTATTATTTATTGATTGTTTTTTTCCAGATCAGCTTCTGCTTTAGAAAATACTTCGATAACTAAGGTCTATAAAATTTTTACAATATAAGTGAGTATTAATTTCCTTCCATAAAACATTTGCACTGCAAAATGTTTCTTAGTACCCAAGTAAGTAACAAAGCTCATGGTTAACACCATCCGACCACTTATAATGTATACTTATCTTTTACATTAATTAGAAGATCGAGGTTTGTCACTAGAAGCCATTGTGGGTATTGAAAAGTATAAAAATAACCAATAATGCGCGAGAGCGACGTGGCGAAGAACGTGACGCGTATCGTGCGTAAGGGGCAACCCACCGGAATGGCCTGCGACTGCGAGGGCAGTCGAGCGGCCGACTATACCTAAAGTGCGGAGTGACACCCCCCTGATTTTATATATATTTATATATATTTTATATTTTTGTTATTATTTATATATATATAAGTCAGTTAATGTTCGTCAATAAACCATTACCATTCATTTAAACATTTTTTGATTTTATGAAAAAAATTAATTACTTAAAAACACCAAGTTCTTTTCAATTTTTTCTTTTATCAATCAAATACTGATATTACCCACTGTTATCTAAACATACTTTTATATGTGTGCATATGTGGGCCTAAGTTACTTTGGTCATTTGCCATTGCCCTTTGATGATGATGAACTAGGAGTACGAATCAATAAGTTATATACTGATATTTCTATAACCATTCATTTGGTTTTCACGACGAATGTCAAGAGTACTATTGCAGCAGTGAGAAAAAAAGTGAAAATCTTGTTGCAAAAGTAAAAACCTCAACATTCTGGGCTAACATCCAACATATTGTGGGTATAATCGCTACACATTCACGTAGTCTAATTAATGATTGCGACAGTAATAATGTAAAGCCATTCAATAGCATAATTGCAAAATTTGTGGGGGGGGCAAACGAACAAATTTAATACAACGACGAACATATCAATTCAGGTGTGCGACTGCTGTAATGGCATACAATGCAAAAAGACCGTTGTATAATGTACAAAAATCGCTTTTAGGCCAAAGCCCTAAATCAAAAACAAAATCTTTTGAATTAATTAAAAGAATTTGTAAAAATAAGTTGCGACAAAATTATAAAGTACGTTTTAAGCTACGTTTTTCCAAAAAACCGTCACTGCCTGTAATCGAAGACTTAAATTATGGAACAGACACCTGTCAAAAGCCTGATATGGCAGAAGATGTGTATGGAATGGCGAAACGTAGTTTTCTAAAAAATTTGGAAAAGACTGAGACTGAACGATCACAGATCGAAAGAGCTACTATCTTACAAAGAGATAGTAGCGAATGGTTAGAACTTCGCAAAAATTTATTGTTAATTTTTGAACATACGAGACAACACAATGGTCATTAACAAAACCGATTCTTGGTGAACTTCATATAACCAAAAGTTAACTGCAGAAAAAATCTTGCGCGATGATGACGTTTGGAAATATAAAATGGTTGGTATATTGCCTGAGTTGATTGACCCACGTCAGACCAAAACTATGCCACTGAGACAACCATTAGTTAGCAAAAAATGTCAACACAAACTACTGACTGAAGCTGGACCCCCAAAAAGGTCGAATCTAACTTCCGAATTAGTGGAAATCCGTTCTTCAGATTTAGTTACTGCTTCAGACAAGCTCGACTTTTCTCAAGCTGGAACCTCTGAACAAACTATGTAATCATCCGAATTAGAAAAAATCCAATCTCAGCCTACGTTGTCGGAGGAAAACAAAACCTTTTCACCAGATTTCTCTATCGTTGGTCATTCTAATGCACCACAAAAAATATTGTCATTTGCAGAATATTGATGCACTTACGAGTACATAAAAGTATCTTTTATGTAATTATTATTTTTCTAAAATATAAACTGTATAAAATTTGTGTCTTTGTATTACTTTGAGTAAAATTCATAAAAGAAAATAATTACAAAGTACCTACAGATTTAAAATAGTTTTTTTATTATTGAATTTATATTTACAAACACAAGTAAATATAAATTCAATATCATCCTATATATATATCCTCATCTTTTTTGGAGAGTGTTTGTTCACAAAATGACCCTCCTGTGTGACATTATATTATGAAAATACATCATTATATTAGGTACCTACATTTTCGATTTATTTACCACCATTTTATATCAAAATCTGACTGACTAAACTGACTCGCACTTAGCCAATTTTTATCTGATTATTTTGGGTGTATTGTGCTCGATCGTACTTGACAAAACAATACGGTAGCTACGGAAACGCGCGGTGACGTACGTAGTAACATACCTAGGATACCTATCTTCTTGCCGATACGAGAGCGGGGGGTGTGAAGCGCGCGGGTGAAATCTGATATTTTTTTAGGTTTATGCGCGCTCTTAATATCTTTTACTGGGATGTCCAGATCAAACAGATACACTAACAGTTTGAATTCTAACTGCTCTTGCATGCAATTGTTCATTATGCTCTTATATCTGTTTTCCTTTTTTTCTTTTTAGGGTTCCGTGCCAAATGTCAAAAAATGGAACCCTTATAGATACGTCAAGTCTGTCTGTCTGTCTGTCCTGTATGTCACAGCACACACTTTTTTCCGAAACTATAAGAGCTATATTGTTGAAATTTGGTCAGTAGATGTATTCTGTGAACCGCATTAATATTTTTACACAAAAATAGAAAAAAATCACGAACTTTTGGCGGTCCCCATACTTAGAACTGAAACTCAAAATTTTTTTTTTCTTCAAAACTATACGTGTAGGGTATCTATGGATAGGTCTTCAAAAATGATATTGAGGTTTCTAATAACATTTTTTTCTACACTGAACAGTTTGCGCGAGAGACACTTCCAAAGTGGTAAAATCTGTGTCCCAGCTGTGTGGCAGCTTTTTTTTATAATGTTGTTTGAATTTGTTACTGTTTATGTATATTAAACATTTATTATTAACTAGCTAAGCTCCACGGTGTCCTAGGTTATTTTGTCTGTGTTGCGTGTATCAGCAATTTGCTAGTGAAAGGCCTTTCAAAACCGGCCCAACAGCAACATAGACAAAAAAGTCAAAATTGTTTTATTTTTTATGTAAATACAGGATATAAGTTCATGTGCATTTATTGAAAAGCTGTTGTCTTGGTGTTGCAAACAGACAATTCACTTTTATTTATTTGTATTGATTTATAATTTTTAAATTTGTTTTATAACATGCATTGTTTTTTAGGCAACTCGCTCACCAAGAATAAATCTTGCGTCACGGGGTTGGTATTTCTGTTATTAAAATATACACATCTTGAGTCACCTTATATAATAGGGTTTAGTTTCTAAGTGAAGACTATATTTACTTTTTTTGATAACCCCCGCAGTAGAAATTCATACTGTGTCCCGGGGGACTTAAAACAATTAGTTGATCACATAAACTGATGCACTATGTGGAGATCATAGCAACAACACCGCATAAGCCGCAACGACAATCATATAACTGTGATATTTTTAAATTTAAAATCATTTCATATCCATAGAATTCAGCATCTATGATAAAATGCTTGAGTACAAGTAACAGCGATGCATAACCATTTGTCATGATAAAGATTGGCTGGTGATGGTGGCGATGGCTAATGCATGGGTCATGCTGGTGATACGGGCGCCGCCAGTCGGGGCTGGTCATCTCACAACTTCTATTTATTGTTTAATTGTTTTTGGACACTACATGTGTAAATATCAGCATCGTTACCTTGTCCTCACATTTAATAAAATGTCTTAAACAATGTAACCAAAAATTGAAAAAACAATGTTGGAAAAGAGTGTCCTTGGAGTTTCTTGTCTGTTCTTCTCCATAGGATCTACGAATTGGAACAGACGATTAGCTTCACGACTGACTACTGACTGACTACTTGACGTTTCAAAAGTGCCGTTGTATGGTTTATTTGAAATAAAATTTTGGTTTGATTTGATTTGATTTAATTATGAAATTAATAACTTGAAAGTGTTTGTTTATGAATTGATTTTTATAAATATTATTTCTATGATATATAAATAAAAACAACCATGTATTAAAACAACAATGAGATATCAACTCATGGTGACTATTACAACCAAATAGTATGGTTATAAGTCGACATAAAAAAATATTGTAAAGAAAATCAACTCAACATCCTAGAAGAAAGAAAACATTTCGAAAGCGATTTGTTAATAGAGCCGTCGTGTATACCAAATGCTGATAGTACATGCAATTTTAAGGTTGGAAATAGAGTTCTCAGAATTTAAGAATGACAAACACTCACTTTATATCAGTAAATGTTACATACAACTCACTAAACCAGTTTTTAACTAAAAAAATAGAATTTAGCTTTCAATTAGATGACAACTTATCTTTATACTCACTTAGATGAATAAAATGCTTATAGTATTTAACTATTTTGAGATCTTTAAACTCACAAAAGACTTTGTCCACTACGAAACAACCGCATCACAACCATAAGACTGAATGAGAATCTTTAGACCACAATGGTTAAAAAAATGTTCATTTAGCTATTTAATTGCTTTAAAACTTATCAAAGCCATAAAACATCCATCAAACACAAAGAGCTTCGAAATATTTGGAATATTTACTTGCTTTAGTTAACTGGGATGGCCACTGTCAGCAAAATTGATGGCAAACTACAAAATACTGGCAAAGTTCCCAAGTCTTTCCTTTGTCGTAAACCAAGTAGAGTACCTCGGCGAACGAGGTCCTCCGTCGTCAACTTGTCCGACTTGACCTCTTATAGTTTCACATTAACGAGAAATACACTCACTCTCCGAAATCTAACATTAATAGATGCAATTGTTTGTTATGCTCTTTAGTCTGTTTTTTACTTTGTTTTAAATCTTGTATTTTGAAATTGTTATTGAATTTCATATTTTGTATATATTTGTCCTTACTTTATAATTTTAAAGTTATAATTTTTAAATTGTTTTCTTGAAATACATTGCTTCTTTTTTCTTTCAACTCCCGTACTAGGAATATATCTTGCAACGCGGGGTATTGTACATGAAATTATCAAAAAAAAAAATATCTTAAATATTTGGTTTTAATTCATAATTTTATTTCTTTTTTATTTCTTTTTTTTTACAACTCCCACGCTAAGAAAAAGTGCTGTGGCGAGGGAGTATTGTATTTTGTATAAAATAGGTTTTGTTTAAGTTATTAGTGCACATTAAATTTCTTTTTTTAGACAACTCAACTTAAAAAAATAATTCTGTATCACAGACAATATACACTAATCGAACACAAAGAACACCCAGACTTTGAACAATTTGTAGATCACAAAAAGCCATGTCCCATCAGACCCACGGCAGCGCTTAAACTACAACGACAGTCAAGTTACTTTAAATCCATGGAACTAAGCAATCTGTACTGAATTTGGCGCATCAATACAAGTTTCAAGGATGTATAAACACTTGTCATGCTATAGATTTCATAGTAAAATTACTATTTAAAAAATGGTTGTTCAAAAATTTATTTCTATTTAATTTAAACACAAAGAACTTTATTTATTATACTGGTAATTAATACAAGAAAATAGTCGATAAGTCGAAATTATCAAGAACTGTAATCCTGAAATGTTGAAATGCATGGAAAGCTTGAGGTGAACTCAACAGCTTAGAAGAATCAAAAGATTTCGACGGCGGTGTCGGTATACCGAAAGACCGGCCATTTTAGAGAAAATAACAAACGACTTTGATGCAGACCAAATGCTGAATGAATGAAATAATAGTATACGAAACCTCCGTACAGAGCGTGACCTTGTATTATTTAGAATCAAATCTTTCTTTTTTTTTAAAAAAGACAACTCCCGCATTATAAATTCCTGTGTCGCGGGGGACTTTACAAACATACATGAAACGGACACAAAGAACACCCAGACTCAGAACAACAAATTGTGAATCACACAAAGTGTTGTCCTACGTGGGATTTGAACCCACGACACTTGGCGCAGTAGGAAGCGGCGTGGCGACCGCTTAAGCCACTAGGCCAACCGTGCAGTCAAAAATCGTCTGTGAAGACGAGAAGAAGAAGACTAGATGTAAATATCTTCACTTCGTTTCGAAAATTTTGAATCAAATGACAACATGCTTTTATACTTATTTCTTTAATTTATATATTATTTATACTTAATGCTTTCATACTTTAATTTAATTCTCCAGAGACGATAGATAGTGGTTTACTGTAAATAACTATGAATTCATATTAATTTCATATAATTTGTTTACTTTTTAATTGATTGTGTTTTTTTATTAAAATACGTTTTTCTAATTTGATTAAATTTTATATGTAGGAAATCCTACTACGACTTGTTACCTTTTTACATGGTGTTTATTAATTCTAGATTTTGAAATTAATAATTATTCATAAGAAGTATATTTAAATATTGGTAACTTAATATTTAATTGTTTTTGATATTGTATGGAATTCTTCTTGATATTTTTCTTGACAGTTTTAGTATTATTTTGAGATATTGTTTAGTATTTAACTTTAATTTTGTGAAAGATTTCTAGCATACTCTAGAATCAGCAGATTAGTATTATTGTTATATTTTGGTCTTCTCTGTATGTCAATAATACTCTGACAAATTTATTATTATTATTATACCAATGGTAGTTAAGACTATGTTGTATCTTTAAAATATCAAGCTGGTACTGTTTGCTAGTTCAGTCAGTCATAAACGTAAAACAGAATTGTTTACAAATCAAACATTATTATTTCTTAGTAGGTATGTAATTTCTTTATAGTCGAGACTTTCCAAATGTCTTCTTGAAGTTCAAATTGGAACGGCTTATCCATTCTAATAAAAGTCTGGTACAAAAGATAAAATCAAGCCAATTTGTATGCCAATGACGAAGCTATCGATCTCATTACACAATAAATAAAAGCTGCCCCAGATATTGTTAATATCGCAGTCATTAAAAAATATCACCATTTTGTTATTTTCATTTAATACGGACATGAATAAATTAAATAAATATTTCGGATATCTCACACACAATATGGATACTAGACAACTGATATATACATTAAAATTTTTTTTTGTAAATGTATATATATTATACATAGAAAACACCTAAACTCCGAAACAAAAACTTGAAGACCACACAAACAATCGGTCAGATCCGGGCGTCGAACCCGATACCTCAAGCGCAGTAGTCGCATAAGCTACCATTGTGCCACCGAGGCAATCTAAGACTCAAATTATTTCTAAATGCAATTATAATAATAACACACTCAATTATACCATCGAAGATATTATGCATGTAAGTATACGCAGTATTGGATGTTCACATTGTAGGTAGAGTGATGATAACAAGACAGGTGGCAGGAACTAGATGCGAGATGCCGAGGATTCGAACTAAGTAGCGTAAAATTGAAGAGGCCTAGATGGCCTGATGATGATGATAAAAAATAAGTAATCATCATCATTTATTTTATAAGTAACAAATATACTAAAAATATAACATTCTAACAAACCCCTCATTTTTATAAAATTACCTACATGTGAATATAAACCCTAATAGGGTAGGCATCATTATTCAGTTATCACTACCTTCAGATAAGTATTTATAACTGATACTAAATTATTTTGAAATCCCTGATAATATATAACATGTATAACAAAAAACATACTGAATGAAAACAATCTTACGTTAATTATGTAGTTTATTTTAAATATATATTATTAACATTAAAATAAACTATTACTTTTAGTTTTCTACTTACATACAAATGAACAAAATCAATACAACTTTTGTACATGTACAACAACAAACGCTGAAAATAACTTATTCTTTGTTACACTTTAGACACATTTAACCTGTTACTGCTGATGAAATCTTGGTTGGTTTCTCAATATTGCGCAGTTACGAACATATCCTTTGCAGCAGAATCTGTAAAACACAATTTAATAACAGTTGGTTACTCATTACCGTTTCAGCATAAAGACGTCCACGGCTGGACATAATTATGCTTCTTCCAAGACTTAACGGTTTTCCGTAACCTTCTGCGTTATTCAATTAGAATCAAATCGTCTGTTATGTTTAATGTAATCTTGTTTAAAAATTACTAACAGCCAACATAACAATATTCTGGGGTAATGAAAGAGATGACTCTTCAGTTACAGGTGTCCTTATGCAGAGGTATTCACTTACCATCAAGAGACACGTCTGCTCGTTTGTCCCCTATACTAGAATCGTCATCATCATCAACAGCCTTTAACAGTCCACTGCTGGACATAGGCCTCTCCTTAGAAAGGAAGTTTTGGCCTACTATACCACGCTGGCCAGACGGGTTGGTATAGGGTTGGTTTCAAGTTTTCCTTCTCTTTGCATTGATGTTGTCTTGCGTAGCTTATACTAGAATACAACCCATAAAATAATGATGGGTTATTTTTTCAATATGAGGGTATTTGAAACCAATACGAAAAATATAGATGATATGAGGTCATTCTATGTAACTGTAGAATTGCAGTTATTTTTATTATTTCCTAGAGCCTTTCCTAAACAGTGTTTTTTTTTTTGTTTAAAAAGACAACTCCCGCATTAGGAATATGAATTCCTGTGTCGCGGGGGACTTTACAAACATACATGAAACGGACACAAAGAACACCCAGACTCAGAACAACAATTTGTGAATCACACAAAGTGTTATCCCACGTGGGATTCGAACCCACGACACTTGGCGCAGTAGAGAGCGGCGTGGCGACCGCTTAAACCACTAGGCCAACCGTGCAGTCTAAACTGTAACTACTAAATAGTTTAATTTTTACTAGGTGACGAAATTTTACATTGCTCGTGGTAAGGAAATAAAGCACAGCGCCATCTATCGAACAGTACGAGTTAAAAATGTTCCCACAATTTCATTAAAAATAAATAATGATGTAATATTTTTTTTGTAAAAACGAATCTAATTGTATTAATCAATGACCACCTCTTAGAAGATTTTCTTGGCCAATTTCAAAGTTAAATCAATCACGGTAGATGTACTCTGTATAAAGAAATGTTATTGATTGCTCAAACTTCTCGTAAACCAGCATTCACATAACAAGATGACATTGAGATCTGTCAACCAAATTGAATCAGATAAGAGAATACATTACGTAAAGTAACCGTTTATGGGCACTTAAATTAGCCATTACAAGATAAACAATGTAAATAAGGTACTATGGGGGAAACAAAGTAAAAAATGTTTTATATTGATTGGAGACAGCTTCGTACAGTTGGGATTTAGTATGCTACAATATCGATTTGTAAATTTTACATTAAAGTTACTTTATAAATAAATTATTTGAAGATGGTAGAAAAAAGTCTGATTTTAGCACAAACGACTCGGCTCAACCGGGGCGGTACTACACTCACAAAAAAGACAAACTACAAATGATAGCATTCCTTTTGTCTTGTTTTGTTGGTGAATGCAAGACCGGAGGCCCAATACTGCAGAAGCATCTCACTACACACTCACTAGTCGCACTCACAGTGAGGATGGTGATCTACTCCACTCCTGGATTTTATACACGCTTTCCATCAGCCATAGTTTAATCACTATGGCCATCTTAACAATCCATCATCAAAAAATTTGAAAAGGTTTGACCGGAGTCTCTCTCTCTTTATTTACACATTTATATATAAAAATACATATGTACCTTAAAGTCCTTTGACCAAGTTGTGATGTTAAGGGTATTCAGCTCTTTGGCTCCGAGCTTTGTCGGCTCGTAAAAAAGTCTACCCGCATATTTCTTACATCTTTGATACTTTCATTACAATGTTAAATGGCCTTGGTGGTGCTGTAGTTGAGGTCTCGGGTTCAAAACCTGGGTCGGACAAAATGTATTTACAAAAAAAAAAGGTACTTAAGTATTCAATCAATCTAATTGGCGTTGTATTACGTACACAATGTAGCTAATGTTACATCTACCGTCACGTCCGATACCATCAGCTTTTATCCTATAAGAAAATCATTACACTATTTTAAAGCGTATTAAATTGTTATATTGAATAACCGTCATCATCATCAGCCTTCAACAGTTAGACATAGACGGATAGGCCTCTCCATAGAGTAGAGTATTTTTTTTTAGATCACGGTGGATCGTCGTACGTGGTAGAAGAAAACGCGGAAGGCCCAGATTGGCGTATATACAACAATTAAAGGAGGAAGTAGGAGTCGTGGCCTATCAAGAGGTCAAACGGATTGCGGAAAATAGACAGGAGTGGCGATTGCTCCACCGACAAGGGACTGACCCTTAAATTGAGAAGAAGAAGAAGGTGGATCGTCAAGTTTTTCATGCCTTTGAAGTGCTGTTGTTTTGCTTAGTTTGCGCCTGTAGTCGGCTTTTACGACACGTGTTCGACAATAATGGTGGTACTCTATATTATTAATGATCACCACACGAACAATTCAATTAAAATAATTAAATTAGTTTTTTTACTCTTGTATGTTTATAATATTTACATACAAGCGTCAATTTTTTTATTCTACTAATTTAGCGAATAATGTTTAATAATTCCTTAATTTCCTTACTTATATTATATATATGTGAAAGGACCTCTGTCTGTCTGTATATCGCACTTACACGTCAAAACTACTAAACAGATTTATATGATATTTGGTACACATATAGTCTACTTTTAAAGAACATACTTTATACAACGATATCCGACATACACGTAGGCGGTACGAATTTAACTAATATTATTTAATACAATCCCTGTAATAAAGTATTAACTTAATATTAAAATCTTACATATTAAATGAAACGTTTTAGCTTGAAAAAACTCACCATAAGTGTATTTATTGAAGCTTCATCTTTTTCTTAACCAAGTGATACATTGGTATCACATAGTTAATTTAGTAATTACATTTCGCCGGGTCCCATCCTGTATGATGCTAACAGTTTGCCCGTCCTGTAAAGCAAAAAATGTTAATAGACCAATATTTTTAATCTTAAAAGCTCTTTTAATTGCTAATAATTTCTATATTTTTAGTTTAAATTAGTTCTAAATATGTATTTAAGATATAATTGAAAGAAAGCCAGCAAAGTTACAGTTACAGTTTTAAGTCGAATTTAAAAATAAAACTGTATCAAGAAAACTGTTAAACATTATTTAGTTTTAGAAAATATTCAAGCAATTTGTGATCGCCTATTTATCTTTATGGCTATGACACTGTAGTATAAAATAATGATAGAATAACTAACAAAATTATAATACTTTTATTATTATGTTATCGTAAAACTTTACAAAATTCTGCGCACATCATAAAAGTTTTAAGTAATGTCCTAATTTTTCACTTTATTGAGTCTCTTTAACAATTACAACGCTTTTAACGACAGAATTAATTAATAAATACCGCAATGATTCAAGCCAAAAAATCTACAAAACACTTTAAAAAGTTTAAAAGTCGCACACGTCCAAAATCAGTTAAAATTGAAACAATTAAAAACCTCAGTTTCTATTGGTATTTAAAATATTTAATTTAAAGGTTATGTATCCGAATAGCCTTTCTAAACTTTTAGGTTTTCTAAAATAGTTTTTCTGAACTTCAATAAAATAGAAAAAAAACTTTGAAATACCTTTGACTCCGATAAATTTCTACAGTTCGACTTACTTCAAACCTCTTCTCTTGTAGACTAATCTCGAGGCGTGGCTATTTGCACGAAATATACATTTTACCAACTACCCTCATTTGACTGCACGGTTGGCCTAGTGGCTTAAGCGGTCACCACACCGCTTCCTACTGCCCCAAGTGTCGTGGGTTCAAATCCCACGTAGGATAACACTTTGTGTGATTCACAATTTGTTGTTCTGAGTCTGGGTGTTCTTTGTGTCCGTTTCATGTATGTTTGTAAGGTCCCCCGCGACACAGGAATTAATATTTCCTAATGCGGGAGTTGTTATTCTAAAGATTCTAAAGAATTCTAAAGACTTAGATTTTTCTATTCATCTAGAATGTTCCATATTTTTATTCAAACATTGTTGCTTGATTTAAACTTCTTGCTAAATGATTATATTATGTTAGCAAAGAAAACTCGTTACAATTTTTCTCTCTATTTTTGTCTACCTACTAATTAAAAAAAAGTCTTAAAGCCGATATTTTCTCAAAATTAACTTGACGAAAAGGATCTTTCTGGTAGGTATATATTTTTCGGCCAAAGTTTATTTAACAGGTATACGACTGTGATTGAGGTTTCGAGTTCGATTCCCGGGTCGGGCCAAATGTTTGTATGATTTGAAAATATTTGTATGGATGTTTGGGTATTTTCAATTTTTCAATATAAATACTTTTTTAATCAATCTAACTCAAATAGTAAGTAAGCAGGACAGAATATTTCCAAATCTTACACCCAACGCCATCTAGTTTCGAACTAAACCGAGATGAGTCCTAGAAACCTAAAAAGTCTGCATTTAAAATGCGCTTCACTACCTATCTTTCAGTGACATTCACATCAAAATCGGTTCCGCCGTTCCAGATACTATGTGGAACAGAGTAATATATAATTATACAATACAAATCCCACATTTACTCCATTAAACTACCGAAAGATTTGCGTCATAACGGCTTTTTACAAGCGGGTAATTTTCATGTGCTATTATTAAGAATACCCACGTAAGAACTAACCGGTTCGAGCAGATTAGTACCACCTTTCCACAGAAGACCAGCCCAACTTAAACACTACAGCATTCATGCGTTGGTGAGTGTGACACCGTGTGGTGATGGATTAAGTAAACAGAGTGTCACCACCCCTATTCATCCCGCGGGTGTCGTAAAAGGCGACTAAGGAATAAACTACGCAAGACAACATCAATGCAAAGAGAAGGAAAACTTGAAACCAACCCTATACCAACCCGTCTGGCCAGCGTTGTATAGTAGGCCAAGCCCTCCTTTCTAAGGAGAGGCCTATGTCCAGAAGTGGACTGTTAAAGGCTGGTGATGATGATGATGATGAGTTTTTAATTAAATGCATATCAAAGTATATAGGGAACTAACATCAAATAGGCATTTTAAGTCTACCTGTCTCTTTGCTCCGGCTGACCTCTGGAATGGCTGGGTCGATTTTGACGGAACTTTCTCTGGTAGAAAGCTAAGAAGTAACGTATGCTATTTTTTATAGACAAGCTTCGCTCGGCAGCGTCACTTCGGGTACACCGTGGGACTCAGCTAGTTAAGTAAAAACAATCATAGTTTTTGTATCATTATCATCAACTGACCTTATTCTTGAACTGCTGGATATCAGCCTAGAAAGGCGGTGTTCACCTGTTTTATACCCTCACACTCGTGTGGTGGTGGACGAAGACTACGGAGTATCAAGATCCTTGTTCATCCCGTGGGTATCTAAGGGAGCAAATTTCAAAGGACATCAGCAGTACAATGAGAAGGGACGGTTCGACTGCACGGTTGACCTAGTGGGTTAAGTAGTCGCCACGCGGCTTTCTACTGCGTCAAGAGTAGTGGGTTCAAATCCCATGTGTGACGAAAAGGAATAATAAATATTCATGATCCATACACACAGAAAAATAATAGAAACAAATATAGGTTAGCTGTACATCATTAGGATTGGCATCGAATGTGTGAACTAGAATGGGTTACTATCTTAGCTCAACCCTGTAAATGATAACACAATTTTGTGTGATTCATAAATTGTTGTTCTGAATCTGGGTTTTCTTTGTGTCCGTTTCATGTATATTTGTAAAGTCTCCCGCGAAACAGGATTACATTCCTAATGCGGGAGTTGTCTTTTAAAAAGAAACAAAAGGTAAAGGAAATTTTTTGTGAAACAAACTTAGGTCAGTGTGGTACAGTAGACTTAAAACTGCTTTCTAAGATAAGCCCTATGTTCAGCAGTGGACTAAAAAACTCTATTGAAGCAGAACTTTACGAAATAATTACTGAGCCACTATTTACGAAGATAACATCTACCAACAAAGTCAATATATTTGACGTTCAGGCTCATAAAATTATGTCCTCGACAAAACATCGACAATATAATTCGCCAATTTGCTTCTAATATCACTTGACTATAAGACAAATAGAATCTATGCCGTAAACTTGATTGTCTTACTGTTCGTTGATTTATTCCCAATCTGAGGGTACGCCGATACTTGCTTATTTATTCTACGAGTGGGCCGGAAGGGCTCTCTCCCTCGGATGTGGTTGTTGACTGCCAAGCGGCCCAAGTTAGGAGATGAGCGTCTTGTAGTTTGTAGTGCACGAAGCAACCCCTTTTATATCATGCACCATAAAAAGGACCATATCAATCACTTATTTCCTTACTAATTATAAACGCGAAAAATTGTATGTATGTTTGTATGTTTGTTGCTTTTTCACGCAGAAATCACTGAACGGATTTGGATGAAACTTTACAGTAATGTAGCTTAAATATCAGAATAACACATAGTTTACTACTTTTTACTGCAATAATCGAGATACACGCGGTCGGAACCACGATATCTTGATTATTTATATTGCTCGGAAAGCTAGTCTATAATAATAACAATCAATATTTTTGGAAATCTAACACACAACATTATCTAGTCCCAAACTAAGCAGAGCTTATGCTATGGGAAAAAACACATAAACATGTTATTTTCATAGAAAACACCCAAACTCCGAAAGAAATATTTGCAGATCATACAAACTTTTGGCCCGCCCCGGGAATCGAACCTGAGGCTTCTTGATTAGCAGGTATACGCTAACCACTAGAACAACAAGGCAGTATATCTATACATATAAATTAAATGTTTATTTGCAACAAAAAAATATGACTGTTCAAAATACATTTGATTATGTTGTTTATGAGACGTGTAACAAATAACCAATTATTTTGTGTATCTGTCTCTCTCTTCTGACTAAACAAATTTTAACGTATTTTTTACTAGTAGATATCACTATATTATAAAATTAAGTGCCAAAGTGTACCCAGATAGTGTAAAACTTGAAAAAGGACATAGGCTATTCTTGTTGCTCTTTCACGCAAAAACTACTGAATGGATTTTGGTGAAACAATAATATAGCTTACATTTTGGAATAACATGTAGGTTACTATTTACCACCGTGACGGTCCTACACGCGGGCGAAGCCGATGGTAATAGCTAGTATAAATTATAATAGAATTAGTCTAAAAATCACTATTCTCAAATCCCGATGTAATGAGGGTTATGCTAATATATTTCATTGGCATTTAAATAGTAAATTCTGCATACACAGCAAACATTTTAGTCTAATTCCGTGTAGACAAAATAGTAGACAACAACTATGGTGTCTAACTAAATTGAAGAGCCTGTTGCTCTGGTGGTTAGGGTTCCTAACTGATAAACCATTGGCGTGGGTCCGATTCCCACACAGGACAAATCTTTGTGTGATGAACACTGCTATGTGTTCTGTGTCTGGGTGTAATTTATCTTATTTATTTACGTAATTACACCTTTTTAAAGATTAATCTAGTCGTGAAGCCAAGCACCCTTATATAGTATACACCCTACAGCAATCACTGCTCACGAATTGGTATTATATTCTACTACACAAATCGCTAAATGATAAAGGTTCGTAAGCATTGCATGTGACTATTCACGCATTTGATAATCGTATTGATGACAAGCTTCCAGATGAAACTAATAACGGAATTTGGTTAATTTCACGTCGAAGAAGGTATCATCAACAGATCTTGTGATGAAGCAATATCACGCTGGCAAGAAGGGTTTATATAGGGTATGTTTCAAATTTTCCTTATCTTTGCAGTGATGGTATATAGATAGTTCGCTCCCTTAGTCGCCTCTTACAACAACAATGGTATGAATAGGCAGCACTTCGCACCTATTCTTAATCTGTCACCACACGGGGACTACGCAAAGGTCAAACAAGGGATAAGCCGGTGTGTGAAAGTTCACCCTTTTCAAACTTAGAATTACTAGATATCTTATAAACTGTAATTTATAATTTACAAGTTATTTCAGAGTATTCAGGTTCACATTTGGCGGTGTTCAGAAAGTAAATAAATTAAAGTAAAAAATTTAACGTTATAGTTTTATCTAGTTCCAAAAATACTTCAAAAGAAGACTTTGTTCTTCAGTGTAAAAGGATTTCACTACTTTGGAATATTTGATAAAAATTGGCCAAGTGCGTATCAGGCCAGGCCTAGAATAAGGTTCCGTAGTCAGCTGTAATAGCACGTAGATTTGAAATCGTGATAATAAACAACAATAATTGATGTATTTAGTTATTCGTTCCTGATTGTTGTACGAGGTTTTTCAAGTAAATATTACAATTTAGGCTTGTACAACTCCTGAACCAGCAGTTATAGATATCCTTTGAAGTTCATCACATGAACTATCATCATATTTTTTTTCAGATTTTTGAAACAGCCTTTTAGCTTTGAAGATGGGAAGGGGGGCGTTGACGCGCTGATTAAAAAAAATTAAGTTGAATGATTCAGAAACGGATACCTACCTTAAAATACGTATGTAATGATATCACACACGATGAAATTCGAGAAAAAAAAATCCCCATTTTACGTTTAGGGAAATTCCCCAAAAAAATGAAACCGTTGGAAGGCAGGTTGAAGACGGACGGACATGAGGAAACTATAATGGTTTCGAATATTGTACTACGGCACCCTAAGAAAAAAGACCTTCGTAAAGTAAATTTTAGAACTAAAGATGTTTTTAGAATAACTTGTTTTGTAAGTTAACATCAAACGATTTGAAAAGAAACGGTATTCTCAGTGGGTTTATTATAAGAATGCAAATGTGGGAAAGGCTTTGAAGATGTTTCTCTTGGCTTTGATTACTACCCTACATTAAATCTCAAAATACATTGCAATACCAAGTTACATGTACAAAGTTATATCATTTCTCTTCTCTTTACTTAAATTACTAAACATCTAGCAAAGATCTTGTGGACATGTTAATACATGTGTCCTGACGAAGATATTCTTAATAGTAAACTAATATTTACACTATCTGAAACGTCCATTTTTGTTACATTTCAATTTAGAGTACTATGAAACGCAACCTTAGAAATCTTACAGATACAGACAGTCTTCAAACGTAGCCTAACATTTTGTTAATATGCCCATGTTATGGGTTTTGATTTTTTTTTAAAGTCAACTCCCGCATTAAGAATTGAAATCCTGTGTCGTAGGGGTCTTTACAAACATACATGAAACGGACACAAAGAACACCCAGACCCAGAACAACAATTTGACAATGTCAGTTTTGAATTTTGGACATCTTATACACAACGCTATCTAGTCCTGAACTAGGCAGAGCTTGTATTATGGGTAATAGACAACTTATTTAAATACATAAACATACTTTTTTTGTAGATAAATACATAATATTATATGTACAAAGATAACACCCAAACTTCGAAATAAACATTTGCGGATCACACAAACATTTGGTCCGACCCGAGAATCGAATCCGAGACCTCAAGCTAAGCAGTCGGATACGCAACCACTGTACCACTGAGGTAGTCAATTATAATTAAATTAAATTAATTTATTTATAAAAATAATAATAAATGAATTTATATCAATAATAATACCGCGGGGTGCAACCAAGGAAATTACGTTTAGTTTCTCTGTTACATAGAAATGTTTGGCTTACATCGGTGTTCATGCTAACCTCTTATTACTTGTACCAAGTGCGTTGGAAAAATATTTAGGGCATACTTCCTGTCGGCAGATATATTGGTTTGTTCTGCCATGTCTATTGGCGGCGGAGTTGCTTCCGTTGTGAAATCGTTCTCATCGAAACGTCGAAGTGCGTTGGAGGCCGAGTTTGGCAGGATCCCAGCTCTGAGTAAAATGGCAAATAAAAACCACCATTACACTGGTGTAAAAATCTCGGAAAGTTCCTGGATTTCGAAATCTCGTAAAAGTGACTCTGCGATGCTTTTAAATTTGAAAGGATTTATTAATAATTCATCAACACTAATAGCAGTTTTCACCAACATCAGCTAAATGTTGGGGGCTACTTAGAGTGAATTATAATTATGTAACCTTTAGTGACATTTATCAATCTTTTGCAGACACCTAATTACTTGGATTTATATTAATGTTTGGGGCCTACCTATATTAATGTAGGACGTTCCCAGGCCAGGTGGAGTGTGGTGAGCTTCGCAACACGGCTAGCAAATGCTGGATGCGAGAAGCCGAGGATCGAACCAAGTGGCGTGCAATTGGAGAGGCCTATGTTTTGCAGTGGATTGCGATAGACTTGATGATGATGATTATATTGAAGGACTCCTAGTAAGTAAGGTTAGAAAACATTGAACAAGCGTATTACTATGCAGTCGTTTGGAATCACAAATTTGTATACAATTTATTGTTTTAAACTTTCATGGTCAGTAACATTAAAACAGAAATGTGCGGGATTGCTACCATGTACCTTTTTGTTGGTGAGTATCACAAACAAAAAGTACATGGTAGCAATCCCGTGCATTTCTGTTTTAATTGTATACAATTATTAGAAATCACCTAAATTGGGCGGTAGACCATCTGATTTCTCTGCCTGAAATGATAAGAAAATACTTCTTTTTTTCTGTGCTTCACAAGTATGATCATCTGTGTGCTTTTCATTCCCAGTTACGATAGCTGCGAGCTCTAACTACTTTTTTTTTTATTCAACTCTCCATCACTACCCAAATACCTGGTACCACACTTCCGCTTCTTATGTACAAATCACGGCCGAAGGCTTTGTCACGACTGTCACAACTCCAGTTTTATAATTTCTTCCTTCTATTTGAAGTCAGTTTTACTCTGGAATGTACTACTGCCGAAATCAGGATAAATTACCCTGTAACTTTACAACATAAACTCCAGGTAGCACCGAGGGGCGAAGCTAGTCTAAAGTAAAAGTAGTGTGACTCCTTATATCATCAGCTATCTACTTGTGAATGTCACGTCAAAAAATGTCCAGCTGTTATTGAGATTAGCCCAGCGGAGACCCGACCCGAGCCCAGCTGTGGGACATTATAAGTTATTGATTGATTGATTGAAGTTATGAACGTTTCCGTGATTCAGACGCCACTTTAAGCAGTACTTCACGATTGTTATCATGAGATAACAGCCGTGAAGCTTGGTTGGATGCCAGCGTGGGTATGGACCCACTTCACACAAGCATAACGTCCCACTCGGGTGGCTCGGGTGTCCTCTCAGAAGAGTGTTAAGTCCATACTTAACACTCTTCTGAGAGGACACCCGAGCCACCCGAGTGGGACGTTATGGGTTGATGATGATTTATTTGAGTGCATCATCATCATCAACAGCCTTTAACAGTCGACTGCTGGACTTTTTTGAGTGCATCATCATCATCAACAGCCTTTAACAGTCCACTGCTGGACATAGGCCTCTCCTTAGGAGATTTTGGCCTACTATACCACGCTGGCCAGACGGGTTGGTATAGGGTTGCATTAATGTTGTCTTGCGTAATTTATCCCTTAGTCGCCTTTTACGACACCCACGGGATGAATAGGGGTGGTGACACTCTGTATTCTTAATCCGTCACCACACGGACAATATTTGAGTGCATAAATTGTACTAAAGGATCAATCTAGTGGGATGAAACTCACACGTGTTTAGGCACACGGCAGCGTGTCAAGTTCACATAAAATAGAACTGGCGATCTAAAATTCGTGTTTATAATAACCGAAACCAACCAATGAATCATGGGACAGAACAATAAAATACACCACCAATAATTTACAAGCCTGAAGGCTTTTAACCACTTCATATGTACGTAAATGATCAATAGTGCAGTACAATAGTCGTTTGGAAGATCGCCAGTAGCGGTCATGCAGTTTTTCATTGCACAATTTTTGCTCTGAACTGCAATAGTATGAAATAAAAATTGTATTACACACGTTTATTAGAGACTATACATTTGACAAGTCTCGTTATTTCCACTGCCTTGTTGGTTTAGTGATTAATGCATGCGATTGAGACGTCTCGTGTTCGATTTCCGGACCAAATGTTTTTATGATCTGTAAATATTTTTTTGGGTGTTTTCTATGTACCTAGTGTCCATAATAGAAGCTCTGCTTAGTTTGGGACTAGATGATTTTTAGTGTTAGATGTCCTAAATACTCATTTATTAGCTGAGGCCCGCTGTGTTACCCGTGGCTATCTATGGTTGTAAATCACAGACAACGCCGCGGACCGAAGCTAGTCTAAATAAATGAGCCTAACGTATGCACAATGAAACACGGACTATCTCAGACTGGTTTATTAGATAATAATAGTCATAAGTTAACGGTCAGTGAAAGTTCTGTCAAAATCGAAGTCGAGCCGTTCCTTAAATTAGCCGGAAAAAACACACAGACAGGTGGAGAAAAATTTGTTTTATGCTGTAGGTAAAGCATTCATCTTCATAAGAATTTAGTAGAGAGCTGGTAATTTGATATTATATACAGACACTGTAATTCGATTTATTTGTCAAGATTTTATATAGACCTTTGTGCGATAAAGCCTCCATTTAACTGACCTAGAATTGGGAGATAATTATTTGGTGTCTGGTTTAAAATAAAGATATTTATTATTTCCTGTTATACCTTTTATTTCAAAAGACAATACCCGCACTAATATACGTGTTGTGTTGTCTACCCAGATTCAAAAAAGCTATTTGTGGATTGTGAAAATGTGTACGGTGGTTAAAAGACCACTTAATGCACTTTTTTAAACGTGTGTAAACCCCCTCAGGCCGCACCACGCCGGACCGACTAAAACCATACGGCGTGGCTTCTATGCGCCTGGAATTGGAGGGGTCCAGGAAACCGTTTTCTCCTTCTGGACCCCTCCAAACCACTTAAAGCACTAGGCCAACCATGCCCTGTTACACTTTTAAATTATTCTATCGCATTTTGCACTTGTACACAAA
Source organism: Phragmatobia fuliginosa (assembly GCA_932526445.1). Lineage (NCBI taxonomy): Eukaryota > Metazoa > Arthropoda > Insecta > Lepidoptera > Erebidae > Phragmatobia > Phragmatobia fuliginosa. The sequence continues at coordinate 916,427 of OW052066.1, read as the reverse complement.
TTGGCTATATATTTTCGGAAAATAGTAGGTATCGTAAACTTTTTAATTTTATCGGGAATAAGTCCCGTTTACAGTATAGAAATATATCTGAACATATATATTACTAGCTTTCGCCAACGGCTCCGCCAGCTTGTATGTACTAAGCGGTAATAGACTTTACGTGCAAATAGGCAATTAAAATAGGGATAATCCTACTAATATTAATAAACGTGAAAGTTTGTGAGTATAAATGTATGTACGTTTGTTGCTCTATAACGCAAAAACTACTGAATGGATTTTGATGAAACTTCACAATAATATAGCTTACAAATCGGAACAAGACATAGGCTACTATTTAGTGCCATGATGGATCAACACGTGCGTGGAGCCGCGGGCAAAGATTGTACTTAAAATAAGAAAGATTTGAAATTTAATACTCCTCCTATGTTTAGATCACAAATCACAACTTTTCCTATATCCATTAATGGTATACGTATTTTTTTGACATATCAGTCAAAAAAATAGGTATACCATTAAAGTAAGGATGAAATCAAAACCTCAACAGAAAACCTGTCTTTTCTATACATTAGTGTAGTCTACCCACATATGAACCTCCCGAAACAAACTTGGCGTAACTCGTAAGAATTTTTTATTCTATTACCAAATTCCTTAATCGGTTCGTGGTAGGGTGGAAAGTTTAGTTCGCCCCAATCGCCCCTTGAGGCAATCATCCCCAGTTAGAGCAGTTATCGCTTTCTGCGGCTCTTCTAAATGCTATTATTACTCGAGCTTTTACGCCCTTCAATTATTCTTCTCAAAGTTTTTACGTCAACAGACGGATTACAGACGACAATTCTGTGGAATTATTTTTGTTGAATGTTGTTTCTGCGGTTGCCTCTTTGCTGAGATTACGTGGAAATGTTTTTATGTTTTAATATGTTCCAGTTTTAACTAAAGTAGCTTTTAGCCACTAATGTAACAGCTCAGAAAATGATTAATCTTTTCAAAGTAAAATGGTAGAACTAATAATATACAATGTAAACATCGACCGTGAAATTTAATTTGCGCTGTGTGTAAGCTTTCTGGTAAACTTTTGAAATCAAGCAATTATCCCCGTGTCAATACAGTTTGCGGGTCGGTGTGACCACTTATGAATTTAAACTTTATTTAATTTTACAATTTCACAAAATCAATTAAATATGGCATCGTTTATTATTATACAGCTTTAATTGATTTATAACTTTTCTCTTCTTCCTAGCCTTTATTCCCAAGATTATATGGGGTCGGCTACTAGTTCAACCGGTATTATGTGAATATTTGTTTTTCCACGACTAGACTGGCATCGGACCTCCGCAACCCTGAGGATGAACTGAAATTCCAGGGTTGAACTAGACTAATTCACATTGCTGAAAGAAGAGACTCATTCCTATCATTATTATTTTAATCCTTATCTCTCAGTTTTATTTGAGTTTCTTGTTAGGCAGGGCTGCCTGCCTAACCTTAACTCTCTATGAGAATATCGTTGTTTTTGGGCAGAATAAAGTTAAAAGACCATTGGCATGAGGAAAAAGAGTAAGGATAATGTATACTACAAGACCCAGGTAGGCAATGTTATTGAAACTCCCTGTACTCATGGTATCAGCCTCTTGTTGCAAATAGAACATGATATGGATATTCTGTATTATCCGATCAAGAATTAAGCGAAAAGTAATTGTTCTGTATCTACTTCAAAACAAACAATCAATGAACTAATATTATGAAATTACCTGAAGTTTTAAGAAATAAGTAATACAAATTAGAAACAGGGGTGTGTCATCACGCTTTGCGTAATTAATGATTTTAGATTAAATCTTCACTAATTGCAAAAAAAACTCGCACTCTTCCCTCCGAAAATTGTCCGACACTCGTCAATCTCGATGAAGACTGAAGCTTATAGTTGATTGATATTGATTAAGTACACGAGTATAAGTTAATATTAGCCGATAACATAGCTTATATGGTCCACGTGTAAGTCTTATGATATTGGCCATCGAGTTCCTACTGTTTCTTTAGGTAAAAATAATCTTCATCGTCAGCTTATTCTATTGCATTGCATTGCACATATCTTATGAACATATATTAAACCTCATTACTTTTCTTGAATACAATAATTTAATGTATTGCTAAATACATTTAAAGATAGTATTCAATAACAATTGCATCTTGAGGACGATTTTCATATTTAGCCCGTGATAGAAAGTATTATTATTTTATAAAAAGTTAAATCGACCGTTAAATTGTACTGTAGGTAGTAGAGCCACGCTGATTTCAGCACGAATGGGCCGGCTCGACCGGGGCAGTACTACCCTCACACAGAAGACCATCCTAATAATGACAGCATTCTTGCTGTCGTATTTCGTTGGTGAGTGTGAGACCGGAGGCCCAATCATTCTGCATCATTCTCCCGCCCTTCGAAGGCCGGGAGAATGATGCAGAATTATCAAACCAGGCTGCCATTGTAAGGGTCACCATGCTACATTGTCTACCCTCACAATAAACATGGTGACCCCTACTAGTGGATTCTACTCATGCTTTCCATCAGGCAGAGTAGAGTCACTTTGGCAGGCTTAAACATATAAAAAAAAAAAAAAAAAATGAATCAGATCAATGATTAATGAGAGGCATTATGCAGTAGCTATACAAGCAGCACTGGAATGTTTAATATTTGGGATAGTTTATCGACCAAAATGAGGAAAGCGCTGATAATTTTATGGCACTTACGCGTTTCGTTTTCAGAGTCGATTTTATCTTTAAAATTAATATCTCGACAACAAGCTGGACTAGCGGATGATAGGTTAGATTAGTGCGGATTTTATAGTCACCATGTCACAGTAGTCTGGCGAGCACGGCGTTATGTTGTTTTTTTATGAATATTAGACATAAATACACATACATTCTCAACCTACGAAAGCGCAACAAATAGCTTGCCACTTGGGGCGCTTGTGATAAAAACTCCAATCCATACTTTTTATTATTATAACGGTGGTGTAAAGTATACCCGTGTACTGAAACAAAAGAGTTAGTGTTCGAAATTAGTTCACAGGGGAAGGAAAATCCCCTACTTCTTCTGTAATCGGATAAATTTGGTTTTTATAATCCCTTGATTAAATAAGGCAAGCAAGACAATCATTAGTAAAACATGAAAATACTTCAAAAACATTAACAAAGTTTATAAACAATATAATATTCTTATAAAGGCGTAAACCAACACACATACAGTTAAGCTAATAAAAATATGAAAACTTGATTTCTTTTGCGACGGTTACAAAAAAACCGACAGCCGGACGCCACTCGTTATTTAATAAAGCTTACTTAACAAAGAGACTAAAATAACTGAAACTTGTTAAAAATTTAAATAACTTTTATATTTAAAACTGAACTGACGAGGAGCTTAGTTTTAAGTCGAGCTTGGCTGCCTCGCCTGATAATGTCACTCAGTCGCTCTTAAAAACTGTTGTAATATTACTAAAACGTAAACAGTGAAGAAGATTAAAAAAGAGAAATAAAAGAAGTAAGACTTCTTTATCGTATAAATCAATCAACAACTAATAATGTCCCACTGATGGGGTCGGGTCTTCTCTCAGTACAGGACTAAGGCCATACGTGTCCACGCTGTCCAAGTGCGGGTTGGGGACTATCAAAACACATTGTGGCTACTTAATTTATTCGATGGATATTTTTAAGCCACCTTAAGGCCTCCAACTTAGCTTCACGACTATTATCTTATGACAACAACCGCGACCGACTGCTTAACGTGACCTCCGAGTCACGGAAACGTTCATAGCATGTCATGCCACGAACCCATCCAATTGACCGCGCCGTCGCCGCATCGTTGCTTTATCGTATACCTTGAGAGTAAACCCATGAATAGGTTATGGCCGGTAGCGACAGTTGTTTTACCGAGGTATTGACCTCCTGCGAAGACGTTATTTTGCAGGAGAAAATGGTGGAGAGGGAGGACAACCTCCACTCAGACCTCATCCGCCACCGGTGAACCGTGTAACAGAGGCGCGCATATCAGCGACTCATGCCGTCCTGAGTGTGGTTGCGGATGGAAGCGACGGGTTTTCCCCTCCACCCGCTTCAGTGAACGCAGTTCTTCAGTGGTGACGACGTCGCCTAAATAGTGTCGTAAAAGTATATCATAGACGGTGCCCGGGCGCGGCAATCTCTTTTTATATGAATTATTGTATTTATCTGATTTGAATCAAAAACTTTCTAATCTCGACTATTCTGTAATAGGATTAAAAATGAACGAAGACAAAGTGACCAGGGTAAGCTAGTATTTAAAAAATTACCACTACCAAACGGATTCAATTAACATTATCAATCTTAACAGTCTGAAAACCACAAATACTGCAGTACAGCAGTACATACTAACTTGTATGTTTCCAAGTGAATACTTTAGTACAATAGCAACACCACAATGGTTGAACAGAATAGATAGATGCCTTCCTACACAAAAGCTGCATTTACAAAACCTTGTTATACTCAATACTTTCGGTCCGACACACCGACTAATGATTTATTTATTTTTGCACTGTCGAGTAATGAATCACGTTAATTTACTTTTAAACATACATCCCGCATAAGAAATATATCACACAACGTGGGGGACTTTATAAACATACAGAAAACGGATACAAACAATACTTAGACTTAGAACTACAATTTGTATATTACGCTTAGTATTTTGCCCAATCCCATCACTTGGTGCAGTCAGAAGTGGCTGCTAAGATAACCATGCCTTTCAATTTCTTCAAAAGAAATATAAACAAACTACTATCAACAAGAAGCAAAAAAAATAATTTCGGTGACCTGCTACCCTAGCCAGGTTTCAAACTTTTTTAGTTTTCTATTCTTTTTTCTGTTCCATTTATCCATTCTCTTGTTCCATTGGCTAATGTCACTCAGTCACGTTATCAAAACAAAATATTAGCCATTAGCCGCGTACTGATTGAGTGAGCAGCAAACGCTCGCGCTGCCTCGCCCGAGCGTGCCGCGGCCCGAGCCGATCGTTGTCGGTTTTTGTCGATGCTCAAAGGCGCCTCAGTACGTTTGCCGCGCTCACTCAAGACGGTAGTGTTTTGCCTCGCTTTTATCTCTATTCGACTTCAAGTTAAACTGAGCGTCGATGCTCACGGTGGCTCGGCCTTGCCGCGCGAGGAAGCCTCGGATTAGAAAACTTATAGACCGAGGCCGCCTCGCGCGGCATGCGTACTGCGGCAAAAGTCCGAGGCTGCCTCGCGAAGCCGCTAGCTTGGTCAGTACGCGACTAATGAAACAAGAGAATAGAGTAGAAAACGATAAACGTATGCACCTTGGTTAAGGCGGCAGAACTTTATACCTACACGTGGTGACGCAATCTTGTGGTGGTGGTATTCTTAATCGGTCACCGTAGAAGGGACAGGACAGTAATGGTAGTAGAACAAAACCTCCTTAATCTATGGAGAGGCTTATCTCGAGCAGTAGACTATTATTATAGTAGAAACAGTTTGTACTGTGATGTAGATGTGTCATCATCATCAACAACCCATAACATCCCACTGGCCACTGCTGGGCTCGCTCTCAGGAGAAGATTAAGGCCATACGTCCCCACCCTGGCCGAGTGCGGGTTGGGGACTGGCAAGACACGTTTTGGCTAAGTAATCTTGCCGTTGGGTGTTTTTAAGCCGCCCGAAGGTCTCCAACTAAGCTTCACGAGTTCACGACTGCTTATCTTATGATACCAACCAGGACCGACTGTTTAACGCGACCTCTGAATCACGGAGACATGTCATGCTACAAACGGTCACCCATCTAGGTCGGACCGCGCCGTAGTTGCTTACCCTCCATGATAGTTTCCATTCCCCTAAGACCACTCGGCTATGAGCGCTATAGATGTGTATATTTGTTAATTGTCATCATCATCATCATCATCACCCTAGTGTTGTTCCCGGTTGCTTCCAAAGCTTGCACTTTGGTGCCCGGGGTCCGCTTTCCGGCTTTTCCTCCTCCACTTTGCCCGGTCTTCGGCATTCCTGATAGTAAAACCATTAACACGCATGTCATCCATTACGACGTCAAGCCAACATCTCTTGGGTCTACCCCTTCTACCGTTAATTGTACTAAATTTGTTAATTGTATGAATTCGTAAATGTGAGAAGAAAGAAGTTATTATTAATATAGTATAGTAGACTATAAATATATTGATAATTTGGTGATTAAAATTATAGGTACTTACTACGTACTTTCGATCTGATATTTCGTTTACCGTGTGAATAAGTCTTGTATAATCGTAAATTTGTATTTGATCGATCAGTTTGTCTCGATCGACATCATCTTCCATAACGAAATCAGATACAAAGGCATTGTTTAGTGGACCATATCGAATAAAACCGATATTACATTACGTTAAGGAGTACCCGAACATAATACGATATTGTAATCAACGTCGTAAAGTGTATCGTTTTGATTTTATCTAGTATATCAAATTTATTATCAACTCCCTGTGGTTGGGGTATTCTTCTTAAGTACATACAATTTTATAACTAACTAGCGGCCGGTCCCGGCTTCGCACAGGTGGACAATTATTTTAAAGATAATTGAAGGATTGGCTAAAACAATAATAATAATAAATAAAATGTATCTGCCTAATTAAGTCACAGGCTAAACACTGGTGAAACACGCCATAAACATAACATCGTGTGGCGGCATATTTAGTTTAGATTGACATTTTTAAACTCGTATTATCTTTTGAATGCAATGGCCGGTTTAAATAATTCAAAGTAAAGTTATCTACAGTCACTGAAACAGTCTTAAATTAAAAAATATTTATTTGGATAACGATTAATATTAAGAATTGAATAACATGGTATTTTAGGCATGGTATGGTTTTTGTTAAGATTTATTTCAAAAATGTAGTTATAGTGACTTAATTACAATAGCTAGATATATAATACCTTGCTAGGTATTATATATAAAAAACTTCTGTTTTTTATAGATATTAATATGTTCTTAAATATTGTAGAACATATTTTTGTTGTCTCATTCATAGTTTCCGCAGCGCATGCGATTAAAGTCATTTTATGTCAATTTCATACCTTGCATTACATTACTGTAATTTTAGTACGGATCCCTATTTTTTCTGATAAAAAAAAGCCTACATTACTCAAGAATAATGTTGCATTCTTATGTTGAAATAATTATTCGACAACTAATTAACATTGTGGCAGGAGAACTTTATATAAATACTCGTACACATATTTACAATGACTATTATTTCACACACACTCAACAATTTGTGTATATTTTTTCCTTCCTTTTACGATACCGTGTTTCTCGGTCGTTATCTATGTATGTACGTAACGCAGTCTTCCCCTTTAGTCCTCTTGAGCCTGTCACGGCGGTCATCAATCTTATCTGCGAATATTTCTTGATTCTACCGAACGCCACCAAAAAATATGCCACACGATTTTATATTTGCTTCGTAGAATCAGAATAGGGATGTGTTACAATGTATTGTCTAGTAATGTCTCAGTTTTTTTTATATTAAGGCCTGCTCAAAACGACTCTGCTCTGTTGGAGGTATGAGAAGAATAATTTAGATGTATTTTCTATATTACAACTTGATTGTTTTAGAAAAAAATAACCAACTAATATCTATTAATTCATAACACTTTTTATGGTATAGAGAGGCAAATAAATAGACGTATCATCTCATGGAAAGTACCTACTGTCACACACACTATGGCCCTTCGAGCCTTGGCATAAATGTATTGTGTATAAAAAGATGTAGAATTGAACTTTATTTTAAATTTATAAGGCTAAGGTTGTCGTCAAATCAGAAAAACGTCCCCGATGATCAAACCTCAATTTTCAAAAAAATAATATTAGATAGGAAAACAACAACTAATAAATCACCATAATTAAAATACTTCCAAGTAATAGCCTGCTGGTTACCAAAACATTTTCAGTAGCACGAAAAACATTTACAGGTGGAAAAAATCTTTGTTTTTCACCTCACCGGAGCCAAACCGTAACCCGTAACCCCTGTGAGAGCACTAAAACCTTAAACCCTACATTACAATAGTTATTAACACAGAATACATAATAGTATTATTACCAAGAAACACTTTTTCTCCAATTACGATCCTCCATTACAAAAATTAGAACACTCAGACAAAATATATGATATTGAACAAAAAAAAACTAATAAAGTACACAAGGTACATCACTAGCAGTGACGTCACAATGTGTCAGACCGACGCGACGTGGTTGACAAGCGCTTAATCAAGATCCCGGAAAATCGACGTTTTTTCCGCCATTAACATCGCTTGCGGGGTTAGTTCAGTCAAGCGCTTGTAATTATTTACACAATGAAAATGTATACTTATGAGTCGTATAGCTCATATAGGAATTACTATACGTAATCAATTTTGGCATGTCGTTGTTTGGCGAGGAGAGGATGATATACTTGTTTATTTATTTATTATTTGAGAAACCCACAGACACATAACTAAGATGTATTATTACAAATAATTAAACTTATTGCTAGAAACAGGTTTCTGCATATAAATAATTGTTAAGAGGTTATTTTATTGTATACATTATGACATTAAAAGCAAAGATAAGATCTCTAAACAATCCAGATGATTACGCCTTTTTTTGTCGACGGAGTGGAAAATGCTATCGAATTACGTGTTCCTAGGGGACTCAGGATTCGCATGCGTATGTGGTATTTGCACCAAAAGTCACCGTAACAGCCGTTCTCAGGCACTCTACTGTGAAGAGGACCTGGACCACGTTATTTTAATTTCACCCAGTTTTTAACTGACTAAGTTAGACTAAAGCTAATAGTTAAAAGTAGAAAGTCATGTATATATTTTAATTAAGAATTTTCAATTACACGATGTACGAATATGTATGTGTTTATCACTTTAACAGTCAGGGAAAAAAATATTTTGAAAAATTTGGGATTTAATTATTTACCTCTAGAATGGCGCCGAACAATCACATAATTAGATGTCACGTTGACAAAGATTAAACGTGAAAAGAAATTCGTGTAAACAAAAGAAATACGGAAGGTAATTTCTAGAGACGAGGAAATAATGATATCGGTGTTGGCATTCCAAATTCGTTCACGTTAATGTGGGCAAATTAACTTAGAATAAAAAATCTTATTTACCACAACGTCAGCTTTACGATTTATGAAAACCTTCACTCTTAAATAAATATTATGGACTAATACATGTACTGGGGTCTACTTAACTAGGTCTCTCTGGATGGAAATGACGCTTGGGTCTACTATGGGCGATACCAATTAAGTAGGTAACGAAAAAATTGATTTGCAATGTTTTATTTTACTGAAATAGCTCTTCTTTTTTATAAAATTCATAAGAGTATACCGAGGGTAAGGTAACAAACTCCGAGAGAGAAAGAGACAATAGATTATTCTGTCTCGAGAAAGTCTGTTGCAGGAGATTATATGCCAATAATAAAGCCACTGAGAACCACCATTGGCCAAATCTGCTTGATTAGCAGAAAACATTACCGTAGAGTACAGGAAGCCTAACAATGCTCCAGATCAAAGCGGGCAACCTGCTTCAGCCAAGATGATAGTATGACTAGGGGGGTGTCACTCCGCAGTTTAGGTATAGTCGGCCGGCTGCCTGCCGGGTCAGACACGCCGGTCAAACAGACATCGTCAGAACAGTTAAGAGTTACACGATAGAAAGAGACGCAATTGTAGGTAAATATAATCGTAGTGATTCGGCGCCGTGCGATCTGAATTGAACCTAGTCTTTTGACACCGAGGGTATCTATAACTTTAATTTACTTTTCGGAGTGAGTCTTCTGTACTGGTACTATTATGTATTCTGTGGTATGACCGATCGACTTATTGTGCGTCTACCTTCATAATATTTTCTTAAAGATTGAGTTATTTTATGCCAATACATAATTTAAACTAAATTTGTTAATTGTAATGCAAAATAGAAGTGGGGTGAGTTTGTTTACAACCTTGAATAAGAAGCACCCGCATCATTACGAGCGCAAGTCTAACAAGATTCTGAACAACTCGTGGTTTGTACGAAACAGGAACTTCGTCTTACACCTTTGATAACTCAATCCCCTTATTTAACTTTATATTGTTTAGTTCGACGATGTTTCGGGTCTATGTAGCCATCTGAACCATTTATAAACAGTGTGATAATTGAAAAAATTTTATTAATGTCCAATATCCAATCTAAATTTAAGATTACATACTAATACACCTGGGCATCAATTTTTGGCATTAGGCTTGACTTAAGTGATACCAGAGCAAGCGTTAAGCAATTCTTTATTTGAATGTTCACCATCATAGATCATAGACCATATAATCATGGATAGTTCCTTTTTAAGGTTCCGTTGCCAAATGGCAAAAAAACGGAGCCCTTATATTCAAATTCAAATTCAAATTCAAAATTCTTTATTCACTTAGGATGCAATACATCTCTTGTGACAGGTCAAGATTCTACATGTACATTTATGCCATGTTCGCAAACAATAGGTAGAGCCGGAGAAAAGAACATGGCAATAAAAACTCGCGGCCACTCCTTTCAAATCGCCAATGTTTACATAGTTTTAATGTTTATAAACCTGATATGGGGGTAAGGTGCTGCCACTAATATACTATACACCATGTTAGAGGACTGATGCAAATTATAGTCATTAAAAATTAGAACTTATGCTAATTTAAAAAAAAAACAACAGCCTCAGTGGGTACAACATAGTAGGAGCATCGACTTACAACAAAGGTAAAAACTATATGTGCTCAAATATTGGCCAAATTACTGGTAACGAAAGATTAAATATAAAATATTAATTATAAGATCAAAAGAAAGAGAAGAATGGCCTTTATTAGTCACGTAGAATCTTTACTTACAAAAGTAAAATCATGTTCTTAAACAATGTGATAACAACATTCACATGAGTAGAATAAAATGATAAGGAGCAAGTAGTCAAATCCATTTTTCTTTATCATTTAAAAATTCGTCAACTGTATAGTTTCATCATGTCTGTCTGTCTGTCCGTCCGTATGTCACAGCCACTTTTTTCCGAAACTATAAGAGCTATACTGTTGAAACTTGGTCAGTAGATGTATTCTGTGAACCGCATTAATATTTTACTCAAAAATAGAGAAAAAGCAATAAATTTTGGGGGTACCAATACTTAGAACTGAAACTCAAAATTTTTTTTTTCATCAAAACGTATGGTTTCGATGAAATGAATGTTGTGGGGTATCTATAGTTGTACATTACCATGCAAACTACCAACGAAAATTGGTTTGAACGAGATCTAGTAAGTAGTTTTTTTTAATACGTCATAAATCATAAACCGCAACGCAAAGTATAAACCGTAATTTACATTTCTTTCAATCAAAACACTATTATTAAAACATTGATGAAAGTTACAACGAACTACAAAAACTTAAATGATGCTATATATATATATGCTTTTTTCTTTTTACGTGGGAAATGCTTTTTGCAAGGATGGTACCTACCTATCTAAATATTTTTCTCTTTTCATTTTGAGGGGAGAGGTACTTAAAGGGCCACAACGCACCTATAAATCGTAGTCATCCACCACCAGTAGTCACGTACTCTATTAGTCTTTGTATTTTAAATTATAAATAAATAAATCTGATGACCTACCAGCTCATTTGGAGACAATCTCATAAAATAATTTAGACAAATAAACGATTCACAAAACGCCATAAGTCATAGCGATTTAATTTCAGAATGATATCAAAGATGTTGTTTACTTCAAATACTTTGTCGGCAACTCCCCAAAATCCGTTTTAAGTTTATTTTGTTACCTTTGTGTTTAATTAATGTTTCGTATTGGGGAAACTTCGTCCGCTTATTGTTTGGTTATTAATTTAGTATTCCGTCGTACTGAGTCTGGGTAATTAATCATTGAATATCGGGGTACAGCGATAAGGCGGTTTCATAAAAGATCTTTACAAGTGTTATCAACATTGGTATAATTACTTTTCTCTGGTTGTGACGGCGACTTTCTTTTCGCAGACTTTTAATGATAGAAATTGTGGGTAGTTTGGTACACTAGTATCTAATGTTCGTAACTCTTGATCTACACTATATAAATCTGACGGCGACTTTGGTAGCGAAGACCATACTTCTTATATTTATACTGTACATTCTATTTTAGGTTAAGGTTAACGCGATAAGCAAATTAGTCAACAAAATTATCAGTGTACATAGATACAATATTATAGTCTCCTTCGATATATGAACCATCTAAAAGAGAAGTAATGTTTCAGATCGGATTAGTACTTCCAGAGATTAGCTCGCTCACTAGCAAACAAACTGACTAACTTGATATCACTAGTACTAATTTACCTGAACATTACACATTTTGAACAACTCATTAGAACTCCTGTACTCCTGGGGTTGTTACGATATGAATATTTTGTAGATGTGTCGTTTAATAATTAAAGTTTAAAAACTTTTATTCAAAATAGTTACTTTTATCAAAAGGTCTCGGGTTCAATTCTCGGGTCGGACCAAATGTTTGTGTGATGCACAAATATTTGTTTCGGAGTTTGGGTGTTTTTCTATGTATGTATGTATTTACAAAAAAAAAAGTATGTTTATGAATTTATATCAGTTGTCTAGTACCCATAATACAAGCTCTGCTTAGTTTGGGACTGGATGGCGTTGTGTGTAAGATGTCCGAAATATTTATTAATTTATTCCGATGATTTCATATTGGTAACATTTATTAATATTATTGTATCTTATACTATCTAAGCAGCAAAAAACAACATGTCATGGAGTGTAATTCAAGAGTCTCAAGATCATTGTTCATTCATCATTCGAAGTGTGGGTAGTTTTGGTAACATACTGACATATTGAGCATAATGCCTGCCTCTCTGGTCTGGTAGTTAGCGAATGCGACTGCTGATCAAGAGGTCTCAGGTTCGATTCCCAGGTCGGATCAAATGTTTGTGTGATCCGCAAATATTTTTTATATTTTCATTCTTAGATATTTTTTTTCAAGTGAAGTGCAAATTGTAAATTGCAAATTTTGTCAAACCTAAAATGTACTTCTAACTTTTAAAATGTCTGTGCTCATAACTGATACATCGATCAAGCTCTATTTTAAGGAGTTCAAACAGAACTTATATTAGTTTAATATGTGTCTCAAAATATTTCAGAAATTAATATTGATAAAAAAAAATTCATTGATTGAAAAAATATGAAAAGGATATAATTAGTAATTTCATTGTTCACCAAAAAAATAAAGTTCACCAACAACTCATCAATCCTTATTCTAACTTTTCTATCAAAGAACAAAACCTTACGAAAATCTTATTCAATGTGTTATCTTTTTCACAGACGATAAATTGTTTTACCGAAGCGGAAATGATGGAAATGAAATGAGAAAAAAATTAACCGAAATCAGAACAATATATGACTCGCACAGATTCCTTGCAAATGTTTGGCACAAAAAAGAATCTGATTTCTAAGGATTTCAGAAGCTGTTTGTAAGTAATACTTTTTTTTAATAATATTTGAGCTTTTCTCAAATATGTATTTAATGTAGAACACTAATAAATACAACATTATTTAGTTATCGCTAAACTCACCATAAATTAATATTATGTATATTAGATTAGTTAAATCGCGGATTAATGATTTCTGAAATACGCTTTGTCGTCAAAAGACAAATCTGGGCCGTTATGGAGTGATGGAGATTAATATTACCGTCTATTTTGTAAATTTAAGAGCGTTTACAATGACTTTGATATTTTGCTCAGTCATTTTAATATCTAATTAATAATAGACCAAAATACCGTTAATAGTTTACTTCGTATACACACCTTTCATTTGTTTGTCTTTGTCATTAGTTCGATCGTCGCCATCAAATCAACATCAAACAAAACGTGAACATTTCGAAAAATATACTTGAATAATATATATTGTCATCCACATAATGAGCTTCGTAACTTGTGACGCAAAATACTTGAGACACATTTTTAGGACCTCATTTGAATACGGAGAAACGTAATGTGAATACACGCAAGCTTCTTTTTGTGGCATCTTTCTTTTCACATCAAAATACTCCTCGACGTAAGGATCTTTTGAATAAAGTCGTTCGACTACAATATAATTGAGTATCTCAAGTAAATATAACGCATCAGTAAGAGTATTCTGATCTTTATAGATTCCTTGATTACGATTCAGTTTTTGCTCTGTATTTTTAGAATATTCATGTAATATATTTTTCTTTTACATTCCTTTAAATTTTTCGGTATGAGTTATTGAGGGCTTCAAAAATGTTATTTTAAAAATAAAAATTACCTGTGCTTAAAATGTATTTTATAATTTCAGAATGTGTATACTATTTCAAGTAGGAGTTGGATGCGAGTAGCCGAGGATCGAACTAAGTGACGTGCAATTAGAGAGGCTTATGTCCAGCAGTGGACTGCGATAGGCTGATGTTGATACTATTTCATCAAATTCTTCATTTTAGCCGGTTCCCGATTGGTAAAAGAGTTCTCTGTCATTTAAAGTACTCTATTGTTTGCTTACAAGAACTGCTTACTAGATCTCGTTCGAAACAATTTTCGGTGGAAGTTTGCATAATAGTTTGCAACTATTATGCAAACTTCTACCGAAAATTGTACGTCATATTTTTTTTTTGGTTTTATAATTATCTATTTTGCTTTAAAGTATTAATGAGATTCACAGAATACATCTACATACCAAGTTTCAACTGAAAAAGTGTCTGTGACATACAGCCGGACAGACAGACAGACATGGCGAATCTATAAGGGTTCCGTTTTTTGCCATTTGGCTACGGAACCCAAAAATCAACCCAAAATTGTTCTTAAGCATCATCTATTACTATTTAGTACTTTAATTATACATTGCAAGCACATTATGGAATGTTCAATTTACATTGTTAAGCCCGAACACAAAAACTTAGATAAAATATTTTAAGTTTCTTGCTAAAAAGTTCAGGGATTAGGCGAATACTAAAACTTTTTATTGTTTCGGGTAAGTTTTTGTCACATTGCCGGGATAATCCTCTTATAAGTAGGGCATTTCCACCATTTAAGCTGGGCTGCCCGGGTGGCAGTTAATCAATAAATAATTAATTTACTTATTTCTTGTTAGTTTTCTACTTAAGCACTTTAATATTTTAATCTTGTACGTTTTCATACATACACATATGAACAATGCAGTGTAAGCCGTCCAAAAGCGAGGTGGAGTGATGATTTCGGAGTTGGCAGGAGTTAGATGCGATAAAGATCAAACCGAATGGCGTAAAATCGTAAAATAAGCCTACTAAAGTGATTCCATTCTGCGCGATAGAAAGAATGAGCAGAATCCAGGATAGGGAGTCACTACGCTTATGGTGAGATAATACAGCATGACGGCCCAGCGAGATGTTTCTGCAACATTTTCCTGGATTTCGGTTAAACGGTTCGTAACGGTTAAATCATAATTTAGAAAGTAACTAGAATTATCATAGATGGGAACATTTATTTTATGCTTCAAATATTAGTTTTTCTAATGTAATACAATAATAAAAACAGTGTAAAAGCTTAATACACATCAATAATACAATAATTTTTTAAACTAAACGCTGTTTAATATAAATGGTGTGATTGTTATGACAATATAAGTACGCCCTAATATAAATGTATTAAAGGCTTCCAGATCTTCAATACTACCTCTTTTAAGTATACCTCTCTTTCTGCCTTGTTGGTCTAGTGGTTCCAGTGGTAGTGGTCTAGTGGTTTGTTGTTCTAGTGTTCCCGGGTCAGATCAAATATTTGTGTGATCCACTAATATTTGTTTCGGAGTCTGGGTGTTTTTATATGTATAATATGTATGTATTTACAAAAAAAAGGATGTTTATGTATTTATATCACTAATCAAAATACAAGCTCTGCTTAGTTCGGGACTAGATGACATTGTGTGTAAGATGTTCGAAATATTTATTATTATTAATTAACTATTTTCAAAATAAAAAGGGCCACTATTTAGTGACTTCTTTTGCGGCATGCTTTAATTTAGCTTCTGTGTCTTATTGTTCTACGTAGGTACCCTCTAATCTACCTTCTTCTTCTTCTTCTTGTTGTTCCTCTCCAATTACTGGAGGTTGGACATCAGCCCTGAAAACCTCGCTTTGTCCCTGGCGAGGTGAAAGAGTTCCGCGGCGCTCTTGACTCCGGTCCAGTCGCGGATGTTTCGAAGCCACGATTTTTTTCTACGGCCTACTCGACGTTTCCCCGCAATTTTGCCCATCATAATGAGTTGTAGTAAATTGTATGTCTCGTGTCTGAAGACATGACCGAGGTAGGCAACTTTTCTTGTTTTGATGGTCTTCATCAACTTGCGGGTTTGACCGACACGTGTTAGAACCTCAACATTGGAGATTTCCTGAGTCCAGCTGATCGAGAGCATGCGTCGGTAAGTAAGAATCTTATTGTTCTACGTAGGTACCCTCTAATCTACCATCTTCCTTTATTTCTTTTCAAAACGTTTAAATTCTTAAGTTACCAAATTATTGTGTGTATAGATTTGTATTTAATTGTTTTGCTTTCACACACTTTAACACTGAAATATTTAAATTGTGAAGAAGAAAATTTTAATTATATAATTAGATATTAGATTTTAATCATACGTGTACTTATTTCAATATTAAATGTTGCAAATAAAACGCAAATATTCAATTATTATACATTCCTGACATAACTTTACACATTTCTATAAAACAAAATGCAAATCACTTTCGAAATTACTCTCAGCGGATAGAAAGTTATAAGCACAGTTTGGAGCTTAAATTATGCATATTATGTGAACGTACTAAACCTCTATATGTGTGAGAAGTTGAGAAATTACGGTGAGATTTTGTCTTATTTCGTAACAGGTTTAAAAATGAAATTTTTATTGAAGGTATTATTCTATCACATATGATAAAACACGGTTACAGGAGTCAAAGTCTTCAAGTCAAAGTATTATTATTATATGACAATCAATTGCAGTTTAGCTTTTATGGTACCTACAAATTTATGTACTAATCCATATTGAACTTAAAATTAAGGGTACAGCAAATAACTGAATTGGCCAAGCTTTCTCATGTTATACAATACTTTTGTTTGAGTAAGGAAAGTTAAGGCTTTTGATTTATAAATAAAACAAAGTTCTAATATAACATGAAAGGTTTCATTTTCAACAACTGTAACTGTTGAAGCAGTCGATATATCATGACTTTAATTTCACACAGAGCAAATCTTGATCCTGAAATATCAGTAGTTATCAATATTTACAGATCGGATTACCACTTATGGATTAAGATCGCGAAATATCAGAAACTATAACACCTACAAACTTGAAACTTGGCCGGTAGATTTTTTATAGGGACATCCGCTAAAAACAGATTTTTTGGAAACTCCACCCTTAAGGGGGTCAACCGGACGTTGGAATTTTGTACAAAAGTCCTATGTTTCTGAAGTAAGAGACTTGTAATTTTAAATGCATGCTCTCTAGATGGTAAGGATGTGTACCATTAATGTATCATTAGAAATCAACCCCCTTTTGGGGTTAAATAGGGGAAGGTAGTTTGTATGAAAGTTCAATGTTATTAAAATCAAGTAATTTTGGCACAAAGATTTTAAATGGTATAATTATTAAAAACAACTACTAACTATTAGTATTTTGTTAGTTCTTGATTAGTTTAGTTTAACGAGTATTTCTGCTAAATGGTGTCTGACAATTTTTTTAAGTACCTGATACTCACCAATACAATTTCTTGGTCCTAAACCAAATGGTAAATATGTGAAAGGTTTGATTTTATTTCTATTTTCTTCAGAGAATCGTTCTGGGTCGAATTTTTTGGGGTTAGGATAGAATTCTGGATCATGGTGGATGGACCATAATGCTATCAGCATTGATTCACCTTTGCGCATCTGAAAAATACCATGTTATAACTATCTAGGGAGTTAAATAAGAAATGTTATCTTAGAAACGTTACATGCTTTACTAGTAAATGGTTACTACGGTCTGAATAGGCCTGATAAATAAAAGAAAAAATAGTAATTATTCAAATAATTAGAACTCGTAGAGCCAGTTTCATTAGATTCAGATAGTAACACTAATCGATAAAATTTGGTGATATATATGTGGTTATCTGACATATATATATATATATATCTTTTCGATATACAATTCAAAACATTTTAACCGAATTCTGTGGTCATCTGGCAAAAAAGATCAGTTATAAATAATATACATCTTGTGTCGCAAAGGACTTTACAAAGAATAGAAGAGAATAGGGGTAGTGACACTCTGTATTCTTAATCCGTCACCACACGGTGGTTTATCTGCATACACAATGAGAATAGTAACGATCACTCTTGGTTTCTAATTTAAATAAAAAAAAATGAATTAAATTTAAATTTCATCACGAGACTGATTCAAAACTTACTATGTAATCTTCCTTTGCTGTGTCATTCGGTTTACCCATATTGTAGTCCTTCACACAAAGCCTATCGAGTCCTAATCCAGGGGACCATAGTCTCAATATTTCTATAAAAAAATAATGCTTTTATGAATTACATGTTTCATATTTTACTGGAATTATTTACACAGTTTCATTATAAATATCGCTACAAAGTGTATTTTATACAAACATAGATCTACATGTGGTATTAAAATAGGCGATGTTATCACTTATGGCAATTTCTTACAAAAATCTTTGTACGGATATTATGAAATCTGATTTTGCGTTGTATGTGGTAATTAATTAAACACAATTATATTTTAGAGGCGGTCATAGGCAAGTTGAATCATAGTGATTAAAAACAATAACCGAGTGTAAGCAATGTCCCACTGTTCAGCTCTCAGGAGAGGGTTAAGGCCAGATGTCCCCATGCTGGTCATGTGCTGTCAGGTACTGATGAAACAATGTTGTCGCTACGTAATCCTATCGTTATATGTTTTTCGTTTGTTCGAAGGCATCGAACTAAGCTTCACGACTGTTATACTATGATAATATTAGGGACTAACTGCTTAACGTGACCTCTGAATCACAGAGACGCTCACGGTATTGTGCCAATAGCGGTCACCCACCCATGTAGTGACCGCATAGTCGTTGCTTACCCTCGGTGATTGTTCTAATCACCTAGGGCAACTGGGCTTTCGTCAATACTAATTATATTACCTGATACCACCATATCCAGGTATACCATATTTTGTACAGAATTGAAATCAATTTTTCCTCCTGTTTTTATATCATTGTCTTTAATCTCTTGCACGAGTCGTTCTTGTACATCAGGATTACATGCAAGTTCATATAAAAGGAATGACATAGCTGTTGATACTGTATCGAATCCCGCCATGAAGAATAGGACTGCTTGCGCAACCAAATCATCGTCACTCCAATCTGAAATATAATAAAATAAATATTTGAGTTATATTATTACTAGTTTTCGCACTAATCTATGTCCTTTCTCAGGCTCTAGACTATCTGTGGATCAAATCGATTCAGTAGTTTTGGCTGAAAGCACGACAGACAGAGAAACAGAGTCACTTTGTATTTATAATATTAGTAAGGATTAACTGACCCACGCACTTAATCTGCGTTTCTTTTCAGCCATGCTCGGCATGTCTAAGGTGGGAATCTTAGGCATGTTAGCAAAAAAACATTGAAAAAACACAGTTGTGATTGCCATTTTTACGGCTTATTCAGGATATCTTTTAAAATTTTGTCACAGACTTCAATGAGCTTAAATCATAATGAATAGTTATAAATTGTATTCTTAACTATAAAATTCCCTTTCAAATACTATATTTGCAAATATTATGATAAGCAGAAATAAAACAGAACTGAATTAACATCATTCTATTTTACGTTTAAAAGCTGGCTTCTATTTCCATAAAGAAAAATGAATTGTTAGGACTAACATTGTATACTAGTTTTGATTTTGTATAAACTTTCAATAAATATAATTAGTAGTAACAAACAACTTACCTCGATTTACTTTTGTCTGTCCAACGTGAGATTCTTCAACTGTAGCATATCCAGCATCGACTTCTTTCCGCGTTTCATCGTGTGTAAGTTCACCTGCGAATATTTTATATTTTATTTTGCGAAAGGAAGATCACACAACAGCTTTAAGGCCGCAGTTTGATCTGTTATTCATCTAGTAATCGTTTTCTGCTCACCTTTCTTAGCTTTCATTAGGAGGTGTATCATGTCCGGTCTCAAAATTTTTTTCATCTCTCGTTCTTTCATTGTTTGTAGAATAATATTTCTAAAGAAATTACTTATCTTTTCGGTAAATAATTTTATCCCCAGTGTCTGAAAGAAATGTAAATCTCATATATCCAAATACTAAATATGCTTGTATAGTTTTTAGGCATTTAGTGGTGAATTTTCTTCTTGGTCAAACTTATGAATTCTCAATTCGTGAGTTTGTCCTAACAATTTCATATGTTTGAATTATCATATTTAATTTACAAGGCAGTAGAGCCACGTTGAGATCATCATGAATAGGCTGCCTCAACCGGGGCGGTACTACCCTTGTATTTAAGACCATCCTGATAATGACAGCATTCATGCTGTAGTATTTCATTA
Source organism: Phragmatobia fuliginosa (assembly GCA_932526445.1). NCBI lineage: Eukaryota > Metazoa > Arthropoda > Insecta > Lepidoptera > Erebidae > Phragmatobia > Phragmatobia fuliginosa. Next base: position 895,775 of record OW052066.1, on the reverse strand, counting down.
GTCAGTGAGAGACCGGAGGCCTAATTATAAAGAAGCATCTCACTGGGCCGCCATAGTGTGGATCTCTTTGCTGCATTGTGTGCCATCACTATGAAGATGGCGACAACCACTCTTAGATTAAGCTCATACTTGCCATCAGACAGAGTAGAGTCATTTTGGCAGTCTCATATACGTACAAAAATTATTACACAACTTAAAATAAAGCTTTCTTTAAGTCATCTAGTACGTTTAATGAATTTAAGACATTAACACTCACTCTCATTATAAATGGAATTGCTGAATACCCGAGCAGCACTAGTACTCTTACGAAGCCAAGAGTAGCGATGTCTTTGCCAGTAACATAGAACTCATTGTCAAGGTTACTGTGTGAATCCACTTTTAAACCGAAAGCGCATGAAGCAATTACGTCATTAGCGTATCGAGATGTGAGATCAACGCTCTCAATATCAATGTAGTCCACTAAAACAAAATAATAATAAGAAATGTAAACAATAAACTATTTAAAACAACACATTATCTAAGCCGCATCCGGAGGATACAAAAGAAACTTAGAAGTTAGATTTGATTAAATTGAATTACTAAATAATAACCACAATTAATTATGTACAGATTCTACTTCGAAGTTTGAAACAGGAATGATTCAAAATAAACTTTTGAGGTTCAACGTCGTCATCATCTTGCATCTTCTAGATAAGTCGCACTTAAGAACCCCAGTTCCATTAAAAAAATTAAGGGATATATTCATTGTTCCACTTACCTAAATTTAATATCTTAAAGTGCCATGTGAAATGCTTAGGAATACGTAACACACCTTAAACTGTGTTATTTTAAGCATGATAGGGACAATTACGAGTATATTACTTAACGCAGTTCTGAAATAGTTAATAGGCGTAGCAAAAAGCAGCAGACTGAGTTCTGTGGTGTTGTTATGTCCAGCAATGAGCTGCAAGGGCTGACGATAATGATAATTATGATAAATAGGTGCACGTAGGTAATTTAATATGATATTTTATAAAATCTTTTTTCTATTACCTCCTGAATCGCTGATTTGTTTTTTTAGAGATTGTGTCATCGAATCACTGACCTCCATCATGAATGGGACCATCAGTCGCATCTTTGAGCTTGTGAACGCCGGACTCAATGTTGAGCGCATATCTTTCCACTCCTGACCTGTTTTAAATGTTACCATCATTGTTATAACAATTCTATTTTTCAACCTCAAAATGTCACGTTTCATAGCTTTAGTCTTACTAACTTAATAAGTGACAAGTTTTTTGCCGTTGACCTTGCACTTTATTAATAACAGGCGATAGTAGGAATTGCATTACAAAAAAATAAATAAAGAAATAAACATAGCGTGAAGAGGATATTGCCTAATGTGGATTCAAGAAATAGTTTCAGCGAGTCTGTTTCTCAAATTCGTTATCATCGGAAAATCTGAGACTTCTGGCTTATTCTTACTTTTGATTTATCTTATTGTTTTAAACATTCGTACCTTTTAAGCTTAGCAGGTTCCTTCCAAACAGTGGATCTATATTTTCGTCTACCATTACACGGTGATCAAGAAAGTGTTCGAAGTCCTTCACTGTGATTTTTTTTATTAATTCGAGATCACGAATATACAGAATAGGTTTTGTGAGCTCAAATCGACCAACAAATCTGTAAATTATGATTGATTTTAATAAGTGCTAAATACTCTAGTCATCGTTAAATATGACAGGACTTTCAGGATGGTGGCGATTGTAGAATTTTGTTATATTAAATGAAATTTTACAAATAAAATCACGATTATTAATTATATAATGACAATATTAGATACTTTCCCTGCACATTTAATGAAAACGTTAATTAGGGATAAAATCATATTATACCTACTCGTAGTAATTTAAAATATATGGAGAAAGGCAGTTCTGCACTTGTAGAAGTTGACATGAACATTTTAGAATCTGTAAGTTCTAACTGACAATTACTAGGTAGAAATATGTCAGTCTGTTACCTACTAACGGATTTAGAGATAACGCGCAACCAAAACTACTGGGCTCAGGAAATTTGGCATGAGAGTGGAAAAGGCTATCGAAGTTATACATCAAAATAATACGTAGGCGAAGATGCAAGCAAAAGCTAGTAGTTTATATTTCTTTTTTTCTTTAAAATATACTCATCACCTTTCTCCAGGGAATTTATAATACAAATCATTGAGTTGATCAGTGATGTGTTGTGTCCTCATGATTATACTTCCAAGATTGCCCAAAAACGGGAGTGGTTGGAAGTACTTTACACCATGCCTTCTAAATCTTGAGGAAGTTTCTCGATTATACAATACCAGAGCTATTAAAATTAAAATAATCCAGAGGAGAAACAACATGATCTGAAAATGGAAACAAAAGATTATTAATATATGCAGAGTCTTAAACATCTTGCAAAATTTATTTATTATTGCATTTTTGTGAAATGATAGCCGATAGTCGAATAACCAACTATGCAAAAGATATTATACTGGCAAGTGTGTGCACAAACACATTTGCACTCTCTGAAGTTGCAATCCCCGGTGGAGTCATGGCCCGTGGGGGTTTCCAAACGTAAATAAAAGAAAATAGTATAAAAGATCGCTACACCGCTATCTACTGCACGAAGAGTTGTGGGTTCATTTCCCACAACTGTTTATCAATTTTACAGTATTTAGGAGAATACTTTGGTAAAATCAGACATTTCTTGTGCTCATCACATCGTTATGTTACCAAGAACGTGACACATAAGTACTTAATTCTTATGACCTTGTCGTTAAAAGATGAACCTTATAACCATTCCATTCTATTCCTAAATTGATTAAGCGATGACCTACTCATTCACAAAATGAAAGTTACAACAACGTTAATAATAATTATTTAGAAATACATTCCAATGATATGCAAGAATATATTAATATATTCAATCCAAATTAAATATTAAATATTAATTCGGTTATCGCAGTAAAAAGTAAAGCTTATGTCCTTTCTCAGACCTTAGACTATCTGGGTACAAAATTTCATTTAAATCGGTTCAGTGACTTTTGAGTTTATTGCGAACAAACGGACGCGGTGAAGGACTTTATTTTATAACTAGCTGACGCCCCAGGCTCTGCTCGCATCCTAGGGATATGAAAAATACATGTTAGCCGATTCTCAGGCCTACCCGATATGCACACAAAATTTCATACTAATTTTATTCTAGCACTTCGTCGACGTGACAAAAACAGACATCCACGCAAAGTTTCATCTTCCTAGCACTAACGGTTTGGATTTGGACGGTCGAGGACGGACAGAAGGACGGATATGATGAATCTATAGGGGTTCCGAGTCGTGAACTACGTAAAGTTAAAATTGATAAAGTAATCGGCTTTAGTTATTATTATATTTTATCTACCAATTGTATTCACAAATTAATGTATTTATAAAAGCATTTAAAAGATGAAAAAATGAATAAGGACGACGAATTACTCAGTAAGAGGTATATATTCTTTATTTACTTTGAAAAATATCATTATATAAATTACGTAATCATTAAATTTTATGAGATACATACTCGTAATTAATATAAAAAATAGCTAAACTTCCTCCTTAATCAATGTTATCGTTATGCAGCGATATCAAAATTACCGAAATATGTTTTATAATATATTTACTGTAAATAATATAATAATTTTGAAGAGTACTTACAAATAAAAAATATCCAAACACAATCCGACTATCACGAGAAATCAATTTGACAGAAGACAGTTTAAAAAAAACGGGTTTTACTGAATAGCAACACGAGCGTGTGTGTGCCTAGTCGATGGCTACAGAACTAAACAAAACAAAAACAGACTATGTTCGTCCAAATAAAACTTCGACCTTGAAATTCAACATGATTGCTGTTACACAATTTGTTATCTATATACTTCTAGATGACGTTTATAGATATCTTTTCAAGTGTAATTATTATGAAGTACATATAACAAACTAGCTTTCATCCGCGGCTCCGCCCGCGTCTATGTTATTCTGTTATATAAGCTATATTACTGTAAAGTCGCATCCAAATCCGTTCAGTACTTTTTGCGTGGAAGAGCAACAAACATACATACATACTCACAAAGTTTCGCGTTTATCAAATTAGTAAGGATGTGTTTATTTGCACCAAATACGGTGGTATGGTATCCCGTCGATGAAAAATTGTTGTAATTCTGACATTAAAATTAATAACTTTTCTTCCGAAATTAATATTGTATTTTTTTATTTGTAAAATTATTCTGACTTATTCAAATTACTCCAACTATTTGTTTAAGTTAAATGTAAGTAAATAATAATTTACGATTGTTTAGAAAGCAACTATTTTCTACAAAATGTAGGAGCTAAATCGTCCTTATTTTAAAATTCTTACTTAACTCTTAGCTATCACTTTAAATACCCATAATTATTCTGCCATTAATAAGTAAGGAATTATCACGTACTTCATTATAATTGCTTATTTAGAGCTTATTAAATTCAACTGTCCATTAATAGCATCCCTCCTATTTATATATTCTCTTGTTTCAGTCACGTGATCAAAACAAAATATTAGACAATACAAGAGAATAGAGAAATTTAATAGAGAATAGAATAGAAGGGCAGGTCTTGATAGGCTGAATTTCATATGAGCAAGTAGTAAATTGTTTACTTTGCTTCTAACACCATCTTAATCAGACCCCTGACGAACGGGACTAGATTTCATGTTTTCTTGACTCTGATTATTACCACCCAACTTATGTATGGCCTCCTCGTTTTATAATTATTATTGCTAGTTGTGGTTAGGTTGTCCTTGCTTGTAAGCTACTATGACAGTGTTACACATGACGAGTTTTATAACTCGTTTGAAATTAGGGCGGCCATCTTTTGTATTTGGAAACATAGACACAAGTGTAAATTCCCCGGATTTTAGAGTTTACACCCCGGGACACGGATACTATTTTCAACAACAATATTTTCTTTTTAGTTTGTTAATTCCCTCGAATCAGTTTTACATCATCATCATCATCATCAGCCTATCGCAGTCCACTGCTGGACATAACCCTCCAAATTATCATATTATGGGCTTCTCGTATATTTTTTAAACATAAATATTACTTTTACGGGGATGTTACAATTTTAAGAGACTCCATAAACTTTTATCGATCGAATATCAGAAAATTTCATGTTTAGTCCGGGATTGGCCTGTATTATAAATGAAACGTGCCCAGACGCTCCCCGGACGGTCTCTACCGCTCTCAAATATTTATTTATCAGACTAGGAAGGCACCGGACTAGGTTACTAGGCTACTAATTGCTAATTAATTTAGTAATTATCTTAAGGTTAGAGATGAAACAGTATGATCTTTCAATAATTACTTTTAATCGAAATATTCTTCGTTATCGATAACTTTGTATAGTTCAGTAACTTTTTTAAGTAGTCTGACAACACTCTGGATATGAATAGCGTGAAATATGTTTTCTCAGGAACTTCTAATTTATTTTTCTAACTAAACAAAATAACAAAACCAGCTGAACTCCGCGATGTTGTTGTTTTTGTACCAATACAAGAACCGCGGGTAACGCTACGTGCAGAAGCTACTCTAAAAACAGACAGACGGAGAGACAAAATTTAAAGTGTATTTTTTGCTATACGAATTGTTTTTTTTTGTAATTTCAAATAACATCTTCATAATAAATGCGTATGCATTGTAGTTATATATATATAGACAAGCTGCGCCCCGCGGTGTTACCCGAATATATATAATTATGGTTGCCATGCAAGTGTGTTATGCATAGCAACCTGTGAAGTTTTGACAGGAGTTAAACAGTGATACATTTTGACATCTACGATTTATGTATTTTCATAATCACCTAGTTTTCGCCCGTGTATCTCGATTATTCCAGTAAAAAGTAGCCTATGTGTTATTCTGATATATATGCTATATCACTGTAAATTTTCATCCAAATCCGTTTAATAGATTTTGCGTGAAAGAGGAACAAACAAACATACACACATACATACAAACTTTCGCGTTTATAATAATAGTAGGATTGTAGTTAACACAACATACCATTATATTACGAGGCAAAGCGTTTAGTAACAAGCTGTCAAATACCTGATGACACTCACACGACAGGACTCTCTGATAAATTCGTAAACATTTCTAAACTACTCTTGCTTCCCGTAATAAACGTAAGTACAACCATTTGTCGTAAAAACATCTGCAAAAGTTGTTACTTTGATGAACGAGTTCCGTTGGCATAATATTTTCCGACAGTAAAAAGATTTCTTGTCTGAGATACCTCGGAACTTTATATCTGCTGTTACATTTAAGCTGAGTGGTCTTAGGTGATTGGAAACAGTCAGCGAAAGTAAGTAACGACGGCGCGGTCAGTACTTAGATGGGTGACCGTTTGTGACATGATATGCTATGAGCGTTTCCGTATTTCGGAGGTCACGTTAAGCAGTCGGACCCGGTTGTTATCATAAGATAACAGTCGTGATGCTTAGTTGGAGGCCTTTGGGCGACTAAAAAACATCTTACGGCAAGATTACGTAGTCACTCCATTCCTTCCCCTCCCGACTTTTCATAATACTCAGCTGCCACTACAGGATAAGTTTGGTAGCTTGGGCATGGATATCTGCCAGGATCTCAACCGACGGGAGTACATTAAGAGCGTCACAAAGGCGGTCTCGCGGAAGCTTGGCGTACTAAACAAGATGAGACGGTTCTTCTGGCCGGAGCATCTGTGTCTTAAGAGGTCTCGGGTTCGATTCCCGGGTCGGACTAAATATTTGTGTGATCCACAAATATTTGTTTCGGAGTCTGGGTGTTTTCTATGTATAGTATGTATGTATTTACAAAAAAAGTATGTTTATGTATTTATATCAGTTGTTTAGTACCCATAATACAAGCTCTGCTTAGTTTGGGACTAGATGAGGATGTGTGTAATTGTCAGAAATATTTATTATTAGTATTATTTATTATCACTTTAAATAGATTATCTTCATTAAATCAAATAAATTCCATCATTAAATACAGGAACTTGATATTAATATCATTCCCAAAGCAGCTGTGATACAAACCTATTTATACCACACTATATTGGATTGCTATCGAGAAGTTCATTATTTTTAGTTTTCAAACTAATACAGTCAGCAACAGTGGTTGAAACAAATTTTACTATTCACTTTTCTATGATAAATCATTTTAGAATAATTGTATAGTGTTTTAACAAAATAAGAACGCTCCTTTACTATTTTCAATATCTTTTGGAGTACTAGTACTAGTTCAACATATTTTATCTTTACCTCAATATCAGTTTTTCCACAGAGGGCTTCCCCGAGGGCTAGCTGAAATTCGGAGGTTGAACTAGTTGTCAGTATATTTGAGGGCACTGAATTCCCAACAACTAAATATTAAACAGATGTTCATGACCGGTAGACAGCTTAACATGCTCTCTAAAGCACAGGCGTCAAATACCGCAATTTTGAATACCCCTAACTGCTATTAAAAACCAGATAACAACTCGACTCACCAAAGAGGCTGTTTATAAATAACTTTTTACAGACAAGTAGAAGATGTAACATCAACATCTTAAAGTTCAAATCAGCCTAAACAGTTTTCAAGTTCTGAAATGAAAATAATAAAACCAAATAGATGTTTTGCTGACAGTCCAGACGAGGCCAGCGACTGCAATTCAAATGATCGTAACGAATGTGTACTCTTGTTTTAACTACAATAATCCAGGAGCACCTTGTTATTTATATTTCATATGACAAGTTGTTTGTGTACGTTGAAATTATCTCGGAGAAATAATGACTTAGATCTCATTTTCAAACTTTAATTTTAAGTAAATTGATTCCTGCCATTAATATATAGTGTTTGCTAAATTGAGCATTAGCATTGAGCATGAACTTAAGCTAACGAAATTGCGAAAATCGTTTCTGGAAAAACATGAACATATTTTTAGTGGGGTATTTTTGTAAGTGAGTAATATAAGCAGTTACTGATATTGTCATACAATATGAAGTCAGTGTATATCATTCCTAAATATCCATCTACACACATCAAAAGTGTCTAGGGATCAAGCATTTTTATGCGGATTTCTTGAGATTGAGATGTGGCTTTGTAATAAATTTATGATTTTATAAATTTATATGGATCCTTTTTGGTGCATTTCATAATTTGAATCAGGAACTGTCAATCAAATTCGAGTAAAAGATGAAAATCAGCTGCCAATATTTTCCCTATAAAAACATACAACGCATTGAAGAAATTATTAGTGCTACTGTTTCCCTACTACTGATTAAAACCAACGTTATTATGGAGCGGCGACGTCATTTAAGCAGGGAAGAAATGCTCAGAGCCGTGGGAATGATAGAAGCTGGTTCCCGGCAACGTACTGTGGCTTTAGCTCTGAATACAAGTCAGAGTGTTATCAGTCGACTTTGGACACGTTACCGAAGCACTGGTACCGTGGCTGAGCGCCATGGAGGACGGTATCGCTGCACCACACGGAGACAAGACCGATACATTCAAATCTTAACTCGAAGAGCTCCAACAATAACCGCCATGATGTTAGCCGTGAGGCTTCATCACTCTTCAGGGAACTTAATTAGCGACCAAACAGTCAGAAACCGCTTGCATGAAGTGAACCTTCATTCCCGAAGACCGCTACGGGTACCACCTATAGCAATGCACAATCGTAGGATTCGATATCAATGGGCTCTTGAACACAGAAATTGGGCAGAAGAACAATGGCGTTTCGTGTGCTTTTCTGATGAGTCTCGTTTTGGTATGAGACCGGATACAAGACGTATACGACACTGGAGAACCCCTGGACGCCAACAGCGATTAAAATCCTGCCAGGAAGTCCATCCTTATAGTGGTGGAACCATCATGGTATGGGCGGGTATTTGGATCGGCGGAAGAACTGAGTTGATTTGGATCAGAGGCAACCTCAACGCTCAAATTTATGCTGAGACGATTGTATCAGACGTCATCGTTCCTCTACAAGTGCAAATCGGTCCCTTATTTCAGTTAATGCATGATAATGCACGACCGCACACCGCAAGAGTTGTAAGACAGACTCTCGCCGCAGCTAACATCAATGTCCTGCCCTGGCCTGCTCAGTCGCCAGACTTGAACCCGATTGAGCATGCATGGGATATGCTACAGAGAAGAGCTCTGCTGAATATGGAGGGTATCCAGTCGCAAGAAGACCTTTTTTTGTTGTTGCAACGAACATGGGCGGCCATTCCACAGCGTGATTTGGATGAACTCATTTTGAGTATGCCAAACCGATGTTCTTGTGTTGTTAGTGTTCGCGGTAGAAACACGGATTATTAATTGTTTAAGTTACCTAATAAAATTTTAAAGAAAACTGTTATTTCAGTCTTTTTTTCGAACTTTAATGTTAGTGGTTCAAATGTCAAAAATCCCTTTATTAGGAAAATGGCAAATTTCTTTACTAATGCAAAGGTGACTTGGTTTATCGTTACTGTGACAAACGAAAACACTTTATTTGATGAATCCTTAAAGAAATTTTTAATTAATATCAATCAGGAGAAAAGTTATTGCAAAAATATATGTTGATCCCTAGACACTTTTGATGTGTGTATTTACCTGAATAACTACTCAAATAAGATTACTATAAATTCACTATATACATTAGGTTTTTCATTAATATGCCTACAGTTTATTTTATTTATTTATATGTAAGCCTACCAAGGTGACTCTACTCTGCCGGATGGAAAGCTTAAGTAGAATCCAGGAGTAGGGGTCACCATGCTCATTGTGAGGGTAGGCAATGTAGCATGGTGACCCATACCATGGCAGCCTGATTAGATCATTCTGCATCATTCTCCGAAGGCCGGGAGAATGATGCGGAATGATTTTGCCTCCGGTCTCACACTCACCAACGAAATACGACAACAAGAATGCTGTCATTATTAGGATGGTCTTCTGTGTGAGGGTAGTACTGCCCCAGTTGAGTCGGCCCATTCGTGCTGAAATCAGCGTGGCTTATTACCTACCTATTATTACAAAATATTAAGATTTTTAAAACATGTTTTATAATAACTTGCGCCTAATTCTCCGTCCGTGTATCAGTAAAATGTAGCCTATGTTCTATCTTAGGCTTAGACTTACCTTACTGCTACTACTACTTACCTACTGTGTACAAAATTTCATTTAAATCAGTTCAGTACTTTTAGCTCATTTAAAGCGTGACAGACCGAAAGACAATGTCATTTTCGCATTAATAAGATTGTAAAGATTACTATATTAGGATGTTAATCCAAATAGGATCTTAATTACGTATTAGGAAGGATCAGCACTTACAATCTTCTTTTGCATTCATTTTCTCTCAAATCTTATTAAAGATTCAAACACAAAATTATCGGACAATTTTTTCTCCATCAAAGCCATAAAAATGCCTCACACGAGAGCTTATCTGAACAATTTTTTATACACCCAGGGAGCCTTAAAGTCTGACATGTGACTGGCGGCGTAAGCGGTTTACATGCAAATTAATCTGCAAGCGGGAGTCTTGTTAACTATAACAAGAGATATATTGGGTTAGTATTCACGCAATATTAGTCTTAAGAAGTAGTAAATTGACGGAATTTTTCACTATTTGATTTAACCTAGTCTTGAAATAAATATTATTGATACAAGGCAAGAGAAAAAATTAAGTAAGATGGGCAGTAAAGAATTTTTAGACGAAAAATTCTGTACTGCCAATCTTTTCCTGACAAGGAAAAACCAATGTGTGTTAGTTGATATAATAATATAAGAACAGTTAAAAAAAGTTGACGTTCCTTGGGGGAGTACCTATCTCTTCAAAAAGTACCTATCTCTTGTGTACTGACTGGTTTGAGTTGGAACTGGCCGCCATGACCATAATCGGTGACAATTAAGCTATCATTATTATTTTGATTTAGGAAAGGAATTTATAAACTTACAAATTTAATTAGTAAGAGAGTAATAAACAAAGTCGGCAGGCCCGTTGCGGCAGCGGGCTACTAATGAGCTACTTGATAGATGTTCATTGAAGTAGGCAACAGGCCGATTAGGGGCCCCTAACGCTTTATTGGTGACGCCCTAATAAATCCTTAAACTGTTTTAGGCTTTTGTTGTACGACTAGAGAAAAGTACATTGCAAATAGGGTTAGTTCATTTAATTAAACAAGTAATATACGTGAATCTAATACCAACTTCTGAAAATATGTGTGTCAAAAAGTCATATCATTGATAAATAAAAATCGACCAAGTGCTTCAATTTAATAATAATAATAATATGGTTCAATAATAATAAATAAATAATAAATAAATATTTCGTACATCTTACACACAACGCCATCTAGTCCCAAACTAAGCAGAGCTATTATGGATACTTGACAACTCAAATAAATACATAAACATACTTTTTTGTAAAATATGTTTATACATAAATACATGAACATCTATGGCAATCGTTATTGGGAAGGTCAGTGCCCTCAAATATACTGACAACTAGTTCAATCTTCGAATTTCAGTTCTCCCTTAGGGTTGCGGAGGTCCGATGCCAGTCGCTCCGTGGAAAAACTGAAATTCAGGTAAAACCGGTTGAACTAGTAGCCGACCCCAAATAAACTTGAGAATAATGGCTAGGAGGACATATTTTACATAGAAAACAAATATTTGTGGATCACACAAATATTTATTCTGACCCGGGGATCGAACCCGAGACCTCTTGATCAGCAGCCGCATACGCTAACCACTAGACCTACAAGGCAGTTAATGAACGTTTAGCAATGATTAACTTTGTTGGTGTTCAACATTTTATTCTTAAGTAAAGCTGTAATCTATCCATAACAATGGCAAGTGAAAACAAATCATTCATCATCATCATCAGCCTATCGCAGTCCACTGCTGAACATTTTGTGCTTCTCGCATCCATTAATTTATGCATTAACTTGTAATCCAAGTACATACATATTTAAATACTGGTCAAACCAAACCAGCTTAGAGTTGGACCTACTGAAATATATTTTCTGTGGTTGTGGCATATGAAAAGCTCATTAGCCAAATGAAAATAAACGAACAATGTAGGTAGTACGCCGTCGGTGAGATTAGCTGCAACAGCCACCTACATTTACATAATATATTACAAAGTTCAACACAAAAGTTTTCGTGCCAAACTTCTAATTTAATCACCTTTAGACTAGAGGGCAAATGCTGTAAAACATAACCATAGGCATAGCCGTGAGTAATAATAAAATCGGCCAAGTGCGTGTCAGGCCACGCACAGGAAAGGGTTCCTCAGTTATCCATAATGGTACGTGGATTAGAAATCGTATCCAATGAATAATTGTTATGTTTACATAATAATGCGTTAATTTAGTATGACGTTTTTAAAGTAAGTGCATTGTAAAAGTTAAGCCTCTATAACTGCTGAACTAACAAAGTCATCTATATAATATCCACTATCACAAATTTTCCCAGATTTTTTGAGCCAGCCGTTTAGCTTTTAGAGGGGGGGGGGACGCCCTGTTTTTACAAAAAAGTGGCCTTTAAAGTGGAATTTCTCGCAAACGGATACCTAAATCAAAAAAATCTCTTAGAAACTCATTAATGTTTTCAAAATACCTATTTAATGATACCCCACATAATGGGTTAGCCGCGAGAAAAAAAACATCCCCACTTTACGTGGAGGTACCCCAAATAAAAATATTTTTCATAATTTGACTGCAGCACTTTGTCGACGTAATTACAATACATATTCTTGCAAATTTCATCTCTCTAGCACTTACCGTTTGGACGGTAAGTCGAGGACGGACGGACGGACGGACTGACGGACGGACGGACGGACGGACGGACGGACGGACGGACAGACGGACATGACGAATCTATAAGGTTCGAATTCATAAACTTCGGAATCCTAAAAAGTGAACATAAATTATAGTAGGATGAAACCTATTGTAAAAGGAGGAGAATATTACAAAAATTAAAAGAAAAATAATTTACGGGCGATCTGAGGTCGGGAAGGGGGAGAGGGGGGGGGGGAGGGTTAAGGGAAAAAATGGCTTAACTCGATTTCCGGCAAAACTATAAGTCCTATGGAAAAAGTTCAATGGCAAAGTTGTAGGTAATAAAAAGATCTACATCTTTTACATTCACACTTTTTTCACATAACTCAAATTTTATGTGAAAAATTCAAGAAACCAAGTTTTTATTTTTATAATTTACAATTAAAATAATTTTACAAGAAATTTAGCGAAAACTTACCATTTTATGTCCTGAATACACTGTAACTTATTTGATTTGAAATATCTATTTTTTCACCTCATTTTGACTTAATACCGAAACCCTAATTTTCAATCGATAGAGATTTCATCGAATAGAAAACACCCAATTTTTTTGAAAAAAGTTGAAATTTTGACGGGTGCATTTTCGATTGAAAATTAAGTTTTTTTTTCGGTATTAAGTCAAAATGAGATGAAAAAATAGATATTTCAAATCAATTAAATTACAGTGTATTCAGGACATAAAATGGTAAGTTTTCACCTAATTTCTTGTAAAAATAATTTTATTTGTAAAAGATAAAAATAAAAAAACAAAAACTTGGTCTTTTGAATTTTTCACATAAGATTTGACGTTATGTGAAAAAAGTGTGAATGCAAAAGATGTAGATCTTCTTACCTACAACTTTGCCATTGAACTTTTTTCCATAAGACTTGTAGTTTTGCTGGAAATCAAGTAAAGCCGTATTTTCCCTTAAAACCCCCCCTCTCCCCCTTCCCGACCTCAGATCGCCCGTAAATTATTTTTACTTTAATTTTTGTAATATTCTCCTCCTTTTACAATGTGTTTCATCCTACTATAATTTATTTTGTTTTCCAAAATTATCGGCACTGGTCTAATTGGGGTATTATAGTTTTAGTGAACTTCTTAATAACAACTTGCACACCAGGAACATTCTTGTGTAGCGGAGGACTTTACAAACATACATGAAATAGATTTAAAGAATACCAGCCGCAGATTAACAATTTGTTGTACACATAAAGTGTGGTACCATCATCATCATCATCATCAGCCTATCGCAGTCCACTGCTGGACATAGGCCTCTCCAATTGCACGCCACTCAGTTCGATCCTCGGCGACTCGCATCCAGCTCCTGCCAGCCGTCTTGCGCAAATCATCACTCCACCTGGCCTGTGGACGTCCTACACTACGTTTGCCGAGACGCGGTCTCCACTCAAGAACACGTTTACCCCAACGGTTGTCGGTCCTGCGGCTAATATGGCCAGCCCATTGCCACTTCAGCTTGCTTATCCTGTGGGCTATGTCGATCACTTTAGTTCTCTGCCGGATTACCTCGTTTCTAACACGATCTCTGAGAGAAACTCCGAGCATAGCCCTCTCCATAGCACGCTGCGTGACTTTGAATTTGTGGACCAGCCGTGCCGTGAGTGTCCACGTTTCGGCTCCGTATGTCATGACGGGTAGGACGCACTGGTTGAAGACTTTCGTCTTTAGGCACTGTGGGATCGATGATGAGAAGACCCGACGAAGCTTCCCAAACGCCGCCCAACCCAGCTGAATTCTCCTGTTCACCTCGTCCTCGAAGTTGTTTCTACCCAACTGCAAAGTCTGCCCGAGGTACACATATTTTTGAACAACTTCGAGAACGGTACCGTGTATCGCAACCGGTTCCGGTAGTACATGTTCGTTGAACATGACCTTGGTTTTGTCCAAGTTCATCCGTGGTACCATGTGAGGTTCGAACTCCCAATACTTGGCGTTGTAAAAGCGGCGTGGCGACCGCTTAAACCACTAGACCAACTATGAAGTCAAATAATTGTAAGTAATATAATAATAATATAATATAAATATTTTGGACATTTTACACACAACGCCATCTAGTCCCCAAACTAAGCAGAGCTTGTATTATGGGTAATTAGACAACTGATATAAATACATAAACATACTTTTTTTTTTGTAAATACATACATATTATACATAGAAAACACCCAGACTCCGAAACAAATATTTGTGGATCACACAAATATTTAGTCCGACCCGGGATTATTTAGTACATTGTAGTTAAATGAAGGACTTAGATGACTGCTTCGTAGAAATCAATGTTATCAATTAACTTTTGCCCGTGGCTCTAATTGCCTGTATGACGGTTATCGCGGTGAAGAATGTTTTATGTTCTTTTTCGAGAATCGAAAAGTATATCTATGCAAGATTTCATTGAATTACCTAAGTATAAAAAATCGTATCCAACAGTTAATTGTTATGTTTACGTATTAATGCGTTGATTTTGAATGACGTTTTCCAAGTGTTTTAGCGCATTTTAGCAGTTAAGCCTTTATAACTCCTGAACTAACAAAGCCATCTAATCTCTTATAGTTTTCCTTTAAAGTTTATTATATGGACCACCTTCACGATTTTTTTCAGATTTTTTGAGCCAGCCGTTTAGCTTTTAGAGGGGGGGGACGCCCTGTTTTTACAAAAAAGTGCCCTTTAAAGTGGAATATCACGCGAACGGATACTTAAATCAAAAAATCGTCTAAGAAACCCTTTATTGTTTTCAAAAGACCTATCTAATGATACCCCACACGATGGGGTAGCCGTGAGAAAAAAAAATCATGCCCACTTTACGTATAGGGGAGGTACCCCAAATAAAAATATTTTTCATAACTTTATTGTAGCACTTTGTCGGCGTAGTCACAACACATATTCATGCAAAGTTTCGTCTTACTAGCATTTACCGTTTGGACGGTAAGTCGAGGACGGACGGACGGACGGACGGACGGACGGACGGACGGACGGACGGACGGACGGACAGACGGACATGACGAATCTATAAGGGTTCCGAGTCATAAACTTCGGAACCCTAAAAATGGTGAATGAATTATAATTATTTGATAGTTTTACCACCGGACTTTTTAAACTAGAAGTGGTCAAAACTTCATATATATTACTTCAACCGGTTTTACCTGAATTTCAGTTTTTCCACGGCACGGCAGCGCGATAACTTGCGACTGCGAGCCTAGAGGTCGTAACGTAACAATAAAATTTTAAAAGAGGAGCGTGAATTATTTTAACTTTAAAAACCCAGGACGCTCCTTAAAAACTATTGAGGATATCCCAGGACACTTCAAAAACTAGGACATGTCCTGGGAAAACAGTCTAATATATATTATTATTAAATTTGAATTCAAATCAAATCAAATTATTTTTATTTCAAATAAACCAATTCAACGGCACTTTTGAAACGTCAAGTAGTCAGTAGTAGTTAGTCGTGAAGCTAATTGTCTGTTAGAATTCGTAGATCCTATGGAGAAGAACAGACAAGAAACTCCATGGATTTCATTAAAAACAAAGTCTTTTTGACGAAACAAAACCAGCTTATTTATTGGATAGCTCAGTGGATTCAGCAACAACCTTCATGGATGTGTCGTGGGTTGGATCTCAACATGGCACAACTATTTATATGTTCAAAAAATTATTGGTCTGTGTCTGGCTGTTTTTTGCGTCCATTTCATGTCTGTTTATAAAGTGGAGTATATTTCAAGAGCTGTCTTTAGAAACCTACATGGCATAGAATTCCTCATTCAATGGCTTAAGAGTGTTATTACAAAAACTAATTCGATGTTCATATAAAGAACTACCAGAAGGTTTGATTCATTTTACTTAAACGGATTAATCTGTAAGACTATCCCAAAAATACCGTACCTACTGACACAAGCGTCGTTGATTAAAAGAAAAAAGGAAAGGAGATTTTTAATACAATGTATTCAAAATTTTCTTAATATAAAGGCACTAAGAAGAAATAAGCTTAAGCCACGTCTATAAGCTGTTTTCAAGAGTCATCACGAACCGTCTTGCACGAAGACTCGACGAATTCCAACCACTGGAGCAGGCTGGGTTTCGGAGCGGATATGGCACCATAGACCACATCCACACAGTGCGCCAAGTAGACTGGCGATACATCCAAGTGTTGAGATGTCTCTACGAGGCCGCCACCATGTCCGTCCAAGTACAGAATCAGCAAACAAGGCCCGTACCATTGCATCGAGGAGTGAGACAAGGGGATGTTATTTCCCCGAAATTGTTCACAAATGCAATGGAGGACTTGTTCAAGACGCTGCACTGGAAAGGACGTGGCATAAACATCAATGGTGAACACATCTCTCACTTGCGATTTGCAGACGACATCGTCATCATGGCGGAGACGCTGCAGGACCTACAACAGATGCTAAATGACCTAGCTGACTCTTCTGTACGCATCGGCCTACGGATGAACTTGGACAAAACCAAGGTCATGTTCAACAAACATGTACTACCGGAACCGGTTGCGATACACGGTGCCGTTCTCGAAGTTGTTCAAAAATATGTGTACCTCGGGCAGACTTTGCAGTTGGGTGGAAACAACTTCGAGGACGAGGTGAACAGGAGAATTCAGCTGGGTTGGGCGGCGTTTGGGAAGCTTCGTCGGGTCTTCTCATCATCGATCCCACAGTGCCTAAAGACGAAAGTCTTCAACCAGTGCGTCCTACCCGTCATGACATACGGAGCCGAAACGTGGACACTCACGGCACGGCTGGTCCACAAATTCAAAGTCACGCAGCGTGCTATGGAGAGGGCTATGCTCGGAGTTTCTCTAAGAGATCGTTTTAGAAACGAGGTAATCCGGCAGAGAACTAAAGTTATCGACATAGCCCACAGGATTAGCAAGCTGAAGTGGCAATGGGCTGGCCATATTAGCCGCAGGACCGACAACCGTTGGGGTAAACGTGTTCTTGAGTGGAGACCGCGTCTCGGCAAACGTAGTGTAGGACGTCCACAGGCCAGGTGGAGTGATGATTTGCGCAAGACGGCTGGCAGGAGCTGGATGCGAGTAGGCGAGGATCGAACTAAGTGGCGTGCAATTGGAGAGGCCTATGTCCAGCAGTGGACTGCGATAGGCTGATGATGAAGAAGAAATATAGCGAGGCTTCAAATATATCAAAGTTGGTTTCGATTTCAGCTGTTATGAAAACACCCTGAAAAGTGGATGTAGATTAGAAAGTATTGTTTTCATTCAATGAACAACACGTTGAATAAAACGTTATAAATGATGATAGTGACATCTAGTTGCAGATTGTATAACTATTGTTACAACACATTAAAGTTCAAGTTGTTAGCGACATCTGTCGCAATGACATTAAACTCTTAGTAAGTGGTTCTCTGACTATCTAATAGATGGCACGATAATTCACTATTATTCGAGTTTCGGCGCTGCCAAATGTTTCGGTCATTTTGACCGAATCCCAAAATAAAACTGATACTAGATTTTTGACTGAAACCGAAATATTCGCTCATTCAAGTTTTGTAAAGCTAACCCTCGATTATTCATTTGAAACTGAAAAGAACCATAAAGATAATTTTAGGGTTCTTTTCAGTTACTTACCTGTGTTTAAGGTGCACTACTCGCAATGTTTGTGTTGAAAATTATTTTAATTATTTACTAGCTTCCGCCCACAGTTCCTCTCGCGTGTATCTCGATTATTGCAGTAAAAAGTAGCCTATGTGTTAATCTGATATATAAGATATATTACTGTAAAGTTTCATCAAAATCCGTTCCAATATTACAAGCTTACAATCGTGGCATGGCATAACAGTTATTAATTATCGATGTAATAGTAGAGTATATTAAAAAGATACATACGATTAACCTACTTACCCTTAATTTGAGATTTCAGCGATAATGCAATTTTGCGCTATTTCTGTAATTTATAAATGTCAATTTTAGTGTGTCGATTAATATTAATTATAGTGATTTGTAGATTATATAAAACAATCTTTAGTCAATTTCAAAGAGTCTAGTTTTTGTTAGGTACTCTATATAAACTAGCTAATATAACAGCTTTGATTATAAACATGTATAATCAGTATAACAGACATATAACAAACATGTATAACGGGATAACCAAAGAGACTACACCGTAATCAAAGAGGTCATTACGTACATAAGAACGTCACAAGAAAACACATTATTTGTGGTTAGAATTTAAATAGATTATGAATCAGTAACACATTTTTTTTATATTTAGCCTACCAAAGTCACTCTACCCTGTCTGATGGAAAGCACGAGCTGAATGTAAGAGTGGGGGAAACCACACCATTGCTGCGAATGCAGACAAAGGTAGTAAAGGTTATTGGCTGCCTTGTTGGTTTAGTGGTGCTGTTGTTGTGGTGGCTGCTGATCAAGAGGTCTCGAGTTCGTTTCCCGGATCGAATAATTGTGTGATCCACAAATATTTGTTTGGGAGTCTGGGTTTTCTATGTATAATAAGTATGTATTTACAATAAAAGTATGTTTATGTATACCAGCTCTTTAGTACCCATAATACAAGCTCTGCTTAGTTTGGGACTAGATGATGTTGTGTGTAAAAGTTGTCTGAAATATTTATTTATTTAAGAAAAAAAAAGAATGGCGGGCCTCTCTATGGCGGGTTAGTGAGATGCTTTCTCACGCCCTACTTAAAGGACTCGGGATCATAGTGGGAAGGAAACACGTAAGCTGTTAGTGAGTTCCAGCTTTTGACTGCTCGGCATAAGAAGAAAAAGCCGAACCTTTTCGTTCTAGTGCGTATTTCCTCTACCCTGGAGCGATGACTTCTAAGTCCAGCCCGTGTTGTCATATTTAAGGGTTCATGATACTTGAACATTCAACTGTCAACAGTGGGAGAGGTGTGTCCAAAAAATAAGATGACATTTACGTGACGGTCGTGGTTCATATTTGTCATAATGACGTTCCTAACTGTCACTAGGTTCAATACAGAGCTATGAGACGTTACTATAATAGTTACGTATAGGGAAACTTCAGAGTCATAATATTTCCGGATTTATGGTTACTTTTCCTTTTCGTCATATCATCTAACTGAAATTCACTAACCAACTCAAACTGAAAATTTAAAAAGTAAGCCAGATTTAAACTCCCACTGCTTAGCATTAGGGTTTCAATGCTTCTATTTCTTGAGCGTACTCGAATCTGTCTATCTACACCAAACGCTAGGATTAGACCTAATTTTCCGTTCTTCAGCGTACCGACACACCGAACAAACTTAAGTATAAAAAATCCTATCACAAGACAAACTGTAGCGTATAGTATAGTCCATGTTGGTCATGGTACGGAGACCAGGAGGAACAATGTAATAAAACAAAAAAATAAATGGATAAATTATTTAATTTTAAAACCACATAAACTAAGACTCTTTTGGTTACGGTAAGGAGACCAGGAGAAAAAATATTATAAAACTGAAACGTAAATGTTCACATTGTTTTATTTTAAAACCACAAAAACTAATACAAAATATCACCGAGTAACGCTAACGGTACCCACACATCATCATTAAGATTGTGAAGACTTACAACTGACATAACAATTTATAAATTTTAATAATTTTAACAAAAAGGAACCGACTTCAATGAAAAACTATTCCGAGTACCCAAATCGCGACATTGTGCCTATGATATTTGAGGAGTTCCCTCGATTTCCTTGGGATCCCATCATCAGATCCCGATATGGTGACAATGGGACCACCTGTAAGCTACGCCCATTCCAATGCAAAAAGATTTTTTTAAATCGGTTCATATACGACGAAATTATCGCTGAACATACATAAAAAAAAAACGAATTGAGAACCTCCTCCTTTTTTTGAAGTCGGTTAACCATAAATACAACATAACATATTTGTTATACAATATAATTCTATTTACAAAATCATTTTACAAACTGACTGAAAACTTGATTACATTTCACATGTAAGTACACTGAGTACAAATGACCCAATACTGGTCTACACTTTGACAGCTCAGTCATCCTGTTCTCTACGTTTCAGGAACTATACCTCTACGATTTCAAGTGTGAGCTCTTAATTTGAACCTTAATGTGTGTCCACCTTCCAACTTGAGGCTTAAAGAGCTGGGACAGAGCTTCGCAGGGATACAAGTCATCTCCGTAGGTAATATTTCCATCTTTAGCAAGATTTGGCAAGTAATAGCTTTTTATCTCGCACAGGCCAAGTCTCAAACCTGAAATCAAAAATTAAAGGATGTTAGTAGATTCGTTGCAAGTTGTAGAATATAGTGCGTAGTAAGTTGCAAGAAAATTTCAGAGTGTATAATATGTTAGGAGGACTTACCGATACAATTTCTCGGTCCCATCCCAAAAGGAATATAAGCGGATGGGTGCATTTTATGTTTATTCTCAGCAGAGAAGCGCTCAGGATCGAACTTTTCAGGATCAGAAAAATATTGAGGGTCACGATGTATAGCGTGAATTGGAATCATAATCTTGGTTCCTTTCTTGATCTGAAATAAGTAAAATATGATATTATTATATGCAAAGCTATAACAACGAATATATCAGACATTTCTAGATCTTGAGTAGTACTTACAATAAAATCTTTATCAGCATTCGTGTTGGGTTTACCCAAGTCGTAATCTCTGTTGCACTCTCTGTCTAGAATAATAGATGGATGCCACAGCCTTATAACCTCTGAAAGAATTTCTGAATATTATTTATGTGTAAAAAATAAATTATATATTAATTCTAAATTTAAATTTAAAAAATAAAAGCTGCATCAAATTATAATTCACAAAGCCATTGTGAGCATTTTCCACATTAGGAATTGACGAAATGTCTCACCTGATATGACCATGTCTAGAAACGGCATACTTTTCAGAGAATCGTAATCTAATTTTCCGCCATTAAGAGCGTGATGTTCTCTTATTTCCTTAGCCAGTCGATCTTGGATATCAGGGTTGACAGCCAGTTCATATAGCAGGAAGTTCATCAGGATAGAAACCGTTCCAAAGCCTTCAAGGTAGAGCAGCAAGATTTGTGCAATAATGTCGTCATCGGTCAAGACTGAAACAATTGAAGAAAAGAGGTTTTATTTTGACTTAATTTAGAAATATTGTTTTCATGGCAATCAATCTTATGAATCATTATCAATGGCAATCTTATGAATCATTATCAATGGCAATCTTATGAATCATTATCAATGGCAATCTTATGAATATTCTGTACACTTTTACGTTCTTTAAAATATTTTTAAACTTTCGTGAAAATAAAATATTCACCCGATTACTCACAAGTTTATAAAATATATAATTACCATTTTCTGTTTGTCTTGCAGTGACACCTGTTGGTTCAAACTCGGCAGATTCATTATTTCCTCCATTAGGTTTCGCCGTATTGTCTGAGAATTTACCTGCAAAGTACTGACATTGAATTACCTTTGAAAGAGTTATAGAAACAGAACATTTTAATTTCAATAAAAAATATATATTTCTTCACAACTTAACGGTTATAATATAATTCCGGAATCTTCGTATTTTATGAGAATATTGCATTTATTCGTAGGTATTTGTAAAAATTAAAAGTAGTACCTTTCTTAGCTTCCATGAGCAAGTGAATCATATCAGGCCTAACTGTTTGTTTCAACTCGCGATCTTTTATAACACCTAACACTATGTTCTTGAAAAACTCCTTACAGCCCTCTGTTAATATATCCCATTCGAAAGTCTGAAACAAAAAATATCAGAGTTAAAACTAAAATTTAATAAAAAGCTTAAAAGCTATTCTGTTGTTTTTTCAAATTTTTCTGAAAAGAAAACATATACTCGTATTATAAGTAAACTCACTTTAGCTAATGAAGGTAGATTTGATATTAGGAAATACATCAACACTTCACGGAATCCAAAAGTAGCAGACTCCCTGCCTCTTGCATAAATCGGGTTTTCTGGATCTTTGTAGGAATCAACTTTAAGTCCAAGAGTGCATGAGACAATGACATCGTTTGCGTAACTCGATGTTAGTTCTTCACAATCAATGTTAATATAGCCGTCTGTGAACAAGAACAAAAAGAAAGTGAAAAAAAAAAATTTAACATATACATATAGTGCGATTAAGGTATGATAATATTTAATTTGCAATAATGATGATTTTAAATTAAAGTTACAGCTTGGCTTTGCTAAAGAACAATCCATATAATACTTACTTTCAGATTCTTTCATCTTTTTCATTAGCATTGCAGTCATCTGATCACCCACTTCCATTATAAAGGGCACCATCTTGCGTATCTTGGAGCCAGTTAATGCTGGGCTCAATGTAGCTCGCATTGTCTTCCATTCTTGACCTGCAAAAAAATATGAATGGTGTGGTTGAAACTTGCTCAAGTGTTCATAGATAGTATCGTAAAAAAAAGACAGTTTTTTTTCCTATTTCAAATTGAAACTTACCATTTAAAGCAAACAAATTTCGCCCGAAGAAAGAATCGCTTTCACTGAAGGGTGAGCGATGATCGAAGCACTCCATGTCTTTAGTGAACACCTGCTTAATCAGCTCTAGGTCTCGGAGGACCACCAATTCATTTATAAATTCAAATCTTCCAACAAACCTAAAAATAATAATTTTATTTGTTTAAATCTTTATAAAAATATTAACTGTTAGAAGAAATACTGAATTCTCAAGAAACGCATACTCATGAATATGAAAGACTTAATCCTTTCACTTTTTGTACTTTGAGTTTCAAAATTTTTAAAATAATTTTAATACCTTTCCTCTGGAAACTTGTTATACAATCTTAATATGTGATCCGCAAAGTGCTCTAAGCCTAGGCACTGCCTGCCCATGTTACCGACCAGCGGCAACGGGGTGATGTGTTTGACTCCATACTTGCTGAAGGCTGAGTAGATCTGGCGGAGATAGACAGCTCCTGCCACGGCTACTCCCACAATACAAACAGCCAAGATAAACATTGTCTGAAAGCAAAATCCCATTGTTAATAACTACTTCAAATAAAAAATGTAATGGAGTTTTCTTTTTTTCTCTTTGATTATTTAAAAATAGAATATTCACGGTTCACACAGTGATTTTTGAAAATTAGTGCTGTACTTGTTCAATTACCTACCGTTATTTTAAAATCAGTTTCCCCAATTTATTTACTGAACTATACTCAAAGAAGAATATCTTCAATGAAGTAATGATCAATGTATTCAGGAGAGTGATACAATGGTAAGTGAAGAAGAAAAGATAATTGCGCCTTATAAATACTTAATGTTAACAGGAGGGTCAACTCGTGCCGCGTCACTAACTACGCATGTACAACTTCGCTAGCTATTGAAAAAAGTGAAACGTCACTGAGTAACACGGGACTATACTCTAATTCATTAAATCGACTACGTAACGAAATAATGTTTGAATAAGCTTAGAAAATTATTTGGGCGTCTTCATTTTTAGGGAAATTTCTAGAATGGTCTTGTAGGTACAGAGATATTGTAGGATCTTAGAAGCTTTTTTTCATTGAAAGTGAGATTATAAACCGAAAACAGCCTGTGAGAAAAATTATATTACTCCAGAAATTCATCATCAATAATCATCAGCAGCCTTTAACAGTCCACTGCTGGACATAGACCTCTCCTTTGAAAGGAGGTTTTGGCCTACTATACCACGCTGGCCAGACGGGTTGGTGAAGGGTTTGTTTCAAGTTTTCCTTCTCTTTGCATTTATGTTGTCTTGCGTAGTTTATCCCTTAGTCGCCTTTTACGACACCCGCGTGGGATGAATAGGGAAGATGACACTCTGTATTCTCAATCCGTCACCACACGGACTTTAGTCACCACACGGCTCCAGAAATTATTTTATCAAAACTACCATAAAATAAAAGACATTGGACATAAAATAAATAAATATCATCCTATGAGTAGCCATCCATATCCCAATGGGTATCGTTTTCTAGTAAATTGAGTTCCTCACATGCAACACGATATGTTATGTATATTGTACTATTAATAGTCCGTAGTAGCTCAAAATATGACTTTGGCCCACGTACATTTACCAGCAGCGATCGCAAATAGAATCATTCATCATTCTTTTGATGAACTGTATGTATATATACGACCAAGAGCATCAGTAGAATATACATCCGGATAACTGCATTGCCTTGCTTGGGTTGTTAAAAATTCTTCGATAAATTTTATCCAACAGTAATAACGTGGCATCTCCGAGTAAAGCAAAGTTCGTACAAACGGATCACTATGGCATATCTTCAAAAAACTGATCAATGTCGACGCTGGAGGTTTTTACGACACTGGACGCCTTGAAATATACTCGCTAAAAAAGTAAAGTAGAAATAAACAGGTATTAGAGTCGCGCTGAATTCAGTACGAATGGGTCAGATAGACCGGGTCAGTATTACCCCATAATGACAGCATTCTTGCTGTCGAATGTTGTTGGAGTTTTACGCGACACATTGAACGAGAACGATAAAAATGAAGACCGAGAAAAAACGGCTATGGAACACGAGACCTCCAGCATAGCAGTCACACAGCGGTCATCACATGGTAGCGACCACTGCGCTATCAAGAGTGATCCTTGGATGCACCGGGTGCATGAACAAATAAGTTTTAGGAAAAAAAAAATTGAAGTCAAGAAACCCTAAAGTTATACGGTCGAAGGTTAACTTTCGCTTACTTTTAAAATTTTCAGTTTGTGCTGGTCAGTGAACTTCAGTCAGATGATATTACGTACAAGGAAAAGTTATCATAAATCCGGAAATATTATGACTCTGAAGTTTCCCTATACGTAACTATTATAGTAACGTCTCAAAACTCTGTATTGAACCTAGTGACAGTTAGGAACGTCATTATGACACATAGTATGAAACTCGACCGTCATAGTTTGTAGAAAGTGAAGTGGGATAGTTGTCACCGTGGCAACTATGACATGACATAGATGAAACTTTGAACTCAAAATCGTGACTCAGAAGATTTATCTTTTTTAGCGCGTATTCACATAACAGAAGAATTATTAGCCAGTTTGAAAATTTTCAACCACATTTCCAATGAAGGCTTAAAACTGAATAAGTAGAAAAGTAGATATTTCACTGGTAATTAAATGCACATGATTGATAACAAAACAATAAAACAAAAACAAAATATAAGGTTTGTTATCTATTTACTATGATTTTATTAGGTTTAGGTCAAATTAACATCAATAAATATAAAAAAAGTCTAAAGTTGCCGCATGCTAAATGTAGGGATGAACTTTCAAGAAACTGTGGGAATTTATGGCATTTAGGAGACGTCAGTTTAGGAAGTATGCATCATAATCATACGATATCATACCAGAAATATGTTTTCTATGAATAGTACGATGTTTAAAAAAAATGTATTTATATCCTTTGTCCAGTACCCATATTATTACAAGCTCTGTTTAGTTTAGGAATAGATGGCGTTGTGTAAGATGTCCGAAATATTTGTTTATTTATTTATACATCCTTATCTCAGTTCTTAATTTTGTAACACGCTCTATTGTATACAAAAGGCGGCAACGTCTCTGAGTTGGTGTCTGGGGCGGCTCTTCAGTGACCCGTGTATCGACTGCTTGTTCGCCTTTTTTAATTCAACTCAGAGCCATGCCACTCAGATCAATATACGATAAATCAAATGCACTCTAATAAGGAAATTCTTAGTATACTGACGGAGCTAGGGCCAACACATCGTTTGTAGAAACCGCAATGATCCCCGTCTGCCTGATCCCGCATTTATGGATAATTGATATCATTATACGATCTTTCGGTGCCTTAGCCGTGTGGGGTATCAGTTTATATCAAACCAACATTGTTCATATTCTTCCTAGGCTGTACTCGTAGTAATACGGAGTTTTAAGCGTTACATTATTTGGAAAGTAAGAAGTACAAGTGCCCTGCATCACACCTACAGGGTCGACATGTGACGCTTATGGTATTTGATAGTTGTCACGGGAACGACACTCCCGCTAGACTTTAGACTTACTACGAATATTGTGACTCAACTGTCATTATGACGTTTTGTAATTGTTACAAGTTCAAATAGATAGCACTGAAACGTCACAACAGTACGTATAGGGAAACGTATGATTGATATAATCATTCTAGAGTAATGTTAAACTTTTCCTGTAACATTATTTCCTACTGAAAATTTAATTTTCGTAGCATTCATCTAGTATGTTACTCTGAGAATATTGACCTCAAATCAATTAAACAATTAAATCAACAGTCAGTAATGTCCCACTGCTGGGATCGGGTCTCCTTCCAGAGAGAGAGGTTTCAGGCCATACGTCCCCACGCTGGCCGAGTGCGTGTTGTGGACTGGACAGACACGTTGGGGCTACGTAATCTTGCCGTTGAATGTTTATAAAGCCGCCCGAATGCCTTCGAATGAGCTTTAAGTGACCTAACGCTCGTAACATATCATGCCCCAAACGGTCACCCATCTAGGTGTAACCGTGGCATCGTTGCTTACCCTCGCTGGTTGTTTCCTATATTGACCTACCTAAACTAAATGTCAGAATCTATTTAAAAAAAAACTAAATTACATTATTCTCTTTCTTTCTCTGTTGTTACAGTAATCCTTTTAGTGTAACACACTGCTGTTCGGCTATGGAATGCCTTACCGCATGCAATACGCAGACATTATTAAAAATAATAATACTTAAATCTAGATTACACTGACAGTAATTTAACTTCCTTGTGAAAATAATCTAATTGCCACCCTGGCTAGCCTAGAGGTGATCTTAAATTATTTTTTGATTGAATACCTTTCTCACGTTTCTTTACTCAGAAAACTCAGTTTTGGGTTAAGCTCGCTCCTTTGTCGGTGACATTTTTTGTATCTTATATATTTGTGTATTTCATGTGAACTAAAGAATAAATAAAATACTTCCTCGGTGTCTCAGTAGTAGCGCATATGACTGCTGTGTTAAAGGTGTCGGATTTCATTTCATCTGCAAATACATATTTATTTAGGAATTTGGGTGCTCTGTACAATAAATACCTAGTTTCAAAAAGTTTAAATATGTATTAAAATCAAGTGTTTAGTAACCACAGGTTAGCAATACTTTAGGTGTAGATACACACATCCGTATGTCACGTCCGAAACATTTATTTATTTAATCTCTAATGACCTTTATGTTATTTTAGTTTTCATAAAACAATAAACATATTATCATTTTTTCACAGGCTGTTTTCGGTTTTTAATCTCACTCTCAATGAGAAAAAGCTCCTAAGAGCCTAACCTACAAGACTATACAAGAAATTGCCCCCAAAAAGGATGACGACGAAATAATTTCCTAAGCCCATTCAAATATTATTTCGTTACGTAGTCGATTTAATTAATTAGAGTATAGTCTCGTGTTACTCAGTGACGTTTCACTTTCAATAGCTAGCGAAGTTGTACATGCGTAGTTAGTGACGCGGCACGGGTTGACCCTCCTGTTAACATTATGTATTTATAAGGCGCAATTATCCTTTCTTCTTCACTTACCATTGTATCACTCTCCTGAATACATAGATCATTACTTCATTGAACACATTCCTCTTTTAAGCCAAGTTCAGTTTTAATCAAATAATTTCAGCACATAAACTTGGTGAAATTGATAATAAAAGAAAGGTAAGTCATTTATGAAATTGACGACAATAATTTAAAAAAAATCACCAAGAGTGAACCATGAACATTTTATTTTCATTTAATAAAAAACGAAATTGTAATTTTATAACATAATTCTAATCTAGAATATTTTTAACAATGGGATTTTGCTTTCAGACAATGTTTATCTTGGCTGTTTGTATTGTGGGAGTAGCCGTGGCAGGAGCTGTCTATCTCCGCCAGATCTACTCAGCCTTCAGCAAGTATGGAGTCAAACACATCACCCCGTTGCCGTTGGTCGGTAACATGGGCAGGCAGTGCCTAGGCTTAGAGCACTTTGCGGATCACATATTAAGATTATATAACAAGTTTCCAGAAGAAAGGTATTTAAATTGAATTCAGTCTTCAAGCATAGTAATTAAAAATTTCTCTTAACAGATAAAATTTTATAAAGAATTAAATAAATATGTTAAAATATCCATCATCCACTTTTCAGGTTTGTTGGAAGATTTGAATTTATAAATGAATTGGTGGTCCTCCGAGATCTGGAGCTGATTAAGCAGGTGTTCACTAAAGACATGGAGTGCTTCGATCATCGCTCACCCTTTGGTGAAAGCGATTCTTTCTTCGGCAGAAATTTGTTTGCTTTGAATGGTGAGTTTCAAGAAAAAAATACATTTTTTCTTTTACAATACTGTCTATGAAAACTTGAGCAAGTTTCAACATCACTTTCTGTGTTTTTTTCGCAGGTCAAGAATGGAAGACAATGCGGGCTACATTGAGCCCAGCATTTACTGGCTCCAAGATACGCAAGATGGTGCCCTTTATAATGGAAGTGGGTGATCAGATGACTGCAATGCTAATGACAAAGATGAACGAATCGAAAAGTAAGGGTTGCATAGATATTTTTTTGAAAAGTAAATTATGGTTTTGTATAAAAAACCTATTCATTTTTGCAAATAAGCAATGTTGAAATACAACGCATAAAACAAGAGTGAAATTTCATTTACCAACCTGACACATCAAGCAACGTTAAGTGCTAACTATCTTCTTGTTCTTGTTCACAGCCGGCTATATTAACATTGATTGTGAAGAACTAACATCGAGTTACGCAAACGATGTCATTGTCTCATGCGCTCTTGGACTTAAAGTTGATTCCTACAAAGATCCGGAAAACCCGATTTATGCAAGAGGCAGGGAGTCTGCAACTTTTGGATTCCGTGAAGTGTTCATGTATTTCTTAATATCAAATCTGCCTTCATTAGCTAAGGTGAGTTTACTTAAATGTTTTCTATTCAATAAAATTTGAAAACATTAACAGAATGGCTTCTTAGCTTTTTATTAAACTTTAGTTTTAACTCTGATATTTTTTGGTTTCAGACTTTCGAATGGGATATATTAACAGAGGGCTGTAAGGAGTTTTTCAGGAACCTAGTGTTAGGTGTTATTAAAGATCGCGAGTTGAAACAAACAATTAGACCTGATATGATTCACTTGCTCATGGAAGCTAAGAAAGGTACTAATTTTAATTTGTTATATATATCCACGAATAAATGCAATATTCTCAAAAAATATCAGTTTCAGATTTAAAATGTAGTTATATTAGAACCATTAAAATAATTATTTTAAATTGAAATTAACATTTTCTTTCTCTATAAATATTTCAAAGGTAATTCAATGTCAATACTTTGCAGGTAAATTGTCAGACAATACGGTCAAACCTAATGGAGGAAATACTGAATCTGCCGAGTTTGATCCAACAGGTGTGACTGCAAGACAAACAGAAAATGGTAAGTTAATATTTTCAGGGCTTTAACAGTGTGAATATTCTTAAGATCGCAATTGAAACCAATATTCCAAAATAAAGTCAAAATTAAACCACTCTCTTTTATTTTTTCAGTCTTGACCGATGACGACATTATTGCTCAAATCTTGCTGCTCTACCTTGAAGGCTTTGGAACGGTTTCAATCCTGATGAACTTCCTGCTATATGAACTGGCTGTCAACCCTGATATCCAAGATCGACTAGCTAAGGAGATAAGAGAACATCACGCTCTTAATGGCGGAAAATTAGATTACGATTCTCTGAAAAGTATGCCGTTTCTAGACATGGTCATATCAGGTAAGACATTTCTTCGATTCCTAATCTGGATAATGCTTACAATCATGTTGTGAATTGGAAATTGATGCTACTTGTAATTTTTATTATAGTTCAATATAAAATTTGTCTTTACACATAAATAATATTCAGATATTCTTTCAGAGGTTATAAGGCTGTGGCATCCATCTATTATTCTAGACAGAGAGTGCAACAGAGATTACGACTTGGGTAAACCCAACACGGATGCTGATAAAGATTTTATTGTAAGTAGTACTCAAGATCTAGAAATGTCTGATTCATCAACAACCCATAACGTCCCACTGCTGGGCTCAGGTCTCCTCTCAAGAGAGGGTTAAGGCCATACGTCCCCACGCTGGCCGAGTGCGGGTTGGGGACAGGCAAGACACGTTGTGGCTACGTAATCTTGCTGTTGGATGTTTTTAAGCCGCCCGAAGGCCTCCAACTAAGCTTCACGACTGCTATCTTATGATAACAACCGGGACCGACTGCTTAACGTGACCTCCGAATCACGGAAACGCTCATTACATATAATGCCACAAACGGTCACCCATCTAGGTCCGACCGCGCCGTAGTTGCTTACCCTTGGTGATTGTTTCCAATCACCTAAGGCCACTCGGCTATGAGCGCTTCATGTCTGATTTATAACAAAGAATAAAATGTCTGATTTATTCTTTGTTATAGCTTTGCATATAATCCCTACTAATATTATAAATGCGAAAGTAACTCTGTCTGTCTGTCTGTCTGTTACGCTTTCACGCCTAAACAACTTAACCAATTTTCATGAAATTTGGTATGAAGATAGAACTGAACTTGGGAAAGGACATAGGCTACTTTTTACTGCAATAATCGAGATACAAAGGCCAAACCTAGGTGATTATAAAAATACACAAATCGTAGAAGTCAAAATGTATCCATGTTTATCTCCTGTCAAAACTTCACCGGTTGCTAGGCATAACACACTTGCATGGCAACCATAATGATAGTTTGTAAATTACTTTAAACCAGTAGACCAGGGAGATAATTTTTGAAAAAAAATAAAATTTTAATAGGATGAAACCTATTGGAAAAGGAGGAGAATAATAAAAAAACGAAAGGAAAAATAATTTACGGGCGATTTTTCTCGCCGGGACATCTGTGTCTTCTCTACAAGACTCAGGTTCGTTCCTGCGTGGAGTACTGTTCTCACCTCTGCAATGGATCCGCGCAATATTTACTCGACGCTCTCGACCGGTTGCTCCGCATTATTAACAGTCCCAAAACTATCGAATTCCTGGAGCCTTTGCAGTTGCGGAGAGACATCGCTTCTATGACGGTTCTCTATCGCCTTTACCATGGTGACTGTTCTGAAGAGCTCTTCCAACTGGTCCCACCTTCTCCCTTCCTTTACAAGACAACACGTGCTGGACTTGGAAGTCACCGCTTCAGGGTAGAGGAAATACGCACCAGAACGAAACGGTTCGGCTCTTCTTCGGTTTACTGTCTGTATGTGCGGCAATGATGTGTGGTTTCCCACACTCTTGGATTCTGCTCATGCTTTCCATCAGGCAGGGTAGAGCCACTTTGGTAGGCTAAATATAAAAATATATTATTTTTTTTATTGTAATTACGTCGACAAAGTGCTACAATAAAATTATGAATAATATTTTTATTTAGGGTACCTCCCCTACACGTAAAGTGGGGATGTTATTTTTTTCTCGCGGCTATCCCATCATGTGGGGTATCATTATATAGGTCTTTTAAAAATATTAAAGGGTTGTTAAGACGATTTTTTGATTAAGGTATCCGTTTGCGAGAAATTCCACTTTAAAGGCCACTTTTTTGTAAAAACAGGGCCCCCCCCCCCTCTATAAGCTATACGGCCTTCTCAAGAAATGTGGAAAAAATCGTGATAGTGGTCCATATAATGAACTTTAAATGAAAACTATAACGAATTAGATGACATTGTTAGTTCAGGAGTTATAGAGGCTTAACTTCTACAATGTGCTTACTTGGAAAACGTCATACAAAATTAACGCATTAATACGTAAACATAACAATACAATTATCCATTGGATACAATTTCTAATCCACGTACCATTATGGGTGACTGAGGAACCCTTTCCTGTGCGTGGCCTGACACGCACTTGGCCGATTTTTAGGGTTCCGAAGTTCATAACTCGGAACCCTTATAGATTCGTCATGTCCGTCTGTCCGTCCGTCCGTCCGTCCGTCCGTCCGTCCGTCCGTCCTCGACTTACCGTCCAAACGGTAAGCGCTAGAAAGATGAAAGTTTGCATGAATACGTGTTGTAATTACGTCGACAAAGTGCTACAATAAAATTATGAAATATAATTTTATTTGGGGTACCTCCCCTACACGTAAAGTGGGGATGATTTTTTTTTTCTCGAGGCTACCCCATCGTGTGGGGTATCATTAGATAGGTCTTTTAAAAACAATAAAGGGTTTCCTAGACGATTTTTTGATTTAGGTATCCGTTTGCGAGATATTTCACTTTAAAGGGCACTTTTTTGTAAAAACAGGGCGTCCCCCCCCCTCTAAAAGCTAAACGGCTGGCTCAAAAATTTTGAAAAAAAATCGTGATGCTGGTCCATTTAATGAACTTTGAAGGAAAACTATAACCGATTAGATGACTTTCTTAGTTCAGGAGTTATAAAGGCTTATAGGGTAAAATGCGCTCACTTGGAAAACGTCATACAAAATTAACGTAATAATACGTAAACATAACAATTATCTATTGGATACGATTTTAAATCCACATACCATTATAGGTGACTGAGGAACCCTTTCCTGTGCGTGGCCTGACACGCACTTGGCCGATTTTATTTATTTACACTTTTTTTCACATAACCTCAAATTATATGTGAAAAATTCAAAAAACCAAGTTTTTGGTTTTTTATTTTTATAATATATGTCTTTTTATATATATATGTCTGTCTGTCTGTTACGCTTTCACGCCTAAACCATTAAACCGATTTTAATGAAATTTGAATGAAGATAGAACTGAACTTGGGAAAGGACATAGGAGACTTTTTATCGCGAAAATAAAGGTTTGAAATAGGGGACGAAAGTTTGTGTCGAAGTTCCTTATTATCAAACATAAAATCATGTAAGATTGTTTAATCTACCATTACCGTGTCGCGCGATATAAACGAATTCCACGCGGGCGAAGCCGCGGGCGGAAAGCTAGTAATATCATATTTTACTTATTTCAGATCAAGAAAGGAACCAAGATTATGATTCCGATTCACGCTATACATCGTGATCCTCAATACTTTTCTGATCCTGAAAAGTTCGATCCTGAGCGCTTCTCTGCTGAGAACAAACATAAAATGCACCCATCCGCTTATATTCCTTTCGGAATTGGACCGAGAAATTGTATCGGTAAGTTATAATAAACAGATAATAGATGATGTATGAGAAATATATCATACGACGCAGTATATACTACAACTTGCAATGTAAATACTAACGTACTTTAATTATTGATTTCAGGTTTGAGACTTGGCCTGTGCGAGATGAAAGCTATTACTTACCAAATCTTGCTAAAGATGGAAATATTACCTACGGAGACGACTTGTATCCCTGCGAAGCTCTGTCCCAGCTCTTTAAGCCTGAAGTTGGAAGGTGGACATACATTAAGGTTTAAAATAAGAGCTCACACTTGAAATGTACACACACTCACGCACACAAAACTACAGTTCCTGAAACCTAAGGAACAAGATAACTGAGATATCAAAATGTAGACCAGTATTGGGTCATTTGTACTCGGTGTACTTACATGTGAAATGTAATAAAGTTATCAGTCAGTTTGTAAAATGATTATGTAAATAGAATGAACCTAAAAACTAAAAACCTTAAAAATTATAATAAAACTAGAATATATTATTATAAGGAGTCCCTTTAGGCAAGGTTCCGAAGATACTGGCAGCGTTCCCCCTTTGAATAGCTATACTAATTCTAAATTGAATAGCTATGTAAATAGAATATTTTTGTTTTGTTATGGTGTATTTATTGTTAAAATGTTTAAATTTATATGTTATTTGTCTTTACAAGTCTTAATGATGATGTGTGTTTTAGACCGTTAGCGTTACTCGGTGATATTTTGTACTACATTTTGTGGTTTTAAAATAAAACAATGTGAACATTTACTTTTTAGTTTTATTATATTTTTTCTCTTGGTCTCCGTACCGTGACCAAAATGGAATATATTATACGCTGCACTTTGTCATGTTATAGGAAGATTCTTATATGCTCAAGCAGTCCCTGTCCCTCTGATAACCCCATTACCACGCTTTGTAAAAACAATAGGTCTAGCATCATTCTTCTATTTTGCAGAGAATCAAATGAATAGGTCATGCATCAAAGAGAGATCTTTCTATTTCGGAGTAACTTCGGTTGTTTTTTAGAGTAGCTTCTCTTTCTCACAACTTAAAACAACAAGCTTGGTTTATTTAATAAAGAAAAAATAATGTTAGTCTTAAGTTTTAGTTTTACCCGATATAGAGCCTTTATAATTGGTTTTCCATTTCAAATTTATCTTAGGTATTGTTTCGTCCAAGTTTTCTATATTTTCAAATTTCATATAATTTTACAAATATGAAACTTGACGGCGTAAAAGAACCTTGACTAAAGAAAGTACATAAATTACTATTTACGGTGTATACATTTCTTGTAAAGTAATGAAATCTTTCAGAATTAGCCATTGTGACGTGCTTATAGTTACCTCAATATTGTAAGTAATTGCAACTGTAGGTCACGGGTACATTGCGTAGAAAGTGTTAAGTTGCTAACATAGCAACTAAAAACTTTATTGACTGAGTTATTATAAAAATAGTTACCGCGTATAATAAAGTTAAATTTTAGTTCAATAGATAGTGTGCTTTCACTGATTTATATCAAACATGCCCTAAACTCAGTGATTGAATACAATTAGTGTATTTACAATATGTATCTAATGGTCAGGGTTAAATTAAATCTCAGAAGGAAATCGTAAGTTTAAACCAAACACATCTAGTAACAAGATTATTTTAAAAATTGTGAAATTATTTATGATTGTAAATATTTGAGTCGATCTTTTTTACTCTTGGCCGATCTATTTAAGTAAATAAAATTGGACTGATAGCTTTTCACTCTATGCACATCAAAGTATATAAGGTTCTAACATCTAAAAAATGATTTTCAATACTTTTTGTCTATTCGTTTGTTTGTTTCGGAACAACTTTGGAACGGGTGACGCGATATGGACAAGACTTTCATTGTCAGATAGATAATACTATAAAGAGTAACTAAGGCTGCCTTTATTTATGACTATTTTAAATGTTATCCGCGTTTGTTGTTGTAAAGGTAGATTACCATTTAAACTCGGGTAACATCATGGGACACAGTGTCTAAAATATTTAGTGTAAACAACAACGATTAAGCAACGTTAGCAAAATTAAAATCATCGAGTCTATGTGATAGTAGACCTCAGACATACATTACATAGGTTATTACTCTAGTAGCATCGTTATATAATATACTCGTAGACTAGTAGTATGTGGAGGAAGTATGTGGAGGAAGTCCAACACTAATCTGATAGCTATTAGTATTTAATATATTTATTAGGTATTGAAAATGGAAATTACAATGTTATATAATACGTACACAAAGATTTTTTTGTACTTATTCGTCATATTACTTAATATTACTAGTGAGCGCACCGAAGTAAGTATTAATTGTATTTACATCATAAACCGCAACAGCTAACCCGACGATTACGCAGAGAGATATAAGTAGAGTGACGGAGAAAGTTTTCCTGGTCCTGGATAATTCTAAAACTTTGTCTCCAGAAGG
Source organism: Phragmatobia fuliginosa (assembly GCA_932526445.1). Taxonomy (NCBI): domain Eukaryota; kingdom Metazoa; phylum Arthropoda; class Insecta; order Lepidoptera; family Erebidae; genus Phragmatobia; species Phragmatobia fuliginosa. The sequence continues at coordinate 859,362 of OW052066.1, read as the reverse complement.
CTTATCAAGAAAGCAAAGGAGGGTTACCAAGGAGATGGGGGAGCGTCGTCATCTCCTTGGTAAGCATAAATTGCTCACAGAAAAAACGACGGAATTCCAAGCTACGTATATTCGCGTTCGTTTAAGTAAATAGTTTAAAAATAATAATAAACATAAATATTTCGGACATCTTACACACAACGCCATCTAATCTCAAACTAAACAGAGCTTGTGGGTACTTTATTGGTTCTGGACAACTGATATAAATACATAAACATACTTTTATTTTTGTAAGTAAACTTCGAGTCAAATATTGGCGGATCACGCAAACATTTGGCCCGACCCGGAATTGAACCCGAGATCTCAAGCACAGCAGCACCACTGCGCCATCGAGGCATTCAATTATATATTTTGGGTAGAAAGAAGTTGAAGTCAAGAAACCCTAATGCTAAGCGAAATGAGATTAACTATTGATTACTTTTCAAATTTTCAGTTGGCGGTCAGTGTAAGTGAATTTCAGTTAGATGATATGACGTACAAGGAAAAGTTACCATAAATCCGGAAATATTATGACTCTATACGTAACTATTAACGTCTCATAGCTCTGCATAGAAACTAGTGACAGTTAGGAATGTCATTATGACACATATGAACCACACCGTAATAGTTTTTCCAAAGTGAAGTGGGATAGCTGTCACCGTGGCAATATGAGTGTGATGACATAGATGAAACTTTGAGCTCAAAATTTTGACACAAACGTTATATTTTTCTTAGCACGTATTCATAACAGAAGGGTAGCTAATGTCAAAATTTACAATCACAATTTAAACGTAGGCTTAAAATAGAATAAGGAGATATCACTGGTAATTCAATGCACATAAATAGCAAAATTATAAAACAAATAAAATAACGTTTGTTAGCTACCAAACAAGATTTTATTAGCCTTAGATCAAATTAATATTAATTTATGGGTTTCAGCTGAATGATAACAGATAAGTGTAAAGTTGCCATATGCGACGTGTAGGGATGAGTTTCAAGAACCTCTGTGGGAATTTGTGGCATTTAGAGACGTCAGTTTAAGAAGTATGCATCATACGATGTCATACGATCTATTGCAATCATACATGACATAATGACAATGCTTATGTACATATACATCTTTATCTAAGTTCTAAATTGCAATGGCAATGTCTCTGAGTTATAAGTGTCTAGGGCGGGCCTTCAGTGAACCGTGTATCGTTTGCTTGTTCGCCTTTTTTAATTCCCCCCCACCCCTAGATACCACTCACAGTACATTCGATGTATCCGAGAAATCAAATGCACTTTAATAAGAAAATTATTAGTATCCTGGCTGACCCCGGGTCAGCAAACTGTGATTGTAGTAAGCACATCGCTAGTGGAAACCACGATGTTCCCTGTCTGCCTAATCAGTCAGAGAGGGAACATACCGCGTTTATAGAAAATTGAGATCATTATACGATCTTCGGTGCCTTAACCAATGGCGGTATCAGTTTATATCAAACAAACATAAAGCATTACGTGAGTTGGAAACTAAAAAGAACAAGTGTCCTGCATCACAACTACAAGGTCAACATGACGTGACGCTTGTGATATTTAATAGTTGTCACGGGAACGACACTCCCACTAGACTTTAGACTTACTACGAATAACGTGACTCAACTGTCATTATGACGTTTTGTAATTGTTACAAGTTCAAATAGATAGCACTGAAACGTCACAACGGTACATATAGGGAAATTGTTAGTAATCCTAGAGTTATGTTAAACTTTTCCTATAATATTATTCCCCCTGAAAATTTAATTTTCGTACAATTCGCATAATATGTTAATTTTAACACTGAGAATATGGACCTCAAATCAAATAAATAAATAAAACAAACTACCCATAAGGTCTCGGATCTCTTCTCAGGAGAGGGTTAAGGCCACACGTCCCCGTTGCGGCTACGCAATCTTGCCGTTTCTTTAGGCCGCCTGAAGGCCTGCAACTGAACATCACGACTGCCACCTTATGATAACGGAAAATTACGGAAACACTCATAACATAATTATCATGCATACCCATTTTAACTATTTTAAAGTTAATACTACTTTCTTTACCTTATCACACCTCTTTTTGTTGCAATAAATACTAATTATACCTTGTCCATTCGTTTATTATCTTTTTGACAGGTCACGCCTATAAATTACCGGTATTTTTTTTCGTAATAATGTACTACAGTAATGTCGTACTTTATAGACGGGTAGGGAAGTGGGCAGTGTGCATAGCTAAAAACGACATATAAAACAGTTCTTGAAATACGATAAATCGATTAAACGATTAAAATAATCTATCATATTATTATGATCAAAATAATTTGACTTCATGTAAGTGTTGTTTCTGTAAATTTAATAAAATAAAAAGGAAATTAAAATAGTATGACTTCAAGATTGATTATTTGCAAGGAATTAAGTCCAAATTTTGGAATTTTACTTCAAACTTAGAATAAAGAACAATAACTCTGTGCATTAATTAATTTATTATTGGACCACTCACTTAAAATGTAACTATGCACGTGTTAGTAAAATTTAAATTTGAAACGCGTGGTTAATAACGTTTAAATCCAGAGTTATGAGAAAGTATATTTGAAAAATCATATAATACTTACTAAACCGACCTTCAAGTGACTGCGTTTGGAAGTTTTCTTTGTTCTGGGTCAATCACATATCATAATAGTGCACATTTTATTAATTTATAATACTTACTTAAAGAAATTGATATCGATTGATTTTGATTTCAAATCGAATCGGTGACGTGTGAGGGCGTCACTAATTTCGAAATTTGTTGAACTGTCAAAAAGATAATAAAGGAATGGACAGAGTATAAATACTAATTAAATCTAGATTACACTTACAGTATTTTAACTTGTTTGTAATAATATTCTAATTGGCTCGTTGGTCTAGCCTAGTGGTGAGCCTAAATTATCTGTCTTTATTTATTTTATTTTTTTCTTTATTTAATTACGGAATTTTTATACATAGTGTACATGCCAATTCCATAGTAACTTACTAATATAATGGACAAACAAATTATAAATACCTAAATATATTAATCAACAAAATTCCAATTAAGAAGGATGGAAGGCCATAAACATCTGCTTTGATGCTTCTGATAGAAGTGTTGAAAGCAGTCCAATAAACATACCCATACTTATACTACATAGGCTTAAAGCCCTCATTAAGGTCTCCCGTGCCGTTTGATATCGAATACATTCCATTAACAAATGGTGTACATCATCTAATTTTCCACAAACCGTACAGTTTGGAGAATCTGTAACGCACATTAAAAACAAGAACTTGTTAAATGGGATGTGTCCAGATCTGAAACGAAATGCAACAACAATTAATTTTCTGTTTAACCCCCCATCCAAGAGCCACGGAGTACGAAGGGGCTCACTCTGTATGGTCTTGTACCAAATGCCCTTCTCTAATTATCTCTTATCAAATTATTCCTTCCATTCTTGAAAGAGATAATTTTTATATTTTGGTAATAATTCTGTATGATATGGTAATACATCCACCACCCTTCCATTTACAGCTGCTTGGCACGCGAGTTTGTCAGCCTCTTCGTTCCCTTTTAGGCCTATATGTGATAGAACCCTTTGCAGTTTAAGTTTAATGCCTTTTTTGTTCATACCATGTATTTCCAATAGAATATCATAAGCTATATTGATAGATTTTTGAATAGATCGAGCATACACAAGGGCTTCAAAAATTGCAATGAGTTTCATAGACATAATCGAAAGGTTATGTATGCCTTTAAATCAGTTAATAACAGAATTGTCTGTCACAATATTAGGGTCATAAAAGGCAGCACCGCGACCACTACAGCTTTTACAACCATCGGTGAATATGGTATACCATCCTTCATATTTATTTGTCTTTATTGGTCTGTCTTTATTAAAAAGGTATTTATGTCTATAATAATGTATGAATGTTGTAGATTTGCACTAGTACTTTTTTACAATATACATCTTTTTATATGAAAATCAATTCCCGTATTATTTTTTGATTATAAACATTTCGCACGATTCTTTGCTATCTCTTTTGCACTCCGGGTTTGCTGGAAGAAAACTCAGTTTCGGGTTAAGCTCGCTATTGTCGGTGACATTTTTTGTATCTTATATACTTGCACTTTATGTTTACAATAAAGAATAAAGAAATTAAAATTAAATACATCCTCGGTGACGCAATTGTAGCCAATCCCGGGTCGGATAAAATGTTTGTATGATCAGCAAAATATTTGTTGCGAAGTTTGGGTGCGCTGTACATTACGTACCTAGTTACAAAAAAAGTTTAAAAATATATGAGTTTTTTAAAACTCATAGTACAAGCAAAACTTAGTTTGGGTCTAGATGTGTGTCAGAGTATCAGTTTTTTATACTGTTTTTTTTTATTTATTTATTCTATCTCTCATGATATTATAGTCTATGATAGAATAGTTTTTTTCGTTTTAAAATGTCACTCTCAATAAAAAGAACCTACCCTATCTCTGTACGTACAAGACCATACAACAAATTCCACCAAAATGGAAGACAAAAAAATGAATTATCTTTGAGAATAAGGCTAGGAAGAAGAAGCCCACACATATACCATTTCGTTACGTAGACGATTTAATTAATTAGAGTCCCGTGTTACTCAGTGACGTTTCACTTTCAATAGCTAGCGAAGTTGTACATGCGTAGTTAGTGACGCGGCACGGGTTGACCCTCCTGTTAACATTATGTATTTATAAGGCGCAATTATCCTTTCTTCTTCACTTACCATTGTATCACTCTCCTGAATACATAGATCATTACTTCATTGAACACATTCCTCTTTTAAGCCAAGTTCAGTTTTAATCAAATTATTTCAATACATAAATTTGGTGAAATTTATTATAAAAAAACGGTAAGTCATTTATGAAATTGACGGCATTAATTTTAAAAAATCACCAAGAGTGAACCATGAACATTTTGTTTTCATATAATAATCAACGAAAGATGTAATTTTATAACATACTTCAAATCTAAAATATTTTTAACAATGGGATTTTGCTTTCAGACAATGTTTATCTTGGCTGTTTGTATTGTGGGAGTAGCCGTGGCAGGAGCTGTCTATCTCCGCCAGATCTACTCAGCCTTCAGCAAGTATGGAGTCAAACACATCACCCCGTTGCCGTTGGTCGGTAACATGGGCAGGCAGTGCCTAGGTTTAGAGCACTTTGCGGATCACATATTAAGATTGTATAAGAAGTTTCCAGAGGAAAGGTATTTCAATTGAATTCAGTGTCTAAACAAAGAGTTTTTTTTTATAAGGAATTAAACAAATATGTTAAAATATCGATATTCCGCTTTTTAGGTTTGTTGGAAGATTTGAATTTGTAAATGAATTGGTGGTCCTCCGAGATCTGGAGCTGATTAAGCAGGTGTTCACTAAAGACATGGAGTGCTTCGATCATCGCTCACCCTTTAGTGAAAGCGATTCTTTCTTCGGCAGAAATTTGTTTGCTTTGAATGGTGAGTTTCAAGAAGAAATACATTTTTTCTTTTACAATATTGTCTATGAAAATTTGAGCAAATTTGAACAACACCTTCTGTGTTTTTTTCGCAGGTCAAGAATGGAAGACAATGCGGGCTACATTGAGCCCAGCATTTACTGGCTCCAAGATACGCAAGATGGTGCCCTTTATAATGGAAGTGGGTGATCAGATGACTGCAATGCTGATGACAAAGATGAAAGAATCGAAAAGTAAGTGTTGTATGGATTATTTTTTAGTAAAGGAAATTATGGTTTTGATTAAAGATCGTATTCATTTTTGCAAATAAGCAATGTTGAAATACAACGCTTAGAACAAGAGTGAAATTTCATTTACCAACCTGACACATCAAGCAACGTTAAGTGCTAACTATCTTTTTGTTCTTGTTCACAGCCGGCTATATTAACATTGATTGTGAAGAACTAACATCGAGTTACGCAAACGATGTCATTGTCTCATGCGCTCTTGGACTTAAAGTTGATTCCTACAAAGATCCGAAAAACCCGATTTATGCAAGAGGCAGGGAGTCGGCTACTTTTGGATTCCGTGAAGTGTTCATGTATTTCCTAATATCAAATCTGCCTTCATTAGCCAAAGTGAGTTTACTTATATGTTTCTATTCAAAAAGGTTAAAAAAATAACAGAACAGCTTTTTAGCCTTTTATTTAACTTTAGTATTAACTCTGATATTTTTTGTTTCAGACTTTCGAATGGGATATATTAACAGAGGGCTGTAAGGAGTTTTTCAGGAACCTAGTGTTAGGTGTTATTAAAGATCGCGAGTTGAAACAAACAGTTAGACCTGATATGATTCACTTGCTCATGGAAGCTAAGAAAGGTACTTATTGTATTACTTTACAAATACCCACGAATAATTGCAAAAATTCTCAAAAAATATGAAATTTCAGGTTTTTAGTATTTGAAATTGAAATTATTTTATACTATTACCGATAAGTTGCGCAGTTTTTTTTTTAATTTAAATCAAAATTTACTATTGCCTCTTTAACTCTTTCAAAGGTAATTGAATGTCAGTACTTTGCAGGTACATTGTCAGACAATACGGCGAAACCTAATGGAGGAAATACTGAATCTGCCGAGATTGAACCAACAGGTGTGACTACAAGACAAACAGAAAATGGTAATTATAATTATATTTTCAGTGCTTAAAAAAGGCATTTTGAATATTTTGAGGATCGCAATTGAAATCAATATTCCAAAATATGATCAAAATTAAACCACCCTCTTTTATTTTTTCAGTCTTGACCAATGACGACATTATTGCTCAAATCTTGCTGCTCTACCTTGAAGGCTTTGGAACGGTTTCTATCCTGATGAACTTCCTGCTATATGAACTGGCTGTCAACCCTGATATCCAAGATCGACTGGCTAAGGAGATAAGAGAACATCACGCTCTTAATGGCGGAAAATTAGATTACGATTCTCTGAAAAGTATGCCGTTTCTAGACATGGTCATATCAGGTGAGACATTTCTTCGATTCCTAATCTGGATAATGCTTACAATCATGTTGTGAATTGGAAATTGATGCTACTTGTAATTTTTATTATAATTCAATATAAAATTTGTCTTTACACATAAATAATATTCAGAAATTCTTTCAGAGGTTATAAGGCTGTGGCATCCATCTATTATTCTAGACAGAGAGTGCAACAGAGATTACGACTTGGGTAAACCCAACACGGATGCTGATAAAGATTTTATTGTAAGTAGTACGCAAGACCTAGAAATGTCTTATTTATTCTTTGTTATAGAATTGCATATAATAATATCATATTTTACTTATTTCAGATCAAGAAAGGAACCAAGATTATGATTCCGATTCACGCTATACATCGTGATCCTCAATACTTTTCTGATCCTGAAAAGTTCGATCCTGAGCGCTTCTCTGCTGAGAACAAACATAAAATGCACCCATCAGCTTATATTCCTTTCGGAATTGGACCGAGAAATTGTATCGGTAAGTTATAATTAACAGATAATACTCTATGTATGAGAAATAGTCGAGTCATTTTGATTTAATTTTGATATCATAAAATTTTCTTGCAACTTACGACACACTACATACTACAACTTGCAACGTAAATACTAACTTACTTTAATTATTGATTTCAGGTTTGAGACTTGGCCTGTGCGAGATGAAAGCGATTACTTACCAAATCTTGCTAAAGATGGAAGTATTACCCACGGAGACAACTTGTATCCCTGCGAAGCTCTGTCCCACCTCTTTAAGCCTGAAGTTGGAAGGTGGACATACATTAAGGTTTAAATTAAGAGCTCACACTTGAAGTGTGACACACACACAAAACTACAGTTCCTGAAACGTAAGGAACAAGATAACTGAGCTGTCAAAGTGTAGACCAGTATTGGGTCATTTGTACTCGGTGTACTTACATGTGAAATGTAATCAAGTTTTCAGTCAGTTTGTAAAATGATTTTGTAAATAGAATTACTTTTGTTTTGTAATGTTGTATTAATTGTTAAAATGTATAAATTGAAATGTGGATTGTAAGTCTTTACAAGTCTTAATGATGATATGTGTACCGTTAGCGTTACTTGGTGATATTTCGTATTATTTTTTGTGGTTTTAAAATAAAACAAAGTGAACATTTACTTTTTAGTTTTATTATATTAATTCTACTGGTCTCCGTACCGTGACCAAAAGGGACTATACCTATTATACGCTGCAGTTTGTCATATTTTACAAATATGAAACTTGATGACGTAAAAGAACCTTGACTAAAGAAAGTACAGAAATTGCCATATAAGGTTACATACATTTCTTGTAAAGTAACGAAATCTTTCAGAATTAGTCATTGTGACGTGCTTATAGTTACCTCAATATTGTAACTGTAAGTCGCGGGTACAACTAGCGGGTACAACTAGCAACTAGAAACTTTATTGACCAAGTTTGAGTTATTTTAAAAATAATTACCACGTATATTAACATTAAATTTTAGTTCAATAGATAGTGTGCTTTCACAGATTTATATCAGACATGCCTTGAGCTTAATAAACTCATTGATTTAATACAATTCGTGTATTTACAATATGTATCTAATGGTCAGGATACACTTAAATCTCAGAAGGAAATCGTACGTTTAAACCAGAAAATAAGGTTAATATAATAATTCTGAAAGTATGTAAATATTTGAGTCGATCTTTTTAACTTGTGGCCAATCTATATAAGTAAATAAAATTGGACTGATAGCTTTTCACTCTATGCACATCAAAGTATATAAGGTTCTAACATCTAAAAAATGATTTTCAATACTTTTTGTCTTCGGAACAACTCTGGAACGGGTGACGCGATATGGACAAGACTTTCATTGTCAGATAGATAATACTATAAAGAGTAACTAAGGCTGCCTTTATTTATGACTATTTTAAATGTTATCCGCGTTTGTTGTTGTAAAGGTAGATTACCGTTTAAACTCGGGTAACATCATGGGACACAGTGTCTAAAATATTTAGTGTAAACAACAACGATTAAGCAACGTTAGCAAAATTAAAATCATCGAGTCTATGTGATAGTAGACCTCAGACATACATTACATAGGTTATTACTCTAGTAGCATCGTTATATAATATACTCGTAGACTAGTAGTATGTGGAGGAAGTATGTGGAGGAAGTCCAACGCTAATCTGATAGCTATTAGTATTTAATACATTTATTAGGTATTGATAATGGAAATTACAATGTTATATAATACGTACACAAAGATTTTTTTGTACTTATTCGTCATATTACTTAATATTACTAGTGAGCGCACCGAAGTAAGTGAGTAATAATTGTATTTACATCATAAACCGCAACAGCTAATCCGATGATTAAGCAGAGAGAAATAAGTATAGTGACGGAGAGAGTTTTTCCCGGTACTGGATAATTCTAAAACTTTGTCTCCAGAAGGCTTATCAAGAAAGCAAAGGAGGGTTACCAAGGAGATGGGGGAGCGTCGTCATCTCCTTGGTAAGCATAAATTGCTCACAGAAAAAACGACGGAATTCCAAGCTACGTATATTCGCGTTCGTTTAAGTAAATAGTTTAAAAATAATAATAAACATAAATATTTCGGACATCTTACACACAACGCCATCTAATCTCAAACTAAACAGAGCTTGTGGGTACTTTATTGGTTCTGGACAACTGATATAAATACATAAACATACTTTTATTTTTGTAAGTAAACTTCGAGTCAAATATTGGCGGATCACGCAAACATTTGGCCCGACCCGGAATTGAACCCGAGACCTCAAGCACAGCAGCACCACTGCGCCACCGAGGCATTCAATTATATATTTTGGGTAGAAAGAAGTTGAAGTCAAGAAACCCTAATGCTAAGCGAAATGAGATTAACTATTGATTACTTTTCAAATTTTCAGTTGGCGGTCAGTGTAAGTGAATTTCAGTTAGATGATATGACGTACAAGGAAAAGTTACCATAAATCCGGAAATATTATGACTCTATACGTAACTATTAACGTCTCATAGCTCTGCATAGAAACTAGTGACAGTTAGGAATGTCATTATGACACATATGAACCACACCGTAATAGTTTTTCCAAAGTGAAGTGGGATAGCTGTCACCGTGGCAATATGAGTGTGATGACATAGATGAAACTTTGAGCTCAAAATTTTGACACAAACGTTATATTTTTCTTAGCACGTATTCATAACAGAAGGGTAGCTAATGTCAAAATTTACAATCACAATTTAAACGTAGGCTTAAAATAGAATAAGGAGATATCACTGGTAATTCAATGCACATAAATAGCAAAATTATAAAACAAATAAAATAACGTTTGTTAGCTACCAAACAAGATTTTATTAGCCTTAGATCAAATTAATATTAATTTATGGGTTTCAGCTGAATGATAACAGATAAGTGTAAAGTTGCCATATGCGACGTGTAGGGATGAGTTTCAAGAACCTCTGTGGGAATTTGTGGCATTTAGAGACGTCAGTTTAAGAAGTATGCATCATACGATGTCATACGATCTATTGCAATCATACATGACATAATGACAATGCTTATGTACATATACATCTTTATCTAAGTTCTAAATTGCAATGGCAATGTCTCTGAGTTATAAGTGTCTAGGGCGGGCCTTCAGTGAACCGTGTATCGTTTGCTTGTTCGCCTTTTTTAATTCCCCCCCACCCCTAGATACCACTCACAGTACATTCGATGTATCCGAGAAATCAAATGCACTTTAATAAGAAAATTATTAGTATCCTGGCTGACCCCGGGTCAGCAAACTGTGATTGTAGTAAGCACATCGCTAGTGGAAACCACGATGTTCCCTGTCTGCCTAATCAGTCAGAGAGGGAACATACCGCGTTTATAGAAAATTGAGATCATTATACGATCTTCGGTGCCTTAACCAATGGCGGTATCAGTTTATATCAAACAAACATAAAGCATTACGTGAGTTGGAAACTAAAAAGAACAAGTGTCCTGCATCACAACTACAAGGTCAACATGACGTGACGCTTGTGATATTTAATAGTTGTCACGGGAACGACACTCCCACTAGACTTTAGACTTACTACGAATAACGTGACTCAACTGTCATTATGACGTTTTGTAATTGTTACAAGTTCAAATAGATAGCACTGAAACGTCACAACGGTACATATAGGGAAATTGTTAGTAATCCTAGAGTTATGTTAAACTTTTCCTATAATATTATTCCCCCTGAAAATTTAATTTTCGTACAATTCGCATAATATGTTAATTTTAACACTGAGAATATGGACCTCAAATCAAATAAATAAATAAAACAAACTACCCATAAGGTCTCGGATCTCTTCTCAGGAGAGGGTTAAGGCCACACGTCCCCGTTGCGGCTACGCAATCTTGCCGTTTCTTTAGGCCGCCTGAAGGCCTGCAACTGAACATCACGACTGCCACCTTATGATAACGGAAAATTACGGAAACATTCATGACATAATTATCATGCATACCCATTTTAACTATTTTAAAGTTAATACTACTTTCTTTACCTTATCACACCTCTTTTTGTTGCAATAAATACTAATTATACCTTGTCCATTCGTTTATTATCTTTTTGACAGGTCACGCCTATAAATTACCGGTATTTTTTTTCGTAATAATGTACTACAGTAATGTCGTACTTTATAGACGGGTAGGGAAGTGGGCAGTGTGCATAGCTAAAAACGACATATAAAACAGTTCTTGAAATACGATAAATCGATTAAACGATTAAAATAATCTATCATATTATTATGATCAAAATAATTTGACTTCATGTAAGTGTTGTTTCTGTAAATTTAATAAAATAAAAAGGAAATTAAAATAGTATGACTTCAAGATTGATTATTTGCAAGGAATTAAAATTCCAAAATTTTGGAATTTTACTTCAAACTTAGAATAAAGAACAATAACTCTGTGCATTAATTAATTTATTATTGGACCACTCACTTAAAATGTAACTATGCACGTGTTAGTAAAATTTAAATTTGAAACGCGTGGTTAATAACGTTTAAATCCAGAGTTATGAGAAAGTATATTTGAAAAATCATATAATACTTACTAAACCGACCTTCAAGTGACTGCGTTTGGAAGTTTTCTTTGTTCTGGGTCAATCACATATCATAATAGTGCACATTTTATTAATTTATAATACTTACTTAAAGAAATTGATATCGATTGATTTTGATTTCAAATCGAATCGGTGACGTGTGAGGGCGTCACTAATTTCGAAATTTGTTGAACTGTCAAAAAGATAATAAAGGAATGGACAGAGTATAAATACTAATTAAATCTAGATTACACTTACAGTATTTTAACTTGTTTGTAATAATATTCTAATTGGCTCGTTGGTCTAGCCTAGTGGTGAGCCTAAATTATCTGTCTTTATTTATTTTATTTTTTTCTTTATTTAATTACGGAATTTTTATACATAGTGTACATGCCAATTCCATAGTAACTTACTAATATAATGGACAAACAAATTATAAATACCTAAATGTATTAATCAACAAAATTCCAATTAAGAAGGATGGAAGGCCATAAACATCTGCTTTGATGCTTCTGATAGAAGTGTTGAAAGCAGTCCAATAAACATACCCATACTTATACTACATAGGCTTAAAGCCCTCATTAAGGTCTCCCGTGCCGTTTGATATCGAATACATTCCATTAACAAATGGTGTACATCATCTAATTTTCCACAAACCGTACAGTTTGGAGAATCTGTAACGCACATTAAAAACAAGAACTTGTTAAATGGGATGTGTCCAGATCTGAAACGAAATGCAACAACAATTAATTTTCTGTTTAACCCCCCATCCAAGAGCCACGGAGTACGAAGGGGCTCACTCTGTATGGTCTTGTACCAAATGCCCTTCTCTAATTATCTCTTATCAAATTATTCCTTCCATTCTTGAAAGAGATAATTTTTATATTTTGGTAATAATTCTGTATGATATGGTAATACATCCACCACCCTTCCATTTACAGCTGCTTGGCACGCGAGTTTGTCAGCCTCTTCGTTCCCTTTTAGGCCTATATGTGATAGAACCCTTTGCAGTTTAAGTTTAATGCCTTTTTTGTTCATACCATGTATTTCCAATAGAATATCATAAGCTATATTGATAGATTTTTGAATAGATCGAGCATACACAAGGGCTTCAAAAATTGCAATGAGTTTCATAGACATAATCGAAAGGTTATGTATGCCTTTAAATCAGTTAATAACAGAATTGTCTGTCACAATATTAGGGTCATAAAAGGCAGCACCGCGACCACTACAGCTTTTACAACCATCGGTGAATATGGTATACCATCCTTCATATTTATTTGTCTTTATTGGTCTGTCTTTATTAAAAAGGTATTTATGTCTATAATAATGTATGAATGTTGTAGATTTGCACTAGTACTTTTTTACAATATACATCTTTTTATATGAAAATCAATTCCCGTATTATTTTTTGATTATAAACATTTCGCACGATTCTTTGCTATCTCTTTTGCACTCCGGGTTTGCTGGAAGAAAACTCAGTTTCGGGTTAAGCTCGCTATTGTCGGTGACATTTTTTGTATCTTATATACTTGCACTTTATGTTTACAATAAAGAATAAAGAAATTAAAATTAAATACATCCTCGGTGACGCAATTGTAGCCAATCCCGGGTCGGATAAAATGTTTGTATGATCAGCAAAATATTTGTTGCGAAGTTTGGGTGCGCTGTACATTACGTACCTAGTTACAAAAAAAGTTTAAAAATATATGAGTTTTTTAAAACTCATAGTACAAGCAAAACTTAGTTTGGGTCTAGATGTGTGTCAGAGTATCAGTTTTTTATACTGTTTTTTTTTATTTATTTATTCTATCTCTCATGATATTATAGTCTATGATAGAATAGTTTTTTTCGTTTTAAAATGTCACTCTCAATAAAAAGAACCTACCCTATCTCTGTACGTACAAGACCATACAACAAATTCCACCAAAATGGAAGACAAAAAAATGAATTATCTTTGAGAATAAGGCTAGGAAGAAGAAGCCCACACATATACCATTTCGTTACGTAGACGATTTAATTAATTAGAGTCCCGTGTTACTCAGTGACGTTTCACTTTCAATAGCTAGCGAAGTTGTACATGCGTAGTTAGTGACGCGGCACGGGTTGACCCTCCTGTTAACATTATGTATTTATAAGGCGCAATTATCCTTTCTTCTTCACTTACCATTGTATCACTCTCCTGAATACATAGATCATTACTTCATTGAACACATTCCTCTTTTAAGCCAAGTTCAGTTTTAATCAAATTATTTCAATACATAAATTTGGTGAAATTTATTATAAAAAAACGGTAAGTCATTTATGAAATTGACGGCATTAATTTTAAAAAATCACCAAGAGTGAACCATGAACATTTTGTTTTCATATAATAATCAACGAAAGATGTAATTTTATAACATACTTCAAATCTAAAATATTTTTAACAATGGGATTTTGCTTTCAGACAATGTTTATCTTGGCTGTTTGTATTGTGGGAGTAGCCGTGGCAGGAGCTGTCTATCTCCGCCAGATCTACTCAGCCTTCAGCAAGTATGGAGTCAAACACATCACCCCGTTGCCGTTGGTCGGTAACATGGGCAGGCAGTGCCTAGGTTTAGAGCACTTTGCGGATCACATATTAAGATTGTATAAGAAGTTTCCAGAGGAAAGGTATTTCAATTGAATTCAGTGTCTAAACAAAGAGTTTTTTTTTATAAGGAATTAAACAAATATGTTAAAATATCGATATTCCGCTTTTTAGGTTTGTTGGAAGATTTGAATTTGTAAATGAATTGGTGGTCCTCCGAGATCTGGAGCTGATTAAGCAGGTGTTCACTAAAGACATGGAGTGCTTCGATCATCGCTCACCCTTTAGTGAAAGCGATTCTTTCTTCGGCAGAAATTTGTTTGCTTTGAATGGTGAGTTTCAAGAAGAAATACATTTTTTCTTTTACAATATTGTCTATGAAAATTTGAGCAAATTTGAACAACACCTTCTGTGTTTTTTTCGCAGGTCAAGAATGGAAGACAATGCGGGCTACATTGAGCCCAGCATTTACTGGCTCCAAGATACGCAAGATGGTGCCCTTTATAATGGAAGTGGGTGATCAGATGACTGCAATGCTGATGACAAAGATGAAAGAATCGAAAAGTAAGTGTTGTATGGATTATTTTTTAGTAAAGGAAATTATGGTTTTGATTAAAGATCGTATTCATTTTTGCAAATAAGCAATGTTGAAATACAACGCTTAGAACAAGAGTGAAATTTCATTTACCAACCTGACACATCAAGCAACGTTAAGTGCTAACTATCTTTTTGTTCTTGTTCACAGCCGGCTATATTAACATTGATTGTGAAGAACTAACATCGAGTTACGCAAACGATGTCATTGTCTCATGCGCTCTTGGACTTAAAGTTGATTCCTACAAAGATCCGAAAAACCCGATTTATGCAAGAGGCAGGGAGTCGGCTACTTTTGGATTCCGTGAAGTGTTCATGTATTTCCTAATATCAAATCTGCCTTCATTAGCCAAAGTGAGTTTACTTATATGTTTCTATTCAAAAAGGTTAAAAAAATAACAGAACAGCTTTTTAGCCTTTTATTTAACTTTAGTATTAACTCTGATATTTTTTGTTTCAGACTTTCGAATGGGATATATTAACAGAGGGCTGTAAGGAGTTTTTCAGGAACCTAGTGTTAGGTGTTATTAAAGATCGCGAGTTGAAACAAACAGTTAGACCTGATATGATTCACTTGCTCATGGAAGCTAAGAAAGGTACTTATTGTATTACTTTACAAATACCCACGAATAATTGCAAAAATTCTCAAAAAATATGAAATTTCAGGTTTTTAGTATTTGAAATTGAAATTATTTTATACTATTACCGATAAGTTGCGCAGTTTTTTTTTTAATTTAAATCAAAATTTACTATTGCCTCTTTAACTCTTTCA
The DNA here is from genome assembly GCA_932526445.1 of Phragmatobia fuliginosa. Taxonomy (NCBI): domain Eukaryota; kingdom Metazoa; phylum Arthropoda; class Insecta; order Lepidoptera; family Erebidae; genus Phragmatobia; species Phragmatobia fuliginosa. Next base: position 843,312 of record OW052066.1, on the reverse strand, counting down.
AAGGTAATTGAATGTCAGTACTTTGCAGGTACATTGTCAGACAATACGGCGAAACCTAATGGAGGAAATACTGAATCTGCCGAGATTGAACCAACAGGTGTGACTACAAGACAAACAGAAAATGGTAATTATAATTATATTTTCAGTGCTTAAAAAAGGCATTTTGAATATTTTGAGGATCGCAATTGAAATCAATATTCCAAAATATGATCAAAATTAAACCACCCTCTTTTATTTTTTCAGTCTTGACCAATGACGACATTATTGCTCAAATCTTGCTGCTCTACCTTGAAGGCTTTGGAACGGTTTCTATCCTGATGAACTTCCTGCTATATGAACTGGCTGTCAACCCTGATATCCAAGATCGACTGGCTAAGGAGATAAGAGAACATCACGCTCTTAATGGCGGAAAATTAGATTACGATTCTCTGAAAAGTATGCCGTTTCTAGACATGGTCATATCAGGTGAGACATTTCTTCGATTCCTAATCTGGATAATGCTTACAATCATGTTGTGAATTGGAAATTGATGCTACTTGTAATTTTTATTATAATTCAATATAAAATTTGTCTTTACACATAAATAATATTCAGAAATTCTTTCAGAGGTTATAAGGCTGTGGCATCCATCTATTATTCTAGACAGAGAGTGCAACAGAGATTACGACTTGGGTAAACCCAACACGGATGCTGATAAAGATTTTATTGTAAGTAGTACGCAAGACCTAGAAATGTCTTATTTATTCTTTGTTATAGAATTGCATATAATAATATCATATTTTACTTATTTCAGATCAAGAAAGGAACCAAGATTATGATTCCGATTCACGCTATACATCGTGATCCTCAATACTTTTCTGATCCTGAAAAGTTCGATCCTGAGCGCTTCTCTGCTGAGAACAAACATAAAATGCACCCATCAGCTTATATTCCTTTCGGAATTGGACCGAGAAATTGTATCGGTAAGTTATAATTAACAGATAATACTCTATGTATGAGAAATAGTCGAGTCATTTTGATTTAATTTTGATATCATAAAATTTTCTTGCAACTTACGACACACTACATACTACAACTTGCAACGTAAATACTAACTTACTTTAATTATTGATTTCAGGTTTGAGACTTGGCCTGTGCGAGATGAAAGCGATTACTTACCAAATCTTGCTAAAGATGGAAGTATTACCCACGGAGACAACTTGTATCCCTGCGAAGCTCTGTCCCACCTCTTTAAGCCTGAAGTTGGAAGGTGGACATACATTAAGGTTTAAATTAAGAGCTCACACTTGAAGTGTGACACACACACAAAACTACAGTTCCTGAAACGTAAGGAACAAGATAACTGAGCTGTCAAAGTGTAGACCAGTATTGGGTCATTTGTACTCGGTGTACTTACATGTGAAATGTAATCAAGTTTTCAGTCAGTTTGTAAAATGATTTTGTAAATAGAATTACTTTTGTTTTGTAATGTTGTATTAATTGTTAAAATGTATAAATTGAAATGTGGATTGTAAGTCTTTACAAGTCTTAATGATGATATGTGTACCGTTAGCGTTACTTGGTGATATTTCGTATTATTTTTTGTGGTTTTAAAATAAAACAAAGTGAACATTTACTTTTTAGTTTTATTATATTAATTCTACTGGTCTCCGTACCGTGACCAAAAGGGACTATACCTATTATACGCTGCAGTTTGTCATATTTTACAAATATGAAACTTGATGACGTAAAAGAACCTTGACTAAAGAAAGTACAGAAATTGCCATATAAGGTTACATACATTTCTTGTAAAGTAACGAAATCTTTCAGAATTAGTCATTGTGACGTGCTTATAGTTACCTCAATATTGTAACTGTAAGTCGCGGGTACAACTAGCGGGTACAACTAGCAACTAGAAACTTTATTGACCAAGTTTGAGTTATTTTAAAAATAATTACCACGTATATTAACATTAAATTTTAGTTCAATAGATAGTGTGCTTTCACAGATTTATATCAGACATGCCTTGAGCTTAATAAACTCATTGATTTAATACAATTCGTGTATTTACAATATGTATCTAATGGTCAGGATACACTTAAATCTCAGAAGGAAATCGTACGTTTAAACCAGAAAATAAGGTTAATATAATAATTCTGAAAGTATGTAAATATTTGAGTCGATCTTTTTAACTTGTGGCCAATCTATATAAGTAAATAAAATTGGACTGATAGCTTTTCACTCTATGCACATCAAAGTATATAAGGTTCTAACATCTAAAAAATGATTTTCAATACTTTTTGTCTTCGGAACAACTCTGGAACGGGTGACGCGATATGGACAAGACTTTCATTGTCAGATAGATAATACTATAAAGAGTAACTAAGGCTGCCTTTATTTATGACTATTTTAAATGTTATCCGCGTTTGTTGATGTAAAGGTAGATTACCATTTAAACTCGGGTAACATCATGGGACACAGTGTCTAAAATATTTAGTGTAAACAACAACGATTAAGCAAATTTAGCAAAATTAAAATCATCGAGTCTATGTGATAGTAGACCTCAGACATACATTACATAGGTTATTACTCTAGTAGCATCGTTATATAATATACTCGTAGACTAGTAGTATGTGGAGGAAGTATGTGGAGGAAGTCCAACACTAATCTGATAGCTATTAGTATTTAATATATTTATTAGGTATTGAAAATGGAAATTACAATGTTATAGAATACGTACATAAAGATATTTTTGTACTTATTCGTCATATTACTTAATATTACTAGTGAGCGCACCGAAGTAAGTGAGTAATAATTGTATTTACATCATAAACCGCAACAGCTAACCCGACGATTACGCAGAGAGATATAAGTAGAGTGACGGAGAAAGTTTTCCTGGTCCTGGATAATTCTAAAACTTTGTCTCCAGAAGGCTTATTAAGAAAGCAAAGGTCGTCATCTCCTTGGTAAGCATAAATTGCTCACAGAAAAAACGACGGAATTCCAAGCTACGTATATTCGCGTTCGTTTAAGTAAATAGTTTAAAAATAATAATAAACATAAATATTTCGGATATCTTACACACAACGCCATCTAGTCTCAAACTAAACAGAGCTTGTGGGTACTTTATTGGTTCTGGACAACTGATATAAATACATAAACATACTTTTATTTTTGTAAGTAATCTTCGAGTCAAATATTGGCGGATCACGCAAACATTTGGCCCGACCCGGGAATTGAACCCGAGACCTCAAGCACAGCAGCACCACTGCGCCACCGAGGCATTCAATTATATATTTTGGGAAGAAAGAAGTTGAAGTCAAGAAACCCTAATGCTAAGCGAAATGAGATTAACTATTGATTACTTTTCAAATTTTCAGTTGGCGGTCAGTGTAAGTGAATTTCAGTTAGATGATATGACGTACAAGGAAAAGTTACCATAAATCCGGAAATATTATGACTCTGAAGTTTCCCTATACGTAACTATTATAGTAACGTCTCATAGCTCTGCATAGAAACTAGTGACAGTTAGGAATGTCATTATGACACATATGAACCACACCGTAATAGTTTTTCCAAAGTGAAGTGGGATAGCTGTCACCGTGGCAATATGAGTGTGATGACATAGATGAAACTTTGAGCTCAAAATTTTGACACAAACGTTATATTTTTCTTAGCTCGTATTCATAACAGAAGGGTAGCTAATGTCAAAATTTACAATCACAATTTCAACGTAGGCTTAAAATAGAATAAGGAGATATCACTGGTAATTCAATGCACATAAATAGCAAAATTATAAAAGAAAGAAAATAACGTTTGTTAGCTACCAACCAAGATTTTATTAGCCTTAGGTCAAATTAATATTAATTTATGGGTTTCAGCTGAATGATAACAGATAAGTCTAAAGTTGCCATATGCGACGTGTAGGGATGAGTTTCAAGAACCTCTGTGGGAATTTGTGGCATTTAGAGACGTCAGTTTAAGAAGTATGCATCATACGATGTCATACGATCTATTATAATCATACATGACATACTGACAATGCTTATGTACATATACATCTTTATCTGAGTTCTAAATTGCAATGGCAATGTCTCTGAGTTATAAGTGTCTGGGGCGGGCCTTCAGTGAACCGTGTATCGTTTGCATGTTCGCCTTTTTTAATTCCCCCCCACCCCTAGATACCACTCACAGTACATTCGATGTATCCGAGAAATCAAATACACTTTAATAATAAAATTATTAGTATCCTAGCTGACCCCGGGTCAGCAAACTGTGATTGTAGTAAGCACATCGCTAGTGGAAACCACGATGTTCCCTGTCTGCCTAATCAGTCAGAGAGGGAACATACCGCGTTTATAGAAAATTGAGATCATTATACGATCTTCGGTGCCTTAACCAATGGCGGTATCAGTTTATATCAAACAAACATAAAGCATTACGTGAGTTGGAAACTAAAAAGAACAGGTGTCCTGCATCACACCTACAAGGTCAACATGACGTGACGCTTGTGATATTTAATAGTTGTCACGGGAACGACACTCCCACTAGACTTTAGACTTACTACGAATACCGTGACTCAACTGTCATTGTGACGTTTTGTAATTGTTACAAGTTCAAATAGATAGCACTGAAACGTCACAACGGTACATATAGGGAAATTGTTAGTAATCCTAGAGTTATGTTAAACTTTTCCTATAATATTATTCCCCCTGAAAATTTAATTTTCGTACAATTCGCATAATATGTTAATTTTAACACTGAGAATATGGACCTCAAATCAAATAAATAAATAAAACAAACTACCCATAAGGTCTCGGATCTCTTCTCAGGAGAGGGTTAAGGCCATACGTCCCCGTTGCGGCTACGCAATCTTGCCGTTTCATTAGGCCGCCTGAAGGCCTGTAACTGAACATCACGACTGCCACCTTATGATAACGGAAAATTACGGAAACATTCATGACATAATTATCATGCATACCCATTTTAACTATTTTAAAGTTAATACTACTTTCTTTACCTTATCACACCTCTTTTTGTTGCAATAAATACTAATTAAATACTAATTAAATCTAGATTACACTTACAGTATTTTAACTTGTTTGTAATAATATTCTAATTGGCTCATTGGTCTAGCCTAGTGGTGAGCCTAAATTATCTGTCTTTATTTATTTTATTTTTTTCTTTATTTAATTACGGAATTTTTATACATAGTGTACATGCCAATTCCATAGTAACTTACTAATATAATGGACAAACAAATTATAAATACCTAAATATATTAATCAACAAAATTCCAATTAAGAAGGATGGAAGGCCATAAACATCTGCTTTGATGCTTCTGATACTTACTTATACTACATAGGCTTAAAGCCCTCATTAAGGTCTCCCGTGCCGTTTGATATCGAACACATTCCATTAACAAATGGTGTACATCATCTAATTTTCCACAAACCGTACAGTTTGGAGAATCTGTAACGCACATTAAAAACAAGAACTTGTTAAATGGGATGTGTCCAGATCTGAAACGAAATGCAACAACAATTAATTTTCTGTTTAAACCCCCATCCAAGAGCCACGGAGTACGAAGGGGCTCACTCTGTATGGTCTTGTACCAAATGCCTTTCTCTAATTATCTCTTATCAAATTATTCCTTCCATTCTTGAAAGAGATAATTTTTATATTTTGGTAATAATTCTGTATGATATGGTAATACATCCACCACCCTTCCATTTACAGCTGCTTGGCACGCGAGTTTGTCAGCCTCTTCGTTCCCTTTTAGGCCTATATGTGATAGAACCCTTTGCAGTTTAAGTTTAATGCCTTTTTTGTTCATACCATGTATTTCCAATAGAATATCATAAGCTATATTGAATATATTTTTGAATAGATCGAGCATACACAAGGGCTTCAAAAATTGCAATGAGTTTCATAGACATAATCGAAAGGTTATGTATGCCTTTAAATCAGTTATTAACAGAATTGTCTGTCACAATATTAGGGTCATAAAAGGCAGCACCGCGACCACTACAGCTTTTACAGCCATCGGTGAATATGGTATACCATCCTTCATATTTATTTGTCTTTATTTGTCTGTCTTTATTAAAAAGGTATTTATGTCTATAATTATGTATGAATGTTGTAGATTTTGCACTAGTACTTTTTTACAATATACATCTTTTTATATGAAAATCAATTCCCGTATTATTTTTTGAATATAAACATTTCGCACGATTCTTTGCTATCTCTTTTGCACTCCGGGTTTGCTGGAAGAAAACTCAGTTTCGTGTTAAGCTCGATATTGTCGGTGACATTTTTTGTATCTTATATACTTGCACTTTATGTTTACAATAAAGAATAAATAAATTAAAATTAAATACATCCTCGGTGACGCAATTGTAGCCAATCCCGGGTCGGACAAAATGTTTGTATGATCTGAAAATATTTGTTGCGAAGTTTGGGTGCGCTGTACATTACGTACCTAGTTACAAAAAAAGTTTAAACATATATGAGTTTTTTAGAACTCATAGTACAAGCAAAACTTAGTTTGGGTCTAGATGTGTGTCAAACTATCAGTTTTTTATACTAAATGTTTTTTTTTATTTATTTATTCTATTTCTCATGACATTATAGTCTATGATAGAATAGTTTTTTTCGTTTTAAAATGTCACTCTCAATAAAAAGAACCTACCCTATCTCTGTACGTACAAGACCATACAACAAATTCCACCAAAATGAAAGACAAAAAAATGAATTATCTTTGAGAATAAGGCTAGGAAGAAGAAGCCCACACATATACCATTTCGTTACGTAGACGATTTAATTAATTAGAGTCCCGTGTTACTCAGTGACGTTTCACTTTCAATAGCTAGCGAAGTTGTACATGCGTAGTTAGTGACGCGGCACGGGTTGACCCTCCTGTTAACATTATGTATTTATAAGGCGCAATTATCCTTTCTTCTTCACTTACCATTGTATCACTCTCCTGAATACATTGATCATTACTTCATTGAACACATTCCTCTTTTGAGTCAAGTTTAATCAAATTATTTTAGTACATTTTAGTAAATTTGGTGAAATTGATAATAAAAAAAAGGTAAGTCATTAATGAAATTGACGGCATTAATTTTAAAAAATCACCAAGAGTGAACCACCAACATTTTGTTTTCATATAATAATCAACGAAAGATGTAATTTTATAACATACTTCAAATCTAAAATACTTTTAACAATGGGATTTTGCTTTCAGACAATGTTTATCTTGGCTGTTTGTATTGTGGGAGTAGCCGTGGCAGGAGCTGTCTATCTCCGCCAGATCTACTCAGCCTTCGGCAAGTATGGAGTCAAACACATCACCCCGTTGCCGCTGGTCGGTAACATGGGCAGGCAGTGCCTAGGCTTAGAGCACTTTGCGGATCACATATTAAGATTGTATAACAAGTTTCCAGAGGAAAGGTATTTAAACTGAATTCAGTCTCCAATCTCAAATTTTATAAAGAATTAAACAAATATGTTAAAATATCGATCATCCACTTTTTAGGTTTGTTGGAAGATTTGAATTTGTAAATGAATTGGTGGTCCTCCGAGATCTGGAGCTGATTAAGCAGGTGTTCACTAAGGACATGGAGTGCTTCGATCATCGCTCACCCTTTAGTGAAAGCCATTCTTTCTTCGGCAGAAATTTGTTTGCTTTGAATGGTGAGTTTCAAGAAGAAAATTCATTTTTTCTTTTACAATACTTACTATGAAAACTGGACCAAGTTTCAACAACACCTTCTGTGTTTTTCTCGCAGGTCAAGAATGGAAGACAATGCGGGCTACATTGAGCCCAGCATTTACTGGCTCCAAGATACGCAAGATGGTGCCCTTTATAATGGAAGTGGGTGATCAGATGACTGCAATGCTAATGACAAAGATGAAAGAATCGAAAAGTAAGTGTTGTATGGATTATTTTTTAGTAAAGGAAATTATGGGTTTGATTAAAGATCGTATTCATTTTTGCAAATAAGCAATGTTGAAATACAATGCTTAGAACAAGAGTGAAATTTCATTTACCCACTTGACACATCAAGCAACGTTAAGTGCTAACTATCTTTTTGTTCTTGTTCACAGCCGGCTATATTAACATTGATTGTGAAGAACTAACATCGAGTTACGCAAATGATGTCATTGTCTCATGCGCTCTTGGACTTAAAGTTGATTCCTACAAAGATCCGGAAAACCCGATTTATGCAAGAGGCAGGGAGTCTGCTACTTTTGGATTCCGTGAAGTGTTCATGTATTTCCTAATATCAAATCTGCCTTCATTAGCTAAGGTGAGTTTACTTAAATGTTTTCTATTCAATAAAATTTGAAAACATTAACAGAATGGATTCTTAGCTTTTTATTAAACTTTAGTTTTAACTCTGATATTTTTTGTTTCAGACTTTCGAATGGGATATATTAACAGAGGGCTGTAAGGAGTTTTTCAGGAACCTAGTGTTAGGTGTTATTAAAGATCGCGAGTTGAAACAAACAGTTAGACCTGATATGATTCACTTGCTCATGGAAGCTAAGAAAGGTACTAATTTTAATTTGTTATATATATCCACGAATAAATGCAATATTCTCAAAAAATATCAAGTTTCAGATATTTATTATTTTAAACTGTAGTTATACTAGAACCATTAAAATAATTATTTTAAATTGAAATTAACATTTTCTGATTCTATAACTATTTCAAAGGTAATTCAATGAATGGTCATTGACTTTGCAGGTAAATTGTCAGACAATACGGCGAAACCTAATGGAGGAAATACTGAATCTGCGGAGTTTGATCCAACAGGTGTCAGTGCAAGACAAAAAGATAATGGTAATTATATATTTTCAGCGCTTTAAAAAGCGTTTTGAATATTCTTAAGATCACAATTAAAACCAATATTCCAAAATATAGTCATAAATAAACCACTCTTTTTATATTTTCAGTCTTGACCGATGACGACATTATTGCTCAAATCTTGCTGCTCTACCTTGAAGGCTTCGGAACGGTTTCTATCCTGATGAACTTCCTGCTATATGAACTGGCTGTCAACCCTGATATCCAAGATCGACTATCTAAGGAGATAAGAGAACATCACGCTCTTAATGGCGGAAAATTAGATTACGATTCTCTGAAAAGTATGCCGTTTCTAGACATGGTCATATCAGGTGAGACATTTCGTTAATTCCTAATGTGGATAATGCTTACAATCACTTTGTGAATTGGAAATTGATGCTACTTGTAATTTTTATTATAATTCAATATAAAATTTGTCTTTACACATAAATAATATTCAGATATTCTTTCAGAGGTTATAAGGCTGTGGCATCCATCTATTATTCTAGACAGAGAGTGCAACAGAGATTACGACTTGGGTAAACCCAACACGGATGCTGATAAAGATTTTATTGTAAGTAGTACTCAAGATCTAGAAATGTCTGATTTATTCTTTGTTATAGCATTGCATATAATAATATCATATTTTACTTATTTCAGATCAAGAAAGGAACCAAGATTATGATTCCGATTCACGCTATACATCGTGACCCTCAATACTTTTCTGATCCTGAAAAGTTCGATCCTGAGCGTTTCTCTGCTGAGAACAAACATAAAATGCACCCATCCGCTTATATTCCTTTCGGAATTGGACCAAGAAATTGTATCGGTAAGTTATAATTAACAGATTAATATTATGAAAAATAGTAGAAACTCTTTCATTAAATTTTGTAAACATAAAATTTTCTTGCAACTTACGACGCACTATATACTACAACTTTCAACGTAAGTACTAACGTACTTTAATTATTGATTTCAGGTTTGAGACTTGGCCTGTGCGAGATGAAAGCGATTACTTACCAAATCTTGCTAAAGATGGAAGTATTACCCACGGAGACAACTTGTATCCCTGCGAAGCTCTGTCCCAGCTCTTTAAGTCTGAAGTTGGAAGGTGGACACACATTAAGGTTTAAATTAAGAGCTCACACTTGAAATGTCACACACACACAAAACTACAGTTCCTGAAACGTAGAGAACAGGATGATTGAGCTGTCCAAGTGTAGACCAGTATTGGGTCATTTGTACTTGGTGTACTTACATGTGAAATGTAATCAAGTTAGCAGTCAGTTTGTAAAATGATTATGTAAATAGAATTAGTTTTGTTTTGTTATGGTGTATTTATTGTTAAAATGTTTATATTTATATGTTAATTGTCTTTACAAGTCTTAATGCTGATGTGTGTGTACCGATAGCGTTACTCGGTGATATTTTGTATTAATTTTTGTGGTTTTAAAATAAAACAATGTGAACATTTACTTTTTAGTTTTATTATATTGTTTCTCCTGGTCTCCGTACCGTGACCAAAAAGGACTATATTATACACTTTAGTTTGTCATGTTATAGGCAGATTCCTACATGCTCATGCAGTCCTGGTCCCTGCGATAACCATATTACCACGCTTTGTAAAAATGATAGGTCTACCATTACTCTTCTATTTTGCAGAAAGAGAGATCTTTCTATTTCGGTGTAACTAAGGCAGTTTTTTTAGAGTAGCTTCTCTTTCTCACAATTTAAAACAACAAATTGGTTTATTTATTAAAGAAAAAATACTCTTAAAGTCTTAAGTTTTAGTTACACCCGATATAGAGCCTTTATAATCGGTTTTCCACTTCAAATTTATCGTAGGTATTGTTTCGTCCAAGATTTTTATATTTTCAAATATCATATAATTTTACAAATATGAAACTTGATGCCGTAAAACAACCTTGACTAAAGAAAGTACATAAATTACCATTTACGGTTATACATTTCTTGTAAAGTAACGAGATCTTTCAGAATTAGTCATTGTGACGTGCTTATAGTTACCTCAATATTGTAACTATCTGTCACGGGTACATTGCGTAGAAAGTTTTTAGTTGCCATGCTTTGTTGGAATGAAAGAAAGCTTTAGTCAGTTGACTTAAGACTAAGTAAGCAGTAGTCACTTTGGCAGGATTGAAATAAAAAAAAAATAACTTTGTCTTCTCACCTTTTCAGATAAACTCAGTGATTTAATACAATTTGTGTATTTACTTTAAATAGTGTATAAAATCATTGAGTTTATCTGAATGAAGTCAAAATAAAATAAAGTTTCTTCTTTTTTTTTCTTTTAAAAAGACAACTCCAACATTCGGAATTTAAGTTCTGTGTAGCGGAGGACTTTACAAACATACATGAAACGGACACAAAGAACACCCAAACTCAGACCAACAGTTTGTGAATCACTCTAAGTGTTATCCTACGTGCGATTTGAACGCATGACACTTTACAAAGTAGAAAACGGCCTTGCGACCGCTTATAGCACTTGATCGACCGTGCAGTCATATTTTTTCAGTCTTTACCGATGACGACTTTGCTCAATTCTTGCTACTCATCATTTATTGAATGGTCAGGGTCAACTTATATCTCTATAGAAACACACGACACACCTCTAGAAATAAGGTTAATTTAATAATTTTGAAACTAAGTATGTCAATATTTGAGTCGATCTTTTTTACTTTTGGCCAAATAAATAAAATTTAACTGACAGTTTTCACTCAATGCCTTTGCAAGTATGCAAAGTACAAACAAAAAAAAAAAAATTTTTGTCTGTCCAACTGTCTCTTTGTTTCGGCACATCTCTAGAACGGGTTAACCAATTCGGACAAGGCTTTCCAAAAGAGTAACTTAAACTGCCTTTATTTATGGGTGTTACGCGGGGCATAGTTATTATCTGAAATATTTAGTTTTGTTTACAACTTAAATATTTAGTTGTAAATAAACTTTTTTTGTAAAAACATAGACATTATACATAGAAAACACCCAAATTCCAAAACAAATTTTTGCAGATCACACAAACATTTGGCCCGACCCGGAATTTGAACCCGAGACGTCAAGCATAGCAGTCGCATACGCTGCCACTGCACCATCGGCCTGGGTGGCAGTTAAACATATATTTTAGAAAGAAAAGCTTTTAATTGTATAAAGGATTACTTTGGCTTACTTTTCAATTTTCAATTTCAGTTAGATATATGACGTACAAGGAAAAGTTACCATAAATCCGGAAATATTATGACTCTGAAGTTTCCCTATACGTAACTATTAAAGTAACGTCTCATAGCTCTGCATAGAAACTAGTGACGGTTAGGAATGTCATTATGACACATATGAACCACACCGTAATAGTTTTTCCAAAGTGAAGTGGGATAGCTGTCACCGTGGCAATATGAGTGTGATGACATAGATGAAACTTTGAACTTTGACGCAAAGGTTATATTTTTCTTAGCTCGTATTCATAACAGCAGGGTAGCTAATGTCAAAATTTACAATCACAATTTCAACGTAGGCTTAAAATAGAATAAGGAGAAATCACTGGTAATTCAATGCACATAATCAATAGCAAAATTATAAAACAAATAAAATAACGTTTGTTAGCTACCTATCAAGATTTAATTAGCCTTAGGCCAATTTAATATTAATTTATGGGTTTCAGCTCAATGATAACAGATAAGTGTAAAGACGTGTAGGGATGAGTTTCAAGAACCTCTGTGGGAATTTGTGGCATTTAGAAACTTCAGTTTAAGAAGTATGCATCATACGATGTCATACGATCTATTGCAATCATTCATGACATAATGACAATGCTTATGTACATATACATCTTTATCTAAGTTCTAAATTGCAATGGCAATGTCTCTGAGTTATAAGTGTCTGGGGCGGGCCTTCAGTGAACCGTGTATCGTTTGTTTGTTCGCCTTTTTTAATTCCCCCCCACCCCTAGATACCACTCACAGTACATTCGATGTATCCGAGAAATCAAATGCACTTTAATAAAAAAAATATTAGTATCCTGGCTGACCCCGGGTCAGCAAACTGTGATTGTAGTAAGCACATCGCTAGTGGAAACCACGATGTTCCCTGTCTGCCTAATCAGTCAGAGAGGGAACATACCGCGTTTATAGAAAGTTGAGATCATTATACGATCTTCGGTGCCTTAACCAATGGCGGTATCAGTTTATATCAAACAAACATAAAGCATTACGTGAGTTGGAAACTAAAAAGAACAAGTGTCCTGCATCACAACTACAAGGTCAACATGACGTGACGCTTGTGATATTTAATAGTTGTCACGGGAACGACACTCCCACTAGACTTTAGACTTACTACGAATAACGTGACTCAACTGTCATTATGACGTTTTGTAATTGTTACAAGTTCAAATAGATAGCACTGAAACGTCACAACGGTACATATAGGGAAATTGTTAGTAATCCTAGAGTTATGTTAAACTTTTCCTATAATATTATTCCCCCTGAAAATTTAATTTTCGTACAATTCGCATAATATGTTAATTTTAACACTGAGAATATGGACCTCAAATCAAATAAATAAATAAAACAAACTACCCATAAGGTCTCGGATCTCTTCTCAGGAGAGGGTTAAGGCCACACGTCCCCGTTGCGGCTATGCAATCTTGCCGTTTCTTTAGGCCGCCTGAAGGCCTGCAACTGAACATCACGACTGCCACCTTATGATAACGGAAAATTACGGAAACACTCATAACATAATTATCATGCATACCCATTTTAACTATTTTAAAGTTAATACTACTTTCTTTACCTTATCACACCTCTTTTTGTTGCAATAAATACTAATTAAATACTAATTAAATCTAGATTACACTTACAGTATTTTAACTTGTTTGTAATAATATTCTAATTGGCTCGTTGGTCTAGCCTAGTGGTGAGCCTAAATTATCTGTCTTTATTTATTTTATTTTTTTCTTTATTTAATTACGTAATTTTTATACATAGTGTACATGCCAATTCCATAGTAACTTACTAATATAATGGACAAACAAATTATAAATACCTAAATGTATTAATCAACAAAATTCCAATTAAGAAGGATGGAAGGCCATAAACATCTGCTTTGATGCTTCTGATAGAGGTGTTGAAAGCAGTCCATGAAACATACCCATACTTATACTACATAGGCTTAAAGCCCTCATTAAGGTCTCCCGTGCCTTTTGATATCGAACACATTCCATTAACAAATGGTGTACATCATCTAATTTTCCACAAACCGTACAGTTTGGAGAATCTGTTACGCACATTAAAAACAAGAACTTGTTTAATGGTCCGGATCTGAAACGAAATGCAACAACAATTAATTTTCTGTTTAACCCCCCATCCAAGAGCCACGGAGTACGAAGGGGCTCATTCTGTATGGTCTTGTACCAAATGCCCTTCTCTAATTATCTCTTATCAAATTACTCCTTCCATTCTTGAAAGAGATAATTTTTATATTTTGGTAATAATTCTGTATGATATGGTAATACATCCACCACCCTTCCATTTACAGCTGCTTGGCACGCGAGTTTGTCAGCCTCTTCGTTCCCTTTTAGGCCTATATGTGATAGAACCCTTTGCAGTTTAAGTTTAATGCCTTTTTTGTTCATACCATGTATTTCCAATAGAATATCATAAGCTATATTGAATAGATTTTTGAATAGATCGAGCATACACAAGGGCTTCAAAAATTGCAATGAGTTTCATAGACATAATCGAAAGGTTATGTATGCCTTTAAATCAGTTATTAACAGAATTGTCTGTCACAATATTAGGGTCATAAAAGGCAGCACCGCGACCACTACAGCTTTTACAGCCATCGGTGAATATGGTATACCATCCTTCATATTTATTTGTCTTTATTTGTCTGTCTTCATTAAAAAGGTATTTATGTCTATAATTATGTATGAATAGTGTAGATTTTGCACTAGTACTTTTTTACAATATACATCTTTTTATATGAAAATCAATTCCCGTATTATTTTTTGATTATAAACATTTCGCACGATTCTTTGCTATCTCTTTTGCACTCCGGGTTTGCTGGAAGAAAACTCAGTTTCGGGTTAAGCTCGCTATTGTCGGTGACATTTTTTGTATCTTATATACTTGCACTTTATGTTTACAATAAAGAATAAATAAATTAAAATTAAATACATCCTTGGTGACGCAATTGTAGCCAATCCCGGGTCGGACAAAATGTTTGTATGATCAGCAAAATATTTGTTGCGAAGTTTGGGTGCGCTGTACATTACGTACCTAGTTACAAAAAAAGTTTAAACATATATGAGTTTTTTAAAACTCATAGTACAAGCAAAACTTAGTTTGGGTCTAGATGTGTGTCAGACTATCAGTTTTTTATACTGTTTTTTTTATTTATTTATTCTATCTCTCATGACATTATAGTCTATGATAGAATAGTTTTTTTCGTTTTAAAATGTCACTCTCAATAAAAAGAACCTACCCTATCTCTGTACGTACAAGACCATACAACAAATTCCACCAAAATGGAAGACAAAAAAATGAATTATCTTTGAGAATAAGGCTAGGAAGAAGAAGCCCACACATATACCATTTCGTTACGTAGACGATTTAATTAATTAGAGTATAGTCCCGTGTTACTCAGTGACGTTTCACTTTCAATAGCTAGCGAAGTTTTACATGCGTAGTTAGTGACGCGGCACGGGTTGACCCTCCTGTTAACATTATGTATTTATAAGGCGCAATTATCCTTTCTTCTTCACTTACCATTGTATCACTCTCCTGAATACATTGATCATTACTTCATTGAACACATTCCTCTTTTGAGTCAAGTGCAAGTTTAATCAAATTATTTTAGTACATTTTAGTAAATTTGGTGAAATTGATAATTAAAAAAAAAGGTAAGTCATTAATGAAATTGACGGCATTAATTTTAAAAAATCACCTAGAGTGAACCACCAACATTTTGTTTTCATATAATAATCAACGAAAGATGTAATTTTATAACATACTTCAAATCTAAAATATCTTTAACAATGGGATTTTGCTTTCAGACAATGTTTATCTTGGCTGTTTGTATTGTGGGAGTAGCCGTGGCAGGAGCTGTCTATCTCCGCCAGATCTACTCAGCCTTCAGCAAGTATGGAGTCAAACACATCACCCCGTTGCCGTTGGTCGGTAACATGGGCAGGCAGTGCCTAGGTTTAGAGCACTTTGCGGATCACATATTAAGATTGTATAAGAAGTTTCCAGAGGAAAGGTATTTAAATTGAATTCAGTGTCTAAAAAAGGGTTTTAAATTTTTATAAAGAATTGAACAAATATGTTAAAATATCGATATTCCGCTTTTTAGGTTTGTTGGAAGATTTGAATTTGTAAATGAATTGGTGGTCCTCCGAGATCTGGAGTTGATTAAGCAGGTGTTCACTAAAGACATGGAGTGCTTCGATCATCGCTCACCCTTTAGTGAAAGCGATTCTTTCTTCGGCAGAAATTTGTTTGCTTTGAATGGTGAGTTTCAAGAAGAAATACATTTTTTCTTTTACAATATTGTCTATGAAAATTTGAGCAAATTTGAACAACACCTTCTGTGTTTTTTTCGCAGGTCAAGAATGGAAGACAATGCGGGCTACATTGAGCCCAGCATTTACTGGCTCCAAGATACGCAAGATGATGCCCTTTATAATGGAAGTGGGTGATCAGATGACTGCAATGCTAATGACAAAGATGAAAGAATCGAAAAGTAAGTGTTGTATGGATTATTTTTTAGTAAAGGGAATTATGGGTTTGATTAAAGATCGTATTCATTTTTGCAAATAAGCAATGTTGAAATACAACGCTTAGAACAAGAGTGAAATTTCATTTACCAACCTGACACATCAAGCAACGTTAAGTGCTAACTATCTTTTTGTTCTTGTTCACAGCCGGCTATATTAACATTGATTGTGAAGAACTAACATCGAGTTACGCAAACGATGTCATTGTCTCATGCGCTCTTGGACTTAAAGTTGATTCCTACAAAGATCCGGAAAACCCGATTTATGCAAGAGGCAGGGAGTCTGCAACTTTTGGATTCCGTGAAGTGTTCATGTATTTCCTAATATCAAATCTGCCTTCATTAGCTAAGGTGAGTTTACTTAAATGTTTTCTATTCAATAAAATTTGAAAACATTAACAGAATGGCTTCTTAGCTTTTTATTAAACTTTAGTTTTAACTCTGATATTTTTTGGTTTCAGACTTTCGAATGGGATATATTAACAGAGGGCTGTAAGGAGTTTTTCAGGAACCTAGTGTTAGGTGTTATTAAAGATCGCGAGTTGAAACAAACAGTTAGACCTGATATGATTCACTTGCTCATGGAAGCTAAGAAAGGTACTAATTTTAATTTGTTATATAATATATCCACGAATAAATGCAATATTCTCAAACAATATCAAGTTTCAGATATTTATTATTTTAAACTGTAGTTTTACTAGAACCATTAAAATAATTCTTTTAAATTGAAATTAACATTTTCTTTTTCTATAACTATTTCAAAGGTAATTCAATGTCAATACTTTGCAGGTAAATTGTCAGACAATACGGTCAAACCTAATGGAGGAAATACTGAATCTGCCGAGTTTGATCCAACAGGTGTGACTGCAAGACAAACAGAAAATGGTAAGTTAATATTTTCAGCGCTTTAAATAGCAGTTTGAATATTCTTAAGATCGCAATTGAAACCAATATTCCAAAATAAAGTCAAAATTAAACCACTCTCTTTTATTTTTTCAGTCTTGACCGATGACGACATTATTGCGCAAATCTTGCTGCTCTACCTTGAAGGCTTTGGAACGGTTTCTATCTTGATGAACTTCCTGCTATATGAACTGGCTGTCAACCCTGATATCCAAGATCGACTGGCTAAGGAGATAAGAGAACATCACGCTCTTAATGGCGGAAAATTAGATTACGATTCTCTGAAAAGTATGCCGTTTCTAGACATGGTCATATCAGGTGAGACATTTCTTCGATTCCTAATCTGGATAATGCTTACAATCATGTTGTGAATTGGAAATTGATGCTACTTGTATTTTTTTTATTATAATTCAATATAAAATTTGTCTTAACACATAAATAATATTCAGATATTCTTTCAGAGGTTATAAGGCTGTGGCATCCATCTATTATTCTAGACAGAGAGTGCAACAGAGATTACGACTTGGGTAAACCCAACACGGATGCTGATAAAGATTTTATTGTAAGTGGTACTCAAGATCTAAAATGTCTGATATATTCGTTGTTATAGCTTTGCATATAATAATATTATATTTTACTTATTTCAGATCAAGAAAGGAACCAAGATTATGATTCCGATTCACGCAATACATCGTGATCCTCAATACTTTTCTGATCCTGAAAAGTTCGATCCTGAGCGCTTCTCTGCTGAGAACAAACATAAAATGCACCCATCCGCTTATATGCCTTTCGGTATCGGACCGAGAAATTGTATCGGTAAGTTATAATAAACAGATCAATATTATGAGAAATAGTTGAAACACTGATTAAATTTTCTTGCAACTTACGACGCACTATGTACTACAACTTGCAACGTATATAATATTATAACTTGCAACGTACTTACTAACGTACTTTTATTATTGACTTCAGGTTTGAGACTTGGCCTGTGCGAGATGAAAGCGATTACTTACCAAATCTTGCTAAAGATGGAAGTATTACCTACGGAGACAACTTGTATCCCTGCGAAGCTCAGTCCCAGCTCTTTAAGCCTGAAGTTGGAAGGTGGACACACATTAAGGTTTAAATTAAGAGCTCACACTTGAAATCGTAGAGGTATAGTTCCTGAAACGTAAGGAACAAGATAACTGAGATGTCAAAGTGTAGACCAGTATTGGGTCATTTGTACTCGGTACTTACATGTGAAATGTAATCAAGTTTTCAGTCAGTTTGTAAAATGATTTTGTAAATAGAATTACTTTTGTTTTGTGAAGTTGTATTTATTGTTAAAATGTTTAAATTGTTATGTTAATTGTAAGTCTTTACAAGTCTTAATGATGATGTATGTACCGTTAGCGTTACTTCGTGATATTTCGTATTAGTTTTTGTGGTTTTAAAATAAAACAAAGAGAACATTTACTTTTTAGTTTTATTATATTTTTTCTCTGGGTCTCCGTACCGTGACCAAAAGGGATATATTGTAAAGGGATATAGGATAGTTTGTCATGTTATGGGCAGATTCCTACATGCTCAAGCAGTCCTTGTCCCAGGATAACCACATTACAACGCTTTGTAAAAATGATAGGTCTAGCATCACTCTTCTATTTTGCAGAAATAGAGATCTTTCTATTTTGGTGTAACTAAGGCAGTTTTTTAAGACTAGCTTCTCTTTCTCACAATTTAAAACAACAAATTGGTTTATTTAATAAAGAAAAAAAAATACTCTTAAAGTCTTAAGTTTTAGTTTTACCCGATATAGAGTCTTTATAATCAGTTTTCCACTTCAAATTTCGACTGCACGGTTGGCCTAGTGGCTTAAGCGGTTGCCACGCCGCTTCCTACTGCGCCAAGTGTCGTGGGTTCAAATCCCACGTAGGACAACACTTTGTGTGATTCACAATTTGTTGTTCTGAGTCTGGGTGTTCTTTGTGTCCGTTTCATGTATGTTTGTAAAGTCCCCCGCGACACAGGAAGTTATATTCCTAATGCGGGAGCTGTCTTAAAAAAAAAAAAAAAAAAAAAAAAAAAAAAAAAAAAAAAAAAATCCTAGGTATTGTTTCGTCCAAGGTTTTCAAATTTTCAAATTTGATATAATTTTACAAATATGAAACTTGATGACGTAAAAGAACCTTGACTAAAGAAAGTACATAAATTACTATTTACGGTGTATACATTTCTTGTAAAGTAATGGATCGTAATCCCAAAAATCGCCTTTAGGAACGCGGTTGCAAATGAAACACGCCCAAGCGAGGATAATTTTTATTGACTTAGCTAGTATTTATACAATAGTCCGGAGTCTCTTAACATCGACATATAAAATTCAGCATAACGCCATCTATTGAGCTCAAACAAAACTATTGTATATTGATTATATTGAACATACCGCCCACCATGGCCAGAATGGCCATCACAATAAAGTAGTGTTGACAACTGATAATAATTATGGATACAAATAACACATGATACAAATAACACCTACAACTACTTGATGGGCAGTTTCAGAACTAATGGACTGTATAACCTTAACATTATTTTATCTATTACATGGGTTGTTTCTATGAAATTCATCTTACATGACTAAACAAAATACAGTATCAATTAAATTTGCAAACAATGACTTATTCTGTAACTGGTAACACTATCAATTTTGAAACAGGTCTCTTTATTATAGATCCCCTACAGCGCAAAGAAACAACTCGAGTGACCTTGTCCGAGCCAGTATGTTTCTCAACAATGAGACCGTAGAGCCATCTTGCCGGTGGTAGATCATCTTCCATCACCAAGACAACGCTTCCTACTATTGGCTCTGATACCTGGCGAGACCATTTGCATCTTTGGTGGAACTGAGCAAGGTATTCATTTGACCACCGACGCCAAAATTCTTGCACCATACGCTGTGTTAGATGCCACCTCTTTAACATACTAATGGTTGAGTTCTCGAAATTAGACTCAGGCACGAGCAATAAGGGTTCACCAACTAAAAAATGACCAGGAGTCAATGGGCATGGATCGTCAGGATTAGTACTTATCACAGAAATCGGTCTAGAGTTCAGGCAAGCCTCGATCTGAGCAAGCACAGTTGTCATCTCTTCAAATGTGAGAGTGCTGTTACCTATGACTCGCTTTAGATGGTGTTTGGTGGACTTCACCCCAGCCTCCCAAAGCCCTCCGAAATTCGGAGAGTGGGGTGGGATAAAGTTCCAGTCCGTCCCGTTAGTAACTAACCAGTCAGCAATATCGGGTGCTACACCAGACCTTTCATGGCCGAAAAGAATCTTCAATTCTTTATTAGCCCCTACGAAGGTAGTGCCGTTATCACTCCAAAGCTCCCGACAATGGCCTCGGCGAGCTGTGAAACGTTTAAAGGCCGCCAAAAATGCTTGAGACGTCATGTCGCTGACGACCTCTAAGTGAATGGCTCGAGTAGCCATGCACACAAACAGGCAGATATACCCCTTAGTGGAGTGATAACCGCGACCCTTCGTTGCTCTTACACTAATAGGCCCTGCGTAGTCCACGCCACTACGATAAAAAGGTCGGCTAGCATTCACCCTGGCAGCTGGCAATTGCCCCATTAACGGAGCAACACCTCGAGCAGTGTGTCTAGTGCAAGTAACACACTTATGTACATGACTTCTAACTGAACTTCTAGCGCTTACAATCCAATACTGATTTCTCAAATAATTTAAAACCAATTGTGGGCCACCATGCAAAGTGCGTTCGTGAGCATCGTTTATTAAGAGAGTCGTGAAATGTGACTTATGAGGTATAATTACAGGGTGTTTCATTTCTTCATTCAAGTTAGCGCGCTGCAATCTACCCCCTACTCTTAGTATTCCATGTTGATCGAGGTATGGATTTAACGAGGTGAGTTTACTTTTTTTATCTGTCTGTCCTGTTGTCTTCAAACTTTTTATTTCATCACTAAAATGATCTAATTGACACATCCTAATGCATGTAAATAACGACTCATTAATTTCTGTAAATGTAATGAGAGCGTTCGATTGTTTTTTGTTTTTAATTTTTAACTTTAAAAATTTTCTACAAATTGCTACTACTCTAATTAATCGGTTTAATGATGAAAATTTTAATATTATGTTGTTTTCTTGATTTTCCTTAATTATTGCAGTTAATGTTACGTTTGATTTTCTCTCTTCTAAATTAGTTTCTTCTATTTTACCATAATTATAATTTATGATTTTATCTTTCAACCAGTTAGGACCCTCTTTCCATAGTGTAAACTCTACGAATTCTGAACAATTCATACCTCGTGACGCGCAATCTGCTGGATTGTCCTTAGATCGAATATGTGACCACTGAGTACTTTCCATCATAGTGAGAATTTCAGAAACCCTGTTGCCTACAAACGTGTTCCATCTACTGGGATGACCTCTCAACCAAGCAAGGACAACTGAAGAGTCAGTCCAAGCATGTATTTTGTCTTTGCTAATACCCAAGGTACCCGAGACTTCTATAAGAAGTCTTGAAAGCAGCACGGCGCCGCATAATTCCAAGCGTGGTATAGAAACCACCTTGACTGGAGCTACCTTGGTCTTTGAGGCCACCAAACTAACGTGAACATCACCATTGCAATCTACGGACCGTATGTACACCACAGCAGCATAAGCGACATTGGATGCATCACAAAATCCCTGCAACTCTATTTGGCTGTCTGTTCGGCTGGTCTGGAACCACCTAGGCATGCAAAAAGAATTAATGTTGTGCAAACCATCCCTATAATCAAGCCAATCCTTTAATATACCATTGGGAAGCTCGTCATCCCAATCAATACCAGACAACCATACACGCTGTATAAGCACCTTAGCTGTTATGATCACAGGAGCGAGCCATCCTAGAGGATCAAATAATCGAGCGATGCCTGACATTAATTTTCGCTTCGTAACGGGCGTTTGCAGCTCCGGTAGGTCTACAGTATATTGGAAATTATCTGACTTTCTATCCCATGTCAACCCTAAAATCTTTACGATATTATCTAATTTAAATTCAAAATTTTCCCTTAAGTCTACTGTCCCCTTCGTAATTCTGTGTAAAAACTCTTCGTTATTACTAGACCATTTTTGGAGCTGGAAACCTCCACGACTAAGCAACTCGTTGATTTGTTGGTAAACAGCTTCACCTTCAGCGATCGATTCACAACCCGTAAGTAAATCGTCGACATAGAAATCATTAAGAACACGACTAACCGCCAACGGAAACTCTTCACCATCGTCAAGAGCCAGCTGCTGCAGTGAACGTACAGCAAGGTATGGAGCTGAAGATGTACCAAAGGTCACACGCAATAAACGCAAGTGCTTTAATTCAGCATCTGGGTCTTCGCGCCACAAAATACGTTGATAATCTATGTCATCCTCAGACATCTTTATTTGGCGATACATTTTGACAATATCGCCGACCAGCGTTATAGGATGGCGGCGCCATCGCATAATGATTTGGCGTAAATCAGGTTGTAAGGTAGGGCCAACCATCAAGTCGTCATTCAACGAAACTCCATTGCATCCCGAACAAGAAGCGTCGAAAACAACCCTAACCCTTGATGTGCTTTTATCATGTCTGAGTACTGCGTGATGCGGCAAATATACTGCATCTTTTCCCCTTTCTATTTGGGGAACAACTTCAGCATGCCCTAGCTGAAGGTACTCGTTGATAACATGACTATACTGAATTCGATATTCAGGATTCTTCGAAAATCTTTTTTCTAGCATGTGAAATCGTCTCTGAGCTATGATTTCTGTCTGACCATACCTAGACTTTGGGTTAGAGGATTTAAATGGCAGTCTTACAACATACCTACCAGTTGAGTCTCTTTGAGTCGTTGCAGCATAAAATTCTTCACACTGACGCTCTTCTTTAGTTAACATAACCTGGGTGCTTGAAGGTTGATAAGACTCTAACTCCCAAAATCTACGTAATAGCTCATTAACGTCTGTGCCTGCCGTAGCATGACAACATACTGGACTCGAAGTCAACGATGCGTTCTGGACTTCACCTGATAAAATCCAGCCAAGTTTGGTATTTTGAGCGACGGGCGTACCCGGCGGACCCTTAACCAAACCTTCCAACAAAACTTCAGCAACCACACCAGTACCCAAAAGTAAGTCTATCTTACCTGGAGTAGCAAAGGTTGGGTCGGCTAGTTCGAAGGATGAGAACGTTGACAACACTTGAGTGATCTTCCTTTCAGGCAAACGTGATGTTAGTTTGCTGAGGACATACGCATCGACATCTAAAACAAAGGTGGGATCTAGGCGTGATTGCATTCTAATTTTTACCATCCATCTAGAGGGCATTGGCGAGCCCTCATCATCGCCCAGTCGAAATACGTCGGTGCGAGCAGGTGTCTTTCTAAGGCCAAGTAGCTGTACTGCGGACTCCGTAACAAAGGAGACCTGCGAACCCTGATCCAACAGAGCTCGTAAAACCACAGCAGTACCGTTCCTTGACTCGACCTTGACCAAGGCCGTTGCTAACAGACTTTGGCTGTGAACATCTGCGAAACAACTGATGTTTGTGATACATCCAATGTCGCTTATGCTGCTGTGGTGTACATACGGTCCGTAGATTGCAATGGTGATGTTCGTGATACACTCGCTTTGAGTAGATGAAGTAGTTGCAGCAGCAACTACGACATTCTGATCTGCTGAACCGTCACTTGGTTCAGAAGATCTTGCGATTGTTTTGGGATGAATTAGTGTGTGATGTCTTTTCTTACACAGTTGACATTTAGTAGACTGACGACACTGATAAACGGTATGATGTTTACCTAAACAATTAAAACACAAGTTGTTGGCTCGGACAAACTCGCGACGAGCGTCACAATCTTTCTTTGCGAATTGCTTGCAATGACACAACTTGTGGTCTTCAGAACATAAGACACAGGTTTGTGAAGCGACGTGAAATGATTTGACAGTGTTACTACGGTTACTATTATTTGTTACATTATATTTGAACGGCTTAATATCTATATTCTCAAGAGATCGGAATCTTGATTCTAAAAATCCTTTGAACTCCATAAAAGTAGGTAATTTTTCAGATGCACTAATTTCTCTTTCCCATAATTTACGTGATTCAACATCTAACTTTGCGCTAATCAAAAAAATAACTATAACGTCCCAAGAGCCTATATCAATCCCGAGCGTGCGTAAGGCGTGTAAACAATCAACTGTTGTGTCTAAAAGATTCTTAATAGACGCTGAAGTTTCCTTGACAGGCGGTTGGTTTACAAATCTTTTTAAAATACAGTTTGATAAGTACTTTTTATTGTCGTAGCGCCTTGTTAAGATAGACCAACATTCTTTATAATTGGAAGCTGTGACAGGGGTATGTCGCAGTAACTGCTCGGCTTCGCCCGTAAGATGGGATTTTAAATAATGAAGTTTCTGGACGTCATCTATGCTTTCGTTATTGTCTATAAGCGATAAGAACAAATCACGGAATGTATTCCATTCGGTGTATTGTCCCGAAAACGTGGGAAGAGAAATTTTAGGTAGTTTAACATTATAATTCATTGTTTCTTTTTGTTTACTAGTGCTAGGTTTAGTTTTAAGCTCTTTTAATTCACTTTTGTATAAAATGTAAATATCTTCTGTTTTGTCGTACATTTCATCTGTAAAATATGTATTTTTCATATCTACTAACGTTGCTGTTTCAATAATTTTACGATGTGTTTGTACAAATTGTTGCCATTGATCTTCTAATGTTTCTGTTCTTGTATCAATATACGACTGAGTTAATCTGTCCTTTGGTGATTTTTTAAAATTAATTCTACCCTTTTCTATTATCCTTTGTGTATCTACTTGTAACTTTACTAAAGACTCCATTATAATTTCAAACTAAAGGCAAAATATTACAACTTAAGATATTACTAAACTAAAGCAAAGCACACAAATTATTCTAAGTCCTAAAAACAGCAAAATATTTTACAAGTGTTTGAGACAAATGTGAACTCAATAAAAAATCGGGCATAGGTTCCCCGTCATATCACTTTTTACTTAAATATTCTAAGTCTACAAACTACTTACTACAAAATAACGCTATGTTCAAAACTAATGCTAATATTTTCTAAGTCCAAAACACTTAGCAAATTTACTTCAAAGTTAAACTACTTAATACTTGATGTCTTCTACTGCGAAACGAAATAGTTCAAAAGTACTCACAATTTATGGCTGTCAAACCTCAATCAAACACGTCACTTGTCACTTCACTGATCCGTCAGCACCAGTGGCGCCCTCCTGCGTTTTCCAAAGATACCAGTGGCGCCCTCCTGCGTATTCCGAAGCTACTAGTGGCGCCCTCTTGCGTCTCTCAAAGACTGCAGTGGCGACCTCTTCCTCAAAGGCGCTATCACCAGTTTCAAAGGCCGGTACTTGTACGGGCCTGAATGTTAGATCTTAGATCTATATTCCTTGGAGCATACGCAGCGCCCTCTATAGGAACCCTTGTCACGATGTCGACTGATCGTGTTAGCCACACGTTATCTTCTCCAATACACACCACACACTCACACGTGATTACAGATCGGTGGTAATGCACTGGTATATCCGTCTCGAAGGACCAAAATGGATCGTAATCCCAAATATCGCCTTTAGGAACGCGGTTGCAAATGAAACACGCCCAAGCGAGGATAATTTTTATTGACTTAGCTAGTATTTATACAATAGTCCGGAGTCTCTTAACATCGACATATAATATTCAGCATAACGCCATCTATTGAGCTCAAACAAAACTATTGTATATTGATTATATTGAACAAGTAATGAAATCTTTCAGAATTAGTCATTGTGACGTGCTTATAGTTACCTCAATATTGTAAGTAATTGCAACTGTAGGTCACGGGTACATTGCGTAGAAAGTGTTAAGTTGCGAACATAGCAACTAAAAACTTTATTGACTGAGTTATTATAAAAATAGTTACCGCGTATAATAACGTTAAATTTTAGTTCAATAGATAGTGTGCTTTCACTGATTTATATCAAACATGCCCTAAACTCAGTGATATAATACAATTAGTGTATTTACAATATGTTTCTAATGGTCAGGGTAAAATTAAATCTCAGAAGGAAATCGTACGTTTAAACCAAACATATCCAGTAATAAGATTAATTTAAAACTTGTGAAATTATTTATGAATGTAAATATTTGAGTCGATCTTTTTTACTCTTGGCCAATCTATTTAAGTAAACAAAATTGGACTGATAGCTTTTCACTCTATGCACATCAAAGTATATAAGGTTCTAACATAAAAATAATAATTTTCAACACTTTTTGTCTGTTCGTCTGTTTGTTTCGGAACATTTCTGGAACGGGTGACCCGATTTGGACAAGACTTTCACTGTCAGATAGGTAATACTATAAAGAATAACTAAGGTTGCTTTTATTTATGACTATTCTAAATGTTATCCGCCTTTGTTGTTGTAAAGGTAGATTACCGTATAAACGCGGTTAGCATCGCGAAGCACAGTTAATATATAAAATATTTTGTGTTATTTACAACGATAAAGAAACATTTACAAAATAACAATAACCTTGTCTATGTGACAGTAGACCTCAGATTACATTACATAGGTACCACACTAGAGGCATCGTTAACGAAAAATACTCGTATACTAGTAGTATGTGGAGGAACTCAAACACTAATTTGATACCTATTAGTGTTTAATGTATTTGGTAATGAAAATGGAAAATACAATGTTATATAATACGTACACAGATATTTTTATACTTATTCATCTTCCGAGCCTTTATTCCCAAGTTTATTTGGGGTCGGCTACTAGTTCAACCGGTTTTACCTGAATTTCAGTTTTTCCACGGAGCGACTGGCATCGGACCTCCGCAACCCTAAGGGAGAACTGAAATTCGAAGATTGAACTAGTTGTCAGTATATTTGAGGGCACTGACTTCCCAATAACGATTGCCATA
Source organism: Phragmatobia fuliginosa (assembly GCA_932526445.1). NCBI lineage: Eukaryota > Metazoa > Arthropoda > Insecta > Lepidoptera > Erebidae > Phragmatobia > Phragmatobia fuliginosa. The sequence continues at coordinate 815,819 of OW052066.1, read as the reverse complement.
GATGTTCATGACAACCGGGACCGACGGCTTTACGTGCTCTCCGAGGCACGGTATTTTTATACTTATTCATCATATTATTATTATTTAATATCACTAGTGACCACACCTAAGTAAGTGAGTAATAGTTTTATTTACATCATAAACCGCAACACCTGACCAGACCATTAAGTAGAGAGAAATAAGTATAGCGACGGAGAGAGTTTTTCGCGGTCCTAGATAGTTCTAAAACTTTGTCTCCAGAAGGCTTATCAAGAAAGCATAGGAGGGTTACCAAGGAGATGGGGGAGCGTCGTCATCTCCTTGGTAAGCATAAATTGCTCACAGAAAAAACGACGGAATTCCAAGCTACGTATATTCGCGTTCGCTTTGATTATAAACATGTCTAGATAGAGAGTTCGAGCGTCTAAACGTCCAAAAAAATAGTATTGCACTGTAAGAGACTAAGCTCGTCGCGGCCGATCAGTGGCGTTACTGTCATTGTACGGTAAACACGTATTGAGTGGCGTATAAAAATGACGTTTTGCATGATAAAAGTGTGCAGGAATTACTTTGGACGATTGAAATCAACTAAAAAAATTAGTTATCATCGATACGTAAACTTTAAATAACTATATTGTAAAGAAATAATTAAATTAACTCAGTGAAATTTTATCAAAGTTCGACCACCATTTTGACGGCATTTTTACAGGGTTGCCTGTTAATTGAATTTAAATTTCCCATGTGAGTGTTAGCCAATTTACAAAATGTTGAATCATAACTATAGTGCTGGATAATACATATTATATATGTATATATCATTTATTTTTAAATCTAAGGTGGTAGATATTGTTAATCTGATATGGGTGTCAATTTTGCCGCTCCATGGATGCTATTAATGAAAGTAGTATGTACGACGTAAAGCCGAAGAGATTGTTTGTTTGTTTAAACGCACTAATCTCCAGAATTTCTGAACCGATTCTGAAAATTCTTTCACTAATCGGAAGCTACACCTTTGAGTTCTCAACGAGAACGATATAAAAACAAGATTTACGAGAAATTGCGGGGAACATCTAGTTAAAATGTAGTAATTAAATTAAATATAACTATGTTGTATATTAACTTAATTAAAGGCCTCTGTGAGTAAGCTTTCCTTCGTCCGCCTTTCAAAGTACCGGAACTACTCAGACTACTCTCTAAGGCACAGGGTATATTTTTACCAAATTTTTGTTAAGTATTAAGAATAAATCAGCCATAATAGCAATTCCCTTTTTCACCAACATATTATTATATTTTACCTAGTAACTCAAAAGCAAAAACTCTAATACATATTGACTGACTTTAAATTTAATACAAATTACTTATATATCTCAAAATCAATACACAATTATTTTCCCTCCTTTTATGGAAAACATTCAAGGGCTGGTATCACTCAGAACGCTCCCACGTCATGCGCGCGCCCGTAGTCTACGCTTGCATGTGTGTGTAACATGCACACAAGCCCTGCAAATCTGGCCTGTTGTTTTTATTGCGAATGCAGCGCAACACTCCATCTAGACATGTATATAATCAAAGCGCGTTCGTTTAAGTAAATAGTTTAAAAATAATAATAAACATAAATATTTCGGACATCTTACACACAACGCCATCTAGTCTCAAACTAAACAGAGCTTGTGGGTACTTTATGGGTTCTGGACAACTGATATAAATACATAAACATACTTTTATTTTTGTAAGTAAACTTCGAGTCAAATATTGGCGGATCACGCAAACATTTGGCCCGACCCGGGAATTGAACCCGAGACCTCAAGCACAGCAGCACCACTGCGCCACCGAGGCATTCAATTATATATTTTGGGAAGAAAGAAGTTGAAGTCAAGAAACCCTAATGCTAAGCGAAATGAGATTAACTATTGATTACTTTTCAAATTTTCAGTTGGCGGTCAGTGTAAGTGAATTTCAGTTAGATGATATGACGTACAAGGAAAAGTTACCATAAATCCGGAAATATTATGACTCTGAAGTTTCCCTATACGTAACTATTATAGTAACGTCTCATAGCTCTGCATAGAAACTAGTGACAGTTAGGAATGTCATTATGACACATATGAACCAGACCGTAATAGTTTTTCCAAAGTGAAGTGGGATAGTTGTCACCGTGGCAATATGAGTGTGATGACATAGATGAAACTTTAAGCTCAAAATTTTGACACAAACGTTATATTTTTCTTAGCTCGTATTCTTAACAGAAGGGTAGCTAATGTCAAAATTTACAATCACAATTTAAACTTAGGCTTAAAATAGAATAAGGAGATATCACTGGTAATTCAATGCACATAAATAGCAAAATTATAAAAGAAATAAAATAACGTTTGTTAGCTACCAAACAAGATTTTATTAGCCTTAGATCAAATTAATATTAATTTATGGGTTTCAGCTGAATGATAACAGATAAGTCTAAAGTTGCCATATGCGACGTGTAGGGATGAGTTTCAAGAACCTCTGTGGGAATTTGTGGCATTTAGAAACTTCAGTTTAAGAAGTATGCATCATACGATGTCATACGATCTATTGCAATCATACATGACATAATGACAATGCTTATGTACATATACATCTTTATCTAAGTTCTAAATTGCAATGGCAATGTCTCTGAGTTATAAGTGTCTGGGGCGGGCCTTCAGTGAACCGTGTATCGTTTGTTTGTTCACCTTTTTTAATTCCCCCCCACCCCTAGATACCACTCACAATACATTCGATGTATCCGAGAAATCAAATGCACTTTAATATGAAAATTATTAGTATCCTGGCTGACCCCGGGTCAGCAAACTGTGATTGTAGTAAGCACATCGCTAGTGGAAACCACGATGTTCCCTGTCTGCCTAATCAGTCAGAGAGGGAACATACCGCGTTTATAGAAAATTGAGATCATTATACGATCTTCGGTGCCTTAACCAATGGCGGTATCAGTTTATATCAAACAAACATAAAGCATTACGTGAGTTGGAAACTAAAAAGAACAAGTGTCCTGCATCACAACTACAAGGTCAACATGACGTGACGCTTGTGATATTTAATAGTTGTCACGGGAACGACACTCCCACTAGACTTTAGACTTACTACGAATAACGTGACTCATTTGTCATTGTGACGTTTTGTAATTGTTACAAGTTCAAATAGATAGCACTGAAACGTCACAACGGTACATATAGGGAAATTGTTAGTAATCCTAGAGTTATGTTAAACTTTTCCTATAATATTATTCCCCCTGAAAATTTAATTTTCGTACAATTCGCATAATATGTTAATTTTAACACTGAGAATATGGACCTCAAATCAAATAAATAAATAAAACAAACTACCCATAAGGTCTCGGATCTCTTCTCAGGAGAGGGTTAAGGCCACACGTCCCCGTTGCGGCTACGCAATCTTGCCGTTTCTTTAGGCCGCCTGAAGGCCTGCAACTTCTTCACGACTGCCACCTTATGATAACGGAAAATTACGGAAACACTCATAACATAATTATCATGCCTACCCATTTTATCTATTTTAAAGTTAATACTACTTTCTTTACCTTGTCACACCTCTTTTTGTTGCAATAATCCTTTTAGTGTTGTAGCTGTCCGCCTATGGAATGCCTTACCGCATTCAATTATTATACAGAGATTATTAATAATAATCCAGGATGACCAGAGCCAGAGACAGAAAAACGTGGAAAGAGTTGGGGGAGGCCTACGCCAAAGAGGCGACTACTGCGTAAACCCTAGAGCCAAATTATACAAGATGCATGCATTGTAAATTAAATTATTATTATAAATATTTATTTAAAATGAATTTTTTTTAGAATTGATTATTATAATGATAACTTTTTATAAAAAATCATCATGTAAATTATTTTAACTAACATTAATGTATGTAAATCATGAAATCTAAAATTTAATTATGTAATTGTGTGGTAGAATAAAAGGCTTTTTTATTTTATTATTTTATTTTATTATTAATAATAATACTAATTAAATCTACATTACACTTACAGTATTTTAACTTGTTTGTAATAATATTCTAATTGGCTCGTTGGTCTAGCCTAGTGGTGAGCCTAAATTATCTGTCTTTATTTTTTTTTTCTTTATTTAATTACGGAATTTTTATACATAGTGTACATGCCGATTCCATAGTAACTTACTAATATAATGGACAAACAAATTTAGTGGTAGAGCCAAGCTACACCAACACCAGTAGCTCAAAAGGGCCAGGCTCGAACCGGGTAATTACCACGCTCTCACAGAATACCGTCGTGAAATAGCAGCATATTAGTGTTGCTGTGTTTCGTCAGGTGAGTGAGAGTTCCGGAAGCCCATAAGGGGAGATTGGTCTGGGTGTTTGTGCTGTATCGGACGGCCGTTTGGGCTTGTAAGTTATTAATGCATTGGGTCACTTGTCCTGGAGGTCAGCGGGATCCGAAAAAACGGTGCTCCGCTAGCCGCCCGTGGTTTGTAGGGGGCCCAACTAGCGTGCTAGCCCCACGTGAAAGGCTGCCCCACCGGCCACGCATAATCCCGGAGTTGCTCCATCGTGCCGGTTGGCGACCGGATGGAGAGGACCCGATGGCGACTCCCGGGGGGGTTCGGGCGTCCCCGCGCTCTCCATACAAGTTCCCCATCGGTGTATTGTTCCTTGCGGGCTGCTTGGCTCCTGGTGTGGTACTTTATCCCAACTTCTTTCCCCTTCCCCTATTCACTCTAACTATGAAAAGAACCAAAAAGAAAAGTAAGTTTAACCAGCGGTTGCACTTCCTCTCCCTTAAAGTGCATTTCTCTAATATCCGAGGATTGCACTCAAATCTCAATGATGTCCATCACCATCTCGAGACTGAAAGACCGCACTTACTCTTTCTAACGGAGACGCAGATCTGTAACCCGTCCGATCCAACATACCTGCACTATCCTGGGTACATCCTGGAGACCCAATTCCGTGCCCACGCAGGCGTGTGCGTATACATCAGGGACGTGATCTGTTGTCAGCGTCTTCGTAACTTGGAGGTTCCTGACCTTTCTGTTTTATGGGTTCTTGTGAATACTGGCCTTGATCAAATAGTTTACGCCAGTGTTTACCGTTCGCATAGTGGAGACCAGGAGACGACAAGGCTATTGAACCATCTAAGTGAAGCTGCAGATTCGGTCCATCGACGCTTTCCATCTGCGCAGTTGGTGTTTCTTGGGGACTTTAATGCACACCATGAAGAGTGGCTGTACCCGTATAGCGACACTGACCACGCTGGAAGAGAGGTCTACAAATTTGCAATATCTTGTGGCCTCTCTCAGCTCGTCCACGAATCCACTCGTGTTCCTGACGTCGTGGGCCACACTGCGTATTGCCTGGACCTTCTGCTGACAACCGATCCTGACAGATATTCGGTTTCCGTATCACCACCACTCGGGACATCGGATCATTGTGTCGTGAAATCTGTGTCGCACTACTCGCCTCGTGACACCAGCCCTAAAGGCACTAGACGAGTGTGGCGATACAAGTCAGCGGATTGGGATGAGATGCGTCACTTTTTCGCCTCTTATCCTTGGAAGCAGGTCTGTTTTTCTTCTACAGATCCAACGTGCTGCGCGGATGCTGTCTCGAGTGTGATTTATCAAGCTATGGAGTACTTTATTCCTTTCGCTGAATTATCCCCTGAGACCAAAGCTCGCCCGTGGTTTAATGCTGAATGCCTCTTAGCTGTAAAGCGTAAGCGTGAAGCCTATTTGTCATGGGTTGAAGCTCGTAAGAACAAAGCCTTGGATCTCCAGTCTAAGAAGAAAGCATACAACGCAGCTGCTAAATCCTGCAAAAAAGCGATACGAAAAGCTCGATTTGACCGCATTGGCCGTATAGGGGAAAAGTTAGCTTCCTTTCCCTCAGGGAGTAAAGCTTTCTGGAGCCTCGCCAAGTCGGTCGAGAAAAACTTCTGTCGCTCTTCGCTGCCTCCTCTGCGGAAACCTGACGGATCCCTGGTCCATAGCGCTGAGGAGAAGGCAAATTTATTTGCCAATCTCTTCGCAGAGTGTTCTCGTCTGGACAGCAACGGCAAATGTCCACCTCAGTTACCTCCGTTTGGCCCTAAAATGAGCGCTATTAAAATCCACCAAAAAGAGGTACTTAAATGTTTGCTGGACCTGGACGTGACTAAGGCCAGTGGTCCTGACGGCATTCCAGCAGTGGTACTGAAGTGTTGTGCACCCGAGTTGTCCCCTGTTCTGACTCGTCTATTCCAACTCTCTCTAGAAACTGGCAAAGTTCCGAGATCCTGGAGGCTTGCTAATGTTCAGCCTATACCCAAGAAAGGAAGCCGTGCAGATCCAGTCAATTACAGACCGGTCGCGATCACCTCTATAATCTGTAAGATTATGGAGCGTATCCTAAATAATCGTCTCCTGACGTATCTTGAAGAAAACGAGCTACTTAGTGATAACCAATAATGGTTTTCGCAGAGGACGCTCGACCGGAGATATGATAATATATGCCACCCACCTTTGGAGCGAGGCCTTGGAAGGTCACGGTGAAGCAATAGCTGTTTCGTTGGACATCTCAAAGGCCTTTGACCGCGTCTGGCACCAGGCATTACTTAGCAAGCTTCCAGCATACGGCATACCTACTGGACTCTGTGACTGGATTTGCGATTTCCTGAGGGAACGGTCGATTCGAGTTGTCTTGGATGGCTGCTCTTCCGATCTAATGGCAATCAATGCTGGGTTACCTCAGGGATCTGTTCTCTCTGCAACCTTGTTTCTGCTGCACATTAATGATCTTATAACATCGGATATTATTAGCTACGCCGACGACAGCACCGTAATTGAGAGGTACACGACCAACTCGCGAGCTAGTCCGGAGGAAATACGGTCCTTGAGAGAGTCCATGATTGAACGGGTGAACGTGACATTGCAGTGGGTGTCCGATTGGGGTGACGCCAATCTTGTCCAGTTCAACCCTTCCAAAACACAAGCGTGTCTTTTCTCCGCGAAAAAGAGTAGCTTTGATTTAACACCCACTTTCGAAAGTGTATCCTTACCGATAACTAACCATCTAGGGCTTCTAGGTATTACTATCACCTCTAACCTCAACTTTGGCCAACAAATTGAGTCTATGGCACAAACAGCGTCCAAGAAATTATCAATTCTGTCAAAGGTTCGGTGGTACTTCAGCTCTGAACAGCTGCTTAATCTTTACACTGCCCAAGTTCGATCCTGCATGGAGTACTGCAGTCACCTCTTGGACGGTGCAGCCAAATATCATCTGGAAGCTTTGGACTCAGTTGACCGAAGAGCCCGTAGGTTAATTAATAACGAAAAGCTCTCAAATAGCAGACTACACACCCTTGAGCATCGTCGTCGAGTTGCCAGCTTATCGGTTTTTTATAGGATACACTTTGGAGAGTGCTCGAAAGCTCTTTTCGAACTGATTGAGCCATCTCCATTCCTTTATCGGACTACTAGGCGCAGGCAAAAGTTTCATCCATACGTTGTTGGCATACCCAAAAGACGAACTAAACGGTTTGACAGCTCGTTTTTGGTGAGAGTCGCCAAAGTTTGGAACGACCTGCCTGGGTCTATTTTTCCTGATGAGTTGAACTCTGGAACCTTTAAGAGTAGAGTGAACAGGTTTCTTTTGGATGGGCGTGTACCATCTTCGTGTTCATCTACACTTTCCATCAGGTGAGATGGAAGACAAACGTCTATTCCATTACAACAATAAAAAAAAAAAGAAAAAAAATACCTAAATATATTAATCAACAAAATTCCAATTAAGAAGGATGGAAGGCCATAAACATCTGCTTTGATGCTTCTGATAGAGGTGTTGAAAGCATATGAAACATACCCATACTTATACTACATAGGCTTAAAGCCCTCATTTAGGTCTCCCGTGACGTTTGATATTGAACACATTCCATTAACAAATGGTGTACATCATCTAATTTTCCACAAACCGTACAGTTTGGAGAATCTGTAACGCACATTAAAAACAAGAACTTGTTTAATGGGATGTGTCCAGATCTGAAACGAAATGCAACAACAATTAATTTTCTGTTTAACCCCCCATCCAAGAGCCACGGAGTACGAAGGGGCTCACTCTGTATGGTCTTGTACCAAATGCCCTTCTCTAATTATCTCTTATCAAATTATTCCTTCCATTCTTGAAAGAGATAATTTTTATATTTTGGTAATAATTCTGTATGATATGGTAATACATCCACCACCCTTCCATTTACAACTGCTTGGCACGCGAGTTTGTCAGCCTCTTCGTTCCCTTTTAGGCCTATATATGATAGAACCCTTTGCAGTTTAAGTTTAATGCCTTTTTTGTTCGTACCATGTATTTCCAATAGAATATCATAAGCTATATTGAATAGATTTTTGAATAGATCGAGCATACACAAGGGCTTCAAAAATTGCAATGAGTTTCATAGACATAATCGAAAGGTTATGTATGCCTTTAAATCAGTTATTAACAGAATTGTCTGTCACAATATTAGGGTCATAAAAGGCAGCACCGCGACCACTACAGCTTTTACAGCCATCGGTGAATATGGTATACCATCCTTCATATTTATTTGTCTTTGTTTGTCTGTCTTGATTAAAAAGGTATTTATGTCTATAATTATGTATGAATGTTGTAGATTTGCACTAGTACTTTTTTACAATATACATCTTTTTATATGAAAATCAATTCCCGTATTATTTTTTGATTATAAACATTTCGCACGATTCTTTGCTATCTCTTTTGCACTCCGGGTTTGCTGGAAGAAAACTCAGTTTCGGGTTAAGCTCGCTATTGTCGGTGACATTTTTTGTATCTTATATACTCGCACTTTATGTTTACAATAAAGAATAAATAAATTAAAATTAAATACATCCTCGGTGATGCAATTGTAGCCAATCCCGGGTCGGACAAAATGTTTGTATAACTCGTGCAAGCTAAGATGGCACCTGGCTCAAAACGAAACATGATACCGTTCCCCCGCGTAATACCCCTCTGTCATCTTGCGAGTAGCGTTGGCATCACTATTACCTTTGCACGAATCTTTCCATAATAATTTTAGTTTATTAGGTATTACCTAATATCATATAAATCACTCCACGAATTTATTTTATTAATATATCATTAGATTCGTCTGGATAACACAATTGTTTTAAGAAAGGTCACACGAAAAAAAACCAGCATGACGACTATGAGACGCAATAGTTTAAAATAAAGAATATCCATATACACATGATGATTTAAAATTGTATTTCATAACTATATTTCAGTTCCTAATTTCATTTAAAATGATATTAGGTATTACCTAATATTATTTAATTCACTACACGAAGAATGCATTCGGGTAAATAATGAATGAGGCCTGCTTCCTATTGGTATTCATATGTATTTTCTTAACTCAGGTAGTAAAGTACCACTTAAGATAAAGTAGTATGTTATGAGAAACCACTTGAAGCAAAATAATTGTTGAAATTTAAAATAACTATAATAAATTATATTTTTCTTGCACTCAGTACTTCAAACGACTGACATTTGAGTCAGGTGCCATCTTAGGTCGCACGAGTTATATGATCTGCAAAATAATTGTTGAAATTTAAAATAACTATAATAAATTATATTTTTCTTGCACTCAGTACTTCAAACGACTGACATTTGAGTCAGGTGCCATCTTAGGTCGCACGAGTTATATGATCTGCATAATATTTGTTGCGAAGTTTGGGTGCGCTGTACATTACGTACCTAGTTACAAAAAAAGTTTAAACATATATGAGTTTTTTAGAACTCATAGTACAAGCAAAACTTAGTTTGGGTCTAGATGTGTGTCAGACTATCAGTTTTTTATACTAAATGTTTTTTTTTTTATTTATTTATTCTATCTCTCATGACATTATAGTCTATGATAGAATAGTTTTTTTTTCGTTTTAAAATGTCACTCAATAAAAAGAACCAACCCTATCTCTGTACGTACAAGACCATACAACAAATTCCACCAAAATGGAAGACAAAAAAATGAATTATCTTTGAGAATAAGGCTAGGAAGAAGAAGCCCACACATATACCATTTCGTTACGTAGACGATTTAATTAATTAGAGTATAGTCTCGTGTTACTCAGTGACGTTTCACTTTCAATAGCTAGCGAAGTTGTACATGCGTAGTTAGTGACGCGGCACGGGTTGACCCTCCTGTTAACATTATGTATTTATAAGGCGCAATTATCCTTTCTTCTTCACTTACCATTGTATCACTCTCCTGAATACATTGATCATTACTTCATTGAACACAAATCCCTGTTTTGAGTCAAGTTCAAGTTTAATCAAATTATTTTAGTACATAAATTTGGTGAAATTGATAAAAAAAAAAGGTAAGTCATTAATGAAATTGACGTCATTAATTTTAAAAAAATTACCAAGAGTGAACCATCAACATTTTGTTTTCATATAATAATCAACGAAAGATGTAATTTTATAACATACTTCAAATCTAAAATATTTTTAACAATGGGATTTTGCTTTCAGACAATGTTTATCTTGGCTGTTTGTATTGTGGGAGTAGCCGTGGCAGGAGCTGTCTATCTCCGCCAGATCTACTCAGCCTTCAGCAAGTATGGAGTCAAACACATCACCCCGTTGCCGTTGGTCGGTAACATGGGCAGGCAGTGCCTAGGTTTAGAGCACTTTGCGGATTACATATTAAGATTGTATAAGAAGTTTCCAGAGGAAAGGTATTTAAATTGAATTCAGTGTCTAAACAAAGAGTTTTAAATTTTTATAAAGAATTAAACAAATATGTTAAAATATCGATATTCCGCTTTTTAGGTTTGTTGGAAGATTTGAATTTGTAAATGAATTGGTGGTCCTCCGAGATCTGGAGCTGATTAAGCAGGTGTTCACTAAAGACATGGAGTGCTTCGATCATCGCTCACCCTTTAGTGAAAGCGATTCTTTCTTCGGCAGAAATTTGTTTGCTTTGAATGGTGAGTTTCAAGAAGAAATACATTTTTTCTTTTACAATATTGTCTATGAAAATTTGAGCAAATTTCAACAACACCTTCTGTGTTTTTTTCGCAGGTCAAGAATGGAAGACAATGCGGGCTACATTGAGCCCAGCATTTACTGGCTCCAAGATACGCAAGATGGTGCCCTTTATAATGGAAGTGGGTGATCAGATGACTGCAATGCTAATGACAAAGATGAAAGAATCGAAAAGTAAGTGTTGTATAGATTATTTTTTAGTAAAGGAAATTATGGGTTTGATTAAAGATCGTATTCATTTTTGCAAATAAGCAATGTTGAAATACAATGCTTAGAACAAGAGTGAAATTTCATTTACCCACTTGACACATTAAGCAACGTTAAGTGCTAACTATCTTTTTGTTCTTGTTCACAGCCGGCTATATTAACATTGATTGTGAAGAACTAACATCGAGTTACGCAAACGATGTCATTGTCGCATGCGCTCTTGGACTTAAAGTTGATTCCTACAAAGATCCGGAAAATCCGATTTATGCAAGAGGCAGGGAGTCTGCAACTTTTGGATTCCGTGAAGTGTTCATGTATTTCCTAATATCAAATCTGCCTTCATTAGCTAAGGTGAGTTTACTTAAATGTTTTCTATTCAATATAATTGGAAAACATTAACAGAATGGCTTCTTAGCTTTTTATTAAACTTTAGTTTTAACTCTGATATATTTTGTTTCAGACTTTCGAATGGGATATATTAACAGAGGGCTGTAAGGAGTTTTTCAGGAACCTAGTGTTAGGTGTTATTAAAGATCGCGAGTTGAAACAAACAGTTAGACCTGATATGATCAGCTCTTTAAAAAGCAGTTTGAATATTCTTAAGATCACAATTGAAATCAATATTCCAAAATATAATCAAAATTAAACCACAGTCTTTTATTTTTTCAGTGTTGACCGATGACGACATTATTGCGCAAATCTTGCTGCTCTACCTTGAAGGCTTCGGAACTGTTTCTATCCTAATGAACTTCCTGCTATATGAACTGGCTGTCAACCCTGATATCCAAGATCGACTGGCTAAGGAGATAAGAGAACATCACGCTCTTAATGGTGGAAAATTAGATTACGATTCTCTGAAAAGTATGCCGTTTCTAGACATGGTCATATCAGGTAAGACATTTCTTCGATTCCTAATCTGGATAATGCTTACAATCATGTTGTGAATTGGAAATTGATGCTACTTTAAATTTTTATTATAATTCAATATAAAATTTGTCTTTACACATAAATAATATTCAGATATTCTTTCAGAGGTTATAAGGCTGTGGCATCCATCTATTATTCTAGACAGAGAGTGCAACAGAGATTACGACTTGGTTAAACCCAACACGGATGCTGATAAAGATTTTATTGTAAGTGGTACTCAAGACCTAAAATGTCTGATATATTCGTTGTTATAGCTTTGCATATAATAATATTATATTTTACTTATTTCAGATCAAGAAAGGAACCAAGATTATGATTCCGATCCACGCTATACATCGTGACCCTCAATACTTTTCTGATCCTGAAAAGTTCCATCCTGAGCGCTTCTCTGCTGAGAACAAACATAAAATGCACCCATCAGCTTATATTCCTTTTGGAATTGGACCGAGAAATTGTATCGGTGAGTTATAATAAACAGATAATACTCCATGTATCAGAAATAAATCATATATTATACGACGCACTATATACTACAACTTGCAATGTAAATACTAACGTACTTTAATTATTGATTTCAGGTTTGAGACTTGGCCTGTGCGAGATGAAAGCGATTACTTACCAAATCTTGCTAAAGATGGAAGTATTACCCACGGAGACAACTTGTATCCCTGCGAAGCTCTGTCCCAGCTCTTTAAGTCTGAAGTTGGAAGGTGGACACACATTAAGGTTTAAATTAAGAGCTCACACTTGAAATCGTAAAACGACAGTTCCTGAAACGCAGGGCACAGGATAACTGAGATGTCAAAGTGTAGACCAGTATTGGGTCTATTGTACTCTGTGTACTTTCATGTGAAAGGATAATAACGATAATAAGTTTTTATTTGCTCAAAAACATTGGGTACAATATTGTCTTTGTAGAATAAGCTTATCAGTTTTTTTGTAACTACGAGCAGAAGCATCTGCAGCCGAATTAGGCGTTAACCTGTACCTTAGCCTTCATATATGTAGTAAAGTTTTCAGTCTGTTTGTAAAATGATGATGTAAACAGAATTGCTTGTGTTATGTTATGTCGTATTTATTGATAAAATTTATAAATTGTAATATCAATTGTAAGTTTTTATAAGTCTTAATAATGATGCATGTGTACCGTTAGCATTACTTGTAGTTTTTTGTAAAAATCTCGGTGATATTTTGTACTACTTTTTGTGGTTTTAAAATAAAATAATTTGAAAATGTATTTTCTAGTTTTATTATATTGTTTCTACTGGTCTCCGTACCTTGACCAAAAGGCACTATATTATACGCTGCAGTTTGTCATGTTATAGGCAGATTCCTACATGCTCAAGTAGACCCGGTCCCTGTGATAACCCCGTTATCACGCTTTGTTAAAACAATAGGTCTAACATCATTCTTCTATTTAGAAGAAAATCCAAGCAAAAATAGATCATGCGATCATTATAAGAGCATCTAGGACTTATACCAGGAGTAAAAAATGCCAGATGCCGTGTGAATGCTCTTCCATCTGGCAGCGTTTAGTATCATTTTACTATGAAATCATCATATCAAAATTCGATCAATGTCATCTTGCAGTAACCCCGCATCGCCGAGATTGACTGTGCAATCTGACATGATTTTGATGTCGTCAGCATCACCGAACGATCACGATTCTGCACCTGTTTGACTTTGTCAGTTATAAACATATATTAATAAACTTAATATAATTATACTTAATAAAGACAAAATACTTTAAAAGTAGTCTGGAGTTTAAGTTTTCACCGATTTAGATCCTTCATAGTTTTCTAACAGAAATTTCCGGATGCATTGTTTCGTTCAAGGCAAAACTTTCACATTTTCATGTGATGCTTTCCGATTATAAAGGTAAAAAAAAAGTACACACATAATAAACTAAAGTGGATAACAAAAGGTCTTAAAATCAGCTGTAAGAATAAAAGGAAACTAAGATTTAATTATTATAAAAATAAAACAAACGAAAATAAAACGAAGTTTAAGGCATACTCCGATATGTTAAAGAAATGTATTTACAATCTGCAATCATTATGTAATATAAAACACATCGCATATTCGAAAAACAAGGGAAGAGCTACATGGGATATAGTCAAACGCACTATAGGTACTGATAAGCCCAAAAAAGGTATTGACAGTATCGTCGACAACAATAGAACAATTACAACGGGTGCAGAGATTGCTAACGTCTTCAATAATTATTTTGTTGATGTTATAGAAAGCAATATAAATAAAAAAAGTAGTAGAAATCTAAATATCAAACATAACAACAAAAGCATCTTTTTAGAACCCACCAATCCGATAGAAATTTATCACACAATTAACTCATTAAAAAATACTAAATCGTCGGGGTACGATGAGATCTCAACAGACCTTCTAAAAAAAATATCTCAGTTTATTGCTAATCCTCTTTCATACGTTGTTAATCTATCACTAGAAAAGGGTTGTTTTCCAGACAAACTAAAAATATCTATCATAAAACCTTTGCATAAAAAAGGACACAAAATGGATAAAAATAATTACAGACCCATAGCATTACTTCCGATATTGTCAAAAGTTTTTGAGAGAATTATTTATAAGAGAGTAGTTTCTTTTTTAGAAAAATTCAATGTTCTTACCACAGAACAATATGGTTTTAGGAAAAATAAATCAACTTCACTAGCAATATATAATCTTCTTAAGTTGGTTTCAAATAATATCAATGCAAAGATAAAAACTACGGCGCTATTTCTTGATTTAAGTAAAGCCTTTGATTTTGTTAAGCATAGTATTCTCATTGATAAACTGGAAAAAAGTGGCATAAGAGGTTCAGCTTTAGAATGGTTTAAATCTTTTCTAGAAAATAGAACTCAGATAACTAGAATAACTAAATTTGACGCTAAACTCAATAGTATTGTAGATTATGATTCCCATCCGCGACTTAATCATTTTGGAGTCCCACAAGGAAGTATCCTGGGCCCTCTTCTTTTTCTTTTATATGTCAATGATCTGCCACAAGCAGTGAACAAAAATTGTATCCTATTTGCTGACGATACCACGATTATCATTGATTGTAAGAATCAGGAAACATACGAATTAGACATACAAACCACCTTAAATAAGATCATTGCATGGTTAGAGTGTAACGCACTAAATATTAATTTAGGAAAAACTAAACTATTAAACTTTAAAACCCCAAAAAGTGACTATCTCCCTATTACAATTTCACACACAAATCAAGTGATAGAGCAAGTCAATAAAATAAAATTTTTGGGCGTAACACTTGACGAACATTTTACGTGGAAAAGCCATATTGAAGAAATATGTATGAAAATTAGTAGGTTTGTTTTCGCTTTAAAAGTATTGAGTAGTGAGGTATCAAAGTCAACTGCAATAACAGTCTACCACGCTCATGTTACTTCTTTGATCCGGTATGGTATTATTATTTGGGGTAATTCTACCGAAATTGAAAGAGTTTTTATAGTCCAGAAAAAATGTATTCGAGCAATTTTTAATATGGAATGGAGTTCATCCTGCAGACCTGTATTTAAAGATCACAATCTCTTGACTGTTCCTTGTATTTATATATATGAAATTGCAACATTTGTCAAAAATAACCCTTCACTTTTTGAATCTAAAATTAACTTCAGTAAACGTAAAGCAACACAACTTCCATTGAATATGCCAATACCCAGAATCGAACTGTTTAGACGAAATTGCGTGTATATGGCTCCCCTTATTAATAATACAATACCCAAATGGATTACTGATCTACCACTCAAAAAATTTTGTGCTGTGCTCAGGAAATGGTTGATAGACAATTGTTATTATTCCGTTAGGGAATTCCTTCAAAAGAACTCGTGTCCATCATATCATTTTAGAAATGCATTGTAGTTGTTCATAATTATTTAGATATATTTTCAAAGTATTACACTGTGTTATTGACTCTAATTTAGCTTATTATTTACTATTTAATTTAGCATTTAATGGTTTTATGTAACTACTTTACAAGAGATTGTAACCCTATATTTGCATGCCTGTTGGCGAAATGTGTATCGTGCCTATCATATTCTACCATCTTTTTTATCTGTACCACATATAAGCAAATAAAGTATATTATTATTATTTTTGTTGAATTTAATATATCTCAGCTTTTGCTGGTAGTGTTTTAGTGACATTTACGGACTAAGTCAAGTAAATGCCACGGTTTTTTAGTTGTTAAGTCTGTACTTCTGTTGCATTGTGTGTGTTTTCATCTATTTGCAGAAACTTTCTGACGATTCTGCATGTGTTCAATATGGCTGCTTTTTGAAGGAGTATATAGGTATTGGGTTTCAGATCAAGTAGTTTTAAGCTATGGTGTATGTGTTTCGGGATAACTCCAGTGGTTGACAAAACTATTGGGACAATGTATACTTTTTCTTGTTTCCAAATTCTAAGAACTTCATCCTTAAGGTCTGTGTATTTATGTATTTTTTCGGCTATTGTCTTTTGTAAGTTATGAGTGTTTGGGACAGCTATATCAATTAGGTAAGTAGTTTTATTTAATTTGTCTTGAACAGTTATATCAGGGCGGTTGTAATGTATTGTCTTGTCGGTCAGTATTGCACGGTCATAGTAAATTTTGTGGGTATTGTTTTCTAAAACTGCTTCAGGAGTGTATTGGTAGTACGGCGTACGTGTATCTGTGATAAGCTTATGTTTGAGAGATAGTCGTTGGTGTATGATATTTGCAATTTGGTTGTGTCTATGTGTGTAGTCAGTTTGTGCAAGATTAGGGCATGCTCCAGTAATATGTTGTATAGTTTCCGACTGGTTATGACATTTTCTACATCTATCGTCTGTTACTGTGGGGTCTTTGATAATAAACTTTCTGTGGTTTTTGGTGTTTATAATTTGGTCTTGTATTGCTATAATGAAGCCCTCAGTTTCCGGAAATAGGGATCCAAGAGCGAGCCATTTATTCGATGCTGATTTATCTATATGTGGTTGCTCAAGATCTTGAGGATGTCTACCATGGAGTGCTTTCTTTTTCCATTGTTCTATTTTACATATTTCGGAGCTATTTTCTGTGTTATCTATTTCTATATTTTGGGTTAGATTTAGTGGAGTGTGGTTAAGATCATTTTTAACTATTGCTTCATGAATTTGACTACTATTAGCTTTTTCGAAGAAAAATGATTGTAATTTTGAAATTTGCGTCTTCCATAGGGTAAATATGTCGATAAGTCCCCTTCCTCCTTCCTGTCTTTTTATTGTTACTCTTTCTATTGCAGATTTGGGGTGAAGACAATTGTATTTAGTGAGAATTGTTCTAGTTGTTATTTGTATGTTATTGATATCTGTTTTAGTCCATTTAATAATACCGAAAGAGTAGGTTAGTATGGGTATAGCGTAAGTGTTTATTGCTTTCATCAAGTTTTTACCAGCTAAGTAACTTTTACTTAGAGCATGTACCCTATGCTTATACTCATCTTTTAAAGCTATTTTTATTTTACTGTGGTCTATTCCTTTTGATTGCTGATATCCTAAATATTTATATAACTCATTCGGTTCCATAGCTGTAATTGTTTCATCACGAGATACTGCATAATCGCCTGGCTGGATCTTTCCTTTTATTATGTGAATAGTTTTGCATTTATCTAATCCAAATTGCATGCTAATATCTTTACTAAATTTGGCAGTAGCGTCTATTAGTGCTTTCATTTCTTTTGCTGTTTTTGAATAAAGTTTTATGTCATCCATGTAAATTAAATGTGATATACTAGTTTCAGTACTATTATTATTTAATCGATATCCAGCCTTGCAATTCTGCAGTATCTGTGAAATAGGGTTTAAGGCGAGACAAAACCATAAAGGACTTAGGGAGTCACCTTGGTATATACCTTTTTTGATTACTATTTCTCTACTAATGATATTGTTTAGATGAAGTGTAGTTTTCCAAAGGGGCATTATGTTTTTCAAGAATTCTATAATAACAGGACTAATTTTATATATTTTTAGAATGTGTAGTAACCAAGAGTGTGGAATGCTATCAAACGCTTTTTTGTAATCTATATATGTACAGTGTAAATTTCTTTTATTGGCAGTTGCATGTCTATGAATTAAAGAGTCGATAATAAGTTGCTCCTTACATCCCATATGACCTCTTCTACACCCCTTTTGTTCTTCGGCAAGGATATTGTGCTGTTCCATATGAGTAGTGAGTTTTTGAGTTATGGCTGATGTGAGTATTTTGTATATGGTGGGTAAGCAAGTTATGGGTCTATATTGTGATGGTTGTGATGTGTATTGGCCTTTAGGTAGCATGTATGTTACGCCATCGTCGTACATGCAATTCGCTGACAAAGATCGCCCCAGTAATTTCCAGTAAATAAGTTAATTGCGTCATTTGCAACACGAGGCACGTTTAGCTGAATGGGCAAAATTCGTCGAGCACCTTGCACCGCGCCCTGCAGGCGTCCACTTTCTGGTACAACATCGATCAGGACACTAGGTTTAGCTAGTTATTAATTTTTAATTGTAATAAGTTTACTTAAAATAAATCGGTTTAAAAATTTAATTGGTTTTTTTTAAGTCCTCCGGCCGCAGCCTTCGTAATTGGCGCAGTCGGTAGGATACTCGAGATTAGCTAGGGTTATCTTACATCGATATTCCATCGCTATCGTGCGTGAGCGATCGCGGCTAATCAAGCTATCGAGCCTCATCGAGTATCCTGAACCTAAGGATTGCTGCCGGGAGAGTACGGGATCCAGATATCGACCCCAGAGACCGATATGAAGTTTATGTGAGTACACTTGAATTATTCCCTGTGTTGCTTCCTGTGTATTCCTGTTACTTTAACCTTCAAAATTTTCCACCCAAGGAATTTAGGACCTCGAGCGTCTACACCACGTAGACCAAATCGTAGGCAGTTAGAATTAGATTTAAATAGAGATATTAGTTTAGGTTTAGATATTTTATTTGAGGAATCTACTATGACGCACGACCCTGATACAATCCATAAGGCTTTGCGCCCGGTCCCCGAGTTCGACGGGAACCCCAACGTCCTCACTAGATTTATTAAGTTATGTGACCAGATAGCTGCTACTTACCTCAGTAATGTTCCTGGTAGTGAATTAGGGAACTTGTGCTTAATAAACGGAATATTAAATAAAATTACAGGCCCCGCGGCAAGTCGAATTAATTCAAATGGCATTCCGGATAGTTGGGCAGGAATAAGAAATACTCTAATAAATAGTTTTGCTGACCAAAGGGACGAAACGGCCCTATACAATGACCTCTTAGTTTCAGTTCAGGGTAATAGTACACCGCAGGAGTATTATGATCATTGTCAGTCGTTATTTAGCACCATAATGACTTATATTTCTTTGCATGAAACTCTGCCTACTACCATAGAAGCGAAGCGCACATTATATAGAAAACTGACGATGCAAGCGTTTGTACGTGGCCTTAAAGAACCGCTAGGTTCGCGTATACGATGCATGCGCCCGGATAGTATTGAGAAAGCGTTAGAATTTGTTCAGGAGGAATTAAACGTAATGTATTTACAAAATCGTAGCGATAATTCACACGTAAAGAGGCCACATCCAACCGCTCATCCCAATGTTCAGACGCATAAATTACCGTTTTATCCTACAGGTTTTTCAGCTATGCCTATTCCAAGACCGTTTAATCATCAGCCTAATTCTAACTGGCAACGCCCGTTACCACCTCAGAATAATAATTGGAGGCCTAACATTCCAACTCATAGTTTTCAACGCGCACCTAATGCACCTAACATTACGCGTACTCAGCAGATGTTCCGCTCGCCGCCGCCTAACTATAACGCTAATAGTAATTCATTTAGATTGCAACCACGTCATCAAACCTCAGGCCCTCAGCCAATGAGTGGAGTGAGCCACTTTGTATCTAGACCTATACCATTTAGGGGTCATGATTGGAATAAGTCTGGCAACCCACCGCCAACTAATTACTTTAAAACCCGCGAAATGAATTTTAATCAATTTAACGAGTATGACTATAGCTATTATCCGGATAGCGACTATTATTCCTATGACCATAATTACGACCAAACCGACTATACTGACTACACAAACTATAATTTACACGACGGCCATGAATACGAGACACCTATGCCTTATTGCCAGGTTAGCGAGTTACCTGACCATTATGATAATCCTCAGCCTTCTGCTAGTAACACGGATCAGAATTTTCATTCGGATCACCCCTCAAAACCCTCAAGATAGAGGTTAACTTACAAACGCAACGTCAGTTACCTTACATAAAACTTTCAAATCCCCCATTGAACTTTTTAATAGATACCGGAGCCAATCAGTCATTTATTAGTCCCTCAGCTGTAGAAAAATACTACCCTAACGTACCCCTTAACTATGACCCCTTCGAGGTAACTAACGCTCATGCTACAAGTAGAAGCGACTATTCCATTACTATACCTGCATTTCAGGAATTTAATGACCCTAGTGACATTAAATTATTTATCTTTGACTTTCACAAATTTTTCGACGGACTTATAGGACTTGACTTACTAAGTAAATGGAATACTAAGATTGACTTAAAAGATAACTTATTAATTACAGATAACGCTACAAACCCTATAACAATGTTTAACTCTCGAAATGTCAACTTATATGAGGATATTATACCGGCTAATACTACTAAGCTTATTCGCTTGCCCATAAATGCCCTGGACGGAGATGTGCATATCCCTCAACAAGAATTCCATAACTGTAATATAAATGAATGCATTACAACTGTCTCTAATAATCGAGGATTAGTCGAAGTAGAAAATAAAACGCATAACGATATAATTCTATCATTAGATCATCCTGTAGAAGCCGTAAATTCTAACATCGAGTGTATGAACATAGAACAAACATTGGATGCCTCTCGTATTAATCAAGTTTTATCACAATTACGAACAGATCATCTTAATGAAGAGGAAAAAGTTAACTTACGAAATATTTGCTCACGTTATGCGGATGTCTTTTATATTGAAGGTGAACCTCTGTCCTTCACCAATAAAGTTAAACACCATATACGAACTGTAGATGAAGTACCTATTTATACGAAAAGCTATAGATATCCTTTTGTGCACCGCCAAGAGGTTAGGGATCAAATTTCAAAGATGCTGGAACAGAACATTATAAGACCCTCTGATTCAGCTTGGAGCTCTCCTATTTGGGTCGTCCCAAAGAAGGCTGACGCCTCAGGGAAACAGAAATGGAGGCTAGTAGTAGACTTTCGGAAGTTAAACGAAAAGACTATTGACGACAAATATCCTATCCCGAACATAACAGATGTCCTTGACAAGCTAGGCAAATGTCAGTACTTTACCACCCTAGACTTAGCCAGTGGATTCTACCAGGTAGAAATGCACCCAGACGACATTCAAAAGACAGCATTCAATGTAGAACATGGGCATTTTGAATTTTTAAGGATGCCCATGGGACTTAAAAATTCCCCTTCAACTTTTCAGCGCGTTATGGATAATGTGTTGAAAGGTCTTCAAAACGTTATCTGTCTGGTCTACATGGATGACATTATAGTGTTCAGTACGTCCCTCCAGGAACACCTGGATAACCTGGAAAAGGTATTTCAAAGACTCCGAGAATCTAACTTTAAAATTCAGATGGATAAGTCGGAATTTTTAAAGTTAGAGACTGCTTTTCTAGGCCACATCATAAGCGGTGAAGGCATTAAGCCTAACCCAGACAAAATTGATGCCATAAAAAAATATCCTATACCCAAAACAGCAAAACAAATAAAACAGTTTCTTGGACTTATCGGTTATTATCGTAAGTTCATACCAGACTTTGCCAGGATTACAAAACCCTTTACTCAATGTTTGAAGAAAGGCAAGACTATTACACTTAACAAAGACTATATTGACTGTTACGAACGATGTAAAAGACTTTTGACTAATGACCCGATCCTACAATACCCAGACTTCACTAAAGAGTTTATCTTGACTACGGACGCTTCTAACGTAGCTTTAGGAGCCATACTATCGCAAGGGACAATAGGGTCTGACCGGCCAATATCATATGCGTCGCGTACCTTAAACGAAAGCGAGCTAAATTATAGCACAATAGAAAAAGAGCTCTTAGCTATTGTGTGGGCTACCAAATATTTTCGACCTTATCTTTTTGGTCGCAAGTTCAAGATAGTAACCGACCATAAACCATTGCAGTGGATGATGAGTTTGAAAGAGCCGAACTCACGACTTACTAGGTGGAGACTAAAACTTAGCGAATATGACTTTAGTGTAGTATACAAAAAGGGTAAAAACAACACTAATGCTGATGCCTTGTCTCGAGTTGAAATTCACAATGACGAAATTAGTTCAATCATAGCAAACCCCTCCGAAAAACCACCTTCAGCGACTGACTCGAATACTGAAACAGCTCACACAAGTAACGAAAATCCCATACTCGAAGTTCCCATAACTGACAAACCTTTGAATGTATTCCACCGACAAATTGTTATGACAGTAGTAGGAGACATCAAGAAAAGACCGACGGTGACTAAGACGTTCGACACGCACACACGCACTTCTATTCAAGTTTCGCAGTCCAATTTAAGAGACGACGTTATTAACGCTATAAAAGAGTACGTTAATCCGAAGGTTAAGACCGGTATTCTCCTAGACCCTCCTCTTAGTATGTATGATATAATTCCTATAATTCAGGACACTTTTAAGAGCTCAGCAATGAACCTAGAACTCTGCAAAACCGAATTAGAAAATGTTAAAGAATTCCTTAGACAACAAGATATAATCCGGCATTACCACGACGGTAAAACGAATCATCGTGGGATAAATGAATGTTATTTAGCTCTCTCAAGCAAGTATTTTTGGCCTAAGATGAGAGAACATATCACTAAATATATCAATGAGTGCACAATATGTGGTCAGGCTAAATATGATAGAAACCCCATCAAACAGAAATTTAATATAGTACCTCCAGCCACAAAGCCATTCGAAATTATTCATATGGACCTTTTCACTGTTCAAAACGAGAAATATTTGACATTCATAGACGTCTTCTCTAAGTATGGACAAGCATACCTTATGAGAGATGGTACAGCACTTAGTATATTACAGGGTTTACTACAGTTTTGTACTCACCATGGTTTACCACAAACAATAGTTACAGATAATGGTACCGAGTATACAAATCAACTGTTTTCTGAATTCACTAAACTCCATAAAATTAATCACCATAAAACCTTAGCACATAGCCCTAACGATAACGGCAATATAGAAAGGTTTCATTCAACACTACTTGAACACCTCCGAATTTTACGTTTAAAACATAAGGATGAACCCGCTATTAATCTTATGCCCTACGCTTTAGTTGCTTACAACAGTTCGATTCACAGTTTCACTAAGTGTCGGCCCTTCGATGTAATAACTGGTCACTTTGATGCCCGAGATCCATGGGACATCGATTTAGGTAGTCAAGTATTACAACAATATATCTTATACCACAAAGAACAGATGAAAACGGTATACGAAATCATCAATGAAACCTCTCTTAATAACCGTACCGCGATTATTGAAAATAGGAATAAATCTCGAGAGCCCGAGGAGGAGTACCAACCACAACAGCAAATTTTTGTAAAAAACCCAGTCGCCTCTCGACAGAAGCTAGCCCCTAGATATACACATGACGTAGTTTTAGCTGACTTACCCATTCATATCTACACCTCGAAGAAACGTGGCCCCATAGCAAAATCACGACTGAAACGAGTACCTAAGACCGCAAAATTGTTTCAGGATGCTGCTGACACTGACCTTACATCTTGCACGAAGCCAGGAGATAAGACTTGAGACTTTAGACTCGGGAACTGGACTCTTACCGTTCAGACTTGGACCGACTAGAATAACAACCCACTACCACACGTTCCTACAATATGTAAAACTAGACGACATTGAAAATAACGTTTCAGGTTTGAAAACTCAGTTACATGACCTGAAAACACATATGATTAACGATACCTATGCCCTATACGAATATCAAATAGAATACTTAGCGAGTAAATTGATTAAAGTTGACAAGCAGTTACGTTCATTAGAACCTAGCCGTTTTAGAAGAGGTCTGTTAGATGGCCTAGGGTCTGTTATTAAAAGTATTACAGGAAACCTCGATTATTCGGATGCTGTTCGGTTCAATAATGCTTTAGAAAATTTAGAAAATAACCAACGTAAAACTATCAATGAGTTTAATGAGCACATTAGTATCAGTAAAGAGTGGATGTCATCCCATACTAATATATTAAATAAAATTGTCGAAAATCAAAGCAAAATGAATACCACGTTAGATTTATTGTTAACAGGATACATGCAGAACGATCAAAACCTTATTCATTTTGCGAAGTTAGCACAAATACTAACTATAATTAGCGAAAACATAGAAGATTTATTATCCGAATTATATAGAATAGAAGACACTCTAGCATTTACTCGAGATATGACAACTCATCATAGCATGTTAGGAATAGATATCTTAGGTAGTATGATAAATAAGTTAAAAGGGATCTATGATAATAATCATATATTAAACCTAGAGTTACGAGAATATTACGATATAATAAGATCAGGCTATTACTATGATAATAGGAAAATAGTTATAGTATTTAAATTTCCCGTAGTTTCAGTAGACAGTTACACACTCTATAAGCTCTGTATTGTTCCTAACAGATATAATCAGGTCCTTATTCCCCCCTATCCTCTCATAGCAACTAACGGGAAAGCATTCATGTACATGGAGGCTGAATGCCCGAAGTTAAATAATAATCGGTATCTCTGTGAACAAAAAACTAACCACTATATTCAAACCAGAGAAGACTGCATACAAACCTTCATTTCAAGCAAAACCCTAGATGAATCTTGCAAACTAACAATTGTACAATTAGCTAAAGAAGCTGTAGAGGAACTTGACAGTCGACACTATGTCATCTCATTCCCAAAGCCAACACGGGTACAGATGAGCTGCGAAAACGACGACTATGACACGCTGAAAGGCAGTTATCTTGCTATAATTCCGCTGCACTGTTCACTACGTACACCGGAACTTACCCTATTAAATACTAAGGACGAGGTTAAAGGTCAACCTGTAAAAATACTAAAGGTCCCCTATAACGCCGAAACACAAGAAACAAGCCCTTTACATGCGAATTTGGCCTCAGTAAATTTAAGTAAGCTGCATAGTCTTCAGGACAAAATAACTCTTCAGGCGCCAGTACTACAGAACAGATTAGCTGAAACGGTGTACCATACTACTATACCGTTTTACACTATATTAATTATCGCGATCATTATAGCGGCTGTGTTTACAATTTGGAGATATGTCCCCAGAACTTCAGAAACAAAGAAGGATGCTGTATCCAGAGGAGCTGAAAATCATGAGTACGCCGTTCCTGAAACTTCAAAAACGCATAACCAGCAAGAAAAGCTCCCAGCAACATTTTCACTTAGCGTTTTAAAAAAGTTGCTGTTCTACGGGGGGAGGTGTTACGCCATCGTCGTACATGCAATTCGCTGACAAAGATCGCCCCAGTAATTTCCAGTAAATAAGTTAATTGCGTCATTTGCAACACGAGGCACGTTTAGCTGAATGGGCAAAATTCGTCGAGCACCTTGCACCGCGCCCTGCAGGCGTCCACTTTCTGGTACAACATCGATCAGGACACTAGGTTTAGCTAGTTATTAATTTTTAATTGTAATAAGTTTACTTAAAATAAATCGGTTTAAAAATTTAATTGGTTTTTTTTAAGTCCTCCGGCCGCAGCCTTCGTAATTTGTATGTTATACCTTTAGCTATAAATGGTGGTATGCTTTGTTGTCCGTGAATAATGCTAGTAAAGTTTTTCGCTATGATATTATGTAGGGTAGTAAATTTTTTGTACCAGTAATTGTGAATCTTATCTACTCCTGGTGCTTTCCAGTTATGTAGTCTGCTCGTGGCAAATTTTATATCAGATTCTGATATCTCTTTAAACTCCATTTCATCTAAGGCTGCCCATTTATTTTCTTCTTCAGTTATCCATGCTGTTTCCCTATTGTGATGTACCTCTGTCTCCCATATACCTGCCCAGAATTCTTCTAAGTCGCGTAGTGCTGGAGTTTCTATAATGTTGTTGGTATGTTTTTCTCTATTTGTATTTAGGTTTCTGTAGAATGTTTTTTCATTGGAGTGGAAAAGTTTATTATCGGTTTTTCTTTGGAGTGCTTTTTTATATCTAGCTAGTCTATGCGATTTTAGTGCTAACTTCTGTTTTAAGGTGTCTAGGACGTCTTCGGGTCTCTTATTATTATTTTCATAACTGCTGTGTATTCTATTATTGGATATTATTTTGTTTACCGCGTCTACTATCTTCTTTGATCTATTATTATTCAAAAACTGTGTAAGTCTACCAATGTTGGATCTAAGTTGCGTTATATCTCTCTCTAGTCTATCTTGCCAGGCTGGTTTTTTATTAATGCGTTGAGTTCTGGGTTGTGATTCTGTGTTATATCCAAGCTCTTGTGAAATTACTAGGGCACTGCAATATACGAGTGTATGAATATCGGTTAGTTTTGACTCATCAGAGAAGAACTCATGCAGTAATGTATTATTAAAAATTTTTGTTAATTTGGCCAGATACAAACTATATTTAAGTTTAGGAAGTCGAGGCCTGAGTGTAGGGTCTAATCCTGAGTATTCGATTATGGCTGTCTGTAAATTTTCTTTCAATTTCTTTTCTGATGAGTCTAAGGGGGCATTAGACTGCCCGGTTTCTATTTCAGTTTCCATTAATAGCACCGTGGTTTCAGTTTGTGTTGATGTATTAGAAGTTAATGGTGTTTGTGTATTGTTTATTGCAGATTCAGTAGTATTTATGTAGGTATAGGTTGATTGTGTATTTGTTAGCACTGTTTGCGGTGAGGTAGGGTGCGTAGTATTGCTTCTTTGCAGCTCAGTAAGTGATGGAGGTGAATGTAGAGATAAATCTTCTAGTTCTAACTCTAACCTAACTTCTTCTTTAATTTGCTCTAACTTTTCATTAGTAAGCATTCTATTTCTTATAATAACTCGCCTTTGATCTGAAACTCGTTGTTCTGAAACTATAACGTGAGGGTACTGTTTTGAAAAGTGTTGGTGTAATAATTTTCTATATGTTGTCATGTCTGTTTCTAATTTAGTGATGCGATAGTAGGTACGCATGATGAATATGTTTACATCTTCTGTCCATCTCATGCGTACACGTGGTTTGCCAGTCTTAGTGGACGCAGGTAAAAGGGTATTCACCCCCTGCGCAACATCTAAGGCTGATATGGCTATTGGTGTTGGAGTTCTTGTAGAGATTTCTGATGGAGTATATGATAAGGTTGATGGGCTATAAGGTTCTTCTGGTGAACTTATCCTATCTATGTCGTCAGTCTGTTGGTCAAAAGTCAAGTTGGCTTATATTATTATTATTATTATTATTATTATTATTATTATTATGACAACATAAAAAGTTCTCGTAGTTCGTTGTAACTTTCATCGATGTTTTTATACTAGTGTATTGATTGAATGAAAGGTAAATTGCGTGATACGATTTATGACGTATTAAAAAAAAACTACTCACTAGATCTCGTTCAAACCAATTTTCGTTGGTAGTTTGCATGGTATTGAACAACATATATTTTTTTTAGTTTTATCACTCTCTTATTTTAGAAGTTAGAGGGGGGGGGACACACATTTTTCCACTTTGGAAGTGTCTCTCCCGCAAACTATTCAGTTTAGAAAAAAATTATATTAGAAACCTCAACATCATTTTTGAACACCTATCCATAGTTATACACACGTATAGGTTTGATGAAAAAAATTTTTGAGTTTCAGTTTCAAGTATGGGGACCCCCAAAATGTATTGTTTTTTTTTCTATTTTTATGTAAAAATCTAAATGCGGTTCACGGAATACATCAACTCACCAAATTTCAACAGTATAGCTCTTACAGTTTCGGAAATAATTGGCTGTGATATACGGACGGACAGACAGACAGACTTGACGAATCTATAAGGGTTCCGTTTTTTGCCATTTGGCTACGGAACCCTAAAAACAGTGTATTTGAGAACCTACTCCATTTTTGAAGTCGGTTAAAAAGAGCCTTGACTGTATTTCTACAGTCAATGTTTCTTTTTAACTTAATCTGGTATAAAATGGTAATAAAATGGCAATTTCTGTATCTTCATACAGAAACTACCAGTTATGGTTATACATTTCTTGTGGAGTTTCGAAATCTTTCAGAATTAGTAATTATAAGGTGCTTTATAATTACCTCAATATTGTGACTATTGCATATTGTGGAAACTTGCACTTTTTTAATTCACTGAATTTGTATTTTATTTAACTTAAAAACATTTTTTTTATTATGTAACAGTAGCTAAGTGATTTTAAGTATGTATTAACCATGATCTACAAGTCTAATAGTAACGTCCATTCTAATAGTGACGACGGGTAATTTCTATCTTTTACAACTTTCAAACTATAGACCCGACTATATACTATACAGATAGTAAATAGTCGGGTCTTTGTATTCAGTTTGTGTAACGTGTAAAATATTAGTGTGGAAGACCGTCTATGGGATCTGAAGCACTCGTCTCCAGCACCACATCTCAAAATAATCGATGCAGTCTGGCTCAGATTTCTTTAAGGTCTATGTTTCAGCCCCGCAGCTGAAAATGGAGAACATCAAGGTCTTCACAAATTTTATATTACTGTCTTCCTAAAGTGATGCTGATGATCATTGGTTTATTGCATCATTTAATTATGTTGCATTAATTTACGAATATTGCGTAACATTATGTTACTGCTTTATGAATCATTAGTGTTGCACAATGCCATGTCAGAAGTTTTCAAATCGCTCATCAAAAACCCATGTAGCGTATAACAAGCTGATGTATGTATAATAACAATTATGTAGGAGGTTTTACTATCTGTCAACGATATCTACAAACAGTCTGACATTTACTAATTCCAAACACCCAGAGGACTCCAAACACCAATAACAAACATTTTAAAATGTTACCCGTTGTTACAATATAGTGTTTCTTTGGTGGCATAACAATGTCAGAATTCATATGAAACGGGAGAGGGCATTGGCTCCTCTAATGGTGTAATACCTAGCATGGGAGAGAGGGACTTCAAATAGTTATATTGTGTATTTTATGTCTATAAAGATTATTATTACATAAGTTTCAAATTTATTTTCTGTGTCAAATCTATAGAGATAAGAAGAATATTTAATAGTTATAATAAGTTAACAATATTTAACAGTAATAATAAGAACAATATTTAATAGTTATAATAACAATAATACATGTTTCAATAATTTTAAGCCATAAGAGCTATACTTTTGAAACTTGGTAAGTAGATGTAATCTGTGAACCGCATTAAGATTTTTACATAAAAATAGAAAAAAAACAATACATTTTGGGGGTCCCCATACTTACCGTACCCCATAAAGTACTTAGTTATGGTAAAAAGCATGTAGTAGTATGTGGTGATTAGAACGTTAATATATTATACTAGAACAGTCACCTATGTGTATTAGATTATGTACTTTATTTAAATCATTTAATTTAAAACATTTGTTTTGTGCACCCACAAGGATAACATCACATTCTGCTACTTGCTTAGATAATATTTTTTGCAACTGTAGTTATTATAATGAGGTTATATTGAGTGATTTAACATCCGATCACTGTGGACAGAAAGTCACTTTTCCTATTCATACAGTGGCTAAAGTAAATAAGATCACCTGTAGGCCAATGAGTACAGCTCGCCTAAACAAATTTAATGAAAATGTTTCTGTCCGTATCACCAATATAGATTTTAGTCAGGATGATCCGAACTACCTTTACGCGTCTTTGTTTAACATGATCAAATCGGAATTTAATAACATATTCACAACTAAGACTTTTTATAAAAATATAAAAATTAGCTTTTGTGATTGGGCAACTACTGGCATACAAATAAGTAGAGCTAAGTTGTATGAATTGTATGGCATGAAACAATATAATTTTGACCATAAGTTTGTTCAATATGTTAAAAATTATTCCAAAGTATTTAAAAAGACTTGCGCTGCTGCCAAGTCTTTATATTTAAGTAAAAATATTAAACAAGCAGAGAATAAAATTAAAGCCACTTGGAACATGATTAATGCTGAATCTGGGCGGGTCAAGCCACGTGAACATAATTTTGAATTAAGTATTGGTGATATAACTGTAACTGACAATTTAGACCTGGCGCAAACATTTAATAATTTCTTTGCTGATATACCTAAAAATGCAACCAGCTCCCTAAGATCATGTCGGGTTGATGCTCAATCACTTCTGAGAGGCAGTGTGAAAGAGTGTACTGTACCATTCAGTTTTAATTTTATAAACCCCACTGACATAATAAAAATATTTAAGTCAATTAATTGCAAAAAGACAGCAGATTTATGGGGTATTTCTGTTAAATTAATTAATGGCATTATTATTAAGATAGCACCACATTTAGCAACAATATTTAATCGATGTGTTGATACCGGTGTGTTTCCTGATTTGATGAAACACAGTAAAGTAATTCCTTTGTTTAAAGCCGGTTCAAAAAGCGACCCTAGTAATTTTAGACCTATTTCTATTTTACCAGCTATTAGTAAAATCTTTGAAAAAGCCATACTAATGCAATTAGAAACACATTTTAATTCTAATAATCTACTGCATAGTGAACAATATGGATTCACAAAGGATCGCTCAACAGTAGACGCAGGCTCTAAACTACTTAAACATATATATAGTGCCTGGGAAAACTCGCAGGACGCCATTGGTGTTTTCTGCGATCTCTCAAAAGCAGTTGATTGTGTGATGCATAGTACACTTCTGCTGAAACTTAGGCATTATGGCAGTTATGCCATAATGCCTAAGTTTCAGCAGAAGTTCGTTCACTAAGATAAGAAGCAACAAGATTAAGCGCTGTACCTGTTAAGGTACAGCGCTTAATCTTGTTGCTTCTTATCTTAGTGAGCGAATACAGTATGTTGATATTAATGGAATAAGGTCCTCCGGATCACCAGTGAGTATGGGCGTGCCACAAGGCTCAATTCTGGGTCCCTTTTTATTTTTGGTGTATATAAACGATTTGCCATTTTTTACTTGTAAGTTATGCGATATTGTTCTATTTGCTGATGACACTGCTCTTATATTCAAAACCAATCGCAAAAACGATTACTCTGACGAAGTAAATAGGTCCCTCGCATTAGTCCTTGACTGGTTTACATCAAATAACTTGCTTTTGAATTCTAAAAAAACCAAATGTATTAAGTTTAGTTTGCCAAATGTAAGGAATATCAGTACAAATCTAGTTTTAAACAATGAAGTTATTAATTTTGTTGATTCAACGGTTTTTTTGGGAATTACTTTAGATAGTAAGTTACAGTGGGGCGCCCAAATATCGTGTCTCGCAGGGAAACTCAGTTCTGCAGCGTATGCTGTCAGCAAAGTCAGACAGCTTACGGATGTGGAAACAGCAAGGCTAGTATATTTCGGTTATTTCCACAGCGTCATGTCGTATGGCATTCTGCTATGGGGCAAGGCAGCTGATATTCAAACAATTTTCATTCTCCAAAAACGTGCAGTGCGTGCGATTTACAAACTAGGTGTAATGAAATTAAAAATATTGTGTTGTTGTATTGCCCTTCTTCAGTGCGTACAAGTTTTACTGATTGGGAACAAATATTTACGATATTTTCAAGTAAATGTATAATCGCAGGTGACTTTAATGGCCACCATACTCTTTGGTCTTCTAAAACCGATGTAAGAGGAATACAGATTTACGATGCGTCTTTAGATGCTGGATTTACTCCGCTGAATGACGGAAGTCCTACAAGATTATGTTTAGTAGATAATGTAGTACAGAAAACGTCACCTGATGTGACCTTTGTGTCAACGGACCTGTCTGTTTTATTAAAATGGGAGGTAATGAACGAAAATCTGGGCAGTGATCATCTTTTTATTAAGATTTCCTATAAATGTGGTAACCAGTTCAACCCTTTTCCCTACAGTAAAAGGAGAAATTTTAAATTAGCAAAATGGACACAGTATAGTAAGTCATTAGAAAAACATTTGTCTCGATCCGTAGATTCTGTCAATGTACAGGGCTTGTACAATAATTTTATAAACCAGGTAAATAGAGCGGCTGATGAACACATACCGTCCGTTAGAAGTAGTGATAATCCAAAAAGGAGATTTTGCCCTAAGCCCTATTGGAATCCAAGTCTCTCACATTTAGTTGCACAGCGTAGGTTAGCCTTGAAAAATTCCAGACGAAATCCCATACCAATTAATCTGATCATACTCGAACAAAAAACTAAAGCTGCCAAGATTGCTATTAATCAAGCAAGATCGAAAGATTGGCAAAATTACTGTAGTAGCATCGATGCAAGAACGACAAACTCTGAAATGTGGAAGCGTATGGGTTGGGTGAAGGGAGTCAGTTCAGCCAGGCAACAAGTTTCAAATGATCAAAAGACTGATCTTCTTTCCAATTTAGCTCCAGATTACGTATGCCCAGAGCCCCTCGATTTTAAATCTAAAAATAATTTACTCGAGTCTGACTTTACTTTACAGGAAATGTGCCATTGTTTTAAACGAAAGGATACAGCTCCCGGTAATGACGGTATAACATACTCACTTATATATCATTTATCTCCCTCAAGCAAACTATATTTATTAAACCTATATAATGTCATATTAAATACCGGCATTGTCCCTTCACAATGGCGTGACATCTTAGTGGTACCAATTCCTAAAAGTTAAACTAGTACTATTCAATTGCGACCAATTTCATTGATTTCATGTGTTTGCAAAATTTTTCATTCTATGATAACAAAAAGGCTTGAATGGTATATTGAGAAAAATCAATTATTATTTCCTTTTACTTCTGGATTCAGAAGAGGTCAGTCATGTCAGGACTGTTTAGTGAAATTAGTTAGTCAGATTTATTTAGGATTTTCGAGTAAAATACCGACTATTGCTTGCTTTTTAGACATCACTAATGCGTATAATAATGTATCAGTAGACAACTTAATGAATACTTTGGATGATATAGGAGTTGGAATGAAATTATGCATCTACTTGTATAACTTCTTGAGTGAGCGACATCTGCTAATGAAAGATGAAACAGATGAAACTAAATATTTTATAAGATACACAAATCGTGGTTTGGCACAAGGGGATCCACTTTCTCCTATTCTTTTCAATATAGTCACTATTAAATGTTGTCGAGAAATAAAAAATATTACCATGTGCCAATATGCAGATGATTTTGTGTTATACTCTTCGTCTAGAAACTTAATAGAAAGCCAAAATGTATTTCAAGAGGCTTTGAATACATTTTCTGATATTTTAGGCGAATTAGGATTAGAATTATCGGCGGCTAAATCCAAAGTATGTATCTTTAGTAGAGGCTTTAAAAAGCTCCAATTTGAAATCAGATTAGATAATAATAGTTTAGAAGTAGTAGATAATTATAAATACTTAGGTGTGTGGTTAGATAGATCCTTAAGATGGAGTAAGCATATCAACATAACGGTAGAAAAAGTGCAAAGGAGTCTTAATTTACTTAGGGTATTGTCTGGTCCCTCCTGGGGCTTACATCCGAAACATCTGAGGCATATATATATTTCATTGATCAGAAGCCGAATTGATTATGGTTGCTATTTATATGACATTAGTGCAAAGTGCCATTTAGATAAATTGAATAAAATTCAAAATCAGGCTTTAAGGATTGTGGGTGGGTTTATTAAAACTTCTCCTATTCATGTGATGGAGAGTGAGCTCGGTGTAGTTCCACTGGATTTACGAAGGAAATATTTAGCTTATAAGTTCTGTTTGAAATCAAAATCAATAGAAAATAATATTATCATACCATTGTAGAAGATCTTTACACTCTTCGACAAAACGCTTTTTGGCGAAATAAAAAAATTCCTTTATTAGTATCAGTAGTTAATGAAATCTGTGAGTTGCAAATATCATCATCTTATCCCTTAATTATGTATACATTGCAAACGTGGGTAACTAATATTAACGTAGAAGAGATTATAGCAGTAGATTTAGAATCGGTTATACACTGTAAAAAGTCTTACGAGATTAATTCTCTAAAGTATGAAGTAATTAAAGAATTATATACGAAGTATAGTGATTGGAATTTTATATATATACAGATGGGTCGAAGAGTGCAGAAGGTCTTGGGGCAGCGTATTATGTACCTAATATGAGTTTTAATAATAACGATAATTGTTTAAAAGTGTGCCAACCTACATCCATTATGACGTTGGAGCTCATTGCAATCTCAGAAGCTTTAAATTATGTTAACAATAATAGTAATGTAAAATATATAGTAGTTTGTACAGACAGCAAGAGTTCTTTACAGCATATAGCTCGATGCGCCTCTGGTTCCAGAGGTGCATCGATAGCTTATGTTATCCTGTCTAAAATTCTAGAATTAAACTTGAAAGGGATTCAACTCCGATTGCAATGGGTTCCATCGCATATTGGATTACAGGGCAAGGAAAAGGCTGATACTTTAGCAAAGTTTGCCGCTGAAAATGGAAAAGAATATAATTTATCAGTAGACTATTGTGAATATTTACCTAAATTTAAAAATAAATGTTATAGTGACTGGCAGGAATACTTTGATAAACGGTCAGTAGAAAAAGGGATATGGTATAAGACTATACAGTGTCAGCCTCTTCATGTGCCCTGGTGTATGAACAGCAGATTAAATAGGCAACTAATTGTTGTTGCCCATAGACTCAGATCTGGACACATCCCATGCAATAAATTCAGGTATATGATGAAGAAAACTGCTTCCCCTAATTGTGAAGAATGTGGTGTTGTGGAAGACTTACACCATTTATTGATGGAGTGTGTCAGATATGAGTCTAGTAGAAATAGTTTAGTGGCCGACTTGGAGTTGAATGGAGCCAACGTAGGAATGTTCCACAAAATTCTGTCGGAACCTAATAGTGATGACGCAAGAGCTCTATTTAAATTCATGTCGATTATGTTTAAATAATAAGTATGTAGTAATAAATATGTTTAGGATACGATAGAACTGACATACGCTGTGCGTAAAAGTTCTTTAAAAAAAAAGAATAAAAAAAAAAAAAAAAAAAAAAACCATGCAAACTACCAACGAAAATTGGTTTGAACGAGATCTAGTAAGTAGTTTTTTTTTTAATACGTCATAAATTGTAAACTGCAATTTACCTTTCATTCAACATTGATCCAAGTTACTACTACTTTTATATGATGTTACGTGCTAATACGGAACCCTTCATGGGCGAGTCCGACTCGCACTTGGCCGCTTTTTTTAGAATGATGATCGTGCTAAGCAAATGATGCCTTCTCGTACGCTTTTAGTGAAAAATTTAAAAATAACAATCATCATCTTTGTTATCTTCCTAGCCTTTATTCCAAAGTTCGGTATTTGGGGTCGGCTACTAGTTCAACCGGTTTTACCTGAATTTCAGTTTTTCTACGGAGCGACTTGCATCGGACCTCTGCAACCCTAAGGGAGAACTGAAATTCGAAGATTGAACTAGTTGTCAGTATATTTAAGGAAGCTGACTTCCCAATAACGATTGCCATAGATGTTCATGACAACCGGGACCGACAGCTTAACGTGCTCTCCGAAACACGGGCGTGAATCACCGCCGAACTTCCAGACTCCGGGCTGTTATTAAACATTTCCTGTAAGAAAAGCCCAACAACACTTTTAGGCCCGACCAAGGATTTAAACCCGAGACCTCTTAATTAGCAGTCGCATACGCTAACCACTTGATCAACGAGGCAGTCCAAAATGATTATAATTACAATGACTATTTTATTTTTAAGAAATATTTTAGACCCAACATTACACAATATCTGTATGATTTTTAAATATATTGATGTTAATGTTACTACAAATAGCTACAGTAGTTCCAATATATTGCGACTTTGTTGATAGCCAAAACTGAAACAAATATTACCCAATTATTGTTTATGATAATAATAATAATAATGATAATAATAACTTTATTGTACACCAGGTAATTACAGAGTACTTATAACTAGGTATGAATGTAGGTACAATTGGCGGCCTTATCGCCCGGAGGCAATCTCTTACAGGCAACCATAAGATGGAGAGAAAACGATTTGGAGGAAATGTAGGGTAGTGTCTGGTGTATTGAAAGTAGGGAAGAAGGGAAAATTAAAACGTTTTATTATGAGTTAAAAATACAAATATTGATTACATACATATACTGTAATTATAGAATTAAGTAGATACATACATAAAAGGAATGGTGTGACCTATTAGAGTAAGAAGGAGAGTTATAAGGTGGATTAAGCGACATTAATGTCTCCCAGGTAGTGCTGCTTGACTAGTCGTTTGAATGTAGTTAAATTTTTTGCCCGTCTTATTGCCACTGGTAGAGCGTTCCACAATCGAACTGCTTGGATAGAGAACGAGTTATCGAGAAATTTGGTGGAATGGCTAGGCATTTTCAGCTTCAAGTTCTCTGATGATCTCAGAAATTTAGTATGCGTGTCGTGTAAGAAAGTGAACCGTGATTTGAGGTAACTTGGAGTAAAAGGATTAAATTGACTGTTGTATAGTAGTGAAAGAATATGTGCATTCCGGCGAAGGCGGATGGGTAACCACTTAAGCTTCTTACGATAATCGGAGACATGATCATATTTCCGTAATCCAAATATGAATCTGATACAGAGGTTCTGGAGTCTCTCAAGCTTATTAAATTGGTCTTCGGTAAGATCTAAATTCGGAGGAGGCCTATGCCAAAAGGCACGCTGAAATTAGAGACATTCTATAAAATATGAATGCTACTAATGCGCACATCGTCTCTAATTCCAGAATAAAGGGCTTTATTATTAAGATCTAAATAGCTGGCATCAGCATAATCAAGGATGGGGAAAAGAAGGGATTGTGTAATTGCAATCTTTGTAGAAGTAGGTAGGAAATTGCGTAATCTACGCAGAGATCCTGCAGCGGCAAACATTTTGCGACTCAGCTCCTGGAGCTGAGGACCCCAGGAAAAGGTACTGTCGATGTAGATTCCCAAGTTCTTCACCTTATCACTATATGGAATAGATGCACCATCGCAGGAGACTTGAGGCAGTGAAGTCCAGTTAATTTTGGAGACTGTTCTCGAACTTCCAACGACGATGACCTGAGTCTTGGATGGGTTGATCTTCAGACCGTGGGAAATGCTCCATTTGCAGATTTTATCCAAGTCAGTATTTATAGTTTGAATAGCATTAGCCAAGTTGACAAGTGGTGCCTTAGAATAAATCTGGAGATCGTCTGCGTAAAGGTGGTAAGAGGAAGTCAAATCATTAGTGATAGTGTTAATAAAAACGGAGAAAAGTAAGGGAGATAGCACGCCGCCCTGTGGTACACCAGCATTTGTACTGCACCAGGAGGAGACAGTGTTATCAATGCTAATACGCTGCCGGCGACCAAACAGGTAGTTTTGAAACCAGCCAATTGCAGTTGGAGATATGTTAAGAGAGCGTAATATACAAAGCAGTATGTCAAAGTCGACGGTGTTGAAAGCATTACTGAAGTCCAGAAGTGTCAGGACAGTAAGCTCGCCGTTTTCCATAGCATGTCTGATGTCCTCCGTAATGTGAACTAGTGTAGTGGTAGTGCTGTGTCCGGGGCGAAAACCAGACTGGAGAGGGTTAAGAAGCAAGTTTGTGGAAAGGTATTTCGAAAATTGGGTATAGATTAGACGTTCAAGGACCTTGGAGAGGAAGGGGAGGATCGAAATAGGGCGATAATCCGAGAAGGATCCTGGGTTCTTCTTTTTTGGGATCGGTACTACATTTGCGTCCTTCCAAGCCTTAGGAAAAACGCTATGGGAGATCGAGTGATTCAAGATAGAGATGACAGGAAGAATTTCGTCGAGGATTGGGAGAATCATTTTACGACTTAAACAATCAGAACCCACTGAATTCGAAGTAATGGATACTACACTCTTCTTAACATCACAATCCGAAATTTGACTAAAGAAGAAAGGAGAACAGTCAGGAGTCGGGGCGGAAGTAAGACTTTTAAGAGTAGCATCTTTTGTCTTGGTATCAAAGTCCGAAGAAGGAGAGAAATGTTGATTAAGTAGACTTAAGTCCACATTTTTAGGAGAAGAGTAATTAACAGATTTGCCTACTCCTAATGACCTTAAAAATTTCCAGACTTTAGCTGGATCTCCATTTTCAACGGAGCTGTGGATGAATCGGCGTTGTGCGTTCCTACACACCTTATTGCAATGATTCCTGATAGACACATATTTTTCTCGGTTTCTTTCACTTGGATTCTTTTTATATCTTGATTTGGCTGCCGCTTTCTTCTGGATTAATGCTTTTATATCTGTGGTAAGACATGGTGATGGAAGACGTTTCACTTTTATTTCCTGGATTGGCGCGTGCTTGTCGTAAACGGATAATATTTTGGCATTAAAAAAATCCACTTTATCGTCGATACTATCAGCATTAAAGAGATCGGTCCAGACAATGTCTTTGGTATCCCTTATCAGAGCATCAGTGTTAATGCTCTTGAAGTTACGCTGCAGGATTATCTTGGATTTAGGTTTTAGAGGGCGGAGACGGAAAGAAAGGTATTGTAGCGGTCACGGGTTCGATCCCCGTATGAAAAACCAGTCGTGTGTTGAGCATACAAATTTGTCCCACACATAACTCCAAAACAGATAGTAGGCAAGTTGACTCGACCGCTACAACAAGGCATAGGCCTTGACCGCGCGTCGAACATTATAAATTATTGTTGGGTACATTCGGGTAATTCTACCCGCGACCCTTCAATATATCAGTTATTAGTGTCGGGTGCAAAACACCTGTATATATACCCGTGTAATTTAAAATGTAAAACTTACTTGTCTTAGAATCGTACCATAATAATTGTAACTAATACACGTATCAAAGTATTTTATCGCGTTCATTATTTATCGCATCTCACCCGCACAACATAAATTGTTAGTGGTTTTGGGTTAAAATAACCTAAGAACTTCTACACTGGTGACCACCGACGTCGGAATACAGCAAGAGTATTCCAAAGAAGATGCCGCAACCTGGTGAGACCGCTGGACGGAGTGTCAAGCAGGACGACCAAATCGTCCTAGGAGCAACCTGCCGTGTTGGTGTGAAGACGCCCCCGTTCAACCAGGATGACCCCGAGCTTTGGTTTGCCCAACTAGAAGGTCAGTTCGCATTATCTAATATAAGTGCTGACAGCACCAAGTTCTACTACGTGTTGGCGCAACTGGAACCTCAGCATGCAGCGGAGGTGAGAGATTTGATAGTTTCCCCACCAGCCGCAGACAAGTACGCCACCATAAGGGTTGAGCTGATACGTCGTCTCTCAGCTTCACAGGAGCGTAAAATCAAACAACTCCTGATGCACGAGGAGATAGGCGACCGGAAGCCAACACAGTTTCTCCGGCACCTGCAACATCTGGCGGGAGCAAACGTCCCTTCAGATTTCATCCGGACAATCAGGGCAAGTAGGTTACCAACTCATCTACAGACCTGCATCGCTGCCCAGCAGTCGAAGATGCCGTTGGAAGACTTGGTTGAACTCGCTGACCGAGTCAACGATGTCGTTCCAGTAACTGCGCCAGTAACCGCGCAAGTAAGTGGGCAAGTAAGTGGTCAAGTAACCGGGCAAGTAGCTGGAATGTCAACATCCACTACCAATACAAACACGGCCATCGAGATGCTGACGCGGACAGTAGTGGAGCTCAGTCGTAAAATAGAGACGATGAGTATGGAACCGCACAGACGTTCACGATCACGTTCCAGAAATTTACACAGAAGTCGCTCTCGCTCAAGTTCACGACCATGGGGACATCCGCACTGCTGGTACCATTACCGATTCCGCGAGAAAGCGCGTAAATGTACACAACCTTGTACCTACGAGAAGGCAACGAATGCGGTAAACTACCAAGGCAGCCATTAGTGGCGGCAAACGACTGCCTAGCAACTACA
This sequence comes from Phragmatobia fuliginosa, assembly GCA_932526445.1. Taxonomy (NCBI): domain Eukaryota; kingdom Metazoa; phylum Arthropoda; class Insecta; order Lepidoptera; family Erebidae; genus Phragmatobia; species Phragmatobia fuliginosa. The sequence goes on along the minus strand of OW052066.1, from coordinate 775,556 downwards.
AGTCGCCTGTTCATCACGGATCGCGTAACAAAGGTACAATACCTAATCGACACGGGTTCAGACCTGTGCGTCTTTCCACGATCCGCTGTTCGGGAACTACGAAACAAGACGCAGTAGGAGTTATTTGCAGCGAATGGGTCAGTAATACCTACATATGGTTACCTGCCCCTAACCTTAGACTTAGGGCTTCGCCGCGCCTTCACCTGGCGCTTTATCGTTGCTGACGTCTCAAAACCGATCATCGGCATCGACTTTCTTGGTTATTACAACCTGCTAGTCGATTGCCGCAATCAACGTTTAATTGATGGCCTAACAACCTTGACAGTCTCAACTAGGTGTCAAGCTTCCACAGAGGCGATCTCATCAGTACGTACCACTGCTGGTACTTCCGCTTATCACCAGCTGCTGAGAGAGTACCCTGACGTCACTCGACCTACCGGTAAGCCCCAAATAGTGAAGCACTCGACCGTACACCACATACGCACAACCCCAGGCCCACCAGTAGTCAGCCGTCCTCGCCGACTGGATCCAGAACGCTTGAAGATTGCGAAGACAGAATTTGAGGAGATGTTGCAGAATGGTACAGCAAAAAGATCAGACAGTCCTTGGTCTTCGCCGCTGCATTTAGCCCGCAAGAAAAACGACGGTTGGCGTCCCTGCGGAGACTACAGAGCTTTAAACGCCCGTACCATACCGGATAGATATCCTGTTAGACACCTGCAGGACTTCACGCATCAGCTATCAGGTAGTACTGTCTTCTCCACCGTCGATTTGGTGCGCGCCTACAACCAAATACCAGTTTTTGAAGAGGACATACCCAAAACAGCCATCACCACACCCTTCGGCCTATATGAATTCCCGTTCATGACGTTCGGACTTCGTAACGCCGCTCAAACCTTCCAACGCTTCATGGACGAGGTTCTTCGAGGACTCGATTTCTGTTTTGGATACTTGGACGACATCCTCATTCATAGTCAGGACACCTTTCAACATCAGAAGCACCTCAAACAACTCTTCGAAAGACTGTCAAGATTCGGTGTCCTCATAAACACCAACAAATGTGTATTTGGACAACCGGAAGTAGACTTTCTTGGCTTTAGAGTGACAGGAGCAGGAATCAAACCTCTGGACGTAAAGGTTCAAGCCATACAAGATTTTCCCACTCCCAAGAATGTCAAGGAACTCAGACGCTTTCTTGGCATGCTGAACTTTTACCGACGCTTCATTCCCAATGCTGCTTCCATTCAAGCCCCTCTCAACGCGTTGCTTTCCGGTCCTAAAACTAAAGGCACACAACCGATTGAACTGACACCTATCCTTCTGGAAGCCTTCAACCGTTGTAAGGCTAGCCTTGCAGAAGCAACACTCCTGACACATCCCGACTCGCAAGCAGAGCTTGCAATCCAGACAGACGCTTCGGACTCTGCGATTGGAGCGGTGTTACATCAGCGAAAGGGCGAGGTATGGCAACCACTCGCGTTCTTCTCAAGGAAGTTAAGCCCAAGCCAGAAGAAGTATAGTCCTTACGATCGCGAACTACTAGCCGTCTATGAAGCCATAAGACACTTCCGGTTCATGGTTGAAGCCCGGACATTCGCGATTCTAACAGACCACAAGCCTTTGACCTTTGCGTTTACAACGAACCGAGAGAACTGCTCACCACGTCAATTCCGGTACCTCGACTTTATCAGCCAGTTCTCCACGGACATCAGATTCATTGCCGGGAAGGACAACGTCGTAGCTGACACTCTTTCACGCATCAACCAAATTTCTATGCCCCTAAATTACCAGTCTCTGGCCCGAGAACAAGACACCGATGCCGAATTGCAAGACCTGTTGAAGACCGGTTCAGCACTGAAACTCGAAAAGGTTAAAACATCAGAGTCAGAGTTACAGGTATACTGCGATGTCTCCTCCCCAACGCCACGGCCGTATGTCACGCCATCGTTTCGCAGACAGGTATTTGACGCACTTCACAATTTAAGCCACCCAGGAGCGAAGGCTACCGTCAAACTGGTAACGCAACGCTTTGTCTGGCCAGGCGTCAGGAGAGACTGTCGACAATGGGCTAAAGTGTGTCAGCACTGTCAGCGTTCCAAAATATCCAGACATACATCTGCACCTCTTGGAACATTCGAACCACCATCAGCACGCTTTCGTCATATCCACATTGACTTGATAGGTCCACTAACATTATGTTCTGGTTACAGGTACTGCCTCACGATTGTCGACCGATTTACACGTTGGCCTGAGGCGTACCCACTTCAGGACATAACCGCCAATACCTGTGTGACTGCCCTTGTGGAAGGGTGGATCTCACGCTTCGGATGTCCAGAGCACATCACCACTGACCGCGGTAGACAGTTCCTGTCGCACACCTTCAAGGAGCTCACCGCGTTGATCAGTGCGACACATCACACAACCACCTCCTATCACCCGTCGGCCAACGGTCTCGTAGAGAGACTTCACCGTCAGCTCAAATCTGCCATCACTTGCCACGCGTCTTCAAACTGGGTCGAGACCTTACCTTGGGTTCTACTCGGTATTCGCAGTGCGTGGAAAGAGGACCTCCAAACGTCTGCTGCAGAACTAGTCTTCGGCGAACCACTTCGCCTGCCTGGACAGTTCTTCTCACCTGCACCTGATGACGAGATGGACATGACCAGCATCACAAACAGACTGCGTGCCCATGTCAGCAGGCTAACTCCGCAACCAACATCTTGGCACGGCACTTCCAGCCGTACCTTCTACATGCCTAGTGACCTCAAAACGGCCACTCATGTCTTCGTTCGCCAGGGTCCTGTACGTAGACCACTCCAAGCTCCTTACCTGGGTCCGTACAAGGTGCTGCAACGCGACCAAAAGACTTTTGACGTTGATATACAAGGCAAACCACAACGCATATCAGTTGACCGTCTGAAACCAGCCTACGTCACACACGATGAATCATCACATGCTGCTCCTCAACCCTCAAAAACCGAAGATCAGGTTTCTACCAAAAAGACCAGAAGCGGGCGAAGAGTCAGATTTCCGGACTACTATCAACCGTAGCTAGCTCCGGTTTCAGCGGGGGAGTAGTGTAGCGGTCACGGGTTCGATCCCCGTATGAAAAACCAGTCGTGTGTTGAGCATACAAATTTGTCCCACACATAACTCCAAAACAGATAGTAGGCAAGTTGACTCGACCGCTACAACAAGGCATAGGCCTTGACCGCGCGTCGAACATTATAAATTATTGTTGGGTACATTCGGGTAATTCTACCCGCGACCCTTCAATATATCAGTTATTAGTGTCGGGTGCAAAACACCTGTATATATACCCGTGTAATTTAAAATGTAAAACTTACTTGTCTTAGAATCGTACCATAATAATTGTAACTATTACACGTATCAAAGTATTTTATCGCGTTCATTATTTATCGCATCTCACCCGCACAACATAAATTGTTAGTGGTTTTGGGTTAAAATAACCTAAGAACTTCTACAGTATAATAGGTCGTGATACGAGAACTCGTCAGCAGAGCACTGGCCGTGATTAATCGCGAGGTTAGGGGAGGAAACTAGAGTAAGATCAAGCAGAGAAGGAACGGAGTTCGGGAAATAGTGTGTTGCGTTGGAAGGAAGAATAGATAGATTGCAAGATTGGATGATGGATTGGAGAGTAGTGGAGCGAGAATCATTTTTAAGGAGGCAGGTGTTAAAATCACCCATGATTATGGTATGACTGTACGACGGAGTGAATTGTTCTAGAAGAAGTTCGAATGATGAGAAGAAGTCAATACGTAAGGAGGGGCAATAAAAAACGCCCAGAAGAATTTTAAAGTGTAGGAGTTCAACTTCAAGGAAGATATGTTCTCCCGCATTAGGAGGGGAGGGCTGTGGTGACAAACTTATAATAGTGTAAGGAATGTGAGAGCGTAAGTAGATTGCAACACCAGCGCCGCCACCCATTGCGCGATCATTCCTGATGAGGTTGAATCCGGGAAGTGAGTACGCAGAAGAGGGTAAGCAGGGCTTAAGCCACGATTCCGAAACTAGGATAGCGTGTAAGTTCGTACAGTCGAAACAAGCCAGCATTTCGGGGAAGTGAGCCGGAATGCTTTGAGCATTAATGTGCACAAGATTGAAGTTTTTGGGAACATCAGAGAACTGTGAAGAGAGAGTCTCAGCGACTGTTGGGTCACCCTGTGAGCTAAAACTACTGCAGGCTGACAAAAAACAATCGCTATCATCACTTTGGTAAAGTGACGACATTTTATATTCTAAGTCAAACAATTTTAAAGAATACTAATCGTACTTAAAGTAAATAGTTATATAAAATAAATAAATAAATGTGTCGTATAAATATAGTATCAAGATGGAACAAATTAATTTGTAAAATAAATCAAAAAATCAGTTATGTTTATGCAATGACTCCTTCCGCCGTTTGCCAGTTACAAAATAACCAAAATTTATAAAGTTTTAAACAAAAAAAGGAAAGTAATAATAATTAGAACATACAATTAAATTTAGACAAAATTTAAATTTAAACAGAAAAACAAATAAACAAAAATTACTAAGTTCAATTTATTATATTATATTACAATGATCATCATCAAGTTATTATAATATAAATGCAAAAAAGAAAATTTAAGTGTTAAATTCTGATTGTTACTCATGAAAAACAATTAATTGTAAACCCGGTTAGTACAATACTCATGGCACGACACGCAATTATAACTTTTGATTATGCAATTTAACAGAAATATTTCTGTTAAATTGCGTAATCAAAACAGATAATTACGCGTAATCCTCGTACATATTTTTTTATGAATGAAGTAACTTTTCCGCCCTGTATTTTGGTAATCGTGATACAGATCCGTAGCTTTTGTTTTTCCTCAAGAATCAAAGTATGTCTAAGCTAAATTTAATTTAAATTCATGGAGCGATTAAGTCGGGAATGCGTAACAGACACCCAAATTATATTTCAGTTAGCTAATATATCTGTTATCACAACCAAAAGTAGTACATTTCCTTCTCCAAAGTCCAATCTATCTCTGTTTCGACATCTATATAAATTGGTTGAGCATTAAAGCCGTGAAAATGTGTCAGACTGACAGACAGACAAAGTTAATTTGACTAGTATAGACTAGTACTGATTAAAATTTTCACGTCACGTTGACACGTCATTAAAACATAGGTTCTGATTGACTACGTAGAAGTGTACAATAGGAAAAGTATGAAATTAAGACAATTTCGTCACGGTTTCCAAAGTATCTATTGGATTTACTATTGCGCGTGTACGTCACTTTTATTCACGGTCAAGTTCAAATGATTCACAAGTACTCATATATTGTTACCATGCCATTGAAGTCGCTGGACTCACTTGTTCTGCAGGCAGGGTCATCTTTTTTTGCTTTTCAAGGAAAGGAAAAAAAAATGTTCAATGAGGTATTTCGCTGTGAAATGATGATGTATAATTAATCCGAGATATAGATAGATTGATAGCTATTTAACTCTATATTTGCACGCTAAATTACAGAGTTACATGAAAGGAACTCAATGATCAAATATTGGGTGTACAAAGGGCGGCCATTGCATTATTGCCAAAAGCAATTTCTATGTGTGTGTGTGTTGACAAGTTCCAGCGATGCACATCCGCATATAAATGATACGGGGAGTAAATATGTTTTTTGTAAGGTGAATGCATATGTATTAGTTTATTTATATTTATGTTGATATTAAGACCGACGTAGTGTGTCCATTTTAACATCATGTCGAAGTTATATTGCATCGCATTGACTGCCTTTACGAGATCTTTATGCGCGTTTAGTAGGCATGTGTCTTCTGCTATAAAAAGAAGAAGAAGAGAAAGAGAAGAAGAGATAATTTAGTTAATTCACATACAGCAAGTACTCGATCGGCCTGAGAATCGAACCATGTGCAGTGCCTTCCTCCGTTAGTATGTCATCACTTAGTTTACCGCCAATGTTTACATTTTGAAAGTAATTGTGTGGTGTTGCAGCCTTTTTGAAATCCAAACTAATTATTATTAATAATTTTGTTTTCAGATAAAACATATTTGTATGGTCTGTAATTGTTAGTATCGATTCGTGATCCCTTCTTGTATGTAGCTCTTATAATCCTTATATTTAATTTGTCTGAGTATATACCTGTGCAAATACAGTTGTTGATGAGGTGTGTAATAAGTGGGCTTATATTTTTATATATTATTTTTACATCTGTTGTTCTTATCCTATCTGTACTAAGATATATTAATATTATCATTTAGTATAAATAAATGTGACATTTCTTGAAATCACAAGTTACACTGAGATCATCCCGTGTTTCATAAAACACACATAAATCCCATAATATCGTTCGTATGTAGTTTCATGTTTTAGTCCGTGTGGTGACGGATTAAGAATACAGAGTTTCATCACCCCTATTCATCCCACGGGTGTCGTAAAAGGATTTGACACACTTCTTTTTGTTGCAATAATCGTTTTGTGTTGTAGCTGTCCGCCTATGGAATGCCTTACCGCATTCAATTATTATACAGAGATTATTAATAATAATACTAATTAAATCTAGATTACACTTACAGTATTTTAACTTGTTTGTAATAATATTCTAATTGGCTCGTTGGTCTAGCCTAGTGGTGAGCCTAAATTATCTGTCTTTATTTATTTTATTTTTTTCTTTATTTAATTACGGATTTTTTATACATAGTGTACATGCCAATTCCATGGTAACTTATTATTATAATGGACAAACAAATTATAAATACCTAAATGTATAATCAACAAAATTCCAATTAAGAAGGATGGAAGGCCATAAACATCTGCTTTGATAGAGGTGTTGAAAGCAGTCCATGAAACATACCCATACTTATACTACATAGGCTTAAAGCCCTCATTAAGGTCTCCCGTGCCGTTTGATATCGAACACATTCCATTAACAAATGGTGTACATCATCTAATTTTTCACAAACCGTACAGTTTGGAGAATCTGTTACGCACATTAAAAACAAGAACTTGTTTAATGGGATGTGTCCAGATCTGAAACGAAATGCAACAACAATTAATTTTCTGTTTAACCCCCCATCCAAGAGCCACGGAGTATGAAGGGGCTCACTCTGTATGGTCTTGTACTAAATGCCCTTCTCTAATTATCTCTTATCAAATTATTCCTTCCATTCTTGAAAGAGATAATTTTTATATTTTGGTAATAATTCTGTATGATATGGTAATACATCCACCACCCTTCCATTTACAGCTGCTTGGCACGCGAGTTTGTCAGCCTCTTCGTTCCCTTTTAGGCCTATATGTGATAGAACCCTTTGTAGTTTAAGTTTAATGCCTTTTTTGTTCATACCATGTATTTCCAATAGAATATCATAAATTGCAATGAGTTTCATAGACATAATCGAAAGGTATGGATGCCTTTAAATCAGTTAATAACAGAATTGTCTGTCACAATATTAGGGTCATAAAAGGCAGCACCGCGACCACTACAGCTTTTACAGCCATCGGTGAATATGGTATACCATCCTTCATATTTATTTGTCTTTATTTGTCTGTCTTTATTAAATAGGTATTTATGTCTATAATAATGTATGAATGTTGTAGATTTGCACTAGTACTTTTTTACAATATACATCTTTTTATATGAAAATCAATTCCCGTATTATTTTTTGATTATGAACATTTCGCACGATTCTTTGCTATCTCTTTTGCACTCCGGGTTTGCTGGAAGAAAACTCAGTTTCGGGTTAAGCTGGCTATTGTCGGTGACATTTTTTGTATCTTATATACTCGCACTTTATGTTTACAATAAAGAATAAATAAATTAAAATTAAATACATCCTCGGTGACGCGATTGTAGCCAATCCCGGGTCGGACAAAATGTTTGTATGATCTGCAAAATATTTGTTACGAAGTTTGGGTGCGCTGTACATTACGTACCTAGTTACAAAAAAAGTTTAAACATATATGAGTTTTTTAGAACTCATAGTACAAGCAAAACTTAGTTTGGGTCTAGATGTGTGTCAGACTATCAGTTTTTTATACTAAATGTTTTTTTTTATTTATTTATTCTATCTCTCATGACATTATAGTCTATGATAGAATAGTTTTTTTCGTTTTAAAATGTCACTCTCAATAAAAAGAACCTACCCTATCTCTGTACGTACAAGACCATACAACAAATTCCACCAAAATGAAAGACAAAAAAATGAATTATCTTTGAGAATAAGGCTAGGAAGAAGAAGCCCACACGTATACCATTTCGTTACGTAGACGATTTAATTAATTAGAGTATAATCCCGTGTTACTCAGTGACGTTTCACTTTCAATAGCTAGCGAAGTTGTACATGCGTAGTTAGTGACGCGGCACGGGTTGAACCTCCTGTTAACATTATGTATTTATAAGGCGCAATTATCCTTTCTTCTTCACTTACCATTGTATCACTCTCCTGAATACATTGATCATTACTTCATTGAACACATTCCTCTTTTGAGTCAAGTTCAAGTTTAATCAAATTATTTTAGTACATAAATTTAGTGAAATTGATAATAAAAAAAACGGTAAGTAATTTAGGATATTAACCATTAATTTTCAAAATTAACCATGAGTGAACCATCAACATTTTGTTTTCATATAATAATCAACGAAAGATGTAATTTATAACATACTTAAAATCTAAAATATTTTTAACAATGGGATTTTGCTTTCAGACAATGTTTATCTTGGCTGTTTGTATTGTGGGAGTAGCCGTGGCAGGAGCTGTCTATCTCCGCCAGATCTACTCAGCCTTCAGCAAGTATGGAGTCAAACACATCACCCCGTTGCCGTTGGTCGGTAACATGGGCAGGCAGTGCCTAGGTTTAGAGCACTTTGCGGATCACATATTAAGATTGTATAAGAAGTTTCCAGAGGAAAGGTATTTCAATTGAATTCAGTGTCTAAACAAAGAGTTTTTTTTTATAAGGAATTAAACAAATATTTTAAAATATCGATATTCCGCTTTTTAGGTTTGTTGGAAGATTTGAATTTGTAAATGAATTGGTGGTCCTCCGAGATCTGGAGCTGATTAAGCAGGTGTTCACTAAAGACATGGAGTGCTTCGATCATCGCTCACCCTTTAGTGAAAGCGATTCTTTCTTCGGCAGAAATTTGTTTGCTTTGAATGGTGAGTTTCAAGAAGAAATACATTTTTTCTTTTACAATATTGTCTATGAAAATTTGAGCAAATTTCAACAACACCTTCTGTGTTTTTTTCGCAGGTCAAGAATGGAAGACAATGCGGGCTACATTGAGCCCAGCATTTACTGGCTCCAAGATACGCAAGATGGTGCCCTTTATAATGGAAGTGGGTGATCAGATGACTGCAATGCTAATGACAAAGATGAAAGAATCGAAAAGTAAGTGTTGTATAGATTATTTTTTAGTAAAGGAAATTATGGGTTTGATTAAAGATCGTATTCATTTTTGCAAATAAGCAATGTTGAAATACAATGCTTAGAACAAGAGTGAAATTTCATTTACCAACCTGACACATCAAGCAACGTTAAGTGCTTACTATCTTTTTGTTCTTGTTCACAGCCGGCTATATTAACATTGATTGTGAAGAACTAACATCGAGTTACGCAAACGATGTCATTGTCTCATGCGCTCTTGGACTTAAAGTTGATTCCTACAAAGATCCGGAAAACCCGATTTATGCAAGAGGCAGGGAGTCTGCAACTTTTGGATTCCGTGAAGTGTTCATGTATTTCCTAATATCAAATCTGCCTTCATTAGCTAAGGTGAGTTTACTTAAATATTTTCTATTCAATAAAATTTGAAAACATTAACAGAATGGCTTCTTAGCTTTTTATTAAACTTTAGTTTTAACTCTGATATTTTTTGGTTTCAGATTTTCGAATGGGATATATTAACAGAGGGCTGTAAGGAGTTTTTCAGGAACCTAGTGTTAGGTGTTATTAAAGATCGCGAGTTGAAACAAACAGTTAGACCTGATATGATTCACTTGCTCATGGAAGCTAAGAAAGGTACTAATTTTAATTTGTTATATAATATATCCACGAATAAATGCAATATTCTCAAACAATATCAAGTTTCAGATATTTATTATTTTAAACTGTAGTTTTACTAGAACCATTAAAATAATTCTTTTAAATTGAAATTAACATTTTCTTTTTCTATAACTAAATATTTCAAAGGTAATTCAATGTCAATACTTTGCAGGTAAATTGTCAGACAATACGGTCAAACCTAATGGAGGAAATACTGAATCTGCCGAGTTTGATCCAACAGGTGTGACTGCAAGACAAACAGAAAATGGTAAGTTAATATTTTCAGCGCTTTAAATAGCAGTTTGAATATTCTTAAGATCGCAATTGAAACCAATATTCCAAAATAAAGTCAAAATTAAACCACTCTCTTTTATTTTTTCAGTCTTGACCGATTACGACATTATTGCGCAAATCTTGCTGCTCTACCTTGAAGGCTTCGGAACGGTTTCTATCCTGATGAACTTCCTGCTATATGAACTGGCTGTCAACCCTGATATCCAAGATCGACTAGCTAAGGAGATAAGAGAACATCACGCTCTTAATGGCGGAAAATTAGATTACGATTCTCTGAAAAGTATGCCGTTTCTAGACATGGTCATATCAGGTGAGACATTTCTTCGATTCCTAATCTGGATAATGCTTACAATCATGTTGTGAATTGGAAATTGATGCTACTTGTATTTTTTTTATTATAATTCAATATAAAATTTGTCTTAACACATAAATAATATTTAGATATTCTTTCAGAGGTTATAAGGCTGTGGCATCCATCTATTATTCTAGACAGAGAGTGCAACAGAGATTACGACTTGGGTAAACCCAACACGGATGCTGATAAAGATTTTATTGTAAGTGGTACTCAAGACCTAAAATGTCTGATATATTCGTTGTTATAGCTTTGCATATAATAATATTATATTTTACTTATTTCAGATCAAGAAAGGAACCAAGATTATGATTCCGATTCACGCAATACATCGTGATCCTCAATACTTTTCTGATCCTGAAAAGTTCGATCCTGAGCGCTTTTCTGCTGAGAACAAACATAAAATGCACCCATCCGCTTATATTCCTTTCGGAATTGGACCGAGAAATTGTATCGGTAAGTTATAATTAACAGATAATACTCTATGTATGAGAAGTAGTCGAGTCAGTTTGATTTAATTTTGATATCATACGACGCACTATATACTACAACTTGCAACGTAAACACTAACGTACTTTAATTATTGATTTCAGGTTTGAGACTTGGACTGTGCGAGATGAAAGCGATTACTTACCAAATCTTGCTACAGATGGAAGTATTACCTACTGAGACAACTTGTATCCCTGCGAAGCTCTGTCCCAGCTCTTTAAGCCTGAAGTTGGAAGGTGGACACACATTAAGGTTTAAATTAAGAGCTCACACTTGAAATCGTAAAACTACAGTTCCTAAAACGTAGGGAACAGGATAACTGAGATGTCAAAGTGTAGACCAGTATTGGGTCATTTGTACTCCTTCATGTGAAAGAATAATAACGATAATAATTTGCTCAAAAACATTCGGTATAATATCGTCCTAACAGAATAGTTTTTTTGTAACTATGAGAAGGAGCATTTACCGTCAGCATTACTTGTAGTTTTTATAAAATCTCGGTGATATTTTGTACTAGTTTATGTGGTTTTAAAATAAAATAAATAATAAACGTGAAACATTTCTTTTTTGTTTTATTATATTGTTTCTACTGGTCTATGTACGGTTATCAAAAGGGACTATATTATACGCTGCAGTTTGTCATGTTATAGGCAGATTCTTACATGCTCAAGCAGTCCCTGTCTTTGTGATAACCCCATTACCACGTTTTGTAAAAACAATAGGTCTAGCATATTTCTTCTATTTTGCAGGGAATCAAATGAATAGGTCATGCGATCATTATAAGAGCATCTAGGACTTATACCAGGAGTAACAAATGCATGATGCCTTGTGAATGCTCTTCCATCTGGCAGCGTTTAGTATAATTTTACTATGAAAGCATCATATCAAAATTCGATCAATGTCATCTTGCAGTAACCCCGCATCGCCGAGATTGACTGTGCAATCTGACGTGATTTTCATATCGTCCTGCATCACGGAACAATCACGATTTTGCATTCGTTTGACTTTGTCATTTATAAACATATATTATACTTAATAAAGATAAAATAACTTTAAAAGTAGTCTCAAGTTTAAGTTTTACCCGCTTTAGATCCTTCATAATATGCATTCTAACATAAATTTTCAGATATATAACAATATATCTGAAAATTTTCACATTTTCATAACATTAAAAAAGCGGCCAAGTTCGAGTCGGACTCGCCCATAAAGGGTTCCGTATCAGGAAGTAACATCATATAAAAGTTCTTGTAGTTCGTTGTAACTTTGATCGATGTTTTTATACTAGTGTATTGATTGGATGAAAGGTAAATTGCGTGTTACGATTTAAGACGTATTAAAAAAAAACTACTCACTAAGTAGATCTCGTTCAAACCAATTTTCGTTGGTAGTTTGCATGGTAATGTAAAACACATATTTTTTTTAGTTTTATCACTCTTATTTTAGAAGTTAGAGAGGGGGGAACACACATTTTACCACTTTGGAAGTTCTTGTTCTTTTGTTCTTTAAAAAGACAACTCCCGCATTAGGAATATGAATTCCTGTGTCGCGGGGGACTTTACAAACATACATGAAACGGACACAAAGAACACCCAGACCCAGAACAACAATTTGTGAATCACACAAAGTGTTATCCCACGTGGGATTCGAACCCACGACACTTGGCGCAGTAGAGAGCGGCGTGGCGACCGCTTAAACCACTAGGCCAACCGTGCAGTCAAGTGAAGTGTGTTCCTAATGTGAATCGTGTTGGTTTTGTTATCATTTTTTTATCATTTGTTTTATCATATTTTTTGTTCTTATTTTATTTTGATACAGAGATTACTTACTTTATTCTTTGCATGTTTTCGGTGTCTTTTGCAATGTCTTTTTTATATATATAAATTTTACTTATAAGCTAAATGTTAGTACCTAATATCTTTGAGAATGCTGTAGTATCCTGTAATTGAAGGAGTGCACTAGCAAAAAACTTATGTATTATAAAGTGACTTTATTGTCTTATCTTGTCTTATCTTTCGTTGGAGGTCCTTAATCCCTACTTCCCTACTAATATTATAAATGCGAAAGTAACTCTGTCTGTATGTCTGTCTGTTACGCTTTCACGCCTAAACAACTGAACCGATTTTGATGAAATTTGGTATGAAGATAGAACTGAACTTGGGAAAGGACATAGGCTACTTTTTACTGCAATAATCGAGATACAAAGACCAAAGTTAGGTGATTATAAAAATACATAAATCGTAGATGTCAAAATGAATCACTGTTTATCTCCTGTCAAAACTTCACAGGTTGCTTAGCATAACACACTTGGTAAGGACATAGGATACTTTTTATCGCGAAAATAAAGGTAGAAGGGTTTGTAATAGGAGACGAAAGTTTGTGTCGAAGTTCCTTATTATCAAACATAAAATCATGTTAGATTGTTTAGTCTTCTACCCTTACCGTGTCGCGCGACATAAACGAATTCCACGCGGGCGAAGCCGCGGGCGGAAAGCTAGTACTAAATAAATAAATAAAATACATTTCTTGTGAAGTTTCGAAATCTTTCAGAATTAGTAATTATGAGGTGCTTTATAATTACCTCAATATTGTGACTATTGCATATTGTGGCAACTTGCACTTTTTTAATTCACTGAACTTGTATTTTGTTTAACTTAAAAACAATTTTTTAATTATGTAACAGTAGCTAAGTGATTTTAAGTATGTATTAACCATGATCTACACGTATAATAGTGTCGTCCATTCTAATAGTGACGACGGGTAATTTCTATCTTTTACAACTTTCAAACTATAGACCCGACTATATACTATACAGATAGTAAATAGTCGGGTCTTTGTATTCAGTTTGTGTAACGTGTAAAATATTCGTGTGGAAGACCGTCTATGGGATCTGAAGCACTCGTCTCCAGCACCACATCTCAAAACGATCGATGCAGTCTGGCTCAGATTTCTTTAAGGTCTATGTTTCAGCCCCGCAGCTGAAAATGGAGAACATCAAGGTCTTCGCAAATTTTATATTACTGTCTTCCTCAAGTGATGCTGATGATCATTGGTTTATTGCATCATTTAATTATGTTGCATTAATTTACGAATATTGCGTAACATTATATTACTGCATTAAGAATCATTAGTGTTGCACAACGCCATGTCAGAAGTTTTCAAATCGCTCATCAAAAACCCATGTAGCGTGTAATAAGCTGATGTATGTATAATAACAATTATGTAGGAGGTTTTACTATCTGTCAACTATATTATCTGCAAACAGTCTGAAAATTACTCATTTATTCATTCCAAACACGCAGAGGACACCAACCACCAATATAGTGTTTCTTTGGTTGCATAACAATGTAAGAATTCATATAAAACGGGAGAGGGCATTGGCTCCTCTAATGGTGTAATACCTAGCATGTGAGACAGGGACTTCAAAAAGTTATATTGTGTATTTTATGTCTATAAAGATTATTATTACATAAGTATAAAATTTATTTTCTGTGTCAAATCAACAGAAATAGATTTAATATTTATAATGACAATAATACATGTTTCAATAATTTTATGTACCACTTATTATAATTTAGTAGTGACACAATAAATATGGTGTAAAATTCATTGCGTATCATTTACGAAACTTTAAATTTTTCGACGTCATAATATATTGTGCAATAATACGTATTATACAAATAATTCATCCATGAAACAATCCATGTTAACAGAATATCATCTCTTTAGAATGATGATCGTGCTAAGCAAATGATGCCTTCTCGTACGCTTTTAGTAAAAAATTTCAAAATAACAATCATCAGCTTTAATTTCTTCCTAGCCTTTATTCCAAAGTTCGGTATTTGGGGTCGGCTACTAGTTCAACCGGTTTTACCTGAATTTCAGTTTTTCCACGGAGCGACTGGCATCGGACCTCTGCAACCCTAATGGAGAACTGAACTTCGAAGATTGAACTAGTTGTCAGTATTTTTAAGGAAGCTGACTTCCCAATAACGATTGCCATAGATGATCATGATAACCGGGACCGACAGCTTAATGTGCTCTCTGAGGCACGGGCGTGAATCACCGCCAAACTTCCAGACTCTGGGCTGTTATTAAATATTTCCTATAAGAAAAAAACCAACAACACTTTTTTGGCCTGACCAAGGAATTGAACCCGAGTCCTCTTGATTAGCAGTCGCATACGCTAACCACTTGATCAACGAGGCAGTCCACAATGATTATAATTACAATGACTATTTTATTTTTAAGAAATATTTTAGACCCAACATTACGCAATATCTGTATGATTTTAAAATATATTTACGTTAATGTTACTACAAATAGCTATAGTAGTTCCAATATATTGCGACTTTGTTGATAGCCAAAACTAAAAGAAATACTAATAAATTATTTTACCATGATCATTTTCAAGTTTAAAGTGGTTAGTTTCACGGCAAATGTAGTGTAGGACGCCCACAGGCCAGGTGGAGTGACGATTTGCGCAAGTTGGCTGGCAGGAGCTGGATGCGAGAAGCCCAAAATCGATCAAATTGGTGTGCAATGGGAGAGGCCTATGTCCAGCAGTGGACTGAGATTGGCTGATGATGATGATGATGATGATTTTCAAGTTATCATAATACAAATGCAAAAAAGTAAATTTATGTGTTAAATTCAGATTGTTGCTCATGGAAATGTTTAATTCATTTTAAATCACGCAATTTTAAATTATATATATTTATAAATTTCGGTTAAATTGTGTAATCAAAACAGATAATTACGCGTAATCCTCGTACATATTTTTATGAATGTAGTACCTTTTTCCCCCTGTATTTTGGTAATCGTGATGGAGATCCGTAGCCTATGTTTTTCCTCAAAAATCAAAGTATGTTAATGCTAAATTTTATTAACATTCATGGAACGATTAAGTCGTGAATGCGTAATATACATACAAAGTTATATTTCAGTAAGCTAATATATCTGTTATCACAACAAAAAGTAGTATATATCCTTCTCCAAAGTCCTATCTATCTCTGTATGGACATCTATATAAATTGGTTGAGCATTTAAGCCGTGAAAATGTGTCAAACTGACAGACAGACAAAGTTAATTTGACTAGTATAGACTAGTACTGATTAAAATTTTCTGTGAAATTACACGTCATTAAAACATAGGTTCTGATTGACTACGTAAAAGTGTACAATAGGAAAAGTATGAAATGAAGACAATTTCGTCACGGTTTCCAAAGTATCTATTGGATTTACTATTGCGCGTGTACGTCACTCTTATCCACGGTCAAGTTCAAATGATTCACAAGTACTCTTATATTGTTACCATGCCATAGAAGTCGCTGGACTCACTAGTTCCGCAGGCAGGGTCATCCTTTTATGTTTTTCAAGGAAAGGAAAAATAATTTAATTACATACATGTTCAATGAGGTATTTCGGTGTGAAATTATGATCTATAAATTATCCGAGATATAGACAGATTAATAGATAGATAACTCTTTATTTGCACACTAAATTACAGAGTTACATGAAAGAACACAATGGTCAAATATCGAGTGTACAAAGGACGGCCTTATTGCCAAAAGCAATTTCAGTGTGTGTGTGTGTTGACAAGTTCCAGCGATGCACATCCGCATATATATGGGTTACTAAGCATGACAATGATACGGGGAGTAAATATGTTTTTTTGTTAGGATAATGCATATGCTTTAGTTTATTTATATTTATGTTGATAATAAGACCGACGTAGTGTGTCCATTTTAACATCATGTCGAAGTTATATTGCATCGCATTGACTGCCTTTACGAGATCTTTATGCGCGGTTCGTAGGCATGTGTCTTCTTCTATAAAAAGAAGAAGAAGAGAAAGAGAAGAACAGATAATTTAGTTCATTCACATACAACAAGTACTCGATCGGCGCGAGAATCGAACCTTGTGCAGGAAGGTTAGTGTGCCATCACTTAGTTTACCGCCGATGTTTACATATTGAAAGTAATTGTGTGGTGTTGCTGCCTTTTTGAAATCCAAACTGATTATTGTTAATAATTTTGCTTTCAGATAAAAAATAATTGTATGGTCTGTAATTGTTAGTATCGATTCGATCCCTTCTTGTATATAGCTCTTATAATTCCTAATTTTAACTTGTCTAGGTATATACCTGTGCATATACAGTTGTTGATGAGGTGTGTAATGAGTGGGCTTATGTTTTTATTGATTAATTTTATATCTGTTGCTCTTAACCTATATATACCTGGGCTTTTCTTTATCATTAATGCATATGTGTATTTTTCGTAATTTTTTTTTTACTATACACTTTACAACGACAACAATCGCAAAAGCCGACAGTTTGATTAATTCATACTAGTAGTATTATAAAGTAAAATTATTACTAAGAGATTATAATATTATTATTATTTTTTAAATAAACGTGACTTTTCTTGAAATTACAAATTACACTGAGATCATCCCGTGTTTTATGAAACACATGAATCTCATAATATTGTTCGAATGTAGTTTCATGTATTGTGAAATTATAATTTAAAACGAATTACACTACATATACTACGAGCATGATGCATAATAAACATTGCTTTTTTTCCATGCTGGAATAATAAAATAACAGTTTAAAATAAAAGTAAAAAATTGTAACATATAATAGGTAGTTTAATTTATATTGTTGAGATCAGTAGAAAGTACTCTAGAACAAATAAACAAACCATCTGCGTGTAAAACATATAAATAATAAACAATATTATCTATGTTAAGTTTTCTTAACAATTCAAGCAATGACTAGAAAATTATCATAAATACACAAGAACATAGTATATTCGAGAATCTGCAGTAGAATTTATAAACGTATCAGTTTCAAGATAAGTCATGTCATAGGAAGATTCAGTGTCAGGTCCTTGTACTTTGTTTCGCATTCGATCTTGAATGTCAGATGGAACAGTAGATTCATACCCTTCTTCGAAGCCTTCCAGTTGTAGCAACAAGGCTCCAGAACTTAAGTCAAAATCAGTTGACACTGTAAAAAATAATTATTAAGAGGATTTTAATTTTTAAAAGACATTTATAATTGAATCCACATCTACCACTTTATAGGCCAGCCGAGAAAAATCCTTGCTGTGACAAAACGATCTCGAACTAAATCTGGTAGACGATATGAAATATAGTAGAATGTATTTCAAATCATAAATTTATGTAAGTATATATTTTTTATATTATTCATAAAGACGAAAATGAAATAAATTTTGTTATACAATTGTCACTGTATATAGATTTAAAAGTTTTATGCTCAACTAAAATAATGTAAAAGTATCGTAATAATTAGACCAATAAATCCTACTAATATTATAAACACGAAAGTTTGTGAGTATGTATGTATGTTTAATACTTTTTAAAGAAAAACTACTGAACGGATTTGGATGAAACTTTACAGTACAGTAATATAGCTTATTTATCAGAATAGCACATGGGCTACTTTTTACTGCAATAATCGAGATACACGCGGGCTAAGCCGCGGGGGTAAGCTAGATAATAATAAACGAAACTACTTACAATGAATTAAAAGTGAAACATTGTCAAGATTTATAAGAAAACAGGTGGTATCAGGTGTACAGGTTTCCTTTAACTCTGGATTTGTGACGTCCAATACAATTTTCCTAAAAAACTTTTTCCAGTTATTTGAGAGAACGACCCGCTGCAAAAACTGAAAGTGAACAAAAAGTTTAGAGTTAATCGTATTCATATTTTCATCATATTTTCATTTTTTTATCAAAGTAGTAGTAGAAATAGTAGAGTAGTACGTAGAACTAAATAAACTCACCTTAGTTAATGTAGGTAGATTTAATATTAAGAGATATGTCAATATTTCATAGAAACTAGTCTCCGTAAGATCCCTGTCTTTAATATACAAATTGTTGTTAGGATTGTTACAAGTTTTATTTTTAATTTCTATAATACAGAAGACAAATTCGTTGTCATTCTTGAATGCTGTTATGTAATCCGTATTGATGTACTCAAACTTTTCAACACTTCTGGAAAATTAATAAACAATCATATTAGTGGTTTATTTTCATGACACTTTTAAATCTTGACTTTTACCTTTATTTCAAAAACTTGAAGTAGTAATGTTTTTATTTGAGTAAACTATCCATTACATGGAAATTATGGAAACAGTAATAAGTCAAGTGTGAGTTATTTAATTCATTAGACTTTACCTCGCGTCCGATAATATCTTAGTACTACTGCTTCGTAAGTAATGCTTGGCTATGTTTCTAAGCAACGATAGCGGGACGATGTGTTTAAACCCATTATTGCTGAATACAGAGTTGATCTGACGATGGAAGATGACTACTGCAACAACGACTACCACAGCACAGACGGAAATTACTATCATGATCTGCAAAAAAAGAACCGTTTTCAAAAAAGTGATACGTTAAAACATACATTCATAATAGAATAATTCTATAAATCTATCACTTTCTAGCAACAATATAAAAATCGTAAATGCGGGAATAGTTAGCATCAATCGCGTGTGTGATCCACAAGTTGTTGTTCTGAGTCTGGGACTTCTTTTGTCTGTTTGATTTGTAATTTTGAAGGTTAGTATTATATTCCTAACGTGGGAGCTACCTTTAAAAAAAGGGGCTAAGTGCGAGTCGGACTCGCCCATGAAGGGTTCCGTAGCAGCAAGTAACATCATATAAAAGTTCTTGTAGTTAGTTGTAACTTTGATCGATGTTTTAATAATAGTGTATTAATTGAATGAAAGGTAAATTGCGGTTTACGATTTATGACGTATTAAAAATAAACTAATTACTAGATCTCGTTCAAACCAATTTTCGCTGGTAGTTTGCATGGCACATCATCTATTTTTTTAGTTTTATCACTCTCTTGTTTTAGAAGTTACAGGGGGGGGGGGCACATTTTCCCACTTTGGAAGTGTCTCTCGCGCAAACTATTTAAAAAATTATACTGGAAACCTCAATATCATTTTTGAAGACCTATCGATAGACCCCACACGAACGGATTTGATGAAAAAATTTTTTTTGAGTTTTAGTTTCAAGTATGGGGAACCCCCAAAATGTTTTGTTTGTTTATTTTTGTGTGATACATACATCTATTAATCAAGTTTCAACAGTACGGTTCCTATAGTTTCGGAAAAAAGTGGCTGTGACATACGGACGTCCGTCCGTATGTCACAGCCACAGACAGACAGAACAGACATGAAGAATCCATAAGGGTTCCGTTTCTTGCCATTTGTCTACGGAAGGGTTCCGTAGCCAAATGGCAAGAAACGGAATGAAAGAAAAAAATACTCACCGACTTATTGTTAGTGATCTTCACTTACTTATTAGTCCTTCTTATACTATTATTTTTTGTCTAATCAATGAATAGGAAACAGAAAGACTGTTTGTCGGAGGATAGTAAAATTACAACTAAACATAAAAGGATAATTTCACCTTATTTGTACTAAATTACTACGTTCTTGGGGTCAATTCAATATACGTCACGAATTACGCATGCAAGACCTTACTAGTCATGAAACATTATTTTAATAAAGCTCCAACGAAATATGTTTATAGATTCAAGACTACATCGATTGTTTTTAAGGGATAGCTTCTTATAGGAGGTTAAACTGCTTCGTTACGTAACGCGTTACGGCGTAGTCTGTCTGCCTTCCCTTTCTCATCAAGCATATGGCAGCATTTGGCAGGTTCCTACCTCCCACTTTACCCCAAAGTGCTAGCCGTATTTAAATATTGAATAGTTTTACTTCGCGACTCTGAGCTCTGAGAAGAAATAGAAGTGTGAAGAGTGATGTTGTTATTTAATATATAGGCAACTAGATTTTGCTCGCGGATAGTGTAGTAGTAGAATACTCGAGAATTAAAGTATATCAGTCCCAAATTTTATTAAAATCGGTACAGCGGTTTAGTCGTGAAAACGTAACAGACACACAGTTACTTTCAATAATGTTACTGAATCTTTTGGACATTACTTTTACGTATTATAAAGTAGACGTCACGACAACTTCTAACAGCTCCTACAGATAGCTCTAACACGTCACTATAACACGTGGACAGAAATTCATGGTTTTTCCTGAACTGTATTTCAGTATTATGTAATGAGCTTAATGAATAAAATGCGGATATATAAGGTAATAGGATATTTAATTAATATTAAGTAATGCTCTACTACTAAATTACTATCAACGCGGGGCTTATTTATATAAAGGAGTTACCCTTTATATCATCAACGGTCTCCGGAGGCCGGCAGAATAGTGCAGAAATATCTCACTAGGCCACCATGGTGTAGGTCACCATGCTGCATTGACTGGTGACCCTTACTCCTGGATTCTACTTATACTTTCCATCAGGCAGAGTAAAGTCACCTTGGTAGACCAAACTCAAAAAAAAACTCGATAAACATTTAGGTTTTTGACATGTGTAACACATTTTTTTAGAATCAGACAGCGCCTTCAATTGCATAGTAACATAATACTTGTGAATCATTGAAATAGTATTTATCGAACTTGACCGTGAGTAAAAGTGACGTTATGTGTAGTAGTAAATCCAATAGATAATTTGAAACGTCACTATGACGTTGAGGAAGTTTCATAAGTTTTATATTGAAATACTTTTATGTAGTTCGAGACAATGATTAGGGTTTCCTAGCCAATATCAGTCATAGAAGCGAGTCGTAGTGGAGACGAGAATCTCATAATCCGATCGGACAACTTTCTGACACGACCGTTAATAGATTCAGCGCAAGAACAACTTCTTTACGTTCTTTCCGAGGCAGGGGGCTTCCTTTCGAGGCCCCCCTCGAAAGGAAGCCCCCCTGTGTTGTTAAGACGGCAACTTTAAAATTTTGGGCTCTCATTAAACATTTAGGAGGAGTTCCTCTGAGGGACAAAATTCGGAATGAAGTGATCCCTCAGAGAACCAAGGTAACTGACATGGTTCTTAAAGTTAGTAGGTTTAAGTGGCAATTCTGGTCATATATAGTGCTGGAGTTCACGTAATATGAAGTGTAGACCGCGTCTTGGCAAACATAGTGTGGGGCGCCCGCTGGCCTGATGGCGGAATAACTTACGTAGTGTCGCCGGTTGAGACTGAATGCGCAAAAGCAATGGACTGGACTCCGTAGTGTGCTTAAGGAGAGACTATCTCTAGCAGTGGACTGTAACGGGCTGATGATGACGATAAAACATATTTACACCTAAGCAAAAAATATCATTAACATACCAAAAGTGTTATTTTTTTAGACTTACCTGGGATTCGAGGTATCGAGCTCTTGATCGGCAGTCGGATACGTTAAATACCAGACCAACGAGGCAGTCACTAAAAGCGTACAAGACAATAACTTCAATTGTTTGACACGATTATTCATTCAATCACAGAGATAGTAAATATTGTGTTAAATGCAAATTGTTGCGCAATATATTGATTACGTTACAACATTAAATGTTTGGTAAATGATACGCAATGAATTTTACACAATATTAATTTTACTACAACTACTATCTAAAACACAAAACGTAGTTTTTTAGGGTTCCGTAGCCAAATGGCAAAAAACGGAACCCTTATAGATTCGTCATGTCTGTCTGTCTCTCTGTCTGTCTGTCCGTCCGTATGTCACAGCCACTTTTTTCCGAAACCATAAGAGCTATACTTTTCAAACTTGGTAAGTAGATGTAATCTGTGAACCGCATTAAGAATTTCACATAAAAATAGAAAAAAAACAATACATTTTGGGGGTCCCCATACTTGGAACTGAAACTCAATTTTTTTTTTTAATCAGACCCATACGTGTGGGTTATCTATGGATAGGTGTTCAAAAATGATGTTGAGTTTTCTAATATCTTTTTTTTCTAAACTGAATAGTTTGCGCGAGAGACGCTTCCAAAGTGGAAAAATGTGTCCCCCCCCCCCCTGTAACTTCTAAAATAAGAGAGTGATACACCTAAAAAAATATATGTTGTACATTACCATGCAAACTACTAACGAGAATTGGTTTGAGCGAGATCTAGTAAGTAGTTTTTTTTTTTTTTAATACGTCATAAATCGAAAACCGCAATTTACCTTTCATTCAATCAATACACTATTATAAAAACATCGATCAAAGTTACAATGAACTACATGTATGGACAGGTCGACTCAAAACTATGGTCCTTTCTTCAAAAGGCCAACCCTGATCCTATACTGCACTCACATAGTTCTCTTTAATATTGTACACGGACTTAAAAAAAAAAGACACCTCTATGGTTTCTTTCGGCGTTTCTTCCCAGAGTGAGTCGTAGGAAATGCCGGCGCCTTCTAGCTATAAGTCCGACTTGTAAAAATGTCTGAAAAGATTTACTTACAGAAATAAATATCATTTATCATTTACAAAAACTTTTATATGATGTTACTTGCTGATACGGAACCCTTCATGGGCGAGTCCGACTCGTTCTTGGCCGCTTTTTCTTCTTAATTTTTGTATAAATCTTATGCTTATATGAAACTAGAAGAGATAATAAATTTGATGTGAATATAAAAACTAACAGCTCGGAAAAAAATGTTTGGTAGTGATTCACGCCGAGCTTGGAGTGCATGTTAAACCGTCGGTCCCGGTTGTCATGAACATCTATGGCAATCGTTATTGGGAAGTGCCCTTAAATATGTTGACAACAAGTTTAACCTTCGAATTTCATTACTCTTTCAGGGTTGCGAAGGTCCGATGTACCTAAGTCGATCCGTGGAAAAAATTAAATTCAGATAAAACCGGTTGACCTAGTAGCCGACTTCAAATAATCTTGTAAATAAAGGCTAGGAAGAAGAGGAAGATAGAAAAAGAAGTAATAATCATACCTGCTTGTGCTTGTTACATATACTACAGGAATGTATGATGAGCGATTTGAACATTTCTAATCTAGTAGGCAGTAATGATTGATAATGCAGCAACACAATGTTACACAGTATTCATAAATGTAACATTATGAAATTTATTTGCAATAAACCAAAAATTTATAATCATCATCATCTTGGGAACAGAGTTATGCACTGTTGCAACGAATTTCATTACCATGAATCAAAAAACTATTATCACGTATAAAGCTATTAAATGCATAGAATGCACAGAATTAACAATCAAATGTTTACTCAAACCGCAAAACGCATCCGATTAAACCAGTGATAATTACACAGCTTACACTATCTACCTTTAAAGAATTTTCGTAAGATGTTAAAGTTGCAGTTCACAGATATTATCTATGACGGTTATAAAGCAGTAATGTGACGTCCTGAAACTCCCTTTCAGCGTTAGTCACAATAATGGACTATTAGACGTCACGGTTACATTGCATGACATGAAATCACATAGTTGCTATGCTGCTTTTATTCTAAAGTGTAGTAAAAAAGAAAGTCGTCTCATGAATGTGGAATCAAGCGTTATTTTTATTATTAGCACCCTGACTATGGCGGTCTAGTGAGATGCAACTGTATCATTGGACCTCCGGTCACACACTAACCAACGAAATACCACAGCACGAATTCTATCAATTTTAGGTTGGTCTTCAGAGTGAGTTTAATACTACCGGTCGAGTCGGGCTATTCATGCTGAAGTCAGCGTCACTCTACCGCCTTATAATGTATTCATCATCATCATCAACAGCCTTTAACAGTCCACTGCTGGACATAGGCCTCTCCTTAGAAAGGAGGTTTCGGCCTACTGCACCACGCTGGCCAAACGGGTAGGTATAGGGTTTGTTTCAAGTTTTCCTTCTCTCTGCATTGATGTTGTCTTACGTAGTTTAACCCTTAGTCGCCTTTTACGATACCTACGGGATGAATAGGGGTGGTGACACTCGGTATTCTTAATCCGTCACCAGACGGACTATTTAAGTATATAGGTAAATATATAATCTATTCTAGTATGAACTATATGTTGAATTTCAAAGACTTCTTTTCAAAACTATTAAAGTGTCATGATTTTACTTAAACCAATTAATTTAATTCTTAATGGCATATAACTAATATTTCTTATTCCTGTTCTGAATGTACTTCAGATTTAGTAGATATTACTGAATTACGAATGATAAAGAAATTTACTAGCGTTTAAGCCACAGGTTTAAGCTCTTAAAAATTGTTAGCAAAATTTTGACATATGTATTTGATAATTTATTTTCTATTACAAGCTAAAAACAGAACTTTGATTTTAGACAGTAATTAATTTAATCTTTTGTTACAGTAAATGATGTTATAACTGTAAGTATTGTATTGGTGAGGTTTTCCTTGCGCAAGTTGTGACGTGTATGGGATCGTCCCTATAAATGCTGTACGTTTATAAGACAGAATCACTCTTACACAATATTCAGTTGTGATTGAACTACTTTCGTTTGCGTTGCCATTGCAAATCATTTATTGTCTTTATAAAACTTTATTCGAGAAGATTGTATTAGAAAAAAGAAAAAGTAAGTATTTTTAATATATTTGTTTCTCTCTACAATAAAATGTTAAAATTACTTATAACGTAAAATCGTCTATTCCCAAAGTCTTTCTCGTATTTCTTTAACACATTTATTTTAATTACAGATCATGATTATTCTTTGTATGTGTGTTGTGGGAGTGGTCGTGGTGTTAGTCGTCTATCTTCGACAAATCTACTCCAACTTCAGCAAGCATGGCGTCAAATACATCACGCCTGTGCCACTGGTCGGCAATAGTGCCCCACTTTACCTAGGAATGGAACATTTTGCAGATAATATTAGGAAATTATACAACAGATTCCCAGAGGAAAGGTAAACCATTAAATAGTTTACTTCTTGAAATTAAATGTTAAACCTGATCTAAATACTAAATGATACCCTGACCCATCTATTAAACCTATTCATTTTGATCTGTCGACATTATTTATCTGATAGTTTTACTTATAATTAAATTATTCATTATCCTCCTTTTAGGTTTGTTGGAAGATTTGAATTCACCAACCAATTGGTGATCATCCGGGACCTTGACCTAATTAAGCAAGTTTCTTTCAAAGATTTTGACTGCTTCGATCATCGCTCAATCTTCAGTGAGAGCAACTCTTTCTTCGCTAGAAATCTGTTTGCTTTGAACGGTAAGATTATAGATTTATATGGGTCTCTAGAAATTATTTCGTCCAATATTTTAAAATAGTGTACTGATTAGACTTCTTCTTATTACTTGTCTTTAACTTGTACATTTACGCTTATTTTTGCAGGTTTAGAATGGAAGAAAATGCGTGCAACATTGAGTCCAGCATTTACCAGCTCCAAAATTCGTAAGATGGTACCGTTTATTACTGAAGTGTGTGAGCAGATGATCGTATCGCTGAAAAATAAAATTAACGAATCGAAATGTAAGTACTGTAGTTGTACTAGATCATATTTTCAAATTAACCGTTTTGAAAATAGTTTACTTAATTCTAGCCATGAACAAGAATATTCGAAGGTTCTAACTTCTAACGACATTATACTATTTGACGCTTAAATATTAGTCATAATATTTAAAAATTTAAGCTATGCACCTCACACCAGTCTTATATTATTTTTGGTTCTTCATTTTGTGTGTTTTTTTTTAAATCCTGCAACTTTATTGTTTACAGTCGATTACATTGATGTTGATTGTGAGGAGCTAACTGCATGCTACGCTAATGACGTCATTGCTTCCTGTGCTTATGGTCTTAAAATCGATTCCTTCCTGAACCCAGAAAACCCATTCTATGCTAGAGGCAGGGAATCTGCAACATTTGGTTTCCGTCAAATGTTTATTTACTTCTTAATGACGAATGTACCCAAATTAACTAAGGTGAGTTTAATGTTTCAAATTTAACTTATATTGATTTATGTTTATTTTTTTCTTTTATCATATCACTTTCGAAAGAAGAAACATATTTACGATAACCTTGGCATTTTCAGATGTTCGAATGGGATTTACTATCAAAGAGTTGTAAAGAATTCTTCAGGAATATTGCATGGGACGTCATTAAAGAACGCGAGACGAAACAATCCGTCCGACCTGACATGATCCAATTACTTGTTGAAGCTAAGAAAGGTATCGTATATTTATTTGTTGCTACGTTTTTTTTTATATTTAAACATTTTGAATTAAAAGTTTGAATGAAAAGTTATTACACTGAAACAGGTTTTCATTGTAATAACTTTTCATTAATTATTGATATCAATATCTTGCCTCTACTATAGTTATATTATGATTTCAAAAATATGTTTCACAATCTTTGTTCTGTACTTAAAGTAATTAACAATTGTTATTTTGCAGGTAAATTGACAGACAATGTGGCTACTACACAAGATTCCACAATTACACATACAACACTCGAAGAAACTGGTACTAATCGAAATCAAGTTAAAACAGGTAAATATTTGTGTGCTTTCAAATATTTTTTTTACGCTTTCATACACCTTTATTTAAAACTAACTTTTGAGTAAATACGAGCGATCACCCCAAAAGGCCCCTATATAATAATAATAATAAATTTATTCAATAAATAATTTTACACATTGATGTGGCCGTTGACGACTGTACTAATATTAAATTGTGTTACAATCGTCAGCGCCTTCCTCTCAATCCAGTAAGAGCAGTATCTTTAAGATCTGATTAACAGTGCAAAATTTACTCTTAATTATATGAAATCGGTGTATTAATTTTCGTCGTTATTAATAAATAATCATGTATTCATTTTTCACTTTAATTGTAAACACATGTCTTATTATCATATATTTTTTTACAGAACTGACTAATGACGATATTGCTGCCCAAACCTTGCTGCTATATCTTGAAGGTTTTGGTACCGTTTCTATCTTGATGAACTTCGTGCTGTACGAACTGGCTGTTAACCCTGATGTCCAAGATCGACTGGTTAAGGAGATTAGAGAGCATGATGCCAATAATGGTGGAAAACTAGACTACGATTCTTTGAATAGTATGAAGTATCTTGACATGGTGATTTCAGGTAAGATATAAAGCACTCACAACTTCTTAACATTCACATTAAAATTATATAGCTAGTTTTTTATTAGTTGTTATTCATAAATAATTTGTTACTACTCTGTCCTTTACACATAACATCTCTTTTATTCTTTCAGAGGTTATTAGGCTGTGGCATCCATCTATCATTTTAGACAGAGACAGCAACAGAGATTATAATTTGGGCAAACCAAACAATAACGCTGAAAAAGATTTCATTGTAAGTAAACGTCTTTTATATGTTTTTTTTATTTATAATTAGATTTTCAATCTTGTTAATATAGAGTTTCAAGATGTGTTTCTATTTCCTAAATCTTAAACGTTATTTAGATTTTAATATAGATTTATTATTTATAGATTCAAAAAGGAACAACGATTACGATCCCGATCTACGCCATTCATCGTGACTCTCAGTACTTCCCTGATCCAGACAAATTCGATCCAGAACGTTTCTCTGCAGAGAACAAACACAAGATTCACCCATTAGCATACATTCCTTTTGGCGTTGGACACAGAAATTGTATTGGTAGGTATCCTTCTGTAACTACTATTAGATTTCGAAACCTATTACCTTCTCTTGTTTTCAATTCTAGAAATATGTAATCTCGAGTTTCAAGCGAGATTCATTGT
This sequence comes from Phragmatobia fuliginosa, assembly GCA_932526445.1. NCBI lineage: Eukaryota > Metazoa > Arthropoda > Insecta > Lepidoptera > Erebidae > Phragmatobia > Phragmatobia fuliginosa. Next base: position 746,755 of record OW052066.1, on the reverse strand, counting down.
TCGTTCCGTGCTTCAAATATTTATTTGTATTTATAATTTTAGGGTTAAGACTCGGGCTCTGCGAGATGAAAGCAATTACCTACCAGATTCTGCTACACATGGAACTATTACCAGTTGAGACTACTTGTATCCCAGCGAAGCTGTGTCCCAACTCCTTTAGCCTTAAGTTGCTAGGTGGACATACACTTAGGTTTAGGTCAAGGAATTCGAATTAAGAAGAATTCGTAAAGCAACTGGTACGGGCAGGCCTCGAAATATTTGAACAAAACGATCGTCAAACCAAAATTGCCTGAAAAGGATGTTTTGAAAATTATATAATGAGATGTTTTATAACGCCCTATGTAGCTATTCAGATTGATGCCTGTGTGATACTTAGCTAGTCAAATTATAATATAACTGTAAATGTATTACAATTATTAGAATGTATTTAGTAAGAAGGGCAATATTGTATACTTACATCTTATGTACCTGCAAAAGTGTAACTTGAATGTAATTATTTTTATTAGTAGTTGATCTCAGTAACGTATTTATTTAAGTAGTTACATATTTTTTTTATTAAATTATTTTTATAATTAACTACGACTGTTTCTTATTTCAAACTTAAACCATTTAAATGTGTCCTTCTTTGTTTTTAGAAATAGTTAATTTTTTGAAGTATATTTTAAGATAGTGTTTACGTTTACGATTTTTTTTTAATAAGGGAGAACCATACTCCATCAATTTTTTTCATATTTTTTACAAGGCCCACCATTTTTTTTTTATTCGAACTCAGGCTATTTAAAAAAAACTTGGGATATTTTATTAATATCATAAGATGGGGTAACAAAATATATATGCTGAAATAAAATAAAAAAACCTCTACTTCAGTTATTGCAATCATTTGCATTTCAATTTCATGTTATTTAATCGTCTGGTTGACAATTGCGTAATTTTGTGGTTTATGATTTAAATAAAATTATTACTCACTTACTTGGGGGCGGTCACTATTAATATTGAGTAATATGACGAATAAGTATAAAAATATCCATGTGTACGTTTTATATGACATTTTATTATTCATTTATACTAACCATTAAATAATAACATGTACTAGATCAGTGTCTTGGTTTCTCAACATACTGTGCAAATAATAGCGCTGCCATTCGTTCAGGTTTTCCCGGATTCATCCTAGTTTAGAAACCATCCGGGGAGCATCCGGGCGGGGTTTCATTTATAATCTGAGTCAAACACGCTTCCAAAAGAGTACAATTTGTGTTTTAGGAAATATACGATGGTTCTTTTACTATTACTTATTCATGAGAATTATCTAAATAAAAAATAAGGAATATAAACTGTACAAGACGGGAAATTTGCACTCTATATATATATATAACGATGCTACTACAGAATGGTACCTATGTAATGCATGTCTGAAGTCTACTGTGACATAGAAAAAATGATTTTCATTTTCTAAATGTTTCTTAATCGTTGTAAACAGAACCAAATACTTTAGATGCTAGCTACGTATGCGATGATGTTATTGTAACTTTGCAACAACAAACGCAGATAAGGGGTAAATAAAATTAGCTTAAGTTACACCTTATATCTAATGATACAACTTAAAGTGAAAACAAACAGCAAGTCAAAAAATACGAAAATTGATTTTATCAGCTTTGTTTTTCTTCGATTGGTGTTACATGTCATATAACTTCACAATTATTTACCTTATTCCAAGGTGGTAGAACCACGTTGATTTCAGCACGTATGGGTCGACTCCACCGGATTGATACTACCCTCACACAGAAAGTCAACCAAAAAATGACAGCTTTCGTGCTGTCGTATTTTGTTGGTGATTGTGAGACCCTAGGCCAATGATGCACCAACATCTCACTAGGTCACCATAGGGTAAGTCACTATACTGCAATGTAAAATGAGGATAATGACCCATACTTCTTGATTTTACTCATGCTATTTAAATATAAAAACAAAATATCGTGAAGGTTTGCCATTTAAATGTGAATTTCATGTTGAGATATACTCTTGTTTCCAATCTTTATAATAACAATTTCAAAGAATACCCTTACGAAAAAACGAAGAATTGTCGAAATATGATTACTTACTCTGTAAAATTCATACGTGGTTATTTAAAAATAATTGATACGCGTCGAATTAAGAACCTCCGCCGGTTTGAGAAAAAAAAAATAGATAGTCTTAAAATTATATTTTAATTGAATTATTTAATAGTAAAGGAACTAAATAGAGATATCAACCCATGTGTACAAGTGAAAACATTTGTAAAATTTTAAGAACTAAAAAATTAATAACGACTTGATTAACTGAAAATAATCAGGCTGAAAGCTGTTTAATTATGTATTCAAAAATGTTATTATTAAACCATGCACTCAAGAGATAAGTATATATAAACTTATGCCTAATGATGATGTTCTCTTAGCCCATTTTGGCCATGGTGCGGAGACGGAGACAAGAGAATAAAACCAATAAGTAATAGCAAAAAAAAAAATTGTAGCAAAAGCGCTGGCCCCATATCTCGACATGCCAATATTAGCGACATTATCCGTCGTACTCTTGTTACAGCGGGCCTTCCAGCTGTACGTGAACCAAATGGTCTAGTAAGAGACGATGGCAAACGACCAGATGGTATGGTAGTTTCTGCCATTAAAGATGGGTAAGTAAGCCTTTGGTGTGGGACGCAACATGCGTAGACACCCTCGCGCGATAACATCTTCCAAGTATAGCTGGTTATGCAGGCGCTGCTGCTGCATCAGTGGAAAACCTCAAACGGCGTAAATACTAACAATTAGCAGGTCATTATATTTTAGAACCGTTTGGGGTAGAGACGCAATGTTCATGGGGTCCAAGCGCTTGTGCTATTTTTAAACAATTGGCTAAGCAACTTATCCATGCTTCTCATGACCAAAATGCTGGCCTTTATCTAGCACAGAGAAATAGCATTGCCATTCAATGTGGCAATGTTGCCAGTCTTTTCCGAATGCTACCAGTAAACCATGACGAGGGACAATTTTTCGATGCCTGTACGTAAATAATGTAAATATTCTTTAGGTTAATATTGTAAATAAATATGCAACAAGTAAATGTATACATTTATTAATTTATTTTAAAACCAACGACAAACTAATACAAAAGATCACCGAGATTTCGCTAACGCTAACGATACACATGCATCGTTATAAATAATTTTATAATTAACAACATATGACAAGTTTATACAATATTTATACAATTATTTTACGAACTGACTGAAAACTTTATAACATATCGCATGTACTAGTAAGTACACAGAGTAGAAGTGGTTATTTGAAAATCACTCTTCATGTTTAACTCAAAACTGGTCTACACTTTGAGAGCTCATATATCCTGTTCTCTATGTTTCAGGAACTGTAGTTTTACGATTTCAAGTGTGAGCTCTTAACTTAAATCTTAATGTGTGTCCACCTTCCAACTTCAGGCTTAAAGAGCTGGGACAGAGCTTCGCAGGGATACAAGTTGTCTCAGTAGGCAATATTTCCATCTTTAGCAAGATTTGATAAGTAATTGCTTTCATCTCGCACAGGCCAAGTCTTAAACCTGAAGTAAATAAATAAAATACTTTAGTACACATATAATAAATAAACTTGTGTTGTTTGCAAAAAAAAACAAGTTGTCAAAATTGAATCAAATCGGCTTTATAATTCTTATACAAAGAGCGTAATCTGTTAATGAGGACTAACCGATACAATTTCTAGGTCCGATTCCGAAAGGAATATAAGCGGATGGGTGCATTTTATGTTTGTTCTCAGCAGAAAAGCGCTCAGGATCGAACTTTTCAGGATCAGAAAAGTATTGAGGGTCACGATGTATAGCGTGAATCGGAATCATAATCTTGGTTCCTTTCTTGATCTGAAATAAGTAAAATATGATATAAATATATGCAAAGCTGTAACGTAAAATATTTCAGAAACTTATATATCTTGAGTACAACTTACAATAAAATCTTTATCAGCATCCGTGTTGGGTTTACCCAAGTCGTAATCTCTGTTGCACTCTCTGTCTAGAATGATAGATGGATGCCACAGCCTTATAACCTCTGAAAAAATATCTTAATATTATTTATGTGTAAAGACAAATTAAATTATATATTGAATTTAAAAATTAAAACTTATAAGTATCATCATTTTCCAATTCACAAAGTGATTGTAAGCATTATCCACATTAGGAATTGACGAAATGACTCACCTGATATGACCATGTCTAGAAACTGCATACTTTTCAGAGAATCGTAATCTAATTTTCCGCCATTAAGAGCGTGATGTTCTCTTATCTCCTTAGCCAGTCGATCTTGGATATCAGGGTTAACAGCCAGTTCATATAGCAGGAAGTTCATCAGGATAGAAACAGTTCCGAAGCCTTCAAGGTAGAGCAGCAAGATTTGAGCAATAATGTCGTCATCGGTCAAGACTGAAAAAATAAAAGGGGGTGGTTAAATTTTGTCTTTACATAGGAGTATTGGTTTCAATGGCTAATTTTGGCATATCTTGAATATTTTTACGAGATGTTAAACTATTTCCAAACTTCCGTGATAAATAAAATAAAAAAATAAAAAATATATTATTGTCCCGATTACTTTAAAGTTTATAAAATAGATAATTACCATTTTCTTTTCGTCTTGTAGTGACATCTGATTGTTGAATCTCTTCAGATCCAGTATTCACTCCATCAGATTTTGCCGTATTGTCTGATATTTTACCTGCAAAATATTGACATTGAAATATCTTTGAAAGAGAACACACAAAAAAATTTAATTTCAGTTTTGAAAATATAAAGTTTTTAACTTACGGTTTTAGCATAGTTAAAACTTGAGAATTATATGACTAAAAAAATTAAAAGTAATACCTTTCTTAGCTTCCATGAGCAAGTGAATCATATCTGGTCTAACTGTTTGTTTCAACTCGCGATCTTTAATAACACCTAATACTATGCTCCTGAAAAATTCCTTACAGTCCTCTGACAATATATCCCATTCGAAAGTCTGAAAGAAAAAATATCAGAGTTAGTATTGAAGTTTGATAAGTATTCGTAAAAATATTCCATATTTTTTTCTCGAAAAACAGTATAAGTGTATAAGCAAACTTACCTTCGCTAATGATGGCAGATTTGATATTAAGAAATACATAAACACTTCGCGGAATCCAAAAGTAGCCGACTCCCTGCCTCTTGCATAAATCGGGTTTTCCGGATCTTTGTAGGAATCAACTTTAAGTCCAAGAGCGCATGAGACAATGACATCGTTTGCGTAACTCGATGTTAGTTCTTCACAATCAATGTTAATATAGCCGGCTGTGAACAAGAAGATAGTTAGCACTTAACGTTGCTTGATGTGTCAGGTTGGTAAATGAAATTTCATACTTATTCTAAGCGTTATTTCAACATTGCTTATTTGCAAAAATGAATACTATTAAAAAAAATCTATACAACACTCACTTTTCGATTCTTTCATCTTTGTCATCAGCATTGCAGTCATCTGATCACCCACTTCCATTATAAAGGGCACCATCTTGCGTATCTTGGAGCCAGTAAATGCTGGGCTCAATGTAGCCCGCATTGTCTTCCATTCTTGACCTGCGAGAAAAAAACACAGAAGGTGTTCTTGAAACTTGCTCAAGTTTTCATAGACAATATTGTAAAAGAAAGAGTGTATTTTCTTCTTGAAACTCACCATTCAAAGCAAACAAATTTCTGCCAAAGAAAGAATCGCTTTCACCAAAGGGTGAGCGATGATCGAAGCACTCCATGTCTTTAGTAAACACCTGCTTAATCAGCTCCAAATCTCGGAGGACCACCAATTCGTTTATAAATTCAAATCTTCCAACAAACCTGAAAAGAAAATGATCGATATTTTAAAATATTTATTTAATTCTTTATAAAAATATTAAGTGTTGGAATAAATATTTAAAATCTATACTTGTGTTATGTATATTTATGTATGTAAGAAAAGGTTTTCACTTTTTGTACTAGGTATAAATTTTAAAAAATTCTATACTAATTTAATTACCTTTCCTCCGGGAACTTGTTATATAATCTTAATATGTGATCCGCAAAGTGCTCTAAGCCTAGGCACTGCCTGCCCATGTTACCGACCAACGGCAACGGGGTGATGTGTTTGACTCCATACTTGCTGAAGGCTGAGTAGATCTGGCGGAGATAGACAGCTCCTGCCACGGCTACTCCCACAATACAAACAGCCAAGATAAACATTGTCTGAAAGCAAAATATCATTGTTAAAAACTATTTAAAATTAAAAAAAATATGTAATTATTTTTTCTCATTGATTATATGAAAATAAAATTTCGTATTATGGTTCACTTAATAAAATTCGTAATACGTTCATGGTTCACTCATGGTTAATTTTGAAAATTAATGGTTAATATCCTAAATTACTTACCGTTTTTTTTATAATTAATTTCAGCAAACTTATGTACTGAAATAATTTGATTAAAACTGAACTTGACTCAAAAGAGGAATGTGTTCAATGAAGTAATGATCAATGTATTCAGGAGAGTGATACAATGGTAAGTGAAGAAGAAAGGATAATTGCGCCTTATAAATACATAATGTTAACAGGAGGGTCAACCCGTGCCGCGTCACTAACTACGCATGTACAACTTCGCTAGCTATTGAAAGTGAAACGTCACCGAATAACGTGAGACTATACTCTAATTAATTAAATTGACTAGTACTAATAAAAACGAAATAATATAACATTTGGGCTTAGATAGATTATTTCTTTTTCTTTGTTTTTCGTGAAGTTTTTATTAAGATCTTATAAGTACCTACGGAAATAGGGTGTCATTATAAAATACAAAAGGCCTGATAGTGTAATGGTCAGTGATCATAAACATCTCTGACATGTTGGCTCGGACATGACGAATCGGATATCACTTCCGACAAATGATTGTGGGCCTGCGGGCGGCTAACATCCATCGGCAAGATTACGTAGCCACAACATGTCTTGCATGTCCCCAATCCGCAATTGGCCAGCGTGGAGACGTGTGGTCTTAACTCTCTCGTGAGAATAGACCCGAGCCCAGTAGTGGGTCGTTATGTGTTGTTAATGATGAAACAATTAGACAATTATAGAACAGCATACCATAGTTCATTTACCAAGATACCGTTGTGATTTTTAGGGTTCCGTAGCCAAATGGCCAAAAAGGAACCCTTATAGATTCCTCAAGTCTGTCTGTCTGTCTGTCTGTCCGTCCGTATGTCACAGCTAATTATTTTGAAAAACTATAAGAGCTATACTGTTGAAATTTTGTCATTCGATGTATTCTGTAAACTGCATTAAGATTTTTACATAAAAATAGAAAAAAAAAAACAATACATTTTGGGGGTCCCCATACATGGAACTGAAACTCAAAAATTTTTTTTTCATCAAACCTATCCATCCGTATGGGGTATTTAAGGATAGGTGTTCAAAAATGATGTTGAGGTTTCTAATATCATTTATTTCTAAAGTGAATAGTTTGCGCGAGAGACACTTCCAAAGTGGAAAAATGTGTCCCCCCCCCCCTCTAACTTCTAAAATAAGAGAGTGATAAAACTAAAAAAAATATATGTTTTACATTACCATGCAAACTACCAACGAAAATTGGTTTGAACGAGATCTACTTAGTGAGTAGTTTTTTTTTTAATACGTCTTAAATCGTAACACGCAATTTACCTTTCATCCAATCAATACACTAGTATAAAAACATCGATCAAAGTTTCAACGAACTACAAGAACTTTTATATGATGTTACTTGCTGATACGGAACCCTTCATGGGCGAGTCTGACTCGCACTTGGCCGCTTTTTGATATATAAATTGCATATTCACTGAGAGACAGAAATATATTTAAGTCCACAGTTTGCTGAATATAACTTCAGTCCCACTTACGTAATAAGGACCTTATGTTGTATATGCAAATCTACCATCTGTACCAAATCTAAATAAGCGAACATACATATCTGTCAATACTCTTAGATGAGAATTTGACTTACTAACTCTAGCTTACCATTTAGGGTCGTTAACCATTAGATAAATTAGCCAATATAAAAATGCCTGGACTGTATCAGTTCGTTCCTTACATTTTATCAATGTTTAAAAAGTACACACTTTTTGGAGACAAAATGTATTGTTCTAGCGATCATTTTATCAAAACTGTTCGATGAAATAAATGCCATTATGGATGTATATAGGTTTATTTAAAAATAAATCCTATTACTGAGTTGGATATTGTTAAAATGTGTTTATCGTTTAGAGTTTTAATTTTACATATTGGTTGAATGCTACGAAAAATTTCAATAGAATATAATATTAAAGGAAAAGTTAACATTACTCATAATTCTGATATCAATCATACGTTTCCCTATACGTACTGTTGTGACGTTTCAGAACTATCTATTTGAACTTGTAATAATTACAAAACGTCACAATGACAGCTGAGTCACGGTATTCGTAGTAAGTTTAAAGTCTAGTGGGAGTGTCGTTCCCGTGACAACTAATAAATATCACAAGCGTCACGTCATGTTGACCTTGTAGGTGTAATGCAGGGCACTTGTACTTCTTACTTTCCAAATAACGTAACGCTTAAAACTCCGTATTACTACGAGCAAAGCCTAGGAAGAGTATGAACAATGTTGTTTTGATATAAACACACCAAATTTCATACAAATCGGCTCCTCCGGAGTATGGTAACTAACATTGTGTCAATAAAATATGACGTGTATAAATAAAATATTTTTGTGTATTAAAAATTGTTTTTTTTTGGTTAGACCCGGGAATCGAACCCGAGACCCGAAGACCGAGACCCGAGTACAACAGTCGCATACGCCACCATTGCGAGTCGTCCAAGACACTTAAGCCCGGTTTCCACCGCGAGCGGAACGGACCCATTAATTACTCCTTTTACCTCGCAATACAAAACTGCATACATGTGTTTCCACCAATTTACAATATTTTTTCTTCATTGGTTAAGTGGTTAGCGTATGCGACTGCTTATCAAGAGGTATCGGGTTCGATTCGCGGGACCAAATATTTGTGTGATCCGCAAAAGTTTTTGTTTCAGAGTTTGTGTTTACTAGGTATCTTATGTATGTATTTATAAAAGAAAGCATGTTTATGTATTTATATCAGTTGTCTAGTTACCCATAATAAAAGCTCTGCTTAGAAGCTCTGCTTAGAAGCTCTGCTTAGAAGCTCTGCTTAGAAGCTCTGCTTAGAAGCTCTGCTTAGAAGCTCTGCTTAGAAGCTCTGCTTAGTTTGGTGACTAAGTGGCGTTTTGTGTAAAATGTAAAAAAAATAAAACTGAGACATACAAATTTTTTTTTTTTTTTTTTTTTTTTTTATATTTAAGCCTGCCAAAGTGACTCCACTCTGCCTGATGGAAAGCATGAGTAGAATCCAGGAGTAGGGGTCACCATGCTCATTGTGAGGGTAGGCAATGTAGCATGGTGACCGTTACCATGGCAGCCTGGTTAGATTATTCTGCATCATTCTGCCGGCCTTCGAAGGGCGGGAGAATGATGCAGAATGATTGGGCCTCCGGTCTCACACTCACCAACGAAATACGACAGCAAGAATGCTGTCATTATTAGGATGGTCTTCTGTGTGAGGGTAGTACTGGCCGGGTCGAGCCGGCCCATTCGTGCTGAAATCAGCGTGGCTCTACTACCTACAAATTATGATCACTGCCGCCCTTTGTGTACAACGGGGAATTCGCGATTTTATTCATAGTTAGAGCTTTAATAAAGATAAGTATTATAGTACTATTTACGATTTATGAGGTATTAAAAATAAACTAATTACTAGATCTCGTTCAAACCAATTTTCGCTGGTAGTTTGCATGGTAATGTACACATCATCTATTTTTTTAGTTTTATCACTCTCTTGTTTTAGAAGTTACAGGGGGGGGGGAACACATTTTCCCACTTTGGAAGTGTCTCTCGCGCAAACTATTTAAAAAATTATACTGGAAACCTCAATATCATTTTTGAAGACCTATCGATAGATTTGATGAAAAATTATTTTTTGAGTTTTAGTTTCAAGTATGGGGAACCCCCAAAATGTTTTGTTTGTTTATTTTTGTGTGAAAATCTTATTACGGTTCAAAGAATACATCTATTAATCAAGTTTCAACAGTACGGTTCCTATAGTTTCGGAAAAAAGTGGCTGTGACATACGGACGTCCGTCCGTATGTCACAGCCACAGACAGACAGAACAGACATGAAGAATCCATAAGGGTTCCGTTTCTTGCCATTTGACTACGGAAGGGTTCCGTCGTCAAATGGCAAGAAACGGAATGAAAGAAAAAAATACTCACCGACTTATTGTTAGTGATCTTCACTTACTTATTAGTCCTTCTTATACTATTATTTTTTGTCTAATCAATGAATAGGAAACAGAAACACTGTTTGTAGGAGGAAAGTAAAATTACAACTAAACATAAAAGGATAATTTCATCTTATTTGTACTAAGTTACTACGTTCTTGGGGTCAAATCAATATACGTCATGAATTACGCATGCGAGACCTTACTAGTCATGGAACATTATTTGAATAAAGCTCCAACGAAATATTATTATGTTTATAGATTCAAGACTAGATCGATTGTTTTTTAAGAGATAACTTTTTTTTGGAGGGTAAACTGCTTCGTTACGTAACGCGTTACGGCGTAGTCTGTCTGCCTTTCCTTTCTATCACGCATATGGCAGCATTTGGCAGGTTCCTAGCTCTCACTTTACCCCAAAGTGCTAGCCGTATTTAAATATTGAATACTTTTACTTCGCGACTCTGAGCTCTGAGAAGAAATATAAGTGTGAAGAGTGATGTTGTTATTTAAGCACAGCATATTAAGGCAACAAGCTTTTGCTGGCGGATAGTGTAGTAGTAGTCTAATCCCTTACTCGAGAATTAAAGTATCTCTGACCCAAATTTTATTAAATCGGTACAGTCGTGAAAACGTAACAGACACACAATTACTTTCAATAATATTACTGAAATTGATAAGACAAGTGTCGTCTTTCACTATTCTTTTGGACATTACTTTTACGTGTTATAAAGTCGACGTTACAACAACTTCTAATAGCTCCTACAGATATCTTTAACACGTCACTTTAACACGTGGACGGAAATTCATGGTTTTTCCTGAACTGTATTTCAGTCTATGTAATAGACTTAATGAATAAATGGCGGATATATAAGGTAATAGGATATTTGATTAATATTATGCAAAGCAATATACATTTACTATCACCGCGGGGCTAATTTAAATAAAGGAGGATAAGTTACCCTTTATATCATCAACAGTCTCCGGAGGCCGGCAGAATGGTGCATAAAAATCTCACTAGGCCACTATGGTATGGGTCACCATGCTGCATTGACTACACTCGCAACGAGAATGGTCTTACTCCTGGATTCTACTCATACTTTCCATCAGGCAGAGTAGAGTCACCTTGAGAAGCTAAAATCTATATAAATAAAAATCAATGCCACTTTTCGTTGTAATTAAACTCCTTCTAAACGGCTGAACCTATTTTGGTGATTTTTTTTTGTGTGTATTCAAGTAGGTTCGAGAATGGCTTAGATTTGCAATTGGACTCGGTAGGTGGCGCTGCGATTAAGTTCTGGGATTTCAAAGTTTGGCGGTACGAAGTTCACTGGGTCAGCTAGTATATTGTAAAAAATAAAATATTTTGAAAATATCGGACAGCGCCTTCAATGGCATAGTAACATAATACTTGTGAATCATTTGAACTAGTATAAAGAACTTGACGGTGAGTAAAAGTGACGTTTATGTGTATTAGTAAATCCAATAGACACTTTGAAAACGTCACTATGACGTTGAGGAAGTTTCATACGTTTTATATTGAAATACTTTTATGTAGTTCGAGACAATGATTAGGGTTTCCTAGCCAATATCAGTCATAGAAGCGAGTCGCAGTGGAGACTAGAATCTCATAATCCGATCGGACAACTTTCTGACACGACCGTTAATAGATTCAGCGCAAGAACAACTTCTTTAAGTTCTTTCCGAGGCAGGGGGACTTCCATTCGAGGGTAAACCTAGTTCCTCGGTTAATAGTACCCGTGCATGCAGCTTTAGTCGGGTCGAGTCCGACATGATAAGATATAAAAAGAAAAGGTGGGTTAAGACGCCATCTTTAAAATTTCGTGCTCTCATTAAACAATTCGGAATGAAGTTATCACTCTGGGAACCAAGGTGACTGACATGGTTCTTAAAGTTAGTAGGTTGAAGTGGCAATTCTAGTCATATATAGTGCTGGAGTTCACGTAATATGAAGTGTAGACCGCGTCTTGGCAAACATAGTGTGGGGCGCCCGCTGGCCTGATGGCGGAATAACTTACGTAGTGTCGCCGGTTGAGACTGAATGCAATGAACCGGGCTCTGTAGTGTGCCTAGGGAGAGGCTTATGTCCAGCAGTGGACTGTAGCGGGCGAATGACGATGAAACCTTTTTACACCTAAGCAAAAAATATTATTAACATACCAAAAGTGTTATTTTTATAGACTTGACCTGGGATTCGGTATCGAGCTCTTGATCGGCAGTCGGATACGTTAAATACCAGACCAACGAGGCAGTCACTAAAAGCGTACAATACAATAACTTCAATTGTTTGGCACGATTATTCATTCAGTCACAGAGATAGTAAATATTTTGATAAATGCAAATTGTTGCGCAATATATTAATGATTACGTTACAACATTAAATGTTTGGTAAATGATACGCAATGAATTTTACACAATATTAATTTTACTACAACTACTATCTAAAATACAAAACGTAGTTTTTCCTTCTTTATTTTTATATAAATCTTATGCTTAAATGAAACTAAAAGAGATAATAAATTAGCTGTGAATATAAAACAAACAGCTCGGAAAAAATGTTTGGTGGTGATTCATGCCGTGCCTTGGACTGCATGTTAAACTGACGGTCCCGGTTATCATGAACATCTACGGTAATCATAATTGGGAAGTGAGTGCCCTCAAATATATTGACAACTAGTTCAACCTTCGAATTTCAGTTCTCCCTCAGGATTGCGAAGGTCCGATGTACCTAAGTCTATCCGTGGAAAAAATTTTATTCAGATAAAACCGGTTGACCTAGTAGCCGACCTCAAATAATCTTGTGAATAAAGGCTAGGAAGAAGAAGAAGATAGATAAAGAAGTAATAATCATACATGCTTATGCCTGTTACATGTACTACAGGAACGTATGATGAGCGATTTGAACATTTCTAATCTAGTAGGCAGTAATGATTGATAATACAGCAACACAATGTTACACAGTATTCATAAATGCAACATTATGAAATATATTTGCAATAAACCAAAAATGTATACTCATCATCATCTTGGGAACAGAGTTATGCACTGTTGCAACGAATTTCATTTCCATGAAGAAAAAAAAATATTATCACGCAGAAAGCTAATAAATGCATATAATGCACAGAATTAACAATCAAACGTTTACTCCAACCGCAGAACGCATATGATTAAACCAGTGATAATTACACAGCTTACACTATCTACCTTTAGAGAATTTTCGTAAGATGTTAAAGTTGCAGTTCACAGAAATTATCTTTGACGGTTATAAAGCAGTAATGTGACGTCCTGAAACTCCCTTTCAGCGTTAGTCACAATAATCGACGTCACAATTAGACGTGTAGGTCACAGTTACATTACGTTACGTAAAATCACATAGTTTCTATGCTGCTTTAATTAAAATGTGTAGTGTGAAAGTTTCATTGAACTAGAAGAAAAAATAATTTAATTCGTAGAAAAACGGAAAATAGAATAATGAATGTGGAATCAAGCGTTATTTTTATTATTAGCTACCTCACTATGGCGGTCTAGTGAGATGCAACTGTATTATTGGACCTCCGCTCTCACACTCACCTTTGAAAAGAGGTTTTGGCCTACTACACCACGCTGGCCAAACCGGTAGTTAAAGGGTTGGTTTCAAGTTTTAATTCTCTCTGCATTGATGTTGTCTTACGTAGTTTATCCCTTAGTCGCCTTTTACGACACCCGCGGGATGAATAGGGGTGGTGACACTCGGTATTCTTAATCCGTCACCACACGGACTATTTAAATATATAGGTAAATATATAATCTATTGTAGTATAAACTATATGTTGAATTTCAAAGACTTCTTTTCAAAACTATTAATGTCATGATTTTACTTAAACTAATTAATTTAATTCTTAATGGCATATAACTAATAATTCTTATTCCTGTTGTGATATGTACAAGATTTAGTAGATATTACTGAATTACGAATGATAAAGAAATTTACCAGTGTTTAAGCTCATAAAAAAAATAACAAAATTCTGACATATGTATTTGTAAATTAATTTTCTATTACAAGCTAAACACAGAAATTTGATTTTAGACAGTAATTAATTTAATCTTTTGTTACAGTAAATGATGTTATAACTGTAAGTATTGTATCCGTGAGGTTTTCCTTGCGCAAGTTGTGACGTGTATGGGATCGTCCTTATAAATGCTGTACGCTTATAAGACAGAATCACTCTTACACAATATTCAGTTGTGATTGAACTACTTTCGTTTGCGTTGCCATTGCAAATCATTTTTTGTCTTTATAAATCTTTATTAGAGAAGATTGTACTAGAAAAAAGAAAAAGTAAGTATTTTTGATATATTTCTTTCTCTCTGCAATGAAATGTTAAATTTATTACTTTAACGTAAAATCGTCTATTTCGAAAGTCTAAAATATTTCTTTAACACATTTATTTTAATTACAGATCATGATTATTCTTTGTTTGTGTGTTGTGGGAGTGGTCGTGGTGTTAGTCGTCTATCTTCGACAAATCTACTCCAACTTCAGCAAGCATGGCGTCAAATATATCACTCCTGTGCCACTGGTCGGCAATAGTGCCCCACTTTACCTAGGCTTGGAACATTTTGCAGATAATATTAGGAAATTATACAATAGATTCCCAGAGGAAAGGTAAACCATTAAATAGTTTACTTCTTGAAATTAAATGTTAAACCTGATCTAAATACTAAATGATACCCGACCCATCTATAAAACCCATTCATTTTGATCTGTCGACATTAATTATCTGATAGTTTTACTTATAATTAAATTATTCATTTTCTTCCTTTTAGGTTTGTTGGAAGGTTTGAATTCACCAACCAATTGGTGATCATCCGGGACCTTGACCTGATTAAGCAAGTTTCTTTCAAAGATTTCGACTGCTTCGATCATCGCTCAATCTTCAGTGAGAGCAACTCTTTCTTCGCTAGAAATCTGTTTGCTTTGAACGGTAAGATTATAGATTTATGTGGGTCTCTAGAAATTATTTCTTCGAAAATTTTAATAAATTTTCATGAACAGCTTTTAATAGTGTACTGATTAGACTTCTTCTTATTACTTGTGATTAATTTGTACATTTATGCTTATATTTGCAGGTCCAGAATGGAAGAAAATGCGTGCGACATTGAGTCCAGCATTTACCAGCTCCAAAATTCGTAAGATGGTACCGTTTATTACTGAAGTGTGTGAGCAGATGATCGTCTCGCTAAAAAATAAAATGAACGAATCGAAATGTAAGTACTGTACTTGTTCTAGATCATATTTTCAAATTAACGAATTCAGTAATAGTTTACTTAATTCTAACCATGAACAAGAGTATTCGAAGGTTCTAAGTTCTAACGACATTGTACTATTTGACGCTTAAATATTAGTCATAATTTAAAAAAAAAATAAGCTATACACCTCACACCTTCCAGTCTTATATTATTTTTGGTTCTTCATTTTGTGTGTTTTTTTTTTTAATCCTGCGACTTTATTGTTTACAGTCGATTACATTGATGTTGATTGTGAGGAGCTAACTGCATGCTACGCCAATGACGTCATTGCCTCCTGCGCTTATGGTCTTAAAATTGATTCCTACCTGAACCCAGAAAACCCATTCTATGCTAGAGGCAAGGAATCTGCAACGTTTGGTTTCCGTCAAATGTTTATTTACTTCTTAATGACGAATGTACCCAAATTAACTAAAGTGAGTTTAATATTTCAAATTTGACTTATATTGATTTATGTCTATTTTGTCTGTTATCATATCACTTTCGAAAGAAGAAATATATTTACGATAACCTTGGCATTTTCAGATGTTCGAATGGGATTTACTATCAAAGAGTTGTAAAGAATTCTTCAGGAATATTGCATGGGACGTCATCAAAGAACGCGAGACGAAACAATCCGTCCGACCTGACATGATTCAATTACTTGTTGAAGCTAAGAAAGGTATCGTATATTTATTTGTTGCTACGTTTTTTTTTTATTTAAACATTTTGGAAACAGGTTTTCATTGTAATAACTTTTCATTCTGTTTAATTATTGATCTCAATGTCTTGCCTCTACTGTAGATATATTATGATTTCAAAAATATGTTTCACAATCTTTGTTCTGTACTTAAAGTAATTCATCAACAGCCTTTAACAGTCCACTGCTGGACATAGGCCTCTCCTTTGAAAGGAAGTTTTGGCCTACTATACCACGCTGGCCAGACGGGTTGGTAAAGGGTTTGTTTCAAGTTTTCCTTCTCTTGGCAGGATGTTAGCTGCTTATTTTGTTCCTTTAGTCGCCTCTTACGACACCCATGGAATTAAAAGGGGTGGTGACACTTTGTATTCTTAATCCGTCACCACACGGACAAAGTAATTAACAATTGTTATTTTGCAGGTAAATTGACAGACAATGTGTCTACTACACAAGATTCCACAATTACACATACAACACTCGAAGAACCTGGTACTAATCGAAATCAAGTTAAAACAGGTAAATATTTGTGTGCTCTCAAATATTTTTTATACGCTTTCATACACATTTATTTAAAACTATAACTTTTGAGTAAATACGAGCGATCACCCCAAAAGGCCCCTATATAATAATAATAATAAATTTATTCAATAAATAATTTTACACATTGATGTGGCCGTTGACGACTGTACTAATATTAAATTGTGTTACAATCGTCAGCGCCTTCCACTCAATCCAGTAAGAGCAGTATCTTTATGATCTGATTAACAGTGCAAAATTTACTCTTAATTATATGAAATCGGTGTATTAATTTTCGTCGATTTTAATAAATAATCTTCTATATTTTTCACTTTAATTATAAACACGTGTCTTATTATCAATTTGTTTTTCACAGAACTGACTAATGACGATATTGCTGCCCAAACCTTGCTTCTATATCTTGAAGGTTTTGGTACCGTTTCTATCTTGATGAACTTCGTGCTGTACGAACTGGCTGTTAACCCTGATGTCCAAGAACGACTGGCTAAGGAGATTAGAGAGCATGATGCCAATAATGGTGGAAAACTAGACTACGATTCTTTGAATAGTATGAAGTATCTTGACATGGTGATTTCAGGTAAGATATAGAGTCTTATGTTTTCACTTACAATTTCTTAACATTCACATTAAAATATCTATAGCTAGTTTATTATATATCATCATCATCAACAGCCTTTAACAGTCCACTGCTGGATATAGGCCTTTCTTTTGAAAGGAGGTTTTGGCCTACTATACCACGCTGGCCAGACGGGTTGGTAAAGGGTTTGTTTCAAGTTTTCCTTCTCTTGGCAGTGATGTTAGCTGCTTATTTTGTTCCTTTAGTCGCCTCTTACGACACCCATGGAATGAATAGGGGTGGTGACACTTTGTATTCTGAATCCGTATCTGTTATTATATATTATTAGTTGTTATAAATAAATAATTTCTTACTCCTCAGTCCTTCACCACATAACATTTCTTTTATTATTTCAGAGGTAATTAGGCTGTGGCATCCATCTATCATTTTAGATAGAGACAGCAACAGAGATTATAATTTGGGCAAACCAAACAAGAACGCTGAAAAAGATTTTATTGTAAGTAAACGTCTTTTCTATGTTTTTTTTTTATTTATAATTAGATTTTCAATCTTGTGAGTATTGATTTCTACAATGTGTTTTTTTTGCCTAAATCTTAAACGTTATTTAGATTTTAATATAGATTTATTATTTATAGATTAAAAAAGGAACAACGATTACGATCCCGATCTACGCCATTCATCGTGACTCTCAGTACTTCCCTGATCCAGACAAATTCGATCCAGAACGCTTCTCTGCCGAGAACAAACACAAAATTCACCCACTAGCATACATTCCTTTTGGCGTTGGACACAGAAATTGTATTGGTAAGTATCCTTCTGTAACTACTATTAGATTTCGAAACCTATTACCTACTCTTGTTTTCAATTCTAGAAATATGTAATCTCGAGTTTCAAGCGACATTAATTATTCGTTCCGTGCTTCAAATATTTATGTGTATTTTTAATTTTAGGATTAAGACTCGGGCTCTGCGAGATGAAAGCAATTACCTACCAGATTCTGCTACACATGGAACTATTACCAGTTGAGACTACTTGTATCCCAGCGAAGCTGTGTCCCAACTCCTTTAGCCTTAAGTTGCTAGGTGGACATACACTTAGGTTTAGGTCAAGGAATTCGAATTAAGAAGAATTCGTAAAGCAACTGGTACGGGCGGGCCTCGAAATATTTGAACAAAACGATCGTCAAACCAAAATTGCCTGAAAAGGATGTTTTGAAAATTATATGATGAGATGTTTTATAATGCCCTATGTAGCTATTCAGATTGATGCCTGTGTGATACTTAGCTAGTCAAATTATAATATAACTGTAAATGTATTACAATTATTAGAATGTATTTAGTAAGAAGGGCAATATTATATACCTACATCTTATTATGTACCTGCAAAAGTGTGACTTGAATGTAATTATTTTTGTTAGTAGTTGATCTCAGTAACGTATTTATTTAAGTGGTTACATATATTTTTTTATTAAATTCTTTTTATAATTAACTACGACTATCCTTCTTTGTTCTTAGAAATGGGTGTTTTTTTCAATACATTTTAGGATAGTGTTTACAATTTTTTTTACTATGGGAGAACCATACTCCGGCAGATTTTTTTTATAGTTTTAACAAGGCCCACCATTTTTTTTTTATTCGAACTCAGGCTATTTAAAAAAAACTTGGGATATTTTTTAATATCATAAGATGGGGTAACAAAATATATATGCTGAAATAAAATAAAAAAACCTCTACTTCAGTTATTGCAATCATTTGCATTTCAGTTTCATGTTATTTGATCGTCTGGTTAGCAATTGCGTAATTTTGCGGTTTATGATATAAATAAAATTATTACTCACTTACTTGGGGGCGGTCACTAGTAATATTGAGTAATATGACGAATAAGTATAAAAATGTCCATGTGTACGTTTTACATGACATTTTATTATTCATTTATACTAACCATTAAATAATGACATGTACTAGATCAGTGTTTTGGTTTCTCAACATACTGTGCAAATAATAGCGCCGCCTTTCGTTCAGGTTTTCCCGGATTTATCCTAGTTTAGAAACCATCCGGGGTGCATCCGGGCAGGGTCTCATTTATAATCCGGATCAAACCCGCTTCCAAAAGAGTACAATTTATGTTTTAGGAAATATACGATGTTAGACTTATTCTTGAAAAATTGTCTAAATAAAAAAATACGGGGTTTGAAGTTTAAAATCGGGGAAATTTGCACTCTTTGTCCTGGTTTCCAAATTTGAGAGAAGGCAGACCTATATATATGTATATAACGCGTCTACTACAGAATGGTACCTATGTAATGCATGTCTGAGAAAAATAGACTATTAAAAAAATATTTTTATTTTGTAAATGTTTCTTACTCGTTGTAAACAGAACTAAATACTTTAGATGCTAGCTACGCATGCGATGCTGCTGCTTGTAACTTTGCAACAACAAACGCAGAAAAGGGGTAAATAAAATTAGCCTATGTTACACCTTATATCTAATGATACAACTTAAAGTGATAACAAACAGCAAGTCCTTACATATGAAAATTTATTTTATCGGCTTTGTTTTGCTTGGATTAGTGCTACATGTCATATAACTTCACAATTATTTACCTTATTCCAAGGTAGTAGAGCCCCGTTGATTTCAGCACGAATGGGTCGACTCGACCGGATTGATACTACCCGCACACAGAAAGCCAACCTAAAAATGACACCTTTCGTGCTGTCGTATTTTGTTGGTGAGTGTGAGACCCTAGGCCCATGATGTACCAACATCTCACTAGGCCACCATAGGGTAGGTCACTATACAGCAATGTAAAATGAGGATAATGACCCATACTTCTAGATTTTACTCATGCTATTTAAATATAAAAACAAAATATTGTGAAGGTTTGCCATTTAAATGTGAATTTCATGTTGAGATATACTCTTGTTTCCAATCTTTTTAATAACAATTTCAAAGAATACCCTTTCAAAAAAACGAAGAATTGTCGAAATATGATTACTTACTCTGTAAAATTCATACGTGGTTATTTAAAAATAATTAATACGCGTCGAATTAAGAACCTCCGCGGTTTAAGAAAAAAATAATAGATATTCTTAAAATTATATTTTAATTGAATTATTTAATAGTAAAGGAACTAAATAAAGATATCAACCCATGTGTACAAGTGAAAAGATTTGTAAAATTTTAAGAACTAAAAAATTAATAACTGAAAATAATCAGGCTGAAAGCTGTTTAATTATGTATTCAAAAATGTTATTATTAAACCATGCACTCAAGAGATAAGTATATATAAACTTATGCCTTATTTGCACCTAATGATGATGTTCTCTTAGCCCATTTTGGCCATGGTGCGGAGACGGAGACAAGAGAATAAAACCAATAAGTAATAGCAAAAAAAAAATTGTAGCAAAAGCGCTGGCCCCATATCTCGACATGCCAATATTAGCGACATTATCCGTCGTACTCTTGTTACAGCGGGCCTTCCAGCTGTACGTGAACCAAATGGTCTAATAAGAGACGATGGCAAACGACCAGATGGTATGGTAGTTTCTGCCATTAAAGATGGGTAAGTAAGCCTTTGGTGTGGGACGCAACATGCGTAGACACCCTCGCGTGATAACATCTTCCAAGTATAGCTGGTTATGCAGGCGCTGCTGCTGCATCAGTGGAAAACCTCAAACGGCGTAAATACTAACAATTAGCAGGTCATTATATTTTAGAACCGTTTGGGGTAGAGACGCAATGTTCATGGGGTCCAAGCGCTTGTGCTATTTTTAAACAATTGGCTAAGCAACTTATCCATGCTTCTCGTGACCAAAAGGCTGGCCTTTATCTAGCACAGCCATTCAATGTGGCAATGTTGCCAGTCTTTTCCGAATGCTACCAGTAAACCATGACGAGGGACAATTTTTCGATGCCTGTACGTAAATAATGTAAATATTCTTTAGGTTAAGGGGCTGAAAACCAAAATAGAGGTAAATAAAGATCGTTTTGTATAAAAACCTATCGCTCATATCATTACCAAAATCAATGTCTTTATAATTGAACATATTCCTCACATAGTGGTTATTTCCAAAACACGATTTGAAAAACTTCACTCGATAAAAAAAATAATCAAAGTAGCCTCTGAAAATAGTTAAATTTTGACTTTACACAGTTGTGCTTTAAGTAATGTAAATGAAATTAAGTAAAATTGTGTATTATATGTAACTGAAGGAAATGGTTAACTTTAATTTTTTAAAAAATTGCAACATTTACAAAAAATAACGAATTTTGTGGTTTGGCACTTACGCCCTTCTATTTCAAGCGCTTTTTCTCTGTCACTCCTATGGAGAACGACAGTGAGCGCTGAGGCGCGCTGCTAAACGGACCTATGTCGCTCGACTCGCGCGCTATATTTAGCTGATAAATCTAAAAAACTTTATTAAAAAACAAAACAAAATCATATTATGATGGAGGCTATAAGGTAAGAATAATATTTATTTTATTAACCCATCAGGCGTCGCATGGCTTTATTTTTTTTTATTATTATTATTATTTTTATTATTATTATTTTAATTTATTTTTTTACTTATATTAATATTATATTATATTAATATTATTATATATTAAAAAACAATACAAAATCATTATATGATCGAGGCTATAAGGTAAGAATAAATTATTTTATTAATGAACTTATAATTTGATTGACATGTAAGATTATATAACTAGATATCCTTACAAAGACGTAATGTAGTTTCATAACCCTAAAAACTGTCAACTGTGTAGTGGAACAAGCTTAAGCTAGAGACACATTATCGGAAGCGGCTAATGGACGCGGCTGATAGCCGTGATCTAGAGTATGAACATACACTCAGCTGTGCAAACTATCGGACGTAAGTCGTGAACAGACTGACCTTGAGCGTCCGAATGTCCGACTGTGCACAATTATTTTTCCACTAAAATCAATTAATTATCATAAATATGTATATTACTGAGTCAATATTTTAATACATTGAATAAAAATATATTACCAAGGCACTCTACTAGTGTTTTAATAAAATAATGTAAAATTTACAGTGGCGGCTGTTAGCCGCGTCCGTCAGCCGCGTCCGATAATGTGTTTCCAGCTTTAGTCTTGAAGAACGTAACGTACATAGACTTACAAAAGTTGTAGACTCTGCCATTTTAGTTACACAATGTATCATATGATGGCCTTATTTTATGCATAGTCATTTTTGATAGTGTCATCAACAACCCATAACGTCCCACTGCTGGGCTCAGGTCTCCTCTCAAGAGAGGGTTAAGGCCATACGTCCCCACGCAATTGATAGTGTATCTAACCGCATAATATTATCATCATAATAATTAAGTAATCAAGATATTAAATTAAATAAATACTATTATTTTAATATGCCTTACACGCACTCGGCCAGCGTAAGGACAAAAAGCCCTAACGCTCTCGTGAGAGAAGATTTGAACCCACTAGTGGGATGATAGAGGTTGTTGCTAGAATAAATCTTTGATAAATTGTGTAAATTGATAATCGACCGAATCATGTAAAGTCAGGATTTGATTTAAATAGAATTGGAAGTTGATTAACAGCAATATATTTAATCACGAAAGTTATAGGTATTTCAAAATATCGTTTAGCTTTTAAACACTTCTTTGCCATCCAGATTCGTTTACAATTATAGTAGCAATTCCAATTTATGTATTGCTTTACTAATTATTATACATAATGATTACATTAACTTTATTAGGTCTTAAATAACAAATTTGAATTTTCGAAGACATATTCAAGAAACAGTTTTCTTATATGTCTTAGTCATTACAAAATATTTTGTTTACATATGCAGTAGATAGATTACAAAACAAACCACCAATGTTTACTACAAGTAAGGTTTCTCAAATTTTTATGAACAATGTATTATGATTATTAAGATCTTAGTCTAAATCTAAGAGTATGCCCACCCCGTAACTTCAAAGTGAATGAATTAGGACAAAGTTTTGCTGGTATGCAAGTTGACTTCGTTGGTAATATTTCCATATGTAGAAGTATTTGGTACGTGATCGCTTTCATCTCACTCAGACCAAGTCTCAAACCTGAAATTGCATTAATAGTTGATAGTTAAAATATTGCGCATTTCAAATTACACTTATTTAAAAAAATATTAAATTATCTTAACAGAAGTAGTAATTATGAGTTAGAATGTCTTATACAAAACTAATAATAATGTATGCTTCACAATTACTTTATATACCTATAGTAACAAATTATAGTAATATTTTTAGTTGGCTTTTGCCCGCGGCTTCGCCCGCGTGTATGTCGTTTATCGTGGTAAAAAGTAGCCTATGTCCTTTCCCAAAATTCAGCGGTTTAGGCGTGAAAACGTAACATACGTACAGAGTTACTTTGGCATTTATAATATTAAAAACTTAAGTTCTTACCAATGCAATTTCTTGGTCCGAGTCCAAAGGGATTGTAAGCGAATGTGGGGATTTTATGCTTGTTTTCCGCAGAAAAACGCTCAGGATCAAACTTTTCAGGATTTGGAAAGTACTGTGGATCACGATGAATAGCAAAGATCGGAATCGTAAACAATGTACCTTTTGGAACCTGCAATTTTAGAACAATATGTGAGCGATCATCATATTAACAACCAATAGATATGCTGCAAAAGATAGAACTTACAATATAATCCTTTTCAGCGTTTTTGTTTGGTTTTCCCAAATTATATACTCTGTTGCAGGTTCTATCCAAAATTATAGATGGATGCCATAGCCTTATTATCTCTGAAAAAATATACATAATCTATGTCATGTAAGCCTTTATGACTGCCTTGTTGGTCTAGTGATTAGTGTATGCGGCTGCTGATCAAGAGGTCTCGGGTTCGATTCACGGGTCGGACCTAATGTTTGTGTGATTCGCAAATATTTGTTTCGGAGTCTGAGTGATTTCTATTTATAATGTGTATGTATTTATAAAAAAAAAATATGTTTATGTATTTATATCAGTTATTGAGTACCCTTAATGCAAGCTCCGCTTAGATAGGGACTAGATCACGTTGTGTGTAAGATATCCGAAATATTTATTATTTATTTACTTTTTTAAAACATCACAATTATATCGTAATACTTTTTATTTTTGTGATTGTCTTTAACGTATAGCGTTTATAGAACATATTTTCATTTAAGAATTATATTCATTCAAACCGCAAATATTTTCTTGTGGTTTATACATAAGTTATTGAACTCTTATATAACAAGAAGGAAATACTTGAATAAAATAAATGAATGGCTGACTAACACAATAAATAACGATGTCTATCAAACCACGTATCCCAAAAATTATGACGTCACAAGAGTTTTGTCATACTACATACTCTGATGTCACTTGCTCACTTTGAAACATCAAAATTAATTTAGTATTATGTGTCGTTCACTAATCACATGACGCTCGAAAGGGGGCTAGGTCTTAGGGTTTAGCAAGAATCACGAAATATATAAAAACGGCGTGTAGTTTATACCTTGACTTGCCGTAGCCTGGCCAAATTTTAAATTTTTTTGTAGGTACTACAAATAGATGTGATTTTGGGTGGGAGGAGTTAGTTCTAAACTGGTGGGGAGGAGGGGTAAAAAATGCTAAACAACGTGATTAATGGACGACACCTTAAAGTCTGTATTGAACTTTCCTTGAGCAATTAATCGTAAAGTTTCGTAACATGTACCATGCATCTACTTTAGAACTCAGTCATTATTAAAGCATTAAATATTACCTGATGTAACCATGTCAAGATACTTCATATCTTTTAAAGAGTCATAGTCCAACTTTCCACCATTTTTGACGTTATATTCTTTAACTTCTTTCGCCAACCGATCTTGGACATCAGGGTTAACAGCTAACTCGTATAACAAAAAAGTCATCAAAGTAGAAACCGTTCCAAAAGCTTCGACAAAGAATAATACGATTTGAGAAATGATATCTTCATCCGTCATTACTAAAAAAAAATAGAATGTCAAAAACATAAAACACTTCATTCAAGTCTATTTGCAAACTTTCGCTAGTTGATTACTACCTTCTTCGCCATATAATTAAAATGATTGAATCGATTACGACAAACTTTGCACTTTTGTAATGTACACATTTCATTTAACATTCTAATCCAGTGTGTTTGTCAATTTTCAGTTTCTATTCGCAAAAAATATTTCATATCTTGCGAAAGGCTTATCTATTTTTATGAAACATAGTCCAGAATACTCCTGACTAATGCAGCTTTGCAACAAAAAAATCAAAAGTGGTTCATCCATTTGGGAGCTCCATGCCACAGACTTGAAGTAACACACTAACATTAAATATAACGAACTCTAACTGACTGATAGTGCAGATTTCTGTTGCATAGAATAAAAAAAAATGTATGTATGCTCTAGATACATACAGTATGTAGTTCCCAAAACATGTTTTCTCATCATCATAATCATCAGCCTTTTGCACACGCTGGACATAGTCCTATTCAATACCTTACAAAAAATGTTTATAAGAAATTCATGAAATATAGTATAGAAGAAGTTGAACAGATGAATATATTCTTGTCAAAGTTAAAACCTTCATGATAATTATCATTACCTTTTTTAACAACGTTTGTATTAGCAACAGATTCTTCCATTGTTGCTCCATCATAACCGTCATCACATTTAGGTGTATCATCAATCAATTTTCCTAAAAAATACAGAAACATTTGCTTATTACCACAATAGAGCTAAATCCTGAATATTGTAAAAAAGACGATGAAATCCAAATCATAAAATAAATTGTGGCTACTGAGACAAGAACATCACTTGGTCAAAAAGTGAAACAGAAATGTAAACTAAGTCATTTTAAAATCAGTAAATACATAAATTACCTTTTTTAGCTTCCATTAACAAATATATCATATCAGGTCTGACGGTTTGTTTCTCTTCGCGATCCTTCATCATATCCAATACTACCTTTCTGAAAAAATCTTTGCATTTCTTTGACACTATATCCCATTCTAATATCTGAAAGTGTAAACCGTTCATTAAATCATGTACCGTTTTATGATTTGGGTTTTTTAACAGTATTTTTTTAAATTGAATAAGTTACCTTAGCCAACATTGGTACATTTGACATCACAAGATACATGACCATTTCTTGAAAGCCAAAATGAGTGAATTCCTTGCCTCCAGTGAAAAACGGATTTTGTGGGTCTGAGTAAGAATCTATTTTGAGACCAAACTGGCAAGAGGCTATGACGTCGTTAGCGTAGCATGCAGTTAGGTCTTCGCAATCAATATCGATGTAATTAGCTATAAACAGAATCAATTTATTTCAGTTTATCAAATACATATATGACTAGTATTTGAGTAGAAAGAAGAAAACATTCATAAGTTTTAGTCTATACTAATAATCAAGCGAACCCTTTTCCTTTGTAAAAGGCGGACAACTTTCATTAGACTCATCTACACCATCATCAAGGCAAAAGAATGATCAGAGAATGTTAAAATGTAAAAGACAATTCCCGCATTAGAAATACAATTTTCCTGTGTCGTGGAGGACTTTACAAACATACATGAAACGGACACAAAAAACACTCAGACTCAGAACAACAAATTGTGAATCACACAAATTGTTATCCCACTTGGGATTTGAACCCACGACCGCTTAAACCACTAGGTCAACCGTGCAGTCAATCTGATATAAACTCTTTCTGTTACATCGAAAAGTCATGCAACACTCACTTTTTGATTCCCGAATCTTCCTTTTGAACATCGCAATCATTTGATCTCCCACATCAACAATAAGGGGCACCATCTTGCGTATCTTGGAGCTGGTGAACGCTGGACTTAATGTAGCGCGCATTTCTTTCCATTCTTGTCCTATAACGTAAGCATAGTTTTAAGACGAAATTTGGGCATTTATTAGTCAAATTCGGATTGGGAATTTCAAAAAAATACATACCGTTTAATCCAAACAGATTTTTAGCGAAGAAAGAGTTGCTTTCGCTAAAGACAGAGCGGTGATCGAAACATTCAAAGTCTTGGAGCGCTATTCGTTTTATCAGATCCAAGTCTCGAATGACCACTAATTCATTGACGAATTCGAACTTTCCAAAAAACCTGAGACACGAAAAATATTATTTCTTTCACTTTTATTTCATATTATTAAGGTTACCTGTTCTAATTATTATCTCTTTAAGAAAAGCATCTTGATTATGTAATGTGTGTATTCTTTATCTAGTTAATGGTTCTTTTTTGTCAAATACAGATTGTGAAAAAAAATGACACAAATTAATTTACTATGTTTGCTATTAAATAAAGTTTTTATTTCTATATAAAAAGCCGTCGGACCCGGTTGTCATGAACATCTATGGCAATCGTTATTGGGAAGTCAGTGCCCTCAAATTTACTGAAAACTAGTTCAACCTTCGAAATTCAGTTCTCCGGTTGCGGCGGTCCGATGCCAGTCGCTCCGTGTAAAAACTGATATTCAGGTAAAACCGGTTGAACTAGTAGCCGACCCGAAATAATATTGGTAATAAGGCTAGGAAGAAGAAGGCATTTTAATTAACGTCTTGTGATCTGTGAGTGATTGTGATTGAATAAGTAGAAAAATAATACACATTTTACCTAAGTTGATCGATTTACATAATATTACGTACATAAACGTACATCTTTGATATAAGCTGTTTATTTTAATATAATGAAAGTGTCATTAATTATACTATTACCGTTCATCTGGAAACTCGTTGTATAATCTCATTGTGTGCTCCGCGAAGTGCTCACGTCTTAGATAAAGCCTGGCCATGTTCCCAACCACCGGCATCGGTGTGACGAATTTGACGCCATACTTACTAAACGAGGAGTAGATTTGACGAAGATATATAACACCTAATAGGACCACTATCGCAATAATAATAAAAAGGATCAACATTTTCTGTAACAAAAGGAA
This sequence comes from Phragmatobia fuliginosa, assembly GCA_932526445.1. Classification (NCBI taxonomy): domain Eukaryota; kingdom Metazoa; phylum Arthropoda; class Insecta; order Lepidoptera; family Erebidae; genus Phragmatobia; species Phragmatobia fuliginosa. The sequence continues at coordinate 718,344 of OW052066.1, read as the reverse complement.
ATTTAGATTAGGGCCACAGCACACTAGCTACTTTTAGCATCGGCGATCGGCAACTAGTCACTTTTTAGAAGCTAAATACGGCGATCGAACGCTCTACACCGCACACTTAAAAACGCCAAACGAAGAGATTGAGTCGCTTTTTAGAAGCGCAACACAACAGCTGAACGCTACTCTCCGCACACATTCGGATGCCGGTAGCATCGATTTGGTATCTGAGCAGTCGCTAAAACGCGCGTTTCCGATACCGCGATCGAACGCAGGAAGTCGCTAAAACGTGATGCAGCATCGATGCAGTCACCAAATCGCCGATCACCGATGCTAAAAGTAGCTAGTGTACTGTGGCCTTTAGAAATACTCGACGTTGAAAACTGTGTGTTAGTATTAACGGAAAAAATGGTTAGGCAAGAAAAAGATTTGGGAATCAAAAATACGGCTTGAAAATAAAATTACAAAATAACAATTCTTGTAAAAATTATAATCTGAACAAACAGCAGGAAAGCTATGATCATGACATATTAATCATAATTTTCCTCTCTTTATGAACTTTGTAAAAATAAATGCGCATTGTTATTCTAATTTGAACAATAAACAATAGAACCTCTGATATAATATACTTATTACATAATAGAATTATATTCAGCAATTAATAACCTAATGAATATAATAATGAGGATAGTGACCCCTACTCCTGGATCCTACTTATGCTTTCCATCAGGCAGAGTAGAGACACTTTGGTAGGCTTAAATATTAGAAAAACACCCACGTTACGTGCAGGCGAGGTACCAATTTTTTTTTTATGATTTCATTGTAGTACTTTGTCGACGTGATAGAACCACATATCATAACAACCAACTAAAAAAAAGTGACGTAATGATATGACGTATGTATATCCTTGTGGTGATCGCACACTTATCATGAGATTTCATATAAAGAATTCTAAAATTCGTTTCGTTCGGCTCGTTCGACGCGTTCGCTCTGATAAGTGTGCGATTACCTTTGATGTAACAAGCGCTACAGATCTACAAACAAAGCTACGCAGCTACGGTTTTGGGAAACAGAATTATATTTACTTCTCCAAAGATGTATCTTATTAATGAACCTCATGCATTTGAATAACATTAACTTGGCACAGGCCGAGAAAAAATTACACTTATGATTCAAATACCCGAGGATATGTTATTTAAAACCTTCTTTCTAGGGGGAGGCATTAGTCCAGCAGTGGACTGTTAGAAGATGATGTTATTGAGTAAATAAATAAAAATAATCCAATAACACATAATCGTATCTTAATCCAGTTATACTAACTCGAATTGCATCTGCAATTCCTGGAACCGTATACCCACAACGATCCACTGCTGGGTGACCGCCGAATCACCAAGGTCACGCCTTCGTCGCTTACCCTCCGTCACTGTTTCTAATTACCTAAGTCCACTTGGGTATTAGTGCTTCTGGAATCTTATACACTCGCCCTTCAAAACATAACTTTCTGTTCGTCTCATGGCATTTTTCACTTTTAAAATATTATTTTAGTACATTTTTTTGGCAAAGCTGGCAAACAAGCAGACGGATCACCCAAGGGACTCGGTAAGTGATTAGCGAGACTAATAGCTCTAAGTATATAGGTATATATTGAGTCCCCATTCCCAGTATCAGAGGGGTATGAGATTTTTGGTTCTAATAACCAGAACAGGCCAGGTGGAAGAAAGAAGCCCAAAATCGATCTGAATAACGTGCAAATGAACTGCAATAGGCTGTTGATGACGATAAACCAATAAAAAGTAATAAAATATTTCCTTGTCATCAGTTTCATGTGAGGATCTGGTATATCTCCTGTCAAGACTTACTTATATGTGATAAGGGTGACAACTCAGCACATTTCAATCATTATTAACTTTTACAATATTTTGTGGTGAAGTGTATAACTGCACTTCGTCATAATCTATTTAAATTCTAACCACAAGTAATTGTGCTTTCTTGTGACGTTTATAACCACGTAATGACCTCTTTGATTACATTATGACGCAATCTCTGTGCATTTTGCTATTTTTAAACAATACATAAAATTAGCAATTTGTTAGTCAAGTAAGTAACTAAAACAATGTTTCATCTCGGACTGTTTGGATATTCATATATAATTTTTATCTTCTCTCACTTTATATTTCTACATATTGTAAAATACGAGCCAAATCCAACTTCTTCAGTTTTTGTTTTAATGTTAACTTGAAAAATCCTTTATATATTCGTTGTAACACTTTGGTTGTTTATAATTTAGGGATAGTCCCCACGAACATGTAGTTAGTTAAGCCGAATGGCTTGTTGTGCTATTTACAGAGCCTATGAATTGCTTTCTGCGGTCAATGTTGACAAGTTATTTATAATACTGGCGAACATCGAACAAGGGAATCGCGAGCAAAAGTTGAGTTTAGTAAAAATAGTACCATTACTTGAAAGGCAATTGACTGACTTATTATTGATTGTCTCGTAAGTGTAGTGATAGCGTGTGCGACTGCTGTATTTGAGTTAAGTGTTTGATTCCCGGGTCGGACCAAATGTTTGTATGACTTCCAAATATTTATTTCGGAGCATTGTATGGTAATGTCTAAAATGTTACTATTATATTACGCCTAGCCCAAGATTTCTGCAGGGAACTATATCAAGCCAACTGATGTTTGTTTATTTCTTTTATTATACTTCAGTTTTATTATTTTTAGTTTTTAAACTACATCTTACACAAGGAAATAAATTTTTGTAATTTTTACAAACAGCTTTTCACTAAATGCATGTTAAAGTAAAACGTATTTAAATTAAACAAAATATTCTTTTAAAGTCGTTTTCTGTCCATTGGATTGTTCCTAGTACGGATGGACTGATTTTAGTTTGAAAGGTATGATATTAACCGCGGATAACTTCACGGATATAAATTTTAAGGTATTTTTCAGAAAAGTCTAATAGAAAAATAAATCATGAAAACACTTACCACCTCTTTACATTTAACTCGTCATCAAGAAAATAGAATAGTAAACAGATGAACGATGATTAAAACCAATGCCTGTACTATTTATGACGGTTCCCGTAGAGAACAATAGTTGTAGAACATTGACATAATACAACTGACTATGGTAGCGTCAATTGTTCCTTAAATAAGCTTTTACAGGACTAGGAAAAAGTACGTCAATAATTACGTAACTAAAGAAATAAATTAACTACTACTACCTTTTAAACGGTTTTCCAGCAACAATTGGTGAGTTTTACCACCATGAATATTTTAATTAAAATAAGAGTATAATTATTTCTAATTTTGAACTCAGGAAATTATTTCAAGGTACTTTAGGATAGCGCAAAGCTAATTGGATTGTGCAATTCAATTGAAACGATTTTCCATCTTGCATTGTACCCTGTCTAGACGTGCGTGCAGGAATAACTCATGGCTGCTACCGACAATGTAGTCGAAGTGGTCGCGATCTGGGCTGGTAAAATATCATCATCATCATCATCAGCCTATCGCAGTCCACTGCTGGATATAGGCCTCTCCAATTGCACGCCATTTAGTTCGATCCTCGGCTACTCACATCCAGCTCATAAAATGGTAAAATATACTTACACGTAATTTTGGCCGTCGAAACACTAAGAAAAATAAATTCATATTTTGTCAAAACTACTGTGATGAAAAAATAACTCTCTATCTTTCGGCAATTTCATTATCTTTTATGAAATGCGAGAAATGGTTTGTCCAGCTGGATTAAAATGATACCACAAGCTTATACGAATCAAACACAAGAAACCAGTCATACTATTCTTTTCAATTACGTTTTCCACTGATTCAGGGGAAAGGAATCAAAGATCAACAATTTATAGATAAATAGTACCCAGATACAGAACAAATGAGGCTTAGACAGAATCACTGACCAACGAATCATCATCGATCTTTAATAGTCGACTTCTGTTACGCTGTTATGACACCGAGTTTGTTTCAGTGTGTGTGAAATTTAGTTTGTTTTTTTTTGTTTTTATTGTTATGTGTGAGTACGAAAGAGTCTAAATTGTGTAAAGATTTTCCCCTAAACTCCCCTAAACTAAAAACAATACAGATTGTTTTGGTTCGCGGACCTAAATGCTTTATGCCTTCGTGAGGTTTGCACCCACAGAACATGGTAGAGAGCGTCATGGTGACAGTTTAAATCACGGCGCCATACATGCAGCCTATTAATAATTATGTTATTAATTCTAGTAGTAGTAGTAGTAGTAGTAGTAGTAGTAGTAGTAGTAGTAGTAGTTTTTTTAACTATGTATAGATAACTGGTACAATAAGCTTAACTAGGAATGGAGTTGATGAGTATTCCCTACTGGACGGCTCATTTCCCTCCTATATCATTTAATAAAATGATAGTTTATGGAACCATCGTCAGTGTACTTTAGGGTTAAAATTAGCCAATTTTAAGTACTTTATAGCCATTGTGAGTACGCTAATTTAATAAACATTTATATTTTTGACATATCCCAAAAAATATGATATATATTTGGTTCAATAGTGATTGTAGTAGTACAAAATTGTAGAACTTTAACTGTAGTATGTAATACTGCCAAAATTAACAGTAGTAAAGCTCGTTACAAATTAATAATAATAAAGTCTATTGTGTTTATATATCTATACCTAATTACACCTTCATATCTACTCTCTATAAATAAACAAATCGCTAACTTGTTAACAATAACTAATCGATATTAAACAATTGTGAATAACAAGGATACCGATGGGGATCACAAAGTCATAAATAGATATACAATAGATCTTCTGTAACTGTGAAACCCGTGACGCATAGACAAATGAGGAGAATATTTTCATCTCTTTCAGAAAAATACTAGCGGTGTTCAAGGTTGTATCTCTTTCATGTTAATTTCACATACGTTTGGCCAAGTATATAGTTTATGTGGTTGCCACGACGCTTTCTACTTCGCCAAGTGTCGTGGGTTCAAATCCGCCGTGAGACAACATTTTGATAAATTATTTTCATTACGCTAATAATGAAAACTGTGACCACAGTATTAGTAAAATATTTGCTTTAACAGTTTCAAAATATAAGCCCTATGGAGCGCAGGTTACAGCGTGGTTTTTATTGTACTATTAAAACATCAAACACAGGGAACGCCATGGGGCGAAGCTTGTTTAAAAAGTAAATAAGCTAAGTTACAAAATATATCAGCAATCTACCTATGGAAGTGCCGTGAACAAACAGACAGATAGACAGACAGAGATTTTTAAAATTATTTTTGATTTAAGTCATGTATATACTTTCAAATTCCTTTAGTGAAAGATGTTATTTTGAAATTACGAACAGATATTTTATTTGTATTGTATTAACGTACAAATACGTTAATACAATACAAATAAAATATCCAATAGATAAGTTATAAAAAAACGTTTTTAACATTTCAAAAAAGTACATTAAAATACAAAAGGCTTTGTAAAAATAAACTTACACTCAAGTGCGGAATTGAATAGTAGCAGTTTTATTTACAGTTCAATTTGCTTATTGAAATGTATGTAGGTATAACATGCCTTTAAAATGCCTTTATACCTTTATAATGCTGTTAGTTGAATAGTAGACCATACTGTTGATCGAAGAGAATTACAGTGCAAGTGAGTTTAATTTCAAAAATGTATTATAATATATAAAAACTCCTTATCTATCTCGTACAATACAACACATGACTACAAATACTTTCCAAGCTCTGCGAGTGGGTACCCGCAACTAGTTCAAGGATTTCATCAATCATCATCAACAGCTTATAACAGTCCACTGCTAGACATAGGCCTCTCCTTGAAAAGGAGGTATTGGCCTACTATACCACGCTGGCCAGACGGGTTGGTATAGAGTTGGTGTCAAGTTTTCCTTCTCTTTGCATTGATGTTGTCTTGCGTAGTTAATCCCTTAGTTGCCTTTTACGACACCCGCGGTATGAATAGGGGTGGTGACACTCTGTATTCTTAATCCATCACCACACGGACAAGTTACTAGGAGTAACGGAGGCTATTTATTTTTAGACTAGACAACTAACAATAACCGCGAAGAACACCGGCGCACTCAGCTAGTAGAATATAAGTTACTGTAAAAATGAATGAACCAGTACTTGTGTGACCTCAAATTCTTATGTAATTACATTGGAAAGTTAAAAAGGACCAGCACATGGGATAAATAAGTATAAATATGTACTTTGAATACAACTAATAGAACTTTTATACAATACTCACCTCTTTTTTTGGGTTCTGTTGTATAAATTTGAAATGTGCTCGGCGAAATTTTTTAAACCTAGGTGGGTATTGGCCATGTTGCCAGAGCTCTTGATGAAGGAGGCGTAAATTTGTCGAAAACAGAACATCCTTAGCACAGCTATACTGCCTGAATACAACCAGTATTCACAATTTACAATTATTACTGAAACATAAAAACAATTGATAAAACAATTGGGGAGGTCCAGAATTTCATGGAACGGAAGGGTTGTGAGGTAAATAAAAATTACAAAACTATTGAATCAATAAATAAATGTGTATTTATTTATTTTATTCTTCTTTTTCAATACAATCCCTCTTGAGTTCAATACACTTGTTAACCGACTTTTTCAAAAAAAAGGAAGGTTCTGGAGTCGTTGGAATCTTTACTTCTTGGTACCAGTATTAATTTACCTTTTTTAAACCATCAGTTTTTTTTCCTTGAACTCAAAATTTACTAAAATTGCCTCCTTTACTTTGTTATCATATGAAAATTGGTTTTCCCTTATTGTTTTTTTAAATTTCTAAATAAAGTAAAATCACTAGATGCTAGATCTGGACTGTATGGTGAGTGGACTCGAATCCGCACTTGTGTAAGGCATCAATTGCAACTTAGCTCGTGCGTTGTCCTCCAAAAGCAACACACCTTAGCTTAAATGGTTGCATGCAATTTATAAAACATCGTTTTACTAGGAAAACGATCACCATATACAGCACACATTTCGCTTAAAATGTTTTAAACACTTATCCCTTGCTTATTTAGGAACTTTATCACAGCACAAAAATCTATTTGCTCCTTAATTGCAATTAATTTCCCGATTTACTTTTTACCTGTGCGATTACTCGTTAACAATTAAAGGTATGATGTAATTTAACATTTAAAGTAATAATGAGTGCGTGAGCACACGATGGTACTAAAAATATACCACTATATCTACCATTATTCTTCTTTACCATTCCGCGGACGTTAGGACTTCCCCTCGTAAATACAAAAATATATTATTAATCATTACACTTAGAAGTATATTTATTACAATATCCTTTAAGTTATTATAGAATATTTACAATATTTACATGCAAGTATCAAAAAATTCCCCCGAATCATTGCTTACTGGTAGCGTTCCCAAGAGACTGCTGCCCATTGCCACTTTGAATGGCAATGCTTATTCTAAGGCCAGCCAGGTCACGAGAAGCATCTATCAGTTGCTTAGCTAATTGTTCAATATTAGCACGAGCGCTTTGACCCCTTGAATCTGAATAACGTTACACTTAGATATCTACTATATAAAAATAAGTCGGGTTTTCCTTCCTGACGCTATAACTCCAGAACGCACGATCCGATTTCCACGGTTTTACGTTCGTTGGAAAGGTCTCGGGCTCCGTGAGGTTTATAACAAAAAAAAATCAGGAATATTTCAACAGAAATGCGGGAAAATCTTTTTTTACATACAGCTCCATCTCTGATACATAGCATGTACTACAAACCAATATTTTAAGTAGATGGCGCCGGTGCGTGATACATTGTGTGACAGCTACTCATTGTTCTCTGCTCAGTTAATTTCATGTGACAAACCGGTATTGTGTTCACTGTGAAATGTGAAAAAAAAGTAAAAAAAATTTTGAAACCATCAAATCAATCACGTGTATTGTGCAAATTTTTATTCAATTTCAACTTCTATAAGGTGGTAAGTTGAACTGTGTAAATTATGTGGATCGTGATTTTGAGGTTAAATTCACCACTCAGTCCATAGTCCAAAATGCCTAGAGGACGACGTGCGAACATCGGCCGCCGCACAAGATATGCAAGCCAGCAACAAGTGTATTCACAGAACTTAAGCGAAGAAAGACAAAATATAATAAGAGAAAATGCCCGATTGCGACAACGCGTGAGCACACGAAGATCATTGGCATCATACAATCGCTTGGCATTCCAATATGATCCCACTGTGAACTACAGTGATGATGAAAATTTAGATATTGGACCAATGACGACTATATGCTGATATTACAATGCGTTAAAGTTCAAAAGAGAAACGGCTGGATTGTGCTGCGCAAGTGGAAAAGTCAAACTGGATCCATTACTTACACCACCACAGCCACTGAAACCATTGTTCCATGGAAGTGATCCCGATTCCAGCCATTTTCTTCAACACATCCTTGAATACAATAACTGCTTTCGCATGACTTCCTTTGGAGCTAATATCATTCGAGAAGGCGGCTTCATGCCGACTTGCAAGGTAAAAGATACACCACACACTACACATCACACGATCAGAAGTTACACCGTATTCTTTAACAAATGATTGTTTGCAATTACAGATACAAGGACAAATATATCATTTGCATGGTTCAATGGTGCCAACACCAGATGAACCGCATCAATTTCTGCAAATGTATTTCATTTCATCGATGATGGATCAGCTGAATGTGCGGTGCAATATACAGGGAACACAATAGTTAAAGAGACGAATTACTGAACAGTTGCAAGCATTTTTTCACGCTAATAATGCTGTCGTTAATATGTTCAAAACAGCATTGGAACGAATGCCATCGGATACGCACAAATTTGTCATAAGAGCGGATTGTACCCCGACAGGTGAACATGTGCGAAGATTCAATGCACCCACCGTTAATGATGTTGCTGCAATTATTGTTGGCGATCCAAGTAAATCGCGAGACATTGTCGTTCAGCGAAGAAGCAATATCATGCATCGTGTAAACGAGACACATCGTTTGTACGATGCGTTAAAATATCCAATCATTTATTGGCAAGGGCAAGACGGATACGACATAACGTTGAAGATGCTCGATCCAATTACAGGTACAATATTCACACACTAATTATTGCTATTATTGGCTTCCATTAACAATTCATTCAATTTGCATTTTCAGGCGTATCAACGAATAAAAATCTAAGCACAATGAATTACTATGTGTATCGTATGATGATTCGTACACATGAGGAGAATGTAATTCTAAAGTGCACTCGGCTATTCCAGCAATTCGCTGTCGACATGTGTGTCAGTTCATCCGATTCAATCAGGCAAAGCTAGGATCTGAGGACTATATACACACTTGCGTGATGCTATTCATTCAGATGGTGATGTTCAGAATATTGGACGTCTGATGATTCTCCCATCATCTTATATCGGAAGCCCACGCCACATGCACGAATACGCTCTAGACGCTATGACGTACGTGCGAAATTATGGAACTCCGGATTTAATTATTACGTTCACGTGCAATCCGAAGTGGACGGAAATTGAACGTGAGTTAGAACCGGGCCAAAAACCGCAAGATCGCCATGATATAATCGCCAGAGTATTTCGGCAAAAACTCAAGGTTATGATGGATGTGCTTACTAAGTATCGAGTTTTTGGTGACACACGTTGTTATATGTACTCGGTGGAATGGCAGAAGCGTGGACTACCGCATGCTCATATCCTAATATGGTTGCTGAATAAATTACATTCAAATGAAGTGGATGACATCATATCAGCTGAAATTCCTGATCCAGTCACTGATCCCCATCTACACGACATTGTTACGACACAGATGGTGCATGGACCGTGCGGTGCATTAAATCCATTATCGCCTTGCATGGCTAATGGAAAGTGCACAAAACGATATCCGCGACCGTTAGTTGCTGAAACAGTCACAGGGAACAATGGATATCCAGTTTATCGTCGGCGTTCAAAAGAAGATAATGGTCGAACTATCAAAAGTTAAAGTTAAAAGTCAAGAGATTGAGATCGGAAATGAATTCATTGTACCATATTGCCCGCTGCTATCACGAATTTTCGAAACACATGCAAACGTTGAGAGTTGTCATTCGGCCAAATCAATCAAAATTGGTTTTTGTAGCCAAATTACAAGACAAAGGGGGTGAAATAGGGGATGACTTTATTATGAGAATCTTTTAAGGGCAGGACGACGTCTGCCGGGACAGCTAGTAACAGATATAAATACATAAACATACTTTTTTTTGTAAATACATACATATTATGCATAGGAAACACCCAGACTCCGAAACAAATACTTATGGATCACACAAATATTTAGTCCGACCCGTGAATTGAACCCGAAAAATCTTGATCAGCAGCCGCATACGATAGCCACTAAACCAACAAGGCAGTCAAAGTCATAGAGATATTTCCATATCTACAGTCTTGCAATCGATGTTACTTAAAATGACATTTCATTATCAATCTACACTAAAAGTTCCATTATCTAATCGTCATTACCATTCTCAATCGACTGGTTTTGTCTAAATGAATCATAGTAGCATTTTGTTTTTGTAATGCAATCCGTTTAGTGTGAACATTTAGCATAGGGTTATGAACATATGCATTTTGTCATGCAGGGGCCAGGGCAGTCAGTCCATCGACTTGCGCCCTTTATGTTTAACAATCCCTATAAATCTCTAGGGTCTTTCTTTTTAGCGTTTTCAACGTGGAAGTGTTACTCATCAAGCGCATAGTCAGCATGTTTGGATGGCTTTCCAGTCTATTCCTGTATGATTTCATTGAGTACTTGATCTCTTCTAGAACTGTTCTGATTTTAAGGTCGGGGTGTAATTGTTGGTTTGATACAAACCATGGAGCGTCTCTCATTATTTATTTATTTATAAACTTTATGCACTAAAATTATACATAGGCGGACTTAATGCCCAAGGCATTCTCTTCCAGTCAACCTTTGGGTGGTGTAGAAATCTTATAAGGTAGGTGCACAGAGGTTAAATATTATGTACACTAGAATGTACATAGTTCACAATATTATATATATTATATAAACTTACATGCATTATACACAAATACATAATAGTGACAGCATATCATAAATACAAATGGATAAATAAATAAATACTTACATACATATACATATACATAAATACTACATTTGTAAACTATAGGCAAATAGCACATTATCCTTAGCATTTTGGATTGAGAGTATATAAACTATTTTTTTTAATTATTTAGCCCGCCAAAGTGATTCTACTCTACCTGATGGAGAGAATCGAGAGCGCAGATAATGCAGCATGGTGACCCACACTGTAGCAGCCTATTGAGATGCTTCTCCACCATTGAGTCTCCAGTCCCCCACTCACCAACGAAACACGACAATGCTATCATCCATTTGTCTTCTGTATAAGGATAGTACCGCCCATTAGTGTTGAAATCATCATGTCATTGGCTTTATTATTTATTATACCACAATTAAAAGCTACGTTTACAATTGTAAGTCAGATCCGGTGTCAATATTTTTAGCACAGCAGTCGGCACTGCCGCCTAAACGAGTAACGGTTGAAAATATTTTACATTACAGATTTTTCTACCTATTAGTATAAGAGCCGGTGAATATCGATTTAAAACCATTTGACAACCAGTTTCCCTAGCCAAGTTGCTAAGGTTTTTCGTTTTCTATTCTATTTCTCTATTCTCTACGTTCATTGGCTAATATTTTGGTTTGATCACGTGACTGAGTGACATTAGTCAGCAGGTGTGAAATTATTTTTATTAAATTATTTATTAACAAACTTACACTTGCTTATCACAAAACTGTTATAACTATTGTTTTTGAACTAAATTTAACCACTTGTTCACCTTCACTCCACTGGAAAACAACCAATTTTAGTCTTAAATGTCAATTTTCTTTCCAGGCAATGTGCTTAGGCAGCTTTGCTTACTGAACAAGTAAATCAATATTAATAAGTATCACACACGCCAACCTGATAACCAATCTATATGAGTATCAAATTGAAGATTATTTGAAAACAATTAGGTATCATGATTTGGGTTTGCACGCAAAATAAACTGATTGAAAATTTTATCTTATTAATAACAATAATGACCGCTTTATGAAATTATTTTGAGATTCGCTTTATTATTGACTAGCTTTTGCCCGCGGCTCCGCCCGCGTATAGGTCCATCATGGCGGTAAATAGTAGCTTTTGTGTTATTCCGACATGTAAGCTATATTATTGTGAAGTTTCGTTAAAATCCATTTAGTAGTTTTTGCAGGAAAAAGCAACAAACATACATACTCACAAACTTTCGTTTTTATAATATTAGTAAAGATGACTTCATTGATAAAGAAGTAATCTCTAGTTATCAGAAGAGGGTAAGTCGATCGAAACCAAGCATGGGAGAGGGGTTTTTCACCATCGAAGTCATACAAGAACGTTATCATTACCTCTTACCAGAATTTAAACCCCCGTTCTCGTCCTTTATATACCGTCTTCTCGTCCTTTATATACCGTCTTCTCGTCCTTTATATACCGTCTTCTCGTCCTATATATTCTGGGAGGGACTCAAAAGGAGGATACACTTGACTCTTGAGTTACAGGTCCTTAAGCGGCGGTCGTCACTTACCATGTGTTAGTTTACCCTTTTACTATAAAATGAACAAATGTAAGACTAAGTCTTGGTATTGTGTGTGAATTTCTACATTCACAAACGGCTGTTTTATCTACAAGTGACTTACATATAGTGTGGTATTTCCCCCAAATACTCTCAATAATGTTGCCAATTCCGAGAATTAGTTTGATTATAACTTGAAATGTACTACAGTTAAGGCGATACTTGGGGGATTCCCCTTTTAGTAAAATTGGGTGTTTGTGTTAAAAGCACACGTTGAATCATCATATGTTTTATTGAAATTAATTTTTAGAATTGAGCCTTGACGTATGCCGCGTATCACGAATCCCATGTCTGAGGTTTTTATGGTTAACATAATTGAGAGGTCCATTGTTTTGAGTTAGAAAAACCTCATAATACGACACGTTTTAACTAATGTCATGTATATCTCATAATTTATGTACTTTTATATATTATAGTATACTAGCTTTCCGCCCGCGGCTTCGCCCGCGTGGAATTTGTTTATATCTCACGACACGGTAAGGGTTGATTAAACAATCTTACATGATTTGATATTATGGAACTTCGACACAAACTTTCGTCCCCTATTACAAACCCTTTAACCTTTATTTTCGCGATAAAAAGTATCCTATAACTTTCCCAAGTTCTGTTCTATCTTCATATCAAATTTCATCAAAATCGGTTCAGTGGTTTAGGCGTGAAAGCGTAACAGACAGGCAGAGTTACTTTCGCATTTTTAATATTATGTAGGGATTATACCATTGAAAAGTAGAAATTTCATTAAACAGAAAACACCAATTTTTTTTGAAAAAAGTAGATATTTTGACGGGTGAATTTTCGATATTAAGTCAAAATAGGGTGAAAAAAAAAAACAAATCAAATAAATTACAGTGTATTCGGGACATAAAAATGTATTTTTTCACTAAACTTCGTTTAAAAATAATTTTATTTGTAAAAGATAAAAATAAAAAACTCAAAACTTGTTTTTTTTTAATTTTTCACATATAATTTGAAGTTATGTGAAAAAAAGTGTAAATTAAAAATCGGCCAAGTGCGTGTCAGGCTACGCACAGGAAAGGGTTCCTCAATCACCCATAATGGTACGTGGATTAGAAATTGTATCCAATTGATACTTGTTATGTTTACGTAAGCACAGTGTAGAAGTTAAGCCTCTATAACTCCTGAACTAATAAAGTCATCGAATTCGTTATAGTTTTCATTTAAAATTAATTATATAGACCACTATCACGATTTTTTTCAGATTTTTTGAGCTGGCCGTTTAGCTTTTAGAGGGGGGGGGGGCGCCCTGTTTTTACAAAAAAGTGGCCTTTAAAGTGGAATTTCTCGCAAACGGATACCTAAATCAAAAAATCGTCTTAACGACCCTAATGTTTTTAAAAGACCTATATAATGATACCCCACATGATGGGGTAGCCGCGAGAAAAAAATACATCCATACTTTACGTGTAGGGGAGGTACCCTAAATAAAAATATTTTTCATAATTTTATTGTAGCGCTTTGTCGATGTAATTAATTACAATACATATTCATGCAAAGTTTCATCTTTCAAGCACTTACCGTTTAGACGGTAAGTCGAGGACGGACGGACGGACAGACGGACATGACGAATCTATAAGGGTTCGAGGTAATAAACTTTGGAACCCTAAAAAGTTGTAGATCTTTTGATTACCTACAACTTTTCCATTTAACTTTTTTTCATACGACTTGTAGTTTTGCCGGAAATCGAGATAAACCGTTTTTTACCCTTTGTATTATATATTTAGCTATCCAAAGTATCCACCCTGCCTGATGGAAAGCATGAGCAGAATCCAAGAGTCGGGGCTACCACACTTGCTGCGAATGCAGACAATAATGTATGGCGGCCCACACTATGGCGGCTTAGTGAGATGCTTTTTCACGCCCCGCATAAAGGACCCGAAAACCTCCCCCCCTACCTCTTCCTGACCTCAGATCGCTCGTAAATTATTTTCCTTTCATTTTTATAATATGCTCCTCCTTTTCCAATAGATTTCATCCTACTATAATTTTATTTGTTTTCAAAAATTAACTACCCTTGTCGACTGGTCTATATGTCATTTACAAACTATCATTATGGTTGCCATGCAAGTGTGTTATGCCTAGCAACCTGTGAAGTTTTGACAGGAGATAAACAGTGATACATTTTGATATCTACGATTTATGTATTTTTATAATCACCTAGTTTTGGCCTTTGTATCTCGATTATTGCAGTAAAAAGCAGCCTATGTCCTTTCCCAAGTTCAGTTCTATCTTCATATCAAATTTCATCGAAATCGGTTCAGTGGTTTAGGCGTGAAAGCGTAACAGACAGACAGACAGACAGAGTTACTTTCGCATTTATAATATTAATAGGGATTATCTTTAATATATATAAATCTCGGGTCACAATGTTTGTCCTCAATGGACTTCTAAACCACATAACCGATTATAATAAAATTCGCACACCATGTGCAGTTCGATCTAACTTGAGAGATAGGATAGTTTAAATCTCAAATTATAGTCGCAATTTTAATTTATTGCTAATTTATTATTGTCTGTTATTATTTGACAGTCACAATTATCTGTTAACTCCAAATGATTCTAACAGATGTCGATACCTTTCGACTGGGTTGAGTAAGTAATCAATAGATGGCTCACAATGTTTGTCCTCAATGGACTTCTAAACCACTTAACTTTAGCCACAGCAACGCGTGGCCGGGTCAGCTAGTTAAACACTAAAATCAATACTACACACACTACAATCAACACTAAAACGTCTTTGAGTGCCTATTCTATTATTGAACTAATCATCTATCTATACACAAGATTGTATGAAAATATTGACATGCATTTAAATAATAACTTTAAATGGCATATTGAAATAGCATGATATTTGAGGTGAGGTTTTTCCACAGGGTCAATATCAATTGCAGATATCAACGTCAAATACTATAATGTTTAAAAACTAAATCCATCTAGCGGTAGTAGTAGGCATTATTATTGAATCCAGATGCCTTCGTTTAAACTCTGATTATCACCTTGTTTGTATGTTTGTATATATCGTTCAAACAGTTTATTAGTTATATACTAGATGGCGCTACTGATGCAAGAACAAAGTAATAAATAATTCTGATATCTCGTTTATATAAAGTTATGAGAGATCTACAATAAAACAACACAACGGTCAAGTTTGGGATCGTTTAATTTGTCTTGATCCTTAATATATAGTTATCTAGTCTAGTCAACAAGTTCAAAAACGTGAAAAATAGAGATAAAGGTCCTAAAAATATGAGCGATGGCTCATTCGATTCGGAATCACCTCTAGAAAAATGTTTTTGAAGGATTTTGGTGCAGGTTAAAAATTGCAATTGTTATTAACAAAATAAGATGAAAAAAAAAATGATATTTCGTTTTTTGTTAATAACTCGAAAAATATTAACATTGAAGCAATTTTGAAAAAAGCTCGTTAAAGAGGAGGAAATTTCCAATAAAAAAGTCCTAACTCCCGGAATTCTATCTCCATTATGATTTTTTATAACTATTGAAAAATTAAAAATCTTAAATTTTTCAATAGTTACAAAAAATGATAATTAACAAATTAATAAACTAAACCGCAGGATCTTATAAAGTACATATATCAAAAGGGCTCCACGAAGTTTAAAATTTATAGGCCAATTATTTATACCTTTCATCCCATTGTTTATGACCATGGAGATTGAGAAAAAATTGGTTAGTTAACAATTGAATAACTTTTTGAAAAATGGTGATTAAACTTTTTTTTTTTCAGGGCTCGATTCTTTCAAGTGTTAAGAAGATACTAGAATTTTTTCAAATTTTTAAAATCACATTTTATATTATAAAAAAAAAAAATTTATTGCTGAACTCTCTTTAGCGGCGGCGCGCGCATGCCGTAACTGCCGCGCGGAGCCCTATTTTCAACGTCTAATTAAAATTATAAATAATGGAGATAGAATTCCGGGAGTTAGGACTTTTTTATTGGAAATTTCCTCCTCTTTAACGAGCTTTTTTCAAAATTGCTTAAATGTTAATATTTTTCGAGTTATTGACAAAAAACAAAATATCTTTTTTTTCATCTTATTTTGTTAATAACAATTGCAATTTTTAACCTGCACCAAAATACTTCAAAAACATTTTTCTAGAGGTGATTCCGAATCGAATGAGCTATCGCTCATATTTTTAGGACCTTTATCTCTATTTTTCACGTTTTTGAACTTGTTGACTAGACTAATCAGGGTCTGACCGATGCTGAGCTGAAGCTATAAAAGGTGGTCATAGGAGCTATGAAACAAACGAAAGAATCTCATCGAGTTTGGTCTCGTTTGATTTTCTTCAGAAGTACTTTCATTCTATATGGTATTTAGAGCCGGTGCTAATACCGAACTCTAAACACTACTCTCTTTAAAGCTGGAACGTGGTCAGAGAAGCTTTCCAATAAAACGACAGAACCCATCGAGTTTGGGTTCATTTGATTTGTCTTGACTAATACACACATCAAAAGTGTCTAGGGATCAAGCATTTTTATGCGGATTTCTTGAGATTGAGATGTGGCTTTGTAATAAATTTATGATTTTATAAATTTATATGGATCCTTTTTGGTGCATTTCATAATTTGAATCAGGAACTGTCAATCAAATTCGAGTAAAAGATGAAAATCAGCTGCCAATATTTTCCCTATAAAAACATACAACGCATTGAAGAAATTATTAGTGCTACTGTTTCCCTACTACTGATTAAAACCAACGTTATTATGGAGCGGCGACGTCATTTTGACTTGACTTGACTGCCTTGTTGGTCTAGTGGTTAGCGTATGCGGCTGCAGATCAAGAGGTCTCGGGTTCGATTCCCGGGTCAGACCAAATATTTGTGGAATCCACAAATATTTGTTTCGGAGTCTGGGTGTTTTTCTATGTATAATATGTATGTATTTACAAAAAAAAAGTATGTTTATGTATTTATATCAGTTGTTTAGTACCCATAACACAAGCTTAAGCTTACTTTGGGACTAGATGATGTTGTGTGTAAGGTGTCCAAAATATTTATTTATTATTTATTTATTTATTTAAGCAGGGAAGAAATGCTCAGAGCCGTGGGAATGATAGAAGCTGGTTCCCGGCAACGTACTGTGGCTTTAGCTCTGAATACAAGTCAGAGTGTTATCAGTCGACTTTGGACACGTTACCGAAGCACTGGTACCGTGGCTGAGCGCCATGGAGGACGGTATCGCTGCACCACACGGAGACAAGACCGATACATTCAAATCTTAACTCGAAGAGCTCCAACAATAACCGCCATGATGTTAGCCGTGAGGCTTCATCACTCTTCAGGGAACTTAATTAGCGACCAAACAGTCAGAAACCGCTTGCATGAAGTGAACCTTCATTCCCGAAGACCGCTACGGGTACCACCTATAGCAATGCACAATCGTAGGATTCGATATCAATGGGCTCTTGAACACAGAAATTGGGCAGAAGAACAATGGCGTTTCGTGTGCTTTTCTGATGAGTCTCGTTTTGGTATGAGACCGGATACAAGACGTATACGACACTGGAGAACCCCTGGACGCCAACAGCGATTAAAATCCTGCCAGGAAGTCCATCCTTATAGTGGTGGAACCATCATGGTATGGGCGGGTATTTGGATCGGCGGAAGAACTGAGTTGATTTGGATCAGAGGCAACCTCAACGCTCAAATTTATGCTGAGACGATTGTATCAGACGTCATCGTTCCTCTACAAGTGCAAATCGGTCCCTTATTTCAGTTAATGCATGATAATGCACGACCGCACACCGCAAGAGTTGTAAGACAGACTCTCGCCGCAGCTAACATCAATGTCCTGCCCTGGCCTGCTCAGTCGCCAGACTTGAACCCGATTGAGCATGCATGGGATATGCTACAGAGAAGAGCTCTGCCGAATATGGAGGGTATCCAGTCGCAAGAAGACCTTTTTTTGTTGTTGCAACGAACATGGGCGGCCATTCCACAGCGTGATTTGGATGAACTCATTTTGAGTATGCCAAACCGATGTTCTTGTGTTGTTAGTGTTCGCGGTAGAAACACGGATTATTAATTGTTTAAGTTACCTAATAAAATTTTAAAGAAAACTGTTATTTCAGTCTTTTTTTCGAACTTTAATGTTAGTGGTTCAAATGTCAAAAATCCCTTTATTAGGAAAATGGCAAATTTCTTTACTAATGCAAAGGTGACTTGGTTTATCGTTACTGTGACAAACGAAAACACTTTATTTGATGAATCCTTAAAGAAATTTTTAATTAATATCAATCAGGAGAAAAGTTATTGCAAAAATATATGTTGATCCCTAGACACTTTTGATGTGTGTACTTTGACAGGCCTCCGTCACTCGCTCAACGCTACGCGCTATATACCTACGGCTCGGCGTATCTTTAACTATACAGGGCCGTCAAACGTCCGCCTGAGCTCGTTTCCCGCGCTTACGCTTCGTAATGCCGAAACCATGTAATTATTGCGCAGTAGATGGGTGTTAAAGTCAAATATATATATTCATAATTTATATAGATAAAATACATAGAGGAGTTAGAAAAAGTGCTTTTAAATAATTTTGACAACGTTTAATGAATCGGCCTGGTAGCACCATATTACAACTTTTAAAAAACCGTTGATTTTCCGTTGCTTTGTTTTCCATAATTATGATTATTTGTTTAAATATTTACGCGTTTTAGGATATTTGCAACTATAAAATTTTATAACAGAGAATTTAGAGAAGGAAAAAAGAACATAAATCTTTATATATATAATTCTTCTGTGAGTGTGTATGTCACTGAACTTCTCTCAAACGACTGGACCGATTTTGATGAAATTTTTTGTGTGTGTTCAAAGGGATCTGGGAATGGTTTAAATTCGCAATTGGAACCGGTAGGTGGCGCTGCGATCAAGTTCTGGAATTTTAAAGTTGGGCGGTACGAAGTTCGCTGGGTCAACTATAGCCGGTTCCAAAAATAACGGGTCAGTCACATCAATACAAAGTATTAAATGAAGAAAGTGATGAAAAACAGCAAAAAAACAATCATAAAAAAAATGTAATCTTAAGAAAAATATGACTACTTTAGTTTTTTTTTAATTTAAGATTAATATTGTGGGTGTAACTAAGTTTTATTTTATTTTTTATCTGTATAATTAAATTCTCAATTGAACAGTCTTCGTTTCATTAGGATGGCATATGTAGTTCGGGAGATATTCGGGTTTATGTGACTGACCCGTTATTTTTGGAACCGAGTGTAGTATGTATATACAATCGTAACACCATAATATATTTTAAATAAAAACAAACTTAGAAGCTGCATGCAAGGATTGTTGGATAGAAGGACATATTGTCCAGGTGGAGATTTATCGGCCAACTGCCTATTAATGCGGTGGAGTGTCTCCACAGATAATAGGTTATTTGTTCACGCTTTACGTCTTACCCCATACATGTAATTCGTGTTGCCGAGCGTTGAACTAAAAGTGTTGCTATGGACATGATAAGTAGAAGAAAGATGAATCTGTTTAATATGTATCCGTAGATTTTAGCAGACATACAGTACAGAATAAAGTTACCACCGTTAATTCTATATTTATTATTATTCCCTTAGTTCAAATCGCACCATGGCACCATTTTTTATATTCATAACAAATCCTTTGCAATATTCGAGTGGGATGTCAGTTTTCTCGCAGGGGGTCACTTTGATACTACGAAGAAGTTGATAAAGCATCACTTTGACTTCACAGAGAGCAAAACGAGAACCTGGAAACGAATATATTGATTAGTATTTCCATTAAATTAAAATACTTTTTTTAGTTTAGTCATTAACAACCCATTATGTCCCACTGCTGTGCCCAGGTCTTCTTTTATGAAAGGGTTAAGGCCATACGTGTCCACCCTGGCCGAATGCGGGTTGGACTGATAAGACAACTACGTAACTTTGCTGTTAAATTTTTTCGCCGCTGGAAGACCTTTAACAAAGCTTCACGACGTGTCCGCCGAATCACGAAAATGCTGGTATCACGCCACTCACGGTCACCCATTGCATGAGTTTCGCAATAAATCATAACTTATTATATAAAGTTTGCAAATAATAAGGTATCTAAGGTACTAACCGATACAATTTCTTGGTCCTAGTCCAAAAGGCATATAAGAAAACGGTTTTATATTATGCTTATTCTCATCGGAGAAACGCTCTGGGTCAAATTGCTGGGGTTCGGGGAAGAGTTGTGGGTTTCTGTGAAACATATAAATTGGAAACCCAATAGCAGCACCCTTGCGGATCTGGTAAAAAATGAACACAAAAATTTTAAGAATGAGTTCCAAGATTGTCATTTATAATTAAGGGGTTTGATGTAGCATACTAATATCATTATTTTTCTACAATATCTACAACAAAACAAGAATATTTAAACGTAAAATGATCATGAAGTAGTAATGATGCATAATATTAATTTGAGAGAGACTGATAAGTCGCAAAAGTCAAGTTAAATCATTGAAAAATAAGTAAGATTTAACAAACTTGCAATGCTTACTACTAAGTCTTTGGTAGCGGTTTTGTTAACTCTTCCAAAATTGTAGTCTTTCACGCATTTCCTGTCCAGAAATGGAGCCGGAGGATGTAGGCGGATAACCTCTGAAACAAAAAGGTAATTTGAATTTATCATCGTCATCTCAGCCGAAGCGGTCTCCAGTGCGTCCAATTGTTTTTTCTTTATTAAATAAAATGATATTTTACAGGATTGTACATTAAATACATTCATTGTAAAGTCTCGTGAACGATCGCATTGAAAATTTTCTAGTACAAAAAGCTTCAAGTGGACCTTTACAAAATGTTATTTCTATGGAGAAAAACCGACAAGAAACTCTAAGTTCTTGTTCAAAAAGGTTTTTTTTTCAAATTCGAAGTTGAAATCCTTTAATTTTATCCATATTATTATGAATACCAAAACAGAGTTTATTTGTCGTAATCTCGGTAATATTTACATTGCTTCTTAGAATTCACCACTCACCTGATACAACCATATCCATATACTTCATACTCTGTATGGATTTAAAATCCAATTGACCACCGTTCTTTTCGTCAAATTCTCTTATTTCTTGTACCAACTTCTCTTGTACATCAATATTGATCGCCAGTTCGTGGATAGCGAATGTCATTGCCGTTGAAACTGTGTCGAAGCCAGCCAATAGAAAAAGAACTGCTTGGGCTACTAAATCGATGTCTGTCCATTCTGTAAAACGAATGAGATTCAAGAATAACTGGAAAGTAAAATCCAAAAAATTACGAGAATTATGTTATCGTTTTTTTAAATAGATTTACCTTTTTCGTACACCTTTTTACCAATGTGGGACTCTTCCACTGTAGCAAAACCGGCACCTGCATCAATATCTGTGTCTTTCTCATGTCTTAATTTTCCTGTAATGAATAACAATTTCTATTGTTTTTTCAAAATGACATTGGTACTTTAAATATGTTATTGACAATTATTATTTTTACGTTATTAAGTAATTTTTAAGTGATTTATAAAGTAATATGCACAAGAAGTTTAACAAAAGCTAAAGAAAAATAAATTGTGATTCTTTTTAGTGTTTTATATAAATACGGGTTTATAGAAAATCAATAGTATATAGTAGCTAACTAACAAGAGGCCAATCTCCAGCAGTACATTCTATTTGTAGCTATAATGATCTTAGAAATTACGATACTATAGCTATCTTTGACGTTTTGCAGTTACTAAATTTAAATTTAGTCTTACCTTTTTTTATTTCGTTAAGAATATTGATCATGTCATGTCTGATGATATTTCTTTTCTCACGATCCTCTATGGTGGACAGTACTACATGTGAGAAGAAACCAGAGGTCTCAGATGAAGTCAAACTCAATTTCAGCATCTGTTTTAATATTAAGTAGGGTATTGTTAGATATACTTAAATTCTAAAATAACAAAAAAAATGATGTTTTAGAATTTAAACTTTACATAATCCCTTTTAATAATAAAAATTGCAATATGACTGAATATGTTACCAGTTAAAAACATAGTAATGAGTGATTGTAACAGTTGCAATGAATAGAATGTAAAGCATCCCCATTTAAATCCATATTAGTTCACTGTAGCAAACTTTCTGTAGATATTGTATAATAAAAACCAAATATATATGTGCGTGACTTACATCAGCAATTGAGGGAAGGCATCTAATAAAGAAAATTTTCATTAATCTCACAAAGTCGAATTTGACAATATCTTTAGCTTTAACGTAGAAATGACTATCAGCGGACTGAGATTCAACTTTCAATCCAAAAGCGCATGAGGCAATTACGTCGTTGGCATATCGAGTTGTAAGATCTTTTGTATTCACGTCAATGTATTTTTCTGTAATTGAAAAAAGTTTGTTAGGATAAACGAATGACGTTCTACAATAAAAATTTGTAAGTTTCAAAAACCCTTTGCCGTAATCACGGCACTACGATTTATTCATTATTCGATTTCAATTATTTTTATTTGTAAAATATGAAATGCATTTTAGGAAATCTAACGGAACCAACATTGATTTCATCATCATCATCAACAGCCTTTAACAGTCCACTGCTGGACATAGGCCTCTCCTTAGAAAGGAGGTTTTGGCGTACTATACCACGCTGGCCAGACAGGTTGGTAAAGGGTTTGTTTCAAGCTTTCATGTTAGCTGCTTATTTAACGGTGACGGATTAAGAATACAAAGTGTCACCACCCCTATTCATTCCATGGGTGTCGTAAGAGGCGACTAAAGGAACAAAATAAGCAGCTAACATTGATTTAATACAATAAAATTTATTATCAATCGATATGGTGACAGATTCAGAATAGTCGCCTTTTAAGACAAAACACGCAAGACACTGCAAAGAACAAATCATAAGCCAAACCGCTAGGCCAGCTTCGTATTTTAGGCTAAAACCTCATTTTTAAGGAGAAGCCTATGTCCAGCAGTGGACCAATGGTGGTGATGTGATCATAATGTAAATTATTACAGTAATTAATATTTATCAAAATTATTTCACATATCAAAAGATTGATGTGTACTGGTTTTAATTTTGTATTTTTCTAAAAAGATCAAGGTTAACAACATTAATGATTTGAATGAGCCTGGAAACACATCTGTTTGCATGCAAATATTGCAGTTAAGTGTTATAATTGGCACCTATACCAAACGACTGTTCTTTAATAACATTTAAGATATTTCTTTACATCCAATAGTGCAATTACAACGTATTAGTGGTATCAAAGACTCCACTTTGAGCTAATCCACCTCTACGAGTATTTCACCAAGTGCGTTGAAAAGATTTGATGAATTAACCACGAGTCATATGTGGACGAGTTTTTTTATATATATTTAGGTTTACCAAAGGAACGGATTAAAAGCATAAGTAAAATTCAAGAGTAGGAGTCACCATCCGGATCAAGAGGTCTTGGGTTGGATTCACGGGTAGAACCTAAATGTTTGTATGATCTGCAAAGACTTGTTTCGGAATTTAGGTGTTTTCTATGTATATTATTTATGTATTTATTAAAAAAATCAGTTTATGCGAATTTATATAAGTTAGTTGTCTATTGCTATGAGTCATAACACAAGCTCTGCTTAGTTTTCGACTAAATGATGGTATGCGTCATTCATCCGAAAATATAAATACTGAAAAGCACATTTTAAATTCAATATTCAATACTCACTTTCAGAATCTTTGATTTTTTTAGTAATAACTGAAATCATTTCTTCTCCGACATCAACCATAAAAGGCACCATCAGACGAATCTTGGAGCTGGTAAACGCTGGACTTAGTGTAGAACGCATTGCTTTCCATTCATCACCTGTAATTGTAAGGGTAATCGTATTATTTCCATTAGTCTTATTTTTTCCGAATTTGATTTTTCTTGTTGAAACGCGATCGATCTAAATGAATAAATCTAAAACGAGATTTACAGTAAAAAAGTTTTTATATCAGAAAAAAACATAGGCTACTTTTTACTGCAATAATCGACATTAACGCGTTTGGAGCCGCTGACAAAAGTTAGTAGTTTTAATTTTTCGATACATTACTTTAGAGCTCTTTAATTTATCATTATCGACGAACAGAAATATATCTTGTGCATACCTAAACAATTTAATCTAATAATGATCAGAAATTAATGATATCTTATTGGACCTTTATCAAATATCAATAATTTATAATAGTCTCCGGTTAGTAATAGTTGTTGTATATCGACATCATCGACATAATCGAAAATTAGCTACCACCGGATTACTGGTAAAGTTATCGTAAATCAGAGAAATTTGAGGCAAAACTAAGCGATTTATTTATCAAGCCTTATCGGGGAGGAACTCTCTCTCTCTCTCTCTCTCTCTCTCTCTCTCTCTCTCTCTCTCTCTCTCACACACGCTTTTCAGAATAGGCTCATATATGACTATACACTTTACATTATGAACTTTATACAAGAATTAGTATCTATATATCTTAATATATATAAATCTCGTGTCACAATGTTTGTCCTCAATGGACTTCTAAACCACTTAACCGATTATAATAAAATTCGCACACCATGTGCAGTTCGATCTAACTTGAGAGATAGGATAGTTTAAATCTCAAATTATAGTCGCAATTTTAATAATCGCGGGTAACACCGCGGGATTCAGCTAGTATATATATATGTATAAATGAATTGCTCTTCGTTAATCTCGCTAAAACTCTAGAACGGCTGGACCGATTTGGCTAATTTTGGTCTTGAATTATTTGTGGAAGTCTAGAAAAGGTTTATAAGGTGAATAAGCATGAAAGTTGTTAACTATTTACATTGATAATTCTTAAGTTTTATCAAAAATTAAATTTCGTACGAAGTCTGCCGGGTAATTCTAGTGTAAAGTTTTCGTTGGGTATTATTTTATCGTTAGGTGGGTCAAGAGCTAATATATACAGTAGAACTCCAATTATCCGAACTCCGACTATCCGAATCGCCGATTATCCGAATCACTTTCAGAAAAAAAATTGTCCAAAAAGACCGCAAAACAACTTATATTGACGGAGATGTTTGAAAAACAATGATTTTTATTTCTAAACTTGTACATAAGTACATTTTATTTATATTTAAAACATGTGAAAATATCATGTTTCTTTCATTTAATTCAATAAAAAAATAGTGCAATATCAAAACGTAGGTTTTTTTCTCTCCAATGGCAATTTTTTTTAAAAAAACTCCGATTATCCGAATATTTGATTATCCGAATGGGTCCCGGTCCCCATTAATTCGGATAATTGGAGTTCTACTGTATATTCATTTTGTTTATTAAACTTCATTGTATATCTTATTTGATTTAATGTAATTTTTAACCATTGTATATAACATTATGGAACTCGTCAAAGTCGCGAGATCGTCAGATCTTAGACCGGAAGAGGCGAAAATGGCTGCGACTCATTGTTTTAAGTAAAGCAGCATTTTCGCAAGTATTTTTAATGTCATCTGTTGTTTTAGTTTAAATAAAAATAAAATATATTTTTTACTATAAATTTAGCATATTAATTGAATATACATAGTTTGTATTGCAAGAAATATTACAACCATGTTTAAAGTTATTACATATGATGTGTATTACATATTGTACACATGAACCCACATCAACCACATTTCTAAACTAAATAAACTAAAGAAATAATATTTTTCGTTCACATGTCTGGTAACTATTACTGAAAGAATTACTAACCTGTTAGATTGATTAGACTCCTTCCAAATGTAGGATCTAACTCGCTCGCGAAACTCCTTCGGTCAACGAAGTGATCAAAGTCTTTGATGGTGATATTTTTAATTGTCTCCACATCCTTCACAATGTATACAGGATTCAATGTTTCATACATTCCTACGACTCTAAAAATTATATTTATATAAGGGTTATAAGTATAGTTTAGTTGACTCAAGTTAAATATAAAACGTCTCAATAAGAATTGCTTTGTGACATTAATAAATAATAAATAAATAAATATTTCAGACATTTTACAAAAAACGTCGTCTAGTTCCAAATTAAGCAGAGCTTGTATGGGTACTAGACAACTGTTTTATTAAATCAATTTTAGTGGCGAATGGTGGCGGTGGTGGTATTGGTAATACAATTTCCAAAATCTTTTCAGTAGATCCCGAGATTACACCTTCCCCTAAAACCCCACAAAGTCATGTATTTTACCTGTTTTTTATTTATTATTAAAACAGGTTATAACCGATATCATTGAGTAGATACTTAGTTTTGTATTTTCAAGAAATTTGTAAATAATAAGTTTATTTTTATTTGCTTTTCGCTTTACACTTACTTGTCATCAGGAAATGCATCGTTCAATTTTGTCATAAATTCAGTGACGTTTTCTAAGTTTAAGAATGCCCGGAAGAAGCTCCCGAGTATTGGAACGACAGGAAGATGATTGACTCCTTGATCGGAAAGCTTTGAGTAGACCTTGCGAAGGTACAGTACCAACGCCACGGTAGCCACAATAATCCACATCATCACTATCATCTTGTCTCTAGAAAGATAGAAAGCATTACATTAAATAAAAAAAATTTGAAGAGCAGTTTTATAAATTACTAAACAGTTATTCTTGAACATAATTTTCATCGAGTCATCAACAACTCATAACGTCCCACTGCTGGGCACAGGTCTCCTCTCACGAGAGGGTTAAGGCCATACGTCCCCACGCTGGCCTAGTGAGGGTTGGGGACTATCAAGACACCTTTGTCGATACGAAATCTTGCTGTTGGGTATTTTTAAGCCTCCCGAAGGCCTCCTGATGACTGCTATCTTATGATAACAACCGGGACCGACTGCTTAACGTGGCCTCCGAATCACGCAAACGCTCATTAAATGTAATGCCACAAACGGTCACCCATCTAGGTCCGACCACGCCGTCGTTGCTTACCCTCGGTAATTGTTTCCAATTGCCTAAGGCCACTCAGCCACGAGCGCTTTACATAATATTAATTATCCTACTAATATTTTAAACGTGAAAGTTTGTGAGTATGTGTGTTTGTGTGTATGTTTGTTGCTCTTTCACGCAAAATCTACTGAACGGATTTGGATGAAACTTTACAGTAATATAGCTTATATATCAGAATAACTGCAATAATAGAGATAAACGGGCGAAAGCTAGGGGATTATAAAAATACATTAAATCGTAGATGTCAAAATCTATCACTGTTTATCTCCTGTCAAAACTTCACAGGTTGCCTAGAATAATGATACGCGGGGCGCAGCTAGTTGGAAATAAATTGTGAAAGAAAGATTAGGTTTTCGTACAAGTTAACTTTTGGAACTAATAATTTCAAGTAACAATTTCGATTCGTTAAAATTGTTGTTCAAAGAAATTTCAATGAAATTAGAAATGGTATAATAAAGATAGGGAATATTAAAACCCCATTTTAAAATTATCGATAATGAATTATTAATCTTGAAAACATATCGAACATTGGTATTGTATAATATGTAATTATGTAATACTAAAGTATTCATAAGATAACAGTAACAAAATAGAAGATAAAACACCTTTGTTTATATACTATAATGACTCACCTGTTTATAGTTTGTTCGTGTAATACGCGTATCGCAAAAGCACGTTCGTTCTCGTACGCAACTTAGCATTGACTAAAGTGAGACAGTCATTCAAATATTATTTAAAGGATATAAAATTATCATTTATAATACCAAGATAACTTAATGCGCAATCTATCGAAATTTTGACAATCAAAAGTTGAATATCCGTGTGGTGACAAATTAAGAACACAAAATATCATCACGCCTATTCATATCAGAGGGGCCGCTCTGCTGCTATTCGCTTCATTAATTAAAGCTAACAGGAGCTAGCTACGCAGGAGAACTGCATTGTAAAAATAAGAAATACGTGACTCTGACCCAGCTTTATCAACTAATATGGCCAGCGTAGTACATTGGACCATTAATAACTTTATATTCAGAGGTCAGTGTCTAGCCGTGAACTAACTGCCTCATTGGTCTTGTCTCTAGTGGATAGCGTATGCGACTGCTAATCAAGAGGTCACAGGTTCAAATCACAGGTCGGACCTAAAAGTGTTTTTGGGTTTTTCTTAAGAAATTCCTAATAGCAGCCCGGAGTTTGGAAGTTTGGCGGTGATTCACGCACTTGCCTTGGAGAGCACCTAAGGCCGTCGGTCCCGGGTGTCATGAACATCTATGGTAATCGTTATTGGGAAGACAGTGTTCTCAAATTTACTGACAACTAGTTCAACCTTCGAATTTCAGTTCTCCCTTAGGGTTGCGGAGGTCCGATGCCAGGTGCTCCGTGGAAAAACTGATATTCAGGTAAAACCGGTGGAACTAGTAGCCGACCCCAAATAATATTGGAAATAAGGCGAAGAAGAAGAGTCTAGCCGTGAACTGGCTGTTGATGGTACTGGATATAAGTTACTTCATACTTCATCCAGAACCCATGACGTCCTACTGCTCGACGCAGGTCTCCTTCAGGATAGGAATAGGCCGAGTGCGGTTTGGCGACTACATACTTAACTAACTACCAATCAAAACCTTGACTCCTGATTAAGCACAGTGGAACCTATGTAATCTATAACCTGTCTCTAAGTCACTCGCTACGAGCGAAACAAAAGATTAAAACTTGAAACAACACATTATTTTGTGATAAAGCCAGTGCAAAAATTTACTAGCGATTTATTTATAACAATAGATAACATAGCTAAGGTGACCTTGATGTTGCGGTGCCGGATTCGTGACATCTGATATACATACATCAAAAACGTACAGAGTTTTTTCTCTTCAAACCTAATTATTGCCGTGTATTTGAATAATGTTACTTGTCAGATTTGGAAAACATTTTTGTTAGTTCCAAAACTCTTATGGATCATAAATTTTCATCATCTCCGAATCAGGTATAGAATCCTTTCAGTATTTTAATACGAGAATATTATAAATAAAAAGACAACAATAATAATAATAATTAATAATAAAAAATAACTCTCGTATTATAAATGTACATCCTGTGTCACGTGAGTCTTTACAAATACACATAAAGCATCTATAAAGAACACCCAGACTCGAAACAGTAATTTGTGGATGATACAAAGTGCACCACTAGACCAACTGTGCAGTCAAATAGTTTCAGCGATCACCACGCCGCGTCGCTTTCTACTCGGCCAAGAGTCCCACATGGGATAACACTTTGGATGATCCACAAATTTTTGTTCTGAATCTGGGTGTTCTTTGAGAAGGCATCTATTCAATTATAGTCCTGAAACATTTAAGAGTAGAGGAAAGAATTTCCTTTTGTACATGCTTATCATCATTATCAGCCTATCGCAATCCACTGCTAGACATAGGCCTTTCCCATTGCACATCACTCTGATCGGTTTTAGGCTTCTCGCATCTAGCTTCTACATGGGCATACACTTAATTTTTTTTTGTTTACTTTCTATTTGGTGTGTTTCAATCGCAGCACTTATTGCATCATATTTTAATGTTAAAACACGGTTAACGGCATTAATACCTTTAGACTCTAGTACTTAATTATCCCCAAGGAATACCCATGCATGTTAGTGATTTGTTAGTATAGACATAATATGATTAAGTCTATTGACCGGTAAGTGGATGTTCTAATGCAAAACAAAAGCAAGAATGATGCAATTAGTTTAAATGTTTCCAACAAACAGGAAAAGTATAAGGAATAATTGACATTTTTATTATATAGAAAGGCAACTCCCGCATTAGGAATATACATACATTCTGTGTTACAGGGGACTTTACAAATTTACATGAAACAGACATAAAGAACACCCAGAATTGAAATGAAAATTTGTGAACCACTCAAGTGTTATCCTATGTGGGATTTAAATCCACAACGACCACAACACTGCGTTGCGACCGCTTAGCAACCGTGTAGTCAAAAATTTAAGTTTTTGCATGGGTTAAATATGTAATGTGACTGCCTTGTTGGTCTAGTGTTTAGCGTATGCGGCTGCTGGTCAAGAGGTCTCGGGGTTGATTCCCAGGTCAGACTGAATATTTGTGTGATTCACAAATATTTGTTTCGGAGTGTAGATGTTTTCCATGTATAAATGTATGTATTTACAAAAAAAAAGTATGTTTATTTATTTATGTCAGTTGTTTAGTACCCATAATACAAGCTCTGCTTAGTTTGGGACTAGATGACGTTGTGTGTAAGATGTCCGAAATATTTATTTATTTATATTTATTTCCGAAATACTTATAACTCTACCACTGTTGATGCTCTTTAGTATGCACGATTAAAAGACAGAGGGGATTGAGATCGATAATTTTGTACCTCATCCTCGTTGAAAAGATACGAAATAATCCATTAGGTTTTTATGAAGTGGTGACATGTCTCTGTTTGAGCTTGACTTTTTGTGCCCAAGCAAGACTTTCTCTCGGTATGGCAGTACGTAACTAGGGAAACATCTCTTGAAAACTTATTTACACCCATTTTATACAGTCGTCTAGTCGTATCAAAATAATAAATTTGATTATGTATATATGATAATAGTACTATATGTGTTTGGGCACCTTAAAGCCGTTCTGATTGTGAAGACAGTTTCGACAGATTAGTCTTTTGACTGGTGGCTATGCAATAATGCATAGTCACCAGCGCAATAATGCAATTAATTAGAATGTTAAGAACACCGAAAACCATCCTAATAATGACAGCATTGTTGCTGTCGTATTTCGTTGGTGAGTGTGAGACCGGAGGCCCAATCACCCTGCATCATTCTCCCGGCCTCAGAGACCGGGAGAATGATGCAGAATTATCTAACCAGGCCGCCGTGGTATGGGTCACCACACCATGCTACATTGCCTACCAACATAATGAGCATGGTGACCCCTACTCCTGGATTTTACTCATGCTTTCCATCAGGCAGAGAAGAGTCACTTTGGTAGGCTTAAATATAAATAAATAAATAAGACTACGAGCATACTAGAAAGGGCATTTCCGAGTTACGTGTGAATGGATTAGTCTTAGAAATCTGTTTTAAACTATTCTAGTTATTGTCGTATCAAGGTATATGTTTGAATGTGTGTTCATAAGATTAATACTATATTTGATATTTCAAAGCTAATGTTATTGTGTAACAAGAAGTATAAACTTTTTTAAGATTCACTGTTACTGAAAATTACCCTATCATCCGCCTCGAGGTATGCCACTTAATAATAATAACTATATAATAGACACTTTGGACGTCAATACATGATTACAAAATACTGTTAACAACAATAACAATGACACAGCTAAATCCTGTAAGCATTGTATCACTACATTTATTTTTTAACTGATTAGTTTTTACAGCACCTCGCGCTTGAGAGCGCGCAGATAAGTTGTCTAACTCATATGCAGTGCTACATAGATTGTATTTGTATCTACATAATGTCATTTTTTAATCTTGAATATGTAAGTTTGCATAGTCTATAAATTTTAAAGCATCAGTTTAATAGCTTACGATGAAGAGATGTGTTAAAAATTTTGACACCAACCCATCTCTGCATTTTTGGATCCTTTTTTTGATTTATGAAAACTCAGAAAATATATTTTTTTATATTTAATACTACCAAAATGACTCTAATCTGTCTGATGGAAGGCAAGAGTAGAGGTCACCACCCTCATTCTGAATGACCTGAAGACCCACACTATGGCGGTTTCATGAGATACTTCTGAATCATTAGACCTCCGGTATCACATTGACCAACGAAATACAACAGCACTAATGCTGTCGGTTTTAGGTTGATTTTACGTGAGGACAATACTGGCCATTTTTCCTCAAACATACAACATTCAAAATATACAAATAACCAACAAATATTAAGACTAGTTAATATTCACAACTGTGCATACTGAAAACTATATAAAAGATTGCAAATACACGGAAATGATTTTGGTCGCATACTGAAATAATGAAAATCAACGATATGCCGAAAAAATCCGTAACCAAACCAGAGTCCGGCTTCTTTTTGGTAACAAAATAGTATTGAAAGGAGCGTGAGTAGTGTCAGAAGATGTAATAAATAAAACAAAAGGATTTAAAAGGACGTAACTAAGTCCAAATAATTATCACCGATTCTAAAAACTAAAATGGAAGTAGACAGGGCACATGATGAGAGGGAAAAAGAAGTAGATAAAGATCATAATAGAGTGATACCTCAGAGACGGTAAAATATATGAAGGGAGGTAGACAAAGCGTCTGATAGATGACATTAAACAAGTAGTCGATCCAACATGGTGCCGACTTGCTAAGGATATATTAATATAAAATCTTTAGAGGAGCCCTATTAAGCTGTTAACCGCAAATTCATAAATTTAATTTTTTGCAACGATTAGTCCTATATATACCTATGATACCTATATTTTTATAAATAATTTAAAACAATCAAAACTCAATAAAGACTTACTTTATTTATTTACTTGCGAAAATAACTAATTTTAACTATGAATTTATCACTTACCCAAATTAAATACAAGTGAAGACAATATTGAATTAAGTTAATATTAGATTTAGAGTCAAGGCATTCAGCCATTACAGTAATTGAGTAATTGAAAACAGTAAGTAAAATTGTGTACCTCGGGCAGACTTTGTAGTTATGTAGAAACAACTTCGAGGACAAGGTAAACGGTGGATAACAGCAATATTAGTTTTTATTTCAACACAGTAGTGATAGATGACACAGTGATTGTTCCACATTAGTGCACAAGCGATACTTAAAATTATATTATATATACAAATAGTCAATGATTGGTGTGCTGAATATTTTTGAATGTCATGGTGTATTGAATTTTATTATCTATGTATTACATATGCTCTATTCGATGATGTTTTTTTAAAGTTCTTGCTATTAGAATATTAACAAAATCATTAACAAAAGTTACATAATACAACAAATAGTTTGGCCACTGTGAAAAGTATTTTTTTTTTTTGATTTGACACTAGAAGAATTCGACGGTGAATTTTACGCTTATATGTATTAAACATATTGTAGTGTATGCGATTATTCGAGTTACTCGAACAAGCATACATACGCTGCCTCGGCTGCCACGGCTAGCAACACTGCCGGCAAACTGTCACTATCTACACGCGCATGGCGCGGGTAAGTGTAGTTCAGAGCAGAGTTAAATACGTGGGCATTGTCGAGCCAGTGTTTAGTTATTGCAGGTTGAAAAGAATTAAACAAACACTATACATATATACGCCTATTTCAGTAGAGACACATCATAACAAGGTGAATTAATTATTGGAGCTATTTTTAATCTTTCTTCTGTGTTTGCTTATTAAATGCGGCAAAACATTTTAGACTTCTTCCATGCAACTTGACATTTCCTTTTCAGTTTAGTTTAAAAAAAAAAACCTGAATCCATCTATTATTTGTTTTTTTTTTTATCTAAATACGTTATAATTTTTATTTTGTATATTTGAATAAGCATATATTATGTTAGTAGACATCAAAACAATATTATCAATAGTTAAAGATATACCTACTATTTCTTCGAGTGTTTCATAATACGATAAAAAGTTATCAAAATATTTTCAATGATAATACATTCTTAATTACAGATACAATCGAAACAAAACAAATTTCAGTTATATATATCGCATATTATCGGTTGTAAGTATTATTAACGTTTTAAAACTTATCGCTCACGCATACATAGCTAAGCGCGTGTCTGTACACGTTTTAGTAGCAATGGCTTTTCTCGACCAAGCGCGGATCCAGGGGGGTGGTCATGGGGGTCATGACCCCCCCCTGGGCGCGGTCCTTGATTTAGGTGTAATACTAATTAAAATTGTAAAACATAATTTTAGTTTTTTTATCACAATATAATTTAAACATTGACACTGTGAAACAACTAGCAACCTTATATATTGTTACTTTGTAGATACTACTCGAGTTTTTGTCATTGTAAATGAATATCGGCTCTGTATGGTGAAGTAGCAGGGGTGTTATTCCAAACCACAGTCGATAACTGGACGCTGTTAAGCATTTGTGTGTTAACCCACACCGAGCTAGTTTTGAGTAATCAGCTGTTAAATTTTTTTAAGAACAATCTTCTTTTTCCGAGTATGTTAAGCAAAAAAATAATGTTATGCGGTATCATTTTTTTTGTTGAAATGCATAGATTAATAAAAATAATGTATATTTCTTAATAAATTAATCATTAAATAGAAAAAGCATAAAAATGATTGATGCTTAAATTGCTGAAGGGTTTATTTCATTTAGCATTAATGTGTTATGTGCCTTAAGACATTAATGCAAAATTCGGATTTGTTCATTGATATATAAAAACCCTAGATGCACAGTCTCAAACAAAAGCGGCATACGAAACTGTCCTACTTAGTCATTGATGTATAAAAATATCAATGTGGGTAGTTTTAGTTATGCTATAAACACATCTTTTGCACATTCAACCTTACGCGCATTGTTTAAAGTTTTTATTACAAAGCAGCGTACAATGACCAATCAAATTTTATGACCGAAGCTAGCCGGCAGGACAGGACATGGAGTGAAGAGGAATATTTGTATTTTTTTTTTATTATAATACATTGAGTTAGTATTCTAAGAGTTAGTTATATTGTGTTTTAAGCCCATAATTATACTTATATCTGAGCGTAAATATGTTTTTGGGTAGGACATGTGTACATCAATGAAACAAATATTAACTCTTAAAATCATTTATTTCATTTTTTCATAAAAAATAAAATATTATTTGAAAATATTTATATTATTTGAACGTAGGTACGAAATTATTTGATAAATTCATTATTTTTCTGGCTAACGACTACTTACCGTTATACTAGGAACAGCCGTTTTAAGAAGACATTTTATGCCTTTAGCAGTGACATACATATCTTCGTCCACAAAATGTTCAGAACAAACGACGCATGCACTATTTGGCTTAAAAAAATTGTATGTCGGTAACCCATAAGTTGTCCCCTAATTTATCGATATAATAGGTAATATAATATTTACGAACTTTAATAATAACACCGTTTGGACGACCTCCTTTCCTTTTGCAATTCGATTAATAACTATAATAATATTATTATATATTTTGTAACGTATACATACTTATTAAAAACTAAATACAAAAAAGTTCAAATTAAATAAACTAATTAATAAAAAATTAAACACAATAAAATAAAATCGACTCCATTAAATTCAGAACAGGGTCGTTTGGATTATGCGACTAAAATAAAAGGTTGTGTAATAGTCGTTCTTACACTGAAAAAGCGGCCATTGAAATTTGTCGTATTATACTTGGACCGTTGAGTAAAGTTTTTAGACAAATTAAATCAAAATCACATATTGCTTTCGATATTTAGTCATAAAAACAACAAAAACAAATTAACAAACTCTTTAACTCACCGAAAATACGATATCCCATCCTTTTTTAACGTTCTTGATGTAATATTTTTACAATTCCGCATCGAACACTTCGGCATTTTTAACGAGCGCACAGAGACGCGAGCGACGCGAGACTATTTGAAATAGTAGCACCATTTTCAATAGTGCGCTTATTTTATGAGGACGGTTTTGAGACGCTGAGTGTGTATCTTGGGTTTTTTAATACATCAATGGATTTGTTGTTTTAAAATACTCATTTTTAAAAAATGTAATAAAATAAACTGCTAACATATTAAAATGTTCATGTACTTATTTATTTAATTGCTTTATCATGTTTTGAATCACATTTTAAGTTCTGTTTAAAATAAGAAATACAACAAGTTAACGCTTATATTATTTCAATTGTTCAAAAATCTTAACCAAAAATTTTAAACTTTTTTTATTATTATTATTTTAATCATATTAAATAAAACCATTTTTTTTGTACCCATCTTAAGGTACAAATCTATTATAATCAGCAAACTCCTCCCTCACAGTTTCCAAGAAGCTATAGAACTCTTTGCAATCTTCTGGAATTAACTTATGAATATCTTTGAGATCTTTTACTTTGCTGCTGGATAATTTCTTACTATTTGGCCATAACAAAGTCAATGTAATGTTTTTAAAATGTTACATATTTTTAATTTTTTGTTTTTGGACAAGTCTACTTACTATCCTAGGGGTTTCATTTAAAGCAGATCTTATATACATCGTGGAAGAAGTATCTTTTTAGGTTTAATTTGAAAAAATTTAAGCCAAGAAATTCTCTTCGTAACTTAATATTTTTTAGTGTATTGATAGCTTTTAGCAAAGGTCCTTTGCCTTTTAAGCTATTGCATAGCTTTTATCGCGGGCTTTGAGCGCGGCGATCGAATCAAGAAATACCGTAACGAAAAGAAAACCTAACACCATGAAAACGTATAGAGATATGATTGTCACTGCAGTGCGACAAGGACGCGCGTCTCCGTGCGCATGCGTACTGCCGCCACTGGCCGTTATCCGTTGCCTTGACAACACAGTCATTCTAGATTCTTCATAGGAACCCCATCGAGTTTGGGCTCGTTTGATTCGTCTTGACGAGTACCTTGACACTATATGGTAACCAGGGTCTGATGATGGAGCTGGAAGGTGGCCATAGGAACCCCATCGAGTTTGGGCTCGTTTGATTCCTTTAGACGAGTACTTTGACACTATATGGTAACCAGGGTCTAGGATGGAACTGGAAGGCGGCCATAGGGACCCCATCGAGTTTGGGCAAATTTGATTCGTCTTGACGAGTACTTTGACACTATATGGTAACCAGGGTCTGATGATGAAGCTGGAAGGTGGCCATAGGAACCCCATCGAGTTTGGGCTCGTTTGATTCCTTTAGACGAGTACTTTGACACTATATGGTAACCAGGGTCTAGGATGGAACTGGAAGGCGGCCATAGGGACCCCATCGAGTTTGGGCAAATTTGATTCGTCTTGACGAGTACTTTGACACTATATGGTAACCAGGGTCTGATGATGAAGCTGGAAGGTGGCCATAGGAACCCCATCGAGTTTGGGCTCATGTGATTCGTCTTGACGAGTACTTTAACACTATACGATATGAATGTTATTTCAACAAAGCAATATATTAAGTTACGAGTACCAGAGTAGAGTTTAATTGTAGCGTGCTTAGACAAGTTTTAATGATGTTAGTAGAGTATGAGGTTTCGTCTGTATAACGACACATTTTAGCAAGCCGTGTAACTTCGTTCCATCCGGGTGTCCCTTGACTTGAGAAAGAACTTGAGAAGTGTCCCTCTCAAATTATTTTTATTTATTTCGTTTTTCATTCCATAGATATGCTCATATCACTATTTATTATGTTCTCTGTTTAGTTGTCTTTCGGTTAATAGGATGATTATATTGTTTGGCAATAATATTGTTAGAATGTATGTTAGTAAAAAGACAGTGTATATTGTTTTGTAAACTTGAATTAATATCAAAGAAAAAAAAACAATAAATAAAAAATAATTAAATTGCATAAGTTGATAAAAATGCTATGCAATAGCTTTGCCGCGGCAGTCCCCGAGTGCCACACGACTGTTTTTTTTTTACAGCACGCTACAATTAAACTCTACTCTGGTACTCGTAACTTAATATTTTGCTTTGTTGGAATAACATTCATACCATATAGTATTAAAGTACTCGTCAATACGAATCAAATGAGCCCAAACTCGATGGGGTTCCTATCTTCCAGCTCCATCATCAGACCCTGGTTACCATATAGTGTCAAAGTACTCGTCAAGATGAAACAAATGAGCCCAAACTCGATGGGGTTCCTATGGCCATCTTCCAGCTCCATCATCAGACCCTGGTTACCATATAGTATCAAAGTACTCGTCAAGACGAAAAAATGAGCCCAAACTCGATGGGGTTCCTATGGCCATCTTCCAGCTCCATCATCAGACCCTGGTTAGCATATAGTGTCAAAGAACTCGTCTAAACGAATCAAACGAGCCCAAACTCGATGGGGTTCCTATGGCCACCTTCCAGCGCCATCATCAGACCCTAGTTACCATATATTGTCAAAGTAGTCGTCAAGACGAATCAAATGAGCCCAATATTATGGCCATCTTTCACATAACATCATCTAGTCCCAAACTAAGCAGAGCTTGCATTATGGGTACTAAACAACTGATATAAATACAGAAACATACTTTTTTTTTGTAAATACATACATATTAAACATAGAAAACACCCAGACTCCGAAACAATTATTTAATACTAGCTTTGGCCCGCGGCTCCGCCCGCGTATATGTCGG
This sequence comes from Phragmatobia fuliginosa, assembly GCA_932526445.1. NCBI lineage: Eukaryota > Metazoa > Arthropoda > Insecta > Lepidoptera > Erebidae > Phragmatobia > Phragmatobia fuliginosa. Next base: position 679,437 of record OW052066.1, on the reverse strand, counting down.
TTATCGTGGTAAAAAGTAGCCTATGTCCTTCCTCAGACTCTAGACTACCTGTGTACCAAATTTCATCAAAATCAGTTTAGCAGTTTAGGCGTGAAAACGTAACAGACAGACAGAGTTACTTTCGCATTTATAATATTAAAATAGTAGGGATAATAATCTAGAATGACTGTGTTGTCAAGGCAACGGATAACGGCCAGTGGCGGCAGTACGCATGCGCACGGAGACGCATGTGGCATCCTTGTCGTACTGCAGTGTCAATCATATCTCTATCCGTTTTCATGGTGTTAGGTTTTTTTTCGTTACGAAATTTCTTGATTCGGCCCCCGCGCTTAAATCCCGCGATAAAAGCTATGCAATTGATTAAAAATTTACATGTCGGTGTGGTCAACAAGCCCGCGCAATCCTTACCGCCCCGCCACTGTCCGCGCTCGCCAAATATTGCATTTTTGTTCTAACCCACAATCCGATTTACGCATTTCTATGTTAACCGTAGTATAACACATTAATGCTTTTTGTTGTAGTCTCATTAGATTTTGGCATTAATAATGTAAGGCACTTGTGACATAAATGCTAAATACAAATCTTAATTTAGGAAATAAGCAATAACAATTTTTGTACTCTAGAATATTCTGCGATTTGTTTTCAATAAAATGGATTGCACTATCGTAAACCTTATGATCTAAAGAATAAGACAGCATTCATAAGTCAAAACTCGATTTTTTGTGGGTTAACACACGAATGCTTAACAGCGTCTAACTAATCTTATTTAAATTGCGATATTGAGCTGTATCTTTTTTGTTTTTTTTACGCGCGGAAAGATTTTTGCACCATACCCTTCGTGGGGTAAAAGAAGGGCGTGTGTAGCACTCCCGTGGGAACCGGTCTACCCACTAAACCCCACGGCGGCCTACCTCGGCAGCTCAGAGGAACTCTAGGAACGCATCAGCGGCTTTTGGAGTCTTCCTGCCGGACATTTCGACTGAGATACATACCGGAGTGACTAGTCTCACCCCCGGGGCAGGATGCTGTCGCGCCTCTCACCGCTCTACTCAGTAAGAGCCGCAACACCGACCTACCTTAGACGACACCCTCCGGCCGCACCAGGGGTGTCACTTGTCTCGGGTCGTTTGCAGCGGTCACATCTCCCCAATATGTGGCTGCAGCGACCCTTAAGAGACGATTGGGGGAACAGCGACCTCTACCGCGTCTCCTTCACGGCCTCCTTCGAGCAGGATCGGCCCTTTCCCGATCCCTCTCAGCGGACACATTCTGGAACATAACGTCCTCACTCTTCCTACACTTCCCATTCCTCGTTAGTATTGCGGCGATCAATGCTGACGGTGATATGTTTAGTACGATCTGTCTCTTACTCGACGCTCTGCAGAACGGCAGAACGACTTTTACAGCGCGTTAGCAAGCACAGCTCTGAGTTACGAGCCGTGCCTGCCAAGCCCGCAGAGCTTGCCTATACGCGTTCCGCAGTAGCATTCCGGGCTCGTGGTCCAACAGTGACTCTTCGCCTTTCCGACCGACAGAACGAATTTGGTCGTACAATATCGTGTCCTTGTCGGCCAGAATGTCGAAGGGTGGAGATCGTGCCAGGACCGTCGCCGCCTCGTACAAAATCGTGCGGTAGCCTCGTACGACCCGTATTGTATTATGGCTCTAATACAGCAAAAAAATCCTATATTAGGCCATAACATCCTGTCAGATGATTCAAACAGCATCTCTGTGGCAATGTTTAGCATGACTGTAGAGTCCAATACGATAGCGACAGTGGTGTGTATTATGGCCACATTATCTGATACTGCTGATCATGAGGTCAAGTACTGGGATTTCTAAAGACGGGCCAAAAGTGTTATTGGGTTTTCTTACAGCAATTTCTTATTAACAGCCCGAGTATGGAAGTTTGGCGATGATCCACGCCCATAGGTCGGAGTGCACGTTAAGCCATCGGTCTCGGTTGTCATGAACATCTATGGTTATCTTATTGGGAAGTCAGTGCCCTCAAATGTACTGTAACCTTCGAATTTCTGTTCTCCCTCGGGGTTGCGGAGGTCCGATGCCAGTCGCTCCGTGGAAAAACTGGATTCAGGTAAACTGATTGAACTAGTAGACCCCAAATGATGACTGGCTACTTGTTAGTATTAGATAGTAGCGACAGCGGAAAGATCTTTCTCTACGTTACGCTAAGAGCTTCAATGGTTGAAGAACGTCTAACAAAACCGAACCGAATTTTTATATATTTGTTACCTGTTTATAAAATCTATATATTTTTGCATTCCTATGCAATTTTAACAATGTTTGCAATGCAGCGAAGCCAGCGCGTGGAGTCTCCAGCCGGAACGACTATATGACCATGGTAGCTCGGCGAGCGGCTTCACGCCACTCTCGTAAGTCCTCGGGCGATGGGCGAAAACCGCTCTCCACCCGGAAGTCAGCCACTAGCCGATAAACTTCGGCGAGGCCGAGCACTTTCGCCTCCAAATCCTACGGGGGTGTTCCGGCCAAGTCGCATGCCGCCTCTGTGGACACCGTGCGGTATCCACGTAAGGCTCTGACCGTCAATATCCTATGGGGAGCCAAAGGCGCGCCTTATTCAGTCAGAGCCGCCACCCACACCGGTGCTCCGTATTGTGCCATTGACCGGACAACCCCCGTATATAGCTGCCTCGTGGGAACACTGGCCCCGCCCAAATGACAATAGTAACCCTAGGGCGAAGTGCTTGTCGAAGAGCCACCTACCGCCTAGGACCAGCCAGGACCAGCGAGGTCAACTCGGCCCGGACCTGTACGAGGACCGAGTTGACCTCGATGGAGGCGCCAACGGGTGAACCACGACGGAACCCATGAAACAAAAGGAGCCCCGTCTTATCCAGGGCCACCCGTAAACCCAGCGCCTCAATGCGCCCGACCACCAGAGAGACCCCTGTGGTGGGCAGGTGGGCCGCCTCCTGGAAGTTAGCCCCCCGGGCCGTGACCAAAGTGTCATCGGCTTAACAAATTACGCCCAGCCCAGGGGGAGACGCCTTCGTAGGGCCCAGTCGTATCCCATGTTCCAGGAGTGGTCCTAGGACAGACGTTTGCAGAACACTGCACGACATGGCCCTGTGTCTCAAGGCACCATCTCTAAATAGTCTGCCACATTGAAAATAAAATGTAAATAATAAAAAGTGTAAATAAATACAAACTACATGTAAATTAACAATACTGAGTATATACTCAGTAACTAATTATAAGTATAGTAAGAAATGTAAGACTAGATGTACAAGATCCTGGTTTATGATCGGGGAAAAGTGACGGGGTCAACATAATGACCCCATAAAAAAAAATAAAAAAAAAAATAGTCTGCCACAAGCCGACTAAGGTACTCTGGCACTCCGTGATAGCGGAAAGCTTCCCTGATGCAGGTGAATGGCAGACTATTAAAGGCGTTGGCGATGTCCAAGGACACAGCCAAGACCACTCCGCTGCAGGTCACTGCCTCTTCGGTCACGACCCTAAGGCGCAACACGGCATTGACCGTGGAACGCCCCTCTCGGAAACCAAATTGGGCTTCCAACAGGTCGGGGGCCACCTCGCAGAGGTGCCGAACGATGCGGGCAGAGAGAACCGTCTCAAACAACTTACCCGCCTCGTCCAGCAACACGATAGGCCTATAGGCCGCAAGGTTGGCAACCCTAACTTGATCACAGCTATGTGACCCCCCCCTGGTGCCAAAGCTGGATCCGCCCTTGTTCTCGACCACATCATTATCACCAACAGTCTTAAACAGCCAGACAGATTGATATAAAGTTCACTTTAAGATTTCCTTCTATTTGCAGTGCTGTTGTCTCGTGTGTTTGCTCCATTCTCGGATTCTTACGACACCTACGAGCTGAATAGGTATGGTGAAAGTCTGTATACTTAATTTGTCACCACACACATTGTCTTTTCATAAATATAATATAAATAAATATTATAATGTTTGATGTCTCGTAGTAATGTTATGCTTAGGCGTAAAAAAATAAGTTAGACTAATAACGAGTCGAGGATCATCATCAACAGTCATTAGTATTAAACAAACCAGTTTTATGTCTGCGTAGAATAATACTGATGCAAAATTTAAGGTCGCAAAAAGTGCGTTTTTATGAAAACCTGTATAAAAAAACATCTTATTAAGGTGTTTTTACTAGATTAGAGCTTGAACAAAAAATAATTAGTTAAAGAGAAATAAATATCACACGCTTTTTAAGTCCCTTTTTCCTAAGGTTACTCTTGAACAACAGCAGCTCACAACATGAAGTAGTAATCAAATAAAACCATAATACCAAACTTGTATTTCATATTTATTAGCATCACTGTTATAATTTCCTAAGTTTAAATTATTTACAATAAATTTCAATGTTCATTTGTATTGTATGTAAAGCTATATGTAGTTTGATTTATAGTACAAACTATACATTATCTGGGATGAGACAGCAGGCTGTACATTAGATTTGACAAACAATGTATCATTAGTCGAGAAATAGGTCTACAGTTCATAATAAAACGTATATTTCTAATTTATCCAGCTGTACTACAATTACTTTACTTATATTTGCTCTTATATTTGATCACACTTAATATAGTTTTATAATTTATTACTAAATTACATTTTGAGATAATATTATTTTTATTCTTAAGGCCTAAGTCTAAATCTAAGGTCGTGTCCACCCAGAATTCTTAAATTAAATGACTCATTGGCGAGTTTAATAGGTAAGCGCGTAGTCTCAGCGGGTGATATCTCCATATGGAGCAGGATTTGGTAGGTGATAGCCTTTATCTCGCTAAGAGCAAATCTTGAACCTGGAATAAGATATAATAGAAGTTTATGAAACTGTGACTAATCACAAAGTTTGGACAATGTGAGTAGCATGCTTTTGCGAAGTAAAAATATAAGAAATACACGATAATAAATATTTTAGTGAGTTACCTATACAATTCCTTGGCCCGACTCCGAAAGGCATGTAGGCAAAAGGATTAATACTATGTTTGTTCTCTATAGAAAAGCGCTCAGGGTCAAATTTGTCTGGGTTAGGGAAGTATTGTGGGTCACGGTGTAAGGCGTATGTCGGAATCTGAACCCCTGTTCCTTTGCGTATCTGTAAATATCATATTATAAATTTTAAAGCAAGTCTACACTCGACAGTAAGTAAATACTTAAAATCAATATTATTGAAATATTTATCATGTCTTCCTATACTTATTATATATTTAGTAATAATATGATTATTGATATACATTTGCGTACAAAGTTTTGATGTAAACGAATTTTTAAATATTATTTCTTCTTTTAAAAATGTAAAACGATGTTCATTTATTTAACATTTTTTGAAAATAAATTACTTCAAGTAAAATGCTAGCACCAATAAATTTAAAATTATATCTTACTATAAAATCTTTATCAGCATTCTCGTTAGGTCTACCCAAATTGTAATCTTTAGTGCAAATTCTATCTAGAGCGATGCCTGGCGGCCAGCGTCTTAGGAGTTCTGAAATTAAAATTGACTGCATTATATCAGTGTGGTGATGGATTAAGAATACAGAGTGTCACCACCCCTATTTATCCCGCGGGTGTCATATAAGTCGACTAAGGGATTAACTACGCAAGACAACATCAATGCAAAGAGAAGGATAACTTGAAACCGACCCCATACCAACCCGTCTGGCCAGCGTGGTATAGTAGGCCAACACCTCCTTTCTAAGGAGAGGCCTATGTCCAGCAGTGGACTATTGAAGGCTGTTGATGATGATGATGATATAAAAAAATGGTTTACCTATTTAATAATATATTAAAAAAATTATTTGTTTTTTTTTTAACAATTGTAAATGAAGCACTGTCATCGACCTTCATTAAATTTAATCGCCCACGCTTTAATGTTGAGTTATTAGTGGCAGCAGCAGCGGGTTGACACTATGGTCGTTCCATAGATAAAAATGGCTTAAATAATCTAGCTCGTAAAGCGTCATTAAATATTTTAGATGAAAAAAGGTGAAGACATTAATATTATTTAAAAAGTTTTGAACAGGTTAGTATAGATAGTGATAGTTTGTATTTATGTGTAAAAGTAGGTGGTGTTATAAACTTTTGTGATTAATTCATGTTTTAAAATAAAATTACTCTTTACAAAACAACAACTTGGTTTTGGTTTCAAGAAACAATATTTTACATATTTTATTTCTTTTATTTAAATTCTTTTACAAGTAATTTAAATTGGTCTTACCTGACGTGACCATATCAAGATACGTCATGTTTTGCATCGAATCCAAATCAAATTTCCCACCATTTTTATGATGATGATCTCTGATTTCTTTCGCTAATCGATCTTGTATGTCAGGATTAGCAGCCAGCTCGAATAGGAGAAAGCACATTCCAGAAGAAGCGGTTTCAAAACCGGCAACGAAAAACAGCACCGCTTGAGCAATTAGATCTTCGTCTGTCCATACTATAAAGGAACAACTTATCTTTATTTTGACTGCCTTGTTAATCTAGTGGTTAGCGTATGTGGCTGCTGATCAAGAGGACATGGGTTCGATTCCCGGGTCAGACCAAATGTGTGTATGATCTCCAAATATTTGTTTCGGAGTTTGAGTGTTTTCTATACGTATGAATTTACAAAAAAATATGTTCATCTATTTATATCAGTTGTCTAGAACCCTTAGCATAAGCTCTGCTTAGCTTGGAACTACATTATTTTTATGTTTGATGTCCAAAAATATTAACTTCATTTTTTATTTATTTTAAACGGGCACGCTATTATAAATAATCATCTATTTATTAGCCAATATTGGCTTACTTTTCGTTGTAACATTGTTACTTTGTTGAAATCTATTACCCCTTCCACTTACCTCTGTTAGTTGTTCTAGCACCAACTGCAGATTCTTCTACTGTTGCAAACCCTGCAGCGACGTTATCAGACTTTGTCTCATGTGTTAGCTTTCCTGAGTTAAAAATCAATTGGATCATATTAACATTTTATTTAATTTTTTATCATAGAGGTCATTATACAACCTAAAAATATTACAATATAAATTACCTTTTTTAGCTTCCATGAGCAAATGTATCATGTCTGGTCTAATAATTTGTTTTAATTCGCGATCTTTCATTGTGTCCAACACCAAATTTCTAAAGAATTCTTTGGACCGTTGCGACAAAAAATCCCATCTTAGTAGCTAAAACAGAAATAGCAATATTTAAAAAATAAAACCAATATAATGTACCTAAATCATAAATTGCTTTTGAAAATTGTAAATAAAGTTTATCTATATCTCGATTTCCTTTAGTGATAATCTATTGCCTGACCAATTGAAATAACAGAAATTGATTAACATCCTTTTATATGCAGCTATTAAATCGCTTAAATACTCAAAACAACCTATTTATGAAACTGGGTTCAGTTTCTGATGGAGTTCGTGCAATTGAATCATATCATTCCACTTCACTATCCTGTTCTGATCCTATGAGATCATGCCCGGTTTGGGTTTTCATACGAAAAGGAATCTTCTAAGTGGCGTAGATTATTTTTACCTCTTTTGTGTTTTTGTTGATATCGAATGGGTACAAATTAACTGAGGTCACAGACGGTCGTACTGATAGTGAATATTTAATAACAAGAACTTTGTTTTTATTTTTATATTATTAACACGTTCGAATGGCATTTCAAAGGCAATTGAAGTGTTAGAAAGAAACATAAAGAAATCTAATTGTAATTTAAATTAAATTTTTGCTTTATTATATTTAACAATAGATATCGATATATTCGTGTTTTTTTTAACTTAAAACCCCTATTCTGTCCACGTCCACACAGCTGACTAACAGATGCGCCAAAGTCGCACTTTTGAGTTGGACTGACGAGTGGTTATTAGGCATCAGAAAAGTACATATTTATTATTTATTTAGACTTTAAAATGTTTATAGTTTCATAATATAACCAAAGCTAACTCAGTCGCCAGTTTAAAATGCTTTTTGAAGTACGATAATCGACCCTTGCTCACCTTACTTGCACTCGCTAGTCTTGTAGACTTCTCTCTTAGTCTGTGTCTGAGTACGTAAATTGTATTATAATAATTATTTTTCCATAAAATGTGGAAGTTTTACTATCCATCATTTCAAGGGTAAACACCTAAATGTATGTAACTTCAGATAATTCAGAAAATTAGTTACGAATAATAAACAGATTTAGTGATACTTAGATCAAAAACAAACCTACCTTAGCTACTAAAGGCATGTTAATCATTAAGAAAAACAATATCATTTGACGGACGCCAAAGTTTGAAGCTTCCTTCCCTCGTGCATAGAACAGATTGTCTGCTTCTCTATGTGAATCGACCTTCAGACCGAAAGCACAAGAAGCTATCACGTCATTGGCGTATCGGGTTGTTAGATCTTTGCAGTCAACAGTTATGTAACCCGCTGTAAATGAACAAGACAAGTGTATGAGTTAGCCATTAGTTAAATAGGTCAGATAATTTGTTGAACTAACTGTAACACTATGCTTTAAATAAAATAAAAAAATCAGCCAGGTGCGTGTCAGGCCACGCACAGGAAAGGGTTCCTCAGTCACCCATAATGGGACGTGGATTTAAAATCGTATCCAATAGATAATTATTATGTTTACGTATTAATGTGTTAATTTTGTATGACGTTTTCCAAGTAAGCGCATTTTACAAGTTAAGTCTCCATAACTCCTGAATTAATAAAGTCACCTAATCCGTTATAGTTTTCCTTCAAAGTTCATTATGTGGACCACCATCACGAATTTTTCCAGATTTTTTGATCCAACCGTTTAGCTTTTAGAGGGAGGGCGGACGCCCTGTTTTTACAAAAAAGTGCCCTTTAAAGTGGAATTTCTCGCAAGCACATACCTAAATCAAAAAATCGTCTTAGAAACCCTTTATTGTTTTTAAAAGACCTATCTAATGATACCACACGCAATGGGGTAGACGCGAGAAAAAATTTACATCCCCACTTTACGTGTAGGGGAGGTACCCCAAATAAAAATATTTTTCATAATTTTATTATAGCACTTTGTCGGCGTAATTACAACACATATTCATGCAAAGTTTTATCTTTCTAGCACTTACCGTCTGGACGGTAAGTCGAGGACGGACGGACGGACGGACGAACGGACGGACGGACGGACAGACGGACATGACAAATCTATAAGTGTTCCGAGTGATATACTTCGGAACCCTAAAAATACTCGTCATTTTACTGTATACCTTAATTATTTTAATATTGGTAATTTGGAAGATATTGGTAATTTAAAAGATATTGGTAATTTGGAAGGTATTGGTAATTTGGAAGATCATTAAATAGTAAAAAATACTAACTTTTGGATTCCTTCAGTTTGTCTTTGAGCATTTCAATCATCTGATCTCCAACCTCTACCATGAACGGTATCATTACACGTATTTTTGAACTGGTGAAGGCAGGGCTGAGCGTCGAACGCATGTCCTTCCATTCTTGACCTGTGTTTATTAAAAATATATATAAAGTTTTATTTGCAGGTTATGTTTTTGATTACGTCTCTATTGTTATTGACGTTTAAAGAAATCCGTACATAAATAATTAATAAATTTTCATGACGAAAATTTGGCTAAGGCTCGTCCGAACTTTAATTTTAGTTTATATTTTCTCTCGATCATTTTCACTAAATGTATTCTGATAGTAAAGTTTACTAATGCTAGTAGAATGCCAATTCAAAATTTAATCACAATACCGTATAATCAATTTACGATCAACTTTCCATGTTTAGGTATTTTACTACTTGAATACCATTTATGGTATAATTTGTAAATGTACCAAATAATTTTTATAAGTAAATGTGGAGGGCCCGGGTCTCTGACTAAGCTGCCACGGCGTGGGTCACCATTACCACGTTATCAGCATTCGCAGAGAGTGTGATTGCTCTCACTCTTCAATTCTATTCATACTTTCCATAAGGCAGAGTAGAATGACCTTGGCAAGCTATTAAATAAATAAATAAGTCTCTTGTCAACCTTACCTTTCAAAGCGAACAGATTTCTAGAAAAGAATGAGTTGCTCTCGCCGAAAATGGAACGGTGGTCGAGGAAATGTTCAAAGTCTTTGACTGTTATCTGTTTCGCCAGGTCCAAGTCACGAATTATTACCATCTCATTAAGAAATTCAAATCTTCCAACAAACCTTAAAATTCAAATAATTTTAAATAAAAAAATCAATAATTAGGATCTGTAGAAGGCAACAAAAAATTTGCCAATTAATTTCATTGATCAAATATGGTTCAACAAAGGTATCTATGAAATCAAAACACTGTTACATAATGCCATGTACGAAAATATGGTTTATTTATGCGTGTCCTCTGCGAACGCTATCTGACATTCATACTTTAGTCCCTCGTCAATGTAATGTTCATAATTATACCCAAAGTGGATCTTAATAACATACATAGGTAAGTCATTAGTTTACGACTGAAGTATAATATGAGGAGTTAAAATAAATTTGTTAGTTATATTTTTATCCATTACCTATGTACTCCATCGTCATAAAATTTTGCTTAAAGCATATATTTGCCTTAAGCAAAATTTTATATACAATCTTTTATACCGAAGAAAGAAGGCAACAGTTCCGGTAATAGATTCTAACTAAAGTTTTTGCTACAATATACGAAGGTGACTTCTGTAATTATTGAGCAATTTTATGAAACCGAGAATCGAACCAAGTAGCGTGCAATTAGAGAGGCATACATCCAGCAGTGGACTGGGATAGGCTGATGGTGATGATGACTATATAGTGTCGACTCTTCTGTATCATTCTCCCAGCTTCCGTTATGGCCGGTATGGTATCTGACCACGCCACCATGATATGGGTTACCATGCTGCATTGCTTACACTCACAATCAATAGGATGGTGACCTCTACTCCTGAATTCTTTTTCCTTTCATGCGTTCCTTCATGCAGAGTAGACTCGTTTTGGTAGATCACACAAAAAAAAAAAAAAAAAAAAAAAAGCACAAGCGTGTGATTCTCATACCTTTCCTCTGGAAACTGGTTATACAAATTCAATAGATCGTCCGCAAAATGATCTTGGCCTAGCATGAGCTTTGCCATGTTACCAACTAGAGGGAGTGGAGTATTGAACTTGACGCCATATTTCTTAAACCTTGATTGTAATTGACCAAGGTATAGCACAATAACTGCTATCAGCACCGCCGTCCATATTAAAAGGATTATCATGATCTAAAACAAAAAGATTATTTTTTTAAATGATTACTTGATGCTACTCTTGTTTTAGATTGAATGAACAGAGAATAACAAAAGGTAAAAGTGAAATGTGGAAAAGTAGAAAATATGCATGTGATGGTGTATAACAGATTTAGAATTTATAATATTGCCAAAAAAAAACAATTGGATATGTATTAAAAGTATATAATTGGATATGTACCAAATATTTTTATTTTTAACATAAATATTATTTAAAAACTCTTGTATTAAATGTTACACACTAAAACAGTATTCATTTTACTCAATCTGCAATATATAACTGCTGTTATTTTTCTAGTTAACATAAACATTACGCAAAATACAAAGAATGATAGAGACACAAATAGTTTAACTTGTTATTCGGTTAATCACTTCACCAAACAGTTTTTATGATTACGAATATTTCCGTAAACATTATAAATGAGTAATTTATTTACCTTGTTTTAGAAACAAATGCGATGCGTACAGAACGAAGATAAGTTCACAGCTGCCTGAAAGACGACCGGTATAGCAAAGGCTCTGAGGCCTACTGAATAGGTAAAACCACAGGTCTGCTCTATGTTTGCTCACGACAGAAACTTTTATTGTGATTTATCAACAAACGTAGATAATGTTGTTGTTGTAAGATAGTGTAGTTTATGTCAAAAGTATGATTTAACTGCCTGTTTGGTGATGCGTATCTAATATTAAATAGTAATAACAATTCGTTATCAAAAAACCTACTACAATTTGTCCATTTCATTTAAATACAAACCCATGTGATTCACGTTATGTATTGTTAGAACGATACTCTTGAATTTATCTTACTTGCAAGTACATTTTTTTGCTTTGCTTCTCTTGGCCGTATGGGCTACGGCCAATAGAAGCGAAGCAAATAAATATTATTTAGCATTTATGCTAAATCACTTTCCTCGATAAATTATTTATCTTCCTCCCTAGCCTTTATTTATAGGATTATTTGGAGTCGGTCACTTGTTTTACCGGTTTTACCTGAATATCAGTCTATACCCAGAGCGACTGGTAACAGACCTCCGCAACCCTGAGGCCGAACTTAAACCTTGCCACCAAAGGATTTTCTTAAGTGATTGGGCGCATTGAGGCGCTGGATACCTTTTACCTTTTGTCATCTGTTCCATGGTAATGAGGACTCGGCTCAGCACAGTTGTGTTATCGTGGTTGCAACCTTCGGCGAAGACGTCATTTCGCAGAAGCAAGCGCGGAGAAGACCCGCATACCAGCGCCTCATGCCGCCCTAATTGTGGCCGTGGTTGGACGGGACGGGTCTTCCCCTACATCCGCTTCAGGGGCCAACCGCGAGGAGACGACGTTCTCATGTGCCATGCGTCGCTTATAGTTGGGATGGCGACCGCATCAGTTTGGACAGGCTCTGGACGGGGTCCAAATCCCGTAATTATAGCAGTACCTGGACCTCATCCATTTCAGGCGCAGAGTGGCACACCGTGTGGCTTCAGTCGGTCCGATTGTATCAAACCACCCCGCCGCAAATGCCTATAGGGGTTTCCACACTTAAAAAATTGGTCGGTATATTTGAGGGTACTGACTTCCAAGTAACGATAAGGATAAGAATCGAAAGAATATTTCAGTTTTAGTTCAACCAAACAAACAAACAAATTCTCAAGTATTATAATATTAGTGAATGTTTAATTAAGTCGGTATTTTACTGATACTTTTTAATTATTGTTTACTTTAATCTGACGTTAATAAATTCTTTCTGGAGTATTTGCTGCATCATTCCGATAAACAACAACACAGTGTATTAAAATTCAGCATGACCTAGCAAAAGCTATTAAAAACTTCATAACAGACGTAAATATATACCCAAAATTATTAATTTATTTAACTTGCAACGTATGTGTGTTACGATTACTATGTTTGTTCTGGTGGAATCTTGCAACTAAATTTTGAGGCAATTTACCTCAGTTCTCAACCCATTACGTTTAAGTTACGTTTGCAGACATATATTATTTATTATTATTAATATTATTAAATACATGGCATGACAATTCACTGTTATAATGACATAAAGCTGGTCTGATGATAGACTCGTAATAGAATAACCTACCCGCCTCGCGTTTGAGCTTTTTTGATTAGTCTTGATAAGTACTCGTACCTTATTCTAGATATCTTGTGACAGTAATATATTCAATGAGATGAACTGAATGAGAAATCTATCCAGTGGTAACTAAAAATAAAGAATTATCAAAATCGGACTACTATGTAAAAAGTTATGCGTGGTCATACATAAAAAAATATACGCGTGGACTTGAGAACCTCCTCCGTTTTTTCGTCGGTAAAAAAGTAAAATAAATTTAAAGAAAAAACTTCTTTAGGAACAAGCTTTATCTAAAATGATTTCAAAATTATAAAATAAATGAATTATCTTTTTCTAAGTTCATAGTACATAATAATGTCATTAAACAACTAAAATAATACAAAAGTATTTACTTTCTACTTTGATTTACTTTGAATAAATTTGACTGTTTTTTTTTTAATTTACTACGCAGTAACTTATTTCAGGCACAGAAATCGCACGACAAGCTTTCGTACTATATAAATTGTCTAATGACATTATAAGTTGATAGTAAAAAAAATAAGGAATACTTTATTTCATTACTTTCATAGTACAAATATTATTTTAGTGAATTTTAATTAAAGGTCTTACTTTTGATAGAAGTTTTTTTCTTTTAATTCGTGAATAAACCCAATAGTTGTATTGATAGACAATTGACAAAGATGTGTGAGTTAATTAGTACCTCACTAATTAACTCACACATCTTTATCTCGTTTCAATGAGACTCGAGATTTTGCAAATCATACTAACTTTTGGTTCGATCCTGGAATTGAATCAGAGATCTCAAGTACAACGACACCACACGTATATGATCATCAAACGAAGCAAATTGTTGAACGGTGGCGCAGCGCATGGGCCGCTCTTAGTAAATGAATAGTCGAGATCCCGGACGTATGTGGTTACGTCGTCTACTAGAGTTTAATAATAATGACTTTATAGTACACCAGAAAAAAAACAGGACTTAAAACATGCTACATAAAATATGTAGGTACAAATGGCGGCCTTATCACTCGTAGGCAATATCTTACAGGCAACCATGGGATGGAGAATAAACATAGGAGAAAATATAGGGTAGTGTCTGGTGTGTTAATAGTAGATAAATGAAGAAAAGAAAAATAAATTACAGTAGTGTATAGTACCTAGGCATTTATAATCTCAGGTTCTCTGACGACCACAGTAATTTATTATGTGAGTCATGTAAAAAGGTGAAACGAGATTTAAGATGACGCGGAGAAAGAGGATTAAAGAGAATGTTATAGAGAAGAGAAAGAATTTGTGTATTCCGGCAAACGGATGGGCAACTACTTATACGTTTCACGATAATCAGAGACATAATTATATTTCCGTAGTCGAAAATGAATCTTATACAGAGGTTTTGAAGTATTTCAAGCTTCTTGACTGGTCTTTAGTAAGATCTAAATAATTGGCATAAGCATAATCAAGAATAGTGAAAAGATTGGATCGTGTAAGAGCAATCTTCGTAGAGGTGAATAGGAAATGGCATAGATCTATCGACCTATCGATACTAGAGCACGCAAGATCCCGAAGCGTTGGACATTTTGTGACCTAGCTACTGCAGCTGAGGGCCCCACGAAAAGGTGCTGTCGATATAGATCCCCAGGTACTTCACCCTGTCACGATATGGGATAAGTGTACCGTCGCAAAAGACCTGAGGCAGTGACGTCCAATCAATTTTGGAAATCATTCTCAAACTGCCAACGACAATGACTTGAGTTTTAGACGGGTTAATCTTCAATCCGTGGGAAATACTCCACTTACAGATCAGGAGGAGATCAGGTCATGAGTGATGATGTTAATAAAAACGGAAAAAATAAAGAAGATAGCACGCCGCCCTGAGGTACACCATCGTTAGTACTACACCTAGAAGAAACAGTGTTCTCTACGCTAATACGTTGGTGGCGACAAGGTAATTGTGAAACCATTCAATTGCAGTATGTTATAAGAGAGCAATGTACATAGCAATATGTCAAAGTCGACACGACTATAACGGATATACACTTGATTCGTAAAAATTCGTCATATTATAGACCAAAAATATTCTTGATAAAAATACCTGTATACGTTTGTTATTATATGACAATTAGTTTTTCGTTCATATTAACTTTTCACTGTTCACTTTATTCTTACTGCGCTGAGTGTTATTTTGGCTTCTACCTTCACATGGAACCTCTACTGGATTTTACTTACTTACTGGATTAATTGTTATTTTAAATCTAGGTGTAATTTGCGTACATTTTATGAATGTGTGTAAATAATATTCTTAACACAATTCATAAAATGGACGCGTTTCGCAGCCGTAAGTAAGTACCACGTAATATTATAAGTGTAGTTTGATGGTAAACTGTTTTTTTATGCGACTTCTAATCAAGAGGTTCAAATCCCGGGTCGTGCCAAAAAGTGTTTTTGGGTTTTTCTTAGGAAATTCCTAATAGCAGCCTGGAGTTTGGAAGTTTGATTCTCACCCATGCCTCAGAGAGCACTTAAAGCCGTCGGTCCCGGTCGTCATGAACATCTATGGCAATCGTTATTGGGAAGTCAGTAACCTCAAATTTACTGACAACTTGTTCAACCTTCGAATTTCAGTTCTTCCTCAGGGTTGACCGGTTAAACTAGTAGCCGACCCCCAAATAATATTGGGAATAAGGCAAGGAAGAAGAAGTAAATGTAAAATTGGAGAGATTTGAATTCAGTTTTATTTTACATTAGAGCTTAAAGAGATAATATTATTTGTATTTCTTAAGAATATATATCCTTAATACAAGATTAACTTATTAAATTAATTGAAAAATACACCACATCTTTGGTACAAGTAAAATGTAGTGACAGTGTTAAGCTCTATACCAAAGACATAGATTCCTATAACCTTAATATAGTACTTTGGAATAAAGTCTTTAAAGTTTAGATCGTATGCGACTGAACTGGTCTGAATGATGCAATGATGCAAATCAGAAAATTGACAGTCCTCAGTTTGTAGCCCTTTCTGAGCTTCGTGTGCATGGGCATGCGTGTGTGTATGTGTGTGCAAGCATGTGTGTTCGAACGTGTGTTGCTTTAATTTTTACCCCTTTTTAGGGTTCCGTAGTTCTTGACTCGGAATCCATAGAATCGCTATGTCCGTCCATCTGCCCGTCCGTCCATGCGTCCTCGATTTACCGCCCATACGGTTAATGCTAGAAAGATGAAACTTTGCATGGATATGTGTTTCCATCACGTCGACAAAGTACTATAATAAAATCAGAAAAAAAAAACATTTTTGGGTAGGAAAGGGGAGGTTCCTCTACACGTAGGTGTTTGAATGTTTTTTTCTGGCGCCAACTCTATTGTGTGGGATACCGTTAGATAGGTCTTTTAAAAACGTTGAAATGTCCTCATGGACGGCGGTAGTGATATACCACAGTCATCTGTATTGCCGCTTTATGAGCAACCCCTTCTCAGAATTCTTGGCACATAAGGAGGGCTGTGACCGTATCCTTTTGCAAAACTGCTTTGCGCCGCTATCTGTTATGTCGTCTTATCATCCAGACGATAGCTCATATGTAACGCATATGATCGTTACTTGCTATATCTATAAATACGATATCTTTGCATGTTTGTAAATAACATAATCCTTTACGTATTTATAATATTATTATAAAAAGGTGCTTCTATGTTGTAAACGGAATTATGATAATAGATAATATGCACGCCTAATAATGATATGTCTACTGGGTAAACAAGAAAGATAGATGAGAGCCAATTCGACATCCGTCTCGCAAAAGTGCGGCCTATAAGCGCAAACCTGAGGGCAACAAATGAAGCTATCTGTCATCTAAGCAGAAGCAGTCTTGGGTTACATATCCAGGACTCAACATCAGGTTTTCTACAAAGTAGCTGCCAACTACAAGCCGTAGATTTACCCCACATTACTCTGGTTCCAGGGTCTCTTTCTGGGTTTACCTGATTACTTAATAGAAAAAAGTAGAGATAGATAAGAAGAAAATATCAAACCGTCTTTGAGAATGAAATGAATGAACTGACTATGTCGATTGCCACCTAAAATACTTGTGAAAGCGTTCTTACCCATTTTTTTCCTTAGTCCTATTTCCTAACCCCTTTTTTTATATTTAAGTTCAAAAATACGTTTTCAAAAGTACTTGTTTGTATGTTACATTAGTATCTTCGACTATTACACGCTTGATGTATTACACACCATTATACAAAGGTAATCGAGTTTAAACAGTATTTAAACAGTGTTGTTATGGTTGTGTATTATGATTGATGTAGTTTTTTTTTATTTTTATTTATTTATTAAGGCCCGCCAATAATTGTTTACATCTTCACATTAAGAGTATTACAAATTTGATAGTATAGGTCATAACGTAACAATTACTTAAAGGTAGGCACAACATGTATATATTACAGAAATAGATGATAGAAGTTAGCACGTTTACTCGCATATTTTTGTTTGGGACAAATATTCCGGACATTTTAACAGTGCCAGTTAGTCCCAAACTAAGCGCAACTTGTACTATGGGTACTAGACATCTGTTATACATACACATAAACTTCTTTTTTAATATATTTAGGTCTACCAAAGTGGCTCTACTCTGTCTGATGGAAAGCACGAGTAGAATCCAGGGGGTCACCATCCTCATTGCTAGGGCAGGCAATGTAGCATGGTGACCCATACCATGGCGGCCTGGTTAGATAATTCTGCATCATTCTGCCAGCCTTCGGAGGCCAGGAGAATGATGCAGAATAATTGGGCCTCCGGTCTCTAACTCACCAACGAAATACGACAGCAAAAATGCTGTCATTTTTATGAGTAGAATGGTCTTCTGAGTGAGGGTACTGCCTCGGTTGAGCCGGTCCATTCGTGCTAAAATCAGCTCATTTTTGGTAAATACATAAATATTATACATAGAAAACACTCAAACTTCGAAACAAATATATGTAGTTCAAACAAACATTTAATCCGACCTGGGAATCAAACCCGAGATCTCAAGTACAATCCTCGCAAATCAAATCAAATCATTTATTCTGCAATTAGGTTACATGAACACTTTTGCAAGTTAAACTTTTTTTTTTGAGCAGATGAGTTCGGCCTTTCCTAACTGGACTAGCCCTGAGAAGAAAGGACGAAACAAACTCAGGGATCACAGTCTCTTTTTTTCATACGCTACCACTGTACCAACGAGATAATTAAATTGATGTTTTCATGATTAATCTATGTTAGAAGAGAAGTATTTTCTTTTGGACATAAACAGGTTTTATTTGGTTTTGTCTTGTCGTCTTTCAAACTTTCAAAGTGACTCTACTATGTCTGATAGACCCAAGATAGAATTCAAGAGTACATTATGATTGCAAGATTTTGTAATAATCCTTACTAAAATGTGGATAGTACATATCTATATATAAAATTTCTAAGATGTTTTCACTCAAGTAAAGGCTTAATAACTAAAAAATAAAAAAAAAACTGAAATAGTTTGGTCTGTCGGCATCATCATCTTCCTAGCATTTATTATTCGCGGTCCGCTATTTCGGCTGAAATAGTAGTCCTCAATAATTTTCAAAGGGGTAACAATTCTGTCATACATTATTTTTGCGAAACTTTAACGGTTTTCGCAGCGCACGCAGCGGAAGCTCTCAAGAGAAATATAAAACCGATTCTGAAACATTCTGAGATTAGCGCGTTCAACCAAATAATTAAACAAACTTTTCAGCTTAATAATATTACTATGGGCCGTATATTCTAAACTAGTGTATACTGTATGTCAGGAGGCAACCTTATTGTTTTCGGTGTTCGTAATATTCTAAATTATAAACAAGTGGAGGTGGTACATACTTAACATAATCAAATCATCAGTTGAATTATGATGATTAGTTAAATTATGATCAATCATGTACAGGATCTTTTCCGTATTTTGTATAATATCATGCTATATCTCAAGTAGCTCTTGCGACTGAAATAAATCTATTGTATGTGGTTAATATAGATAAGATAATAATAAGAAGTGCCTCTGGATCCGTCTCATATCTATGATTATGTAGGCGTTGTTTAGGTTAATATCTACACAAATAAATAAATATTGAATTTTCTGTTTGTAATTACATTCGATTTTGAGCGAACTTTCTTTGGGTGATAACTGATGACATGAGAAGTAACTTAAGGCACTTCTTAGGATTCCGTATCCAAATGGCAAAAAAACGGAACCCTTAGAGATTCTTCATGTCTGTCTGTCTGTCCGTCCATAAGTCACAGTCACTTTTTTCCGAAACTATGAGAACTATACTGTTACTAAAACTTGGTAAGTACTTATATTCTGTAAACCGCATTAAGAGTTTAAAACAAAAATAGAAAAAAAACACAAAATTTTGGGGGTTAAATTTCTTTCTAAACTGAATAGTATACGTCGGAGGCACTTCCAAAGTGTTAAAATATGCCACCTTCCCCGTTAATTTCTAAAATAATAGAATGATAGAACTAAAAATAATATAAAGATGTACATTTCCATGCAAACTTCCACCGAAAATTGGTTTTAACGAGATCTAGTAAGTAGTCTTTTTTAATACGTCATATATCGTAAAACGCGATTAACCTTTCATTCAATCAATACACTATTATTAAAACATTGACCAAAGTTATAACAAACTACAGGAACTTTTATATGATGTTACTGCTATGGAACCCTTCATGGGTTCCGTAGCAGCAATAGGGCGAGTCCGCTTCGCACTTGTCTGCTTTTTAGACTAGCTTCACCCCGATGCAGTTGTCGTTATAAAGGTACAACAACCACTACGATTAACACTGCGACAATTTTTTTTTTTTTAAAGACAAATCCCGCATTAGGAATATGAATTCCTGTGTCGCGGGGGACTTTACAAACATACATGAAACGGGCACAAAAGAACACCCAGACTCAGAACAACAATTTGTGAATCACACAAAGTATTATCCCACGTGGGATTCGAACCCACGACACTTGGCGCAGTAGAGAGCGGCGTGGCGACCGCTTAAACCACTTTTTTTTTCTTTTTTTTTTTTTTTTTATGTGTGGAAAATCATCATGGACCGTCACCCCACCGGGGGTTACAGCGGGGTGGTGTGTCGGACTTGAACCGACTAAAAACCACACAGTGTGCCCTCTCCGCGCTTCTCCGTTTAGGAGGAGGAGAAGTCCAGGGTGAGATCTCCTTCTGAACTTCTCCAGCGCCTGCCCGCTCCTGATGCGGGCACCGTCTCGGTTTGACGACCCTCTCTTAGGCGGCGTCCGGCACACACCGACGCCGCCTCCTCGCGGCTGGCCACATAGGGCGGGTGGAGGGAAAACCCATCCCGTCCACCCACGGCCACACTCAAGGCGGCATGAGGCGCAGATGTTCGCGCCTCCGCCGACCGAATCGCCGGCGGCGAATCTGGTCCGATTGGATGTCGTCCTCCCGGGCCTTCTCCGCCGCCTCCTTCTGCGTGATTACGTCCTCGCAGAAGGTTGCGACCGCGGTAAATGCGCTCTCGCTGCCGGTCATGGAACGAACGACGGCCGGAAGCGAGAGATCCTCTCCGATGACTGCAGTGAGGACCCGGCGCTGCGTCTCCCATGCGGGGCAGACCGCCAGCGTGTGATGAGCCGAATCCTCACTGCAGTCGCAGTGGTGGCAGGCGGGACTCAATTCCCTCCTGGCAACCGAGTGCAGGTACTTTCCGAAGCAACCATGCCCGGAAAGAACCTGCGTCAGTCGGAAGGTAAGGGTCCCGTGCTGCCGCACTGCCCATTCGCCGATGACCGGCTGAAGCGCCTCTACGGTGGCGAGGCCAGCACGTGGAGTCTCCAGCCGGACCGACCAGCGATCCATCATGGCTCGGTGAGCGGCTTCGCGCCACTCGCGCACGTCCTCGGGCGGAGGTCCAACTCCACCACTCTCCGCCCGGTAGTTAGCCACTCGCCGATAAACGTCGGCAAGCACTTCCGCCTCCAAATCCCACGGGGGTGTTCCGGCCAGGGCACACGCCGCCTCCGTCGATACGGTGCGGTAACCCCGTATGGCTCTGACCACCAGAGTTCTCTGCGGCCGCCTGAGGCGCGCCCTATTCTGCTCGGTCAGAGCCGCCGCCCACACCGGTGCACCATAGAGTGCCATAGACCGGACAACCCCCGTGTACAGCTGCCTCGTGGCGACACTGTCTCCTCCCAGATTGGGCAAAAGACGCCCAAGGAAGGAGGCAGTGCC
This sequence comes from Phragmatobia fuliginosa, assembly GCA_932526445.1. Lineage (NCBI taxonomy): Eukaryota > Metazoa > Arthropoda > Insecta > Lepidoptera > Erebidae > Phragmatobia > Phragmatobia fuliginosa. The sequence goes on along the minus strand of OW052066.1, from coordinate 657,851 downwards.
GATCAGCTTCGGAGCAAGCTGTTGGAAGTGCTCGTCGAAGAGCCACCTACCGTCTAGGACCAGACCCAGATACTTCAAGTGGGCCCGGACCGGTACGAGGACCGAGTTGACCTCGATGGAGGCGCCGGCGGGTGGACCACGACGGAGCCCATGGAAAAGTAGGGCTTCCGTCTTTTCTAGGGCCACCCGCAAACCCAGCGCCTCAATGCGCCCGACCACCAGGGAGACTCCTGTGGTGGCCAGGCGTGCCGCCTCTTCGAAGGTCGCCCCCCGGGCTGTCACAAGAGTGTCGTCGGCGTAGCAAATTACACCGACCCCGGGGGGGAGACGCCCTCGCAGGACCCAATCGTATCCCATGTTCCACAGGAGTGGTCCGAGGACAGACCCCTGTGGAACACCGCACGACATGGCCCGACGTCTCAAGACTCCTTCTCGGTCCTCGTACATGACAGTACGCTCCGTCAGATAGTCTGCCACTAGCCGCCAAGTACTGTGGCACTCCGTGGTACTGGAGTGCGGCCCTGATGCAGCTGAATGGCAGACTATTGAATGCGTTGGCGATGTCCAACGACACCGCCAACAGCACGTCGCCGCAGCCCACAGCCCACCGCCTGTTCGGTCGCGGCCTTCAGACGCAGAATTGCGTCGACCGTCGAACGCCCCTCCCGGAATCCAAATTGGGCGTCCGACAGATCGGGGCCCACCTCGCGCAGGTGCCGGACGATGCGGGCGTGGAGCACCCTCTCGAACAGCTTACCCGCTTCGTCCAGCAACACGATGGGCCTATAGGCCGCGACCGAGTCGGCAGACCGACCTGGCTTCTGGAGCAGAACCAGCTTCCCGCTTTTCCAACACTCAGGGAAGCGTCCGGACGCCAGACTAGCGTCTAACACTCCCCTGAGGCGGTCCGACATATGATCGAGGGCTCGGGCCAGCACTCGGGCAGGTACCCCGTCTGGCCCGGGGGCGGTGTTCTTGGATCGAATCCTTAGAACAGCCGCCCCTACCTCTGATTCCCTGACGGGCGGCACATCAGCCTCGCCTTCGTCGTCGCCTCCGGCCATGACGGCCATCGACGGGGGCGTGTGCTCCGCCCGCTGTGGGAATAGGCCCTCGACCACTTCCTGCAGGAAGCTGGGCTGGAGAGTCTCCGTGAGGGGCAGGCCCCCCGCGCAGAGCTTTTTGCGCACCGCACGATAGGGCCGACCCCAGGGGTCACGCTCGAGACTCTCCAGCATCTCCTTGCGGCTCTCCTCTTTGGCGCGGCAGATGGCCAGCTTCAGAGTTTGCCGGATCTCACGGTATTCCTCTTGAAGCCGGTCCACCTCCTCACCGACTCCGCGGTGGCGTCGCCGACTACGAGTGAGGCACCTCCGGGCACGAACACAGGCCGCATGGAGGGCCGCCAACTCCTAGGACCACCAGTAGACCTCCTTCCTTGGAGGCCGACGCCCACGTACGCGGGGCATGGCCGCGTCGCAGATCTGCGTCATCGCACTGCAGAAGCGACCAGCCCCCACGTTGACCTCTTCGGCCGGGGCCTGCGGAGGCAGCCAAGAGTTAAGAATGGCCGCCTCCTCCAGTAAGTCCCTGTCGAGCTTGGCGACAGACCACCGCGGAAAGCGGGAGGGACGCCGCGCCGCGTGACCCCTACTGGCGTCCTGGGACCGGGAGAGCTCAAATCGGATATACAAATGGTCCGAGAGCGTCTCAACCTCATCCAGGACACGCCAGTTCTGTACACGTGCGGCGAGTGCAGGGGTAGCGAACGAAAGGTCCACTATCGACCCCCCCTGTTGTCGCACGCACGTGTTGGTGGAGCCTCTGTTCAGTAGACAGAGGCCCACCGAGGCCGCCCATTCCTCTACGGCCTTGCCCCTGGCGTCCGTCGCCGGGGAACCCCACGCAATGGACTTGGCGTTGAAGTCCCCAGAAGACGCGCCCAGACGCTAGTTGCCGCATCTTGATCGCAGACTTGATCCATTAAGGGTTCGTCTCTACAACCTCCTCCATGGGCGTCGGTGCCGACGCACTAGTGACATCGGAGGCAGCCTGGATCGATAGGCTGGCCTCCGGCGCTTGCCGAGACGCGCGGGGAGGCTTGCAGCCCCCCTGCCCGGTCTGGTGATTGGCGGGCTTATTCGCCGCCGCACACACCGGGCAGTGGGGGGCGGCAGAGCAATCTGCCGCCTTGTGCCCCGGTCGACCGCAGCGGAAACATAGACCACTGCAGTCGAAGCAACTCTCGCACTTCGAGCGAGTATGGCCTGCGGCTAGGCACTTATAACATCTCGTCGGTCTCGCCGCCAGGACTGTGACTCTAGCGCTGACGAAACCGACGAGCACCTTGCCAGCGTCGTCTAGCGCCTTGGCCGACGCCACGGGACAGCTGACCCATGCAGCGCCTAGCCCGCCTGGACCGGGGCGAATAGTGCCGACCCTGATATTGTCCGCGCTGCAGCCGGTCTTCTCCCGGATTGCATCGCGGACATCTTCGGCTGTCACAGAATCGTCCAGACCCGAAATACGCAGCTCCGCGCACTTCGTGGGCCTGGCGATCTTGATGCCATCCAGGTCGGCAAACATGCCCCTCAGCGTCTCGGCACATTTGTCCGCCGTTTTTGCGCCTTCTGCTCCAGGGAACTCGAGGACTCGAGCTCCCGTCTGGGCGCGGCGCAACCTGACCCCTGCTGGTCCAAACTCGCTGGCGAAACTAACCCGGGCCTTTTTAAATATGTCCGCATAGGTTAGTCCGCCACTGGCCGCCTCCGGCGTGACGGTCACCACTACAGCCGCGGTTTTAGGCGGCTGCAGTTTTCGCGGCTTCTTTTTGGTGGCCGCTGTCACCACCGGCGGTGGCTGCGACCTGCCAGCTCTCGTTAGCAGCGGCAGATGTGGAGGTGCCCGGCAGGGGTGTTGGAGTGGGGAGAGGGGGGAACTCCTCTCCTGTTTCCGGCACCGCCTTGGTCGGCGCTGTGGCCGGTGTCTTTGCCGGCGCCTTCGCCTGCGCCTTCGCTGGCGCCTTGGCAGACGCCTTCGCCTGCGCCTTTGCTGGCGTCTGGGCCGGCGCCTTCGCCGGCGCTTTCGCCGGCGCCTTGGCCCCCTTCCCCTGTTTCTGGTGAGCCTCAGGGGCCGGGGCAGCGGCCGCCGCCGCATATGACACCGGACCTCCCTCAACGGGGAGTTCGGTCGGCGCCGCCGCAGCCTTCGGCCTCTGCGATGCTAGCGGCGGACGTACCACTGGGGGTGGAGGCAGCATTGCCTTCAGATCCGCCAGGCGACCATCCAGCATGTGCCCCACCGCGACTAGCACCTGGCGCAGCTGGGCGTCAGGCATCGCCGCATTGGCTGGGGCTGGGGCAGGCTGGGGCAGGGCAGTGGCCACCATCTCCGGATGACTCGCTTGAAAGCAGGCGAACTTGTAGCCGAGTTCGGCCACCTGCGCCGTCAAGCGGTCATTTGCCGCCTGCAGACGAGCCACGTCTCCGACGAGTTCGTCCACGGCCCCCGTGATGGCGGAGGAAGAGTCCTTAAGGGCCCTCACAAAGGAGCCCTTCAGGTTTGTGGACTTGGTGGCCACTCGGCGGATCACGTCCACCGCCACCTTCGCCCTATCCTGCACGGAGGGAGGAGCCTGTGGTACGTCTCCCGCCGTCGTCATCAACTCCTTGACCCTCTGCAGGAGTTCCTCAATCTCTTCCTCCGCCTTTGCCTCTTTGTCCACCCTGTTGCGCCGGTAGGTCTCCGGCTTGAAGACGGAGCCTGACGGGCCTGGGACCGGTGAGGGTGACGCCGTTCTGCGTTTCGGCTGGGATGCGTCACCGTCGTCTTTCCCGACGAGCTCGCGCTTCCTATGGACGTCAATCGGCTCCAACTCCATTGGCACCGAGCCGTCCGTATCCGCCGCGGCAGTCTTGGAGCGCAGGCGCTCCGACACTCTTCGGCTCCCAGTCGTCTGTTCGACTACTGGGAGCCCCTCCAAGATGGGCGTGTCTAGCAACACCCTCTCCTCTATGGACGCAATTTCGTCCACTCCCAAAGAGCTCCCCTTGCAGGTGCCCTCCTTTTCCGTCTCCTTACTTACGTCCGTCGTGCATTCGATTGCCATTGTGCTTGCCGTTTCGTTGTTGGTTTGGTTTTCCGATTCATTTGAGTTTTTAAAAGAGTTAACAATATCCATAATTAGACCCACGAGAGGGGGAGAAATACAAGGTCGACCCGGGCAGAGATCCCCCAATACCCGGGCAAGCGTAAATTTTTAGCCAAACCGAGGGGTCCGCAGGTACCTCGGCTTGGGGTGCGTTCGCAACTGAACTTCCCATCAGCCATGCATCCCCTGGCCACGCACCAGAGCTTGAGATTCGGGGTGATTTTTTATAGAGGTTTTCTTCCTCGCGGTCCAGGCGGTTAAGCCAAGACCCACGCCCCCGATCAGAGCATTCTTCTCGGGGCTACGCTATGCCGACGGTGGCAGGAAGACTACGTCACCCTGCCTGCTCGGTGGTAATGTGAATACACGCCGAGCCCGCCCTCCTTTCTCCACCGCTACTAGCGGGAGAAACTCCGACCCATGAAGGGTCCCACCTTCGGTTTTTTAACGAGGTTAACCTCCTCCTTGCTCCGAAGAGCGAAGAGCCAGCAGGGGAACCGGCGGAAACGCCCGCCCCGCTGGACCAGGCCTTGCCCGGGAGCCGATGACATGGCTTCCTCTCCAGCTAGAATATTAGCCGCTGGCGATAATCCTCCCCTCCAGATAACGCGGAGGAAATGAGGAGGAACAGTGCTATCGCCAGCGCCCAGGGTGCACCACGTGGAGGTTTTCTAGCCAGCAGCACCCCGACCGCTTAAACCACTAGGCCAACCGTGCAGTATGAATGAATGAATGAATTAATGTGTTCATTTCAAGATGGTATGCCTTATGTACCCACAAAGGTCAATTATTGAAAGAGAAAATAGAAAACCGCCAAAAATAATACATTTGTTTATATTACACACTTACACACTCATTTACAAATAAGCACTTATAGATTGGTTATAATTTATTGATAAAATTTTTATTTTTATTTCCTAAGCTTAAATTTAAGGGTGCTTCCACCTTTTAGTCTGATATTAAATGACTCGGTAGAAAGCTGTGCAGGGATACAGGTGGTTTCTGACGGGTAAACCTCCATATGAAGTATTATTTGATAAGTCATGACTTTCATCTCACATAGGGCAAAACGCGAACCTGCAAATAATGAATTATGAACTTAGTAATACACGCCTAAAAATTGTTAAATAGAATTATTGAACTTTTTTGTACAAGACTTTGAAGGGCAGCTCCGGTCGCGTGTATATTAGTTATTGCTTTAAAAAATAGTCTGTGTGCTTTCTCAGTCCTTAACTATCTGTATACCAAGATTCAATCAAATCAGTTTAGTGGTTTTAGCGTGAAAATGCGACAGATAGAAAAACAGAGTTGATTTTGCCTTTTTGTAAATTTCTTTTGAGCACTTAAATTCCAAATCAATCTAGAAAATAAAAACATCGTACTCGTATAGATAAATATTAAAAAAAAAATTACTTTTTTTTTTATACTTGACATATTTGATAAAAAAAAATATAACAAACCAATACAATTCCTAGGTCCAATTCCAAATGGCATGTAAGCGAACGGATGAATTTTGTGCTTATTTTCCTCAGAGAAACGCTCAGGATCAAATTTTAAAGGATCAGAATAGTATTTTGGGTCCCGGTGAATGGCAAAAGCTGGGATACTGACGGGTGTGCCTTTGCGTATCTGAAAAATAATAAAAAAGTTGTTAGTTTTGTAAATCCGTCCAGGTTTTATTCTAATCGTATGCTTGCTTTAAAATGAACAATTATTTCAAAGCTGTATCTTACTATAAAGTCATTTTCGGAATCCCAGTTTGGTTTACCCAAGTTATAGTCGTGTGTGCACTCCCGATCCAACATTAATCCAGGAGGCCAAAGTCTCACCAATTCTAAAAGCACATAAAATTTCCCGTAATCAACAATCAACTTCGTCTCCTAGATTTAATGGAAAATCATAAATTGCATGGTTTTTAATTGTCTGAGTTGACTTGAAGATTCTTTGAAAATCAAAGGAGACTTGTTTCTATTCCGTATGTGTTTCAATTTTAAGTCTAATTCAAATTTGTTAAATCTTTTTATTATTTTCATCATCAATCATCCAATAGTGGGACATTATACAACCCATAATGTCCCACTGTGGGAATTAGGTCCCCAAACTAGCTCAGTGGAGGTTGAAGACGGGCAAGACAACGTTCTTGCCATGTAAACTTGCCATTTGACGTTCTTAAGCCACCCGAAGACTTCCAACTAAACTTCACTTCTAAATACAACTTCTTTTATGAATACAACCGGAAAACTTGGTCATTATTTAGAAACAAACTGTGACTGTTGTCACAAGCACCAGAATAAAATTCTTAACTGACATTGTTAGCGAACAGTACATTACCTGAAATGACCATGTCTAGATACGTCATTTCTTGTATGGAGTTAAAATCAAATCTTCCTTTGTTTTTCGTATCATGCTCTTTAATCTCTTTTGCCAAACGATCTTGGATATACGGATTAATAGCTAGTTCGTACAGCAATAAAGACACGCCAATTGAAACAGTCTCAAAGCCAGCAACAAAAAACAACATTGCTTGAGCTACCAAATCTCTGTCACTCCACACTGAAAAGTTAAATATTAGAAATCTAAATTTTGAATAAAATTGAGGCTCATGGTGATACAATATAAAACATAAGTAAATAAATAATAAATATTTCGGAAATCTTACTCTCAACGCCATCTTGACCCAAACTAAGAGAGCTTATAATATGACTACTAGACAACTGATATAAATACATAAAGATACTTATGATAAGATACTTTGACTGCCTTGTTGGTCTAGTGATTAGAGTATGCGGCTGCTGATCAAGAGGTCTCGGGTTCGATTCCCGGGTAAATATGAGTGTGATCCACAAATGTTGGTTTCGGAGTCTGGGTGATTTTCTATGTATAATATGTATGTATTTACCAAAAAGTATGTTTATGTACTTATATCAGTTATTTAGTACCCATAATATAAGCTTTGCTTAGTAGGACTAGATGATGTATAAATAAATATTTCGGACATCTTACACACAGTAAGATATCCGAAATATTTATTTATACGTATACCTTTTTCTTGGAAATACATAAACCATATTTATCATACAAAGAAAACATTGGAAGTAAAATAACTACAGTCAGATTACGAACACTAGGCGATGTTTATATAACAACAAACTTGCATTGAAAAATATTTGAAAATGAGGGGAGCTACTCATGTAACAATCTTTATTACTTATACTATTACTAATTTAACTTAAGTAATACTTAAAGCAAAAAGTTGGTACCCCTTTTTACGAAAACAATAGAATCTTAATAATGTTGACACTTATAATTCAAATTAATAATGGTCAACTATGATCACTTGCTTTATTTATTTTTATAGTTGGTCTAGTGGTTAGCGTATGCGACTCCTAATCAAGAGGTCTCGGGTTCAAATCCCGGGTCGGGCCAAAAAGTGTTTTTGGGTTTTTCTTAGGAAACTCCTAATAGTAGCCCGGAGTTTAGAAGTTTGGCGGTGATTCACGCCCGTGCCTCGGAGAGCACGTAAAGCCGTCGATCCCGGTTGTCATGAACATCTACGGATATCGTTATTGGGAGGTCAGTGCCCTCAAGTATACTGACAACTAGTTCAATCTTCGAATTTCAGTTCTCCCTTAGGGTTGCGGAGGTCCGATGCCAGTCGCTCCGTGGAAAAACTGAAATTCAGGTAAAACCGGTTGAACTAGTAGCCGACCCCAAATAAACTTGGTAATAAAGGCTCGGCAGATGAGTATTAAATTTAACAAAATTGCATGGCATGAATTAAGTAGAATTAAATGTAAGAAAAATCATTTTCACAAGCAATATTTTATTTTGAAAACTAGCAAAAATGCTAACAATAGCCCAACTGTTTATGACATAATTATGTATGATTGTATATAATTTACATTACAGAGTTGTATTTGACATATACATATCAAATACAACTCTAAACTAAATAGCTAAGGCTTTTTGACCTATATCTTTTTTCTCAATCTTTTCATCTTTGTCTCTTTTGGATATTTATCAATAGTTAATAAGTGGCTCATGTAAATGGCTTTGCTGTTAATGATTGCAGTAAAATATTACCTCTGGTTATTTTCTTTTTACCGACGGTAGATTCTTGTACTGTTGCAAATCCAGCGTCAGCTTCGTCAGTTTTATTAGTGTCATGAGTCAATTTACCTGAAAAATAATAATATAATAGTGTGTGATTAGCAAATTGTATAATATTTTCTTTTAAAATTCAAAAAAAATGTCACTGGAGTGATTTATAGTCAATGTTAACTTAGGTTTGTCGGATTATGTTTTGAACAAGATTAAAATTAGAACGATTGCAGGTTACCTTTCTTGGATTCCATTAGCAAATGGATCATGTCAGGTCTTATTATTTGGTTTTGTTCACGTTTTTTCATCATGCCTAAGATTAAAGTTCTGAAAAAATTCCTAGATCGTTCAGGTGGGAAGTCCCATTTCAACAACTAAAACATTAAAATAAATATTTATAAAACTATTTAATCAGAAAAGAAGTATTTGAATTAAATGAACTCTTATAAAATAAACAGCTATAGTTAAACAAACCTTAGCTACTTTAGGCAAGTTGATCATGGTAAAAATCATTATCATTTCACGGAAGCCAAAGGTTGATGCCTCTTTGCATCTTAAGTAGAACTCGTTCTCTGGGTCTTTTTGGGAGTCAACCTTTATACCGAAGACACAGGAGGCTATAACATCATTGGCATAGCGGGTAGTCAAATCCTTGCAGTCTACGTTTAAAGAATTTGCTGCAAATAATAGGATAGACGTGAGTAGCACTGATATAATTGCCTGCACGGTTGCACGGACTGCACGGTTGGCCTAGTGGTTTAAGTGGTCGCCACACCGCTCTCTACTGCGTAAAGTGTCGCGGGTTCAAATCCCACGTGGGATAACACTTTGTGTGATTTACAAATTGTTGTTCTGAGTCTGGGTGTTCTTTGTGTCCGTTTCATGTGTGTTTGTAAAGTCCCCCGCGACACAGGAATTCATATTCCTAATGCGGGAGTTGTCTTTTAAAGAAGAAGAAGAAGAAGAATTGTCTCATATTATAGGTTTCTAGCAATTATTCGTTCAACACTTTTTTACCTGTATGCATGTTTATGACAACGACAACAGTAAGTAATAGTACTTCTTGCCTGTTGTTTATTTTGTATAATATGTTTGTAAAGTAAAATGTGGCGAAGGGATATATTACTAAACAAGCCAAGGTTACATAGTTGAGCGCACAGACCATGTCAACTGGTCCAGGACAAACAGGTCACTTTAAGGCATGGCCGGTGCTGGAGCAGCATCAGGCACGCTTCAAATTCGCGGTAGCCATAATATCCGGGCCAACACAGACAAGCTGCAGGTAAGTCGACTGTGATCGTGCGGCCACATTTTACGAAAACCACCTGGTTACGTAAAAACAAATGGCTGAGTAAGCCGTACTCATCGGTACCCGGCAAAAGGGATAGACCCAAGAAATGCTGGCTGACGACGTGTCAGCCAAAGGGGATAGCTCGGGTGCTAATTGCCTTACATTTCTTGTAAAGTCCCCCGCAGCACAGTAATATATTCTTAATGCGGGAGTTGTCTTCTAATGAAAGTAAAACAAAACACTAGCAAGGATGCGGAAGACCGAGCAAAATGGAGTAGTAAAAGAAGGAAATCGGAAACCGGGCTTCACAGTGCATGCTCTGGTAGCAACCGGGAAAACCACAGGTCCAGTAAAAACGAATAAGTTATCGGGATTCAGATAATACTTACTTTCGGAATCTTTTATCTTTTTCTTTAGAATCGAAATCATCTGGTCTCCAACTTCAACCATGAACGGCACCATTGCACGTATTTTGGAACTGGTAAATGCAGGACTCAGTGTAGAACGCATATCTTTCCATTCTTGGCCTGTTAAAATTTATTTATTACAAAAAATAATAACAATATGATGAATATTTAAATGGCATCATCATCATCAATAATAAACATTACTTCAGTAATATTTTTTCATTATAAAACACTCAATTATGAGTGATAGTAGCTGAGATTTTAAGACAAACGTCTTATATGTACTAGCCGCCCTAGCTGCGCCCGGGCACATAAAGGAATTGATAAAAACTTGCAAAATAAAAAAAAACTTTGACAACATGATGAAATGCATAGTTTACGATTCTATAAAAGACATAGAGACCGACATTCATTTTTATATTACTCGATATAGATATAATATTCGATATTTACAATGTAATACAGTACTTGATGTATGTAACAATAACTTTAATGTATCAAATGTATACAATGAAACGTGTAACTTACCTTTATTACCTTTCAATAATTACCTTTCAAGGAAAAGAGATTTCTGGAAAAGAAGGAGTCACTTTCTGTGAAGATAGAGCGGTGATCCAGAAAGCAGTCAAAGTCTTTGATCGCAATCTGTTTGATAAGGTCGATATCGCGGATAACGATCATTTCATTGGTAAACTCGAACCTTCCCACAAACCTGGAGAGTTATATTTAAGGAGAGAAAGTATTAAAAATTAATCTTCTTTATTATAGAAGTGCCCTTCTATAATCAAGAATTTTTAAAGATGAGTTCAACCACTCCATATTGCTATATGGAGTGGTTGAACTCATCTTTAAAAAATGTAATTTGTGAAATATAAAGAAAATAAATAAATAATAATCATAAATATTTCGGACAATTACTACTCAACGCCATCTTGTCCCAAACTAAGCAGAGCTTGTGTTATGGGTACTAGACAATATGATATAAATACATAAACATAGTTTTTTTATAAATACATACTCTACAGGAAAAACACCCAAACTTATTTATTTATTTATTTATTTTATTATTGATCAGCAGCCGCATTTGTTAACCGGTTGACCAACAAGGCAGTCTATACTGCAATAGTATGAGAAATGTATTTATTTACAAGGTGTACTTGTAAAAGGTTTAACCTTTACAATTACCATATAAAACTTATAAACTACCTTTGTTTATTAATGATTAACTAATAGTAATGCACAGAAATTCTGTCCTTATACCTTGCTTCCGGGAACTTGTTGTACAGTTTTACTAAATCGTTTGCAGCATGGTCCAAACGCAATAAAATTCGGGCAATATTGCCAAATAACGGCAGCGGAGTCTCGTATCTGACTCCATATTCTTTAAATCTTGAGGAAGTTTGACGGAAGTAGATCACGAGCACTGCTATCAAAACAGCGATCCAAATGAGCAAAAGTATCATTTTCTGAAACAATTATTTCATTTAGTCAAGCCTTTTATTTACAGGATTTATTTATTCGTTTTCGTTATAAAGGTTATCAGAAAATTATGTGCACTTATATCCCTTGTATCCCTTGATAATCATAATTTAAAAAGCTGAGCAAAGATGTACAATGGTATCAAATTAATGTACAAAAATCGGTCAAGAGCGTGTCAGGCCACGCACAAGAAAGGGTTCCTCAGTCACCCATACGTGGATTTAAAATCGTATCCAATAGATAATTGTTATGTTTACGTATTATTGCGTTAATTTTGTATAACGTTTTCCAAGTGAGCGCATTTTACAAGTTAAACCTCTATAACTCCTGAACTAACAAAGTTATCTAATCCGTTATAGTTTTCCTTCAAAGTTCATTATATGGACCACCATCACGAATTTTTCCAGATTTTTCGAACCAGCCGTTTGGTATTTAGAGGGGGGGGGACGCCCTGTTTTTACAAAAAGTGGCCTTTAAAGTAGAATATCTCGCAAATAGATACCTAAATCAAAAAATTGTCTTAACAAACCTGTGATGGTTTTAAAAGACCTATATAATGATACCCCACATGATGGGGTAGCCGCGAGAAAAAAAAACATCTCCACTTTACGTGTAGTAGAGGTACCCTTTATAAAAATATTTTTCATAATTTTATTGTAGCACTTTGTCGACGTAATTACAACACATATTCATGCAAAGTTTCATCTTTCGAGCACTTACCGTTTGGACGGTAAGTCGAGGACGGACGGACAGACGGACATGACGAATCTATAAGGGTTCGAAGTCATAAACTTCGGAACCCTAAAAACGATCTAGTTACGGGGATTCCTTACACTTCATACACGTTCATGAGTACATAATTCATAACAATTTATCTGGGCTAAAAGTACTAATTCAATAGCCCATAAACAACGGTTAACAAGCAAAAGTACATCAATCTTAGTAAACTTACACTATCATTGGGTAATTGAACCTGTGACCTTGTTGTTCGTCACTTCAAATTCAATCTTTGTTATTGTCCAAGTTCAAGTTCCTGTTTATCATCACCAGATTACTACTGTTTGAAGGTTGTAGTACAAAATAGTCGATATTATTTACAGGTCTCAAGTAGTCAAGTATTTTGACAGCGTGTGCGCCTTAAAATAAATAAATTGTACTTCTGTTTTACGACTGTTTTATATCCCTAAGAGGTAAGATGATCTTTTTAAAGAATTAATTCTATCAAAATAAACTTATATGCATAGTTTTATAGTAAACATGGGCGCTTCAGTTAAGTACGTAGGTACGCAAGTAGTAGAGCCATGCTGATTTCAGCACGAATGGGCCGGCTCGGCCATCTGGCCAAGCCGCCATGGTAGGGGTCACCATGCTGCATTGCTTACCCTCACAGTGAGGATGGTGGCCCCGACGCTTGGATGCTACTCATGCTTTCCATCTGGCAGAGTAGTCACTTTGGTAGGCTTAAATCTAAAAAAGCGGCCAAGTGCGAGTCGGATTCGCCCATGAAGGGTTCCGTAGCAGCAAGTAACATCATATAAAAGTTTTTGTAGTTCGTCGTAACTTTCATCGATGTTTTATAAATAGTGTTTAGATTGAAAGAAATGTAAATTGCGGTATATGATTTATGACGTATTAAAAAAAAACTACTTACTAGATCTCGTTCAAACCAATTTTTGTTGGAAGTTTGCATAGTAATGTATAACATATATTTTTTTTACTTTTATCATTCTCTTATTTTAGAAGTTACAGGGGGGGGTTACCAACATTTTACCACTTTGGAAGTGTCTCTCGCGCAAACCATTCAGTTTAGAAAAAAATGATATTAGAAACCTCAATATCATTTTCGAAGACCTATCCATAGATGAAATGGTACACGTATGGTTTTGATGAAAAAAAATTTTTTGAGTTTCAGTTCTATGTATGGGGACCCCCAAAATTTATACCTTTTTTTCTATTTTTGTAAAAAAATATTAATGCGGTTCAAAGAATACATCTACTGACCAAGTTTCAACAGTATAGCCCTTATAGTTTTGGAATAAAGTGGCTGTGACATACGGACGGACAGACAGACAGACATGACGAATCTATAAGAACCTAAATATGGTTCAGTTTTCGTGTGGCGTACCGCTTTTCATCCATTGTTGAATGTAGCAAACTACGCAGAATAGCAGCTCTACAAAGAAAATAAATATCACCTCGCCTGGCCGCCATTGCGTCATTCTGCTATTTCTGAACAATTGCCCAAATATTTAAACTCACGTATTAGTAATAATCGTCAGAGATGAAAATTAAAACTTACTCTGATTAAATATTATGCAAAGCAATGAAATGAAAACTTGATAGTACATTAGTGCCATAAAACTTACCGTTTTTTTTTTAAATTGATTACAACTCTCGACACACGTGTAAACTTGACATGAATACGCGTGTGACTGCGACAGCCATTCAGGCGTCTATGAGCGCCATTAAATTAATCAACAATGTAGGGGAGATTGGGCAACAATGGATCATGGGGTACAGTGGCTAATTCAATGTACCTCAGTAAGTGTTATGCTTGCGCACATAATCAAACGTCTTTTCGCCGCTAGTCAGTCCGTCCTTCTCTTCAACGCACGCGGTGAAAAATAGGAAAGTCGCGCTTTGACACTCCGCTCAGTAGTTAAGTAACGAAAGTATGTTTTCACGTGCTTTTATATAAAAAATTGGCCAAATGCGTGTCAGGCCATGCATAGAATAGGGTCTGAAGTCACCCATAATGGTAGATTTGGTTTGTTGGCCAAAACTTTAATTCTATTTTTACGGTTTATACGTGGAGGCCTATATGAAGAATTTATTTAACTCCTATTTTTTTACACTCTTACATGAACAGTGAATGCTTGTAGATGACGGTACATTAAATATGACAGTAGTCATGTTGTGTAAGTACCCTCACTTCGAGCAAACAGTGCCGAGTTGGCGCTAGTGGAACGTACACAAAGCGTATCGTGTTTACCCCCACCACAGCGATGGTCACTATAAAAAGCCAAGCACTGTCTTTTTAAATTTCACCAGTTTTCACTTGAATAGGCTAATAATGGAAAGATATGCGGTCCACACGGAGTCCATTATTTACCAGCTCTAAGATTCGAATAATGGAGCAAAAAGATAGTAATCAGATGATCGCGACGCTCAAAAATAAAATAAAACAATCAAACAGTAAGTAAAAGCATAACTATTGTCTAAATTTAAGAGAGAAGACGAACTAAAGCCGCAGTCATAAGTACCTGTACATCGATAAAGACGCATACAATAAGAATAGCAATGTGTACATTGATTTTGACTGTTTCGGTGGAGCAGTGGTAGCGACTGCAGTGCTTGCGCTCTCAGGTTCAATTCCCAAGTCGGACCAAATGTTTGTGTAATCCCCAAATATTTGTTTCCGAGTTTGGGTGTTTTTATGTATAATATGTATGTACTCGTATTTACGAAAATTTATATCAGTTGTATAGTATCCATAGTACAAGCTCTGCTTAGTTTATGATGTCCGAATTATTTATTTATTTCAACAAAATCAAATATTAAACAATAAAATATATTGTACCTAAATACACACATGCGATATATATATAAACATAATTACTACGGATAATAACAGAACTTCATACCCATATAACGATAACGTTGACTCTGAAAGTTCGTTACACTGTTATCAGTCTACAAATTCTCATTTAAAAATTATATCAATATATGGCATGAAATGTTTCAATGTTTTTAGAAAAAAAAACAAATCCCAAAAAATCCGTTTATCAACCTAAAAAAGACTTGGTCAATTCCTTAAGAAGGTACTTTTTACCACAGTAATTTGCCCCAAAACGTTTGACTTAATCGCTTTGAAATGGAAATCAAAATGTTTAATTTAAAAAATACTTTAATGTTATTCATTAACGTATGTTACTATCGGCTTTGCTTCAGACATGATCCTGAAAGTAACTTATGTGAAGTTACCTGGTGTAAATCTTGAACAATTATATTTTCCGTGTAAATAATATTAAAATTAAAGTTTTTTTAAGCTATTGTATAGCTTTTTGATATATATATACATATATAACTATCGCGGGTTTTGAGCGCGGCGACCGAATCAAGAAAAATCCGTAACGAAAAAACCTAACACCCTAAAAAATGATACAGAATATGATTGTAACTGCATTGCGACAAGGATGTGACGGCTCCGTGCTCTATAGGCAGATTAGCGCATGCGTGCTACCGCTACCGGCCGTTATCCGTTGCCTTGACAACACAGTCATTCTTGATTATTCTTCCTTGCTTTTCTATAATACTATTGTAAAAAAACTAATAACAAAATATATAATTGTTATCTACTTTACACAATACATAGCGTCCGCGTCCTCCAGTACCGTCTATTAAATCTTAGTGTTTTCTTATTCCATAGATATGCTCATATTACTATTATGTTCTCTGTTTAGTTGTCATTGTCTTTCGCTTATTAGGATGATTATATTGTTTGGCAATAATATTATTAGAATGTATGTTGCTAAAAAGACAGTGTATTTTGTTTTGTAAATTTGAATTAATATCAAAGAAAATAATACTGCATAAATAAAATAATAATAAATGATTAAAGTTGCATAAGTTGATAAAAAATACTTACACTCTATGCTCTTTGCTATTAGTAAAGAAAAAAATACTGCATAGATAAAAAAAAAAAAAATTGATAAATTTGATAATAAATGCTATTCAATAGCTTTACCGCGGCAGTCCCCGAATGTCACACGATTTTTTTGTATCATTTATATGTAACCAGATTTCGCCCGCGGCTCCGCCTGCACGTATTTTTGTTATCGCGATAAAAGTAGCCTATCTTCTTTCTCAGGCTCTAGTCTATCTGTGAACCAAATTTCATTTAAACCGGTTCAGTAATTTTGCCGTGAAAGCCGGACAGACAGATAGAGTTACTGTCGCATTTATAATATTAATAAAGATTAAATTGGACTCACCTTCTATCATATTAATGAATACTGCCTTAAAACTGACTGTTTGTATACCAAAAGAATTAAATGTGTAAAAAAAACAGCCCTGATAACCTGACATTTAGTTATCAAATATCATAAGTTTACTGGCTTTAGGTGC
Organism: Phragmatobia fuliginosa; assembly: GCA_932526445.1. Lineage (NCBI taxonomy): Eukaryota > Metazoa > Arthropoda > Insecta > Lepidoptera > Erebidae > Phragmatobia > Phragmatobia fuliginosa. The sequence goes on along the minus strand of OW052066.1, from coordinate 641,296 downwards.
AATGTGCCTTGATTACATTATCAATAGTGATAATTATTGTAACTATAAAGGCGTTTGCTAAGACATGCAATCACTTCGGTAATCTTCGTTGGTTTGTGCATACTGAGGTGTGCTGTTTTAAAATATGGAAAGAGACATCAAAGATAAGGTTATTGCGGTAACCGGAGGAGCCCAGGGTATTGGATACCAGATAGCTCACCATTTTTTGAAAAATGGAGCATCCAAAGCAATCATTTTGGACATTCTCGAAGATTCTGGTATTGAGGCCGTGAAGACTCTCAACGAAGAACATGGACCGGAGAAAGCTGTTTTCATTAAATGTGACGTTACTAGTGATCTAGAAGCCGTTTCAAGTCAAATACTTTCGGAGTATAAAATCGACGTTTTTGTTAATAATGCTGGAGTTTTAGATGAGACATCGCTACGTAAAACTATAGAAATCAATGTTATTGCTGCTGTAGAGTGGGGTATGAAATTTTGGAATTACATGAGAAAGAACAATGGTGGTTCTGGTGGAACAATTATTAACATCGCTTCAATCTACGGATACGCTAGCGATCCTTGGTTCGTGTATTACAAAACTTCAAAACATGCAGTGATGGGTTTCAATAAAACGTTAGGTCATTCCTACAATTATGAGAAAACTGGTGTGCGAGTGTTTGCTGTTTGTCCGGGATTCACTGATACTAAACTTTTAACTAAAAAAGAATTATTTGTAGATTCTGATGATTTAGAAATTTTTTTGGAAACTCGACGTCTTCAAAAAGTGGAAACTGTTGGGAAAGCTGTCATTGACATGTTTAAGGTGGCTGATAGTGGAACTGCCTGGGTTGCACAAAATGAAGAACCGATTGAAGAAGTATCTTTTTAAATGAATGCATTAACAAATAAATGGCTATTGAACAAATGCATAGTAATTTTAACACCAGATGTTATTATTGATTAATATAATATTACTTGATCTTTTTTTATTCTTATATTTGTTCTTTGAAGTCAGTTTTATAATTACCATTGCTTAGTTTATATACCCATTATATATTACTGTAACAAAAAGAGATATAATAAAAAGTTGCCGATCATGTTTTCTTGTTTTCTTTCTCTGCTCAGCCTGATGGAAAGCTTAAGTAGAATCCAAGAGTGGTGGCCACCGTCCTCATTACCAATGTGGACAATGCAACACGGTGAACCACACTATGGCGGCCTAGTCAGATGCTTCTTCATGCCCCGCTTGAAGGACCCGGGATCATAGTAGGAAGGAAACACATGAGTTGGTAGGGAGTTCCAGTTATTGATTGCTCGGCACAGGAAGGAAGAGCCGAACCGCTTAGTTCTAGTGCGTATTGGTTCCACTCTATAGCGGTGACTCCCAAGGCCAGCACGCGTAGTCCTTTAGAGTAAAGGAGAAGGTGGGATCAGTTGGAAGAGCTCTTCAGAACACTCCCCATGGTAAAGGCGGTAGAGGACTACCATAGAGGCAACATCTCTTCGCTACTGCAAGGGCTGAAGGAACTCGGTGGCTTCGGGGCTGTCAATTATGCGGACTGCTCGCATCTGCAACCTATCGAGAGCGTCAAGCAAGTACTGAGCGGATCTATCTCAAAGATGAGAACAATACTACACGTAAGAACCAATCCTGGGTCTTATAAAGAAGACACAGATGCTCCGGCGAGAAGAACCGTCTCACCATGTTAATCACACCCAGTTTACGCGAGGCCGCCTTTATGACGCTCTCAATATACTCCCGTCGGTTGAGATCCCGGCTAATATCCATACCCAGGATACCGAGCTTATCTTAAATCGACTGCAATTCATATTTTAAAAAAATCCAAATTTCATCATCGATAATGATTCAACAATAGCCTTGAGTAGTCCGCTGCTTGATATAGATATTTCCTTTGAAAATAAGATTTGATGTACAATTGCACGCTGGTCAAACAAGTTGATTTAGGTTTTGTGTCAAATTTTCAGTGCTGCAGAGCTTGTTTTTGCGTGGTTTACTGCTTTAATTGGTTTTGGCTCGAAAAATGTAATCTAGACTGATTACATTTTTCTGATATAATAATTTACTCAACTTACACGAATGTAATTTATAAATGCTTTAAATCCTATCAAATGTTTTTTGATGTCAGTACCGCATACTTTTATAAAAATCTGAAAACATAAATCAGTAACAAACTGTCAATTTGATATTATTATACGTATTTCTTTGAATAGATTTATAATACAGTTTACTAAATTCGTTAAGGTTTAAAAAATCTAAAAATACAACAAAATCTAATTAAATCACATAACTGCAAATTGAGTCGCAAAGGAGATCCAACTGTTTCCATTTATGTATCCAAAATCAAAAATATGTGTGGCACTCGGGGACTGCCGCGGTAAACCTATCGCACAGCATTTTTTATCAACTTAAGCAACTATAATCATTTATTATTATTTTATTTATGCAGTATTTTTTTTTTGATATTAATTCAAGTTTACAAAACAATAAACACTGTATTTTTACTAACATACATTCTAACACTATTATTGCGAAACAATCTAATCGTCCTAATAACCGAAAAACAATAAATGATAAATGATAAATGATGATAAATGATAAATGATAAATGATATTTATTTCTGTAAGTAAATCTTTTCAGACATTTTTACAAGTCGGACTTATAGCTAGAAGGCGCCGGCATTTCCTACGACTCACTCTGGGAAGAAACGCCGAAACAAACCACAGAGGTGTCTTTTTTTCTTTTTTTTTTTAAGTCCGTGTACAATATTAAAGAGAACTATGTGAGTGCAGTATAGGGTCTGGGTTGGCCTTTTGAAGAAAGAACCATAGTTTTGAGTCGACCTGTCCATACAGACGGCACACGGGCCCCAGCCATCGTGTAGCCTAACCGATGTAGTCAGGATCCACAACCCGGAACACGACACTGCCGCCAGCAGGACACTTGAGTAGGCCGTGGAAACACTCAAAACCACCAGAAAATTACTAAAATATAAACTAACATTACAAGCCTACACTGTACTCACATTTACAAACTTACACAAAAAAAAAAAAAAAAAAAAAAAAATACTATACAATTCAATTTCAACGAAAAACTAAACAAATTAGAATAAATGAAATACAAATTAAAACAAAAATTAAATGTTCATCACTTGTGGGAGCGAGCAGCATCAGTCCCAAGCAAATTTATCATTTAAAAAATCAGTAACTGTGTAGTAAGCTTTATCACACAGTTTCTGTTTAACCAAGGACTTAAATTTGCTATTACTTAATTCATGAAATTTGCTTGGAATCTTATTGTAGAATCTCACACCCTGACATCGAAAAGACTTGCTTACTTTTTGTAGTCTAGTCGTTGGCAACACGAGTTTATCTTTATTTCTAGTGTTTATATTATGAATGTCGCTAAACTTTGTGAATGAATGTATATTTTTCTTAACATACACTAGATTTTCATATACATATTGAGATGCGACTGTCATAATACCAATTTCTTTAAACTTATCCCTCAGTGACTGCCTATAACTGAGATTATAAATTGCGCGAATAGCTCTCTTTTGCAACACAAAGATACTTTGAATGTCAGCAGCATTTCCCCACAACAAAATACCGTATGATATTACACTATGAAAATAGCTAAAATACACCAGTCTTGCGGTGTCTACATCAGTTAATTGGCGAATTTTATAAACCGCGTATGCTGCAGAACTGAGTCTATTCGACAAGCCATCAATGTGTGGGCCCCACTGCAATTTAGAATCTAGAGTTATACCCAAAAACTTAGTGGTGTCCACAAGATCCAACTCCTTTCCATTTAACAGAACATTAGTTTTTACCTGCTTAACATTAGGTGTAAAAAATCTAATACATTTAGTTTTTTTCTCGTTTAAGAGCAAGTTATTAACGTTGAACCAGTTCACGACCTTGGAGAGAGTGTTATTCACATCGTCAGTAACTAATTGCTGTCGTTTTAGTCTAAATAAAAGTGAGGTGTCATCCGCAAATAGCACTATCTCCTGATTATCTTTTATCAGATTAGGTAGGTCATTTATATAAACGAGAAACAAAAATGGGCCGAGAATTGAGCCCTGCGGAACCCCCATAGTGACCAGAGACCCGAGGGACCTCTGTCCATTAACTTCCACTCTTTGGGTCCTATTACCCAAATAAGAGATAAGAAGATCCAAAGCAGTATTCCTTATTCCATAGTGATGCAATTTCCTGATCAATGTTTCATGAGAAACGCAATCGAATGCCTTGGATAAGTCACAAAAAACACCCAGCGCATCCTGTTTATCCTCCCAGGCACTAAATATATTTTCCAATAGTTCAACACCAGCGTCACTTGTCGAGCGTCCTCTTCTGAAGCCAAACTGTTTCTTGTGTAGAATTTTGTTTGCGCTAAAGTGAGTTTGTAACTGATCCAGTATAATTTTTTCAAAAATTTTACTGAAAGTAGGTAACACCGAAATGGGTCTATAATTTGTAGGATCGGACGTGCTACCCGCCTTGAACAAAGGAATGATCTTACTGTGTTTCATTAAGTCAGGAAATACACCACACTCAATGCACTTATTGAAAATTAAGGCCAAATCTGATGCAACTACGTTAATAATTGATTTGGTTATTTGTACAGAATTACCCCAAAGATAATATTAAAGGTTACGATACCTTCTATTTTCCAGTATGATACAGTAAAAACATGAGTATGTGTAAAAGTCGCGAAAGTTTAAAAACAGTTATTACCCCAAAGGTCAGAGGTTCTCTTTACACTAAGAGCACTGAACGTTTTAACAATATCTCTATCGGTGATACAACTAAATCTAAACTCAGTATTACAAATGTTAATATTTTCTTTCAATAATGATTCTGCAATAGTGGGGGACGAATTCAATGACTGTGGTCGAAACTGGAATGTCTGTGAAAAATTTTTCAAAAGCTGTGGCAACGTCTAAATCGGAATTTATTTCTTTATTATCAATTAAAAGACTGTAATTATTACCTTTGTTCTTTACTTTTCCAGTTTCGGCATTAATTATTTCCCATGTCATTCTAATTTTATTTGAACTATTACTAATTTTAAATTTTAAGTAATTAACCTTTGCGAGATGACATATTTTTTTAAATAAATTGGAATATTGTTTAACATATTCTCGAAATTCTACACTAGTGTTATAATTTCGTTCTTCATAAAGCTCATAAAGCCGTGTTCTACTTTTAAATATTCCAACCGTGGCCCATTCACTGAAGGTTGTAGTACCCCTAACTGATAACTTCTTAGGAGTAAAAGTTGACTCAAATTCTGAACAATACATGTTAAAAAAAGCATTATATAATTGATTAGGATCATCATTACAACCCAAGCACGGCAGTTTACTAAGCAATGACAACTAAACAGGGAACATAATAGTGATATAATATCTATGGAATAAAAAAACACTAAGATTCAAATAGACGGTACTGGAGGACGCGGACGCTATGTGTTGTGCCTGCGATATCCCTTCTATTTGATTAATCTATGACGCATGCCAGGCACCCGTTGTATGTCCTTGTCGCACTGCAGTTACAATTATATTCTCTATCCTTTTTTAACACGGAGTGTTAGGTTTTTCCGTCACGGAATATTTTTATTCGGTCGCCGCGCTCAAAGCCGTCGATAAAAGCTATGTAATAGATTAAAAGCTTTTATTTCAATTAAGTTGTAAGTAGTTTGAGGCACTTTTAAAATGTTACATTACGGACTTCAGTTGAGCTGTTTTAAAATGTCATTCCCATGGTTGCGAACCGGCAAAAAATTAAATAAGTTACTCATTTAAAAAAGCATAGCTACAATTCTCGCATATATTATTATTTATGTATGCAATAATAGCGTGAAAGTGCAAAATTAGTAATTTTCAAAAAGAAAAGCAATCATTGAAGAGAATATTAAATCAAAATATAAATATTTACATTGACTAAGATTTGCGCTATTGATGCATATATAAGAAACTTATACTTAACACCAATAAGTAAAAAAATTGGCCAAGTGCGTTTCAGGTCACGCATAGATTAGGGTCATCCATAATGGAAGGTGGATTAAAAATCGTATCCAATAGATAATTGTTATGTTTTCTTCATAATGCGTTTATTTTGTATGAAATTTTCCAAGTGTATTTTACAAGTTAGGCCTCTATAACTCCTGAACTAACAAAGTCATCTACTCTATAAGTTTCGTGTAAAGTTCATCATATGAACTATCATCATTATTTTTTTCAGATTTTTCGAGCTAGCCGTTTAGCTTTTAGAGGGGGGGACTACCTGCTTTTGCAAAATGCTCTTTAAAGCGATTTATCTCTCAAAAGGATTCATAAATCAAAAAATCAACTTTTCAATGTTTTAAAAGATCTATTTAATGACACCCCACACGATGGGGTAGCTGCGAAAAAAAACTTTACATGTAGGGGAGGTACCCCAAATAAAAATATTTATTATATTTTTCGGTATTTTATTCTAGCACTTTTTCACATTTAGAAACACACATGTATGCAAAGTGTCACTTTTTCTAGCAATAACCGTTTGGACGGGAAGTCGAGGACGGACCGACGGACGGACGGACATGACGAAACTATCAGGGTTCCGAGTCATGAAATACGGAACCCTAAAAAGAGCCTAAAAATAAAAATTTTAAAGAGCCTAAGAATAAAAATTTTATCAAACTAAGTATAAATACCATAAAAAATAACGTAAATAATCATTAGACTGTGTAGTTCACAAAACTATTACAGTGAGAACAGATGTACACTGCATGTAGTACAAATATCATACATCGACTTGTAGAATGATAAATTGTAAAATTGATGAAACAATAACAAGGTCAGGAGTTCAATTACTCAATTTTGGAGTACACGCAGTAAAGGATTAACACTATTAAACCAAGTGGGACCAATTCTCTTACCATCAACAAATTAAGTGTCACTGACGACGCAAGAAAACTCACGTTATCCGAAAACCACCAAATCACGAACGTTTCCGAAATCACGAAAAAAATTATATTTATAAATATACTCGTGTACATATAAATATCGTACATATATAGATATTAATATATTTATGATATTGACTTAAGACTTCCTTGGTCTAGTGGTTGGCGTATGCGGCTGCTGATCAAGTGTCTCGGGTTCGATTCCCGGGTCTGACCAAATGTTTGTGTGATCCGCAAATATTTGTTTCGGAGTCTGGGTGTTTTCTATTTATCATCATCATCATCATCATCAGTCTATCGCAGTCCACTGCTGGACATAGGCCTCTCCCATTGCACACCACTCTGACCGATTTTAGGCTTCTCGCATCCAGCTTTATTTATAATATGTATGTATTGACAAAAAAAAAGTATTTTTATGTATTTATATCAGTTGTCTAGTACTCATAATACAAGTACTGCTTAGTTTGGGACTAGATGGCGCTGTGTGATGCTGCCTTATTGATGTTAGATTAGATTTAATTAATTTATGGCTTAATTTGTGTCGACAATAGTTTAACTATTGACGAATGTATTTGGTTTTGACCACCTGACTTAGCGTTGAGATAACATCATTTCTATATCCATTTTGTTAATTTTCTGACTACGTTTGAAGAATGTCAACTTGGCTAGAGAGCTAATTTCAGAATTCTGTGATATTCTTTGTTATATCACGAAATTAATGAATCGCAATAAGAATCACCAAATTGTGTACGTACATTGTCAGTACTGAGTTATTATCAACAATCCGGTTTACTAGCTGAAGGTCGTACTGTTGGCACTAAACAGTCGTGAACCAGTATTCATTCAGTGCGCATCGTTTGACATTGGAACAAGGTAAATAAATAATTTAATTTACTATTATGTTGGTATTACGTACATAAACCTTCATTGAGCAGTGAACAGCGATTGGTTGATTTGAAATGTGTAAAAAAGTGATTATGCTTTACTGCTAAAACTTACCGTGTGAAAGGAACTATTCCTTGTTTTAATTTCTGTTTGATTTCTGTAAACAGATTTTTGTGATCTATTGAAAGATCTTTGTAAATTTATTTCTAGTTTTTATGCTAAATTAAGTGCATAATTGTATTTATTTTTTATTCATGAAGTACAAAAGAAAATTGGAAAAATGAATTAATAATATTAAATAAATAATTTAGTAATAAAAAATTCGGGCATCTTACACAATACGCCATCTAGTCACAAACTAAGCAGAGCTTGTATAATCGGTACTAGACAACTGATATAAATACATAAATATACTTTTTGTTTGTAAATACATACATATTAAACATAGGAAACACCCAAACTTCGAAACAAATATTTTGCGGATCGCACAAACATTTGGTCCGATCCGGGAATCGAACCCGAGATCTCTGGATCAGCAGCCGCATACGCTAACCACAAGACCAACAAGGCAGTCGAATTAATACTTAATATTAGTAATAATTAATTAATGCTATTATTATGCTTTTCATTCCGATATGATTTTTTGTTTTAGATCATGATAATCTTTCTGATTTGGATAACGGTATTGATCACTCTATTTGTAATATACCATCGTCGAAAACTTTCAATATTCAACAAATATGGTATCAAATATATCACTCCAATCCCAGTGTTGGGCAACTCGGCAAGAGTCTTGCTACGTCTAGAACACATGGCTTACGACATATTGAATTTTTATAAGAAGTTTCCTGAGGAGAGGTAAGTAAGCACACCTTGCGTATACTGGAACTCTCTCAACAGCCAACGAATAGTATATTAATTAATATTATAAACACCGATATCCATATTGACATATATAATATCTGATTGATTTTAAGGTTCGTTGGAAGGTTTGAATTTACAAATGAGATGATCATGATCCGTGACTTGGACCTGGTGAAACAGATAACAGTGAAAGATTTTGAACACTTCCTCGATCATCGATCTATCTTCGGAGAGAGCAGCTCCTTCATATCTAGAAATCTTCTCGCCTTAAAAGGTAAGTATATCAGAAATACAGACTCGAATAATATATGTATTCCCAATACTGATCACTTATTTACGAGTGGCTGTAGGATACATAAGCAGTACATTGTTGATATATATGATACAATTACACAGGTCAAGATTGGAAGGACATGCGTTCGACCCTCAGCCCTGCTTTCACCAGTTCAAAGATACGTATGATGATACCGTTTATGGTAGAAGTTGGAGACCAGATGATCGCAATGCTCAAGCAGAAACTGAAGGAAACAAACAGTTTGTGATTTACTTAATTTCTATCTGCTTTGCCTTTAAAAAAAATAACAAATAGTTGTATAGTAGTTTGGTTGCCGCAGTCAATAATAAATCATTCCGTGTTGATCTAGCGGATAGGGTATACAACGGTCGACTGAGAGGTCTCGACTTCGATTCCCGGATAGAACGTAAAAGTTTTATTGAGTGTTTCTGATTATAAGAAAGTTTAATAACCGTGCAATGTTTGAAAGTACCTATGTTGTGTTGCGTACACACTATTACACATATTACTGTATCTCCTGCGGGCTGGTTACCATTGAGATTTGCCGACATGGTCAAAATCAGTCAGGAGTACATTGTCATTAGAGTTCATTATTCTGCAAAACTACTAGAGCAAAAATGGCCGATTAGGAATATTATAGCTTTGGGTTTGAACTCCAATATCGTAATAAGATCGTCAAATCAAGATCAAGTAATCAAGATTTATCAAATTACCTGACCTGAGTTGAGCTTGACTGAATCCAACGTTTTTTTAACGCAATGACATTTGAGTATCCGTTAATAGGATATTAAATATTTCATACGCTGATACAAAAAATAGTTAAGAGTACAATTGAATGTACCATTTTGTATCACTTCGTATTTTGTCAAGAACTAAAAATATTTTTTTCTTAGCTTAAACCTTCTTCTTCCTAGTCTTTATTCCCAAGATTATTTGGAGTCAGCTACCAGTCCAACCGGTTTTACCTGAAAATCAGTTTTTCCACGGAGCGACTGGCATCAGACCTCCGCAACTTTGAGGGAGAACCGAAATTAGAAGGTTGAACAAGCTGTCAGTATATTAGCGGGCAGTGACTTCGCAATACCAATTGCCATAGATTTTCATGACAACCGGGACCGACGGCTTAAGCTGCTCTCCGAGCTGAAAAACTTCAAAACTCCGGGCTGTTATTAAGACAAAATGGTAAAATTTATGCTTCCCATTTACAGCGGGCTACATAACTGTTGACTGCAAAGATCTGACGACGCGATACGCCAATGATGTGATAGCTTCTTGCGCTTTCGGCCTGAAGGTGGATTCGCAAACGGACGTGGATAATCAATTCTACGCACGAGGAAAAGAAGCCCTAAACTTCAGTTTTCGTCAATTTTTAATGTTTTTATTAATGATTAATATGCCTAAGGTTGCCAAAGTAAGTTTGTTTTGATTTCATTAGTCTCAGTTGTTCATGAGACAGGTATTTTATAAATAGACTAAGGTATTGTTTCGATACATACTAGCTATCTAATATACTGATACTAGCTTATCTATGAAGCCAATCCGATAAAATATCCAATAACAAAGTTTAATGACATTTTCAAGGATTTTAATTATATTATCATTTTAAAGGACAACTCCCAACTTAATAATAAATATTTCGGACCTCTTACACCCAACATCATCTAGTTCCAAACTAAGCAGTGCTTATATTATGGGTACTAGACAACTGATATAAATACATAAACATACTTTTTTTATAAATACGTACATTTAATACATAGAAAGCACCCAGGCAAATATTTGCGCATCACACAACCATTTGGACTGACAAAGGAATCGAACCCAAGACCTCTTGAACAGCAGCCGCATACGCTAACGACTATACCAACAAGGCAGTCGCGAGGGTCTTAGGAGGAGGTATACAAGAAACGGATACAAACACAACAGGACACACAAAATGTTATCCCGTGTAAGATTTTAACCCACAACACTTGGCGCAATCAAAAGCGACGTGGCGACCTCTTAAACCACTAGACCAACCGTGCATTTAAAATCATAAGTGTTGGAAACAGTACTACTGAAGCAGATATAGCTATTACTAACTGCACAAATAGTAAATGGACTGTTTTGGAGCATGATTTTATAAATAAGTTAAATGGATCACGCTCCAAAAATAGTCTTATGGGTGAAAGTTCTTAATCCCACAGATTATAGTGTAAGTTAGTTAATATCTTTGGCATTATGTATCGATAAAAATATCGTTAAGAGTAACATAAAATTAGTTTAAGGATTGATCGATAGATGGCTCACCTCACTTTTCTGAATCGCGATATAGTTTGGTTCATATGGCGACTTACATTGACCAAACATTTTATTTTTTGTCAATCCTTTCAAGGCACATGTAAATTTACATATATATTTACACAACTATAGTATATTGTAGTTGTAGCGTATGCGGCTGCTGTTCAAGAGGTCTTGGGTTCGATTCCTTTGTCAGTCCAAATGGTTGTGTGATGCGCAAATATTTGCCTGTCAATCCTTTCAAGGCACATGTAAATTTACATATATATTTACACAACTATAGTATTATTGTACTATAGTTGTGTAAATATATACAGTATAGTGTGATACGGTGGTTTTAACAAAGTGCTCCCTGCTAACAATAAAATTATCACTTCTGATTTTATTAATAAGAGTTGGTATACCAAATATAGAATACAGTGCAGCTTACTTACTACAAATGCTTATTTCTTGCTCTTGACTGCGTTGTTGGTCTAGTGGTTAGCGTATGCGGCTGCTGATCAAGAGGTCTCGGGTTCGATTCCCACGTCAAACCAAGTATTTGTGAGATCCACAAATATTTGTTTCGGAGTCTGGGTGTTTTTCTATGTATAATATATATTTATTTACAAAAAAAAAAATGTTTATGTATTTATATCAGTTGTTTAGTACCCATAACACAAGCTCTGCTTACTTTGGGACTAGATGATGTTGTGTGTAAGATGTCCATAATATTTATTTATTTATTTGAATCCGCATTTTATCTCTTTCAGAAACTAAACTGGGATTTCTTATCACAAAGATCCAAAGATTTTCTTACAGATTTAGTGATGGATACAATGAAGGATCGCGAAATGAAAAATATCATTAGACCCGATATGATTCATTTGCTCATGGAAGCCAAAAAAGGTAATAAATTAATATCTTAAAACATATTTTTAGCGTAAAAAGTTCTATAAATCAGTTTAACTAAATAAAATATTATGTACTATTAAGTTTCTTAAAAAATCGGTCTTTTACGTGGTAGCGTTATTTACATGACGAAAGTTTGGTATCAGTATTTTCACCCTGTGTTGATAAATTATGTATTTTATTCAGGAAGACTGACTCACGATAACACAAAATCTGATGATGTCGCTGCAGGATTTGCTACAGTCGAAGAATCTGCAATCGGTACTAAAGAAATTAATAAAGGTATGTTAATACGAATATTACACTCTAATTATCATCATCAACATATCGTCCCACTGCTTGCGTCGGGTCTCCACGTTCGCACCCTTGCCGAGTGCTAGTTGGGACTGGCAAGACACGTTGCGGCTACATAATCTTGCCGCATGATGTTCTTAAGCGACCCGAAGGCCTCCAACTTATCTTCACGACTGCTATCTTATGATAACAACCGGGACCGACTGCTTAACCCTCTTGACCCGCTTGACCTCCGAATCACAGAAACGCTCATTTTATTGCTTATCCTTGGTGATACACACTAATACAGATGCTAAATAATTTTATTTGTACAATTGTTTCTTTCTAATAACAGTGATATTTTATTCCATGGTAATCTCACTTAATTAAAAACAACGACCGGTAGTTCATATCGGTCGAGCCGACACATATAATGTCGAAACATAACTCCCATAAACATACTTTACGCTGAGATAAAATTATCTACCCAAATATACCCAATACTGATGGATGTGTAGGAGTACATTATACTTTAAAACAAGGAGGTAGTTTGAAATATTATATTTTTCCTTTCAGTATGGACAGATAGTGATCTAATTGCACAAGCTGTTCTATTTTTCCTCGCTGGTTTTGAAACCGTCTCTACTGGAATGTGCTTTCTCCTATTCGAGCTGGCTGGTAATCCTGATGTACAAGATCGATTGGCAAAAGAAATAAGAGATCATGACCTTAAAAATGGTGGAAAATTTGACTTGAATTCGATTCAAAGTATGAAGTATCTTGATATGGTCATATCAGGTAAGACAGAAATATAAGCATTTTGATGTTTTTTTTTCACAAGTAGCATTGTGAAGAATGGTAATGTTAGATATATTGAGTTAGATGAAGACGCTTACGCCTGACGCATGCTATATCAGTAGCAAGAGACTAGATTGCTGAATGCTAAATATTAACATAATTAGTTCGGAAAGTGGCAGCCACCTCATGCGGTGGTTAGCAACGCACACTTTATCACTTTAAACAGCGGAAATCGAGAGCAGAGTAAAAAAGCAAAATAATAAATTAATGAAATGAGAAAACTATTCCAACTTCTCCTTCCTAGCTAAGCCTAATTCCCTATTAGTTCAACCGGTTTTAAATGAAAATCAGCTTTTCCACTTAGCCACTGGCATCAGACCTCCCCAACCCTGAGAGAGAACTGAAATTTGAAGGTCAAACTAGTTGTAGGTATATTTGAGAGCCCTGACTTGACTTGACTGACAACCGGGACCGATGGCTTAACGTGCTCTCCGAGGCACGGGCGTGAATCACCGCCAACTTCCATACTCCGGGCTGGGCTACCCAATAACACTTTTGGCCCGGAATTTGAACCCGAGACATCTTGATCAACAGTCGCATACGCTTATCAATAGACTAACGAGGGATCAAGAAAATGATTCTGTCAATAAGGATAATTTTATGTTTATTTTATACTGCTATTATTAATTTCAGAACTATTAAGGCTATGGCCCCCAGCTATTGCTCTGGACAGAGAATGCATTAAAGATTACAACATCGGAAAACCTAACAAGAATGCTGATAGAGATTTTATTGTAAGATTAATTTGTATTTTTTGGTACTACTGTTTAATTTGAATCCAAAGATATACAGAAAATTATTTAAAAAATGAGCAAGTAGGCGATGAATGGCATGAAATATTTTTGATCTATGCGATGTTTAATTCATAGCATTTTTAATTCGTAAATAGTTATCATATTTGATCATTGTAAAAGTATGCATTTACATATGTTGATTATATACTACATAATTCCATACAAACTTACATACAAGCGAAGAAATATAGAAAGTATAAATATATATGCACCAAGTAAATAGATATTAATCGATACTAAAATAATATTCACAGATTCGCAAAGGAGTAGGAATTCAGATTCCCGCCTTCGCCTTCCACCGTGATCCAAAATACTTCCCTAATCCGGAAAAATTTGATCCCGAGCGGTTTTCTGAGGAGAACAAACACAATATCCATCCCTTTGCGTACATGCCTTTTGGTATTGGACCGAGGAACTGTATAGGTAAGTTAAAAATTCTAACTTAGCTTATAGCTCAACATTGTCCCTCATATGGCTTATACGCCATATTATTGATCTAGTTGTTAGTACTGATCCCTATTATTAAGCCAACAGTCGTAGAATGATCTGATCTGAATGATCATATGATAAAGCTTGAAATAAAATCGTTTCATTTAAAAATATAGAAGAACGTTTATCAGGAGTCGTATTATCCTAAATTAAAATCAAACGACCAATAAAAAAAACCCGGTAAATGGTAATAAGCTTGCCACCTATTACGTGGAATTAAAACACTGGTGAAAAGCGGGCGTTTAAAATGCCTCTAGCAACCGTTTCGGGGAAAAAGGCGTGATTTCTTGTATCTTCAGGAAGGCATTTTGTTTCATCTAGATGTATGTGGAGGGACAGTTTCGTATCCGCCCATTGTTGATGTTGGGCAGTTCTCTATTGGCTAATTCAGGATAAACTGCTCCGTGGTTAAGTATTACATCAGTAGGTGGTGCTGCTGTATCTGGAAGTAGCTACAGGCATGTTGGACAACTCATTATCTTTAAAATTAACAAAGACAATTATATAATTAATTCGTTATCATGATCATTATCACAATATAATTACAGGTTCAAGATTTGCTCTCTGCGAGATGAAAGCTTTCACGTACCAACTTCTGCTACACATGGAGATATTACCGTGTAAGACCACTAGCATCCCACCGAAGCTGTCTTGTGAGTCGTTTAATTTTAGAATTAAGGGTGGACACGACCTTAGATTTAGACTAAGGGCATAAAGAAATTTTTGTACTAATAATTATGTAAATATTGTTTAGTCAAAAACTTTATAACAGCTGTGATTCTTCCGTTAACATAACTAAGTTTAATTTGATCAAATTTTGTGAATTACATCCTTTAGTCTCACTGACTTACAGTCTATAAAACTTTTGTAATTATTATTATCTATGTGTAAGAGAATGAATAAAGGCCTTAAAAATATCACCGAAGTTCATTAATTATGTACCCGTTTCGATCTTCATAATAAATTACAAAAGTCTAAATCTATTACGACCAAACTCTCCTTACATCTTCCCTTTCCCGTTTACTTTGAGATGTACAAGTCTTACGCAGAACTAATACCTGGTTTCTTTACTAGAACTTTACTACATTTTTTTTAAATATTTAAGCCTACCAAAGTGACTTCACTCTGCCTGATGAAAAGCATCCAGCAGGAGTAGGGGTCACCATCCGCATTGTGAGGGTACGCAATGTAGCATGGTGACCCATACCATACGGTATGGTTAGATAATTCTGCATCATTCTCCCGACCTCCAAAAGCCGAATGATGCAGAATGATTGGGCCTCCGGTCTCACACTCACCAACGAAATACGACAGCAAGAATGCTGTCATTATTAGGATGGTCTTCTGATGGTCGAGCCGGCCCATTCGTGCTGAAATCAGCGTGGCTCTACTTCCTAAATGTCCAGCTATTTCTCCGTGAAAACTATCAAATCATACTAAAGTTACTGAACAATTTGTTAGTTTTAGTAATTAAACCACAAATGTTTTTATTACACAATTATAAAATATTCAAAGAAGTGACTTAAGGCTCTTTTATCTAGCGGCAAGAGTTTGAGACTGGCGTCCAAGAGGTATCAGGTTCAATTCAAAGAGTCAGGTCAGAATCGGGACAAAAAGTGTTATCCAGTCTTTTTGGCTAATTGTTATTTTTAAGCAATTAGCTAAGCAACTGATCGATGCTTCGTGTGACCAAAAGGAGGGTTTTTTTCTAGCACAGAGAATTTGTATTACCATTCAATGTGGCAATACTACCAGACTTTTGGAAACGCTACCAGTAAGCTGTAATGCTGGGTTTTTTTTTATGCTTGTATGTAAATATTATAAATATTATTTAAGCTATAATTGTAAATAAAAATAAATACTGTTTTTTCTGATTATAGAAATGTTTAATAACAGCCCGGAGTTAGGATGTCGGGATCGTCGTGCCAGGGAGAGTACATAGAGTCGTTGGTTGATCTCTCCCAGGTGATGTCAGATAGCATACAGAAAAGTGAAATAACAGAAAGTGTACCTTTGTTTGCGTACACACTTGTGCACTGTAATATCTCTTGCGTAGTTCACTAGACTCCGATAGCTGAAATAGGCTAGGAGCACATCCTCGACATATTTAAAATGCAATACATTATACTGTGAAAACATAAATAAGAATACTCTTCATCATCATCATTATCATCATCAACAGTATTTACGTCTGGCAGTGTACTGTACACTGCCAGACGTAGGTCTCTCTTTAGAAAAATAAAAACAAAACACTAAATAGTTTTGAGTCGGTACCAAACAATCAATGAACTAAACTAAATTAGCATAACTTAAAGAATTAAGTAAATCAAATTAACAAACAAGGGTGTGTCCTCACGCTTTATGTATTTAATGAATTTTCTTATTTGGCGCCGACTCAAATTATTTAGGTATGCTTACACTAGTATAAGAATTAGTTATTAGGGTTATGTAATAATAGTTTATTAATTTCTGCGTTTTTAAGATCTTGCGGCGTTTAAATGTCTTGCTAAAAAGTTTTTATTTTATTGTTTTTTGTAATTATATTGGACTTCTTTTCCCAAATTTATATGAGACCAACTTTGAAGTACACAACCCTTTCAAAGCAAAAATAATTTATCAAAATCAGGCTATTCTGTACAAAGATATGCGTTATCATGGATAAAAATAAAAATAAATACACATGGAACTGCGAACCTCTCCCGTTTTTTTTTCGTTTCGACAAAAGAAGTTAAGTGCCACAAAAATGGATATTTATTTTGAATAATTTGAATACGTAAGTAACACAACTGCTTCTCAAACTGAAAGTCACTCAAAACGAATTGTAATTTTGATTATTATATATTTATTATATATTCCAGTACCCACAGTACAAGCCCTGTTTAGTTTGGTATGAGATGGCGTTGTATGCCAGATGTCCAAAGTATTAAATTTAATTAAACTCACCATAGTGTGGGTTATCATGCCGTACTGGCTGTATTTATAATAATAACGGTGACCCCCTACTCTTGGATTCAATTTAAAAGTATCTGACTCAATCTTTGGACTGGTTTTGTGGCATGGAGAGGCCTACATCCAGCAGTGAACGTCTTTCGATTGAGGTTTTGATGATGAATGATAGTTAATTAATTAGTTATTAACTTTGGCAGTAAACTTTAAGAAGCACTGAAAAATGCGTTCAAACTTTCGAAGCAAATTGTATAAATAACTCGGAGTCAACGATCTGACAAACTAAGCTGGTTTATTATATAATTTATCTATATATTTGGCAAAAGATACATTAATTTCAGTAGTTCACTTCAATTCGTTGATGTTGTTATAATTCCTTGATTAAATATGGAAAGAGAAATTAAGAACAAATACTTTCGGAGTATAAGATCGACGTTTTTGTTAACAATGCTGGAGTTTTAGATAAGACATCGCTACGTAAAACTATAGAAATCAATGTTATTGCAGCTGTAGAGTGGGGTATGATATTTCGGAATTACATGAGCAAGAACAATGGTGGTTCTGGTGGAACAATTATTAACATCGCTTCAATCTACGGATACGTTAGCGATCCTTGGTTCGTGTATTACAAAACTTCAAAACATGCAGTCATGGGTTTTAATAACACCTTAGGTCATTCCTACAATTATGAGAATACTGGAGTGCGAGTGTTTGCTGTTTGCCTGGGATTCACTGACACTAAACTTTTGAGTAAAAAAGAATTATTGGTAGATTCAGATGGTGCGTCCAATTTTTTGGATACTCGATATCTTCAAACCGTGGAAACTGTTGGGCAAGCTGTCATTGATATGTTCAAGGTGGCTAATAGTAGTACAGCGTGGGTTACACATGAAGAGCCCATTGAAGAAGTATCATATTAAACTAATCGAGGCTAGTGATATGTGAAGAGGGCAAAACAAAAACAGGCACTGTAGAACTTAATAACACATGTAAAGATATGTATGTATAAGAGTATGTAAGAGCGCGACTCGCCAACTAGATTAACAGCTTGGCGAGTGTGTTAATTTATTGTCCTTCGTAAATCTGTTATTTTAAATAAAAAAAAAACGAATATATGGAAAGATGTTACGTCAACCATGTAATCTACATTCTTTGTAGTTATAGTATATGTAGTAAATCTGATTATAATTTTTTTTGTAGGGTTTTCAATGCAAAGCATCATGTAACACATGAATTAAAAAATTTCAGGTCAGTAATTATTACATTATTTGCTTTTATTATTATTAACATTACACTTTGCTGCATTCTTGTAATCATTTTTTGATCAACTTAGCTTAGTTAATGTTCTAACTACATACTGCGTTTACATTAAAAATATATTGAATGACAATAAAACAAATTTGGCAATCTTATTTTGTTGATTGTCTGTTCAATGTTTACTTAGAAAAATACTTTTACATTTAGCAGGATAAATAAAAGAAAGGTCATAGTTTTAATTATCAGAATATTTGGAACATAACGTATTCAATTAAATAATTTTAATAATTTTTTATATAATTTGAAGCCAATGTAGAAAATAGAAGTAAAAAAAACAAAAGTAAAAATAAAATCGACAATCATCCCGTTTACTTTTTTTTTTTATAACTGAGCCTAACTCATTTTAAATTAGAGATTCTGATCAATTCGCTACACTATTATAAATACATACAAATACATACAAATACATATAGCACTACTAATCTCTGTATCCTCAGATTGTTACTAAAACCTCTAGAAGTTTTTGTAATTGTTAATTTTGATCATCTAGATTCTAGACGATCGAAATTGCATATAAACAGTCTATAGATTCTAAAGGCACTACAAGAAACCAAACCAACATAATATCATCATTATTATTAACAACCATAAATACTGCTGGTCAAAGGGTATTTCTTCAAAAATGAGGTACGGGTACACTACACTATAGTCTGCCTGTACGGATTAGCATCAGGATTGTGTCAAGGTTTTCTTCTCTTACTTCTTTTACTGTTGTTATCCTGCTAAGTTTGCTTCTCTAATCGTCTCTCTCGATAGATGATGATACAGGACGATTAGAGATGATGACACTGTACTCTTCTTCCGCCGCATCACGAATCACCGACCACAGACGGAACTTAATATGTCTTTTAATTATTCTTCCATACGTGGACTATCATAATTTACGTTAATCTGATTTTAGATCGGAAAATCCACTCACTTATATTAATTGTGTAATCAGTGTTTTTTGTTTTGACCACAAAAATACTTATTATCGTATTAAACGCATTCAAGGTCAATGACCGTGATAGTTTTAAATTATGCGGACCGTAAAAATGTTAGTAATTTGATGGTTAAACTTACACAATAAAGGGCGGCCTTATTGCTTAAAGCATTTCTTCCAGGCAACCTTTGCATGGACAGGTTTCATTGTAAACTGGTACGAGGTACTTCGGTACGGTACGACAATGTAACGAGCGTAGCCGTGATCCGGAGGCCACGTTTAGCAGACGGTCCCGGTTGCTATCATAAGTAAGATAACAGTCCTAAGGCTTAGTTGGAGGCCTTTAGCCGGCTTTAAAAACATCCAACTGCAAGCAGGTGTAGTTTCTTATACAGTTGGCAGAACAGCAAGTATTATCGTATACACCGTTGTTAACGTTGTAAGTTATTGTAGTTTTGATCTGTTTTGATTTTGAGTAAATCTCAATGCAACATTATAGCGATATTTCTGTATGGCATAATAAGTATGACTTCAAATTGTGCAATTCTTGCTTGTTATTTACAAGTATGGAAACATTTATGTTCAATCACTGTAATCTAAAATAGAGGAAACTGATCTAAATTCAACAAACGTTGGAACTTTTCAAATTATTAGAAATTTAACAAAATATTAATAACTCCCAAAGAGAGATTTGGTAAATCTAAAATGAGACTCATAAGGATAATGAGCTGATGACTCCAGTTGGTTTAAATACTGTCCATTGACTGGAAAAATTACTAAAAAAGTGTACAGCGAATGGCATTTAGTACAACGAGATTATAAATTACCTCTATCACCAGTTAGTAAAGCATCAAATAAGATATCATCATCATTAGCCTATCGCAGGCCACTGCTGGACATATGCCTCTCCAATTGCACGCCACTTGGTTCGATCCTCGGCTCCTCGCATCCAGCTCTTGCCAGCCGTCTTGCGCAAATCATCACTCCAGCTGGTCTGTGGACGATCCAAAATATTATTTGATCCTTTAATTTTTAGTTTATTTCTTTTCATCAAGGTTTAAACAACGTAAGAAGTACATTTGTGAAATACACAAGCAAATTATTTGAATAAATCACTTCCAACAAAAAGCATACCCATGTTTTTCCTTATACTTATTTTGATCAACCTCATATTTACGCCATTAAATTTTGTATCAGTGTTACTCCTCATCAACACAGAACCGGTTTACTTGATTGATGAAATCACAGGTCAATATTCTCAACACATCGCGGTGACTTCTATAAATTGCAACATATTATATCCTACAAGAAAGCAAAAATATTTACAACATTTTGTAAGCAGTATGCAAATTTATTACAACATGATTTTACAGATAAACACGTAATACTGCGAATAATAGATGTCTGTTCTGCGCTTTGATCAAACGATAACTTGATTTATACATACATATTGTCCGTTTGGTGACGGATTAGGAAAACAGAGGTTCATCAACCCTATTCATCCCGCGGGTGTCGTAAAAGGCGACTAAGGGACAAACTGCACAAGACAACATCAATGCCAACCCGTCTGGTCCGCTTGGTATAGTAGGCCAATACCTCCTTTCTAAGGAGAGGCCTATTTTCAGCAGTGGACTGTTAAAGGCTGTTGATGACGATGATTGTCAAATTTCCCGAGAAGGACGCAACTTTATGCAATCGATTCTACTGATACGCGTCGTCGTGTGAATCGCGATTATAAACAAAATATATAAGCTTGACTGGCTTTAGTTGAGTTGTGTCAATTTCTCGCGCGCTGCCAGACACGTGCTTAGTTGTAAACATATGCTTGCCACGATAAGTTGTGTAAAGTGTAAATAACAGTAAACCGGTTAGTATTTACAATCAAAATGATATTTAGTGTCGTAGCAGGTGATAAGATTAAGGAAGTTTGTTTTGGTTCGATTTTTTTTTAATTTATGTAATTTAATATCTAAAAACTTACTTTCGAAAATTTTTGGTTCATATTTATTTTATCGTGTTATGAAACATCTTTTTAACGTATTCAATTAATTTTTTTGTTGTTACCTAACAGTTAAAATGTAAGTAATTAATTTTATATTTATAATTTAGTGGAATTTGGGGTAAGTACTAGTAATATTATTATAATGCCTACTTAAAATTGTACATAAGATGCTTCACAGAAGTGAATTTGAATTCTTTTGATGTTTTTTCTGTTACGTGGTGATCGGGGAATCCCAACGCGACAACACAAAGTTCTACACAAAGCAGAAGACCGCCATGAAAGTTTGCAAACATAATAAACCTTAATAATAAATTTGAACGAACTCGAAGTTTTTTACCTTTATGTCAATAGTCATAAGGTTGCCTGGAAGAGATTGCCTTTAGCAGTAAGGCCACTCTTTGTACACTACATATATATATGTCATTTAATGCACTGTATTGTAACTCTGTAATAAGGTGTGCAAATAAAGAGTTTTCTATTCTATCACAACGTTATAAACGTCATTGTTGTTTTACAAAAAAAGAATATTAAGATCAAGCTATCGTTAGTGAACAGCAGATATAACGATAGAACGATAAAATAGATTTTCCTAAACAAAAATGAACGTTAAAATCCACAATATTACGGACTAAAATTCCGTCTGAGTCTGTTTTGGAAGTAATTAAACACAAACTACATGCGTGCCTACTTCAAAATTTGTCTCGAGATCTAACTAGAGACTTGAACTTACTCTTTTTAGCCTTCTATGTCTATTGTTTTTATGTAACAAATTACATAATAGCTAGTATTAGCTAATTACATAATAGTGGCTTACATTAATTAACTGATCTTGGAGCGATAGGCTTTGGTATTGGACATTGTACACGGATAGTCATGGATAAATTAGTTGATTTGAATCTTTTTCAAGTATAAATGAATACTGAGCGCTGGATGACTCGTCAGCAGTAGGTTTAGGAGGGCGCTTGATTCGGCATGTCTGGTATTCTGGTGGGTTGGAGTATCAGTTGGATGAGATCAGGCCCGAAATCGAATGCGTGGACGGTTCGACCCGCGTAATCAATTCTGGAAAATCATAACAAGGAATCGTGGTGGGCGTTAAAATCTCTCAGTACTACCAGTTCGGAGGTCGGAAACTTTTTGTGTTATTGCTGCCTGAATTAAATGGTCAAAGAGTTGTCTGGGAATTTCCGGAATGGGACCGAGAGATACTGGTATACTTGCTATGTGGAATCAATGCACAGACAAACTTACTTAGTGTATATTTAACTTACAAGCAAAACATTTTAAAAATGCCAAAACTTAGTAAATTGTGTAATACAAAAGTTTCATATTTGATTTGAAATAAGTTTCATATCTGTACGAGACAATCTTATCAATAGTTTTTTTAAATCAATGGCCTTATCTTCATACTTCTAATTATTTTTTTTAATTAAGTATAATCTAATAATCTAGTATCTAACAAACTTGAAATATAATTATCATTAGCGTCATCAAGGCGGCCTCGAGGAAGTTAGGCGTACTGCGGTACTAAACAAGGTGAGACGGTTCTTCTCGCCCGAGCATCTGTGTCTTCTTTACAAGACCCAGGTTCGCTCGTGCGTGGAATACAGCTTTCATCTTTGTGATGGATCCGCACAGTATTTATTTGACGCTCTGTGGCGCTTTGCGGCGAGCAGTCCGCGTTATCGACAGTTCCGAAGTCACCGAGTCCCTTGAGCCTCTGCAGCTGCGAAAAAATGTCGCCTCCATAGCAGTCCTTTATCGCTTAAATCATAGAGATTGTTCCGAAAAGTTGTTGCAACTAGTCCCCCCTTCCTCTACTGGACAACACACACTGGTCTCGAAAATCACCACTTCAGAGTAGTTGACATACGCTCTTGAACTTAACGGTTCGGCTATTTTTTTCTGTGCCGAGCAATTTAAACCTGGAGCTCTCTACCAGCGCACGTGTTTCCCTCCTTCTATCACCCTGGGTCTTTCCCTTTCTAGTGTTGCTGCATTGTCTGCAGTGGCAGTGAAGACGGTGACCAAAACTTCTAGATTCTGTTCATGCTTTCCGTCAGGCCAGGCACAGTGATTTTGGCAATTCATATAAAAAAAGCATCTGTAGCTTAATGACAAAATTAACTCAAAATGTTATAACAGTATTTTCATTTCCACTTATACTAAAAAAATTTTTTTCTTTATCTTGTTAGAAGATTGATTTGGAACCATTACAAATCGTTGCTTTAAATCTAACCAACAGTGACTTGTAACAAGTCTTGTCATGAACAGTTATGATTTATAATTTTCCATTAGTCCGTCTATTCGGAGCCTTTTCTTTCCAAATTAATTCTCGGTGATCGTTTCCAACTTATCTAGATCAACTTAGCTATGAGCGCATAGTGGTAATTATCGTAAAGAAATATGAAATTTAGTAAGATGTGATGAGTGTTAATAACAGTTATTTGTTACATTTTTTTATTTGCTTCAGATCATGATCATCCTTTTAATCTGGACTTTTGTGTTGATCGGAGTTGTAGTGCTGTATCTTCGTCAAGTTTATTCAAGGTTCAAATGGTATGGTGTGAAGCACGACCCACCGGTCCCGCTAGTGGGCAACATGACAAGGACAATTTTGCGCTTGGACCACTTTGCGGAAGCTCTTAATAGCTTGTATATAAAGTACTCAGAGGAGAGGTAAGATAAGTACATGTACACTATATTTCGTTGAGATTGTCAACTCATTTATGTCCCATCTCTTTTATTAAGAAAGTTCAAGCTTCATTTAAGTCAATATGTCCTGCAATTGTTTGTTTTTAATAATTTGTAAACATTAAAATATGATAAATAAGTCGTATCACTAAAGAATACTTGATAATAAAACCATCAAAAATAAAAACACTTACGACATAGTTTAACTAATTTGTTTACCACTGGATATTGTGTAACCTATCTGCTTGGAAAAGTAGGCAAATTGAAAAAGACTTGATACTCATAAAATTTACGTATTTAGTTTAGTATCTTCTTTTTAGGTTTATTGGAAGATTCGAATTTGTAAAGGAGATGGTTTTGATACGTGACTTGGAGCTAGTCAAGCAGATAACTATTAAAGATGTCGATTACTTCCTCGACCACCGTTCTTTCTTTAGTGAGAGTCAGTCGTTTTTCGCTAGAAATCTTTTTTCCATGAAAGGTAAGATTTACACAATTATCATATAAACAAATCAATATTTACAAGTATGTGTATCTTGAATTTAAAGATTAACATGCCTTGATTCAGGACAAGAATGGAAAGACATGCGTGCCACGTTGAGTCCAGCATTCACCAGCTCCAAGATACGTTTGATGGTGCCATTTATGGTTGAAGTGGGAGACCAGATGATTGCAATGCTCAAAACAAAGATAAAAGAATCTAACAGTAAGTTTTTTTTTTAATTCTAGAACTTAGCACTTAGTGATCATTTTTTCTAAATCAACAAGCCGATAGTGATCAACATCAACAGCCTGTAACAGTCCTCTGCTGGACATAGGCCTCTATATAGAAAGGAGGTTTTGGCCTGCTATACCTCACAAGACCGAGGAGTTGGTATAAGTTGTTATTCCAAGTTTTCTTTCATATGCAGTACTGTTGCCAGATGCCTCTTACGACGTCCATGGGTTGAATAGGGGTATTGACACGCTGTATTGATAATTTGTGAACACACCAATAATTATTTTTTGAGGAATAGGTATTTTTGTGTTATCTGACTAGAGCAGGAATTATTGAGCATAAATCTCTAGTTTTGCATACTAACATTGTTGGAAATGAGCGTAATGCAATTTTTTACATGAGGTTTTTCGTACTGTTCGATATATATGCATCAGTAGTTTTCGTTACACATATAGTAAAATGTTAATTGAATCTATTCTATGGTACTTGAACGGTAGTACCTATCTATCTACTCTACACAATACAAAGCTTTAGAATAGAAATCTGCGGGATGGTACCATGTACCTGCGCTATGATCACGGAGTAACTCTGTGATCTTGGCGCTTGCAACAGTACCGAAATATCGGATGCTCATCAACGAAAAGGTACATGGTAGCAATCCCGCAGATTTCTATTCTAATGTTGCTGACCATAAAAGTTTAAAACAATACATGCTAGGAGTCTGTACTGTATCGTGTTTGTGTTGGACATTCTAACCTAAAGTACGCGTTATATTAGCCAATTTCAATTCTTAGAAGCAGAGTTTGAATAAAATATGCATGGAATAAAATAGTCACCGCTTCAGGGAAGAGGAAATACGCACTAAAATGGTTCAGCTCTTTCTTCCTATATCGAGCAGTCAAAAGCTGGAACTCACTACCAGCTCACGTGTTTCCATCGCACTATGATCCCGGCTCCTTTCAGCGGGGCGTGAAAAAGTATCTCACTAAGCCGCCATAGTGTGGGCCGCCATACTTTACTGTCTGCATTCTCAGCAATGGTGTGTGGTTTTCACCACTCTTGGATTCTGCACGGGCTTACCATCAGGTAGGGTAGAGTCACTTGGTAGGCTAAATACAAAAAAAAATGGAATAACGAATTTCAACAAATTTTATGAATATTTATGATAACAATGATTAACCACCATGGGATGTAAGGGGGTGAACCAACATCTTTTATCCCAAGCCAACCTCACCTGCACGCGGTACGTCCTGCTGAACGACAAACGAGGCTCTGGCGACCGACTGATGGCGGTATATCCATCCGAATACGTGTAGCTAAATACCACAGACTGGTGATGGGCAGCAGCATCACCGGTACAATAAGCTGCACCCTGCGATCGCCAACCCGCCTGCCCAGCGTGGCGATTATGGGCATACCCTCCCATGCAGAGACAACTAAGGCCACGGCCCCCAGTTCCCGGTAGCCCCACTATTCCTGGTTATGGTGGCGACCACGGTAACGGTGGGGCAGGGGGTGCTAAGAATCTCCGGGTTACGGGAGGCCACCACAACCGACTGACCCTGGCTACGTACAACGGACGCACGCTACGGCTAGACTCGCATCTGGCACAACTGGAGGTAGAACTGGGTAAAATTAGGTGGCACATCCTCGGGTTATGTGAAGTCCGAAGACAGGGGGAGGACACCGTAACTCTTGAGTCAGGCCACCTAATGTACTTCCGCGAGGGAGACCAACAATCCCAAGGTGGAGTGGGGTTTCTGGTAAATAAGTCTATATCTAACAACGTTGTGGAAATTTCCAGTGTGTCGAACAGGGTAGCGTACCTCATTATTAAGCTCACTGAGAGGTATAGCCTCAAGGTTGTGCAAGTGTACGCACCGACCTCGGCGCACTCGGATGACGAGGTGGAGGATATGTACGATGACATATCGAGGGCCCTCCACTTAACCACTAAGACCCACTACAACGTTGTTATGGGTGACTTCAACGCTAAAGTGGGAGTACAGATTTGCAGCGAATCGGTAGTAGGATCACATGGACTTGGAGTCAGAAATCATAGGGGGCAAATGCTTGTCAACTTCCTTGAACGCGAGGGGCTGTTTTTGATGAATTCTTTTTTCAAAAAACAGCCCCAACGCAAGTGGACGTGGCAAAGCCCCGACACTGTGATAAAAAATGAGATCGACTTCATCATTACGGACAAGAGGCACATATTCAGAGATGTCTCAGTGATCAATAGGTTTAATACCGGTAGCGATCACCGACTAGTCCGAGGCTCTCTGAATATCAACTTCAAAGTTGAACGTGCCCGTTTGATGAAGTCCAGGCTCCGACCAACTCTACTCCAAGCCATGATAGGATCTGAAACGTTCCAGTCAAACCTGGAAAACCGATTCGCTGCCGTGGAAACCACAACAGACGTAAACCAGAACCTCGAAAATGTGGTTCGAATCCTCAGGGACGAAGGTACGAGATTCTGTGAACTGCAGCGTAAAGGCAGGAAGTCGAAGCTTTCAGAGAAGACTTTAGGGTTGATGAGGAAAAGGCGTGAAAACCCACCCGTCACTTCGTTGGCAAAGAGGATGCTGAACAGAGAGATACGGAAACTCGTCCGACACGACCTCCGGTGCTCCAATACCCGCACCATCGAAAGAGCGATCGAGCAAAATCGGGGGTCAAAAGTGTTCGTACAATCTCTGTGTAGAAGCGAACTGACGAAGTTGACCACAACAAGTGGAGAAGTTGTTTCCTCGAAACCGGCAGTCCTTTTGGAAGTGGAAGGCTTCTATAGCCGGCTATACGCTTCGCATGCATCTCGACCTGACCCCGAAAATGAGGACACCAGAGCCACATTAACGCGTCACTACACCGAAGACCTGCCAGAAGTCAGCACTGATGAAATCGTGATGGCTCTTAAACAGCTTAAAAATGGAAAAGCCCCTGGAGAGGATGGCGTTACAACAGAGCTATTAAAAGCTGGAGGTAAACCCGTACTGAGGGAGCTCCAAAAGCTTTTCAACGCTGTTCTGTTTGAAGGGAGAACTCCGGAGGTGTGGAGTAGGAGTTTGGTCGTTCTTTTCTTCAAAAAAGGTGACAAGACCTTATTGAAGAACTATCGACCCATTTCCCTTCTAAGCCACATCTACAAGCTGTTTTCAAGAGTCATCACGAACCGTCTTGCGCAAAGACTCGATGAATTTCAACCACCGGAGCAGGCCGGATTTCGGAGCGGATACGGCACCATAGACCACATACACACAGTGCGGCAAATTATACAGAAGACCCAGGAGTATAACCAGCCCCTGTGTCTAGCATTCGTGGACTATGAGAAGGCCTTCGACTCGGTTGAGATCTGGTCTGTTCTGGAGTCCCTGCAGCGTTGTCAGGTAGATTGGCGATACATCCAAGTGCTGAGATGTCTCTACGATACCGCCACCATGTCCGTCCAAGTACAGAATCAGCTAACAAGGTCCATACCATTGCATCGAGGAGTGAGACAAGGGGACGTTATTTCCCCGAAATTGTTCACAAATGCAATGGAGGATATGTTCAAGACGCTAAACTGGAAAGGACGTGGCATCAACATTAATGGCGAATACATCTCTCACTTGCGATTTGCGGACGACATCGTCATAATGGCAGAGACACTGCAGGACCTGCAACAGATGCTGAATGACCTGGCTGATTCTTCTATGCGCATCGGCCTACGGATGAACTTGGACAAAACCAAGGTCATGTTCAATGAACATGTTCTACCGGAACCGGTTGCAGTACACGATACCGTTCTCGAGGTTGTTCAAAAATATGTCTACCTTGGGCAGACATTGCAGTTGGGTAGAAACAACCTCGAGGATGAGGTGAATAGAAGAATTCAGTTGGGTTGGGCAGCGTTTGGAAAGCTACGTCGAGTCTTTTTGTCGTCGATCCCACAATGTCTAAAAACGAAAGTTTTCAATCAGTGCGTCCTACCTGTCATGACATACGGAGCCGAGACCTGGACACTTACGGTACGGTTGGTCCATAAGCTTAAAGTTGCTCAGCGTGCTATGGAAAGGGCTATGCTCGGCGTTTCTCTGAGAGATCGTATCAGAAATGAGGTGATCCGTCAGAGAACTAAGGTCATCGACATAGCCCACCGGATTAGCAAGCTGAAGTGGCAGTGGGCTGGCCATATTAGCCGCAGAACTGATGGCCGTTGGGGCAGAAGAGTTCTGGAGTGGAGACCGCGTCTCGGTAAACGTAGTGTAGGACGCCCACAGGCGAGGTGGAGTGACGACCTGCGCAAGATGGGTGGCAGGAGCTGGATGCGAGAAGCCCAAAATCGATCACAGTGGTGTGCAATGGGAGAGGCCTATGTCCAGCAGTGGACTGCGATAGGCTGATGATGATGATGATGATTAACCACTAAACGATGCGCTGTAGTTTCTATTTTTATGTCAATATTTACGAACTGATTGCTTAACGCTATCACCACAATTAAACATATCACTATCGGATGATGGAAAATTGATGTCCTAATCGAATTCGCTTTTTTTATCACACGCGACACGACGAGTAGAGGTCTACTAACTCCTCCGTCCGTTTTTCAAACTGGACAATTTGGTAAATGACATGCCACAAATAACGATGCAAAAACAAGATTATAATCACCGTTTTCTATATGCATGTATTTATATCACATGTCTACTACCTACAGGACAACCTCTACTAAGTTTGGCTATACTAGATGGCGTTGTGTGTTAGATATCTGAAATCAAAATCATCCGTTTGGGAGGAATGATAGATCTATGTATGTAACAACCCTTACTCTTTGTGTTAATAAATAATTAATAAAAGCTAATGGATTTTTCAGCAATAACTTTGTTTCCTAAAGCAAATAATTAAGATGAAGATTAAGAAAAGTTTGGCTATTATGAATGAAAAAGCACGCTGACAGATGTCGCTTCTTTCGCATCTTTCGCATCAAAGTTTTTAATCACTTTTTGGCAAAATGGTGGGTCTATTTTGATTACCAGATTTTGACCATCACAGATTTTGACCTCAAACCTTAACCTCAAAATCCGTTACAAACTAAAAAAACTATGTTACCAAATATAGCAATTAAAAGAAAGACGGTTAAATAATATTGATAATGACGCAAATGTCTGCGCTCAAATTCATAGAGCTATCATATTTATAAGTTATAAGCCATAAATACACTAACAATATAATTTAGTTTTTACAATAAATCAAATTTTGTTAAACTTGTTAATTTTTGCTCGCAATACTTAATTTCAAGAATATCAAAAAGTAAGGTGTCTATCTATGAAATGAATCCCGTTTGGACAACAAAGACTTCTGTTTTTCTGTTCAGAACTCTTTGTCTGGAGACCTCTTAAGACATAGAGAAACATCAGTACATCGGTACATCTATTACTGCCCTATTTTTTTAACCACCAGCCAACCAAAACGTTAGACTTCCATCATTTCTTTCACTAATGTTCTTTTCCAACATATAATCACCATCGTTCAGCTCATCCTATTATGCTTGAGAAATAGCTTGCTCATTGTCATCCTTATTTTAAAACAATATAAAAATAAGTAAACAATAATAAGCATGTAAATTGCATTTTTATAGATGATTATATTGATGTTGACTGCAAGGACCTTACTACAAGATATGCGAATGACGTCATAGCTTCCTGCGCCTTTGGTCTAAAGGTTAATTCTCTAATAGACAAGAATAATGAATTCTACATAAGAGGGAAGGAGACTTCGATGTTCAATTTTCGTCAAATACTAATGTTTTTCGTGATAATGAACATACCTTTTGTGAACAATGTAGGTACATTAATTTGTTATAATATTATTAGTAATTATATATATGTATATATAATTTTAGAATAGTGTACTGTTCAAGAAGTCTCGGGTTTGATTCCAGCAGTGGACTGTTAAAGGCTGTTGATGATGATGACAGAATTATTACAAATATTTTTTTAATTATCATACAATTTTGTAGAAGGTAGAAATGATAATGGTGGAGTTAAAACTATGGATTTCGAAGGTCAGGATCACTAACCAGCACATAACAAAATTTAAAATAAATTGTCTCTTTCAGATCTTGAATTGGGATTTTATGTCACAAGCGACGAAGGATTTCTTTAGGAATTTAATATTAGGCACAATGGAAGAGCGGGAATTAAAAAATATCACAAGGCATGATATGATTCATTTACTCCTGAAAGCCAAAAAAGGTAACATTACTGAAGTACTCATCTATCTTGATACATTTGATATGTAATATCTTTACTATTATATTGCTCTCTGGTCAACTGTAGACGTGATTTCGTGACAAGGAACGTAAATGTGTTACAGGTTACGGGAAGCCGGGAAGATTGATTTGTTTAAATGAAAGCACGCACACTGTATATTTTAAGGGCTCATTTTATTTGTTTCTGATAAAGTTTTTGGTAGTTATCTGCCTATCTTAGTATATTAAAATTTATTCTAGAGTTAATATATAATTATGTTAATTATAAAATATATCATGATGATGATGTATTGGAACGAATGGTCGATTTCAGCCAATTTCAACAAAAACAGTATACTGCGGAGGAGATATTATAATGAACAGTTTTGAGTGCAAACAAGAGTCTGTTACCTCATGTGACTGCTATTCGATACGACCGAAGAGCCATTAGGTGCAGGATCAACGGTTTTACGTGCTCTGCTTGGCTCAGGAGTTCAGATGCCAACTACAAAACTCCGGAGAGTTTTTAAGCATTTGTATAATTTAAAAAAAATCCCTGAGCCGGCATTCAAACCCGAAACCAGTTAAATGGCAGTGGTAAACGCTTGCCACTAGACGTTGTATAAATAACGATAGTTAAGGCTAAATACTATACCTAAATGAGCTTTTTTTTTAAATATGTAATATATTACAGGAAGTCTAAAACATGAGGATGTTAAAACAAAAGATGACGACGCAGGATTTGCAACAGTTGAAGAATCTGCAGTGGGTGTAAAGGAAATCAATAGAGGTAATGTAACTTAGTTTTATCGAACTAGAAAACTTTTATCATTTTGATTACATTAAGGTTACCAGGCTATGAAAGAAGCAGGCAAGATTGCCTAATTGAGCCAACCCAGATATTTTTTGAAAGTTCATAACCATATGAACTTTCTAAAAATATCTGGGTTGGCTTAAAAAATCATTTAAGAGCGATGTTATACTAGGTATGATATTTGCCCATTGTGTGGCAGGGATTTGCCCATTGTGTGTCCTAGCATTGCAGGACTAGTTGGCCTTTCTTTTTTCTTTGAGATATCATGTGCAAAGAGAACTCTGTTGCATTAAAGCGAATTAGCAGTTGAATCATTTTGATTCCAACAATAATTCGGATGTCTTATATATAAATGTCAATATCGTTTAGCAGAACTTCCATTTTTAGTACTGTCTGAACTTTTTTACTTTCTGTTCTGGACTTAATGAACAGGTTATTTCACCCAGGAGCGAAGCTGATTGCCGTTTGTATCTCTAATATTTTTTCTGAATGAGAATCTCACTACACCAACTAGAAATTATCTTATACTAGCTAAACCCCGCGGTGTTACCCGCGTTTGTTGTTGTAACCGCGGGCAACGCCGTAGGGCGAAGCTAGTCTGAAAAAAGTAGCCTAAATTACTCCTTATATCATCAGCTATCTGCCAGTGAAAATCTGTCCAGCCGTTCCAGAGATAACCTGGAACAAACAGACAGATAGACAAAAATTTAAAAATAATATATTTTGTCATATGTACCGTGTATACACATACATATGCATTTAGTATAAAGCGATTATTTTAACATTACAAACAGACACAGTATTTTCCAGTATTATTTATTTGTATAGATTTGACTGCCTTGTTGGTCTAGTGGTTAGCGTATGCGGCTGCTGATCAAGAGGTCTCGGGTTCGATTCCCGGGTCAGACCAAATATTTGTGTGATCCACAAATATTTGTTTCGGAGCCTGGGTGTTTTTCTATGTATAATATGTATGTATTTACAAAAAAAAAGTATGTTCATGTATTTATATCAGTTGTTTAGTACCCATAACACAAGTTCTGCTTACTTTGGGACTGGATGATGTTGTGTGTAAGTTGTCCAAATATTTATTTATTTTTATTTATTTATTTTATAGATTATATTTAAGTAAAAGTGTATTTTTTTTTGTTTTACAGTTTGGACAGATGACGACATTATAGCTCAGGGTGTGCTATTTTTCGTTGCTGGTTTCGAAACTGCTTCTTCTGGTATATGCTTCCTTTTATACGAGTTAGCTGTTAATCCTGACATCCAAGATCGCTTGGCAAAAGAAATAAGGGAACATAATGCCAACAATGGCGGTAAATTCGACTTCAATTCCATACAAAATATGAAGTATCTAGATATGGTTGTATCAGGTGAGATGATTTTTTGATGATTTTCTAAAGTACTCATCACAGATAAAAGAAACACAGGAGATATGCAATTGAGGCGTGCCGCTTGCGAACGCATCTGGCCTCAAAGCGGCTTGATGCCATTTTCGGACATTAGTCGAATGCCAACTTGCGACGTCTTCACTGCTCATGATTTTTGACAAAATGCCGCGTTGTTCAGCGATTGTTTGCAAAAATAACAGCTGTATTGTAAATTACAAGAAAGGTGGCATCTAATTTCATATATAAGTACTATAATATTATAGTTTTTCATACTGAATTCATTAAAACATTTTAAAAATATGATGAAATACCAAATCAATCGTTTTCTTTAGGAACTAAAAACTTTTAAAACCATTGCTTACTTAGTGCGAATCGATCAATGAATCGGCTGGTCTAATAGCGCAATGGATAAGTGTTTTATTGATACTCTCAATCACATGATAGTTTCGGGATGCGGCCGCTGCCGGCCGGCTTGTGTTAGAGATGTGTTGTGATATTTATGATTGTCGATATTTTATACGATCCTATTAAGTACGCATGATTATTAAAGATATAAATAAATTATAATATTATAATTATGTAAACGTAAAAAAAGTGTAAATAAAAAGTTTAGATTTTTAATTTATTGTGGTACTCAAGCATAATTATACCTTGCTTTTATTTTAAAAATTTTAGCTATCCGAAGGATCAAAAACTTAAAAAAATGTGGATAAATGCGACTGGAAAAATGGCACAATTTGCTGGTCCCAATAAATTTTCACCAATACGATCAATCGCCAATGATTAACCATTTAATAATACTAATAAAAGCCGTAATGGAAAAATATGCAAACGTAAGATTACACTCCTGTACTAAGAACGCAACACCTAAACTGTCTAAGCGGCAAGTTTTAAATAAATTTTTACATTTTACTGGTTAATTAAACCCTTATCAATAAAATTCTTGCACTTTTACCTGTGTTCTAGTCTAGATTCGAGAAGTTGATATCCTGTTTCTCTGTAATTAGTTAGTTAATATTCCAATTATGATAAAACATCGCTTGTATAGAATATGTTCGAATTAAAATCCTGTTTAGTTTTGCTTTTCACAGTCAATGAAATCTTTAGGAGAAAGAGTAGGTAATATAGCTAACTGAAGTTCAATCGATATTTTTCTATGATTATCACTTAACATTACTAGTTGCATAATTTGCACACATGTGTGTTTATTCGGAATCCGTAGCTACAGGTAGATGCGCCGCCCTCTTTTTGAATGTGTTATATTAGTGGGTTTATTGGTGTTGCTGTAAGTTTCTTTGTGTGCGGGAGAAATACGAGCTTGTGTGCCGTGCTTACAATTTTTGGTTTTGTGTTAGTGAAGGAAGTGGGAGAAACGCGGAGACATCTGAACACGAATAAATTTGTGTACAAACCTAATCTCCTGTGTTTCTTTTATCTGTGGTACTCATTGTCAGTGATTCTGTTAAAACTACATAAAACTTCTGTCCGAATATCACATGCAAGAATACGCTATGAATGTAGTACTACCTATAGTAATTTTAAAATACGAAGCTGCATATTTTTTTTTTCATTATGTAATACTAAAGAAAAATATTAATAGCTAGCATGTCACATGTTGTAAAATATAATGTGTGATATTTGTAGTCATTGATTTGTTGTCTGTTTCTGTGCCTAATAAATATAAAATTATATGATAATAATAATAATATTTATTTACTGAAAAACGAGGTACAGTTTTATCTATCTTATTTTAATTATGTAGTTAACGTTACTAGATGTTTGACATGAATGAGTTAAATCACATGTTATTAACTACTTATCATATACATCGTACACATATGTTGCATTGGTGAACTTAATGCCTACAACATTTAAAGAATTTTGTGTATACTAGTTATTTTCCACTGACTATTGTCAGAACTCAACTAAAGCCTGGGCGACTAAATAAATCTACGTGTCTGACTTAACGTCTGTCATCGCAATATATTTTGTTTGTTGCCATCAAAAACTTTTCAAGATCGTTTTTCGTTTGTTCGGAAGACGGTCCCCATTTCATCACACTATCCTTTTAAATATCTTTTAATTCAACGACAACTTTAGAGATTTTAGAAAAAAGACTTTAGAAATGAAGACGTTAAATACTTAACAATGACAGAAATAGCTGATATTATTCGGCTGGTTGCCATCTCATCAATGGAAAGCATGATTTGAATCCAGGAGTAGGGTCACCATCCTCATTATGAATGAGACAATGCAGCATGGTAATTGGGCCTCCAGTCTCATACTCAACAATGAAAATGGATACGACGGACGAACGATCTTCTGTGTGGGGATAGTTCCGCTCCGGTCGAGCCGGCCCAATCGTGTTGAAATCAGCGTGGCCCTGCTACCTATTTACTCTATTATGAAAAAACCGTAACTACAGCAGATTATGCTATTTCTTTTTTCTATTATGAAAGATAATAAAAAAAAAATCTCTCTTTTCTTACAGAAGTGTTAAGGCTATGGCCACCAGGTGTCGCTCTAGACAGAATATGCACCAAAGATTACAACATGGGTAGACCTAACAAAAATGCTACTAAGGACTTTATTGTAAGTTTTTTCACTCATTGGGCTATAAAAATAACATTTTCATTGAATAATAACACTGAAGTTATGTATCTATTGCTATTATATTTATATTTTTATATTATAATTTGTACTTAATTTTGCAAAACACGAAGTGTAATGTAACCATTTCGTAAAGGTCGTTGGTAGTAAGGATAAATGAATAAATATACCGAAAATTTGTTTAACCTTCCATTTCAGTTCTCCCTAAGGGTTGCGGAGATCCGATGACAGTCGCTCCGTGGAAAAATTGATATTCAGATAAAACTGGTTGAACTAGTAGTGAACCCCAAATTAATAATATTGGGAATAAATTCTCGGTAGATGACGATGTAGTAAAATAAATATTCATAGCCTTAGTCCCAATATTATTTTTGGGGTCGGCTACTCGTTAAATAACAATAGTAATTTTTGACAGTAAATATTTACAGTTACTTCTAAAAGTCGAACTTTACTGCTATCTTTTACTAAGGTTCCTTCTGGGAAAAAACGTTGAATCACAGTCAGAATTCGTCAAATTCGTTCATAACTAAACCATATCCAAAATGGAGTATAAAAACTTCATTTGAAAATTTTATTAAATTTAATCAAAACATCCTTTATTAAAATTTGAAACATGTGAATTCACACTCAACCTTTTATTTTGTATTTTTGTATAGGTACGCAAAGGGACAGGGATTAGTATCCCAGTGTACGCCTTCCACCGTGACCCAAAGTTCTTCCCTAACCCCGACAAGTTTGACCCTGAACGCTTTTCAGAAGAGAATAAACATAAAATCAATCCGTTTGCATACATGCCTTTTGGTATCGGGCCCAGGAATTGTTTGGGTAAGTCAATAACAGATGTTTTTTTCTTAGAATAATAAATTATAATAGTTAAATTGTAAGTACTGATTGTCCTACAATCATAAATACAGTAGCATGTTCCTCTATTTCATTATATGAGTCTGATCCACTTCACACAGCATACTTCGTAGTGAAGTACTTTTTGAAATGGACATTTTAAGATTAAATATATTTGGACCATTATGAATCCCATCACCTTGATAAGGCTCCTCCCACACTCCTATAAGAAGATGATGCATCAATGGAACATAAGCTTCTGCAATCTTACAAGTGTTTGAATAAGAACTTTTTATAATCGTATTAGAGTATGAAATGTAATTTCAGGATCGAGATTTGCCCTCTGCGAAATGAAGGCCATCGCGTACCAACTCCTGTTGCACATGGAGATATCACCTAGTGAGTCCACGTGCATTCCAGCTAAGCTTTCTACAGAGTCTTTCAATATGAGATTAGTAGGTGGACACGAACTTCGATTTAGATTAAGGGCTTAAATTAAATTATTCATTCAAAAATTTAACTTAAATGTTTCTTTTTCGCCATCGCTGATCTATAATTACCTGCAACATTTTCAATGATATGTAACACTATTTATTAATATTAATACAACGACATGAACTAATTTTATTGTTTAAAAAACATGTATTTAGTTTGTATTTTGTTATTTATATCTTCCTTGCCTTGATTCCCAAGATTATTTGTGGTTGCCAACTAGTTAGTTACCTGGCTACAAGTTTTAACGTGGGCCGACATTAGATAGTGTCAGTATATTTGAGGGCACTGATATCCGAATAACGACTGTCATAGATGTTCATGATAACCGGGACCAACGACTTACCGTGGGATTCGAGGCATGAGTGAGACACCGCCAATTTCCATACTCCAGGATACTATTAAAAAAATATTGTAGGAAAAACCTAACAACAGCCGACCTAGTATTCAAACAGCAGACCTCTTGATCAGTTGACGCATAGGCTTACCTCCAGTCCATCGTGGCAGAGCATTTTATTGAAAATAAATCTAGCATTTACACTTCTGTACTAAATGCTGTCATCTATACACCTGTGCTGTGCTTGTAGAAACAAAGTTATGGAATTAGATTTAGTTTACCAATAAACAAGTTGCAGCCTATATCAGTTGTCCACAAGGTAACTAGTTCAGGTAACTGGGGAACAAATAAAGGTAGCAGAGCTTCCTAGCTTCGTAACAACGTTTGTTTTCCTTATTTAATACATCTTGTGTAATATGTTTTGACTGTGTTAATTCACAGAAATACATTTTGTGGTCAGAATATTTCTTGAAAACAATATTGTTTATAAAATATAAAGCATTTATAGATTGTTTAAACACCATAACATTGATTGACTGCTTCGTTGGTCTAGTGGTTAGCGTATGCGGCTGCTGATCAAGAGGTCTCGGGTTCGATTCCCGGGTCAGACCAAATATTTGTGTGATTCACAAATATTTGTTCGGAGTCTGGGTGTTTTTCTATGTATGATATATATGTATTTACAAAAAAAAAGTATGTTTATGTCTTTATATCAGTTGATTAGTATCCATAATACAAGCTCTGCTTAGTTTGGGACTAGATGACGTTGTGTGAAAGATGTCCGAAATATTTATTTATTGATCAAACAATAATAATATGGTTTATTACTTTAAAACCATTTAGATTTAGACTTTCACATCCGAGAAGAAAGAAGTGTAAAGAGCCCATAATTAATTTCACTACTATATCCATACTAATAGTACAAACTTGAAGGTTCTATGTTTGTCTCTCTGTCTTTTGCGCTTTAACGGGTAGCACGGGTCACCAATTTCAATAAAACTTGGCAAGCAGATACTTTGATTTATGAGAAGGAAAATACTTTTTTCCCACGACAACTGACATACACGCGAGTGGAGCCGCGGGCAAAAGCTATTTGCATCTATATACCTGTATGGTGCAAGTATTTTGAAATAAATCGAACTACCCTAAAGACAGACAGACAGCCTTGGTAGTCAGGATCCCTAACCGATGTCTCAAGAGAATCTCTACAGTTTGAACGATTAATTCCTTTCCAAATAGCATTATAAAACTAGAAACACCATACTTTATTTTGATAAATGAAATTTGTTTCTGTAAAAATATTTTCAGATACTACCACCAGTCAAACTTTGTAATTAGCTTCTCTAATGACTTATTCCGGGAGGGAATTGAAAAGGACAAAGAAACACTAAACTACCAGAAAATTGCTTATTTACATTTACTTAAAACATACAAAATACACACACATAGAAATATAATGTCCATGATACGAACGATAAATACACTAGTGATAGGCCTTTTTCCATAGTTTTTCTTTTGAAGCAGAATATCAAGGTTACTATACTTGAAAGTTCCTTATATAGGTTTCTACAAGAGATTCTATGTAAAACTTGGAAGTATAATTACTGATGCATCTGCATTATTGCAAAAAAAATCATTTTTTGGAATGATGCAGATTCTACCGTATTTTTGCCCTTTGGATTTAATTTTTCTGATTTTTAGGGAACTTTGATGTGCTTAAATAAAAAATATCTCGTATTTCATTACAAATACATTGAAATGAAACAAGATGTCACACAGATTCTTTTGGTTATTGGTGATTTGTTAGGCGATTAACACACGGCTCCGCGCACCGCCGCGTGGTGGGCGGTGGCGGTTGAGCGGATTTTGTAGCGGTTCTCGCGCCTTACCGCGCGGTTGGATTTAACGTGGTTTTGACCATTTTGATCATAGACTGAAGTGGTGGCAGCAATCTGGCTTTTATTTTATTTACTTTACGCACAAATACATGCATCAGCGGACTTAATGCGATTTTGTTTCTTAGAAAAAAAAAGAAGATATTGGGTTCATCCATTTTTACGAAGCAGAACTCTAAATAGGGCATAAATTTATTCTATATATATATATATATATTATATTAAACTTACATTTTTTAACTATACGCGAATATCCTTTTTGTTTCCACTCCTTTATTTCATTATTTGTTGGCAAATTTCATTTTTAAATTGCAACACGTCCTTTTTTTTTTTTTTTTTTTTAATGTGTGAAAAATCATCATCGACCGTCACCCCACCGGGGGTTACGGCGGGGTGGTGTGTCGGACTTGAACCGACTAAAAAACACACAGTGTGCCCTCTCCGCGCTTCTCCATTTAGGAGTAGGAGAAGTCCAGGGTGGGATCTCCTTCTGAACTTCTCCAGCGCCTGCCCGCTCCTGATGCGGGCACCGTCTCAGTTCGACGACCCTCTCTTAGGCGGCGTCCGGCACACACCGACGCCGCCCCCTCGCGGCTGGCCACATAATGCGGGTGGAGGGAAAACCCGTCCCGTCCACCCGCGGCCACACTCAAGGCGGCATGAGGCGCAGATGTTCGCGCCTCCGCCGCCCGAGTCGCCGGCGGCGAATCTGGTCCGATTGGATATCATCCTCCCGGGCCTTCTCCGCCGCCTCCTTCTGCGTGATTACGTCCTCGCAGAAGGTTGCGACCGCGGTAAATGAGCTCTCGCTGCCGACCATGGAACGAACGACGGCTGGCAGCGAGAGATCCCCTCCGATGACTGCAGTGAGGACCCGGCGCTGCGTCTCCCATGCGGGGCAGACCGCCAGCGTGTGATGAGCCGAATCCTCACTGCAGTCGCAGTGGTGGCAGGCGGGACTCAATTCCCTCCTGGCGACCGAGTGCAGATACTTTCCGAAGCAACCATGCCCGGAAAGAACCTGCGTCAGTCGGAAGGTAAGGGTCCCGTGCTGCCGCACTGCCCATTCGCCGATGACCGGCTGAAGCGCCTCTACGGTGGCGAAGCCAGCACGTGGAGTCTCCAGCTGGACCGACCAGCGATCCATCGTGGCTCGGTGAGCGGCTTCGCGCCACTCGCGCACGTCCTCGGGCGGAGGTTCAACTCCACCACTCTCCGCCCGGTAGTTAGCCACTCGCCGATAAACGTCGGCGAGCACCTCCGTCGATACGGTGCGGTAACCCCGTATGGCTCTGACCGCCAGAGTTCTCTGCGGCCGCCTGAGGCGCGCCCTATTCTGCTCGGTCAGAGCCGCTGCCCAAAATTGCAACACGTCCTGCACCAACGATGATTTTTAATTAAAAATAAAGCACTGTATTTCTACTCTGTATAATTACAAATACAGTGTTATATTATGTACTACATTGTTCTGCTCAAACCGCTTAGAACACAATTGGTGTTCATTATGCATGCCTTTTATTGGTTTACATATAAAAACTATATTGGTGTGGTGACGGATTAAGAATACAAAGTGTCACCACCCCTATTCATTCCATGGGTGTCGTAAGAGGCGACTAAAGGAACAAAATAAGCAGCTAACATCACTGCCAAGAGAAGGAAAACTTGAAACAAACCCTTTACCAACCCGTCTGGCCAGCGTGGTATAGTAGGCCAAAACCTCCTTTCAAAGGAGAGGCCTATGTCCAGCAGTGGACTGTTAAAGGCTGTTGATGATGATGATGTGTTGTTATGCTTTTTTCCAGTGTTGCATATGTCTACTATTGGCGTGTAATCAATAAATAAATAAATGAGCCGCGCGGTTAAGCGGCGGCCCGTGTGTGAGGCACCGCCCAACCGCGCGGACGTCAGCGCGGTTGGGCGGTGGCGGTGAAAACACAGCTTGACCGCGCGGTCGGTCGGTATACGTGTGTTAAGCATCAGTGGTTTTCGTATACCTCAATACGACATGAGATCCGCTTCACCGTCAACCGCGTCGGTGCGCGGTGCCGTGTGTTAATCGCCTTACAAATCACCAATACAATCTGTAGTAGAAATAAAGAATGAAGATGAAAGAATGTAACAGCGTTGATGTTTTCTAACATTTAATATCTATATTGGTATGTATACATGTCTACAGTATCATATTATTGATAAGAGTATTAAATTTAAGACAAAAAACGGAATCCGTTCCGCATTCGAATGCCCTTTGAGGCATGAAGCCAGACGTCTCAAATATCACGGTCACTTCAACAGTTTGAGTTTATCTAAGTCCGGTCTACCATTTCATTTTATAAGTACTGGCTTTGACTGATTACAGTCCTTGTGAAGTTGCATGGATCTCTGTACAGTCGACAAGTTATAGGCAATTATAGCTGGAAACACATTATCGGACGGGGCTGACGGACGCGGCTGACAGCCCTGATCTAGAGTATGAACACACACTTTCAGCCAATGATCAGGGTTGTAAGCCGCGTCCGTCAGCCGCGTCCGATAATGTGTTT
The DNA here is from genome assembly GCA_932526445.1 of Phragmatobia fuliginosa. Lineage (NCBI taxonomy): Eukaryota > Metazoa > Arthropoda > Insecta > Lepidoptera > Erebidae > Phragmatobia > Phragmatobia fuliginosa. The sequence continues at coordinate 598,949 of OW052066.1, read as the reverse complement.
CCACGTATAGTCCCGATAGAACCCTAAACAATACCCAGTAAACGTTTTGCTTGCTTTCCAATAGGCAGAGTTACTTTAGTATAAATACAAAATTTTAAAATCAAACTGTGACCTCCTTGTTTAATTTGTTTCAACCATATTGTTGAACAAGTTTGTGAACCAAGCTTCCGTCATATTCATGACAAGTACAATATTTTGTGATGTTATATTTTTTCAAACTACTACTAACAAAACCGGTTTCGGTTTTTGCAAAACGTGTATGAAGTGTTGTTTATGCTTTTTGTTTATTATCTGAATACACTTTTACTGAATAAAATGATGAATTTATTATCTGAATAAAATGTGTAATTGCCGTCAAATTTCTCGAAGAGTTTTTTTATTTTACACCAATACTTCCTGGGATTCGAACAAAAAACCAAACCCTTCCATTTTAACTGGAGTATGAATGACCCAACATAAAGTTTAGTTCAAAGTATGTGAATTTGGGTTAAGTTAATAAGAACTAAGGTAGTAGAACCACTCTGATTTCACCATGAACGGGCCGACTCGACCGGGGCAGTACTACCCTCACACAGAAGACCAACCTTAAATGACAGCATTTGTGCTGTAATTCTAGTTGGTGAGGCCGGGAGAATGATGCATGGTGTGGTTCACCATGCTGCAGTGTATGCACTCACAATAAGGAAGACAGCTCCTACTTCTAGTTATGATTTCAATCACTTCCACACTTTGGTAGGCTAAAACAAAACAAAAAAGAACTGTCTCACGTTTGTAAACGACAGATTTGAAACAGTTTACCAAAACAACTTATTGCTATTATAATTTAGATAGGCGCTATCTGCAAACATTCTGCGCCAATTAAAACTTAAATCTATTTTATTAAGATTATGAAAAATAGGAATGCTTATAGTTTAATAAAACACTGTTACGAACCAGAGTTGCAAAAATGTATGTATTTTACTAATAGGTCCATAATTGTAGACAATGATCTCATGTCATTGTTTTTTATTAATGACCGTCAAGTACAAATGGAATATGAAGGTTATTACGTAGTGCCAAACGTGCAATATACGTTTTAGTTTTTAATGCGGCAATACAGCTTCGCTCATTCAATCCTAGAAGTACATGCGTGAGTAAAATATAATTAATAAATATTTCGGACATCTTACACACAACATCATCTAGTCCCAAACTAAGCAGAGCTTGTATTATGGGTACTAAACAACTGATACAAATGCATAAACATACTTTTTTTTTGTAAATACATACATATTAAACATAGAAGACACCCAAACTCCGAAACAAATATTTATACTGAACCCGAGACCTCTTGATCAGCAGCTGCATTCGCTCACAACTATACCAACAAGGCAGGCAAAAATACTATATCTTAGATCTGTAATTTAAGAAATTATCTCTTAATGGGTTCCAGTACATAAAAAGTCCTGTTTGCAAATTACCGGAAGTTGTATGTCTAACTGTAGCGGAAAGTCTGCCAACAAAAAGAGATTGCAGGAGATTGTACGTAAGGTTTTATCCAGCTCTACTAGTGATGTAGATATATCTTTGTGATGATGACCGCTCTACCGAGAGCGACAAGACAACAGCGATCTTGACCTCTACACTTTTTTATTACTATTACTCTATTTAATAGCCTGCCAGAGTGACTACTTTACATGATTGAAAGCATGAGTAGAATCCAACAGCGGTAGCCACCACACTCCCTGACTATTATCGATATACACTAGAATACAGAATAATCGCCATGGTACAGGCGATAAAGGATTGTCATAGAGGCGACACGTCTTCGCAACTCCAGAGGCTCAAGCAACTCGATAGTTTCGGGACTGCCGATAATACGGCTATGCGACCGATTGAGAGCGTCAAGCAAATACTGCGCGGGTCCATCGCAATGAAAATAGTAGGTACTCAAGGCATGAACGCAACTGGGTCTTATAAAGAAGACACAGATGCTTTGGCGCGAGGAACCGTCTCACTTTGTTAAGTGGCAGTTAAGTGTTATGAAAAGTGAGGAGAGGAATGAATGGAGACTTTTTGGTAGTGAGTGAACCTGGGATTAGCAATTCGGTTGACTTGCCAATGGATATGTAGGCTGGTCATAGTTACTCGTTATATCATCAACTAACTGCCAGTGAAAGTCGTGCCATCAAAATTGGTGGTTTATAAGAGACACAAGGTTGTTTTACTATTTTCCTCGCAATTTTTACGCTTTTCTTTCCATGACAACCTTAGTAAGGTTAGGCCTTAATGAAGTTTTTTATAAAAAAAAAACCGAATTGGTCGAGCGGTTAGCGAGTTATTTTTTATTTATACAGAAGTAACAGACATGTCTAATAAAGTAAGTTACTATAAGCAGGGGGGTGTCACTCCGCAGTTTAGGTATAGTCGGCCGGCTGCCTGCCAGGTCAGACACGCCGGTCGAACAGACATCGTCAGAACAGTTCAGAGTTACACGATAGAAAGAGACGCAATTGTAGGTAAATATAATTGTAGTGATTCAGCGCCGTGCGATCTGAATTGAACTTAATCTTTTGACACCGAGGGTATCTATAACTTTAATTTACTTTTCGGAGTGAGTCTTCTGTACTGGTACTATTATGTATTCTGTGCTATAAGTACACTATTTATATACCAAGATGTCAGCACATTTTGTAATAACGTTTTGTTATTAAACTTAGAATATATAAAGTTATCCCATCATCTGCCACTTATTATGTCACACACTATAGACAAATTGTTAGAAGCCAAGGTCAAAACATGATTATACATTTCTAATAACTGGTATGTCAAAGGCTGTTAATATATCCAATGACACAGCAAAATACTCATGGATACTCGTATCATGATTTTTGATGTTATCAGATAAGTATATTTATATAGTGAGTATCGTTGAAATCGAAAATCGAATCACAGATGAAAAAATTCACTCGAAAATCTAACACCATGTAGGTTTAATGCCAATGCACAGTATTTATAACTATAAAATAGCAGTTTCATACTTTATCCCTTAGGAGATACTGTTAGATGAAGATGGATTGGTAACATAATATAGCATAGCCTCTTTATAGAGTTCTCAGTTACCTAGGTTGGGGAGTAAAATTACATGTTGCCGGCAATCTGAGCACATTAATCTGATTCTACAAGAATCTACATTTTTGAGTCCTCTAGAGCTATCAGAAGTACTCGCCCTTCTTAAAAGGTATTTATTCTTGAATTTCTATTAGTCCCACATACTTTTAACTTTATTTATCAATTAGGATTTCCCTAAAATTATTTTTTATTGACTTCATAGATATACAGTCATACAGTTAAAAGGTAATAGAGTCATACTGAATTTAGCATGAATAGATCGACCGGGGCAGTACTACCCTCACCCAGAAGACCAACCTAAAATGACAGCATTGGTGCTGTCGTATCACAGAATACATAATAGTACCAGTACAGAAGACTCACTCCGAAAAGTAAATTAAAGTAATAGATACCCTCGGTGTCAAAAGATTAAGTTCAATTTAGATCGCACAGCGCCGAATCACTACGATTATATTTACCTACGATTGCGTCTCTTTCTATCGTGTAACTCTTAACTGTTCTGACGATGTCTATTCGACCGGCATGTCTGCCCCGGCAGGCAGCCGGCCTACTACACCTAAACTGCGGAGTGACACCCCCCTGGTCGTATTTCGTTGGTGAGTGTGAGACCGGAGGTCTAATGATGCAGAAGTATATCTCTAGGCCCCCATATAACCCATAGTGCGGGTCACCATGCTGAATTGTCCGCATTCACAATGAGGATGGTGGCTTTTACTCCTAGATTATAGTTCTGTTTTCCATCAGGCAGACTAGAGTTACATTAAAGGCCTAAAGATATTTCAAAAAAGTAGAACAGCCGCAAGATGTGTTTGAGATTTATAGACGTATACGTTTTCAACCTTCAGATTTAAAATAGATTTATATACAGATGTAAGCCATCTGCTAAAGTTTCATCTTAGAGGTTGAATTATTTTATGGAAAGTTTGCACTTACATGAATAGAGTAGGTACTTTAATGATAGTCTACATGTAACATGTCTTAGACCGTAATATTTTTTTATTTATTTTATTTAAAAACTTGTTGCACTTATTGTACAAAGGCGGACTTAATGCCATGAGGCATTCTCTCCCAGTCTACCTTCAGGTGATGTAAAAATAAGATGCGGTAGGTGCAAAAATAAGTTTTTGAGACATAACGAGTTTATTCTGACATGAAATACAACCAAAATACATATATTTTACTTAAATGTAATAAATTATAAAACATTACATATTTTATAATAAAAATATAAAAACATAGATACATATAGACATACACATACATACTTAAATTTAATATTATATATACATGGTCGTGTACTAGGGCTGCGACTATATTGCCGACTGACTCCGAAGAAGTTCTCGTACTTTAAATTTGAACGTAAGGCGGTTTGTGGACATTCGTATTTCAGCAGGGAGTGCATTCCAGAGCAGAACTGACTGCACGTAGAAGGAAGAATGGAGGAAGTTAGAGGTGTGAGGGGGACATAGAAGAAGCAAATTATTTGTTGAGCGAAGGTCTCGGTCGTGGTTGGAACATAAGTAACGGAAGTGTGGTACAAGGTATTGGGGTAGCGAAGGAGAATTCAGAAAAGAAAAAAGAGTAGTCAGAGCTCGCAAACTGCGACGCTGACGAATTGGAAGCCACTTCAGCTGGGAACGTAAAGCAGACACATGGTCATACTTGCGAAGATTGAAAACGAATGGAATGCAGTTATTGAGAAGGCGGTCTAGTTTATTGAGGAGGTCTGCATTCAGGTCAAAATAGCACACATCACCATAGTCGATCTGTGGAATAATTAAGGTTTGCATAAGTGTAATCTTGGTTTTAATTGGAAGGAAATTTTTGAGCCGATACAAAACTCGGAGACATGATGTGACTTTTTGGCTGACGTGAGTGACTTGTGTTCGCCAATCAAGTGTCGAGTCTATAAATAGTCCCAGGTTCTTCACCACTGCACTCAACGGTATAGTCACGTTGTTGTAGACAACTGGTGGAAGGACCGCTGTATCTAACCTGTTTAACATTTGTGTGCTCCCCACGACGATTACGTGGCATTTGGTTGGATTTACTGCTAACCCAAATCTCGTCGACCAGTTTTTTATGAAGTCGAGGTCTTGGTTGACTTTATCTATAGCGTATGAGATATCTTCAACTTTTGACTGGGTGTAAATTTGTAAATCGTCATCGTACAGGTGATACGAACACTGAAGATGTTGGGTTACGAGATTAATAAATATTGAGAATAATAAGGGAGATAATATGCCGCCTTGAGGGACGCCAGTGGGAAGATCACACCAACTTGACGATAAATCATCAATGTGAACACACTGTTGACGTCCCTGAAGATAGGAGGAGAACCATTCCAGAGCTTCTGAGGAGATCATAAGATGGGATGGGTATTAAAGGCATTCGAGAAGTCGATCAATGCCAACAGTGTGACTTTGGTCTCCTCCATACCGTCCCGAATGTCACCAGTTTAAGGAGGGCAGTGGTTGTGCTGTGACCGGGTCTAAACCCAGATTGTAGAGGACTGAGAAGATTTTTTTCATATACAAACTGCGAGAGTTGCCTATGAACACAGGCCTCTAAAACTTTAGAAAGAAAAGGAAGGATAGAAATAGGTCGAAAATGTTCAGGGAGAGAGGGGTTCGTATTTTTAGGCAAAGGTATGATGTAGGCCTTACGCCAGAGTGAGGGAAAGGTTCCAAAATCGAGTGAAAAATTGATTAAATGTGATATTACAGGAAGAACATGATCCAGGATGGTGACAATCATGCGGCGGCTGATGCCGTCACATCCCACAGCATTGGAACGAATGGACAGGATGATCTTTTTGATATCCTCAGAAGACACTGGAGAAAAGTCAAAGGAATCGATGTCAGGGTGGGTTAGGCTAGCTATGTAGCTCAAGGTTAGACTTTTGGTTAGATTATTGATCTGAGGAGTTATAGAAAAATGGCGATTAATATCATCTAATCCAATTGTCATCTTAGCCTCAGGGCGGTGTTGTTTACCTATGCCTAGAGTTCCAAGGAACTTCCACATACTCGAACTTGAAGAAGATTCTATATTCTATATTTTGAATTATATAATACTAGCTTTCCACCCGCGGCTTCGCCCGCGTGGAATTCGTATATATCGCGCGACACGGTAAGGGTAGATTAAACAATCTTACATGATTTTATGTTTGATAATAAGGAACTTAGACACAAACTTTCGTCCCCTATTTCAAACCCTTCTTTCTACCTTTATTTTCAATCGGTTCAGTGGTTTAGGCGTGAAAGCGTAACAGACAGACAGACAGACAGAGTTACTTTCGCATCTATAATATAAGTAGGGATTACACCATCGGAAAGTAGAGATTTCATCAAACAGAAAACACCCTAATTTTTTGAAAAAAGTAGATATTTTGACGGGTGAATTTTCCGTATTAAGTCAAAATCAGGTGAAAAAATTAATATTTCAAATCAAATAAATTACAGTGTATTCGAGACATAAAAGGTAAGTTTTCACTAAATTTTGTTTAAAAATAATTTTATTTGTAAAAGATAAAAATAAAAAACCAAAAACTTAGTTTTTTGAATTTTTCATATATAATTTGAGGTTATGTGAAAAAAAGTGTAACTAAAAAATCGGCCAAGTGCGTGTCAGGCCACGCACGGGAAAGGGTTCCTCAGTCATCCATAATGGTACGTGGATTAGAAATTGTATCCAATGGATAATCGTATTAATGCGTTAATTTTGTATGACTTTTCCAAGTAAGCACATTATAGAAGTTAAGCCTCTATAACTCCTGAACTAACAAAGTCATCTAATTCGTTATAGTTTTCATTTAAAGTTATTATATGGACCACTATCACGAATTTTTCCAGATTTTTTGAGCCGGCCGTTTTGCTTTTAGAGGGGGAGGACGCCCTGTTTTTACAAAAAAAGTGGCCTTTAAAGTGGAATTTCTCGCAAACGGATACTGAAACTTTGCATGAATATGTATTGTAATTACGTCGACAAAGTGCTACAATAAAATTATGAAATATATTTTTATTTAGGGTACCTCCCCTACACGTAAAGTGGGGATGTTTTTTTTTCTCACGACTACCCCATCATGTAGGGTATCATTATATAGGTCTTTTAAAAACATTAAGAGGTTGTTTAGACGATTTTTTGATTTAGGTATCCGTTTGCGAGAAATTCCACTTTAAAGGCTACTTTTTTGTAAAAACAGGCCGTCCCGCCCGCCGAAAAATTTGTGATAGTGGTCCATATAATGAACTTTAAATGAAAACTATAACGAATTAAATGACTTTGTTATTTCAGGAGTTATAGAGGCTTAACTTTTACAATGCGCTTACTTGGAAAAGTCATACAAAATCAACGCATTAATACGTAAACAAAACAATTATCCATTGGATACGATTTCTAATCCACGTACCATTATGGGTGACTGAGGAACCCTTTCCTGTGCGTGGCCTGACACGCACTTGGCCGATTTTTTATATATTTAGCCATCCAAAGTGACTCTACCCTGCCTGATGGAAAGCATTAGCAGAATCCAAGAGTCGGGGCTACTACACTTGCTGCGAATGCAGACAATAATGTATGGCGGCCCACACTATGGCGGCTTAGTGAGATGCTTTTTCACGCCCCGCTTAAAGGACCCGAAAACCTCCCCCCCTACCCCTTCCCGACCTCAGATCCCCCGTAAATTATTTTTTCTTTCATTTTTATAATATTCTCCTCCTTTTCCAATAGGTTTCATCCTACTATAATTTTATTTGTTTTCAAAAATTAACTACCCTGGACTACTGGTCTATATGTCATTGTCAAACGATCATTATGGTTGCCATGCAATTGTGTTATGCCTAGCAACCTGTGAAGTTTTGACAGGAGATAAACAGTGATACATTTTGATACCTACGATTTATGTATTTCTATAATCACCTAGCTTTGGCCTTTGTATCTCGATTATTGCAGTAAAAAGTAGCCTATGTCCTTTCCCAAGACCAGTTCTATCTTCATACCAAATTTCATCAAAATCGGTTCAGTGGTTTAGGCGTGAAAGCGTAACAGACAGACAGACAGACAGAGTTACTTTCGCATTTATAATATTAATATGGATTAAGGTGCATCTAATCTTATCTGTAACAAAATAAAAAATAAAAGGGGCCAAGTGCGAGTCGGACTCGCCCATGAAGGGTTCCGTAGAAGCAAGTAACATCATATAAAAGTTCTTGTAGTTCGTTGAAACTTTGATCGATGTTTTAATAATAGTGTATTGATCGAATAACAGGTAAATTGCGGTTTACGATTTTTGACGTATTAAACAAAAACTACTTACTAGATCTCGTTCAAACCAATTTTCGCTGGAAGTTTGTATGGTAATGTACATCATATTTTTTTTAGTTTTATCACTCTCTTATTTTAGAAGTAACAGGGGGGGGGGATACATTTTACCACTTTGGAAGTGTCTCTCGCTCAAACTATTCAGATTAGAAAATAATTATATTAGAAACCTCAATATCATTTATGAAGACCTATCCATAGATATCCCACACAAGTGGGTTTGATGAAAAAAAGTTTTTTTGAGTTTCAGTTCCAAGTATTGGGAACCCCATTTTTTTTTTTTTTTATTTCTGTGTGAAAATCTTAATGCGGTTCACAGAATACATCTACTTACCAAGATTCAACAGTACAGTTCTAATAGTTTCGGAAAAAAGTGACTGTGACATACGGACGGACAGACAGACAGACATGACGAATCTATAAGGGTTCCGTTTTTTGCCATGGCTACGGAACTTCAAAAAGTAAATTTATTTGTTTTAATTTTCACACCTTAACTACTGTAAAGTGACAGTATCAAAAAATAACAGGCTACCTTTTATATCTAACATTCAGACTCAGATTGCACTAGTTGTGGTCAGTAGTCACGATTGTAAGAGATACCTCACAGGTATGATACATAAATGGGCAATAAAACTCAATTAACCATATACATGGTAATTTGCTCTTTAATAATGACTTGACAATATTATATTACACAAAAAATGAACGCTAGAATTTAAGATAACGAACAGAGTCGCTTTATAAAATACAAATACAAGAAGATCCATTTTTGGCTTGACTGTGTTAGACCAGTCGCTTGTATGTACAGCACGTGAACGAACGTGCTTTTAGTGATAAGCAGTTTGTTTGACCAAATTGTTAATCGGTTAGTGAATCAATTTTATTTGCTATCTTGCTCCATTGCGTCACTGTTATCTATATTTATAATACTTTAAATATATTATACAATATACTTAATATAACGCCAGTGACTTTTTACTCGACTGATAAGGAAGGATGACTTTTTGAACATTTTACATTGTTCCAATTCGTGTTTACAAGCTTATATTGTATGTATGTATGTATGTAACATTTACATTAATGTGTAATGTGTGTGCCAGTATGTAAAGCAGTTTCTAGTGCAGTCAAATTTTGAAACGGAATTTTGAAACTCAATCTCAATTGATGATGTATTCTTGTAATTTGGATGACAATAAGTAAATTTAAGAAAATGTGTTTATATTACAATTACAGTATATATATACATACATTATAATTATGTCTCGGCTATAGATGCATATATTTTATGTCTTAGTAGAACGATTTTTGCAGTTCCAGTACCAATCTATAAATGAAGAGAAGAGAAGTTTCAATAACATTTTAACATTTTCTAGTGCCAGAATGATAGTCATCTGTAGTCTCCTGGCTGTTCTGGCGCTGGCACTGTACCTCCGCAATGTCTACTCAAAATTCTCTGAAGAAGGAGTCAACCACCTGCCCATCGTTCCTCTATTCGGAAACCTATTCTGGGCATCCTTTAACATGGAAAACATCACGGAATTCATGGCGAAGTTACGCTCGACGTTTCCTGACGACAAGTACGTTTTATACGAATGTGGTGATTTACATTTTTAGTGTAATAATTGACCGGGGAAGAACCATACTATAAACATAGGTGATAACATGGCTTCACACAAAATTGGTGTTTAACAATTCTTTTGAGTTGTGATAACGAAGGTTGTTGTTTGCTTTTAAACCAGAAATAAACAGTAAGTAAATAGTATTTGACTAGGATATTTGTTTGTTAAGATCTTAAGAGAATGTCATCTAATGTATTTACTTTTAACAAGGAAGGCATACAGAAAGGTTAGATAGAAGTGCATTAAGTTATATGAAGAAGCCTTCAATTGACAACCAGGCACTATAATATTTAAATAGGAAAATCCTATATAGGAAAATACTTGTAAATCGAATTAGAATCATGTATAGTTACTAATATATAAATATTCTTACTGTCGAGACCCACTTTCAATAATGGAATTTATTAATGTCTTCATTCCAATTAAAAATTCCAGGGTCGTTGGAATGTATGAGCTGTTAAATCCTGTATACATTGTTCAAGATGTCGATACTATTAAAAAAGTCACCATCAAAGATTTCGATCACTTCGTTGATAGAAGGAGTTTCACCAGCGAGTTAGACCCTACCTATGGAAGAAGTCTAATCAATTTAAGAGGTCAGTAGTTCTACTATAATACATAATATATAATTTAACAAATACAATTTTACTGTTGAAATTGGGTGATGGTTATAATGTGTTCAACGGTCCAAATTTTGGAAGCCCAAAATCGATCAAAGTGGTGTGGATGGGCTGATGATGATGATGATGAATGGTTATACAGGGTCACATTAAGTAATATTTAGTTTAGAATTAATTAGTTTCACTAAATATAACTGGATGACGTAGAGTTTATTTTTAGACAGTCAATACTTTCAAATAATTAGGCAAATAAAAGGTTAAAGAAACAAAATGTGTAAGAATGTTCGTGTCCGCTCGCGCTCTTCTGTTAATATAATAATATAAATAAAAAAATTCAGCAAACTGGCAATTTATAGTTTTTAAAAATTTTGAAAACTTACCTCATTTCGTTGTCTATAATAGCTGAGGCAGCTATCTAGTCAGCAATCACATATTTAAAAATATATATTATCACCAACAGGATTTGTCACTAAATGTTGTAGATATGATAAAAACCGAACTAACGAAAACATCACCTAGGTACTTATTAGTAGTAGATACACTATTATCTACTACTAATAACTTGCACACACACTTTTTTGCGCTTGTCACAACAAATCTGTCTGCTACTCAGTATATTCACATAACTATTGTATATATAAGTTATCATTAGAAGTAACGATTGTCTGAATTTTGCGAAATAATGATAAAAGAACTTTGAATTACATTACATTAAACATTATTCTTATAAAAATAATTTACGTGGGACAACTGTAATTGCAAAGGCCCGATTGACCGGAGCATTCTGACATAATGATCACTGCAAAATTTTCATTCGTGTTATAGAAAACCATTGACAATAAGATATACTTAACATAAAAGGGAAGAGAGATCTGCTCATATGAGCATGAGCATAAAAGATCAAAATATGATTCCTTGTAATAAACCATAATCGTTACAGGTGATGAATGGAAAGAAATGCGTTCTACCCTAAGTCCAGCGTTTACCAGCTCCAAGATTCGTCTGATGGTGCCTTTTATGGTTGATGTTGGAGAAGAAATGATTAAGGTTCTAACCAAAAGAATCAAAGACTCTGAAAGTAAGTGTAAAACGAGATAATCTATATTATTTAGTATCAAGAACAGTTCATCAGTGATATGGTTAATTGTCATAGTACCTACAGGTTCTGCTTTGGCTACAAAGCTAATTTGGGAGGCATAGTAGAGTCATTTGGTAGGCATAAAAAAGTTAAACTATGATTAAATAAACAGTTAAACTATGTAAGTTTACTATGTTGAGTTTTACAGGTATAAATAAATAATTCGGACGAATGACACACAACATCATCTAGTCCCTAAGCAGAGCTTTTGCTATGGGTACTAGACAACTGATATAAATAAATATTTACTTTTTGTAGCATGATCAGCTAAACGATGAATTTCATTGCAAAAAAAAATGATGCTGAAGATGGATTTTTAATACTTAACTATTATATTTTTATAGTCTCAAATGCAATATTTATATCCACAGGTCAGTACATAGATGTGAATACCAAAGATCTCACCACTCGGTATGCAAACGACGTAATCGCCTCTTGCGCTTTTGGGCTAAAAGTGGAATCTCAGTCCGTTGACAGTCCTTTCTATATAAAAGCCAAAGATGTTGTTACATTCGGCGCGTCAAAGTTGATTAAGATTTTCTTTTTTAGATGTTTTCCTTTCATTGCTGAAGTAAGTCTTGTTGCTACGACATATTATTATCTGTTTAAGATTAGCTTTACTAAATACTTAGGCATACATTAAGAAACTATGATTAAGAGTTATTAATAACTAGTCTTTGCGCAGAACTCCACTCGCGTCTATGTCGGTTATCATGGTAAAAGTAGCCTATGTCCTTCTTCAATAGATAACTTCATTGAAATTCGTGCAGGGATAAACTACGCAAAACAACATCAATGCGAAGAGAAGGAAAAGTTGAAACCAACCCTATACCAACCCGTCTGGCCAGCGTGGTATAGTAGGCCAAAACCTCCTTTCTAAGGAGAGGCCTATGTCCAGCAGTGGACTGTTGAAGGCTGATGATGATGATGATGATGATGAGTCATATTAAACGAAAACTAAAACATTAATTAAAAATCAAAGACAGAAGATCTAGACGGACTAGTAATTATATTATATCCTATTTAAATAATTTCTTAACAAAATCATTAATCAAAAGGCTGATAACTTAAAGATTTTTTAGATAAACTAATTCACCTGAAATACCTCTAATGTATATTGTGATTTAAAATTGTTGTATTAAAATGTTTCTATATAACATAAAATACGTGCAGATGATGAAGCTGTCGTTGACTTCCTCCGAGACTTCTGGATTCTTCTCAGATGTGGTACTATCAACTATTGAGGAACGTGAGAAAAGAAATATCATCAGACACGATATGATCAATATTCTCAATGAGATAAAGAAAGGTAACTCAAAAAAACAAAATTTATAAATACTTACAAACGTATTTGATCTGTGGGGTATCCATCGATTAAAACACCAAGTTACAAGTGGAAGATAATAATAAAAGAATATTTTACAAACTATGATGTCTTTAAAAATATCTTACCGCAGATAGACTAGACAGCAGATAGCAGAGACGTGAAGCTTTTATATTCAAAACAGTCAACTTTTATTCATCTATAACATATTTTTTGTGATGAATATCGGTATTTTTAATTGATACCTAATAAATACAAAGTTTCAATTTAGAACTCAACATACTGTTCTAGACCCCGTGATAACTACATTGAAATAGTACATTATAAATTAGAAAAAAATATATAAATCATAACATACTGAAAGAGAAACCTATTATAATAATCTATGACATATTATAGGAAAATTGAAACATGATGAACATACTGATGTTGATAGTGGCGCTGGTTTTGCTACGGTTGAAGAGTCAAGCATTGGAAAAAAATCACACAATAGAGGTAAGTTATCATTACAAATACATGTTTAAAAAATAACATAGGAGAGGATATAGACAAATAAGGATTATTTTAGACCACAAGCAATATCGTTTTCAACATCGCATGGTAATTGATTTTGCAGAATGGACAGACAACGATTTGGTAGCTCAAGCAGTAATATTTCTCCTGGCTGGTTTTGACACAGTTTCAACTGCAATGACATTTATTATCCATGAACTGGCTTTAAATCCTGAAGTACAACAGAAGTTGGTAGAAGAGATAAATGAATACGATCAGAAAAACGGTGGCCAGTTGGATTACACATCGATACAGAGTATGAAATATATGGACATGGTGGTGTCGGGTGAGTGATCAACTCAGTGAATTTCTAATTAAATGTAATTATTATGTTTAAATGCAGCTAATAGACCCATTCCTCGTTTTCAATGAAAACAAAACTGTTTCTTTTTGAAATCTAAATTTGTTTAGTGCTTTGGATTCTTACTAAGTTCCTAAAGCAACAAATATTGATCGAATGAAATGAAACTGTTTGGTTATATTTTAACCAATTTTCCGAATTGCCGACTTTCAAATACAAACGAGAAAATAGTCTGAGGTAAATTCACAACTAGAATCTATCAGATTTCGATTCTACCTTCAGAATGACAATTCATCACTATCATACAAAAAACTTAAAATAACACTACTACGCATGCTAAACAGGTCGAAAATTTTTAGTCACATGTAAGAAACAGAAGTTTTTCTTGTTACAGAGGGTATGCGCCTACATCCTCCTGCTCCGTTCCTAGAGAGACTATGCGTGAAAGACTACAATTTTGGCAGGGTGAACAATTCCGCAACCAAAGACTTAATAGTAAGCATTTCACATATTAGATGATTTACAAACATGAAAACAATTTTTGGTTCTACTATTCGATAGTTGGAGAGTCAGCAGGTACTTTACCTATATGTGTATGTGTCCTAGAGTCATGCTTCCTTATAATGAACTGGCTCTCATGGGCACCCAAAGTTTATTGTTCTTTAATTAATTTTATAGATCCGCAAGGGTACACCTGTTGGATTCCCGGTTTATGTTTTCCACCGCAACCCACAACTATTTCCTGACCCCTTGAAGTTTGACCCTGAGCGATTCTCTGAGGAAAATAAACATAAAATAAAACCTTTTTCTTACATGCCTTTTGGACTGGGACCGAGGAATTGCATCGGTTAGTACCTTACAAATACCTTATCTTTTCCATTATTTGCTAGTATTCTTGATATAGTTATACACACTTGTGCACTCTAATGCATGTAAACTTCTATAGACATATATATTCAACCATGAACATATATGTACAGCTATCTATAAAAAACCTTTTTAGTTTTACCCAATTACTAATCAACTTTTTCATTTCCAGGTTCTCGTTTTGCTCTCTGTGAAGTCAAGGTGATGCTATATCAACTACTTCGTAAAATCAAAGTGAGCTCCTGCAAAAAAACTGCAGTTCCTCTAGAGTTAACCAAAGGACTCTTCATAGACATTGAGAATGGCGCGTGGGTTCGCCTAGTACTTAGACAAGATTAAATATATCTTTACGTAAAGAACTGTATTATTTTAGACATGCGAAAAACTATTAAAACTTTTATTATTTGCCAGCTTTTGCCCGCAACTCCGCCTATGTGTTATTCTGTTGGATAATTTTGATTGCCTTTTTCACACCCCAAAATCCTCTCTTAATGCTCGTCTACGCATCCGGAATACACTTGCCTCAGCTTCTTGCGCCCAAAAGTTTAAGCTATGCGTTTTCTATCTGTCAGTCAGTAACGGAACAGTTTTATATATGTATATTGATTAAAAGGTCGTTCAAATCATGAAGTGATATGACATTCTTTGAAATACCCACATCTGAAGAAAATTCATTTTAAGGAAAGGCTATGTCCAGCAGGTTACTATGAAAGGCCGTTGATATCATGTGAATCCCTTACTGTAGCCATGAATTAGGTTAACTAAACATACACATAATATTAGTTAAAGCACTCAGTTTTTATCTATGTGATTGTTAGCTATTGATGGTGTTCAATCAATAATGTTTGAGTGGGCCGATTAATGAATACAAACATATTATGAGGTCGTGCAGTTTGAAAGTTTTGCACCAATGGTATTTGTCTGGATCTTACGATTGTGTACTGAAACCCTTGTTCTAAAACTTGAGTACTTGTTAAGCATGAGACATATTTCCACTATAATGATGATGGTGATGAATAGTAATAAATGAGTTCACCAAAACGTGAAGGGTTTTATCAATACATTGTTATTTGTAAAAGTACTCTGTCACTCTTTATTATCACTCTGCCAGAGAGCGGTACTGACCCAAAATCAAATAAATCATTTTGAAGATACTTTATACTATCTACGTATTTCGAATTACTTATTCCGTATTTATGGTAGTGTCATCTCTTAAAGTACTAAGATACTATCAAACACGTCACAGCAGTACTTGTTGTCTTTATAAGAACAGAGATGGCGTTGATAGAATACTTCGAGTCTTCGTTTCATTCGGTTTCGTTATTAGACCACTGGTTTGAGAGGATTTTCGATAGATAGTGAGAGCCTCTATTGCTATCGTTACTGTAATATCTGAGCTTCTAATGTTAAAAAAAGTATTTAATGGTTTTTCAATGCTATGTAGGTATGAAAATTATAGTTTCTACCAAAATCAAGAGTATTATTAAACCTCGATACTAATTAATGCTTCAATATTTTATCTGTAACTTTATATAGTCGACGACCTCGGTGGCGCAGTGGTTGTGTATGCGACTGCTGTGCTTGAGGTCTTGGGTTCGATTCCCGTTGATTCAATATTTGTGTGATCCACAAATATTTGTTTCGGAGTTTGGGTGTTTTCTATGTATCTCATGTACAAAAAAAACTATGTTTATGTATTTATATCAGTTGTCTAGTGCCCATAATACGAACTTTGCTTAGTTCGGGACTAGATGGCATTGTGTAAGATGTCTGAAATATTTTTTATTTATATATTAGTGGTGAGAGAAAGCGATCATTCCTTAGACCTTCTAGGTATATTAAAACTCATTAAGAACAATAGTGTTTCCATTACTAACCTATATACATTATATTTTCAGTTTATACAATTTAATATTTAACCGATTTCAGTAAAGGATTTTAATTTCGTCGTTTATGAACCGATTTCAATAATTCTTTTTACATTAGATTTGGCATAAGTCAGAGGTGGTCCCATCGTCACTTTCTCGGGATCTGGTGATAATCGACTGGAATCTCCTCAAATATAATAGGCCCAATTGTCGCGATTTGGGTTTTAAAGTTTTTCTTTGCAGTCTGTTTTTTTTTTGTCAAGATTTAGTGGTTATTGACATCACTTCTAAGCCGGAGGTTATGGGTTCGAATCCCACTCAGAGTGATTGTACGGTGGGCATGATCAATCACTTGTTCTGCGACTAGATGTAAACTATCTTCCTTTATATAAAATGTTTGTTTTTACGAAAATACTAGCTCCGCTTAGTTTGGGACTATAATTATGACGTTGTGTTTGTGGAGGAACGGGTATCGTGTCTCTCCAACACAAAGGGAGAATTTCTCTATCGCGATTCAGGATTAGTAGTTTTACTCTGTATAGTTCAATCCGTATCTTTCGTGGTTTAGTGTTCCTTCGGTAGATAGCGCTGTTGTAGATGTCTTTAGCTTACGCTGTATGTGGAAGTCTACAAATGTGTCAGATGTCTGAAATATTTATCAATAATATATAATATGTATTTAAAACTATTCTGTAACAACAGTAGTCTGGTTACTAAATAGCGTAGATTGTCTAGTCCGGAATCAGATGGCCTTGCGTGATATGTGTGAAGTTGTTATTATTGACTCTGAAAAGTAAAATTCGAATAATAAGAGTTACTTAACAGTTTAAAGGAAATATTGTATCAAATAAGTTAAAAAGAAAAGTTTAGTTTTGTGCCGAGAACGATGCAGGGCGGGTTATTATACAACTGCCTTGTTAGTCTAGTCTCGGGTTCGATTCCCGGATCGGACCAAATGTTATGATCTGCAAATATTAATTTCGGAGTTTGGGTGTTTCATATACAATGTGTCCGACTACGGACTAGCGATATTTTAGATACTTATAAAACACCTATTTTAATATACAAATACAGCATAAACTTGGGTCCAACCCACCTCCACGCTAAATGGCATCCAGTTTGTTTTTTTTTTATGAAATTTCTCTACGTGTGTGCAAAAATCATCATATCAGGAAAAGTTTGGGTTTCAATGGGATAAAAATGGGCTTATTATTATTATTTATTATATATTATGTAATAATACTGTCTGTCATTTACATTATAAAAGAAAGTGTTAACTATCTACAAACTTTAGAAAAAAATATGACATTTAAAAAAAAAAGTAAACAATACGTAAATTAACAAATTATTGCAAATTACTACAAAAGCACTCCTCATAATCCATTTAATGTTTTTCCTAGATCGACAGCTTTTGAGCTAAGCTACAATACAACATTAAATTTACAACTGTATGTGTATTAATTTAAGAATTATTCTCATTTAAACATAGACAGTATTATTACACGGCGAATAAGCCCATTTTTATCCCATTTAAACTCAAACTTTTCCTTATATGATGTTTTTTGCACACACGTAGAGAAATTTCAAGAAAAAAAAAAACAAAATGGCTGCCATTTAGCGTGGAGGTGGGTTGGACTAAACTTTATGCTGTATTAGCATATTAAAATAGTTGTTTTATAAGTATCTAAAATATCGTAACCGGACACATCGTACATAATATGTATGTATTTACAAAAAAAAAAAAAAAAACCATTGTCTAGTATCAACAGCACAAGCCCTGCTTAGTTTGGGACTAGATGGCACTGTGTATCAGATGTCCAAAATATTTATGTACTTGTTTTTTTTACATGAATTAAATTATTTAATTCCAACATCTGTTTTCACTTTCATTAATTATGTAAAATAAAAAAACTAAAACTTGAGTTACAAAATTGGTACCTAAAAATATCATTCTTCTATTATCACACTAGAAATTCTGGCAAAAAATAAGTAACACATTTTGAATGAAGTAATAATTTTTAAGCAGATTGCATCAACAAAGTCACAATCATCCACAACCGACTATGTCCTACTGCTGGGGTTGGGTGTCTTCTCAGAAGAGGGTTAAGGCCATACATCCGACTGAACCCAGATTGGGGACTGGCAAGATTAAGTTGTGACTACTTAATCTTACCGTTGGATGTTTTTAAGCCGCCCGAAGCCTCCAACTAAGCTTTACGACTTTTGTCTGAAGATAAAAACCAGGAGCGACCGCTTCACGTGACCACGAATCACAGAGACATGCATACAGATTCTGATGTAGTTAGCTCAAATGTCACCAGAAGAGAAGCGACTTCTGATTATGCTGATAGACAATAAGTCTGGGTCCTATTAAGCAGGGTCTAGTCACAAATTTTGTAAAAGTAATTAGTATGAAGTGTCAGTGGACAGTACATAAACCTAGATTTTGTGTGAAACCAATCTTGGAATTAGCCCTAAATAACATTTGAATGAAAAAACACATACAGAAACATCGACCTTTCGACGGAACGATGAACAGCTTATTCTAAATGAGACAATCTAAATTGTCGGTATCAATGTCTCTGAAACCATTTAAGAATAAATGAAATCGAATAATTTTGGTAACCTAATTGAACTGTTATATACAATTAAATACATTTCAAATGAAATAAAACTGACGATTATCTAATGGCAGTTTTTAGAGAATAGGCATTTTGACTCACAATACAAAATACCCCTAAACCAAGTTCAATACAATACACAATACATATTGTGACGTTAATAGTAGTATCAGTTGCGGTTAGAATTCCCGAAAACGCAATTATTTATATAAATATATGTATAAATTTAATTAAATGGGTTTCTACGTTTCAACAATTGTTATACTCATTTAAATATTTTTGTAATTATTCATATGATATTGTATTAACTTGAAATCTATATTATTTAAATGTTTATCTATCAAATTTATAATCAGATAATTTATTCAGATCCTTCCTCGTCTATAAAGCCCGGTTTCCACCGCGAAAGGGTAATGAGCGAGAAATGGTATGCGGAACGGACTCCTTTTAAACAAAATGGGTTTGCATTTCCACCAACAAAGAGTTTTGCCACTGCGAGCGGATAATGACAGAGCGGACTCGGCGGACCGAGACGAACGGAAAATGAGAAATGAATATCAATTTACACTGAGAGCGAGTTCAGTTGGAGTTTTGAACTGGTTACGTGCGGTAGTGTTTTGTTGAGTGAATTCGCTATGTTATCGAGTGATACAGAATCAAGTGAGGACAGTGACTATGTATACCGAAAGAAAAAGAATATATTATTATATCTCAAGCTCAGAAAAAAACGTGCAAAACGGAGATTTTGTTATGTCGGCACATTCGAGAAAGTCCCATAAACATGGGTATTGTCGTACATCTTCTATGAATCTAAATCAAATTATTATCACAAACAATGTCAACAATGCATTGGCGCCGGCGGCAGCGGGAGAGGCAGGGAAAGGAGCGCGGGGGGGTGAAACAGTAGCGTTGAGCGCGTCCGTTCCAAATTCAAACTAGTCGGCGAGACAGCGCACACATTTTACTCGGTCCGCTCCGCTCAACTCTTTTTCGGTGGAAACACTACTAAAATTCAATTGCGAGTTGAAAGGACTCATTAATGACTCCGCAGCTCATTTTAACTCTTTTCGCCCTCGTTGTCAGCTCTTTGTTGGTGGAAACACATGTATGCAGTTTTGTATTGCGAGGTAAAAGGAGTCATTAATGGGTCCGTTCCGCTCGCGGTGGAAATCGGGCTTAAGGCTGTTAAAATGAAACCATCTTTTTCGTAATAAATATTTCGGACATCTTACACACAACATCATCTAGTCCTAAACTAAGCAGAGCTTGAATTATGGGCCCTAAAAAACTGATATACATAATAACATAATAATACTTTTTTTAAATTACATTTAAGTATACATCGAAAACACCCAGGCTCCTAAACAAATATTTGTGAATCACACAAATATTTTTACCGACCTGGGAATCGAATCCGAGACCTCTTGATCAGCAGCCTCATTTACTGACCATTGGACCAACATTATTTGAGACTTAGTCGGACTCAAAGAAACGTTATTAGTCTTAAATTCAAGTATACATACACTATAGTGTAAGTAGTTCACTTCTGTGGTTATAACAACAGAAGTGAGCTGACTTCTTTTTAATTGTCACAACTATACATTGTCCTAGGAGAGTGTATTCTTCAACCCTCTATGTTGATAATGTTTTAATTTTTAGTGCTTCTTATTAAGTGCATTCTTGTTTCTCTTTATTCTGTTTTGAATTGCAATGTTAATGATATTTATTATGTTATTAAAGAAGCATAACTCAAGCTATTAATTCTGAATAACCACAACTTGGTGAATTTTTCAATGATACTCCTTTTAATAAAGGGTTGTGTAAATCTGATATTGTAGCTTAGATTATTCTACTTAAATTATTTGCAAACAAACTTCAAGTTACTTCATTATATCTTCTAATTAATTAAAGTATGACTTTAGTGTTCATAGTGAATGACTAAAACGTCTCTACGTTATAATTTGTGATGTGATGAAGCACCATTGGCTTTGGTCCACAAATCTTGCAGACTTTTGGAGATCACCGATAGGTTTAATAAGTTTTGAGTACCGATACTAAATTGGAAATCTTGAAATTAAATTATTATGTACCAGTAAGGGTATATGCCTACTTGTTCATACTTGTTTTATGAGATTTTTTTCACATTTAATCTACGAAATTACTCAGAGCAACTTGCATTAGGTACATATTTTGTCGGTGATTTTTTATCTGGTTTCAAGTAAAACAATTGTGTGACATTCATAAATCGTATATTTCTCCTCTTATTTTCATATAATTACTATCAAATAATACATAAAAATCTGTCTTTTTATCAAATCGCACATTAATTAATCAACAAATATTTTCCTTACAACTAAAGAAATAGTAAATCTTAAGATACATGAACATAATGCGGAATAAAACATGTATTATAATGATTGTTTAACAATTATAGTCGTAAGTCTGGAATTCTGCACCGAACAGTTTACATTTAACAAAAAATGTTAATTTCAGATAGGAAAGATGTAAAAAGTGTATAGTTTATTATACGATTATGTCAAACGTATACTTTAAATAATTGACGTTCATCACGACATACAAACATGGCTTTTTAAATTTATATAAAACTGAATTAACTTTAAATACGTATTAATCTTTATTCGAAAATGTTAATATAGTGCAAAAATCGTGACATTTATCTTACACAGAATATTGAATTAAAATTATGAAAATTTATTAGACTAGTCAAAACGCAGATTTTGAATTAATCAAGATAATCGCCATAAGTTCTGTAAAAGAATTAAAATCGTTGTTCAATAAGACACAGGTTTGTACTTTCAATTTCAAACTAAATAATTCGTATGTAGTATATTATTTATTATGTATTTTTAATAAATATATTAGTTAATGTAGAATATTTATTCAAAGCTTATTTATAGTTATTATGTCTGATGGTTGTATATATTAAATAGTTATATATATTATTATTCAAAATATGTTAATATTGTATAAGATATTTATTATTATTTGAGAACTGTTGATGAGGTTGAAAGGAACTATTTACAGAAAACAATGTTTTATCTTACATCACAGCGTGTGCCTGAGAGTCGCAAACTTAACACTAAAATATAATAAAAATAAAATTGTCAAAATGATATTATTTAAAAATTCTTAAACTAAAAATCATTTTCATCAAACTAATCTTTGGCCTGCAGACCTTTTTGTCATTATAGTTTTAAATATTGCACGAATGCACATTTCATCTTAACAATTTAACTTTAAACTAACACTGAGACGGGAATTTTAATATCAGTATAAAATGTCATTAGACTTAAGAGACGAACCTTATCATAAAGTATTGGAGATGGTGAAATGACTGAAATTTAAATAAACTATGTAAATTAAGTACATTTATCATTTTACGTATAATACATTATGGCAACTCGAAATACACTTACATCTACTAAAATATATCTTGACACTGAACAACTTAAGACTATTATTTTATAAATTAATTGGAATGTCCGCAATATCATAACACACTAAGTATTACACACACGTATCATACGGTAACAACAATTAAAAAATACTTTATCAAAATTCGTAATGTTTCCTAAGTAAACAACCATCAAAATTTTTGTTCGATAGTACAAACGTACATAGCGAATAAAAATGTAATAAAAATCACTTAAAAAAATAATATGGACATACCGACGCATGTGTCAGTACGGATAATTGACTGGACAAGCCAACCGCTCGGTATCCAACAAATATTTATTTCCAACAATTAATTGATCCAACATCCACGATTACAACAACCATTGAAACTAACTCGAATCAAACACTGGGCCTAGCTTACGTTATTACATTCATATAACTTTCAAAAACACCAATCTTTGAGATCACCTCCATCAATAAGAACTATGAGAAGAATAGCCAAAAATGAAGTGGTAATGTATCCTAAATAAAAATAAAAATGCTTTGAAATAAATCTATATTTTCTACTCTCATGTATATTGAGATATCTAAATACATTTTAAACATGATCATATAGAGGTGATCCCTTTAATTACCATACCAAAAAGTTATTACAATAAATTTCACTCAGCAATTCGCTTAAATACAACATTGATTTTTTGGAAAAATCAATTGACTCCTACCTTTCCCATCTTTGATTGACATTTAGTAAAATGAGGGCCAACCATTAACAATCGTATTCAAATCTTACACGCTGTAATCAGCTCCTAATGCCAGAGGCTTTCACCAATTGACTAACTTATCTGCTATTACTGTATCTTTGTATTCTTTTCTATTCTTTTCTATTCCATTACCAAGAACAAAGTTCTGCTATTCGTAAACATTGACATATCACGCCTTCCTTATCTTACTCTGAGCATCGACTTTCAACAATATTTTAAATCTAATTTTATAGATATTAAACCTAAGGGTAAGCCATTTCTTTGATGTCCATAAGTTCTGTTTTTACTTTGACGAAATTTGGATTATCGGTTTTGAAGTCAGGTCCTTTGTGTCCGAACTGGTAAACGAGTCGCGCAGTGGGCACGGACACCAGTACCGACTGCCGGTAGTGATACCTCATGGCTCTGCTGAACTTCTCGAAGGTCATGTTGTCATTCTGTTTCATCTTGCCCCACAGCTTTGCAACCTCGTCTGGCTTCACGAACCTGAAATGAATAACCCCCTATTAGTATTTTGAAAGGAAAAACTGTGCCATATTATATATATATTATACGGATTGAAGTAAACGTTGTCGTGTCGATTGTAAATGTCATTTTGAAGGTTTATCGTGCCTTTATGATCTGTAAGAATTTTCATTTTCTTCTCAAAGGTCAGTTAATTACAGGACAACGTCAATAAGTTCCTTGAATAAGCAATTATGAATCGTTGTAAATATTTTTTTATGTTTATTTCTTTTGAAGCGAGTTTAATCAACACCATCTCCACGGCTAAATTCAGTATTTATTTGATTGTCTTTGATATTTGATCAATACTTATATAACATCGATGACTAAACAATTATAATCAAGTCAAGTTCAACTAGAAACGATAATAACACATCTCGTCAAGTAATTTACTGCTCATTAAATGAATTCTCAGCCTTTATTGGTTAGACTTGTATAGTTGTTGTAGCATAAACGTATGTGTATAAGCAACCGTGTCAAGTTCTGATGCAAAGTGTCCAGATAATTGTGCGCAGAGTCAAGGATATCTTGTTACAGTCATTATCGGCATAGTTAGCGAACGTGACGAGGAGACTGAGCAACTAGCGGACAATACAGACGCCGATATGATAACTAATATAAATATACTTGAAGAATGATCTATTGATGCGTTGCAGTCAGCATCGCAACGCGCACCGCCTCATTGCGCGCTAACAACAATGTGTCGTCACAAATGATAAGCTATTGAATGCGGCTTAACTTGCTACTATTATTTAAGTAAACAATTTAACTTTGCTTAAACATTTACGTTTACTTCTAGATCAATACGTTTATATCAAAGTGATTTTATACTTCTTCGAGTGCGTACTTTCTTTGTTAAAAATTTATTTTTAGTAGGTCATCGACTCCATAAAAAAAATTCTAGCCCATCCACTATTTATAGCTTTCCTCTTGAGTGTTATAGAATTCAACATTGAGAGTCTAGGTCAAATGCAAATCCAATGATTCGTTACTACTAAGGGAATTACGTTTATTTTATAGTTTTCTATAAAACTATTGAAATTCAGTGCCATTGGAATAGCGTGTTTGTATATTTTATCTTAGTTTCATTTGCTACAATTGTATTTTTTGTTCTAAAGACCGTCTGATACTAGTTTGCAATGCCACATCCTGATCAATTGCCACATTAAACCTTTACAGACAATAATAGCTTATCAATTATATTATTGTTCTTCCGACATTTATTCTTGAGCTATTGCTTAAATTCAGTTTGCCTGTTTTGTAATAGTATTGTTGCATTATCCTGATCATTACTTGCTTGCTTTTTTAAATTACCATTAATAAATAATAGCTGCATGTCTCGAAGCTCCTGGATATTTGTGACAGTTGCTACAACTCCTATTACAAAAGGAAATGGTAATGAAACAGTCAATTCTTAGTAATTGTCATAGTAAATAGATATTTTTTGATGCAATCAATCTCTTAATCTTTTTGTAGGAAATAAATTTTACTATCTTAAAAAAAACAGTGTAATGTATCATTAACCTTGTTTAAGAGTCGTACGAACTATAAAAATTGTGATTCATACGAATTTGGATGCTCGTAGCGTACGAACGAGGCCGGCTGGCGGCCTTGTGTTGTATCGCTGCATCAGTTAGGCCAAGGATCGAGTGTGACCCTACGTGACACGCATGGATACCAAACTGTACACTGTTCAGTGAAAATAATATGTAGTAACAAAAAATATATCTTAAGAACACCTAAATCTACACTTCATGTTCAAAGGCCTGATTACGAAAGAAGAAAAACAAAACACAAATTTTGCATGGAAGGCCGTAACATGCGAGTCATTATGTCAATAATTCAAGGTGCAGATTGCAATATGGAAATTGACAACAGATCCTTCTGAGAATTAATTTGATGCCAAAATAGGATCCAAGATTTAGTCAATTTACAAACGATTTGAGCTTGAATGACGCATGATGTTGCATAAACAGAGTACATATAGTTACCTATACATATATGGTGTGATAACCTGTTTAAGCCCCCTCTTTCAATGATCCCCCGCAACTCAACTTGCAAAGTGACTGTGACTTTCGTAAACAAGTTTTGGCAAGAACTCCTCTGTTTTTTTTATATTTTTTATGTAAAGATATCTGATGGAGCTCGTTCTTTGTTACTGTATGTAAATACTCGTAAGGGTTTAGGACATACGAAAGTCGTACTGTACATATTATTTCTTTACTAAATTATTACCAACTATAATATCATCGCCTTAAGACCTACTCCCATAATAAGGGAGTAGCCTATAGACGTTCACTAGACACTAAACATGGAAGAGAAATGGGCGATGTGATTCTATTCACCCAACTCTAAGAGAAAGAAAAGTATTATAAAAAGGAAAGCTAAAATTAGAAAACTGATGTTGCTTGTCCTAATGAGTTTAGATTTAAAAAAAATTGCTCATGTAGATAGAACTGTCACAAAAGTTCAAGCAATCAGTACAGATTAGATTGATATTCAAAAGCGTTATATAATCAAACTATATTAGCTCAAGGTACCAGCAGGAGACGTGAATATAATGATAAGTCACTCCTATTACGTCATGTTTATGTTGTTACCTGATACGGTAAATATAATTGTAACAGGTGTATTGATAACGCATCGACCTTGACAGCTATGTTTTGATCATTATTTAATATAGAAACTATAACTGTATGCATAATCATTTAAATGTATGCACAAATGTCAGGTGAATTACCTAGAATGTTTATGTTTGATTTAGCAGGAAGAGGGACTTCACCGCGGGGATGTACCGACAGCTGTTTAGTAAGCACTACAAGTGTCACAATTTGTTGTTGCTAATGCTAGTGCTAGTAAACATATGCTAGTCACAAACATATTTCATAAATGAAATTTACGTTGATGTATTTCAAAGTGGTCAGGCTGGTTGGAAAGTAAAAAGTTATTTCGTTAACAATAGTAAAACTATAAAGTACTAAATTTGTGTACCATGTGGTACAATATCTGCCAGGATCGCTAATAAAATGTTCTGCATATTGTGTACTATAATTATTTCTGGATATGTGTATAAATATTTGCATTGTTATGGTCAACATTATGTTTATCAGTGAACCGTAGTCACGTTCGTAGAAAGGTATTGATAGCTTTTATCAGAATGCACCCATATACTTCAATCATTGGGGTTATCAAGCTATGCAATTATATTATACTAAAGTACATTGGATGATACGATTTTATTCTGATTCAAAATATTTAAATAAAAATTTACTAGTTGATAAATCCATATTAGAACTTTCAAATTTACCAACTATTTCTGTTCACATTCATCATCATCTGGTCTAGTATGTCTAGTGGTTAGCGTATGCGACTGCTGGTCAAGAGGTCTCGGGTTCGATTCCCGGGTCAGACCAAATATTTGTGTGATCCACAAATATTTGTTTCGGAGTCTGGGTGTTGTCCTATGTATAATATGTATGTATTTACAAAAAAAAAGTATGTTTATGTATTTATATCAGTTGTTTAGTACCCATAACACAAGCTCTGCTTACTTTGGGACTAGATGATGTTGTGTGTAAGATGTCCAAAATATTTATTATTATTATTTATTATTATTATCAACAGCCTTTAACAGTCCACTGCTGGACATCGGCCTCTCCTTTGAAAGGAGGTTTTGGCCTACTATACCACGCTGGCCAGACGGGTTGGTAAAGGGTTTGTTTCAAGTTTTCCTTCTCTTGGCAGTGATGTTAGCTGCTTATTTTGTTCCTTTAGTCGCCTCTTACCACACCCATTAAATGAATAGGGGTGGTGACACTTTGTATTCTTAATCCGTCACCACACGGATAACACACATCTGTCCACATTGTCTAATGAATAATTTTAAAAAGGAAACATCATCAATTTAAATAGAATTACTCATTGTTAGATAACAATCATCATACTTCAAACGTTTTTGTATGTTGTATTTGTTTTTATATATTTGCTCCTCCTTAGAATTAACATAGTGCAAAATAAATAATATCTAACATAAACTTATTATAAATCATTTTCTACAATCTTTACGAAACCTCATAATTTACATCCATGACATAAAAATATAGAATAAATCAACGTTAGTTAAAATGGGCAAGTTTTTGTAAGATTTAATTATGATGTGGTATAAAGATGGCTTTTTATAAAGTAACCATTTTGGATGTGTTTGTGAAACTTTTGTCCATATATTATGTTGCAGTAAATTGATTTTGGATTTCAAAGAATCATAACACCAAAATAGAAAGGATTACATAATTTTACATTAATTGTTCAGAATACGCCCTTGAAAATATCTTAAGTTTCTAATGTTGTAAATATAAATATCTAGATTAATGCAATTGTGCCAACCATACCTATACCTAAACTATTTATAAACATGTCTACAAAATAGTTAAATTGTTCGCAAATAAACTTGTTTCCATGTAACCATTCCAACGTAGTGTGTCTAAAGTTGCAGTGGAAATTTTTGGCAAGGAGCTTCACTCTCACAACTCTGTACAAATGATTTTCACCACAATTTCAATAATGGTACGGTTGTATTTCATATGTACGTGAGTACCGTATGATTATTTTAGCATTCAAAACATGTCATGTTTAATGCGTTCCAGGTATTCTGTGTAAGTTGCGTACGTAAACAATCGCTCGCAGAGTCGCAGAGTACAAGTGGATTTCTTTTAAAGTTTTCTTTTACGAGCTTTTTACATATTCATCGATGCGAAAATTCTTGTTTATTTATAATTAAATACATTTTGTTTATTAATTAGGACACTGCAGCGAGGTGACTCTTAATCATTAACATAAACTTTTAAAGTGTGATTCAGTCTGTAAAATTGTAGTCCCTACACATTGTAATTGCAATGCATAAATATATGTAAACAGGTGTCCCTGTTTACATATAATTATGCAAAATATGGAGTCATCTGATTATTTTACATGTTGCTACTTAAATTAACGTAACATTAATTAAATGAGATCAGTCATTTAGATAAATCCCTAGAAAATTTAAATAATTTAACTATGATAATGACTATGATACTTTTAAGATTACATTGTTAGAACAAAGATTTTATCCAAGCAGAGTGCATTTATAGTAGTGATATTTTTCATTTCAATCTTGAAATTTCTGGGAGATGTCATAGTAAAAAATAAATAAATTCGAAAGCCATGTCACAGTTTCTAAGACATTCTGCGTCATTCCTTTGACTATAAACATTTCTTTAATCAAAGCGTCATTCGTACCGTGTTACATTTTTTTCAAAACAAACCTACTTTTAAACTTAAATGACCTTCTTTAAACTGACATTGAAATAATATCAATTAAAGTGATAATAAAATGCGTTAAAACAATGGTTAAAAACTCGTCACTTGCAAAACCGGTCTAATTTTCAAGTGACGTATGTGTCATATATTTACAATCAGTTGATCGCTCGATTCCAAAGTATTCTGATAGTGATGATATCGATACTGTCGAGTTTACTATTTTATTTCACGTTTTCCTCATTCCGTCTCGCTCCGTCGCGAGAGGTAGACACCACCACTTTAATTGCTATACTGAACGGTATTTATATCGTGACCCGCATTTTTGCAATAAAGTTGTGTCATAAGGATTTTTAAAAAGACTATTTTTTTTTACAAATTTCGTGTTATTAGATAAACTAAGCAATACGACTGTGTCATGTACGCGAATGGCCGTCACGTTACGTACTTGACACATACACGTACATATATCTACTGAATGTGTTTCATGTTTGCACATAAAAGCCTTTAAGCACTTTACTATGTATTGTTTTGGCTTACTTCTAAAACAAGTTATTCCGGAATCTTATATTGGCAGAAAATTTGCAATCGTAAACAAATTTATTATCTTTTTTACGTCAATTATGTACGACTCGCATGTTTTAGTTACTGTTTAGTCTAAAGATATGATTCATATGTTGACAGTTCGATAAGATATCGTATCCTTATCAAGGATGAGAAAATGGCGATTAATTATGTAATCAGTGAAAACATATATTATGATAAGTCATAGTCAACTTTGGTGCGAGAAATAATATTAACAGTAGATGTGGATACAACTTTCCTTTTACTGTAAGGCGCGTGCGACGCCTTCTCGCACTACTACGCCTTTGCGAAGCTTAGTGGCAGTTAGAATATGAATTCAGATAATTGACAGAGATAGGCTATCATTACAATGATGTCTTTGCAGAATTGTATCATAAAACTCAATTTCCCATAACACAACATCGCAGGATCACTAAACTGCGTTCAGTCGCCTTTCAATATCATAATATAACATGCCGGTAACCTACTGCGTAAAAATTTAATGAGCAAAAACATCTCGGAAATTTGGTTACAATCTGTTTTGATTCTCCATTTTTTTTATCATTGTGTCATCTTCCGAGCCTTTATTCCCAAGTTTATTTGGGGTCGGCTACTAGTTCAACCGGTTTTTTATCATTGTGTATTGTCTGAAAATTATTCTAACCGTATCTCAGTATCTTAATACATCTATTAAAATGAAGACACGAAACGTAACTGAATCGAGAAATTAATTGAAGAAATCGACATTGAGAATGCATGAGTATGACTCATTAATGTTATACACTTTATCGCTTTTTTGTTTCTTTTATCATTAGCATTACTCAGAACAAAATAATGTATTGAGAGAGTAAAAAGAAGTGTGTTCTACATAACAACACTTATAAAAAATCTAGGCATTCGAAATTAGGCTGATTAGCATACTTGTCGGTGGCACACGTCACAAGTGTGTACTCACACGAACGGAAGCTTTTAGTGTGTGCGTGAGAGTTTTATGTATGTGTTTATTGGTCGCGGGGGAATCCCACCGTGCAAAACATTTAACGTAGAATTGTTTTAAGAAATCGTGGGTGAGAGCAGATTGCTGTGTTTATGTTGATATATACATTTAATTTTGATGTTGGACTGTCATTGGGTTATCTAATTTTAATAACATTACGTCATTGTTTGTATTACGCCATGTAATAGTTGTTGATTGTTTGTGTTTTGGAGAAATTATTTCTCTTTTTAAAACAGTAATATGCGATACTTAAACTATAGGCTTTACGTTGTTCGTGTTATTGAAGCTATGAATTTAATACAACCTTTGTCGAACTTTGTAAATCGTTCTATTACAAAAAATAGAAAATAAATAATAGTTTTAAAAAACTAAAAAACACGCTTTTTATAGAAATCCAAACTAAAAAATAAAAAATAAATTGAAATAAAATTAAATTAAAAATAGTGTTCAAAATTTCAATAACTATAAATTAATACGTGTAAATAAAGAAAATTGTATTTTACTTAAAAAAAAGCGTGGGGTGCATGGTGTCAATAGTTATAAGTATTTTAGTGAAGGATATGGGTAGTGATTATCATTTTGATATTATCTTAAAAAGCACCCCACGCTTTTTTTTAAATAAAATACATTTTTCTTTATTTACACGTATTAATTTATAGTTATTGAAATTTTGAACACTATTTTTAATTTAATTTTATTTCAATTTATTTTTTATTTTTTAGTTTGGATTTCTATAAAAAGCGTGTTTTTTAGTTTTTTAAAACTATTATTTATTTTCTATTTTTTAGTTTGGTTTATTTATAATAGCTTGTCTTTTTAATTTTAAACTATTGTTTGTTTTAATCTACTATTAATTCCGTGATAACTATAAGTACCTGTAATTATTTTCAGTCGTCAAAGTACACAGTGAGACATAACGGTATGTTCATTGCCAAACAAGTGATATTGACAAGTCTTACTACGTGTTACTTCGTAATCGAATCATTTCATCTAATGCTGCTCTGTTACATGGAGTTTGACCTGTTAGCTTTGAGCAATCAAGTTCTTCAATTCTAATTCCGTCCAAAGATCTTCCACGACTAAGTGCTACATAAGCTTGTCCAGCTGCAAACAGTCGAGAACCTAGATAAATGACTGCATGATGAACTGTACAGCCTTGCATCTTGTGGACGCTCGATGACCAACTCAGAATCAATGGCAACATTCGTCTCTCGGCAGTTTCATAGCTGTATTTTGCTGGAAATCGTACCGATATTGGTTTAATTACGTGAACACCATCTTGACCGAAATCGATAGGTACTGACGGAATGTCTTCTGCATATAATTGACCTCTGCGAAAATTTGGCCAAATCATTTCTGTAATGAAACCCATGTTACCATTTACTAATTCTTTTGACACGTCAATGTTCGACTTCAACATTGCTGCTCTGGCTTGGTCTGATTCTGAGGCTCGGATCTCAGCCATGAAATCACGCACTTGCTGAAAACGAGATGCTCTGACTTGGTCTGATTCAGAGACTCGGATCTCAGCAATGGAATCACGCACTTGCTGCAAACGAACGGCTTTGACTTGGTCTAATTCAGAGGCTCGGATCTTAGCAATGGAATGTCGCATTTGCTGCAAATGGACTTCTCTGGCGTGGTCTGATTCTGAGGCTTAGATTTGGGCCATAGAATCACGCACTTGCTGCAAACGAGCTGCTCTGGCTTCCTCTGACTGTTTAGCTGTATAATTTCTAATATAAAGCGTTGTTTTCTTCTGTAACGCTGTAGTAACTGTTGAGTAGTATCTGAAGAACTAGTATTCTCAGTCATGGATAGTGGTTGTGAGTTTAAATGTGCAAAACCGCGTGCAAAAGTAAGTGTAAAGATAGGAGAATGTGCCAGTGTTAATAAATGCTAGCAATAAAATAATTTATCAGCCTGTTAGACTATTTGGTAAACTAACAACTAAGTAGCTAACAGAAGTTTCGATATCTTCAGCATTACTTTTAGCAGCTTCTAGGACACATTTTAAAGCACAATCTACCTTCAAATCAGAGACATTAAACTGAAATGGTTCACACTTCTGTTTCTTTACTGTGGGAAACATTTCATGGAAGTACTTTCTTTTAGAATATACTTCCTTGGAAATTTGACGGGCAGTTGGCTTACCCCATTGTTGTTCTTTGCTGATCTTCGTAAAACTGTTTTCATT
The DNA here is from genome assembly GCA_932526445.1 of Phragmatobia fuliginosa. NCBI lineage: Eukaryota > Metazoa > Arthropoda > Insecta > Lepidoptera > Erebidae > Phragmatobia > Phragmatobia fuliginosa. The sequence continues at coordinate 565,874 of OW052066.1, read as the reverse complement.
ATTTACATTGATATATAATATATTATTTATGAAGTATATAAGTGCTGCAATGTGCTTTCATTTCCCTCTCTTACTATAAACACAGTCGTACAAAGCACTCTCAACATGATAAATTGTGTTTAGCTGTAATTAAATTGATTTGTTAGACATCGTCTGTCTCCGGTTGAGAAATGATTTCGTGGGTGATTGCACGAAACCCCGTTTTAGTCACCAGTAGACTCATTTCCCACGGAAAATAACAATTTTAATGTTATTGGCAATAATTTTACTAACTACCACCGTCCAAAATTGTCTAATATAGTAAAATAACAGAAGATTTCATTAATTTTCTTCACAATATTTACTTGTTGCTTGACAACGGTGACAATATTGTTCAATCATAATCGCCACCTGTCATGTGGCGCTGTCGTCGCGCACGGATAGATGAAATTAATATAAAATAACAAAAATCTTATTATGCAAATTGATATAATTTTATCAAATTAGTGTAATGTCATCGGTCCTCGATAAATGTACAAACTTTGAACGAAAACTGGCCGTTGAAAGTGGGTCAAAATCGCGCCCAAAGGAGTCGGTTACAAACATACAAACAAACATACAAACAAACATACAGGTGAAGCTAATATAAAGCGTGTAAAAAAAACCTCCTTTTCACAAGAGAAACAACACATCTTATTTGAATAATTAATCTTACTATTTTGATCAGTATTTGTAATTATATCGTTCTATTGACAATTTCAATAAGAAATTATAGCGATGAGTAATCTTACACAGAAGTCTGTTGAACTTTAATTTCAGATTCAGTACCTGAATATCTGGCATCGCGGGAACCAGGTATTTGTTATTCCTACCAATTTATTTAGTTTGCCAATATATTTTTTCACGAAGAGTTTTTGGGAAACTACGAAATTAGTTTAATACAAAGAACTTAGGTGTAGGAGGTGCTACATTTAACCACGAATTTTCGTAGCGTTCTCGTTATATATACCTTTACATATCTGTACCTCAGAGATGTACAGTAGTAACTCCACAAATTACGTTTTTTATACCATTAGAATCCCAAGAACCAGTTCTACATAATGGTGTAAAGCATTAAGTCCTACGTCGCCTATGAAAAGAGATATACAATGCACAAATATTTACAGAAGAGATATACAAATATTAACAGGGTAGAGGATCACAAATGATGTTAGGTAATAGATAGATTTATGGTAATTATGTGTAATTCATGATACTTTCTTCTATTTATTATAAAGAATACAGCTAAGTTAATTACTCTGCCTTTATTATAACTATCTCAAAATTATATTCAAAATTTGACTACGCGCATTTTTGCGTCTTCTGTAAAATTTTACTTTACCCACTTAATGTTGTATAGGTACAGATATATATACAAGTAGTATGTATAAGCATAAGGTATACGTAGATACTGACGCTCTACACATATACATAGCCGTTTAGAATAAACTGTGTTTTAATCTACTTTTAAGATCTATGTAGCCCGAGAGGAATCTTTGGTGCAATGGGAATTATTTTCGAATTTTATGTACTTATTTTTTCTGATTGTACAGTCAATCATATCATTTATTTTCAGTGCCACACTTTCACTACCAAGGTAGCTGATAATATATAATTTGTACTAGAGTTGGTTCACCAGACTGGTTTAAAATCAAAATACTAACTCAATTGTCGGCATTTCTGAAAAAAAATATGTAAAATACATTTTTAATTACTTCCAGTTTCGCCTTATTGTATTGTCATAGTTACTTTATTTTGAGTATATTAAATAGTGGAATGAAAGTACAACTGAGTTTAATTTAAAAAATCTGACATTTGGTGTTAGTACAGTGACTGGTTGAGTAGAGCTGTATGAGTTGTTCTAGTTAGGATGGCAGTTCAGCTCTGAGGTGGTGGAATCTTTGAAAGTATTTATTAGTACGTCGGTAAATTCTATAGATTTTGTTCTTAGACTAGGGAAATAGATAAGTACATGTATTAATAAATTGTTTAAGATCAACTTATCATTTATTTGGAATGGTATTACGTATACTTCTTGAAACTAAATTAAGCCTCAGATATAAAATGAAGACTGAATTCTTCTCATTACTTTCTCTACTAATTATCTTAAAAGCCACAACAACCCTTCTCTTTGCACTCATTTATTCCCCAAAACACTTGTGTAAAACAAAGACGGAGCTAAAGAAAAAAATCTTCCAAAAGACAGTGGGCCCACCCGGAAGAAGGGAGACTTACTAATCAATATAATAGAGCCACTATGAAAAAAATAAATACATATATATATGTAGCAAAACGTTTGCACACTGAAAATGACACCCTATGTACATTTAGATAAGGTACATAATTCTGGAAGTAGGAAGCACGAGGCTGCCCTAGTTATAAATAGATTTTCACGAAAAAGAAATGTTACAGGGAATTTGGTGCAAACCGTGGCACAGAGTAATGAAAGAGAAAGAGGTGGCGATACTGCATCTTTGTCTTACTAATACATTCTTTTCTTTTGTTTAAGAAGAGTATTCAGATTTCTAGTTTATTATGGATTTTCTTTTTATAATATATTTATTTTTATATGTAATTCCGCCGCGCCACGCACAGACATATTCTGTAAAACAGTTGTCGAGAATGCATTGACGGACTTTCACGTGAGATTACCGTCTAGGTTTTGAAGTCGTATCAGTGGAGGGATAGTCTTTTAAAGGTCCCATTCAGTTTAAAATAATACGATGGTTATTTCGTAACTGCATTTAGATTTTTTGAATTTTTCACGTACTATGTGTACTGCAACGTTTAAATTATATCGAAAAGTCAATCTTAACCTTTTAAATAATTTCATCATCATAAGGTCCGCTTTACAATAAAAACTATTGGTTTTTTTGTTATTTTTTTCGCTGCCATTGCATACATAACTATTTAGAAATTTATAAGTATTGGTCATAGTTCAGGCTCTAGGCTAGACGGCATAGGCAAGGCTTAGATTAGGCCGTAAGATAAATGTTTTATTTAAAAAAAAACCGTTTATGGTCAGGAGCCGGCGTCTAATCAAATCCAGTGCAACCTAATCCAAAATTATGGCAATTAAAGGTGTGTAATATCCACGGTGTGTCTAAACATACGTTTATATGCATAAATATATTTGTTAATGAGAAAGTTTAAAAGATTTCACTGTTCATAAGATGAGAAATCAGAAGCATTATTATTTATAAAATGGTTTATATGGCTATAAATACATATATATGTACTATATTTCAAAAATGGGGTTACGAGATAGCAATAACTATAAATACTACCAGTCCACACAACAAGTTTTTGGTTTGTGTGTTATTTTGTTACTAATTGCTTACATCATTTATTTGCAATTATGCATGTATTATATATATATATATTAATTGTTTTCTTCATATAGTCATGTATAATTAGTTGTATATGCGGGTAATATACGTCAATATTAATAGATACCTATATAATATTAATTAATACTGTAAACACAATAACACTGTACTAATTGGCTGACAACTTGAACGCATAAACACAGTACAATTTTATAACAAGGTCACAAGATTAGGGCTTATCTCAAAATATGTATGGGTCGTGGCATTTGCTACCTCATTTTATGTTTTTTTTTACGGTAAAGTGAAAAAAATTAAATGTCGTTCTCGATAATACCTACACCATGTTCGTATTATTTCTCTGGCCCATGATAAAGAACGTGAAACAACTAATTAAATTAAAGTTATCGGTCAACGTAAAATTATATTTTAATGGTTAAATTGTAACAAAACTTTTCGATATAGATTTCTGAGGAGTTGTTACATATGTGGTATAAGTAACACCATTCCTCAGAAATCTACTTCGAAAAGTTTTTATATTCACTCAAAGTAACTCAAAATAATACATTTTAATAAAACTTAAAAAACATTCACATTCTAAAATAGACTTAGGTGCGGGTAAGTAAAATAATTTTCCTATAAAAGTATTAAATTGAAAGCAAACAGGCTAAAAGTAAATATAAAGTCCATTTTTTCGAAACACGTGTTTTCTCTGAATCTGTTAGCTACACGCGCTCTAATTTCTCTGGACCACACTCACAGACGCAATTAAGTCGCGTACACGAGCTGTCGGGGGTAGCGGGGGGGCTTGCACGAGTAAACCTCCCCCGAGAGTGGGGGGTAGGAGAAAAAATGCGCGTGGAACGAGAGAAAAAGAAAAACGCGAAAAGCGGAAACAAGTTCCCGTGACACGTGACTCGGAGCTTCCCGGGACCGTTGCTACCGTTGCCATGGTTACCGGCAGGGTTGCCACGTACATACACTACTTTATAATATGTACGGCGATTGTTTTTTTTTTCTATTAATTATTAATTTGATTTTGTAGACTTGATGATGTTTTGTACCAGACTACGGCGAAGTTAAGAGTATCTGTAACTTATAATGGGTGTTCTAAAAAATAAACCGGCTGACATAGCCTAAATACATTGTACAATTTTATCAAGTTTTTCTTGTTGTCTACTGTTTATACCATAAAAATCGAGGCAAGAAAAACTCGTCTTTATGTAAAAGCTAAATAGTTCTCTCACGACAAGACATAAGGTACATATTACATTGGTATTTTACAACAATAATATAATTTCATGTATGACTTCACTGGTGACACGTTTAGTAAATTAAACTAGTTGTCATTGCAGACCTAGCTTAATGGAAACTGACTTGAGTAACAAATAATTATTTACCTCTAGATATAATTATTCATTTCCTTTCATTTCAAGTATCCTTTAAAATGTAATAGATACTCCATCATTATTACTATTAACTAACTTATTATATAGTATTATGTTTACTAGCTGAGTCCCGCAGCGTTACCCGCGGTTATCTTGTAATCGGAGCGAAGCCTCCTTAGGTCAACAGCATTCTCTCAGTGAAACTCCGGTCATAATCGGTCTATCCGTTCTAGAGATTACCCGGAAGAAACAGACAGACAGACAAAAATTTTATGATGTATATACTTTTTTATGTATTTAATTAAAACTATTAATTTGATATTATATACAAACAATTCAATTTTATTTAGTTGTATAGATGCCTGATGACAAACATGAGCCAAGAGTGGGGTTCACAATCCTCAATGCAAATATGGACAATGCATCACACTGGCCCTCATGAACCCTCACTCTGTGATAGCCTAGAGATGCTTTTTCACGTCCAGCTCAAGGGACTTAATACAACTTTATTTCACAAACAATAATAAACAAAATAACTCCACCAAATAAATTAAATAAATAAACAATCTAATTACGTACACCCACCGGTATCATCCAAATTAATCACTACTGTGGAGAAAAATGAAGCATAACATTTTTCTCTGAAATATTTTACCGATAAAAATAGGCGGGCGTCCACGTGTATCCCGGCAAAGTAACCGGAAGCTCGTGCCGTCCTTGGCGGTGCGTAGCAACCCCCGGAAGAAAAAGAAAAAATCTATAATAGTACTACGGTGCAGGCGGGGGACGCCCTAGTTAGCCCCCCTCCCTTCCAACCAACTTGTATGTACGCGATGAACTCCCACTTAATGTAGCAACACTAAGTTCTGTACTTCAAACCTACAAGTTCCAATGCATTTTTGACACTCAGCGTACATTAATTACAAGTAATATGTACCTAAACTTCATTATTTATTTACGTTAAATTCAACCTTCAAAATGATTATAAATTTAACAAGTTGTTTTAGTCTGTAAACAGCTGAAACACGAACACGTGGAAAGGCTGTTTCCTGGAAATCTTTCCATTAAAAGCGATCCTTTTTATGTGAACGTAGAGCCACGTGTAAAAGGCTAATACTTTTTATCAAGGTACGTACTTTGTTGATTTTAGGAGAATGGGCAGATTTTCTCTATGGTTAAGGGTATTGAGAAAATGTTTTAGAACATAATACTTGTTTATTTCTTTACTTGGACAATGGAGGGAACAATAGAGAGTGAAAGATGTGGAAGATACGTTTGCTACTGACTTTCCCGTTCTATTTCGTCAAACTTAGTAATATAGTTAAAACTCTAAAATTTTCATCTTTACGACATTTGTTATTCTTTACAAAATATATGAATGAAGAAAGTGTGTGAAGATCTAGATCTGTATACGACATGTAGTTCATAGCCAAGATGCGCTAGGTGATTGGAAACAATCACCGAGGGTGCACAACGATGGCGCGGTCAGTATCTAGATGGGTAGCCGTTTGTGTCACGATACCATGAGCGTCTTCATGTTCAGGAGTTACGTTAAATAGACGATCCCAGTTGTTATCGGTACCGGTTATAGGGTAACAGTCGTGAACCTTAGTTAGAGGCCCTCGGGTGGCTTGAGAGCATCCTACGGCAAGATTATGTAGCTCCCGTACTTGGCTAGCGTGGAGACGTAAAGCTTTAACCTTCTCCTGTACGTGGACCCAAGCCCAGTAGTAATGATAATATGGGTTGTTAATCAAGAGAAAAATTACATTTATCGTGTCTATCATACAATTTAAAAATTGTTAGATCAGGTAATGAAATCCATTGTCCAGAGACCTACAGCAATCAAATTTATATATCTTTATCAGTCATAACGGCAACATAGCGTAATGCCCGACAGTTACTATGATTACTTAAAAACAGTGATACATCAAACATTTAAGCTGCCATTGTTAGTTATATAACTAATTTAAACTAGACACCATATTGCAGACAAAACCACATTTTGGCCACTTCATTTCCGACGGCTGTGCTGTAAGATGACAAAAACGACCAAATAAAAAAGATACGTAAAAAACGCGATACATAGACCGCAAGAAACTCAAAACAGCCGATATTCTATAGAAATAAATACTGAGGGATCTACAGATTTATGGAATAGAAAAAAATATAAAATTAATAGACTCCTAGAGAATATTATTCCCTGTGTAGTATAGAAGTATTCAATATTCTGGCTATGTACTCGTATGTTTACATGCCATATTGAACTTCACCTGAGTGCTATCTACAACTAATTAGATACATCTGTTCCAACTTCATCCAACAATTTATAATCAGTACAGATTAGTATCTGTCGATATACGATGATATCGCTATAGCCCCAAAAATATGCGGATACGTAAAATGGATGATTGTTTATATATTTACACTACGGTGCTCTGTTGTAGTAATCTAACAAAACTCGTAAAATAGAACATTATCAGTTGACGAAAATAAAAGATAAAATAGAGATCGAAAGCAGAGAGATAAAAACATTTGTCTCGGTAACAATGCAAAATATTTTTACAGAAACAATGTTTTGGGGCTCAATTTAAAAAAAAAAGACGAAATTTCAGTGATAACATCAGCATTTTCGTCTTCTATTTCCTGAGTATTAAACTATCATTTAGATAGATATGAGTGTTTACATAGCCCGTTTAAAAAATATATACCTCTTGCTTACCATACCATCATACATTAAGCAAAATAAACTTGTTAACCAAAGCCTAAGACTAACAAGAAACCGGTTGGAGCTTCAACCCAGTCATACGATAAAAACTGCATACATTCATAGCTAATAGTAATATCGCTGTATAGTGCCGGCAATGACCTTTCAGAAGATATTAAATATAATAAACTAGTTTCAAAGCAAAGATATTTTTAGAACTACCATTGTACCTTAGCAAACCTAACAATCTTGTCATAAAAGAAATCTTCGCCTTTCATATCCTGCCAAATTGTAGATATCACATCTATCTAAATGAAATGACCAATCACAACATTTTGTGAATATATATATTTTACTAAACACGTTTTACAACTTCATGCAGATAGTTTTTTGATTAGAGTTAAAAATACATTTGAACGAGACACTAAAATAAAGACATTATCTCTATTAATAGCTTTCAACAACTATTGCAAAACAGACTTTAGTGCGACCATCCTAAGATACATGATTTAATAAACTAGGGATTCTAAATTATCAATTTAGAGACGTGCACCTGCACAAGCTTTAAGAAAATTTAGACTTAACCAGATTAGAAATAAGAATGAAATTAAAATAGTTAGTTCAAAAGTAACATCAACATGTGAACCAATGCGCAAGGCCATCGCGAACCGGCGCGACAAGGTTGAGGTGGCAGATAAAAACAACAAATAATACTAAAGAGTAACTTATTGTAAGAACTATGAAGTATTTGCAAAGTCAATCATTCATGTCGATGTATAAAAAACGGCAGATATTCAGAAGCCAACAAACTTTAACGTCTTCGATACTTCAAATTCATGTTAATTTGTTATACAAATAAACCGTTGATCCCGATCGACTGATTCTAAAAACGTTGATATTTTTTGCAATTTAACTGAACTGGATATAATTTATTGTGTGATAATAAAAAAAAACCTCCAAATGAATCAATATTTAATCCAATAAACTCTTCATTGTGAAATCTTTTTATTAATTTACTTGTTTATTTTAATATTACTTTTAAAATGTTATTTCTTTGTTTCGTAAAAGAAGTTTTCAAATATATTTCAGTTATAATTAAACATCTTACAAGCCTTAATTCCCAAGGTTATTTGGGGTCGGCTACTATTATAGTTCTAATTAAATATCAAGTAAATAAAACAAATTCATGAAGTAAGGATATCCTTATCCTCTCAAATTGAAGAATAAAAGTCAAAAAGTTTAAGGGTGATAATAAAATAATGTTTCTAATATAAATTATGATCTCCTTGAGATAGTAATGGGAATAATGAAGAAGTTCTATCATGTTTCATTAGTTTATGAAGATCGAGGTGGTTAGCCCTATAAAACAGTCGTTAAAGTGCATCAAGCTACTTATCTTGACATCAAGTATTTAACATATATAATATTATAAATTTCTTAGACCTAAATTCTCAGAGGAATCTCATGCAATTTATTGAGTAACAGAATGCTAGACACAACATCATGTGCTCCATTTTCCAGACCAATTAAACGTCAGCTAACAATTATCGAGTACTTGATATAGATTGCGTGTCAAATGATTCTTAATAATGACCTTTGTAATGATAAGCAAGGCCAAGTGGTTGTCATCTTGCATCTTTATTAGTCGGAGTAAGGGCAAATAAGTAATCAACAATTGTAGAAACGGCAGGATCTACCTTCGTTGTATTCAAATTATTGCTAATTATGGCGAATTTGTGTTGAAATGTATGTAGTGTTAAAATGAGTGATTTCCATCAAATAGTATAATTAAATGTATATACATATGTCCTATAGTAAATGCATAAAATTATAATGAATTTAATGATAACGCCGCGTTGATATCACTGATTATTGTAAACTAATTAACAAACGTTAGTATTTACAACTTTTGTTTTGTATGATTCGTTTTCCAAATGGAATTTATGAAGTTAAATTTGGTTTTAAAGTTAGTTCAATAGAATTATTCATGGAAATTATCATTTTTATGTAATTAATTGTAAGAACATTTAAAAAAATATGTCTGCATTGTTTCCAACTGCCACAGAGTTTAAATTTTAACTCTACATGAGTCTGACAAATGTAAAAATGGCGGAATTTTAATTATGCCATGGTATATCACGCCATAGTCGATAGACATTTCCAACAATATGGGCAGACAATTCAAACATACTCGGATGAGTCGACTGGCTGAAACTGATGTTTTATATGCATCTACTAGCTATATTAAATAGTTAGCAGTAAAATGGTTTATTGTTATCCATTGCTGGACCACGTGCCTCGGACGTGATAAATTATTTAATAACACAACTCTGAGATGCAATAGTTAACTTTATAAGTCACGACACATATACTTTTTTAATAAACTCTAACTCATATACACAAACAAAATATGTTACAACTCACCTAAACTTTCCCTGAGAATGATCCTCCCATTTAATAATAGACGGGCAATATTGAGAGTCCAACAGCAAATTCCTTAAGAACTCTGGAACTGACACACTTCTGGGACGTTTAAACGTCTTCCGCCCGCTTCCTTTCGGTCTTCCTGGCGGTCTTTTGAAGATTTTCCTTTTGTCATCTTCGTCTCCAGACTTACTACCATCACTACCATATGAACAGTCTGGAGATGAGCGGAAAACATCCTCTGTATCGTCACTCGAATCAGCGTGGTGAAGGAGTGTAGTGTCATTTGGGGTATAGTCTGAGTGGTACGGTCTGTTTTTGTGTTCGAGGGAGTCCAAATCAAGCACTGTAGGTTCATGATGTGTGTATGTATCACCTTCTGCGTATCTGAATATTGAGGACTGGCGAAGTTCTTCATTCAAACGACAATGTAACTTCTCAAATACACTATCTGCTATGCGCCGAGATGTGGAGGGGTCTATGTTCGGGTGGACCATTCGCTGCAAAATGTCCTCACGCTTCATATTCCTCAGTTCAATTCCATTTATGTTGAAGTTTTGAAAAGGTATATCATACTCGGATAATCCCATACACTGAGCAGCATCAACCAGCCAAGACACTGTATCGTTTTCATTCCAATCAATGACGATCTTGTATTTCCAGTCGTCTCGGTGATATTCCCGACAGCTGACGAGAGTGTGGTAAATGTTGACGGTGTTATCCAGCTCTGGTTCTCCATATGTGTCATAAGTTGGGTTTGAGTAGTAGTTTCCATAAATGTGTGAAGCGGTACCCTTCTTGAAGACTTGGAAGTCATCAAGGCGCGCGGGCGCGGGTGACGTGGGCGGGTAGTAGAGATCGCACATGTTCGGCGTTTCGTAGGGGCGCGCGTAATCGATCATGATGACGGGTACGTGCGGCGTGTGCGACAACTCGCGGCGGAATGAGCTGTGAGCGTCGCGCGTTCCTTATGACTATCCACGCGACTCGTGCTGGTTTCTGTTTTGTTTACTACGAGATGCGTTCACTCGGTCGCGGTTAAATGGGCAGTGCCTCTAATCAAGATCACTCTGATAGCGCAATGCAATTTTAGCAAGTTATTAAGTTGTGCGTAAACGTAATGTTTATGGTTGTTAACGTAAAAGGTGACAGTTCATACAAGGACGTAATGTTACGGAATGAACATAAGAAGATAAATACTGATTGTGTAGTAAATTGTTTTGTAAAAGTATTGTATTGTATGGTCGACAAGTGAATTATATGAATTTTTAATAAGTGACGTATATGTTATATCTGTACTACAACGATCCGGAGCCCCAATAATGCAGTTGCATCGCAGTAGAGGATAAGAGATCCATAGTGTGGGTCGAAATTCTCTTTGATTCCACTCATGCTTTCCATCAGGCTAGGTAGAGTCACTGTGGCAGTCTCGTAAATAAATAAAGAAATATAGGTAATTAAATTATATACATTATGTTATTTTATGAATTTGATTTAAGTAATTTTTATTTTTTTTTAAATCACATATTGTAAATATATGTAGGTACTGTTGGTACTTTTGAGAGACAGAGAAAGTACCTACCTACTCCTAGAAAAGTAAACACCTGACTCATAAAAATTACCTTTTGTTATTAGACCTACCTGGAAACTTAACACGTATAAGTCACTTTAAACTATACCTATGTATTTTTTTCTGGTCTATTTATACAAGATAGTTAAAATTGAACACGTTATAAATCAATTCCATTTATAGGTAGGCCTTCTGTGTGAGGGTAGTACTGCCCCGGTCGAGCCGGCCCATTCGTGATGAAATCAGCGTGACTCTACTACCTATAGAGAAATACTAACAGCACACATACAACACACAAACATATAAACATAGAAAATGTATAGATAGATAGTCTTTATTTGTATAAACATGGTGTACATACATTGCATGCAAGATCTTAATAATTTAAATAGTCTCAGTCATGTTTGGACGCATTAAACGACATACAAATTGGTTGCAGGCCATAGGCCATTCTAATGTTTTTTACAATATAGCCGAAGTTTCACAATTTTTTTAAATCAAAACTAATACTTAAGCAGTGAGTCATTAACAATAATATTCTAATTAGTCAAAAATAAGTATGTATATGACAATGTAAAAATTATAATAATTATTTAATTTTGTGAAAAAAAAATACACAGTCAAAGTTATTCCGTCATATTCATATTATGTTCTATCAGTAATTACTATTCTAGCAACATATCGATTAACAAAATATTGCACAACATCAGCACTTCAGAGACAGGGAAAACCGTCCTCTTTCAAAAATCCAGAAATATCATAATACTTATGCTTTTTCACATTTTTTGAATTATTTGCTTACTATTTAAATGACACCAACGACATCACGAACAAACGCTGAAGTTATTTATTTATTTATTTAAACGATGCACAGATGTTGCAAAGGCATTTTCTGCCAGTCGACCTTAGGGCGATGCAGATCTAAACATGGTAGATGCACAGAAAAATTTAACATATTTAAATATTTATTTTATAAATTATGCTTATATACATAATATCCTATATATATACTTATTGATACTAATACTCATAATACATTTCTTTTCTTCCTAGTCATATTCCCAATATTAATTTGAGGTCGGCTACTAGTTCAACCTGGTTTATCTGAATTTCAGTTTTTCCACGGAGTGACTGGCATCGGACATCCGCAACCCTAAAGGAGAACTGAAATTCGAATAATACATATACACATATATATGCAATATATATTCATACTAAAATATTTTGAAGGGGATAGTCTAAGATGTAATGGGTCCACAAATGTGTCTATAAAATGTTTCCGCAATAGTTAAAACTTTATCGAGTTATTTATTTGTTTAAAAGATTAGGGATGAAAAAATTAATGCCTTGATCTTTTATGGTAGATACTTAAAATCTTCGTCGAATGAATTTGCCTCATTTGGAATTATTTTTGTAAATATGATGTGATTATGTAAAATGTTTTCAAAATAAAGGTGACGTGTTGGATATTAAATATATTATTTAGGTACAAATATCAGTTAAATTGAAATACCATCACAACATTAATTAACAAACATGGAAAATAAATATAGGTATTGGTGATCCATATATTGTTTTTCGTTACTCTTATAATATCACTGGCTAATACTCGGTAAAATCAATTTTAATAATATTATTTTTGAATGTAAGTCTGATACATACCAAAATTATTTAAATACCATTTCAAATTGTGCAGAGCTTATACTTTAAATGATTTTTTCTTCGATTCCCGGGTTGGACCAAATGTTTGTGTGGTTCGCAAATATTTGTTGCAAAGTTTTGTTGTTTTATTTATATATATATATATATATATATATATATATATATATATATATATATATATATATATATATATATAATTTTTTTTTTGAAAAGACAACTCCCGAATTAGGAATATAAATTCCTGTGTCGCGGGGGACTTTACAAACATACATGAAACGGACACAAAGAACACCCAGACTCAGAACAACAAATTGTGAATCACACAAAGTGTTGTCCTACGTGGGATTTGAACCCACGACACTTGGCGTAGTAGGAAGCGGCGTGGCGACCGCTTAAGCCACTAGGCCAACCGTGCAGTCAAATATAATGTGTATGTATTTAAAGAAAGGATGTGTATATATTTAAATCAGTTGTTTGGTACCCATAGCGCTCCTGGTGTCTCCACATGGTTTCATAGGAGCACTCGATTTCTGCTGAACGGGATCGGGAGAGGGCCGATCCCGAACGAAGAAGACGTCAGCGGCGCGGCGTTAGGAACCGTGACGGATCCGCGGGTCATCAGAATATTTGGGACCTCTGGTGGTGAAGATTTTCGTTACCATTTACTTGATAGTTTATTTAAGTAACGTTCTTACAATACTTCTCATGATAGTCAAGTCATATTTCTCGGCTATGATCCTTACTCGGCAATCTCCTGAGCATAGAAGCAGTACGCCTATGTATAATGGCATGGTAACCATCAATTCTCGCTTCCGTATATATTGCAGAAGCACTACAATAGATAGGCAACTTTAATAGCATTCTGAAGGCGTTACTATACTGAACGCTATATAATATATAACTGAACTGATCTGTTCAGAGACCTTTAGGTGCAGTTTATCCATAGGCTCGTTCAGCAGGTTTGACAATAATTCGGTGAGTATCTGAATCGAATAGGTCGGGAGGCTACAGCACAATGCCACCATTGTGGGTCGGACCGGGACTCCGCCCAGCACACGCTGGAGGACTGCCCTCCTTGGGAGTCCGAGCATCGAGTCTTGGTCGGCAGATTGGACGAAACCTGTCACCACCAGCATTGATCGCGGCAATGCTGACGAGTGGAGAGGGATGGGAAGCCGCGGTCTCCTTCTGTGAGAATGTTATGCTCCAGAAGGAGTCCGCAGAGCGGGATCGGGAAAGGGCTGATCCCGCTCGAAGGAGGCGGCGAAGGGGGCGCGGTAGAGGCCGCTAGCTCCCCAATCGTCGCCTAAGGGTCGCTGCGGTCACATCCTGGGGAAATGTGACCGCTGCAAACTACTCGAGATAGGTGGACACCCCCGGTGCGGCCGGGGGGTGTCGTCTAAGGCGGGTTGATGGTCTGCCTCTTATACAGAGTGGTGAGAGGCGCAGCAGCATCCTGCCTGGGGGTTGAGTTCAGTCACCCCGAGATGTACCCCAGATTAGGGGTAAGGCAGGTGGAACATCAGAAGCCGCTGATGCGATCCTGGTGTTCCTCCCGACTGCTGAGGTAGGCCGCCGCGGGGTTTAGTGGGTAAACCGGTTGCCCGGGAGTCCCACACACGCCCTTCGCTTGCCCCACGAAGGGTATGGTGCCCAAAGCATTCCCCGCGTAAAAAAAAAAAGGTTTGACAATAATATTTATCTGTGCGATCTGAAGTTGGAGTGATTTGTCACAACCTGTGTGGTGATAGTCACCAGCTTCCCTTGCAAGTTGCAGACGTTTTTCGTATTCTACTCTCTATTCTCTTGTTAGAATGGCTTGTATTTTGTTTTGATCACGCGACTGAATGAGACAAGCCAATGAAACAAGGGAAAGAGAATAGAATAGAAAAGGACAAACATTTACAACTTGGTTAGAGGGGCTTATACTGTTTATCTCTTGGCTTATGATAGTTTACATACATATCGGTCACTAACGACTACTAACCATTTGTTTTGTTTAAATATGATAGGGTGCACATTTGATTTCTCCGATGTATAGACCTCTGCAACCACAAGAGACGGCGTTCATTCTTGTATTTCGTACTCTAAGCTCACACTTTTAATCTCATTTCTTTACAATAAATTATCTTCTGTCTTATCAAAAGAAATAATTATCAGAAAAGAATCCTTGCAATGTCACATATTGCGATGATCTTTTGTTACATATGAGCCCGTTTAAGTGACCGTGACCAGATGGCAAGCATCAGTAGATTCCAAATGTAGTGGTTCATTATTCATTACGTATGAGTGATTTTCGAAAAGGTCGCCCCGCCCCGGTCGAAAAGTGTTGATTGTATAGTGTGGTGTGTAGTAAAAATGTTAGTGTGAGACACACTACAATTGATTGACCTTAATGTAATAATATCATTCTCCAAATATTTTTCAAGTCTTATTAAACAGGTAACACCCACCTTCATTATATCAGAAAATAATATGATGAGCAGCCGACAATGCCCCGCACACGTAAACAATAAAAACTCCTTGACGGGGGTAAATGAGTGAAATTTCCCTGACCTTACATGACCTATGACGTTTCTATTTACCGGTTAACTGCATAGCTTACTAATTTTCCTGTTAACTTACTAAGCATTATTAGTTTTACCACAAACTTTGGTTGAATAGTCAGAAAATTGACAGGTCAAGTTCTGTCATTTGGGGGTATTTTTTAGTAAAACAATCACTTTATATCAAAGTTATTTGACATACTTTAGGTCAATATCTATCATAAGGTCATCTCCTTCGTATATTTCACTCGGTGGTGCAATATTAAAATAGATTATTGAATAAAGTTCGCAAACACAAGGTTAATTATAATATTAAATGATTGCATTATACATATGGCAAGCTCTGTAATGAAATCTATGTATGTATACCCGTCTACCCAGTCTAACCGTGACCACGAGCGGTAAAACCCGTTCGAAACGTCGGAAAATAGAAGGTATCGTAACCTTTATAATATTATCGCGAATAAGTCCCGTTTACAGTAAAAACAATTGTATGTATGCACACAAAATAATCTCAATTACGTGATTACCTAAATATTTCATGACTGTTGTAAGTTAATATGTATTATATGCAATAAATAAATAAAAGAAATAAAAATAAAGATTCATTCCATGCATGTACAAATATTCCATCATAAACCATACGGAATAATAATAATTTAAGTGTGTAATACGCTTTTTGATTAGAACACAGTTAATTAAAATGCTCACGTTCGGGCTAACATCACAAACAGCTGAAAAATGATAAGCCCTATTAGGATATTTTAATATCAATATAACAGTTTCCTCCACTAAATTAGTACGATAAGTGTGTAAAGAAACAGCCGTTCTAACGATACGCAGTTAAATACGGACACACGTACATACATGTAACTAATTACTTTTATAAAGATTAGAAATATGTTGAATACAACTTAAGCAGAGCTTTTGGTGTTGACTGTTAAATACGGATAAACATTTCATAAAATATAAATACATATACAATATACAGAAATATAATATGTTATCTCCAGCAGTGCACTCGTACATTTCTCGGTTGAGACTGATGATGAAAAATGCATACTAATATTTGCTTTATATAAGACCAGCTGCGCCCCGCGGTGTTACCCACGTATTTTAGCCATTTACAAACTATCATTATGGTTGCCATGCAAGTGTGTTAAGCCTAGCAACCTGTGAAGTTTTGACAGGAGATAAACAGTGATACATTTTGACATCTATGATTTATGTATTTTTTTAATCACCTAGCTTTCGCCCTTGTATCTCGATTATTGCAGTAAAAAGTAGCCTATGTATTATTCTGATGTATAAGCTATATTACTGTAAATTTTCATCCAAATCCGTTCAGTAGTTTTTGCGTGAAAAAGCAACAAATATACATACACACATACATACTCACAAACTTTCGCGTTTATAATTAGTAGGATTCAATCCTGTACCTGTCGTACACTTAACTAACACAATGTAGAATATTTAAAATGTATGTAACATTTAAGCTCTGTGGAACAAATGATGACAATAAAGTTAACTTCTTCAAATCAAATTTATGATTTGATTTCATCATTATCTACAGCAAAAATGTCTATTGTAGGATATAGGTGTCGTCACAACAACTATAGTACGGACAACGATTATATATATATTCATTACTATATTGAAAGATAGACAGAAAATATTATTTTCTTTGACACATACACGTTAAGACACAACGTCATATAATAATATATAGATCTAATATACTTTTGAAAAAAAACAACCGAACGATAATTGCCTCGTGAGCGTGTCAGAATAGGACCAAGTTCAGCAAATGCCAGACGAAACCTGACGCTTTTCAACTAGGCCCTTAAGTTACTCACGCATAACAACCGGCCCTTAAATGTCGTAACTACATGGAAATACAAGACACTGAAAGTATATCATATAGAAACTTTTTTACATATATACACATACATATCCACTACAAACATACAAGCAAACAAACGAACACAATTGAAAGTAGGTAACAGAGCTTTTGTTACCCACCTTGAATCGCATCCATATGTAAAGGTCAACATTGCAACCAGGCTTCAGATTTGAGTGTAAACAAAACAAACAATAATTTTAACAAAAAGGAACCAACTTCAATGAAAACTATTGCGAGTACCCAAATCGCGACAATTGTGCCTATGATATTTGAGGAGTTCCCTCGATCTCCTTGGGATCCCATCATCAGATCTCGATATGGTGAGGATGGGACCACCTGTAAGCTACGCCCATTCCAATGCAAAAAGAACTTTTGAAATCGGTTCATAAACGACGAAATTATCGCTGAACATACATAAAAAAAAAGATTCCGACGAATTGATAACCTCCTCCTTTTTTTTGAAGTCGGTTAAAAACGAGTACACACAGAACAAATGTCACATATTGTCTACTAAATCATGTAACCCAACTATCAAAAAGTTACGCACCCGTTTTGCTTACATTTAGTATCACTTCTTATTGGCCGTACTTTATTGCTGCGCTACCCGCATGCAAGAGCTTTCATGGACTTCTTGCAGTTAGTTTAAATTCTCGTAAAAATTACATAAAAATTTTACTTCAAAAAAAATAGTACCATACAAATAGAATACAAAGTATGAGAATTTTACATACTATTGCACAATCTTGTCACCGTTGGAAATTGCTTTTCTGTTAAATAAAAATATGATGACTTGCCCTGCAAGTAGGTATCGTTTCATAGACGTTACACAGTTAAACCAAATATATTATATACATATAAAAGAGACCTAGCCGGCCTCTAACCACTAGATGACTAGACCAACGGGCAGTACCTTTTTTTAAACACAACTGTCGTCCCATAAATATATTCTAGAGACTATACGAATATATACAACACGGGCATATCATCATCATTATCAGCCTATCGCAGTCCACTGCTGGACATACGCAAAGGCCTATGTCCAGCCTAAAATCGATCAGAGTGGTGTGCAATGGCTCTCCATTGCACACCACTCTGGTCGATTTTGAGCTTCTCGCATCAAGCTTCAGCCAGCCGTTCGGCGCAAGTCATCACTCCAGCTGGCCTGTGGGCACAAAGAAACACTAATTTGTGATAACATAGAAACAAATGAAATACATGAAATGTTTTCTCATGTGGACACCAAAGTACTACATGGTAGAAGTATAACGCAGTAGTAAACGGCGAGGTATCCGTCTAAATCTTGGCGACATAATATGTACGTACAATATCTGACGGAAATACCAAAAAAGAGGAAAGGAGATGGTCCAAAATGTATGGACCAAAAACCCAGAATCGATTGGGACTAAATGGGTATCTCTAATTTCATTATATTGTACAATTTACCCCTCCAAAAGCGCAATGCCATAATCAATGGGGTATAAGAGCTATAGACTGACGAAGTATATAAAAAATCGTGAGTTACTTGTGATTTTTATCAGTTTATAGAATATCAGCAATATTCTAACAACTTTAACGACAGGATTACTATTGTTTACTATCAACCATTTATATTTAAAATTATTACTCATCACTAAAAACAAACTTTTTTTTTTCAATAATGAAAAAAAAACAATTCGAGCTTGGAAACTGAACTGATAAGAGAAAGAAATGACAATAGCATGCAAAAGAGTTGTTATTTTATGACGCCGTTTTACCGAAATACTGCTCGACATAGTGATTACTCAGTTGATTGTTATAACTTTTACAGTAATCCTATTATTGTTGTTAATCAGTAATAATTATTGTTTTTGTAAAAACTGGAAACTGATCATCAATCTTGTTGATTTATAATCAGTTTCCAGTTTTTACAAACTAACTCATGATTTTTTCATCCATATTTTGTCAGCCTATAGCTCATATACCCCATTGATTTTATCATTACGCTTACGGTGGAGTAAATTGTGCATTATAATGAACCTACTAATACCTATTTAGTCCCAATCGATTCTGAGTATTTTTTTGGATCATCTCTTTTAACATAATTCCAGCATTCAGCGTGTAAATTCTCACTGATAACATGTTAGATACCTTTATAAAGAATTTATAAATTTAAATTACTAAAAAGCTGACGATATGACGTCTTCTAAATGACGTAAATATTTCGATTACTTTTAAAACACGTTCAAAATGAGGAAATTCGATTCCTATGAGCTATCAATTGTTTTTCAAAGATCTTACGTTAATATCAGATTGTGACTATAGGCACCATTGAAGAAACTTTTTATGACTATCAAAAATACTTAAGCCTTAATAGTACTATAATAATAACTAAATAAATAAATAGAGGAAGAACATTTATTAAGGCCCTCAAGCCTCTCAATAGGCCATAGGGCACGTAGTGTGGGTCTGCATCTGCATTGTCATCTTTTTAGATTCTGTTCATTGTTTCAATTATGCAAAGTACAATAATTTTCGTCTTTGGTCTAGTGGTTAGCGTATGCGACTGCTGATCAAGAGGTCTCGGGTTCGATTCCCGAGTCGGACCAAATGTTTGTGTGAACTACGAATATTTGTTTCGGAGTTTGGGTGTTTTCTATGTATAATATGTATGTATTTACAAAAAAAGTATGTTTATGTATTAATATCAGTTGTTTAGTTATCCGTAATACAAGCTCTGCTTAGTTTGGGGACTAGATGGCGTTGTGTGTAAAATGTCCGAAATATTTATTTATTTATTTATTATTTATGTTGAAACAAACCAAAAAGCGTTAAATTTAATATCTAGGCCATGTGATTAGGCACGAAAGATATATGCTGGTATAATATTAATAATGATTTTCAAGTAGAATGAAAAAGACGCGCTGGGCGAAGAAAGAAATCGTGGCTCCGAAATATCCGGGAGTGGACCGGTATTACCTCCGTTGAATAACTGTTCCGCCTGGCCAATGACAGAGAGAAGTACAGGAAGCTGACGGCATACCTTCAGTATTGAAGAGGCACTAGAAGAAGAACAAGAATCATCATTTTGGCATTCACTATGCAGTCTAAAATAATTTCGCTCCAAAGGAGGTTTAAATTCCAGCATGTGCCGGTTTTAAATGAAATTAATTACACATCAGACAGACCCTAAGTAAACTCAGGAACAGGTTAGAAACATAATGATGTTGATTATCGTCGTGAATTAATCTTGATCATAAAGTTCTGCGCGAGACTTGCACGTGGTTTGCGCGACGTGCCCACATTTTGATTGAATGGAAGGCGGAGGCATGCGATGAGGAAAACGTTCACATATCTGATTTATGTGACAACGATAATATGTTGCTACTAGTCTCAAATAGTCTTAATATGTCTATTTATAAAACTATTAAGTAACTAAACAAGTCGATATCAGTTTGAACTTTATTTGAAAGGACATAGAGTTCATATATAAACAAAAGGTATTTATTTTAATTATTTATGCATTGTATCTGACGGCGGTGTTTTAAAAGATTTTTTTTATACTTAGTGATAAAAAAAGAGTCCTAGAGGATAGAATAATAAATGGGAGGTAGATCGTGACCTAGCCAGAGTAGTCAGCTAACCTGAGAAAGATTGTCGTGATGTTACGCGGAAGGTATGTAAACGACGAGGTGATTAGAGGATATGTAAAAGTAATAATATATATTTTAAGGAAATGACGAAAACATATGAGTTAAATAGTTAATAGAAATAATATGAATGTAATATTCTAAGTACCACATCTAACTACCTATCCACACGTCTGATCTAAAACTAAATAGTGCTTGCTTGTACTCCCTTTGGTATTGCTTTAAATACATTATATGCTTATTATAATTATACATAAATGTTTTGCACAGAATACACTTAAACTCCAAAACAAATATTTGCAGATCATACAAACACTTTATCTGGCCTAGGAGTCGAACCCGAAACCTCAAGCTCAGCAATCATATGCCACTGCACTAAAGAAGCAAGCAATCAATCGAAAAATTAATTTTGTCTTTAGGCAGTGGGACAAGGTTGTTGATGATGAAGCCTACTAAAGTGACTCCACTCTGCCCAATGCGTAGAATCCAGAAGTAAGGGTCACCGTCCTCATTTAGAGTACAGACAATGCACCATGGTGACCCCATACTATTATACTATAGCATCCTGACTTCCTGACGTATAATGTAATTTGAGGGTCATCTTCTGTACGAGGGTAGTACTGCCCCGGTCGAGTTCTCCCATTCGTCCTGTAATCACCGTGATTACCTTGAAGTTAATATATTATGTTAATATTTGTATCACCAGTGCAGTCGTACTAGAATGTGAAGGTATGTGTGAGTTAGGTAGTGTTCCTTTTCTACTATAATTAAAAAATAACAAAACAATAGGTCTTGTAGGCAAAGTATACAATAATATTGCAGTAGGTTTACTGTCGTCAATGCGGTTAAACTATCGAGCACTTATACTATAGGGTTGGCACTACTCACACCACTCTCTAATACTTCTCCTTTCTGGCCTTGATTATTCCCAAGATTATTGGGGACAGCTACTATTTCAACCAAATTCAGCGGAATATCAGTTTCTCTGTTGCTGCATTGTACCTCCGAGAACATAACGGCCAACTGATTTCAAAGGTTGAACTAGTTGTCAGGATATTTGGCGGCGGAGGCGCAAACAGCTGCGCCTCATGCAGCCTTGAGTGTGGGCGCGGGTGGACGGGACGGGTTTTCCCCTACATCCGCATTAGTTGGCCATCTGCGGCGGTGTCTGCGTGTGTTCCGGACATCGCCTAAAAGAGGGCATGCAAGAGATGGAGCCCGCACCAGGAGCGGGCAGACGCTGGAAGGAGTCCAGAAGGAGATTTGAGTGATGAACTAACTAACTTACAAAGAGTGCACACCGTGTGGTTTTTAGTCGGTTCGAGTCCGACACACCTCATAGAAAACCCCGGCGTGGTGACGGACCGTGGGGATTTCTACAAGTAAAAAATAGTTGTCAGGATATTTGAGTGAGATGAGTTATCAATAACGAATACCATAGATGTTGAAAATAATCGTCACCGACGGCTTATCGCGCTTTCCGAGAGACGATAGTGGAACACAGCGAAACTATATTTTTTCTTGCAAACTCAAATTTAAGTT
This sequence comes from Phragmatobia fuliginosa, assembly GCA_932526445.1. Classification (NCBI taxonomy): domain Eukaryota; kingdom Metazoa; phylum Arthropoda; class Insecta; order Lepidoptera; family Erebidae; genus Phragmatobia; species Phragmatobia fuliginosa. Next base: position 543,162 of record OW052066.1, on the reverse strand, counting down.
TCATATTAAATGAAGAAAAAGATTATTAAATACTAAAAATATAGACAGCCCTAGAACTACGTTATATCTCCGATGACTATAGTTTGTAGCCTGACAGTCTAGTTATGTTGAAGTATGGAATGAAAATCCAACTGATTCACTATTAAATTGTCATTTAATATTACGTGCTGAAAGGCACGTGTTCAATACGAACGAGGGAATTAAATAAACAAACTAAATGTCTAATATTGTAATTATTGGTATGTTTTTTTACTTTGATAAGGAACTGACTCTCAACACTCAGCGCTATTTTGGGAGCCAGGGCTGTAAAGTGTATTTTTTGTTAACTAAAGGATGAAAAGTTTTTGTGTCTCCTGTGTTCTAACTTTAAAACTTGTGAACCCAATTCACTATATGAAATTCAAAAAATAAACAGCTTTACATTAATTGTATTTGAATTAACTAAATTTGATGTCCTCAAACCTATTGATCTTTCCTTTTTGATTGAGTCCCACCTGTTGAGAACAGTTTTTAGTTCTGTCAGAAATTTTAATAGACCTTACTCAACTTTCTTCACTTCTTTTTTTAACTTACGTTTATTATCTAAGAACTTTCGCTTGGGTGAACCGATTTTAATCATCCTTGAAAGAAACTAGGATCTGATAACAGAATCCTGGAGAAATCGAATGAACTCCTCAAATATCATAGACAAACCTGTCGGATTTGGGTACTCGTAATAATTGTTCTTTGAAGTCGGTTTTTCCTTGTTAATATGGTCCATTAGTTTATGTTACGGCAACCACTAGGTTGTATGGCACTAAAGTACATATTAATTGTTGTTTCCTATCAATCTTCCTCTTTCATAACAGTGACAAAAGGAATAATTCATCAGGAAGGAAATTTTGTTTGGACGTAGTCAGTGTCCTTAAGGAAAATTATAGTTTTCCTTCAAAACAATGCACTGTTGAGCAGCTGTACGACCAACGACCCATAACGTCCCATGTCTGGGCTCAGATCTCTACTCAGGAGAGGGTTAAGGCCATATGTCTACATGCTAGCCGAGTGCGGGTTGGGGACTGTTATTCTATGCCTCTAACTAAGCTTTAAGACAGTGACTGAGTGCTTGACGTGACAACTGAATTATGGAGACGCTCATGTCACTAACGATCACCCGTCGACGTCGTCTTGGCTTACCCTGTGTGATGTTACTAATCACCGAAATGTGGTACTGAACTTTAAATTAAATTTTCATTAATACATTTTGGGTAAAAGATAAGTTATAAACTAAAAATTTAAATATAACACCGTTCCTAAATTTTGTTGCTTAGTGAAATCTGACTAATGGTTTAGGAAATTAATAAACTGAATTACTATAATTATCTATTTCTTATCGTCTAATAAATACTATAACCGACATCATAAAATACAGACACAAACATTTTGTAAAACTAATATATTATGTATAAAGATAAATGTATACTATAATTTTATATTCGCCGACACACATCAATAACCACAACCAAACCAGATAGAAACCCTTTTTATATACAACTAGTTTCGCCCACGGCTCCACCCACATGAATGTAGTAGCCTATGTCCTTCCACAGGCTTTAGACTATCTGTGTACCAAATTTCATCTAAATCGGTTAAGTAGTTTTGGCGTAAAAGCACAACATACAGACAGAGCTACTTGCGCATTAGTAATATTAGTAAGGATTACATAGTGAACGTAAAAACAATGCTAAATACTAGTACACATAATAACACATACTAAAGCAGCACTGGATGGGAATAGAACCTGTCACGCAAAACTCAAAGCCTGTATTCCTATTGGCTTAAAATCAGTTTTTTTTACGGAGCGACTGGGATCGGACATACGCAACCCTAAGGGAGACCTGAAATTCGAAGGTTGAACTAACTTCCCAATAACGAATGTCATAGATGTTCATGACAACCGGGACCGACTTGCTCTTCAAAGCACGGTCGTGAATCAGCGCCAAACGTCCATACTCCTTGCTGTTACTAAGAATTTCCTGTAAGAAAAACCCTACAACACTTTTAGCTTGACCCGGGATTTGAACCCGAGACCTCTTGATCAGCAGTCGTATACGCTAACCACTAAACCAATGAGTCAGTCATTGGCTTAAAATCATAATAAAAGAAATTTAGTACTAACAGAAAATAGTAAAACAGTTGTCACTTTTTTCCCAACGGACTTGACCTATGTAACATCAAAGAGATGACGTCACAAGGTGAGACGTCACCATGCACCTGCATCTGTACCACAATATACGGTATACGGTGAACAAGGAAAATAAATTATTTGCAAAATCTGATAGTCCAACGTATAATACAAATTAGATACGTGTAAGATATGTATGAGGAAAAAGATTTACAAATGATTCCGAATTATGATAATATATGTATCATAAAGACATTACTAGATAATTTGACAGTAGCATGCATAATTATCTTAATGAATTTAGTAAATTACTTATCAGCATCAACAGCTTTATTTACTCAACTGCTGGACATAGGCCTCCATAGAAAGGTTTTGGTCTGATATTGGTATTAAGTCGCTGCCCAGACGGTATGTACAGGATTTGTTTCAAGTTTTCCTACTCGTTACGGTGCTGTTATTCTCTTACGGCTTCCATGGGATGAATAGAGGTAGTGACGTCATATATTACTTCAGTTAATCTAAGGATGACATTAGAATGGTACATTTTTAGGCAATAACCAACCTTCACACAGAAGACTAGCCTAATAATGATAGTATTCTTGCTGTCGTACGGAGACCGAGACAATAATACAGAAACATCTGACCAGGCCACCATGGCATGGGCCACCATGCTGCATTGCCTACCCTCACAATGAGAATAGTGACCCCTATCCCTGGATTCTTTCCCTGCTTTCCAACAAGCAGATAAGAGTCACTTTGGTAGGCATAAGTATAAAAAAATCCTAGTCAGAAATATACCATCTTAACCTGCTCGATCTCCAACTTTCTGCAATAGAATTTCTTCTTTAGAAATTCTGCATTAGATAGATCTGAATATAAGGAATGACTCAATCCTTTTAATGTAATATTAGCCATTTTCCTATCAGATACCTGAAGTGTCTAGCGATTGCCCTTACAATCCTTATTATGATGTAAGTAGGACTTAAATTATAATATGACAAATGTGGGCATTTAATACGCTTCTATCTTTCATAATAAAGACATAAATGTATATGTAATGAAGTAATTTTAAAGTCAAATGCAAGTAGTCTGAACGGCACGCGTCCTGATTGCAGATGATGAGATATTGAGGTGTATGTCTGGAACAACGAGATACGGGTATTTTTATAATAAGAATTGCTTAGTTTACAATTTCAATTTGTAAAGATAAATCAAATATCGAAGACTGCACAGAAATACTTCGTGGGTAGCAAGATTTTTATGGAATAGGAGCGGACGAGCCAATAGTCACCTGAGGTTTAATAGTTTCAAGTCCATTGTTGCCCTTGAGATGGTAGCTAAAGAAAGAGGAGGGAGGGGCCCTTCTTCATCTACCTGCAGTTTGTTAAGACTCTGATAACTACCCTTCAATCAGTAAAAAGAAATGCTTAACCAAACCTGTTCCTACGAAGGCGTGGTACTACTATTATCAAGATGGCCGTATGAGCTAACACATATCTCTGTTACGTTGACTACGTGAAGTATAAACATAACATGGCCATGAGGACTGCCGATAATAGTGATAACTAAAACTATGTATGTAGTTGTTTATGTGTATATAGATATGTATATATTCACAACTGAATCCGATATACTAATAGATATAGTGTCTCTAGGAGGGAGAGAAATGCTGGATTTATCGGAGCACTGACTGATTTTATTTAAAACAGAAATGTGCGGGATTGCTACCATGTACCTTTTTGTTGGTGAGTATCCGATATTTCGGCACTGTTGCAAGCGCCATGATCACAAACAAAAAGGTACATGGTAGCAATCCCGCACATTTCTGTTTTAATGTTACTGACCATGAAAGTTTAAAACAATAGATTTTATTAAAGTTTGGAAAATCGACTGCTGTTGGTCTAGTGGTCAGCGTATGCGGCTACTGATCCAGAGGTCTCGGTTTCGATTCCTGGGTCGTTGGTCCAAATGTTTATGTGATCCGCAAATAATTGTTTCAGAGTCTGGGTGTTATCTATGTATATATTGTATATGTATGTATTTACAAAAAAAAAGTATGTTTATTTATTGATATCAGTTATCTATTACCCATAATACAAGCTCTGCTTAGTTTGGTGTTAGATGACGTTGTGTGTAAGATGTCCGAAACTATTTATTTACCTATATATTAATTTATATTATTTGTTCCTAGAAGGTGTCTTCAAAGATTCTGCTACATTTATTATGAGAAATGATTATAATTCTTCTTTAATAGTTAACCTAGAAAAACCAGCTCTTTTGTCAAAGTACTTTTAAGTTCTGTTCATTTAATGGATATTTTAATGGTCTGTTGTTGCCACTCTGACTGCATATTTTAAGTTAACTTATTGCATGCTTTATTTTGCAACATTCATGTTAAGCTGCCCTGAGCTTCTTTTTATTATATGATAACCAGTTTCGTTGTATGAAACCAGTTCTGAAGCTGATGATCGAACGATGCTCATTGGAAGGACTTCACATTTGTTAAAGATCGCCAGGTTATGACATCATAATATTATAAGTGACTGTCCGGCAACTAAACGGTTGGGACTTCCATCCCGGAATAATTTATTTTATTTTATTTAAATATTTATTTATTGTTGTTCATAAAAGTCATCACTCTACTCCGCGTGATTTTTTAATTCGCGAAAAACACCGACGCCCGTTCCGGGTCTTGCCTAGTGCTGGGTATCGGGTCTTTAGCGCTACATGATTCCTGACGGCGCGTTTCAGGACAAGCGGTCCAGCCTTTGGGGTGAAAAAAGTAAAGTAAATATTAAAAAAAATTCAACCTTCTTACACCTACCATGATTCTGAAAAATAACACGAATTTAACAAGACATTCTAAATCAAAATCTTCCAAGTCATTTAGACGTGGTTAAGAAGTATAAATACAAACTAAAAGCACAACCCTGCTTCGACCGCTGTCGCATAAATAATATAAAGACTTTACATATTTGATAATAAGCTCATGTGAATTTATAAGGAAAACACGTACATCTGCAAACTAGCATAGTTACATTCAAGCAAACTGCCGTATTATACTAAACCGTATCAGATAATACAAATAGTCATGGTAAGTTGTTGGCTCAGTGACTGCGATATCACCGCACTATCTCGGGTCATCGACCGGCTTGCAGCATGCATATGCAAGTCTTCGTCGGCGCAGATGTGCGGGGAACACCACGGGAAAGCCGACGCGTGACTATGCGGGGATTACCATTTGTCGTAAGGTGAGGCTAGGAGGTGTGTCGTGTTTTGTTATTGTTTAAAATGACCCTTATTAGAATAGAAACAGAATTTAAAATTGTGTTTTGCTATTTATGCAACATTTAGTTTTAACCATAATAATTATTTTTAAGTTTAGTAATAAAATATGGCAAAATTTTAATTGTGGGAAATTCTCAATAAGAACAACAAATAATCACATGTTATTAGCGGTTCTTATTCGATCGAATCTGTAATAGCATACTGTATTACGGTTTGGGAAGGTGCTGCCAAAACTGAGTTAGAGAGAACGCATCGCTCATTGATTAAGTTATGTATAATTTGCCCTACAGATACCCAACTGCTGCACTTTATTCTAAGGCTGAGGTTCTTACAGTTAGAAAGCTTTATGTTGTGAAGGTAATACTCAAAATGCGTAGGGCTTAACCGTATGACTCTGAAGTTGTTGGCACTAGGCGAAGGCACGCCGTTATAATGGATAACAGTTTTAAATCTACTTTTGCTAAAAAGGCAATTCACTGTACCTACAGGCAGGTCAGTTGTACAATGGTGCAAACAAGGTCTTAAATATACACGGAAATAATTCAAAAATTGTGAATGAAACATTAAGGGATTAGCTTATCACAAAGTTAGTGACAAGAAAAGTTAGTGTTGTAATTTGTTATTAAAAATATGTAATTAATGTTTATATCATTCTTAACCTTTTGTTGTTGGCTTTGCTGAAGATGAGGTCTCCTGTTACAAGTATTTTGTACTTAAAAGGGCACCTCCTGTTGGTAAAAAAAGTCTAAGGAATCAATAAAGTTTTTATTATTAAAAAATATATCGCACTTTTTGTGACAAGACTATACCTATGTATCAAAATAATAGCGTGCCCAGTATTTATATCAAAAGATATGATTGCATGAGATGATTCCAACTACCCACACACAATGATTTGCATAAAACTAAGTCCCAAACATGTGCGTTAATATAAAAGTAAATTACTTATTTATTGAATCTTTGCAACCCTTGTCATTATTTTGATGATTTTGAACGCACATTGTGTTCATAAAATGTAACCATATTTTAAAATAATAATTTTTTGGTTATATTTTATTTTAAGCTCATATTATGCAATTTTTTTTTCTTTCAATTATCTGCCTTAGGTCAATAATTGTTGAGGTTTGTTATTAAGGTAGACATTTAAATTTGAATTCGGATGTTTATTCAACATTCATAACAGCACGATAAAAATTAAAATAACATTATGCGAAAGTTTTTAATTCATAAATCTTGAGTAATCGTATCAGGCTGTTGAAAGTTTTCATATATGTAATAGTGATAGAGGTGAAGCGGTGTAACAAGTGAGTTCATTATCATTTTAACATAATTGATTAATAGAATCTATCAATACTTAGAATCTATTAACATAACCTCAAACAGTTGGAGACCGAAGTAAATCTTCACAGATTTCTTTATACACCTTCAAAAAAAGGATTATATTCGTAATTCGTTTTTATCTTTTATATATGCTATTTCAGATTTCTGATTGGCATATTAATATTTTTATGGATCTCATTCAAATCTAAATAATTATATTGCTTACAAGTACTCACCAAAATTTTAAAGCTAATAGTAGTAATTACAACAGTCACCATAATTATCATCAGCCTATCTCAGTCCACTGCTGGACATAGGCCTCTCCCATTGCATACCACTTTGATCGATTTTGGGCTTCTCGCCTATAAATGTCACTATGGCTGGCAGGAGGCCAGCTATAATAACATTAATATTTATATTCTAAACTAATTTTTTACACAAATATATTTTACTATAAATATGTATTAAAATATAAATTCAAACCCAAAAGTTGACCTTGCTATTTGGATTTAAACATCCGGTAATTTTTGGTAGTTCATTGATACTAAAACACGATGTTAAATCATTTTAACATAAGTTACTATACGAGTATCATCTGGCAACAAGTTTCAATTTCAACTGCCTCGTTGGTCTAGTGGAACGCATGCTACTGCTAATCAAGAGGTCTCGAGTTCAAATCTCGGGTCGGGCCTAAAAGTGTTTTTGTGATTTTCTTAGGAAATTCCTAATAGCAGCCCGGAGTTTGGAAGTTTGGCGGTGGATCACGCCCGTGCCTCGGAGAGCACGTATAGCCATAGGTTCCGGTTTCCATGAACATGTATGGCAATCGTTATTGGGAAGTCACGTTAATGCCCTCAAATTTACTGACAACAAGTTCATCCTTCGAATTTCAGTTCTCCCTAGGACTGATGTCAGTCGCTCCGTGGAAAATCTGATATTCAGGTAAAACCGGTTGAACTTTTAACCGACCCGACGAATATTAGGAATAAGGCTAGGAAGAAGATATAGCAACATTTTTTTAAATGTTATTCACCTAGAGTAATTATCGAACTTGCCTCCGACCTTTTTATCGAACTAAGGTCCATAGAAATCACTTGTATTTTTGTGATCAATTAGTTCTGGTGAAACTAAAATTAGATGAGACCGATATTTCCAGCCTTGAAAAGAAATAATAAAGTTTTGTTTTAAAGATTGTAGTAAGATTAAATTCTTATAACATATTCTAACACTTGGAGTCTAAATGTCTATGAATACGGATGAGTTTCTTGCAATACATTCACTTATCACAGAACAACATGTGCTTTTCGAACCACTTAAGTGTCAAGTGGCACCTTAGCAACCAATAACAGAAGCAATGCATATAATTACATTATTATGACTCAGGAGTTGTTAGTGGACATAGTCAGATGTGCAGACTTCTCATTTGCTATATCATCATCAGACAATTGCAGTCCACTGCTGAGCTTAGGTCACTCCAATTACAGGCCTATCTGATCGACTTTGAACTCTTGGCAAAAAATAGGTGCATTTTTTATATATAGGTATTGCTGCTAAAATGACTCTGCTCAGTCTGTTGGAAGGCATGATCAGAAGCCAAGAGTGGTGGCCAACGTCTTCGTTGCCAATGATCCCCACGGCGGCCTAATCAGATGCTTCTTTACGCCCTGCTTGGAAGATCCGGAATCATAGTAGGAAGGGGAAACACATGCGCTGGCAGGGAGTTCCAGTTTTTGACTGCTCGGCACAGGAACGAATAGCCGAACTGCTTAGTTCTGGTGCGTATTTATTCCACTCTTAAGCGGTGACTCCCAAGGCCAGCACGTGTGTTCCTGTAGAGGAAAGGAGAGGGTGAGATCAGTTGGAAAAGCTCTTCAGAACACTCCTCATGACTAAGGCGATAGAAAACTGCCATAGAGGCAACATCTCATGCATAATAGCAATGATCACTGAATAGAATGCTAATTACAACAACCATTGCTCTTATGTAGCTAATAAGATTATAAACAATTTAAAATTCTAGTCAAAACCCCATAAATACTTGATGTTACATCTAAAGGCGTGATTTTATATTCATAAATCTCATCATCATCAACTGATGCACTATTAACACAATTTATTTCTAAGACATAATAGACGCTTTAATAATACAAAGCAGTTAATTGCAGTAACACGCCCTGAGAATTATGCATAACTTGTGGCAGAATGTGAGTTGCTAGTTCATGTAGATACAGGTAATTATAAAACTCATTTGAGTTTTATATTATTTTACCGTAAAATGAGATCTTTTAAAGCTGTTACTTGTGTACCCGAATCTATCCTTGTAAGCTTTTCTTTCTTAGCTGTGCTTGAAATAAACTGCACAAGTGACTTTAAACAGACCACTTTATAGCTTCTTAATACGCTAAGCGGTTCGACCCACCCATATCCTGGGCTAACACTTTGTGTGATCCAAAAAAAGATGTTTTGAGTCTTTGTGTTCGTTTAATGTATGCTGGTAATGTCCCTCGCGACACAGGAGTCTTTTTAAAGGAAGCTTAATAATAATTTTGAACGGAATTGGGTTACGAAAAATCTGTTCCATGTATTGATTTGTTTTATTTCAACATACATGAAGTGGCGGCAGGTTAAGGGAACTATTTGCGACCCTAAGTTCCCTTTAACGTTAAAGGGACAAATATATAAAACGATCATCAGACCTGCTGTCCTGCATGGATCTGAATGTTGGCCAACAAAGAAAACGGATGAGAGATGCCTACATGTGGCTGAAATGCGAATGTTGAGATGCATGTGTGGTGTGACCAGAATGGACAAGGTGAAGAATGAGTTTAAAGCCTGAAAGTAGCACCATTAGATGAAAAGTTGGGAAGCAAGAGATTATCCTGGTATGGACATGTGATGCTTAGAGAAGAGCAAAATGTAGTGAAGAAAGTTCTAAGTATAAATGTTGACCGATGTAGGAGTAGAGGGCGACTAAAGAAGAAATGGATGGACTGCGTGAAAGAGGATATGGCCAAAAAAGGAATAAACAGTGAACTGACAAGTAATAGAGAAGAATGGAAGAAGAAAATTCACTGCACCGACCCCAAATAAATTTTGGGAAGAGGGTAGGAAGATGATGATTCGTAAGTGCAACGTGGGACCAAAGTTGCAAACGTTTTTCATTTTCTATTCTCTTTTCTGTTCTTTCATCGGCAAATGTCACTCAGTCACATAATCAAAACAAAATATTGGTCATTAAAACAAAAGAATAAAGAAATAGAATAGAAAACGAAAAACGTCTGCAACTTGGCTAGGGGGGCAGGTCTGATTCCACTTATATAAGAGTATAAATTTTGGCAACATGTCATTCTTACCTGTACATATGTATATAAGTAGATGAAACTCATAGACCAATTTAACTCATCATCTCATGTGTTTCAACCAATCCGCTCACAAATAGCATCTCACAAGTTTTCTTTGCCCATGAATTGGAAGGATTTTAAGTTTTTGAAGATAGGTATGATGATTTAAACTTCAAATAGAGATAAGATAATGGCAAAGTATAGCACACACGCTTCTTGTATAGTAACAGACGGGGCGTCACACACACTTGTCTTCCAAAACTGGTTCTACAACATAATCTAGTTTTTAGGGTTCCGTAGCCAAATGGCAAAAAACGGAACCCTTATAGATTCGTCAAGTCTGTCTGTCTGTCTGTCTGTCTGTCTGTCTGTCTGTCTGTCTGTCTGTCTGTCCGTCCGTATGTCACAGCCAATTATTTCCGAAACTATAAGAGCTATACTGTTGAAATTTGGTCAGTCGATGTATTCTGTGAACCGCATTAAGATTTTTACATAAAAATAGAAAAAAAACAATACATTTTGGGGGTCCCCATACTTGGAACTGAAACTCAAATTTTTTTTTTTCATCAAACCTATACGTGTGGGGTATCTATGGATAGGTCTACAAAAATGATGTTGAGGTTTCTAATATCATTTTTTTCGAAACTGAATAGTTTGCGCGAGAGATACTTCCAAAGTGGAAAAATGTGTGTCCCCCCCCCTCTAACTTCTAAACTAAGAGAGTGATAAGACTAAAAAAAATATATGTTATACATTACCATGTAATCTACCAACGAAAATTGGTTTGAACGAGATCTAGTGAGTAGTTTTTTTTTAATACGTCATAAATCGTAACACGCAATATACCTTTCATCCCATCAATACACTAGTATAAAAACATCGATGAAAGTTACAACGAACTACAAGAACTTTTATATCTATGATGTTACTTGCTGGTACGGAACCCTTCATGGGCGAGTCCGACTCGCACTTGGCCGCTTTTTTTGTGTTGCAAAAACGTCGTGTACGTTGGTAAATTACATACAACCAGTTTATTTATCTTGATATTAAATAATTACTGTACATGCGCGACCTTGATAATCTATATTGGTTGTGTGTGTGTGTGTGTGTGTGTGTCTCGTCTCGTGTGTAATAATATAGTAAATATAGATATTGCCAACGGATTGATTTTATATTCGTTAAATTATTATAATTTTAACATTCCATTTTAAAACGAGTGTAATATTGACGCCCACATGTGGGCGTTTAATACGCCTCCATCTTTCTCTGTGGGGAAGAAAGACGTAAGTACCTAAGAATGACTTCAAGTCATCATCATTTTACTTCTAAGCAATATTTTACTGTGCGGGGTTTTCGTAGACATTTTATTATTATCACACCATTATTTGATGCTTATTAAACTTTTAATTTCGTGCTAAAGAAACTTTGTTCTCGTAATTGGTAATTTCTAAACTAATTTCGTTGATTTTTGAGGGTTCCTTAGTTCACGACTCGGTACCCTTATAGATTCGTCATGACCGCTCGTCCGTCCGTCCGTCTGTCCTCAACTTATCGCCCAAACGGTTGTTCCTAGAAAGATGCAGCTTTGACTGAATATGTGTTGTGATTATGTCGACGAAGTGATACAATAAAATTATGAAGTTATGAGTGACTACCGAACCTTATTCTATGCGTGGCCTGACACGCACTTGGCCAATTATATAGATGCATTAATAGTACCCATTTAGTAAATTTACTTTTTATTTTAATTTAGGTATTAAATCAAAAATATATATAATGATCGACGGTTAACACCAGTATACAAGACAAAGCACAAATGGCAATGTGAGCCAGGTGTGTACTCTGTGCCGTATTAGCTGGGTTCGAAACCCGAAAATTTGTGTACGTACTCCGCAACACAGTTTTGGTGCGATAATTGATTAAAAACCACAATTTTTAAGTGTGCTCACTCGCTTAATCTTGTTATCTATACTAATACAATGATACAGTTTTTTTCTTATATAGTTGTAACTGTCAAATTCCAGTTTGAAAAAGAAATACAGGTTCGTTGAAAAGTAGAGATGACATCATGCTGCTGCCATAAACGCGGCAAAATAAAAAATATTTAAAAATCAAGGCTTTACACGTTTTAAAAATGAACCTTTATATATTTTGTTTTGATTTATGGAATTAGTAAAACTCATTTTTTTAATAATAATAATAATAATTAATCTATTTATTTGCTACAATCCTTTCTAGTCCTATATTTTGAAGATTTTCAGGCACTCGGACATTATTAATGTTCGAGAAAACTAAATTTTTTTCATCTTTTCTCTAAAACTTTAACCCTAAAGAGTATGTAAAAATTTGGTGCCTGTCCGTTTGTACCGAGGCATAGTTTAGCAGTAATCAATCCTAGACACTTAATAGAGTCAACTGCATCAAGACTATTATTATAATGGTTAATTTTATTATTAAACATTAGTGGACGTTGACTATGCTCATTGAATGTTTCAGGTAATGCTAATTTTTAAATGATTATTATCTAACCATACTATGATTTCATTAAGAGTATGACGTAATATTTTTTTTTGTTTTGGTTCATTTTTACAAGGTACTGTATCTGCAAACTGTATTCATTTTAAGTAGGTAAATTATGTAAACATATAATTATGTATGATAATATATACATAAATATATTGTAAACTGACGAAGTCCTAGCACACTCCCTTGTGGGACACCGTCGAAAATTACACATTCCTTTGACTAGAAAATCTCTGTTACTTTTAAAATCACTCGTAAACTAATAAAGCCTATTTAATTGTGATAGCTTTCGTTATATTTGTTGCATATACTACTACCATAAGAATGTTCATGCAAAATTCTATATTTCAAGCTCTAAATTAAAAGTGCTCTCACTAAAGCGAATGTTGTCTCTGATAGAGAAAACTATTTTATTTAGAGCTTATATTCAAAATGCATTGAAGGAAATGATGAATAAAGATGATGCAAACATCAGACAGTGACATGGACTCTCACTGTCCTTGCTAGTACCTTTTCCTCTTACAGTTTCTAAGAAAATCAATAATATCATATGTTATTACACTTTTTATGAAAGATTTGAGTCATGTCGGAAGTCAAGATAACGGTATTTGGACCTTGAGGCTCCAATGCCAAGGTTAGGAAAAGACGATGAGTAATTTAAGTGGTTTAAATAACATTAAAATATGTAACTAAGAAAAAAAATCCAACGGTACATTCGAGTCAGACGTTAAAATAGGGAAAAACTGAATTTAAATATATTACGTGTTCTGTTTCCCCACTTTTTTGTACCGTTTAGTAATATGTAATTTATAGGAAGTTATATTTATTTTGTGTTATTTACTTTTTAGTATTAATTAAAGTAGTAACGAACAGGCTACATAGCTCGACTCATTCGACAAGTTCTCACTACAAGACAAGTTTGGAACAGGTTGCAAGTACCTTCGGCCTACAAGTACCATAAAGAGGTGAAGATCAAGAGAAGGAACTAAAGATAATTTCATAGAATTAGTAAAAAGGGGTGTTACATCCCTCTAACACAGAGAAAGACTGGTCCAATCAGTCAAAGTGGTCTTGACTGTTAAAATTGAAAAAAATATAATTTTTGCTCATCAACTTCAAAACTTTTTTGGCACAATGCAAGATTAATGACAACCCTATAATCTTATTATTATTATTCTTACTTCTACTAGATATCCCTACTGGCTAGGTAGTAATTTATGTTGTGCCAATAAAACAATAATGCAGATATTTAATAATACAGATGCAACAAAGGTCACGGTCCCAATTCCCGGTAGCCCCAGTATTCCTGGATATGGTGGTGATCACGGTAACGGTGGGGCAGGGGGTGCTAAGAATCTCCGGGTTACGGGACCCACCACAATCGAAAAGTCGTGTCCTCACCTGAGAAAAGACCCGAGCTCAGCAGAGGGACGTTATGGGCTGTTGATGATATTACTCCTACCAGTTAAGATAAGTATTAATATAACACTTTGTCGTACCTGTGGGAACAACTAATAGAGCTTAGTGTTACATGTACTTAAACAATCACAACTGCTGTTCAACTAAATAATAAATCTATTTACCTAATATTTTTTTATATCAAATAAGAAAGTCTTTTAAATCTGAAATAGTATACAGAATAGCTAGAATTGTTATTTAAATTGATGTCCGGGTTTTAACAAATATTTAATTCTAGTTAATATCAGACCACGATAATTAAAAATCGAACAAAAAAGAAAAAAAACAGTGCACGGCACGAGATGGTACTGCGTTCAACAATGGAATTACCTTCCAGTAAGGCTCAGATGCGAGGTCGGTACCTTCCTTAACAGACGTTTTCTAAACAGTATTTTTTTAATTATAAAAATATATTTCGGACATCTTACACACAACTTCATCTAGTCCCAAACTAAGCAGTGCTTGTATTATCTGTACTGGACAAAACATGTTTTTTTTTGTAAAAACATACATAATAATAATAATAATAATAATAATAACTTTATTGTACACCAGGTAATTACAGAGTACTTATAGCAAGATATGTAGGTACAATTGGCGGCCTTATCGCCCGGAGGCAATCTCTTACAGGCAACCATAAGATGGAGAGAACACGATTTGGAAGAAATGTAGGGTAGTGTCTGGTGTATTGAAAGTAGGGAAGAAGGGAAAATTAAAACGTTTTATTATGAGTTAAAAATACAAATATTGATTACATACATATACTGTAATTATAGAGTTAAGTAGATACATACATAAAAGGAATGATGTGACCTATTAGAGTAAGAAGGAGAGTTATAAGGTGGATTAAGGGACATTAATGTCTCCCAGGTAGTGCTGCTTGACTAGCCGTTTGAATGTAGTTAGATTTTGTGCCCGTCTTATTGACACTAGTAGAGCGTTCCACAATCGAACTGCTTGGATAGAGAACGAGTTATCGAGAAATTTGGTGGAATGGCTAGGCATTTTCAGCTTCAAGTTCTCTGATGATCTCAGAAATTTAGTATGCGTGTCGTGTAAGAAAGTGAACCGCGATTTGAGGTAACGTGGAGTAAAAGGATTAAATAGACTGTTGTATAGAAGAGAAAGAATATGTGCATTCCGGCGAAGGCGGATGGGTAACCACTTAAGCTTCTTACGATAATCGGAGACATGATCATATTTCCGTAATCCAAATATGAATCTGATACAGAGGTTCTGGAGTCTCTCAAGCTTATTAAATTGGTCTTCGGTAAGATCTAAATAGCTGGCATCAGCATAATCAAGGATGGGGAAAAGAAGGGATTGTGTAATTGCAATCTTTGTAGAAGTAGGTAGGAAATTGCGTAATCTACGCAGAGATCCTGCAGCGGCAAACATTTTGCGACTCAGCTCCTGGAGCTGAGGACCCCAGGAAAAGGTACTGTCGATGTAGATTCCCAAGTTCTTCACCTTATCACTATATGGAATAGTTGCACCAACGCAGGAGACTTGAGGCAGTGAAGTCCAGTTAATTTTGGAGACTGTTCTCGAACTTCCAACTACGATGACCTGAGTCTTGGATGGGTTGATCTTCAGACCGTGGGAAATGCTCCATTTGCAGATTTTATCCAAGTCAGCATTTATAGTTTGAATTGCATTAGCCAAGTTGACAAGTGGTGCCCTAGAATAGATCTGGAGATCGTCTGCGTAAAGGTGGTAGGAGGAAGTCAAATCATTAGTGATAGTGTTAATAAAAACGGAGAAAAGTAAGGGAGATAGCACGCCGCCCTGTGGTACACCAGCATTTGTATTGCACCAGGAGGAGACAGTGTTATCAATGCTAATACGCTGCCGGCGACCAAACAGGTAGTTTTGAAACCAGCCAATTGCAGTTGGAGATATGTTAAGAGAGCGTAATATACAAAGCAGTATGTCAAAGTCGACGGTGTTGAAAGCATTACTGAAGTCCAGAAGTGTCAGGACAGTAAGCTCGCCGTTTTCCATAGCATGTCTGATGTCCTCCGTAATGTGAACTAGGGTAGTGGTAGTGCTGTGTCCGGGGCGAAAACCAGACTGGAGAGGGTTAAGGAGCAAGTTTGTGGAAAGGTATTTCGAAAATTGGGTATAGATTAGACGTTCAAGGACCTTGGAGAGGAAGGGGAGGATCGAAATAGGCCGATAATCCGAGAAGGATCCAGGGTTCTTCTTTTTTGGGATCGGTACTACATCTGCGTCCTTCCAAGCCTTAGGAAAAACGCTATGGGAGATCGAGTGATTCAAGATATGGGAGATGACAGGAAGAATTTCGTCGAGGATTGGGAGAATCATTTTACGACTTAAACAATCAGAACCCACTGAATTCGAAGTAATAGATACTACACTCTTCTTAACATCACAATCTGAAATTTGACTAAAGAAGAAAGGAGAACAGTCAGGAGTCGGGGCGGAAGTAAGACTTTTAAGAGTAGCATCTTTTGTCTTGGTATCAAAGTCCGAAGAAGGAGAGAAATGTTGATTAAGTAGACTTAAGTCCACATTTTTTGGAGAAGAGTGATTAACAGATTTGCCTACTCCTAATGACCTTAAAAATTTCCAGACTTTAGCTGGATCTCCATTTTCAACGGAGCTGTGGATGAATCGGCGTTGTGCGTTCCTACACACCTTATTGCAATGATTCCTGATAGACACATATTTTTCTCGGTTTCTTTCACTTGGATTCTTTTTATATCTTGATTTGGCTGCCGCTTTCTTCTGAATTAATGCTTTTATATCTGTGGTAAGCCATGGTGATGGAAGACGTTTCACTTTCATTTCCTGGATTGGCGCGTGCTTGTCGTAAAGGGATAATATTTTGGCATTAAAAAAATCCACTTTGTCAAAATCAAAATCAAAATCAAAATCAAAGCATTTATTTCAAGTAGGCCAGTTACAGGCACTTTTGAATTGTCGAAACAAAAATGTAGCTACAGTCCCAGTCACAAGACATAAAAACTGTGAAAGTACTGTAGTTGCCCATTCCCTAGCGTAGATCTCTATGGAGAAGAACGGGCAAGAAACTCCATGGACACTCTTTTAAATCAAAATGTTTTTTACAAAATCTTGGTTACATCATTCATGTTGAGATGGTACATTATGTGAGAACGATGTAGCAAGACGTGCACGTTAAAAGTGTCCATAGTACAACAAAAATACAATTGAAAATTAAAATTTAATTCAAATAAGCCGTGGCAACTAAGAGATGACCAGTCACAACTGACAGCGCCCGTTCACGAACATGACGCATGGATCCGCACCATTCAACTCAACCATTTTGAAGGGAATTAAATGATCCGACACACGCGCCACCATCAGCGTGACATTTGAGTGAGCATGACATACTCTCAACCGCCAGGGCAGATTCAAGTCAAGAAAAGACGTAGGTTTTCAGTGAATGATAGCTTGAATAGCTTCCTAGTACATAGTACTCACACAATATGGGCCATGCGATTATATAATACTAAAGAGATTGAATCTATACAATGCAAAGAAAGTTGTACAATCTTCAGCAGCTCCAACAATACCATTTAATGCTATCAATTTATGCGCCCCTGTCCTTGTGAAGCAGGACCAGCATTGAGCCAAGCATTTTTATCAGCGATATAATCGCTCAACTTGTAATATGCTTGCTTACATAGTGTGCGTTTAATGCATGTTTTAAATTTTGTCTCATTCAGTTCAAGAATACTTTGTGGAATTTTATTATAGCATCTTAAACAGTACCCCATAAAAGAAGAGTCTACTTTAGCGAGTCTAAAGCCTGGCTGAACTAGTTGGTCCCTATTTCTAGTACTGTAATTATGTTTGTCACCTCTTTTGCCAAAAAGATGAAGATTTTTCCTGACGTACATTATGTACGTGTATGTATGTGTCGTCGATACTATCAGCACCAAAGAGATCGGTCCAGTCAATGTCTTTAGTATCCCTTATCAGAGCATCAGTGTTAATGCTCTTGAAGTTACGCTGCAGGATAATCTTGGATTTAGGTTTGAGAGGGCGGAGACGGAAAGAAAGGTATAATAGGTCGTGATACGAGAACTCGTCAGCAGAGCACTGGCCGTGTTTAACCGCGAGGTTAGGGGAGGAAACTAGAGTAAGATCAAGCAGAGAAGGAACGGAGTTCGGAAAATAGTGTGTTGCGTTGGAAGGAAGGATAGATAGATTGCAAGATTGGATGATGGATTGGAGAGTAGTGGAGCGAGAATCATTTTTAAGGAGGCAGGTGTTAAAATCACCCATGATTATGGTATGACTGTACGACGGAGTGAATTGTTCTAGAAGAAGTTCGAATGATGAGAAGAAGTCAATACGTAAGGAGGGGCAATAAAAAACGCCCAGAAGAATTTTAAAGTGTAGGAGTTCAACTTCTAGGAAGATATGTTCTCCCGCATTAGGAGGGGGGGGCTGTGGTGACAGACTAATAATAGTGTAAGGAATGTGGGAGCGTAAGTAGATTGCAACACCACCGCCGCCACCCACTGCGCGATCATTCCTGATGAGGTTGAATCCGGGAAGTGAGTACGCAGAAGAGGGTAAGCAGGGCTTAAGCCACGATTCGGAAACTAGGATTGCGTGTAAGTTCGTACAGTCGAAACAAGCCAGCATTTCGGGGAAGTGAGCCGGAATGCTTTGAGCATTAATGTGCACAAGATTGAAGTTTTTGGGAACATCAGAGAACTGTGAAGAGAGAGTCTCAGCGACTGTTGGCCCCTGACCCTGTGAGCTAAAACTACTGCAGGCTGACAAAAAGCAATCGCTATCATCACTTTGGTAAAGTGACGACATTTTTATATTCTAGGTCAAAGAATTTTAAAGAATACTAATCGTACTTATAGTAAATAGTTATATAAAATAAATAAATAAATGTGTCGTATAAATATAGTATCAAGATGGAACAAATTAATTTGTAGAATAAATCAAAAAATCAGTTAAGTTTAAGCAATGACTCCTTCCGCCGGTTGCCAGTTACAAAATAACCAAAATTTAAAAAGTTTTAAACCAAAAAAGGAAAGTTATAATAATTAGAACATACAATTAAATTTAGACAAAATTAAAGTTTAAACAGAAAAAAATAAACAACAAATTACTAAGTTCAATTCAGTCGCGAGGCACATGTTCCAAAAGCCGGAGATCCAGACATAGGAATAATTGAGTAGTTTGAGTACTGCGGATCGAAACGCAAGATAATCACAATGACATGTGTCATATTTGTCAATTGTGAATTGTCAGCTATGTATGGTTTAATAAGTTTAACACTATTCGTAGATAGTGTAGAGAATGAGGGTTGATATTAATAACAAATTCTCTAATACCAATCTCAAAAGATGTATGAAGGTCAGCTATGTAAATTGTTAGTATCAAACCATCAACACAAAAACAAACAATGGCAAGATGGGACTGTACCTCGACAGTGCAATGTATGTAAATTAAGTAGGTATATTACCTACTTTTAGCAGCAGCAGCACGCTTAGGCTTCGTCGCTGTGGCTTTAGGGACTGTAGTAGACGCTTTCGGTGCCAAATCCAGAACCTTGCTAAGCTCGGCTAAGGACGTAACCCGATGACGCGCATCGTCTGGACCCATGACGTAAACATTGCCCTCTTTAGTCCAGCATCTCGTTGAGTTTGTTGTTGTTTGTTCGTTGAGTTTGAATTTGTTGAGCTGGGCTTCGAAGTCCTCCATCCTCTTATTAAAGATGTCTGTTAGGTTGTTAAGGGTCGCTTCCACGGTGGGCATAGTGCTATAACTTAATTGAACTTCTGGAAATTAAACAGATGGTTGGTTTCTTGAAAGGACTTCTATTGTTTCCGGCAGCCGGTCTGCCTAGCACATAGTTAGTGGCATTTAATCCCACAAATATGTTTTAAAATAATTAAAATCTAATTTATTAAGCAGATCAAAAAACTTCAATACTAGTTTAGTTGACTACCCACTTATCATGCATATAAAACACCCAGAATCCGAAACAAATATTTACGGATCACACAAAAATTGAGTCAAACGTAGGAATCAAAACCGAGACCTCTTGATGAGCAGCATACACTAACCACTAGACCAATAAGGCAGTCAAATATATACTTGGATAAATCTTGATTATTAAAACAATTCGAGTTCTATCATCTGTAAACGGAGCACTTTAAGACGTGGTTGTCGTGAACATCTATGGAAATCGGTATTTGGAAGTAAATATACTCAGTTGGTGAAATGCAACGAAAGAACAGCTTAACAACGTATTCTGGGAGTTCTTTTTATCTTGTGGTACTGTGGTCTATTTGAACCGAAGTATGGTTCTGCCTAAGCTTAGATTTTATATCGGGAAAACTGAACAATACCTATATAACTTGTTTTTCTGAAATTACCTAATATGGGGCCGTCAATTAATCACGTGATCTTTTTTGGAATTTTTTAACCCACCCTCCCCCTTGGTGATACGCCTATATCACGTGTATTTTTTAGTACAAACAAATAATCTTGTTTTTTAAAAATATTTTTTTAAATACAGGTATAAGTAAGTATCATCTAATTTTATTATCCAAAATTAAAGACTACAATAATAACTTTCATAGGTAGACAGAAAGGTTGCAGGTTGTTTTTGACTGACATAAAAATAATAAAAGAAATGCGAAAATTTGCAGAAAAAATAAATACACGTGATATTTTACTACACCCCCCTCCCCCTTGTAATATTTCGTGATTTTTTGTGACCCCTTCCCCCCTATCAAGGCTCACGTGATTAATGAACAGCTCCTATAAAGGAAATAGCGTACTTTGAAGTGAGAGGTATATGGCCCTCATAATATGACAGAGTACTAGTAACTCTCAACTTGACCCGTGACAGTGACGTGGTTCTTCATCCCAAATATTAATTAATTACGTAAAATAAAATTATTATTTATAAATAATACCAGTCTTGATTTATAAATTATAAGTATCTATCACAAGGAAGAATTTCCTACAACAAGAACGTTTAGTCAGATTTAAAAATGTCAAGTCAGCTTGAAACTTTAGATTAATTTTATTACATAGGTAGGTATATATATAATCTTTTTTTTAATCCAACAAACAAGGAAAGTAATAGAAAATTGTGTATGATATAATATCGTGTTAAAATGCAACTAATTCCTACTGACTTTACGATAACTTTATATCAACGTTACCTACCCCTTACTATCTATTTAACTGCTACCGTAAGTAAGTTCATGCCCTGCGATGTGATTTATTTGACAAAAAAAATTTAAAAACAAAAACAGAATCAACTTTATATTATTCAATATTACTGAAACAACGAAAAAGGATGTTTAGATCATAACATTACACACAATGGAGCTTTAAAAAATGCAGTCATAAATGCTTAGTTAGCCATGCTTTTGAGAAATTAGCCAGATGAACCACACTAGAATACACCAGGTCATACAAATCTTCTGTTGTATTTCACTAAATCAGTGACATTATATCATATATTAACAGTGGTATTCCACATCTCATGCGCCCTTCTGACTCCATAAAAATAACGTAAGAAAAACGAGAATTTTGAAACATTTACATAGAATGTAATAATCGACAACAATGAAGCGATAGTAAGTTAGAGTAAGCTGTGTAACTTTACAACCTATCGCAAAGTTAAGGATAAAGCTCGCTAGACTGATAAAACCTGACAATATGAAATCACATTTAATTCTCGGGTATTTTTTCTTGTTATGGGTTAAGATTGGCACGTGTTCGTCATCTTGCGTTGGGTTTTTATGTGTGCGTGTAATTGACAGGCACGTGCTACGATATTGGGCATGTGTGATAAAACGATTATAACATTGAAGGGAATTTTAGACATGGATAATTTGTATATTCCGTAATAAACCCGCATACGAAATAAAGATATACTTACTATAAAACCTGTAGTAAAATATGACCTATAGATCTATTATAATTAGTACACTATCCATCATTATCAAGTGTTTAAATAGTAATACCTTTCCTTAGAAAGGTAATTTTGGCTTAATATATCACGCTGAACAGCTCCCCTAGCCCAGTTGCATCCTACAAACGTAAACGTGAATATAATTCTAACAAATGGATGGGTATTACGTATCTCAAACCTAAGTCACGTGTACAAAAAATAGTAGTCAATAGCACAAGAGAATATATGCATTAGTGATTATTAAAATACAATTAACTACAGATTAATAACACTACCGCCAATTAACACTTTTTTTTTTTTACTCAGTTGAAAATTCCTTCGAATTTTCTGCTCTTTGGGAACACAGAAGACAAGAAATCCAGAAAATTAGGTGATTCCACTAATAATCACTACGGCTGTCGTCCTCTGGCGCCCTACACTGGAAGATTTATTTCATGACCTCACCTCAGACACCTTCAACTTAAAAGTCAATTGCATGTTGACGCTTTCTGAGTGCATTTTTTACCGCCGTTTGTTTTTGTTTCGTGAATAAATAGACAATCCATTGTATTTTACAACTTGGTATTTTATACAAATTAGAGGTTATTATTGAACGCACTGTTTACATCGTGTTCATAAAAGTAAGGTATATTTATTTGTATACATTTAGTGAAAAGCTGGTAATTGTAAAGTACAAAGAGACATTCAATTTTCATTATTTGTGTGGATGTATATGTGAATGGATGTTGAAAATAGACTGTAAGTGAAACTGAAAAGTATAGTTAGAAAAACGTGGACGCTTAATTTGTCTCTCTCTACCTCTTAGATTAGGATGAGAGTGTCTAAAGACATATAAAAAATCAATAATACGTATACTGTTTACAAAATGCACGTCAGTAAAGCTCAATCAAGTACATTTTTAATAATCTTCTTATATATCACAAGATATGCAAATATGCAAAAACTTCTTGATTAATATACCTTGGTCTACCTCATAAATCTTTTAATGAAAACCGTGTAAATTTGTTTATTATTTTTTAACATGTATTTTATATTCATAACAAACATATATTTTTATATCATAATATTAACAATTAAATCATGCTCACTACACAATTATTTGTGCAAACTGAAAATCAAACACAGGACCTCTACTACAAACAGAACCGCGAACCAACATAATTATCAACAAGCCAGTTGAATTCTATCTGTGGAATGAAATAATCTAGTCCAAGATTTATCGATGAATTCAAATAACACTACTAATAAGTCAATAGACTTGAAATTCAAAATCTATTTTGATTATTACCAAAACTCTAGACATATTATGTAATACATAACAAATAAGTCAGTTTATAATAAATCAACAAGCATGCGACGCGTCGTAGTAGAAATCAAAGACTCAATAAAAAACCGGTCAGTCGAAAATCGTAATGCTTCTTTTGGGTTTTTGCCACAAACAGATTTTTTGTTTTCATTATTTGACCTTCAAATTTTTGTGGCAATATTAACCGCCATTTTGATAGCATTGAAAATGAGTGGCATGCTTAAGTTTATTTAATTCGGCTACAATGAATTACTTGTTTTAAGAACGCATTTTGTTTTGGTCTATGGTAATGATTAAACCTGCGACTTTATGTTGTATTATGCACATTTTATTTAAGACTTCAAAGTGCAGTTGCTACCTCGTTGACGCAAATTTAGTGTATACTACTGCTGTGGTTGAGGTCTTGTGTTCAGTCAGTTCAGTCACTGTCTTAACAATGTTCATATCATCTACTAGCAATTTTTTTGAGTTTTCTATGTATTATATGTATATATTTACAAAAAAGTATCCAAGTATTCTACCAGTAAATCTAGCTTTCACACTAAAAAGCTCTGCTAAGTTTGAAGCTAATGCGAAATATAAAAAAAAACTTTCTTTGCTGTACTTTTGTTACTTATGTATTCAAATTTACCTTTTCTTATATTAGTATTTTAACACATTTCATTACCTGTTTAGTGTTGTAACTATTCTCCCTTCAATTACTGTTAATTAAATTAAATTTAAATTATGTCTTCATAGACAACAAATATTATAGACCCTTTCTTTTTTTTATGTGTGGAAAATTATCATGGACCGTCACCCCACCGGGGGTTACGGCGGGGTGGTGTGTCGGACTTGAACCGACTAAAAACCACACAGTGTGCCTTCTCTGCGCTTCTCCGTTTAGGAGGAGGGGAAGTCCAGGGTCAGATCTCCTTCTGGACTCCCCCAGCGCATGCCCGCTCCTGTTGCAGGCACCGTCTCGACGACTTCGACGACCCTCTCTTAGGCGGCGTCCGGCATACACCGACGCCGCCAAATTTAATAAATTGACGTACCTATTCCAATTTTTACCACAGATTAGGAGGAGTCATAAAACTCACATTTTTCTTTTCTTATCATTTAATTATTATGTTATTATTATTACACAAAAAAATATCCAAATTTCACCTTTTTGATTAAAAGATTTGGCATCGCTTACGTGCATCTGATCAATTTACATCTGCACCTCAAATTGCAAATATATAGAGCATGTTATCTAGTAAATATTTTAGGGCTACCGCAGACTAGCTACTTTTAGCATCGGCGATCGGCGATTTGGCGACTGCATCGATGCTGCATCGCGTTTTAGCGACTTCCTGCGTTCGATCGCGGTATCGGAAACGCGCGTTTTAGCGACTGCTCAGATGCCAAGTCGCTGCTACCGGCATCCGAAATAGTGCGGAGAGTAGCGTTCAGCTGCTGTGTCGCGCTTCTAAAAAGCGACTTGATCGCCGCGTTTGGCGTTTTTAAGTGTGCGGTGTGGAGCGTTCGGTCGCCGTATTTAGCTTCTAAAAAGCGACTAGTTGCCGATCGCCGATGCTAAAAGTAGCTAGTCTGCGGTAGCCCTTATAGTCATAATAGCTTCTGCCCGCGGCTCCGACCACGCGTAGACCCGTCATGGCGGTAAATTGTAACCTATGTGTTATTCCGATATGTAAGCTATATTATTGTGAACTTTTATTCAGTAGTTTTGACGTGAAAGAGCAACAAACATATATACATACTCACAAACTTTCACGTTTACACTATTAGTAAGGATATTTTAAAATAGATCCCTTCAATAGTAGTATCAACAACAATCAATCTGTAACAACAGAGAAGTAAGATGAAATCTAAATCTTTAAACACACCAATTTTCTTTGTTATTAGGACCAAAGTAGAATCCTACTAATATTATAAACGCTAAAGTTTGTGAGTATGAATGTATGTAAGTTTGTTGCACTTTCACGCAAAAACTACTGAAAGAATTTGAAATAAACTTTACAGTAATATAGCTTATATATCGGAATAACTCATAGGCTAATTTTTACTGCAAAAGTCGGAATATACGGACGAAAGCTAGGTGATTATAAAAATACATAAATCGTAGATTTAAAAATGTATTGTACTGTTTATCTCCTGTCAAAACTTCACAGGTTGCTAGGCAAAACACACTTGCATTCAACCATAATAACATGGTAGAATGTACTCGATCGTTGAGGAATCATTGTCACCAGCCCCCCCAGCCCAGTTTTCGTTCGTTAAACGTTTTTCGTTCTCTATTCTATTTCTCTATTCCCTTGTTTCGTTGGCTAATATTTTGTTTTGATCACGTAACTGAGTGACAGTAAGCTACTTTTTATCCCGAAAATACGCGGGTATCACCGCGAGGCGCAGCTAGTAACAAAATATTTTGAAAAATTGTTTTTTATGATTTCGTTCGCGTGTATGTCGGTGATCGCGGTAAAAAGTAGCCGTATATCCTTTCTCGGGCTCTAGACTATGTGAGTACAAAATCTCTCTCAAATCAGTACAATAGTTTTGACGTGAAAGTCGGACAGAGAGACAGGCAGATATAGTTACTTTTGCATTACAACATTAAGGACTATTATTAATTGGTCCCTAAATATTCTGCATTCCTTCAAAGTTCTTCATTTTTCATTTCTTACGTTTTCAAATACTTCGTCAAATTTCTATATTTTTGTTCTATTCCCAAATTTACCATCTCAAATAATCACATACAATATCTAACACCATAGTATCATAACAATGCTATGCAATGTTAAATAACTCAGTCTCGTAATATAATGTAATATAAACACAACTAGCAAAAAACTAATAGCATGTTACGAATAATGCGATTGAGAAAAATATGAGTCGGTCATACCACATGAGTCAAGCTGCGTCAGATCGTCAATGGGAATAGTTGATGACGTTGTCTTGTATTATGAGTATTGTGGGGAAATTTTATACAACTTATGTAGTGAAAATAAGGAAAGTAGACTCAGCGTAAGATAACCTGGTTTCAGGTGTGGAGGAATGGTTATCGTGTTCCTCCAACACAAAGGGTGGATCCTCCGACCAGGTGAGGTGATCATGCCCGTCGGGTCACTACCCAACTGTTGATGTTGATATGTTGTTTATTTGCTAATCGGCGCGAGAATTTCTCTATCGCGATTCAGGATTTTAGGTTCAGAGTTCCTTCGGTAGAAGGCGTTGTTGTATTTGGAAGTCGCCACACAGGTAATTGAAAAGAGAGATAGTATTAGTTAATGTATATTAACCTCATAAATTTTCTATTGTACTACGTGTATACAAAATCTTTTTGAGTTATATCAATTTGTGTTATTAAACGTTGGTTGACGTTAAAAGTCATGCTTTATCATTCCATTTACATATAGTTAGTTTCTACCTTTCGTTTCAATATATTGCCCATTTTCTCATATAATTCTACTTTAACCCTTTGATAGCATATGAATGTCGCTAAGCACATACATGGAACTAGAAACGTAGTCAAAAAAATGTAAGGTTTTGGTACGCCTCTTCGTTCCTCTTATACGAGTATATACATATGTAACTAAAGAAAGAATATTCAAAAACAACATTCATCCAAAATCTTAAACTCTCAGATGTAGTTCCACCAGTTCAACTGAAAAAGTTTTAAGGCAACCCGGTTAGGAGTAACCAAATGTAAGCATTCTCTTCTGTCAATATTCTTCTTCTTCTTTCTAGCCTTTATTCCCAAGATTATAAGGGGTCGGCTACTAGTTTAACCGGTTTTACTTGAATATCCGTTTTTCCATGGAGTGACTAGTATCGGACCTCCGCAACCCCGAGGTTGAACTGAAATTCGAAGGTTGTTAGTATATTTGAGGGCACTGACTTCCCATAACGATTGCCATAGATGTTCATGATCTCTTCTGTCAAAATACAAATAGGCTTATGCATAACACAGAAGGCGTTTAAGTGTGTTCGGAATTAGAATGTTTTGTTTTGATTGTTGTTTGTGAGTTTGTACTTATTGTTATGAATAATTTGAAAAAGAAAAATCCCAAAGCCTTTATTTCAAGTAAGCCCTTTCATGCCCGCCCTAGGAAGAAGCCTGCGGAAATTCGCCGATCTTGTGGAATTCGTCGTGTGAAAAGTGACAAAAAAAGCCTTTTCAGGCAATTTCGAAATTATATTAGTAACTAGTCACACGGTTCCAAAAGTTATTCCTGTTTAATAAGACCGTCAAGAAATGAAATTTTTAACCTACTAACTGACTACCGCGGTTTTACCCACGAATATATATGAAATTGTGGGTAAAGCCGCAAGGCAAATCTAGTCTAAAAACCCCGAGTTACTAATATACCAGTAAAGTCCTGTCAAAATATTTTTCAAAGATTAGCCGGAATAAACAGACAGGCAAACAATAATTTAATTAATAAAATACTTTCAAATGTAAGTATCAGATATTTAATGCACATTTAGTAAACAACTATTCATTTTATATAACAAACAGACTTCATTTTATTAATTTGTATTGAGTGTGCAATTAGGAACAATCAATAGTTGTCATGATAGGGGTGAAAGGGGCGTCTTTGAGGTTTTAAGACTGTAAATGTAAAACATAATTATAATGATGATGATACTTAAATAAAAACTAAAAATATTTTATAAACAAGTGAACACAAGGAAATATTTGTTATGCTATGCCCTGACAAGCCTATCCTGGGTGCCTATTACGTTTACCATTCAGATTAGTTAATGTGCTCGGCTGATATAAAGAAACTTAAACATTACAATGAAAAATAATACAAAGGTTGCTTAACTTATCTGGTTTACGGGCTTCTATTACATTGATTCAT
This sequence comes from Phragmatobia fuliginosa, assembly GCA_932526445.1. Classification (NCBI taxonomy): domain Eukaryota; kingdom Metazoa; phylum Arthropoda; class Insecta; order Lepidoptera; family Erebidae; genus Phragmatobia; species Phragmatobia fuliginosa. Next base: position 514,964 of record OW052066.1, on the reverse strand, counting down.
TACAGTAAATGATGAAAATCCGTGTGGTGACGGATTAAGAATACAAAGTGTCACCACCCCTATTCATTCCATGGGTGTCGTAAGAGGCGACTAAAGGAACAAAATAAGCAGCTAACATCCTGCCAAGAGAAGGAAAACTTGAAACAAACCCTTTACCAACCCGTCTGGCCAGCGTGGTATAGTAGGCCAAAACTTCCTTTCAAAGGAGAGGCCTATGTCCAGCAGTGGACTGTTAAAGGCTGTTGATGATGATGATGATGAAAAACTATAAAAAGTACTAATACCATCACAATCAGGAGCATCGACATTCTGAACTCAACAGTAATTATCACGTCATCTACACCAGTAGATTTTCTGGCCTGTCATGTCTTGATGATGTGTATGTACTTTATGATGATAAGATACCTATTATTAATATTAATATAAAAACAGTGTCTATAAGTAAGTAAGTAAAAAACGTATTTGTAAATAATAACATGTCATTACAACAATATTTTTCCACGTTTATATAATTTGTATCAAACAGTTATTAAAGCTATCATAAAATTTTGATCAAGGTTTTTTCAAAAGCAGGTTTCCGAAATTATTATTAGTGCGATGTACACGTGTAGTTAGATAGCAAGGTTGAAGATTGCTCGTGTGTTAGAATAGCTCATATCAACTCGGAAACTTTGGCACGGCTCATCACGTATGTTATAACAATCATTTACACTTATTAGCATTAGCGCAATGATGAAGCCCGTTAAAGAGAGGCATCACGGCATCCTCTCATGTCTCATACTGGTTGACACAGGTGATCACTGGAAAGGAATGCTTAGGATATCATCTGTGCGATTCGCAATTGCGATGGCCGGACCGTGAACACGTCGCTTCACACTGTGGTAGGGGGTAGGGGCGTGACTTCGTGGCGTGGTGGGGATCCTTTAGCTCCGTAACATAATTGCGACCATGATACGTAGCGAAAGCGCATGAAACTCCGCCGTCGAACAAAGGTCTCCTGGTTCTTCAGCTTTTAGTATTTGCGATAGTGTGTGGTTCTTGGTCGGTTCGAGTCCGATGTAACCTTCAGCTAGTGGTAGCCACCCTAGCAACCCTAGGGACTGTAATTTTTTCTGTGCCTATGCACAGAAAAAATTACAGTCCCTAGGGTTTTTAACCCCGATGCATAAACGACGGGGTGTTATGAGTTTGACGTGTCTGTGTGTGTCTGTCGATGTCTGTGGCATCTTAGCTCCCGAACGGATGAACCGATTTACATTTTGTTCTTTTTGTTTGAAAGATGAATTAGTCGGGAGTATTTTTAGCTATGTTTTATGAAAATCGGTTCAATCAGTCGGGGGTTTTTTAAATTTTAATTTTACTTGTATCTTTGACCTCTTACCGGATGCCAATCCTTCTTAAGAAATATAAGCGTCTTTAAATAGAATAACAGAAGAAAGAAAAATATTTAAAAACTATGCTATCTGAACCAGATCTGATTTTCATTGCACATAACATTTCCCACTAAGAAAATATGGAATACCTCAATTTTAACATGATAAGTTTAATTTGAAAGATGTTTGTGGTATTCAGGTATATGTGTATGTTACGGATGTGTACCCAAAAACTGGTTGACCCTAAGTTCATTGAGCTGGTGGTGTATACTCATCAATTACGGATCCTTGTTAATGTCCTTTGCATTCCAGTTTTGTTTACCACTAATGTCGATTACCTTTTGTAACATTTCAACTTTTCTTAGTTTAATATAAGCTGGGTTTTGCCTTTAGCTCCGCCCGCGTGTATGTTAGTTATCGCGGTAAAAAGTAGGTTATCATATATCACAAGTTTTTGACTATCTGTATATCAAATTTTAGTTTAATCGGTTCAGTATTTTTGAAGTGACAGCGCAGCAGACAGAGAAAGTTACTTTCGCATTTTGCAATATTAAGTAAGGATTTATCCGTGTGGTGACGGATTAAGAATACAGAGTGTCACCACCCCTATTCTTCCCGCGGGTGTCGTAAAATAAATATTTATTTATTATTATTATTATACATGTTTATAATCAAAGCTTGAAACCAACCCGTCTGGCCAGCGTGGTATAGTAGGCCAAAACCTCCTTTCTAAAGAGAGGCCTATGTCCAGCAGTGGACTGTTGAAGGCTGTTGATGATGATGATGGAGTAAGGATTAAAGACAAAGCTACAATATATTAGACGTCAGTTAGTATGCTCATGGAATACTGTTGCCATTGAGTAACTTTACATCACGTGTTCAATTGAATTCAATTACCTTACCTTACTGCCTTGTTGGTCTAGTAGTTAGCGTATGCGGCTGCTGATCGAAAGGTCTCGGGTTCGATTCCCGGGTGTCGAACCAAATGTTTGTGTGATCCGCAAATATTTATTTCGGAGTTTTGGTGTTTTCTATATATAATATGTATAACAGTATGTTTATGTATTTATAGCAGTGGACTAGATGGCTTTGTGTGTAAGATGTCCGAAATATTTATTTATTTAATTAATATTTTATAAAAGACAACTCCCGCATTAGGAATATAAATTCCTGTGTCGCGGGGGTCTTTACAAACATACATGAAACGGACACAAAGAACACTCAGACTCAGAACAACAAATTGTGAATCACACAAAGTGTTGTCCTACGTGGGATTTGAACCCACGACACTTGGCGTAGTAGGAAGCGGCGTGGCGACCGCTTAAACCACTGGGCCAACCGTGCAGTCATTATGCATATAATTATGCATCAATACCTATGTTCAGACTCATACTAAAGCCGGTTCCAAAAATAACGGGTCAGTCACATAAACCCGAATATCTCCCGAACTACGTATGCCATCCTAATGAAACGAAGACTGTTCAATTGAGAATTTAATTATACAGATAAAAAATAAAATAAAACTTAGTTACACCCACAATATTAATCTTAAATTAAAAAAAAACTAAAGTAGTCATATTTTTCTTAAGATTACATTTTTTTTATGATTGTTTTTTTGCTGTTTTTCATCACTTTCTTCATTTAATACTTTGTATTGCCTCCACGAGCTCTTCTGACAGCTTCCAGGCGATTAGGCATGCTGTACACCAAATTTCGGAGCCGGTGCTGAGGAATACCTTCCCATTCCTCCACCAGTGCTTGTATGAGCTCGGGAAGCGTGATTGGTGGGGGGTTTCGACCTTTCACGCATCTCTGAAGCTCGTCCCAGGCGTGCTCGATGGGGTTTAAGTCCGGGCTTCGCGCTGGCCACTGCATGAGTTCGATACCGACCTCTTCAAGGTAGTCATGTACAATTCTGGCGGTATGGGGACGCGCATTATCATGCATTAATATGCCATGCCGGTCCATCCTGGCCATGAAAGGACCTACATGTTCATTGAGGATCTCTTCCACGTACCTCTCTGCATTTAGAGAGCCTCCACCGTACGCCACTTTTTCCTCCACACACGCTTGATGGAAGCGCTCCCCTGGTCTTCTGTACACCAACTGCCTACCATCATGCTTATAAAGCATGAATTTAGACTCGTCCGTGAACATTACCCTAGACCAATCGTCTAGTGTCCAGTTTAGGTGTTCGCGCACGTATCTCTGTCTTGCAATTCGATGTCCCCGTTCCAGTTTGGGGCCATTTGCGGGCCTCAATGGTTTCAAATTTGCTTCAGCAAGACGTCTTCTTACTGTTTGAGCGCTTAAATTGCCACCTCCAAAGCGAATAAAGTGAGTTTTTAGACCAACAGCAGTTTGAAAACGATTTCGGAGCATTGTAGCCACCAGTTGTCTGTCTTCCCTGGCCGTTGTGCATCTTGGTCTGCCATTTCCTGGTCTTCTAAGGTGTGATCCGGTCTCTTGGTACCGCTGGAGTACCCGCTGAACAGTCGACAAAGATACACCAATGTTTCTGGCTGTTTCACGCTGGCTCCGCCCAAGTTCCAAAAAAGTTAGGATTCTGGTACATTCCTCTAGCGTGACTGCCATGCTTCACCTCACAGAATAATAATTATGCACGTGGAAGACGTTCACGATAATTTTTTTTGTGACAGAATAGAAATGGAAAGCATCCATAATGACATGAAACAAAAATTTTGTTTTTAAAAATAGTCATTTTTTTAAATTTTGTTTTTCTAATGAAGTTTTTTTCATCAACCAGTTTAAATAATATGCTATTAGAAGCGCAACTAAAAAGTTTTATTCTGTTTTTTATTTCATTGATCTAGCTTTTACAGTTCTGGAGGTATTTCAATTTTTGTGACTGACCCGTAATTTTTGGAACCGAGTGTAGTTGCAAATTTTCTTATTCAACTTTACATGTTCGTTTCTTTTTTTCTACTCAATCCTTTCTAATCTCACTGCCTTGTTGGTCTAGTGGTCAGCGTATGCGGCTGCTGATCATGAGGTCTCGGGTTCGATTCCCGGGTCGGATCAAATGTTTGTGTGATCCACAAATATTTGTTTCGGAGTTTGGGTGTTTTTCTATGTATAATATGTATGTATTTACAAAAAAAAGTATGTTTATGTATTTATATCAGTTGTCTAGTACCCATATTACAAGCACTGCTTAGTTTGGGACTAGATGGCGTTGTGTATAAGATGTCCCAAATATTTATTTATTTATTTAATATTATAAATTCGAAATTAAATCTATAGGTTTGTAACGCTTTTACGGCTAAAACGCTGCATCAATTTTAATGAAAGTTGGCATAGTGATTGGATTAAGGACATAGCTTAGGCGCAGTCACGAACAAAAGTTAGCATACTTATAAATTAAAGGAATTAGACGAGGATGTAATTATGAACAATTTTTAAAAATATCTACGAATACATAGAAATAATTATGGAACAATTTAATCTGACATTCAGAGATTTGTTGCGACTTCTACATTGTTTACTTCCTGTTAATAAGTGACTCAAACTAACTATCAAGAGAATAGGTGCTTATTAAAAATATTAGGAAGATGAAGAAACAATTGTAGGACAAGAGTAGCCTAGCATTTGAATTAATATATATCACAGTTATTTTGTTAGTTGAAGAAATATTGAAGCTTGAACGTCAGTAAATTAACAATGAAACCGAAAACCGATATTTTTATGAAAAAGTGTGCGGTTAGAGTTGAAGCGTAACGCTGGTTGATGATGCATATTAAAATCACAATCAGAATGATTCAGAAACATATGACCAGGCTGCCATGGTATAGGCCACACATGCTGCATTCCTTACACAACTACTCCTGGATTCAACTCATGCTGAGTAGAGGTACTTTGGTAGACGTAAATATAAAAAAAAATTGCAATAGTAGTGTTATAGGTATTGAAAAGTCTCATCAGAAAGTAACCAATGATGCATGATTATCCTAAGTGCGCAGAAAACCGTATGACCACAGCGAATGACATACCTACCTACCTGTCTCGTAAAACTATGATTCACTTAAAAAGTAGTCTTGGGAGTTCTGTAATCTTACTTTAGTTCAATATAATATAACTATGATGTCGTTTAACTGTGGTGAACAACACCATCATTAGTCTGAATTCATAAATGTATTACTTTCTATCCATTCAGCGAAGCGCTCATAGGTCTTGGATAACTGGAAATAATGTCAGACAGAGGGCAAGCAACGAAGGCGGTAAGTACCTAGCTTCAACAATATCTAACATAGGATGTAACATCCAACGGTAAGATTACGTAGCCACAACGTGTCTTGCCAGTCCCCAACCCGCACTCGGCCAGTGTGGAGACGTATGGCCTGAACCCTCTCCTGAGAGGTGATCCGATTCCATCATTCGGACGTTACGGGTTGTCGTACATAATATATTCATTCAAGCAAATATCTATTGAAGCCTCTATATTTTTCTTTGTTCTGATGACCGTTTAGTAACCTTTACAACATCACCTATGATATGATTTGGTAACAGACACGCGTAAACATTGTGATCTGTTATTCATGGCTAAGCTCACATTGTAATAAACGGTAAAAAAGTCATGCAAAAAAGTGTTGACAAAATAGCGTGTGTCAACAAAATTATTGCAATGTTGTAGTTATTATTATATTTATTATTGTAGGTACAAACATTCAAAACCTAAAGATTTAAGTATGAATTACTTTCAATTCGGTGAATGAAATCGGTCCGTTGTGTTCGAATCAAATCAAATTTTTTCTCAAATGCATTGAAGCATTTTATATTTGATAGTCGTTACCATAATTAATAATAACCTGACATACGATTCGAAACTACGAATACTTAAAACTACACAAAACATTCATAAATACCTCTAAATTTGAAGGTAAAAGAAATTTAGGAGAATCAAGCACATCACGTAATCGATTATATATAGATTAAGTATATATATAAATAATGTATATAATTCTGACCCCCGAAACAAATGTGTTCTGTTCTGTAGTAGTTTTATATATTTGAGATGTCTACAACAGCCCGAGACTGTGGCCAGTGCAACCGTTTTCGTTTAACATAATTAAAACTTATAGAACGAAAACGATTATATGTTTTCAATTAAGCACAACAATAAACAATTAACACAAACCCGTATTATTATTAAGACCTGACAGTTTTATTATAATTTGGTTTAATTTACTGGTAGATAACATTTTGTTTTGATAATGACACGAACAATATACCATTGTAGGCAAAGCAACAATACGAGGTAAATACGTACCTAGTTGTTATTACATATACATCATATTTCCTTCCTTAATTCTATCCTGGTACACACGAGATAAACAGTGGAACGTTATCAATATTGCTGGCCTCGATAAAGGTGGGTTGTCAACAACTTTTGTCCATGACTACTTTCTGATACACGGATTAAAAGTTAGTATTTAGGTGTTATGCTTTAATCACCATCTCATCTGAAAGAAGTTCACTCTTGCGCAATGAAAATATCCCTAATACTTGACACAATAACCTGTCCTTAATGCCGCAGCCAACAATTTTTTCGTTACCAAATTCTCAACTATTCAAACAAGAGAATTTGGCAAGAACGTGTTCAAAAAAAATTAAGTAGATATTATTTTAACATTTTAGAATTTTGTTTCATCAACAGCCTTTAACAGTCCACTGCTGGACATAGGCCTCTCCTTGAAAAGGAGGTATTGGCCCACTATACCACGCTGGCCAGACGGGTTGGTATAGGGTTGGTTTCAAGTTTTCCTTCTCTTTGCATTGATGTTGTCTTGCGTAGTTTATCCCTTAGTCGCCTTTTATGACACCCATGTGGGATGAATAGGGGTGGTGACACTCTGTATTCTTAATCCGTCACCACACGGACGTAGTAGTAGAAGAATTTTGTTTATTTACAGTTTATTTCAGTAACATTAGTATTTATTTTAGTGTACTGAAATGCGATTACCTACCGCCTGCATGAAATACCATGCAGGCGGTTTTGCATTTTGTTTGACGTTCATTGCGGTGGTGTTATTACACCACCTATGATCATTGCACAATCTCGTACTAGTAGTGATTCATGTACTGTATGACTTTTAAATTTTTCCACGGTAGGTAAATGTAAGCGTGTCTAGCGTTTTAATTATTTTTTTAGGATCGGAAAGAGCTCTAATTCGATGTTTAAATAATTCCCACAGATTTTGGAACGATACTTCACTTTTATTATTTATTTACACATTTTCATGCAGTTTGAAAAACTGTTCCTGACTGCACAATGTCTCGAAGGACCAATATTAGGTACTGACTGGATTAATGCTATCTCCGTCGTCTATCCGAATACTTCGTGAAGTTTTAGACACAGTTATCAATTTTAAGGTTTGGCGCATGTGCATGCATTATTCATCTGTTTAGTAAAATGTAACGGCGCAGTAAAATCTAAACCCGGAGTTTGTAACCGGTTACAAATTCTTACAAAAACTTGAGTGTAGACTAATGAAACCGATTTTCTGCTAATAAGACAAATATTATATATATTACTGGTTTTATTCCATATATAACGTTTGATTTTAATAACATATTATGTTTTAAAACGTCAAAAAATCACGTATAACAGAGTGGAAGGACGCAGTTATTATATCATATTAAATTATGAATAAATTTATGATATTCATCAAAATAAATTAAACATGTATATTTTAGAACTTTGGTTTGCAAATTGAATCATATAAATATTTAGCTCTTCCTGTTTCAGTTATATATATTGTTCGGTTGGGTTGGGCAGCGCCTAAATCCATATTGATCGAAATCAAGCCCACAGTGCCTAAAGACGAAAGTCTTCAACCAGTGCGTCCTACCCGTCATGACATACGGAGCCGAAACGTGGACACTCACGGCACGGTTGGTCCATAAATTCAAAGTCACGCAACGTGCTATGGAGAGGACTATGCTCGGAGTTTCTCTAAGGGATCGTGTTAGAAACGAGGTAATCCGGCAGAGAACTAAAGTTATCGACATAGCCCACTGGCCATATTAGCCGCAGGACCGACAACCGTTGGGGTAAACGTATTCTTGAGTGGAGACCGCGTCTCGGCAAACGTAGAGTAGGACGTCCACAGGCCAGGTGGAGTGATGTTTTGCGCAAGACGGCTGGCAGGTGCTGGATGCGATTAGTCGAGGATCGGACTAATTGGCGTGCAATTCGAGAGGCCTATGTCCAGCAGTGGACTGCGATAGGCTGATGATGATGTTGTTTCACAACAAAGATGGGCAACACGAGCAAATATATTAGAGCTATTATTAAAAGCATATGAGTGTAGACCATCAAAACAAGTAGCAGAACAAAAACATATGGGACCGAGCCTAAAACAATTTGTGAAGAGACTTCTGGAACTCAAGTAATAGTCCTATTAGACAAGAACTGAGTACAGAAGCAAACAAATACTCCTTAAACGCTTACACTCTATCTGGTCAGATGAATTTTTCTGAACAAAACTTCTCTATATTTTTTTCTAAGTCATAAAAACGTATGCAAATAAAAAGAATTATAAATATTACGGACATCTGATACACAACATCATCTACTCCAAAACTAAGCAGAGCTTGTACTATGGGTACTAGTGACAACTGATATAAATAAATTTTAACGTACTTGTTTTTTTTGGTAAATGCATAATGTTATAGCTAGAAAATACCCAAACTCCGAAACAAATATTTGATCCGCCCCGGGAATCGAACCTTTTGATCAGCAGCCGCAAACGCTAACCACTAGACCGACAAGGCAGTCATTAGTTCAGTATTAAGTAACAAACGAACAAACTCATATTGTCATTTATAACATTAGGTTTGTAGTAATGTTCCGGCCCTGATCCTTTGACAGTCAATGACAAAACTAGCATAGGTCAAGTTTATCAGCACATTTTGATCTATTAAATCATAGTTGACAAAACACTAACATTACTTCAAGGCGCCATCTGGTGTCACGTAGCGGCATTACATTTTATGTTATAGTCAAGTGATGGTGGATGTCTTTGTGAAGGTACACCGGTACAAAGGTGGGTGTCGACCTTCTGATGAAGATACACTATTGCTTTTAATTTACGATATTTTTTTAAATTTTATATAGAAGACGTCGTGACTCAACTGAATATATCAGTTACTCCCATTTAATTAAGATCTTTAAAACAAGTAAAATTAAAAAAATTAAAAAACCCCCGACTGATTGCACCGATTTCCATCAACCATAGCTAAAAACACTCCGGACTAATTCACCTATTAGTCTGACACAAACACACACAGACACGTCAAACTAATAACACCCCATCGTTTTTGCGTTGGGGGTTTCATTAATGAAAATATTTTTTTTTATATATTTTAACGGTAGATATATGTTATGAAACTATTATATATATGTTATTTATACGACAACAAATGACCAAAATTCACCTAGTTTCTTCCTAAAAATAATTTCGCAAAGCAACAATTCACAAAGGAAACCTCGATTAAATCCAATGCAAAACCACTACAAAACTAGTTCATTACATGCAACAAATATTATTTAAGCGTGTATGTTTTACATATATTTAATTTAAAGTCGGTGGCCAGTAGGGAAGCTTTCTTGCAACCTTGGCCGTTAATCGTGAGGATCTGTACGTGACGCCAATACAAATCTCCTGGGTTATGTTCGAAGGTCTAAGTGTGCACCGAGGTGACCAGCAGTTCTTGTGAATCTAGAATTAGGAACGGCATTTTAATGTTCTTAACGACGGGTGGATTTACTTGACATGTTCATGAAAAATTGCATTGTACATTGTACACTGTACACAGTGTTAATGAATATTTTAAAATAACATTTCATATGTAATTTTTCTTGCGGTCTCAAAACATTATCTATTTTTTCATCATTCTCAGACCTTCAATACTGAAATACTAAGTCATATTTCTTTTTCTTCTTCTTTTTCTTATTCCTTTGGACATCAGCCTTGAAAACCTCGCCTTGTCCCTGGCGAGGTGAAAGAGTTCCGCGGCGCTCTTGACTCCGGTTCACTCACGGATGTTTCGAAGCCACGATTTTTTCCGTCGTTTCCTCGCAATTTTGCCCTTCATAATGAGTTGCAGTAAATCGTATCTCTCGTGTCTGAAGCCATGACCAAGGTAGGCAACTTTTCTTGTTTTTCTGGTCTTTAGATTATATTGAAGTTCTGTAAATGACTGACGTTCAGTTTTTAGAGTTCGAACTAAGCATTTTCACAGACGTTAGTATGCCACCTATAACTGACAACCTAACATGCTTCACGAACAAGGAGGTCTCTGTGAGGGTTGCGGAGGTCTGAAAGACGATGATCTCACATAGCTTATCAAGAATGTTAAAAGATTTCGTTTATTTTGTACTTCCATACACCTAATGGTTGAAGAACATTCTTGTGATGAAATCGTTATGAATTACCTGCTGCATCTTGTGACAAATGAAATTTACGAGTAGGTGGTGTGTGCTTTGATTACAAAGTGGCTGAATATATCAGGGATCTCCATTTGTTATATATGTGTGCATAATCACGTATTTTATAATAATACTAGCTGCACCCAGTCACGCTTCGATTTGGCAAATTATGGTAGCATTGGTCAGAAATGGAGGACAAGACCAATGTTAAACGCGACGAGGTAGACGAGGTTAGTGGAATTTAAAATGAAAGAGCAAGTGAAAGGTCAGTAATTCACTTATCATTCTATAGTGTCAAGTATTATCCTTTTTGTAAGTTAATTATTAATCATGATCACGCAAATTTAGACTCTCTCTCCTTTTGAATGGATTCAAAGTTGCAACAGACTGATGTTGTCACATCTGACCCTCTTTATCCGACTACAGCGAAGCGCCTTAACTTCTAAACTGATTTAGTGATGAGGAGTCGATATATTTATATAATTGACTCGGATAACATAGGGTATATCAATTTATAAAAGTTTTTACGAAGCTCGACTACGTATAGTTAGTGGGTTTTTTTAACTTTTTTTTGTTAATGACTTATTCCACTAAAGTCATTCATACTCTTTTCACTTGCAACTAACCCTATTGATCATTTTTAGGGTTCCGAACTTCATGACTCGGAACCCTTATAGGTTCATCAAGTCCGTCCGTCCATCCGTCCTCGACCTACCGCCCAAACGGTTGGTGCTAGAATGATGAAACTTTGCATGAAATGTGTTGCAATTACGTCGACAAAGTGCTACAATAAAATTACCTCCATTACACGTAAGGTGAGGGTGATTTTTATTCCCCATCGTTTGGGGTATTATTAGATAGCTTTTTAAAACCATTTCATGATAGTAGTTCATATATTGAACCTTTAAGGAAAACTATAGCGGTTTTGACAACTTTTTTATTTCAGGAGTTACATGGGCCTAACTCGTAAAATGCACTCACTTGAAAAACTTCGTACAAAAATAAAGAAATAATAAGTAAACATAACAATTATCTATTGGACACGATTTTAAATCTACCTACCATTATGGGTGACTATGGAACTCTATTCTATGCGTGGCATGACACGCACTTGTTTTTAAATTATTACAACGATGACTAGAAGACTTTAGAATTGAAGACGTTAACTTGATGTTGGCAGAAATAACTGATATTATTCGGCTGGTTGCCATCTTATCAAAAGAAGATTTTGACTATTGCTAATGTTATTTTCTTTATTTATCATCATTGACTACTACCCTTCATTGCCTTCCTCCCTTATTTAATTCACAAAATTAGTGACCAGAATAGTGTAAAAATCTGTACATTACAAACCCTGTACATACATCTTAAGACTAATTTCTACTCGACCGCCAAACGATATTGCTAGTAGCGAATTAACATCTTTATAAATTAAATTCTTCGTTTGAGAGATTTTAATTTAAGTAGGAATCTGAAGTGACTTACCTCATTAATTAATGGAGTTAAATAATAATATGACATGATAATACTAGAATGCTAATTGGTGCAAAAATAGACACCACACCGCAACTGTTTTCCTGTAATTTGAAACAACATATTATCCCTATTAAGGTATATTTTGTCGCTTTATTTACGGATTCCCTAACAAATATTAAGGAAAAGGTATACAAATGTATAAATGTGAGTATATTTATGAAATGATTGCTACAGACGTCAATATAATTTATGCAGTTTAACGTTGCGGATGGTCCTCCGCTTTCTGCATCCAAGTTATCTCGGCTATTTTCTTCACATCATCCATTTCTTAGAAACACCATACTTTCCAAGTTGCGATTCACGTTCTCCCCTAAAAATATTTGGTCAATTATTGTTTCGACAGACATGGTATTCCATTGCCGATTCAACATGCTTCAAATAAAATATTTCGGACATGTTACACACAATGCCATCTAGTCTCAAACTAAGCAGAGCTTGCATTATGGGTACTAGACAACTGATATAAATTCATACATACATAATATAAATACATACTTACTTTACATAAAAAATACCCAAACTCCGAAACAAATATTTGCGGATCACACAAACATTTGGTCCGATCCGAGAATCGTACCCGAGACCTCAAGTATATTTGTTTCGGAGTCTGGGTGTTTTCTATGTAAAATATGTATGTATTAAAGTATGTTTATGTATTTATATCAGTTGTCTAGTACCCATAATACAAGCTCTGCTTAGTTTGGGTCTAGATGGCGTTGTGTGTAAGATGTCCGAAATATTTATTAATTTATTTATTTAACTGTTATTTAAGGTAGATTCTCTATGAGAGGCCAGCACCGTCCCGAATGACGCGGTCCGTACGTGCTAAAATCTACCTGGCTCTGCCACCTTCTAAACTTAATTTGTATTTTTTTTTAAATAAATTAATTCTAACCGCTATATAACTTTATCCATATAGTATATATATTTAATTAATATTTATAATTAAACAGGTCATTTAATATAATGTATAAATATAATAAACTATTTTTATCTTTATCCTTATATAATTAACGACCGCATAATGGCTGCGGTACTGCGTGCGACTAGGTAACACAAATTTGTCACGCAAGCAAACTTTATTCCAAAAATGCTGACAATGGTGATTATGATGATTTAATTTAACTTTAATTAGCTTTATCCGAACAGATTAAGGAATACATTCTTATTTTTGGAGAGGCAAGAAATAAGGGAGGAAACTACGCACAACGCCAGCACTGTAAACAGAAGGAGAGTTTTTGTAGGTAGCTGACTGACTGACGCTGACTGACACGCTGACTTCAGCACGAATAGGCCGGCTAGACCGGGGCAGTACTACCCTCACACAGAAGACCATCCTAATAATGATAGCACTCTTGCTGTCGTATCGGAGTATGGATACGCCATGGTATGGATCACCATGCTGCATTGCTTACTCTCACAATGAGCATGGTGACCCTTGCTCCTTAGTTCTACTCATGTTTTCCATCAAGCGGAGTGAAGTCACTTTGGAAGGCTTAAATTTATATATAAAAAAATTGGGTTCCTCAGTCACCCATAATGGTACGTGGATTTAAAATTAATTGTTATGTTTACTTACCATTTGGGCGGTAAGTAGAGGACGGACGGACGCACAGACGGAGATGACGAATCTATAAGGGTTCCGAGTCATAACTTTCGGAACCCTAAAAATGAAAACTTGAAACAAACTGTATATTAGCTAGTCTCACCAGCTTAGTATAGTAGACTGAAAGCTACTTTCTAAGGTATGGACAACCAGTTATGGCTGTTGATGAAGAACATGAAGTACAAATAATTTTTAGACTGATCCTATTCTAGTAAGATCTCTGAGAAAATGAAAGACACACTGGTACAATACTATAGCATAATAGAAGTATATTAATTTATAATATAGATAGATAATAGAGATTAATTTTAATCTCGTTGATAGTTGATACACCATCGTCATCGTAGCTCCTGCGCTTTGCCGAAAACAACTACCTTGTCTCAGGGAGTTTGTGTCGAGCAGAGACAACTTGTGTCAACAAAAACAGGTTTGGAGTGTGAAGCAAAAATGATCATGATGATGTATGACGATCACCGATCACGATCATTTTTTTTCTGTAAGCTTAATATATGCAGTTATTGCCATTTGCAGACATATGAGTATATTTATTAGCAGTAAAGTAATTAACAATACCGTTAATTAAAATATACATAAGTCTAATATCCTTGAAATAAAGTACCCTTTTTTTGGATAATCTACGTATAACGGTATTTGATACAGGAAGTCTTAGATTTACTAACAGGTTAAATTAGTTTAAAAAAATGAAATATCATTAAGTACCTAATTTGTTTTTTTCTCTTCGAAGTTAAACAAATTTAAAGAAAAATAAAAATGTTAAAGTAAAGGGTCATGTACTGCTACCTGTTTGAATACAAAAAAACTAAACAAGTTCGCGTCGACTGCGTGCAAGTTCAAGGTCAAGGACACGAATGTACAACGTAAAACAAAATTATCTTGGGTATGAATTATTGTCAACAGTAGCTTGCACTAGCAGCTTTACTTGAATTTCTGTTGCGAACCATATTAACATCATTGACACCTTTTGATAGTCCACTGCAAAACATAGACATCTCTTTGGAAAGCGGATTTTGGTCTAGAAAGTGTCAGATTACAACCGGTGCATAGAAAACTGCAACCTAATAAAATAACCAGTGGCTCAGAGGAATTACTCTTCACTGACGCTGAGAATTTAGAATAATAGTATTAAAAGACGAAACAAACAAACTCACATTCTTACATTTATATTGATGTTGTGGCCATCCTTGAAGGTTGAACCAAAGACACTCACACTGAATCAAAGCAATTCACACTCTTTGTGTACATCTCAATTGTGTTTGAAATGATGACTCACTAATAATAATTTTGTAATGAAATCTGTATTTGGAAACCTCTCTCTGAGTGACCTGTTGAACACCAGGAGGTAATTTACCTCCTTCACCAAGAATATGCACAATTATCGGCATTTCATCGTTTTTTGCTCGTTAATATACGAGTATGTAGCTGCCTTCTAATGCAGTATGTGTCTATGATGCAATGGTTGTCAGGTTTTGCGACGTAAACACTTCAATACATTGTAATAGAAATATTTTATTATTAATCTCTTTACATCCATAATGAATCTAACCAATGGATCTTCTGAGAACTTTTGATCCAAAAATTCTGGTCTTCCTAGCGATTGGCGTATGTGACTCCCGATCAAGAATTATCTGTTTCGATTCCCGGTTCAAGCTGTTTTTGGGATATTGCCACCGGAAATTCTTATTACCATCCCGGAGTAGAGTACCCGTCTTGGTAATAATATATGCTAGGAAAGAGAAGATTTTCCTACACCTTTTTTGACAAGTTTTACGTGAAGTTGACGCAATGAATGGAATAGACAAAGAATGAAATCAGTTTTGACACAACTTTTAAATATCTAATGAATATTTAACTTAGAATAAAAATTAGACGATATTCATATTAAACTTAAAATAAACTTGGATGTTGAAAGTGTTCGATCTCTTTCTTCTTTACTCTAATCAAAAGCTTTAACCATATCGATTTATGGATTATTAACACTGAATTCCATCCAAATAAAAAAGTTTTATAACCCTTCGAGCCAACTAAGTAAACTTGCCATTTGGGCATGGTATTAACGCGGGATATATTTAATACTGACTTCTTTTGATATCAAACACTTTTGGACAATTTATGTTATGATAAAAAAGTACTAGCCTCAAAGTATTGTGGTTTGAATTAGCAAGCTTTACTACTCGATGTTACTGTGGAGGAACTGGTTTCGTGTCCCTCCATCACACAGGAAGGATCCTCCAACCAGGCGAGGTGATCATACCTTGTAGGCCACTGCCCAACGGTTGATGTTGGGAGGTTGTGTATAAGCTATTCGGCGCGAGGGTTCCTATATCGCGATTCAGGAATAGATATTCCATGGTTCATTGTTTCTTTGATAGGTGGCGCTGTTGTATATATTTCGGTTGCGCTGTATGTGGAGTCACCACACTATAATACCTATGTAAAAGCGGCACTGCGTCCCTTAGGCAGTCCCTTATAAACCATGTTGTATTATGTTGTAAGGAAAAAGTGAAAAAGTTGATGGAAGCTGAACCCGAAAGACGTCTACTCGCTCATGTACTTAAACAAAATTAAAATTAGAAGAGTGATTCTAATTGTGAAAGGCATTGTGTCGATTATTATAAGGAGAGATATATTCTACCCATCCAGGACGAGAATATGGCGTGATCATGTTATTGGAAACATGTTTTATAATTCTTCGAACGTATAACTCATTAATCTTTATAGACTACAACAAATTCTATGGCATAATTACTTCGCCGGCGTTACCAACTCCAAGGCGGTTATTAAGTGCTATAATGATTGTGTTGTATATAAACAAACAATGACTGTGTTATGTAACTACTTGTAGATGTTGTATGTAATATAAAGTATAGTATAGATAAGTTTTATGATTCAGTTCTAGGTTTTGAGTCTCAACTCCCTTCAAAGCTATCCAAAACATTTCTGTTCATACCTAAACGTCGGTAATATTGGTGGTAGGATCTACCAATACATTGTTAACTGTTCAGATATAGTTTACCATGTTCATTCATTTTAGTTCTCATTACGAACCCTGACGAATTTCATAATCTGAACTGTGAACGCTGTATCATAATATAAATCATAACCAAGTGATTAATATGATTACAGGTCACTTTATTTATTTAGGAGATTATATCTAGTCTGAAACATACAGATCCAAATCTCAATCTTTTCCTTACAGAACTGTTGAATTAAACCAGCTCCCAAACCTCATTCACCTTTTGATCCATCAGTAAATATCTTATGCCACTCTTTGTAGGTATTGTTTAATTCTGACACTATGCTATTTAATAATAAATTAGGTTCATAATTTTTTTTCGAAGATTCAATACATTCAAGATTTATATGTAAACAATTTTTAATTTCTATATCTGTTATCCAAACATCTAAGGAAAACATAATTATACATTTAAAATACGCCATACAATAATTGTTATGCATTTAAACACTAGACAATCGTACAACCAATATTTCTCTATTATGTATTTCCTAAGATTTGTTTTTGGGGCTTCATTCGACACGTAATAATAACTGCTTAGATGACCTTATCACTAAAAGCAAGATTTTTCTTTCTAGAATGAGTTCTAGAAATAAATATCTTGCTAACAGTTTGATGAATCAAACAGTTGTGTTGTTAAGAAATAAAAGAAAACTTGAACAGTTCTTTAGGATTAACAAACGTACAGTTAGGCTTATAATGCCATTAGGGTAACCAGAGACACGTTGCGCGTATTCCTCCAACAACTAATTCTAGTTAGGAAGTCGAGCTGGGAAACTCAATAACCAAGCAATTTAGGACTTAGATAAATTAATTGGTAATATAATGAAAGAAAAGGCAAAGTAGATAGAAAATAATCCTAGAAAAGGCTAGTATTTTGGCGTAAGTAATAGCGCAAGCCGATCCAGATCACATAAAGGTAAAGTCCAATTTCCTCTAGCAATTAACATGACGTGTATAAAGACAGTGTATAAAATAACTCTTCCTACACACAAAACCGTGTTCTAATGATATTACACCACGTAGTCTCAAGAAACCCCTGTACTTTCCTTAAGCTAACTGTACAAAAACGTAATAGATACCTAAGTATATCACGAATGAAACCCACCTGTACATTTTCAAATATTGCGCAACATTCCATCGTGATGTGTGGTTGTGTCTGATTTCTGCGGAGTGGGAAATCCTTTAGTAATGCCTCCTGCACAACAACTATACGAAGAACTATTGTTTTTGGTCCTTTTCTTCGCGTTCGAGTTTAGGATTTGGAAATTCCGAACCAATATGACTGTTTACTTAATATTGCATAACTTTTAGTATATGAAATACTTATATACTTTCTAAACTTCTAATTTAACTTATTAATCTTGTAAATTAGCTTTCAGCTGCGTTTCTGCCCCTGTGTATACTGGTTATCGGGGTAAAAAGTAAGCAATGTCCTTTGGCAGGCAGACCTTTCTCTACTATAACACTTCAGTAGTCTTGGCGTAAAAGTGCGACAGACAGACAGAGTTTCTTGCGCATTTATAATATAATTAGTAAGGATAGACATTCAATTTTCATTGTATTTTTAAAAAAATCTATTTTTATTATATTCCTAAAATAGTACCTAAATTGAAGAATAAAACATGGGTGTTTGAGGTGCCACTATATAACTACATAAGGATACAAATTGTAATTACATACAATCTAGTGATTGAATTACGATCTTTAAAATTTTAATTGGGAGAATAATCTTCTACTTTTGGACATTCATCATCATTATCAGCCTATCACAGTCCACTGCTGGGCATAGGCCTCTCCCATTGCACACCACTCTGATCGATTTTGGGTTTCTCGCATCCAGCTCCTGCCAGCCATCTTGCGGAAAGTCGGTTGTTACATTAAGTTTTCCAAAAAATATTAATTTCGTCATTTAAAAAAGAGCAAACGAATTTCCTTCACCTACGTCTATGTAAATGAACAGCTTGAGAGTGTGAAGAACAATCGCAACATAAAGAACACATCATACACTCAGAAATTTATAGATCACACGAAATATTATCCCATATGAGATTTGAACCCACAACACTTGCCGCAGTAGAAAGTGGTGAAGCGGCCACTAGGCCAACGTACAGTCAAAACCTCGAACAAGTTAATATCTGTATACAGCGAAGGTCAACCTCTTCGTGGCTTTTCGTATTCGATATAGATTTTTGTATGCGGGGTATCCCCAGGAAGTAATTTTTTTATCATGCCTATTGAAGAATGTGCCTAACATTCTTAAGGAAACCTCAGAGGTGACGTGTTGAAGGAATTCCCATTTACATGGTATAAAACCTAATATTCTAAATGTGAAATTTTGTGAGGATGTATGGATGTTTGTTACTCTTTCACGCAAAAACTACTTACCTAACGTATTTGGATAAAACTTTACAGTAATATAGATTATTCATCAGAATAACATGAAGGCTACTATTTACTGCGATAACCGAGGCGTTACACGTGGTCTATTGAAGTAATTCCAACCCAATTATTTACTATAACTATTAAATTTCGTGATAACTTTTTATTACACGCTTTATATTAGCTTCACCTGTATGTTTGTTTGTATATTTGTTTGTATGTTTGTTTGTATGTTTGTAACCGACTCCTTTGGGCGCGATTTTGACCCACTTTAAACGGCCAGATTTCGTTCAAACTTTGGAGATTTATCGAGGACCGATGACAATACACTAATTTGATAAAATTATTTCAATTTGTTTAATAAGATTTTTGTTAATTTATATAATTTTCATCTATTGGGACCATGCGCGACGACAGCGCCACGTGACAGGTGGCGATTTTGATTGAACAATATTGTCACCGTTGTCAAGCAACAAGTAAATATTGTGAAGAAAATTAATAAAATCTTCTGTTATTTTACTATCTTAGACAATTTTGGACGGTGTTAGTTAGTAAAATTATTGCCAATAACATTAAAATTGTTATTTTCCGTGGGAAATGAGTCTACTGGTGACTAAAACGGGGTTTCGTGCAATCACCCACGAAATCATTTTTCAACCGGAGACAGATGATGTCTAACAAATCAATTTAATTACAGCTAAACTCAATTCATAATGTTGAGAGTGCTTTGTGCGACTGTGTTTATAATAAGAGAGGGAAATGCAAGCACATTGCAGCACTTATATACTTCATAAATAATGAAAACAGTTTTACGAAGATCAGCCAAGAACAACAATGTAATATATATTATCTCAATGACAACAATGGGGTAAGCCAAGTGCCCGTCATATTTCCAAGGAAGAATATTCTAAAGGAAAGTACTTCAATGAAGTGTTTTCCACAGTAAAGAAAGAGAAGTGTGAACTATTTCAGTTTAATGTCTAGATTGTGCTTTAAAATGTGTCCTAGAAGCTGCTGTTAAAAGTAATGCTGAAGATATCGAAACTTCTATTAGCAAAGTTGTCCAAAGTTAGTTAAGTTAGTCGAACAGACTGATAAATTACTTTATTGCTGGCATTTATTAACACACACATTCTCATAACTTTACACTTACTTTTGCACGCGGTTTTGCACCTTTATACTCACAACCACTATCCATGACTGAGAATACTATTTCTTCAGATACTACTCAACAGTTACTACAGCGTTACAGAAGAAAAGAACGCTTCATATGAGAAATTATTCAGCCAGAGGAAGCCAGAGCAGCTCGTTTGCAGAAAGTGCGTGATTCTATGGCCCAGATCCAAGCTTCAGAATCAGACCACGCCAGAGAAGTCCGTTTGCAGCAAATGCGTCATTCCATTGCTAAGATCCGAGCCTCTGAATTAGACCAAGTCAGAGCTGCTCGTTTGCAGCAAGTGCGTGATTGCATGGCTGAGATCCGAGCCTCAGAATCAGACCAAGCCAGAAAAATCCGATTACAGCAAATGCGTCATTCCATTGCTAAGATCCGAGCCTCTGAATTAGACCAAGTCAGAGCTGCTCGTTTGCAGCAAGTGCGTGATTGCATGGCTGAGATCCGAGCCTCAGAATCAGACCAAGCCAGAAAAATCCGATTACAGCCAATGCGTCATTCCATTGCTGAGATCCGAGCCTCTGAATCAGACCAAGCCAGAGCATCTCGTTTGCAGCAAGTGCGTGATTCCATGGCTGAGATCCGAGCCTCAGAACCAGACCAAGCCAGAGCAGCCATATTGAGGTCGAACATTGACGTTTCAAAAGGATTAGTAAATGGTAGCATGGGTTTTATTACAGAAATTATATGCCCAAATTTTCGCAGGGGTCAATTATATGCAGAAGACATTCCATCAGTACGTATCGATTTCGGTCCAGATGGTGTTCACGTAATTAAACCAATATCGGTACAATTTCCAGCAAAATACAGCTATGGAACTGCCGAGAGACGAATGTTGACATTGATTTTGAGTTTGGCATCAACCGTCCACAAGATGCAAGGCTGTACAGTTGATCGTGCAGTCATTTATCTAGGTTCTCGACTGTTTGCAGCTGGACAAGCTTATGTAGCTCTTAGTCGTGGAAGATCTTTGGACGGAATTAGAATTGAAGAACTTGATTGCTCAAAGCTAACAGGTCAAACCCCATGTAACAGAGAAGCATTAGATGAAATGATTCGATTACGAAGTAACACGTAGTAAGACTTGTCAATATCACTTGTTCGGCTAACATACCGACTGAAAATAATTACAGTTACTTATAGTTATCACAGAATTAATAGTAGATTTAAAAAAAACAATAGTTTCAAATTAAAAACACAAGCTATTATAGATAAACCAAACTAAAAACTAGAAAATAAATAATAGTTTTAAAAAAACTAAAAAACACGCTTTTTATAGAAAACCAAACTAAAAAATAGAAAATAAATTAAAAAATAAATAAATTAAAAATAGTGTTAAAAATTTCAAAAAATATAAATTATTAAGTGTAAATAAAGAAAAATGAATTTTATTTAAAAAAAAGCGTGGGGTGCTTTTTAAGATATTATCAAAATGATAATCACTCTACTCCTATCCTTCAATAAAATATTTATAACTATTGACACCATGCACCCCACGCTTTTTTTTAAGTAAAATACATTTTTCTTTATTTACACTTATTAATTTATATTTTTTGAAATTTTTAACACTATTTTTAATTTATTTATTTTTTAATTTATTTTCTATTTTTTAGTTTGGTTTTCTATAAAAAGCGTGTTTTTTAGTTTTTTTAAAACTATTATTTATTTTTAAATTACATTAATGAAATTTATCCAAACATTAATGTTAGAATACTTTTTTTTATTGTCTAAGTACTAAACCTGACACTCCTTTAGACTCAAAGCAGTTTCTGTCAAAGAGCTTTAAGTCTAGCAACTAAACATACATCCATATTACTTTACCATATTTTCGAAGCAGCAGTATGTAGAAGACAATAACTAGATATCGTAATTAAATCTCTTAATGTCAGGCTTGATTCCGTATTGGTTTTTACGTAATTTATACGTAAGATTTGTATCTAAATCGTAGGTGAGTAATACAACAAAAATTAATATTGCACAATATCTTATCAAGGCAAATGTAATAATTCCTCGTTTTTTAAAAACCTTTCTCCAATAATACGAAAAAACGTTTTAACGTGACGTAGCCGAGCAATTCTGCTGTCTACTAAAAAAAAATGTGTTAGTATTATATAACATATTGTTATGTATTTTATATTGATGAGTATAAGTGACGTCATAGCACCTTATATTAAAAAAGAATGAGATGAAACAGAACAGATGTGCAATATACATTTGCTTGCTGTACACACCGACATTTGCTCTCTCGCTCTGGCTCACTATTTTTCTATTTGTGTCTCTTACCTGTCGTTTTTGCGTTGCATCCGGTTTGAAATCACAACGATTCTAAAGAAGTTTCACTTCAACTAGCGACCTTATCTCGCTCCAAACAGAAGTTTTAGTTTTTTTTTGTACTTCAATGTGCTTAAAGATAGAAAACACTTTATTTGTACACCTTATTAGATAATTACAAGAAAGTAAATGAAATGACAAATTTACATTTAATGTACAAAGGGCGGCCTTATTGCCAAAAGCAATCTCTTCCAGGCAACCTTAAGATGGATCAAACTGTTAGAAACAGTAGTTGTCGACGGTGCAATGAGTTATGACGGATTCTAATTAGCTAATGAATATAATCATAGATACATAAATCTGGACACATATACATACAATCATATATACATACATAATACATACATAAAATATTAGAACCTACTTATACATATCAACATACGTGCATACAAAAATTCCTGTGGAAACAATCTATCCATTGCTGAAAATTATATTAAAATCCGTTGAGTAATTTACAAGATTTAAGCGAACAGACTTCAGCAAGGTTTAAGCAAGTTTCTTTACAGGACAACACGTGCTGGCCTTGGAAGTCACCGTTTTGGAGTGGTAGAAATACGGACTAGAACTAAACGGTTTAGCTCTTCTTTCCTGTGCCGAGCGGTTAAAAACTGGAGCTTGCTACCATCCCACGTGTTTCCTTCCCATTGTGATCCCGGGTTCTTTAAGAGGGGTGTGAAAAAGCATCTCACAAAGCCGCCATAGTTTGGGTCGGCATCGCCTTACTTCCTGCATCGCAGGCAGCCTGGTGGCCCCCACTTTTGGATTCTATTCATGCTTACCATCACATTGGTAGGCATCAAATAAAAAATAATAATAAAAGGAAACAGAGCGACTTCATTTTACACAATGTATGATGTCTGCTTAAGTATCCTGATATTTCATGTAGATAGAAAAATTCTCAACTCGTTTAGCAGTTCGCACGGCAGTAGAACCTCCCCTGTTTGGATGATCCACCCCATGTTGTGTAAGCTAAACAATTTATGCCACAAAATCTTAAATTCATAGACAAGTCCCGAAAAAAAATTACACTTTTCTCTTTTTATTTGGTTCATGCATTTTCCTCCTCCTTCCCTACTCCTGCTCTTTTAAAGTTAAATTTTAAAATAACAATTATATCCGTTTATCAGATATAATATATTATAGTAGTGGACCCACACAGGCTAGTAAATGTCTTCTATTGACCGTAGTATGATGTTACACCGCGGAGGCATTGTTTCCCATAAAAAAGATTATAGTGAGCCAACCTGAAGAAATAGACATATGCAGTCGCGGACGTTTTTTTAGAACTTTTAAATGGGAACAATTCTGTCACACATGATTTTTGCGAATATTTAACCGTTTACGCAGCGCAAGCAGTGGAAACTCTCAAGAGAAAAAAAAATTATTTTAAAACATGCTCCACTACTATTGCCTTTCTCGATAAATGGGCTATCTCATTTTGAAATAATTTTTAATTCGGACCAGTAGTTCTTGAGATTAGCGCGTTCAACCAAACAAACTCTTCTGCTTTAAAATATTTGTATGGGTACCTAATATTAACTCTTTTGAAGGAGAGGCTTATGTCCAGCTGTGCACTATAGAAAATTCATTTATGAGATCTGATCAGAGAATATACCCATCCATAATGTACAATAACGAGTAAACAATACACTAAAGAATTTGAACACAGCATTGATCTAAAAGGTCTGAAATATATTTGTGAAGGTCTACCAGATCATGATTCATATGTATTAGCCATGAAAAGGACCTTACACACTTAAACTTCATCGTATATTATTTCTTATTGATTATTTTATTATTACATTACTGACTATTTATTCACATAAAATACTAAAATTAGTACGCCTTATCTGTTTAGTGTACACTATTAACTTGCCCTACAATAAATGCCTACATTTATTAGTATAATTAGTAAGAATATACAACTTTACTCAATCTATAAGGAAATTATGATTAGATCGTATTTACAGTTTTTTATACCACCTCGGATGATCAATAAAATGGTTTACGCCAATCAGCGGCGAGCGTATCAGCGAGCTCAATAACCAATTAGCTTCTAAATCTGACTAAAGCTACGAAATAGTTGCTATGAGGCTATGTTCGTTCTTCTTACTGAATTACTGAGTGTTAGAAGGAACTGAATGTAAAGCCTATTAGAAATAACTTTTGTTAATAATTCTTGTTAACAATTCTTCTGATACTGTAGTGGGTGAACAATTTTGTTCTGCTTTTTCCAATGGGTCAATAACATCTTCTAGAATAATAATTTTAGGAATTAGGTATTCTTCTTCAGTTAATTGTTTTGTAGTTAAATGACAGTAAAAGGGGGGTATTTTTTGGTTTGATACATATGAAGTTGGAGATTTCAGTAATATTGAAAGCAATTTTTTTCCTGACTGCGCCAGAAGAACCCTTCTTGCATGCGGCACCCTAAAGTGTGTAAAGTTACAAAACAATGCATTGTATGTCCAATTTAATGTAGATATTGTGTTGTTTTTCTCTTTTCAGTTCACTACTTCTAAACAGTCGGGTTTTTTGTTTCTATAATAATTATTTTATTACGACAACGATATCCTAAATCGTTTATTCGTTCGTTTCTTAGCGATATTTTTTGATGATGACCAGTTGGGATTTCAAAGATATTTGCAATATTAAATTGGATTTTAAATCATGACTCAGTAACCAACTAAAAACAACAGTTAGATTCGAGTCGCGGGTTTTTTGACGTTAAACTGCAGCAGTTCAAACGATTAGTAATTTGTTCTAAACTTCTTGATGCAGCGATGACTTAGAGAATAAATGCACGCCATAAGCGGATACATTTGATACTAGTTGTAAGTTTAGTCTTAAAAAAGCTTTGATTTGATTTAGACTAATGCTAGTATTCGAGTTTTTGAGCAAATTAAACAGTGGTAGTGTATGCCACGCTTGAAGTCTTGTTTAAATCTTGTCTCGGACCAAATATTTGCATGATCTACAGACATTTGTTTCGGAGTTTGGGTGTTTTCTATTCGTCATATGTATGTATTTAATTCAATTTAGCTTTCATAGTACAAGTTCTGCTCACATGGCGTTGTGTGTTATATGTCCGAATTGTAATAATTCAACTGCACTGTTGGCCTAACGGTTTAAGCGGTCGCCACACCGCTTTCTACATCGCAAGTGTAGTGGGTTTAAATCCCACGTGGGACAACACTTTGTGTAATTCACAAATTGTTGTTCTGAGTCTGGGTGTTCTTTGTGCTCATTTCATGTATGTTTGTAAAGTCCCCGCGACACAAGATTTATATTACTAATGCGGGAGTTTTTTTAAGATTTTTTTTTACATATAAGATTGTAGTTAAACGTACCTGTTTTAGTGTGAGTTCAGTATAGAAAAAAACTATTTATGAGTATAATATGTATATGTAATAGGTTTTCAAGGCTCCACGTGTATTTCTATAGTCCCTAAACGATATTTTAATATTTTTTTAGTAATCACCTCTACAGTCCGTCAGGAAGTTTATAAAATCACTCAAAAACCATCACATTTAATACAGTTTTTCGAGAAAAGATATGTATTAAAAGAAAAAGTGTTTCTGTCTTTATTGAGTTTTACAAGGCTAACCTGCAAGTTCCCTCCCGGGGAGGACACAAACACGTTCAACCTTGACCTAGTTATGTGTGTCAGCCTTCCTTCCGCCTGCTGACGTTACGCTAGAACCAGTTTCTTTCTGGGCCCTACGAGGGCGTCTCCCCCCCGGGCTGGGTGTGATCTGTTACGCAGACGACACCCTGGTCACGGCCCGGGGGGCAAACTTTGAGGAGGCGGCGCGCCTGGCCACCACGGGAGTCTCCCGGGTGGTCGGGCGCATCGAGGCGCTGGGTCTGCGGGTGGCCCTGGATAAGACGGAGGCCCTATTATTTCATGGGCCCCGTCGCGGTCCGCCCGCCGGCGCCTCGATCGAGGTCAACTCGGTCCTCGTACCGGTCCGCCCAGAACAGGGCGCGCCTCTGGCGCCCCCAGCGGATACTGGCGGTCAGAGCCATACGCGGATACCGCACGGTGTCCACAGAGGCGGCGTGTGCCTTGGCCGGAACACCCCCGTGGGATTTGGAGGCGGAAGTGCTCGCCGAAGTTTATCGGCGAGTGGCTGACTTCCGGGCGGAGAGCGGATTTCGCCCTCCGCCCGAGGACGTGCGCGAGTGGCGCGAAGCCGCTCGCCGAGCCACCATACTGAGATGGTCGCTCCGGCTGGAGACCCCACGCGCTGGCTTCGCCGCCGTGGAGGCTCTTCAGCCGGTCCTCGAGGAGTGGGCAGGGCGGCAGCACGGGACCCTTTCCTTCCGGCTGACGCAGGTACTTTCCGGGCACGGTTGCTTCGGAAAGTACCTGCACTCGGTCGCTAGGAGGGAACCGAGTCCCGCCTGCCACCACTGCGACTGCAGTGAGGACACGGCCCAGCACACGCTGGCGGTCTGCCCCGCTTGGGCGGCGCAGCGCCGGGTCCTCACTGCAGTCATCGGAGGGGATCTCTCGCTGCCGGCCGTCATAAGATCGATGGCCGGCAGCGACAGTTGTTTTACCGCGGTCGCAACCTTCTGCGAGGACGTAATCTTGCAGAAGGAGGTGGCGGAGAAGGCCCGGGAGGATTCCATCCAATCGGACCCGATCCGCCGCCGGCGCCCCGGGCGGCGGAGGCGCGCATACCTGCGTCTCATGCCACCCTGAGAGTGGCCGCGGATGGGCGGGACGGGTTTCCCGTCCGTCCGCAGTAGTGGCCAACCGCGAGGGGGTGACGTCCGCGTGTGACCGGACGTTGCCCAATTAGAGAGTCGAGTGAAGAGTTGGTGCCCGCAACAGTGCGGGCAGGCGCTGGTTGGAGTCCAGAAGGAAATCCCCTCCCTGGACTCCTTCCAATACAAAGGCGCAGAGAGGGTCACACCGTGTGGTTTTAGTCGGTTCGAGTCCGACACACCACCCCGCCGTAACCCCCGACGGGGTGACGGTCCGCGGGGATTTCCACACGTAAAAAAAAAAAAAAAGAACCAGTTTCTTTAGTTTACCCCACATTTTTCCCTCCTGTTTCGAGTGCTATTGAGGCTGATGAACTTAAGCCATAAATAGCGAATTTTGGTAAGTTTTATTGTCACTAGCAATACCCTTTATGATAAAACTTTAATTTAGTAGAAAACGTAATATATTATTGAAAGAAAGAAAGAGAAAGATATTGGTTCTACTAGTGCAAACATCATCAACAGAAGAGGAAAGGACAACGATACACCCAAGTCATGTAACATGAATGTGAAGTGCGGGTTGGGGCCTGGCAAGTGTAGCTACATAATCTTACCGCTCAATGTTTTTAAGCCGCCCAAAGACCTCTAACTAAGCTTCACGACGCGATTGTTATTCTATCATAGCAACCGGGACCGACTGCTTAACGTGGCCTTCAAATCACACAGATGCTCATCGAATCGTGCCACTAGCTGTCATCCATCCTGATACTGACCACGCCGTCGGTACAGCACAGATATAATAAATAAATATTTCGGACATGTTACACACAACGTCATCTAGTCCCAAACTAAGCAGAGCTTGTATTAAGGGTACTAAACAACTGATATAAATACATAAACATACTTTGTTTTTTGTAAATACATACACATTATAGATAGAAAACACCCAGTCTCCAAAACAAATCTTTGTGAATCACACAAATTATTGGTCCGACCCGGGAATCGAACCCGAGAACTCTTGATCAGCAATCGTATACGCTAACCACTAGACCAACGAGGCAGTACCTAAGAAGCTCCTTCAGTAAATAAAATAAGTTAGAAATTATTCTATTAAACCTGACTTATTTCATTACTGACTAAATATATTTTTTATATAAATGTTAAGTATTTGTTTTATCAATAAAATACTGACCTATTGCAACAGGTCATTTGTGTGAAGTTAATGGGATGATGATAAGTGGCGGTGGGATTTCCACTGTAACTTTTGAGTCAGATATTACATTGATGAGCTGGTTGGACAAGTATCAATGAAATCTATCTAGCTTATTAAAAACTTAAAGGTAATTAAAATAAATTTCAATGAAAGTCAGTGCCGGATTAAGCCAGCGCGGGGCCTGTAGCAAATTCTAGCGCGGGGCCCTTGGATAGTTTCAGGATATTATGTTTCTAAAAATCGGCCAAGTGCGTGTCAGGTAACGCATACAGTAGGGTTCCGCAATGACCCATAATGGTATTAAACCGTGTCCAATAGATAATTGTTGTTTATTTATTTTTTCGTTATTTTTGTACGAAAATTTCTAAGGAAACGTATTTTACAAGTTAGGCCTTTAAAACTCCTAAATTAAAAAAGTTATCTAAGTCGTTATAGTTTTCCTTTAAAGTTCAGCATATGGACTACAATCAATTTTTTTTTAAGTTTTTTCGAAGCATCCGTTTACCATTTCGGTGGGGCAGGGAAGCCCTGATTTAAGAAAAAAATACCCTTTAAAGTTAAATAACTCGTAAACATTTTTATTTTTATTTTGGTTGCCTGGTGGAAAGCATGAGTAGAATTCAAGAGTGTGGGACCACCGTACAAGTAATCCAGAGCATCAAGCAAATACTGAGCGTATTCACTTCATCAGTGATGAGAACAGTACTTCACGTACCAGTTTGTGTCTTATGTGCTGCATACGAGATCCTCAGGTGAAGAGAACCATCTCACCTTATTCTATCAATGTCCTCCCAAGGGTTGAGATCCCGACCAAATATCCATTTGATTATACCGAGCCCAGCCATTACAGTTTAATCAAATTCAATATTCGTCAAAGTGACAAGATTCAGGCGTTTTGGGTTCATCGTGTTTCTGAGTTCATTTTCACTGTCCAAGCTCATTAACCACTGTAGTTGCTGATCATCTGCTACAAAAAAACGTGCAAAGCAATTTCAACGTTCGGGTAATAAGATTGTATGGAATGATTAAATTAAAGCTTGTAAATCTGACGTTCCAGCGGTTCTTGTTTCTTGCACTACCTACAACAGAGTTCAGCAATGCATTGAACTGCAATAATTCAGCGCACAGGCTATCCTCCAATGGTCCTCGTGGCGCCTATCTGGTCTGAAGACCTGACGGGTTCCACCCGCTGTCAGGTTTAACTCAGGAGTCTGCAGCGACTGATGGCCATACGGGTCGTACGAGGCTACCGCACGATTCCGTACGAGGCGGCGACGGTCCTGGCGTGATCTCAAATTCGTTCTGTCGGTAGGAATGGCGAAGAGACAGCATTGGACCACGAGCCCGCATGCTCTGCGGGAATAATAGGCACGGCTTGGAACTCCGGGCTATGCTAGCCAACGCGCAGAAAAGACTGCCCTGCGTGGGAGTAAGAGTGTCGTCGTTGGACAGATCGAACGAAACCTGACACCTCCAGCATTGATAGCGGCAAAGCTAGCGAGTGGTGAGGAATGGGAAGCCACGGTCTCCTTCCGTGAGGACATTATGTTCCAGAAGGAGTCCGCTGAGCTGGATCGGGATAGAGCTGAAGTGAAGGAACGTGGCAGAGTTCGCTAGGCCCCCGATTATCACCTAAGGGTCGCTGCAGCCACATCTTAGGGAGATGTGACCACTGTAAACTACACGAGAGAGGTGACACTCCCGGTGCAGCCCTGGGGTGTCACCTAAGGTGGGTCATTTTGCGCCTTTTACTGCTAGAGTGGTGTGAGGCACGACAGCGTCCTGCCCCGGGATGTACCTCGGTCGTGGGGTACGGCGGGGGATACTCAAGAAGCCGCTGATGCGTTCCTGGTGTTCCTCCGAACTGCTGATGTAGGCCGCCGCGGGGCTTAGGGGTGGACTGGTTCCTACGGGAGTCCCACACACGCCCATCATATACCCCACTAAGGGGATAGTGCAAAAAGCATTCCCTGCGTAAAAAAGACTATCCTACAAATCATCTGCGAAAGCACTTATTGAAAAAAAGATATCTACGTTGTCTGTTCTAATGACAGATTTCAGAAAAAATATTTCTTATGAGGTGAGATAAAGTATTCCATCTATTTTCATTCCTTTTTAGTTTTCTGTTCTGTTCGTTCAAAACTTATAGGATTCATGTACGTCCTCGACTTAATTTGCAAATGAATGTTTTTATCGCTTCGACAAACTGCTAAAAATAAATCATGAAAAAAAATATTGATTTTCAAAATATTAAAGCTAGTAATTTATAAAGAACATCTTGTAGTCATGGAAAAGAAATAGCAACCTGTACATTTACTAGAACGTAGACGGTTGATATACTTATGTATATACAAAAGCAAATGGTTCTATTAAGTTAAAATATGTAAAACATTTTTTTTAAACTAAATGTATTTCAAACAATAAATATGGCACGTCAAAGCTTCAAAAAATAGAGGCTATGGAATCTAATTATTTTTATATTTATTTTTTATTTTATTTTATACTTTTTAGCAGTCAGAAATCGTTGAAGCGCGGGGCCCCTAAATGCGCGGGGCCTGTAGCATTTGCTACTCTTGCTACGTGGTTAATCCGCCACTGATGAAAGTCGATGTTTGAAATATCTATAGACTAGTTATTAGCTCTCATAGCGGAGTGGTCTTAGGCGATTGGAAAATCAACGAAGGAAAGCAACGACGGCGCGGTCAGTACTTAGATGGGTGACCGTTTGTGACATTGTATTTTATTACCGTTTTCGTCATTCAGGAGTCACGTTAAGCAGTCGGTCCCGGTTGTCATTATAAGATAACAATCATGATGCTTAAAAACATCCAATGAAAATATTACATACACACACACCCTAGGTCAACAGTTATGGCTATAGGTTATTGATGAAGTTATTAGTCTTGCTATAAGTGACTCTGCTCTTCTAGCTGTCGTTGAAAGAAATCTCGGATTCTCAAAAAGAAGATCTGTCACCTTCTGTCTTATTTTGGCGCAAGATTTATATTATCTTCGTCTTTATAGTAAGATTTTTGATATGTTAAAGCTACTTATATGACTACTCTGCCCGATGTCACGAGCAGAACTCAAAAGTGGTGGTCACCATGCTTCTAGCGAATGTGTACACTACAGCAGAGTGATCCAGTGATATCGGTCTAACATGATGCTTTTTCACAGCCCGCTTATAGGACCCGGGAAAATACAGCGATCCATCCAAAAAACTTGTTAAAACTTTTTGTAGTGTTCCATATTGTCACAGACCAAAAATATAGTTTAGAAATGGTAAAAAATTAAATGGTAAAATAGACAAACCCAGATACATTTGAATGTCTTGTTTTCTGCTTCTACTTTTTATATCAAATAATATCTACTGCTAAAATAAAATTAGGTGCATCTTTCATGTTTGCTCTGCGTCACTTTAAAGTCGTCTGGTAGAGAATGGCTACGCTATTGCATCCGTATTTGAGACATTTGTGCATGAAATCCTAAATTATAGTAATAATTATATACGTACTTGTCTAGGTATTGCCTAGGTTCTCAGGTGACTAAGTTCCTGTCTAGGTACGGCCTCGTTGGTCTAGATCAATATTAATATCTATGTTAGAAAAGAGTGTCCATGGAGTTTCTTGTCTGTTCTTCTCCATAGGATCTATGAATTGGAACAGATAATTAGCTTCACGACTGACTACTGACTGACTAATTGACGTTTCAAAAGTGCCGTTGTATTGGTGTATTTGAAATAAAAATGACTTGATTTGAATAAAATAAAGATATCTGTAAGTACGTATTTGTTTTACAGCCAGAAGCTGGACTACTTTGCTCCTACCTTAAAAATATCAATATAACTTTAAGCCTATGGTGTTCGTAGCTTCATAAACCTATATAACAATAATATGAAATTTAAACTACGCCATAACGCGACAGAAGCGGTTAAAGGATAATTTGACCACATTCGGTACCAATTAGTTTTATCACAAAACCATGACGCAAGTTGACGTTGTTCGTGTTACTATAAAATAATTGCTTTTGTTTAAATACAATCATTTTAAAAGCACACTGTGTATAGTCTGATAGGATTTTGGGTGGAATAGTAAAATGTATTATATCAATCCTTGTACCAATTAGGTGTACCTATAGATACACCTAAGAATTATGTGGGAGCTTTCAAACCTTAAATTTAGAACTATTACAAAATGAAATAACCGTTGTATATATTTAGAAGAAGCTATTATGAACTATTTGATAAAGAGCCAAAGAAACGTAATTAAGTACGGTCTGTTTCCATGGTGACGTACGTTGAACAGAATGCTGTTCTTAACCGAACCTATCGCTTCCTGGAACGAGACTGGCAAACTGAAGTCGCTACATTTCTGTTTACCTACCGACACATTTTTACTGTTTTATGTCTATAATTAATTAATATAATAATAAATATAATTAATTAAAATGGATAGCGTATGCAGCCGCTGATCATGAGGTTTTGGGTTCGATTCCCGGGTCGGATCAAACGTTTGAATGATCTACAAATATTTGTTTCTATTTTATATCTTACGAAAAAAAGTATGTTTATGTATTTATATCATTTTTCTTGAACACATAATACAAGCTCGACTTAGTTTGGGACTACATCATCATGTCATTCACCCGAAACATTTATTTGTTATTTTAATTACTGCATGCATTTTCTTTGAAATTTGTAGAGTCTTGATGTTATTTAAAGCACGTCACAATGGCATTTAGGCTGAAATAGATGGGAGGGCGCTACACATAAAGTTACCATTGCTCAAAAACTGACAAAACGTTATCAAAAATAGAAAAGTCAAAGCTATTTATTTACAGTAGCTCTGAAAAATGACGTAATTTCTATAACGATAAGTTGCAAATGGAAACATGATAAGCGTAATAAATAAACGTACATTTATAACATCACTTAGTATGGACAAAGAACTTAGAAAGGTCTAAGTTCAAGAACCGGACAATAATTGACACATGCACCCAAGGTGATGAGAGCCTTACAAGACTGTACCTACATTGTATACTAATATACAATATATTCCTAAAAAAGCCAATATGCTCACAGATGTAAACCTGTGCTCTGAGATGCTAACTTTTAAGTGCCTCCGTGGCGCAGTGCTGCTATGCTTTAGTTCTCGGGTTTAAATCCCGGGTCGGACCAAATGTTTGTTTGATCTGCCATATTTGGTTCTGAGTTTGGGCATATTGGGCAACTCTGCTTAGTTTGGAACTAAATATTATTTTAATGATATCAAAAATATAAACGTGAATTCATCATACCAACATTTAAGCACAAAATAACATTTACAAATATTTATTATGTCTTCCATGATTGCACGATAAAAAAATACATTTTAGAAGTACCTCAATACCTGAGGGAGGTGTGCTTTAGCACAAACTAGGCCATTCGATCTGGATGATAGCACGGCTACACAGAGAACCGTATCAGTATCTAGGAGAGGGCAAAATGGACTGTAACGCAGTCGATTTACTCGAATCGTAGATGAAGAGACTTGCCACCATTGAAAACATATATATGTTCCTATGGTGCTCTTCCGTGCTGCAATATTGTTATTTTGTCATAGGACTTCTTTGATCACGATTATATAAGCTTTTCCACGCGGCTTCGCCTATGTGTGTGACGGATCTCACGGTAATAATTTTCCGGGTGAAAATATATGTGCGCCCTCTGTGCGCCTGAATTTTAGGAGGAGTCCAGGATCGAATCTCCTTCTGGACCCCTCCCAGTGCCTGCCGGCTCCTGGTGCGGGTTCCTTCTCTTGTAGACCCTCTCTTTAGGCGACGCACGTCCGGCACACGCGGACGCTGACCGTATAGAGACTACCCCCTACAACTTCACAAACTTATAAAGTCACAAACGTAACCTCTTTATCATATAAATATAGATTGATATAGACGTTAGACATAAACCGGTCCGGCTGGGTTCGCATCGTTCCTGTACTAAACTACGTACTAAACTTGTAAATTGATAATTCGTCTTCGAGCTTTTGCAGTTTCAGTTTCCTTCTCCATCCGAAGATATTTGCGGTTCACTAATTCCTCTTTTTCCTATTACACACTATACTGTTCTACTACACTTCCTATTACACTAGTAGCACAACGCGGTGTTGCCTGCGGTTGTTATTGTATCTTTGCAACAATAACCGAGTTTGTTTTTTTATGTAAGTACTGTAGGTATATATTTCCAAATGCATTTAGTGAAACAGTTGTTAACAAAGTATAGATATCTTTAAATCTCACTGAAGCACAACGAAGAGATCGGCAAAAAATCATCCCCACTTTACGTGTAGGGGAGACCCCAAATAAAAATATTTTTAAAATTTTTATTGTAACACTGTCGATGTAATAACAACACATATTTATGCAAAGTTTCATCTATCTAGCACTTACCGTTTAAACGGTAAGTCGAGGACGGACTAACGGACGGACGGACATGACGAAGCTATAAGGGTTCTACTATAGTAGAACCCTTATAGCTTCGTCATGTCCATGTCCATTTTTAGGGTTCCGAAGTATACTTCGGAACCCTAAAAATGCTTTACATCGGTTTCTCATTCACTAACACAACAATAAGAAGTTATATATACATTTGTATTCCTATTGATACCTACCTCTAACCAACCGAAGGTGTTTCCATATTACACATTTAAAATAAATACACTTCGGGTTTTCCGGCATGTAAAACTGATAGCCACGCTTTACTTCATTATTTATTACATTTTATTAATTTTCCTGTTATAATGATCGAATTATTACTATTACCGCATGATTGAGGACATGCTGCTCTATTGTGAAATTATATTCGGAGGTATGTTCCTATTAAGTAATAGATATTTCAGAATATAAGGACATATAACTTCACGTGTAATTTTTATGAAAACTGAAAAAGTACCGCACGAATACTGACTAATGTAACCTAAACGGGCGCAGGCTCTGTCCTAACACCAGCGCTACAGTCGCCAAAACTGCAGCATAATACTGACATAGGCTTCTTTTTGGCATTGCACAGGGTACTTGATGTGTATGTGTGCGTGCCTGCACATAACTTTTGCTGTTAACTTGTGTCCACAGTAATAAACGAGCATCCAATCGCAACGGTAGTTTCACTTGTAGTATAGTAGCCGACATATCAGTACCTACTACAATTGTTGATGATTCACTGTCTAAGTCAGCATAAAGTCTCTGTTACCTGTGACCTGTGCACGACAGAATAAATGTTTTTTTTCTTTCTTTCTTTAATATAAATTATCTCACGTTGAAATTTGTTGTTATGATTAGTAAATTATGTCTAAATTAGATAATAAATTATATAAAAAAGTATATAATATAGAAAAGTAAATACAAAGAAAGATCTGAACAACTTATCTGTTCTCGGATCTCTTAATGTTGCTCTGTTTTTAATTTGTTCTAGACTAACGTCAAGGTTTTTCGTTGGTGAGTTTGAGACCGGAGGCCGAATGATTTAAAAGCTCTCTAGGCCACCATACTGCATTGTACTCATGCTTTCCATCAGGCAGAGTAGACTCACTTCAATAGGTTTAAATATATATGAAAAAAGTACGGATTACTTAGGCTTAAAAAAGTAGCAAGAACTTTTTATAAATTAACGAGTTTTCGAAAATTCAGATCTCGGTTTTATCACTTACTTACAATTTATTTATAGATTTCGTCATTGTTGTGATATAGATAGTTGACCTGAACTGAATTTAGTCGGAAATTGTATTTAATACAAGCACTACCCTCTGGTTACAGGTAGAGGTCCTAGGCTAACTAGCTCAGTGTGCACCTCAGTCGAACACATGAATTTTTAATTGAAACTTCAGATAAGTCAGTGGCATAAACATAATTACATATTATATAACGACACTTTACAACTTAATACATTGTTATAGTATAGAAGGATTATGAAGCTCGCTATCGCTTGTAGACGTACGAAGCTATTATTAAAATGCATTTGTAACTACAACAAAGAACATTAAAGTACTTTCTTATACAATTTGTGTTATAGTGCGGTCATAATTTGAGTCATCGCTAATCAGTTCATGGACTCTGATTCAAAGGATTTTTTAACGTCATAAAAACCTATTAGTATTTTATTCTATACTAGGTATCACCCCGTACGTATCCATGTCGGTTATCGCGGTAAAAACTAGCCTAAGTCCTTTCTCTGGCTTTAAATATCTAAGTAAAAAATTTCATTTAAATCGATGCAGTGGTTTTTGAGTTTATCGTAAACAGACTGACAGACGCGGCGGAAAACTTTATTTTATAATATGTAATACAGCGATAAAATGCCTTTTATCGCTGTATTACATATTATAAACGAACGGGGTCCTTGCATTGAACTATTGGGTAGTTGACGATTGAAGCAAATAATAATTAAACTAATTACATAATAAAATGTATAATTAGAAATCAAATTCATCTAAGTTGGAATAAATGTAATTGAATATTATAAGTTAATAATTTATCAATTGTTATTGTTTAATATGTATTATGCATGGAATCAACTATAGCTTTATTATTATTACTAGCTTTCGCCCGCGGCTCCGCCCGCTTTTTTGTCGGTTATAGCGGTAAAAAGTAGTATATTATGTCCTTAGAGCTAATGAGTCGGCCCATCAATTAAAAACTCACAGGGTTTACAGGTCCCGCAACCTTTGGAGGAATTGAAAATAGATTTACAAGTTTTATATCATATAAAAATCAGTTATATCTAGCGTTAATTTAATGATACAACGTTTGATACAACTCGAAAATTATTTCTACAATGTTTTTACCATTCGTTAGACAGTTAAGTTCCTCAGATGTGTTTTAAACTAATTTTCGGTAACTCTAATGTTTTTCAAAATATTTAATTTTGAACGATTTTTTCAATTTTCAATCAAATATACACATTGATTTTCCGCAATAAAAGACCTAGGTGTCTCAATAAAAGACCTTAAAACCATTTTCAATGGCATTATGTTGTAACAACGAAAAATTTTATTCCTCACTTATATTAAAAATATAAAAGAAACTCTGTCAGTCTGTCTGCCCCGCTTTCACACCAAAAGCACTGAACCGATTTTTATAAAATTTGGTACACAGATAGTTTAGAGTCTAAAAAGCGATATACACGCGGGCAGAGCCGCGGGCCAAACGTAGTATTTTATATGTTATTAAAACCAAGTGCATCACATTATCCTCCACACAAAGCCATTATATGCATACAGCTCTATCTAAAAGTGTTCAATAAATTGTAATTTTATTAGTACTGTCCTTTTATGCCTAAAATAGCCAATAAGGTGAGGCAATACAAACCAATGGCACATTACTTTAATACAGTTTGTGACCATTAGTGCCAAGTCCACCAGCTAAGTAGGCAGAGTCAGATAGACCAGACACGGCCATATTTAATCTGTATCCGTGTATAACAGTAAAAAGGTTAACGTTACATTTCCAGCCTGATAAGATTGTAAAGTCGTAAAGTTTCTTTTTAGTACAACAACAATCCATAAAGTCCCACTGCTGGGCACGGGTCTCGTCCCAGAGGGTTATGGCAATACGTCCTCATGCTGGCCGAGTGCGAGTTGGGGACTGGCAAGACCGTTGGATGTTTTTAAGCCGCCCGAAGGCCTCCAACTAAGCTTCACGACTGCTATCTTATGATAAGAACCAGGACCGAACGCTCACAACATATCATGTCACAAACGGTCACCCATCTAAGTCTGACCGCACCGTCGTTGCTTACCCTCGGTGATTATTTCCAATCACCTAAGGTCATATGAGCGCTATTTTTACTAAATGTAACATGAAAATATGTAATATAAATTTGATGTAGGTTGATGAATCGGTACTTCATATTATTATTACTAAAAATAATAAAAAACATGAAAAAAATTACAAATCATACCAAAAATGAAAAATAAATAAAATCGGCAAATTGCGTGTCAGACCACGCACAGGAAAGGGTTCCTCAGTCACCCATAATGGTACGTGGATTTAAAATCGTATCCAATAGATAATTCTTATGTTTACGTAATAACACGTTAATTTTGTATGACGTTTTCCAAGTAAGCGCATTTTACAAGTTACGCCTCTATAACTCCTGAACTAAGAAAGTCATCTAATCCGTTATAGTTTTCTTTCAAATTTCATTAGATGGACCACCATCACGAATTTTTCCAGATTTTTCGAGCCAGCAGTTTAGCTTTTAGGGGGGACGCCCTGTTTTTACAAAAAAGTTCCCTTTAAAGTGAAATATCTCACAAACGGATACCTAAATCAAAAAATCGTCTTGAAAACACTTTATTGTTTTTAAAAGACCTATCCAATGATACCTCACACGATGGGGTAGCCACGAGAAAAAAAAATCATCCCCACTTTACGTGTAGGGGAGGTATACAAAATAAAATTATTTTTCATAATTGTATTGTAGCACTTTGTCGACGTAATTACAATACGTATTCATGCAAAGTTTCATCTTTGCACTTACCGTTTGGACGGTAAGTCGAGGACGGACGGACGGACATGACGAATCTATACGGGTTCCGAGTCATAACTTCGGTACCCTAAAAAAACAGCTCTAAGCTATATTTTACGATATGTTTTTCTTTTATTTTTAAAGTTAGTAAATCTTAAATTTATTAAACTTATTGATGCCCTTAAATTTACCAAACCAATTAGATCATGCCACCTTGTCGTCAGTTCGATTCGAAGGCTCCGGATTTTTTCCACGAGGTCACTCTTCCTATCATTACTATGCTGAACATAACGCGTGTTAGGCTCCATACGTAATGCTTGTAATAGCACCTCATAAAAGAGGCAGTAGTGATGAACACCATATGTGAAAGATAAGTGCTTTTTAATTAGTTCAAATACAATAGTGTGTTAATCTTTTGATTAGCCTCAAATAGTAATTAAAAGAGTTATGACTAACTAGCCGTAGTTTGCCATACTTTGCTATGACACATTGTTGCAAAAAGTATGTTACATAAAAACTATTACGTGAGTGTCCAAAATTTTTGTTGTATTGATGCAGAAATTTTGAATTTTTGTAGCGTACACATACCAACTTATATATTATATAAGACTGTGTCGGTGATTGGTCAGAACTTATATAGGCGACTGTTGTGCCTGAGGTCTCGGGTTCGATACCAGGGTCTCACCAAATGTTTGTATAATCCATTAATTTTTGTTTTGGAATTTGAGTGTTTTTCTATGTATGATAAATATGTATCAGTTGTTCGTAACTATAGTAGAAACTCCGCTTAGTTTGTAACTAGATGGCGTTGTGTGTCAGATGTCTGAAAAGTTATATATGACGCTGATGGCCGTTTCCATCAATGTACCCTATATTTAAGGGGAAAATTAGAAAAATAGGTAACTCTTAGGGAATTTTCACAAACCTTTATGTGCTTACTGAAGTGCTTAGATGTCCTTTAAAATTTAGGAGCTACCTACGTCAGATGGTTCCTAGCAAGGAGATGGTTTAAGTATACCTAGTCGGTAAAAACGGAAATAAGTAGATAATTCAAAGTTATAGAAGTGAGAAACTATGAAACCAAATAATGTGGATGGTGACCACCATTCTTGGATGCTACTCATGCTTTCCATCATACAGAGTTCAGTTATATTGGCAGTTAATTATTAGAACAATGTAATACATTACATTTTTAATTCTTTCCAATTGTTAAAGAGTGTCTATATCACTAACAATGAAACAGTTGTCGATTCATACTATATACGAAGAAGGGTTTTTTTTTTTTTTATTTAAGCCTAACAGAGTGACTGTACTCTTCCTGATGGAAAGCATGAGTAGAATCTAGAAGTAGGAGTCACCATCCTCATTGTGAGGGTAGGCAATGTAGCATAATGACCCCATACCATGGCGGCCTGGTCAGAGAATGATTGGGCCTTCGAGCTTACACTTTCCGACGTAATACGACGGTAAGAAAGCTATCATTATTAGAATGGTATTCTGTGTGAGGGTAGTACTGATCCGGTCGAGCCAGCCCGTTCGTTCTAAAATCAGCATGGCTCTACTACCTACTTCCAAGAAGGATGGGACAAAGAAAACCATTTGACAATCATAAGATAGAGTGATGAGAAGAAAAGAAGAGAACGTCAAGTGATCTAGAAGAATGAAGCTAGTTGCACCGACCGGTACATAGATACACTTATGAAAACCGTCGGATGATAACTGGAATCTCTGGGATCCCTAAGTTTTGTTAAATAAGAAGGATTCTTGAAGGTGAATTGGATATAGAATGATTAAATACATTAAGAAAAACATAGATTTTATTATGTTCGAAATGAAGTTGTTCTAATGCTTATCACATTTAAATAATCTGACAACAATAAGCTCCTTCATTTAAACGTATCACAGTTAGTTAAAGTTCAACAAATAAGCCTGCTTTGTATGATTTTAAATAAATTGTAGGTATTGGTTCTTCTGCATCATTATCTCGGCTTTCAGAGGCCGGGAGGATAATGCCGAAACATCCGACCAGACCGCCATGGTATGGGTGACCATGCTGCATTGCTTACCCTCACGATGCGGGTGGTGACCCCTGGATTCTACTCGTGCTTTCCATCAGGCAGAGTAGATTCACTTTGGTAGTCTTAAATAAATATAAAATATAAAAAAAAGATTATCTCATGCCATCATCATGCCACGAATCTTAAGTGTCCTGAGTAAGTGTTAAAGTGAACTGAATCATTAAAGGCATTGTTAATGAAAATGGTGATGTACTGAAATTAGGACAGGTTAAATCTTAGGGGATAAATGAACCTATAACCGACTCCGCAGTTAACCTCGTTAACCACTAGAGTAACATTTCATAAAAATAGGGCACTGACAACTTTTAAAGTATAGAAAGGTATTCTTGTTGCCTCCCATCCAAAATTTAACCTTCTCAGTGATCTAGATCCACCCAGAATAAATTATTTACAGAAGGTCACACCATGTTGTACATAAGTATGCATTACGTGACGTATCCTCTCCATTTAGGCGGTGACCCTAGCCGCGGCCACGCTACGACACTGACCGCAGTCGTTCAAATGCGCCTGCGCATTTAAAACTCAACAACAGACCGCCATTCAGGGTTGACACGTAACAGTAATGCCTTAAAATATGTTTTAAATGTTAACATGTTTAAATAAGTAAGTAAGGCAAGTTGAAAATCCCCTTGAAATTTTTTTTTTCAAAAGTAGCAATCTTATATTATATTCTATACATTTTTAAGCAATTCATTAATACTAAAGTTTGAAACTTACTACGTCATTTAGTGTTGAGCAAAAACTTTATTGTTCTTAAGACTATTTTTCGAGTCTGCTTCAGCTTAACAGTTTTACCTGAATATCAGTTTTTCCAAAAAGCGAGAGACAAGTTATTATTCTTCATGTTCAAAATACACTCCATTGTTTCCATAGGGTTTAATAATAGAAATAACACGGTGTAATAATAATTGTTAACTGGTAAAACCCATATATTTAAGCTAATTAACTCGCAATGAGGAAGTTCAGCGATAACCGTTTGTAAAAGTTACTCATACAGTTGTGTTAGCTTATCGAAGTTTCGTTTCTGGTAACAGTAGTTTATTACCGACCGATACATGTGTCTAATTTGTCGGATAATACGTTTTACTATTTTACTGAGAATTGCTTCAAATATTTCAGAGATATCATTAAAAAGTGAAACTTACTGTTACATAATTATTTTTTATTGTGAGAGATACCAAGCCAATCTACCACGGTCCTCTGTTGAACGAAGGTCTCCCCTCCCTCAAGAACCGCCGACATTCCCGCTCTTGGGCATTTCGCATACATTCGTTTTCATCCAGTTTTTTCAAATCGTTTTTCCCTCGTGCTGCAGGATGTCCCATGTATGTTTGTAAAGTAAAGTGAAAAAAAACACCAACCGACAGTGCAGGTGGCTGGCAGAAGCTGGATACGAGAAGTCAGTTGCTGATAATTAGAGAAAACTATGCCCAGCAGTTGACTGTGCTTTTCACGTAGTATAACATAAAATAGTTCATGCGTGTTTTATAATAATAAAAATCGGCCAAGTGCGTGTCAGGCCACGCACAGGAAAGGGTTCCTCAGTCACCCATAATGGTACCTACGTGGATTAGATATCGTTTCCAATGGATAATTGTTATGTTTACGTATTAAATGCGTTCATTTTGTATGACGTTTTCCAAGTAAGCACATTGTACAAGTTAAGCCTCTATAACTCCTGAACTTACAAAGTCATCTAATCCGTTATAGTTTTCCTTTAAAGTTTATTGTATGGACAACCATCACGAATTTTCCCTGACTTTTTGAACCAGCCATTTAGAGGGTGAGGGGGGGGATTGCCGTTGCGGTGGTGAAACTACGGTTATTTGCGCCGTTGCCATCATTGCCCGCCACGCTCCCTGCGGTCGCCCGCCAACGAACGAAGACCGCGCTTCTACAGGTTGCCCACCGGTGCAGCGGGAGCCGCAAACAACCGCGCACACCGCGGGCGTAAAACGC
Source organism: Phragmatobia fuliginosa (assembly GCA_932526445.1). Lineage (NCBI taxonomy): Eukaryota > Metazoa > Arthropoda > Insecta > Lepidoptera > Erebidae > Phragmatobia > Phragmatobia fuliginosa. The sequence goes on along the minus strand of OW052066.1, from coordinate 471,610 downwards.
TTCGTGAGTTGTGCTTTAATTTTTTAAATATAAATCTGCATTCTACGGAAGCTGCGGGCCCGCAACCGCAGCGAGCACGGGAGAAAACCGCTTCGTGAATCCTTAGCCTAAGGGTTCCGAGTCATAAGCTTCGGAACCCTAAAAAAGCATATATGTACAAACTTAACACTCAGATTGTATACATAAAAAGTAAACATAACAATTATCAGATCTATTGGATACGATTTTAAATCCACGTACCATTATGGGTGACTGAGGAACCTTTTCCTGTTCGTGGCCTGACACGCACTTAGCCGATTGTTTAATATATGTATGTTTGTATTACTTTGTATTGTCTTGAGCACTTTACTTTTCTCTCTCTATAAGTAAGGATTTGTCATTGGCTGTCTGTTTTCTTGTGTGCTCATAGTGGCTCATAGCATGTAAATAAATAGATAAATAAATATTTCAGTTATATAAAATAATTTTTATTAGTAAATTATTCTGCCATTATGTTGTTTTATTTATAGTTAAGTATTTTATCATTATTATGGACCATTTTACAATTAACTTATTGACATTGAATTCTTTATAATTTCAAGCCAATTATATTTTATTGACTCTGTCTGTCTGTCTGTCCATCCGTATGTCACAGCCACTTTTTTCCGAAACTACAAGAGCTATACAGTTGAATCTTGGTAAGTAGATGAATTATTATTTCTCTGAGGCTTTGCGATCATCTTATGCTACTACTTCTATAGTATTATTGTGGCTGTGCAAAGGCAGATAACCCCCCTAGCCAAGTTGCAAACGTTTCTCACTTTCTATTGTCTATTCTATTTATCTATGAACTTGTTTCGTTGGCTACGGAGTTGTAGTGCATGCAACTGCAACGCCTTAGGGCCACAGCACACTAGCTACTTTTAGCATCGACCATCGGCGACTAGTCGCTTTTAGAAGCTAAATACGGCAACCGAACGCTCCACACCGCACACGTAAAAACGCCAAACGCAGAGATTGAGTCGCTTTTTAGGAACGCGACATAGCAGCTGAACGCTACTCTCCGCACACATTCGGATGCCGGTAGCATCGATTTGGCGTCTGCCGAACACGACTTGACTCTGATCATTTTTTTCATTTGTAAACAAAACCACAGAATACTGGAAATATTGGGCGTTTTCTATGTACAAAGATGTCCAAAAAATATTTAATATTATTTAAATAAGTAATAAAGTATCCGTGTGGTGTCGGATTAAGAATACAGAGTTTCACCACCCCTATTCATCCCGCGGGTGTCGTAAAAGGCGACTAAGGGATAAACTACGCAAGACAACATCAATGCAAAGAGAAGGAAAAGTTAAAGGCTGTTGATGATGATGAATCAATTATTGGTTAATTTTTTCACAAGTGTGTGATTATGTCAGTAATAACAATGATTTATTATTATATTTATAGATACACAATCTCTTTCCTATTGTATATTTTTTAGTGCAAAGTGTTATCGATTATGAATCGAAAAAATAGTAGTAAGCGAGTTTAGCTTTTTTTGCACTGGCAAGTGAGTTTTTAATAATGTAATAGTCAATTGTGTGGAAATAATCATTTTAATGTTCTATTATTATTAATAAACATTGCCAAGTTATAGCGATATCTGAATAGAACGAAAAATTAAGTGGGAATTTTTAATAATTTTTTAATGCATCCAACTTGTTGTGCATTCTGGGCCCTATATTGCCATTCCCGTTTTGTGAATGTTTTCGTATTTTTAAGTTCTGTTTTCTATTGTGAATCTATAACACAGTGTTTTCTATCTTCTATCTGCTCCCTAAAGCATTGCTCTGTGGCTGTTGGGGTCAGTGAATATTTTGTAATCCGTAAAATGAATAAAATTAGTGATATTACTTTACGTACCATTTAAATTTCGATGTATTTGTTATAAATTTTTCAAATGATGACACATTCAAAATATTTATTATTTATAAAATTACTAATCTAGAAAACGACACAATCTGACCTCACTGAGTAATTTAGTTTACATTTACTGAGAATTTCGTTATAATTCCTGTTTTGTAGTAAGACAACGGTTAACACGTATACCAGAAATTAAATAATTCTAAATTCTTCCTTATTTTTTGCTCTTCATCTGACGTAAATTTACAAAATTAGTTACAAGAAAATACCTTTTGGATATTATTAATGAATTGACCAAAATAAATAGTATCGGACATCTGAGATACAACGTCATCCAACTTTAAAATTATCATTGTGAGATTGCGTGATAGAATACTTATTAAGTTTTTTGTTGTAAATACAAAAATAAACTGCATAACAAATATTTACAGATCATTCGAACACATGGGTCGACCCGGGAATCGAACCCGAGCACAGCAGTCGCGTACGTCAATACTGCACCACCGAGGCACTCAAATAATACATACATACATTGTTTTAAATCTTTTTGTCGTGCCCCCATGTACCGTCAACTAACCGATATTGTTTGTGTCGCTAGATAACTTTGTTACTTCAACAGTTATAAAGACATAACTTCAAAAATGCACTTATTCGGCCAACAAAAATAATGAAATAATAAGTAAACTTGTAAAATTTTAAAAGTGAAGTCATAACAATTATCTATTTTTGAATTGCCTCGGTGGCGCAGTGTGGACCATATGTTTGTGTGATCCGCAAATGTTCGTTTCGGAGTTTGGGCGTTTTCTATGAAATGTATGTGTTTATGAAAAATAATATATTAATGTATGTATATCAGTTGTCTAGTACCCATAACACAAGTGCTGAATGGCGTTGTGTGTAAGATGTCCGAAATATTCATTTATTATACACGATTTTAAATTCACCATTAGGCATAGGGGACTACGGTACTCTATTCTAAGCATGGCCTGGCATGCACTTCGCCGATTTTTTATTAGTTTTTCCCGATTTAGCCGATTTTCGGTTTTCTTTAGGTATTTCAGAGAATTAGTAATAGGTGTTGATCACAATGTGACTACGAAATGACCTTTTAATGATACCCGGAGATTCTCTTCTTAGGTTAAAGCCGACTATGATGAAACTGCCATCGTGTAATTTTACCTGATTTGACTTTACAATTCACTTCATCGTCAGCGCCAAAAAAGTTGATCGTCTTTTGTTGTAAGCCCTATTGTCCATCAATTAGTATGTAAGTGAGGGCTTGGACGGGGATCCGCAAGGGTACCGTGTCATGAACTTTTGTCGGAGACGACCCTCGGCGCTGACGTCATGTGAGGACACTCGATGACTACATCGCATCGTTACGAACCGAGCCACTTGCAGTCTGACTTTTTGAAGGTTTATTGAAAACTAGCTGAGTTGTTGTAAATCGTGAGTTACGGCGCGGAGCTAACCTAAGCTAAAAATAGCCTCAGTTACTCCTCATATCATCAGTTTTATGCCAGTGAAAGTCCCGTCAAAATCTGGCCAGCCATTCCAGAGAGCCATTAGCCGGAACAAAGAAAAAAAAAATTAAAAATTGCTTTTTTGATGTTACTACCTTTTTTTACTTTTTAAGAAACTGTTCATTTGATGGTACATAAAGACACCCAATTTTATTTATTTGTATTTATATAAATAATTTATCAATAAATACTGCGCTGTACATGTACTAAGTAAATAGTAGCCTAGTACTAAGTAGTAGTAGTAAATATAGTATATACATTCCTATACTGTAATTTGTAAGCCTCTAAAGTGTTAAAGCGAGCGTAGCGCTTGTCTTTTCATTATTTCTCTAGATAAGTACTTTAAGACAAATATAAATATAGGTAAATGTACCTCAGAGAAGTGGAATCGCATGAAACCGTCAGACTTAGTACACATTAACACTCTCCTGAGATCCGAAATGTTTTAACATTCGAATAATCGCCGACCATAATTTTTATTTCTTTGTATATGTTATTACAAGCAAGATTGAAATCAACAAACTTGATATAGAAAATTGTATTAAAAGAAGTAATTTAAAATTATCACTGCTTATTGTATAAATAAGCAAAAAACTGCAAGTACAGTAAAGGGTCTGAGTTGGCCTTTTGAAAAAAGGACTATAGTTTTGAGTCGGCTTGTCCATTCAGACGGTATACGAGGCCCAGCCATCGTGGTACCTTACCGGTATTAGTCGAGATTAACAACCCGAGGTGCGATACTGTCGCCAGCAGGATATTTGGGTAGGCCATGGAGATACTCCAGACTGCCAGAAATATTCTAAATACAAACCAATACAATAAGCCAACACCATACTCACATTTAACTTAAGCGTAATGTACATCATGATCTAAAGAATAACAAAATATATTTTTAAAAAACTAAACAAACACGCTTTTATACTAAAAAGTAAACAATTATTTTAATGTAACAAAGCGTGGGGCGACGCGACGTTATTGAAATATTTTCAGAAAGCACCCCACGCTTTGTTACATTAAAAATTTTTTTTACTTTTTAGTTTAAAAGCGTGTTTGTTTATTTTTTAAAACTATTTTTTTTATAGTAAAAAAGTTTTTTTTTATCTTTTTTTTTAAATTAATGTATTGTCATCGGTCCTCGATAAATCTACAAAGTTTGAACGAAATCTGGTCGTTTAAAGTGGGTCAAAATCGCACCCAAAGGAGTCGGTTACAAACATACAAACAAACATACAGATGAAGCTAATATAAAGCGTGTAAATAAGAAACCCAATTCCCATTATGAGGGATCTCCCGATGGATTACAACACACCAAACTACGCTGCTATACGAATAATAAATAGTCAAGTTTGTATGACGAATGATCACTGATCACGTATATTTCAGCCGGTACAGTCCCCATTTTGAGCTTCACCTTGCCAAAACGATAAATAGCCTTGAGAAAACTGTTAAATGTATGTGCGATAATAATATTAATCATATACCAACAATTAAAGGTTAAACGTGACAAAATTTCCATTCCCATCACTTGATCAACAACCCATAACGTCCCACTGCTGGGCTCGGTCACCTCTCAGGAGAGGGTTAAGGCCATACGTCCCCACACTGGCCGAGTGTGGGTTGGGGACTGGCTAAACACGTTGTGGCTACGTAAATCGTGCCGTTGGATGTTTTTAAGCCGCCCTAAAGCCTTCAACTAAGCTTCACAACTGTTATCTTATGATAACGACCGGGACCGATTGCTTAACGTGACCTCCGAATTACTGGAACGCTCATAACATATGCCAGAAACGGTCATCCATCTTAGTACTGACCGCGCCGTCGTTGGATCACATCACTTAGATAATTAAAACTCAATCATCGTACGAGTACGCTATTCAAGATAGTTCTTGGCTGGTACATTCAACTTCTGAAAGTATGGCACTGCCGTTGAGATTTAAAAAACATTTTAAACTTGACAAATTATACACTAATTCCTCGAAAATTAATCTATCCATTGCTGAAACCAGTATGAAAATCAGTGCAATAGATTTTAAGTTGCGAACAGACAAACAGGAGCGGCAGAGGACTTTGTTTTATAATATGTACCTAGTGATTAAACGTTCACCCGTTTTTTTCCTATATAGGTTACCAAAGTGACTATATTCTGCCTGATGGAAAGCATGAGTAGAATCCAGGAGTAGGGCCCACCATCCTCATTGTAAGTTTAACAATGCAGCATGGTGACCCACACTATGGCGGCTTAGTGAGATGATTACTTACAACAATACTTTTTATCTAAACTTGAATTTTCACAAATCTTGATTATCTCGTCGAAACAAGTTTGATAGTTTCTTGTATGCCCATGTTATTTTCATACATTTTTTCAAGAAGAAAATACTCTAGTACTATTGTATTAAGGATGTAATTATAATTGCATTTAATACTTCCTTTCGCTATTTCTATAATGATCTATTTTACTAACGTAAACCATTCCAGTAGACACACTGGCGTCAATATCGTCGTATTATCAGTAAAGTGTGGTCAATGACAAACCTTCACAATATTTTCTATTAAAATTGAACTTAAACCATATTGTGCACTAATTACCTTAGAATTTGTATGACTGTAAATGGTAATGAATGTAATGAGAATGGTAAATTAATACAAAGTCTACGTTACGCAGATGACACCGTTTTGCTCGCCAGTAACCTTGAAGATCTCCAAATAATGTTACAGAAAGTGAATTTAACACTTTTAGAGTATGGACTAAAAATGAATACAAATAAAACTAATTATATGATTGTTGGTAAAACTCCAACCGGAGAACTACCATTATTCTTAGATAACAATAAAATAAATAGAGTAAAAAGCTTTAAATATTTGGGTTGTTAGTTAAGTGAAAATTGGGATTCAGAAAAAGAAGTTAGGACAAGAATAGAAATAGCCCGAAACAGCTTTCAAAGAATGAAAAAAACTGTTGAATGATAGAAAGATCAACTTAAAACTCAGATGGAGAATGTTGAAATGCTATATTCTTTCTATTGAAACCTACGGCTCTGAAAGCTGGACCTCAAAACAGAAAACCAGAACCTCAAAACAGAACAAAAGGTAGAATTAATTGAAACTATATTAAAGAGGAAAGCAGCTTATTTCGGACATGTTTATAGAAATAATAAATATAATATAATAAATGTAATTATCGAAAGGAAAATTCAAGGGAGACGAGCATGGCCGTAGGTAGGGGAGGGGGGCATTGTGGGGCATTCATACCTTGAAATCGCAATGCCCTACCTTAAAAAGTCCTCATCCCTATGTTAAAGGTACCTATTATTTTTACTTCTGCCCTACCTGTAACCTATGTTGCCCTACCTTAAATTCGACTCTAGCTACAGCCCTGGAGACGAGGTAGAGGCCGTAAACGTATATCTTGGACAAAGAACTTAAAGAGACTGGTTGAAGGTGGACAGCACGGAAACATTAATTCGCATGACCGAAGCAAGGGGCAGATACAGACATGATCGCCGACCTCCGTGATGGAGATGGTACCTAAAGAAAAAGAAGAAAAAATATTGTCATGATAAAAACGTTTAACTTGCAGCTCACAAACGAAGAGACGGAGGACCCGATATTAAGTGACAACCCTCCAACAGAGGCTTAAGACTTGCAAGTAACTGTATAAAAGAGTTCAGAGATTCGAAAACATCATTTACTTTATAAAAAAGCAATGAAGAAATTGATAAACAGTGGTTTTCATTTGATCTCTTTCATTTTTCAACCAATACCTCGGTAGGTACCATTATACATAGTTAATTAATGTTTCAGAGGCTATTTAGGTGTTATTCAGAATTTTCTGCGAAATGCATTGGCACCTGCACTGGATGACTAAATCTGTGGTTATATCAGGGGGGTGTCACTCCGCAGTTTAGGTATAGTCGGCCGGCTGCCTGCCGGGTCAGACACGCCGGTCGAACAGACATCGTCAGAACAGTTCAGAGTTACACGATAGAAAGAGACGCAATTGTAGGTGAATATAATCGTAGTGAATCAGCGCTGTGCGATCTAAATTGAACGTAATCTTTTGACACCGAGGGTATCTATAACTTTAATTTACTTTTCGGAGTGAGTCTTCTGTGCTGGTACTATTATGTATTCTGTGGTTATATGACACAATTTTAGCTTTTAAATCTTAAGGGTATCGTTTCCATAATTGCTCGAAAAAGCACTTACGGTTATGACAAGAGAAACAAATTAATTCATTATTTGACAGTAAAAAAAATATCTCAGTTTCTTAATAAATCAATCTATAGAGAAACCGAGTAAAGTTACTAATACGATTATTTATTTTCGAGAAAAAAATCATCAACAGTGACTAAAATCACCGAAATCGACCTTTTCTGTTTGGAATCAATCTAGTATTATATTGCTTTATTTGAAATAAATATTTTATTAGTTGCAAGAAAAAAGTACAAAAAAGAGATTAAGCATTTAAGGTTTCTATTAATTCTCACCAGAAAGTCATAATTTAATCTTAAACATCATTAATTTTTAGCGGCAAAAGTTCCATACATTTTAGTATGGAGAAATAATTTGCGCTAAAACAGAGTTCACGCGATCCAAAAATTCAGTGTTCTCCGAATATTCAAGGCGAGCGCACGCTCGTTTTTAGCTCCACACGCACTGTCACGCACACAGAGATTTGATTGTTTACATACGACGACGTGACTGTGTGTAACTTTTGATAATATTTGGTAGGTCTGAGAATAGACACACCAATCTTTAAATTTTAAATTATTATTAACCAACTTCAAAAAAGGAGTATTATTTGTGTTTTTTTTTATTGTACATTCATTGATTACTCTGTCAATTGTGGACCGATTATTAAAATTCATTTTATATGACTGCCTCGGTGGCGCTGTGGTAGCATATGCGATTGAGGCCTCGGGTTCGATTCACGGGTCGGACCAAATGTTTATGAGATCCACAAAATTTTTTTTTTTAGGTGTTGGCTGTTTTCAGTGTTAGTTCATAGGGAAACCCTAAAATTTTATAAGCACGTTATAAATAGTTATTAAATATTTTTTTATTTTGTAATGCTATTCCAGACGCAATATCTGACCTGGTAGCCATCATTTCATAATGATGAGGGCAGTAGTAGCGCATGCGACTACTTTGCTTGAGTAAGGATTCAGGTTCGATTCCCGTGTAGGACCAAATATTTGTGTGATCCGCAAATATTTATTTCGGGGTCTGGGTGTATTCTATAGGTAAGCAACAAAAAAAGTATGTTTATGTATTTATATCAGTTGTCGAATCAATAATATAAGCTCTGCTTAGTTTGGGACTGGATGATGTCGTGTGTAAGATGTTCGAAATAGTTGTTTATTTATTATTGTAATATATCATACTGCCTTGTTGGTCTTGTGGTCAGCGTATGCAACTGCTAACCAAGAGGTCTAGGGTTCGATTCCCGGGTCGGACCAAATTTTTGTATGATCTGCAAATATTTGTTTCGGAGTTTGGGTGTTTTCTATGTATAATATGTATGTATTTATAACAAAAAAGTATGTTTATGTATTATAAACTGCGAAATAAATATTTGCGGATCACACGAATATTTGGTAGATGATATTCTGTGTCATTCGTCTGAAATATTTATTTATTGTTATTTATTATAAACTAGCTTTCTGCCCGCGGCTTCGCCCGCGTGAATTCGTTGATATCACACGACATGGTAAGGGTAGATTAAACAATCTTACCTGATTTTATGTTTGATAATAAGGAACTTCGACACAAACTTTCGTCCCCTATTTCAAACCCTTCTACCTTTATTTTCGCGATAAAAAGTACCCTATGTCCTTTCCCAAGTTCAGTTCTATCTTCGTACTAAATTTCATCAAAATCGGTTCAGTGGTTTAGGCGTGAAAGCGTAACAGACAGACAGACAGAGTTACTTTCCGCTAGTCGTATTTATGTTTTACTAGCTTTAGCCCATGGCTCCGCCCGCGAGTGTGTCGATTTTCGTGGTAAAAAGTAGCCATGTCCTTTCTCGGGGTCCCATATATCTCTATACTGAAATTGATCAAAATCAGTTCAGCGTTTTACGCGTGAAAAGGTAACAGACAAACAGACAGACAGAGTTACTTTCACATTTATTTTAGTAACATTATTGCGTAAATAAGCCGTTTGCATTAAATATATTAAAAAAAAAACACAGTCCTCTGCCTCTTCAACCTGTCTATTAAACTCAAAACATAACGTAACTTAAAAACTACTGCACCAATTTTCATGATGTTTGCAGCAATGGATAGATTGGTTTTAAAGGAGGGTATAATTTGTCAAATTTTAAATGTTTTTTAAATGCCTATAAGACCATGTATCGTTAATCACACATTATTGACATAATAAAATCTTACACTGAGAGTCACTAGTGTAAGATTACGGCCAATTACGGGTGCGACCTGGATGAACGCTCTGACGTATTATAAAATATTTATTTAAATAATATTGTGTAATAAACAATTTTATTCTACATATTTCATGTAGAATAAAATTGTTTTAAATGTCTACAGTATTTATTATGATAAGGATTAATATTACATTGTTCCAAATTACTTTGAAATTATTATTCACAAATAAAATAATAAAGAAATATTAAAAAAGGTTATTCCTAATTTATGTAACTCGTAAACTTTTGTCAATATTGGCTTTATTTATGTGTTCTTTTAAAATAATAAAATAACATTAATAAATCTTCTTTAAAAGGTAACCTTAATTATGATGAAAACCGTATTTAAATACCTTGCGTATTTAAAACGATCTGAGTTGACAGACAATGCACGCGAGCAAATTTATTTTATACTGTGTAAAATTATTTTATAATCTTTGACCATTCGATTGGTATACAGAAAGTATTATGACTTTCTGTACTGAATGAATCCTACGGGCTTTACGTTATGGCAAGATACATTGCGTGCGTTGTAAGACATTAAAATACGTTCTACAAAGGCGAACAGTTGATGGATATTTAACATAAGCAAAAAACCGAAAGTCGGTGATTGCTTGCTACGGTATGTATGCGACAGTGCGCGATGCGTCTGTGTGCATGTAAAATATGTATGTGGGTGTTCAATCACAAATTCTCACGCTTGGTGTCGCGGGCCTTAAGAGAACAGTGTTAGTTGGTGACACGGAATCTTAAAGGTTTGCGAGCAAGCAGCAGGTGCAACATAACAATCACAAGTGTGTGTTTTCACAAATACATTGGTATTGCAAAAAAAGGTCCCAATAAATTAAAATCTCTGTATTAACGGCATCTAGCCGTAACAATAGAAACTATCTTTACGTATCACATTATTTGTAGTCAGTAGTTACACTTTTCAGTACTAGGTGGCGCCTTTTAAGAGACAACCTCGCAGTTAATATACGCAACATGTATTTTAATACATTTTTATCTGTATAGATGGCGTTAAGTTCAAAATATTTTCAACTTTTATAGTTTAGAGATCGACAGAGAATTTTATTATACATTGTATAAAAGTATCAAATAGGTACCTATATGGAATAAATATTTTTTTTAGTACTGTAACCAATTTAGTCTTAAACTTGATGTTATATTCGGGCTTTATCAAATTACGGTCACTAAAATTATTTAATCTCAGACTCTTCATGGCAAAAGCATTTAATCTTTCGTTACCAGTAATTTGGCCAATATTTGAGCACATATAGTTTTTACCTTTGTTGTAAGTAGATGCTCCTACTATGTTGTACCCACTGAGGCTGTTGTTTTTTTTTTAAATTAGCATAAGTTCTAATTTTTAATCACTATAATTTGCATCAGTCCTCTAACATGGTGTATAATATATTAGTGGCAGCACCTTACCCCCATATCAGGTTTATAAACATTAAAACTATGTAAACATTGGCGATTTGAAAGGAGTGGCCGCGAGTTTTTATTGCCATGTTCTTTTCTCCGGCTCTACCTATTGTTTGCGAACATGGCATAAATGTACATGTAGAATCTTGACCTGTCACAAGAGATGTATTGCATCCTAAGTGAATAAAGAATTTTGAATTTGAATTTGAATTTGAGCAGATCACAGCCCACCGCCTGTTCCCATCTTCACCTCCATACCGTTTCAGGCACGAAGGTTTTGACCTATAGGTTCATCAGAACATCACTAAGACGAACGATAACCATTTCATCGGGTAATACGGGGATAGCCACTCTTATGCAACATAGGTACCTAGGACTGGTTGTTTTAGAGAGATTTGGATGGAAACATAAAAACAACGATTGACGTCTTTTAGAAAGTACTAGCTCCGTGGAAAGACTTTAGCATGAAACCCAGATAGACAGGTAAAGCAACTATAAAATATTAGTGAGGATAAAATCCATGTCCCACCCCTCCTCCGATTCCTAACTCCAACTTTGTTGTTTAGTTGTTTAACAACACATAAGATCCATTGGTTATTCGATCTAGTTCTGTATTATTAAATAAACAAGTACAGTCATATCGGCTAGTAATGTAGTACACTGCAGGAGGCTGCGCGTCATACTCTAACAATAAAATACATATTTATCATGCATTCGCTCGTATAAATAAATTGATGTAACAGTGTAGTACTCATCTGATATTGGGTTATACTTTGAAGTATATTTCATAGATAATTGGATTAGGTAATTTTAGAAAAACCTTTTGAATGAAACCAGTAACAATGCAAACCTAAATTATGCCAATGTAATTCACGTAATGTTCCCGTGACCGAGAAAATTATTTAATGAGATAACAATAACAATTGAAAGCACCCAAACGTTGGCAATATTACGACGGCATATTGTCGTCACGCCGAATGCTACGTTTCACGGATAATTTGGCGGGAAACACGGAAACTGATAATGGACGACGACCTCGGATCTTCCGCGCTTCATACAAAAACGCCCCACCATACCATCCGATCCTAGGAATCATGGGTAATTGTCAATGGCTTGGTACTTACAAGTTCGGTGACTAAATTTAAATCCATCAATTACGTCACGGAGTTCGACTTTGAATAGCAGCGTCATTATAACAGGTGCTTTGGAATAAAAAGCATCTATTTCAAGCTTGTATTTATACGATGTTTACTTACTTGCACTTAATACCTAATTGTTTCTTAAATACGCTACAAAATGCAGTACGACGTAATGCGTTTTGCTACTTGTATATCACAAGGAACAAAGTGATGTTGGAAAAAGTGCTAGTTACTAGTTACCATCAAGAGCGTGTCTAATCTACGTGTTATCTCGACTCTTATTTTAATTGGATTCTGTGTGCTAATATTTTGTGTGGTAACCGATTTAAGATTTGCAATGGTGACAATGCTATACATCTCATGGTGGATGTCCTAAGAGCTGACTGAAGGAGCAAACCAAACAGTAGGTACTGTGGCGACTTTCACATGGAGCGTGACGAAAACATACAACAGCGCCATCTATAGAAGAAACATTGACCACGAAAAAACATGGATCGATCTATACGGAGTAACTGCTAATCCTGAATCGCGATAGAGAAATTCTCGTGCCGATTAGCATACAACATCCCAACATCAACTGTTGGGGCAGTGGCCCGCCAGGCACGATCACCTCGTCCGATCAGAGGATCCCCTATCTTTGTGATGGAGTAACACGATACCCGTTTCTCCACAGGTATAACAACAAATAAGAATACTTTAAACAAATTATATATACACCCGTGTGGCCACTGTGGTGTAAAAGGCCAAAAAGTCCTTTCAAAGGATAGCTAGTACACCTAACATAATTGTTGTGAGGTAGATTATTACATTGATTCTTCAGCCTAAACTTAGGTAATAAAAATATTTTAAATGTTCTAAAATATTCTAATGATACTCTACTGTGTATGGAATCAATAAGTAAGGACTAGAGTGAATATACATCTTTATGTAATGATAATCATGTGAATTAAAAATAACCTTGAAAAATATAATTATGGCAGAATAAAATACACATGTGTTGCAATTTTTGCAGCTACACTTGTAGTGTTCAGGTACACTTACAAGTAGTTACAAGGAACTCTGAATAGTGATTGAAACTTCAAAAAAAATTTTATTCCAAATTCAGTAGGTTCCTTTATAATATTTGTTAATAGTATTTAATTTATTTACATTATAAAATATGTACGTATTAAATGAATAGCTAATAAAACTTATCAGTGTAATTAAAAGTTAGGTACCAAGTCTGATACCATCACTAACTAGGAAATGCACAGCACTAAACAAAGGCGCTATTTCCTAGACCAGTGACAAAGGAAACTTGTCTCTCGAAGGTCGTTCCTAAGCGCCAACGCTACTAAAATACCAGAAGTTTCTTTTGGACTAGATTTGATGAACGTCACTGATGCGGTGAGGGTCAAGGTGGGGTGTTACGTCCTGTCAGGTGGGCTCGTCGATATTCCGTTGGGTGCCAATAGTTAACAATAATAAATGCGCATATTTAACACATAGATGTGTGGTCAATAACTAGGCAGAGCTATAATATGGATGAGTCAATCAATCATCAACTATCCATAACGTCCCACTCCTGAACTCGCATCTCCTCTCAAGAGAGAGTTAAGGCCATACATTCAAACGCTGTTCGAGCGCGGGTAGGGGACTGGCAAGGCACATACCCGAAGGTCCCCAACTAAGATTCACGACTGTTATGTTATGATAACAACCGGGACCGACTGTTTAACGTGACCTCAGAATCACGGTAACGCTCATAACATATCATGCCACAAACTGTCACCTATCTAGACACTGACCGCGCCGTCGATGCTTACCTTCGGTGATTGATTCCAGTCACTTAAGGCCACTTGACCACGAGCGCTTTATGAATGGAAAAAACATTTATGCACGTACAATATCGCTGCAAAAACATTTATGCACGTACATTATCGCTGCAAAAACATTTATGCACGTACATTATCGCTGCAAAAACATTTATGCACGTACATTATCGCTGCAAAAACATTTATGCACGTACATTATCGCTGCAAAAACATTTATGCACGTACATTATCGCTGCAAAAACATTTATGCACGTACATTATCGCTGCAAAAACAAGGAAAACTTAAAAGTCTATACCGTATATTAGGCCAAAATCTCTTTTATAAGGAGGGGCCTATGTCCAACAGCGAACTATTAGATAAATACAGTTGATGTGATCATCATCATCATCAGCCTATCGCAGTCCACTGCTGGACATAGGCCTCTCCAATTGCACGCCACTAAGTTCGATCCTCGGCTACTCGCATCCAGCTCCTGCCAGCCGTCTTGCGCAAATCATCACTCCACCTGGCCTGTGGACGTCCTACACTACGTTTGCCGAGACGCGGTCTCCAATCAAGAACACGTTTACCGCAACGGTTGTCGGTCCTGCGGCTAATATGGCCAGCCCATTGCCACTTCAGCTTGCCAATCCTGTCGACATAGCCCACAGGATTGGCAAGCTGATGTGATACATATTTAGAAACATTTAATTAATCTGTCATGATCGAATCGATCTTACCACCTCTGGCATAGCATCACTAAACACTGATATGTGATTGAATTTTTAAAATATTTCTTTAACCAATGACATTTCGTTTCTAATTTCCCTTCAATCTATTCAGCTAATCGTCAAGTGTAGCACCAAGCTGGTAAAGCGAGCTCTATTTATTTTGACCAATGAGCGCACGCACAAGCAGCCAGTAACGACAATAATCTATACTTCTATACTAATATTATAAAGAAGTAAAGTTTGTGTGTTTGTTAAATTGTAAGGGGTAATCTCGGGATCTACTGAACCGATTTTAAAAATTCTTTCACCAATAGAAAGCCACATTATTGCTGACTGTCATAGGTTATATAAAAAACCGAAAAATAAAAAGGCTTTTACGTGGTAGTCCGTTTTGCAAAGTGAATCGGAGAAAAAACGGTCGAATGAAAGCGTTTCTTACGAACGATGCCTTAATGCCTATGAAAGATATTTTTTGAGTTCTAGATAAAAGATGTGGAGCTTGAAAATGCCTACAAAAAAGTCAACCACAACATATGTCTAACTTTTACATTTAAGTTATGCCCAACGAAGTGGGCACGGGTCAGCTAGTTTAAGTATATTCAAGAATACCCTTATCTGTGTTAGTATCGGTGTAACTAGTGTAAACTAGATTCTAAATTAAAAACTACTGTTGTTTAAACACAGCTTTAACTAAACTATTGAAGTATTGCACGTTCAGTTTGTCGAAATACGTGTGTAGTTAATAAACTAAAGAGACTGTAGATAATTCTAGTACAGTCTATCAGTTTATTGAACATTTTTGTCTCCTCGTGGCGAGGTACTGCAAACACCGACACAAGGCTAAACTATCAATAGATAGATTGATCACGGTCGGGAGATGACAGTCAAAACTAATACATACATGTTCTAGATAGAAAAAATCATCACGCAGATCACACAATATTCAGCTATACAGGTCTATGTAATTAATATTTTAGGCTATATAAATTTGATTAAAAGTTTTTATGTAGTTGGCTTTTAGTCGTTTAAACTTATTCTTGTTCTAGTTCTTTCCATTCAAAACCTGTAGAGACGTATCCTACGCAATAAGTTTTGTTTCTGGTCCATGCTCCGCTCCCAAAGGTCCTAACCTAAATGCCTTTATTGTTTCGAAATGAAGTCAGTCAGACCATTTGGACCACACTCATCCTACGTGTCTCGGAGAGCACGTTGTCATACCAGCATTTTTTGTAATCGTTACGGATTGTTGGAGTTCCAAAAAAGTACGATAATCTTTCTTTCTTCCAAATCTTGACTGCTCGATTGGCTTAGTGATTTAAGCGATCACTTTCTACAGCGCCAAGTGTCGTGGGGTCAAATCCCACGTGGGACAACACTTTGCGTCATTTTCATTCATTCATTCACACAAATTGTTGTTCTGAGTCTGAGTGTTCTTTGTGTCCTTATGTTTTTAAAGTAGACTACTCATGTAATGCAGGCGTATAGTAGTAAAGATTTAAAACCAACCCCAAGTTAGTTTTAGAAATCCAGGGAACATGAAGTTGAAACTAACGCACTAACTGGTTTCTTTTGATCGTGGAAACGATGACGATGAATTTATATTGAAGCGCTTTCTTCTGCTGTGTCGTGTGTCACTCAGTCTAAAGTACAATCGTAACGAGGTCAATAATGATCATAAAAGATTTAAAAAAGTACAACAATAGACTATAAATTATTTCTATTTACGATGTTACACAGATCTATTCAACAGAAGGTGTACATTATTATCATGAAAATGACTCAAATTGCGTCATAAATGTTTGTTCAATTAGGTTCAAAAAAAGCGGCCAAGTGCGAGTCGGACTCGCCCATGAAGGGTTCCGTATCAGCAAGTAACATCAGATAAAAGTTCTTGTAGTTCGTTGTAACTTTGATCGATGTTTTTATAATAGTGAATTGATTGAATGAAAGGTAAATTGCGGTTTACAATTTATGATGTATTAAAAAAAAACTACTTACTAGATTTCGTTCAAACTAATTTTCGTTGGTAGTTTGCATGGTAATGTACAACATTTCTTCTTTTCAGTTTTATTACTCTCTTATTTTAGAAGTTACAGGGGGTGGACACACATTTAGACTTTGGAAGTATCTCTTGCGCAAACTATTCAGTTTAGAAAAAAAATATATTACAAACCTCAATAGCATTTTTGAAGACCTATCCATAGATACCCTACACGTATGGGTGCGATGAAAAATTTTTTTTTTAATTTCAGTTCCAAGTATGGGGACCCCCAAAATGTATTGTTCTTTTTCTATTTTTATGTGAAAATCTTAATGCGGTTCACAAATTACATCTACCTACCAAGTTTCAAAAGTATAGTTCTTATGGTTTCGGAAAAAAAGTGGCTGTGACATACGGACGGACAGACAGACAGACATGACGAATCTATAAGGGTTCCGTTTTTTGCCATTGGCTACGGAACCCTAAAAAGTTAAATGATTGCGCTGTTACTTACAGTTAAGTCTCCGTTCTATGTATATAAGTTATAATGCCTTTGGTAATTGTGCCTTTTGTGATATTATTTGAATATCATAGCGTGTCAACCTTCTTTCGTTTAAATATAAGTACCATCTTAATACTCGCATTAAATTATTTCGTGCCTGTTTTAAAAAATATGATTTATTAGCATATGGTAGAGCTTTGGAATAGTGTTCATATTTTGATTTGTATAATTTAAAAAATTAAGTCTTCTTCTTCTTCCTAGCCTTTATGTCGGCTACTAGTTCAACCGCTTTTACCTGAATATTAGTTTTTCCACGGAGCGACTGGCATTGGACCTCCGCATCCCTAAAGAAGCGCTAAAATTCAGGGTTAAACGAGTTGTCAGTATAATTGAGGGCACTGACTTCCCAATAACGACTGCCACGGAATGACCACCGAGGTCGATGGCTGAACGTGCTCTCCGAGACACGGGCTTGAATCACCGTAATACTTCCATACTCCGGGCTGTTATTAAGAATTTCCTCTAAAGTTAAATTAAGAATGAAATTATTTTAAATAATTATCTTCATTCTTCGTGAGTTCATCGAAATAAACACTCTTACCTATTATTACTCTTACTATGGCTTTTACAATTACCAATGTTAAGTAATTCTTTCGTGACATTCAATTGTAGCAAGCATGACATATGACTAAGGCTAGGAAGGGTGAAGACCGAAGATGTGACTGGCAGGATCTAGATGTTTAAAGTCAATTAGAGATATCATTGATAAGGACACACCAATGATAAGGAGATTCTCGTTTTAAAGTTATTATCATCACATTTTACATGTTTTCTTTAAAAAAATGGCCAAGTGCGTGTCAGGCCACGCAAGTAGATTTCAATTCGTTTTCAAGTTGAATAACTCATAAACGGATACCTAAATCAAAAATGTCTTTAATGATAACTATCTAATGATACCCCACACGATGGGTTAGACATGACAGAAAAAAAAAAGTGCGAGTTGGATTCGTTCGTTGTAACTTTGATCGGTGTTTTAATAATAGTGTATTTGTATGATTGAATAAAAGGTAACTTGCGGTTTACGATTTCTGACGTATTAAAAAAAACTGCTTACTAGATCTCGTTTAAACCAATTGTTGCCGGTAGTTTGCATGGTAATATACATCATACAGTATATTTTTTAGTTTTATCACCCTCTTATTTTAGAAGTTACACTACACACATTTTACTACTTTGGAAGTGTCTCTCACTCAAACTATTAGTTTAGAAGAAAATGATACTGGAAACCTCAATATCATTTTTGAAGACCTATCGATAGATACCCCACCCCACACGAATGGGTTTGATAAAAATTTTTTTTTGAGTTTCAGTTCCAAGTATGGGGAACCCCCAAAATTATTGTTTTTTTTTCTATTTTTGTGTGAAAATCTTAATGCGGTTCACGGAATACATCTACTTACCAAGTTTCAACAGTACAGTTCTTATAGTTTCGGAAAAAGGTGGCTGTCACATACGGACGGACAGACAGTAGACATGACGAATCTATAAGGGTTCCGGTTTTTGCCATTTGGCTACGAAACCCTAAAAATCATCCCCGCTTTGCATGTAGGGGAGGTACCCCAAATAAATATATCTCATGATTTTATTGTAGCACTTTATCCACGTATTTACAACACATATTCATGCAAGGTTTCATATTTCTAGCACCAACCGTTTGGGTGGTAGGTCGAGGACTGACGGACGGACGGACATGACGAATCTATAAGTGTTCCGAGTCATGAAGTACGGAACCCTAATAAGTTCAATCACAGATTTAAGTCATAAGTATGACCTCTAGCAATCGCAGGGTGTCACCCACTCGCCTCTACACTATCTCAAAATTAAAAAGATAACTTTATGTCCGATATTGCTATAGAACTAGTTAGGTTGACCTTGACCTCAACGAGCTTGCAATGAAACACAAACGACAACTCGAAAATGAACTTCAAATGTAGCAGTCAGCTGTACACTTGAGGGCAGAAGTCCCACTGCGCTCGGCCTTTGAAATGTTTTGTTTTACAAATATTTTCTTTACTGTACGGTTATGGTATGTATACGTTAATTGTCAAGATCATTATTGATGATATATATGATTGTGACAATTGGTCAGTGAAGGTAGCGGCTTTTCTTGGGACTCGCATGGAAAGACCATCGTTCTATTTACATAAGATAATAGAACACCTCAATATTTAGGTGTTTTTTTTTAGATTTTTCGCTCTGTGCATCAATCTTTTTTTTACTCACACTATTTATGGGAGACAAATATATATGAGTACATTACATAAAAACACATATAAGTTTTTGGCGATGTTTCACTTCAATCATCGTTGACCTAAACTTAAACTTGAATGGACTTTAATCATACCTCCCTTATCTAATAACTAACTGTTAATTAGCTTCTTTCTTCTAGCTTAATAACTAGCTTCTTTCCGCAATTCTGTCTTCTTGTATGCCAGTTATCTCTATACCAATTTTCATTAAATTAGGTGCAGCGGCTTAGTCGTGAAAGCTTAACAGAATGACAAACAGTCATACAGACATTTAAAAAAATTTTTTTTTTCCTTTTTTCGAATTAGTATGTAAAAGCAATGTAAATGAAATGATTGTGATCCCCAAACTTAATTGTTAATATTAACTAATATTGAATACAAAGGCGAAACTTAGATTCAACGAAGAATCGTAAATCTAACTAATAGATGTAGAAGTCTAATTAGAAATTTAGACTTCTTCATCTAATCTGGCGAGGGTTACAGTCGCATAGAACGTAGGTATGCAACAAAACAGCTGGAGTAGTTGCGCGCGCGCCAGTCTTGACCTATCGACCGCGCTGCAAACTTGCACCACTCTTAATTACCGTTATTGATTAATTAACTAATTAATTTTACCGTTACTGTGATAGTGATATAATCTGTTTGTTTGTGTGAAACCTGGTGAGTTGACATAATATTATTTTTTTATAATAGTGAACTGTCATAATAATGTTATGAGTACTGTAACATTTTATTACTACATAAATACATTTACTGTATAGGTATTTAATATACTTTCCAAACGAAAAAGATGTCAAAAACAGCTAAAATACTATAGTTTTAATATATTCACACTGTCTAGAGTAAATAAAAAAATTGGCCAAGTGTGTTTCAGGCCACGCACAGGAAAGGGTTCCTCAGTCACCCATAATGGTACGTGGATTTAAAATCTTATCCAATAGATAACTGTTATGTTTTCGTCTTAATGCGTTAATTCTGTATGACGTTTTCCAGTGAGCGCATTTTACAAGTTCAGCCTCTATAACTCCTATAGTTATAGTTTTCCTTCAAAATTCATTATATGGACCACCATAATAGTTCAAATAAAATTAGAATGACATGGGAAATAATTAATGCCGAAACTGGAAAAGTAAAGAACAAAGGTAATAATTACAGTCTTTCAATTGATAATAAAGAAATAAATTCCGATTTAGACGTTGCCACAGCTTTTGAAAATTTTTTCACAGACATTCCAGTTTCGACCACAGAGTCATTGAATTCGTCCCCCACTATTGCAGAATCTTTATTAAAAGAGAATATTAACATTTGTAATACTGAGTTTGGATTTAGTTGTATCACCGATAGAGATATTGTTAAAACGTTCAGTGCTCTTAGTGTTAAGAGAACCTCTGACCTTTGGGGTAATTCTGTACAAATAACCAAATCAATTATTAGCGTAGTTGCATCAGAGTTGGCCTTAATTTTCAATAAGTGCATTGAGTGTGGTGTATTTCCTGATTTAATGAAACACAGTAAGATCATTCCTTTGTTTAAGGCGGGTAGCACGTCCGATCCTACCAATTATAGACCCATTTCGGTGTTACCTACTTTCAGTAAAATTTTTGAAAAAATTATACTGGATCAGTTACAAACTCACTTTAGCGCAAACAAAATTCTACACAAGAAACAGTTTGGCTTCAGAAGAGGACGCTCGACAAGTGACGCTGGTGTTGAACTATTGGAAAATATATTTAGTGCCTGGGAGGATAAACAGGATGCGCTGGGTGTTTTTTGTGACTTATCCAAGGCATTCGATTGCGTTTCTCATGAAACATTGATCAGGAAATTGCATCACTATGGAATAAGGAATACTGCTTTGGATCTTCTTATCTCTTATTTGGGTAATAGGACCCAAAGAGTGGAAGTTAATGGACAGAGGTCCCTCGGGTCTCTGGTCACTATGGGGGTTCCGCAGGGCTCAATTCTCGGCCCATTTTTGTTTCTCGTTTATATAAATGACCTACCTAATCTAATAAAAGATAATCAGGAGATAGTGCTATTTGCGGATGACACCTCACTTTTATTTAGACTAAAACGACAGCAATTAGTTACTGACGATGTGAATAACACTCTCTCCAAGGTCGTGAACTGGTTCAACGTTAATAACTTGCTTTTAAACGAGAAAAAAACTAAATGTATTAGATTTTTTACACCTAATGTTAAGCAGGTAAAAACTAATGTTCTGATAAATGGAAAGGAGTTGGATCTTGTGGACACCACTAAGTTTTTGGGTATAACTTTAGATTCTAAATTGCAGTGGGGCCCACACATTGATGGCTTGTCGAATAGACTCAGTTCTGCAGCATACGCGGTTTATAAAATTCGCCAATTAACTGATGTGGACACCGCAAGACTGGTGTATTTTAGCTATTTTCATAGTGTAATGTCATACGGTATTTTGTTGTGGGGAAATGCTGCTGACATTCAAAGTATCTTTGTGTTGCAAAAGAGAGCTATTCGCGCAATTTATAATCTCAGTTATAGGCAGTCACTGAGGGATAAGTTTAAAGAAATTGGTATTATGACAGTCGCATCGCAATATGTATATGAAAATCTAGTGTATGTTAAGAAAAATATACATTTATTCACAAAGTTTAGCGACATTCATAATGTAAACACTAGAAATAAAGATAAACTCGTGTTGCCAACGACTAGACTACAAAAAGTAAGCAAGTCTTTTCGATGTCAGGGTGTGAGATTCTACAATAAGATTCCAAGCAAATTTCAAGAATTAAGTATTAACAAATTTAAGTCCGTAATTAAACAAAAACTGTGTGACAAAGCTTACTACACAGTCACTGATTATTTAAATGACAAATTTGCTTGGGATTGATGCTGCTCGCTCCCACATTTTAAAGTGATGAACATTTCTAATTTGTTAATTTTTTCGTTGAAATTGAATTGTATAGTTTTTTATTTTTTTGTGTAAGTTTGTAAATGTGAGTGTAGTGTAGGCTTGTAATGTTAGTTTATATTTTAGTAATTTTCTGGTGGTTTTGAGTGTTTCCACGGCCTACTCAAGTGTCCTGCTGGCGTCAGTGTCGTGTTCCGGGTTGTGGATCCTGACTACATCGGTTAGGCTACACGATGGCTGGGGCCCGTATGCCGTCTGTATGGACAGGTCGACTCAAAACTTTGGTCCTTTCTTCAAAAGGTCAACCCAGACCCTATACTGCACTCACATAGTTCTCTTTACTGTTGTACACGGACTTAAAAAAAAAAAAAAAGACACCTCTGTGGTTTGTTTCGGCGTTTCTTCCCAGAGTGAGTCGTAGGAAATGCCGGCGCCTTCTAGCTATAAGTCCGACTTGTAAAAATGTCTCAAAAGATTTACTTACAGAAATAAATATCATTTATCATTTATCATTTACCATCACGAATATTTTTCAGATTTTTTGAGCCAGCCGTTTAGCTTTTAGAGGGGGGGGACGCCCTGTTTTTACAAAAAAGTGCTCTATAAAGTGGAATTTCTACACCCTTTTTATAAACCCTTTATTGTTTTTAAAAGACCTATTTAATGATACCCTACACGATGGGGCAGCCGCAAGAAAAAAAAATCATCCCTACTTTACGTGTAGGGGAGGTACCCCAAATAAAACTATTTTTCATAATTTTAATGTAGCACTTTGTCGACGTAATTACAACACATATTCATGAACAGTTTCATCTTTCTAGCACTTACCGTTTGGACAGTAAGTCGAGGACGGACGGACGGACGGACATGACGAATCTATAAGGGTTCCGAGTGATAATCTTCGGAACCCTAAAAAGAAGACATAAGCTTTCCAAACTCTTAAAATTACCACAAATTAAAAATTTCATGAAGAAATTGAACAATATTCATAACTTCAGTGTACTCTTATCACTCTTTATACATTAATTTAAGTTGGCTAACTACCAGTTCTACTACGTCTCGTCTACGTTCTTTAAATTTAAATAAAGTTAGGTAGCACATAGTGATATTTTCTAATTTCTAAATCTACAATGAATTAAGGACCATGCACTTTGGCGACCTAGTCAGTTGCTTCTGCACCATGGGATCTCCGGTCTCACACTTTCTAACCAAATAGCTGAAAGCTGTAATTTTAGGTTGGTCATTTTAGGAGAGTAATACCGCCCCGTTGGAGTCGACCCACTCGTGCTGATCGGCCCTGTTTCCACATATACATATAAACAAAATTTAGTAGTACAGGGAACCCCCGGTAATCCGGCATCCCCTGTAATCTGTAAATGTTTTGAAAATCTTCACTAATGCATGATTGAAGAGGTTACAATGAAAAGTTATAATTTTTGTAAGTTCTATAACAATAATAACGTTAATTTTATAATGAAACGCGTTTTGTTTAATTTACTAAATTCGACATACATAATGAAGTAATATTTAACATATAAATCTTATTTTGGATTTGTTATTTGTCGGATTACAAGGTACCCTTTTGTTAAAAATTCCGGACTATAGGAGGTCTTAGGCAGTATTCTTATATTCCGACAATTTCGATAGTCCGACACTGACTTGCAAAAAAACATATAGAGTGAAATCGACGATATCTGAGCTTGTTAAAACTGTGTGACAGACAACGTCGAAATGCCCCACTAGGTAGGTATATAAGGTTTAGCCTTAATAAGGACAGTTAGATGGCGTATGACAAATCGCAAAAACTTATGATGTTAGGACCAAAAATATTCCATAGTAGAACGTGTTGAAAGAAGCACGTCTCTATTCAACACTAGATAGTGATGTAAACAACAGTCTGATGTGTCACGTTGCGTGTTGTGTCACGTAGAGTAGCGCTCACACTGATAACTCTTACACAAGCAGCCGAGAGCGGGAAACGGGACGACACGAAACTAATATCTTACTCCTCTATAACCGACTTTAAAAAAACGATGGTTGAATTCTTATATCTGTAACTAACGCTGGCTTTGTCTTTTCTTTATCCATCAAGAAGGGTATTGGGTTCTTCTTCTCGTTTGGCACCATTCAACTTAAAAAAAAAACATATATTAATATTATCAACATCGGCAGATTAAAAACTGTTTTTAATGGAGGACTATACTTCTGTGCGCACTTTCCCAATGTCTGCTTACAAAACTGTAAGTGTGATGCCAGACACCAATGGGAATATTCACTTTACCACATTTTTATGTGTGTACCACAAGTGACTTAAACAAAACCATAAATAAATCAATACGTATTCGAGTCATCTAAGAATTTCTAAGACATACTTCCATTCTATACGTAACCTAATACGATCTCGATTCTAGAACCAGATTCTAAAGCATATATCTAGTAGAAACTACTGTGCATTGAACAGACTGCACTGAAGCGACCCTCTTTCGTCCAGGATTGATCCAATCTAGGGGACAATAAATGTTTCATTGCGGATGTGTCAAAAGATGTTGAGTTATTATTTAAATTGTTATAGTGGTTTATTACTGTTTTAGGAAGAAAGATAGTGTAGTTTTAATAGAAATTTAAAAGTTTTCTTTTCTAAAAAGACATCTAACGCCCTAGGAATATTCCTATGTCGCAGGAGAACGTACAAACATACATGAAACGCAGAACACAGAAAACTTAGAACTATTTGTGGTTCGCACAAAAGTTCAAAAGTACACAGTAACTATGTAATATTACTTAATCATTTTTTTATGTATATGAGCCTAATAATAGTGACTCTACTGTCAGATGGAAACATACAATTCAAGAGAATAATACAGCTTATAATAGAGGATGAAAGGAGTGACAACCCATGAGTCACTGAATTGATGACACAGACAAGAACAGTTCACACTTTCAGCATGATCATTGTTTGGAAAGATTTGGCAGTTTATTCCAGAATTTTGAGTCACCAAATTTTTATTTTACATTAAATTTGCTTGATAATTGAATTGCTTGACCATTTTATAAATATATTAAGTTAAGATTTGGTACTACTGGTAAGTCCGATAGCTTGATCACACACAATCCGTTCCGACATGTCCAAGTTCAACTGGGTCAACAACTCCACAATGCACGTGTGTTCTCATTTGGCAAATTATTTGTAGCAAACTGTTTGCATTGTGACCGTCAATCCTGCAATATTCACTTTCACAAATAATAATCACACTTACAAATATCAACAATAATAGTTACTCAGTCTTTTGATCCTTAACAAGTTATGGTAAAAAGAGAAGGCTAAGTTAATTCTTATTACTTACTTACCGTGCAAGAGTTACATACAAGTATTTTGTGGTAGAACCATGAACACCGTGGGAGATATAAGCTTCTTTACAAAAGGCTTTTAGTCACTTTTTACCGAGTTAGTGAAATCACCGGAGCCTAAAACCCTCTTCCTGATATTGGTGGAGAGGCTCGAAGTGAGGCATAACACTTCTTTCTCTTGAGAAGGTATCCACCGGCGGCAGTCCCCACTCTCCGTCAAGTAACACGTCTTAATTTTAACTCATACCGACATTTGCCTGACCTGCCGAAACTAGGTTGCATTAGCTGTGGACACACAAAATTCGTTGGCTCGAAATAATTAATCATATCACGGGGCACGAAACAAACACACTAGCAAACAAACAGCCTAGTGAATACAATACCTTAGATATAATTTATTGTATAAAGTTTATTTATACGTACATTTTTCAACGGATTACTTACATACCCATTATGGGAAAGCCATGGTTTTTCCGTACCAATATCTACAGACACACGGACACGCATCAAACGATTGCTTGTTATAGTTTTTATTGCCTTTAGCTTCCTGTACGAGTTTTTTATTTCTCCTTACATTAAGGGTATGCTCATGTATCATTATAAATAGTACATAAGTAGTGGTAAATAAATAATAATACAAGATATTAGATTTAAATCGCGAAACCCTTTTTTCTATTACCACCTGACGACGGTCGTCTTGGCTGTCGTCTGCGGAAGTCAAAAGGAAGGGTATTCGTTTATATGTATTGTTAGTGAATGAGGTATCAATAGATTTATAATAATCTTTATGGCGATATATGTTGATAATATATTTATAAATTGCTTAATATTTAAAAATTAATATTTAAAAATGCTATATTTATAAATTGTGTCAAATGTCAAAAGAAAACTCGCACTATGGTGGCCTAGAAAAATTATTTTAAAAGCCCCGTTTAAAGGGCCCAGGATCATAGTGGGAGGGAAACAAGTGAGCTGGTAGATAGTTCTAGGTTTTGACTGCTCGTCACAGGGAACAAGAGTTGAACTGTACCAGAGCATATGTTAAAGTACACTTAAGCGGTGACTTATACATTTGATTGTCAGTTCTCCAGTTTGACTGTGTGTAATTGAATTAATTTGAACAGGTTCACATGTTTTATAAATTTTCATGTTTCACTATTAAACACACGTGATATCTTTTAGCTAGAATATAGACTACAGAGTGTTCTAGGTTCTAGAAGTCTCTTCTATTCTAGACACTTTGTTACACCTACAGAAGTTTCCCTCCGAGTCTCGCGATTCTTCGGTTGACAGTCTACAACGTGCATTTTACTATTTGTTTTCGTATTTGATAAATACCCAATTTAAAATCTTAACTGCGCTCGCCGTCAATCGGAAGTTAGTCGGTTGGATAAAAAATTACAAAGTAATTAATTACATTAAAAGTTATACTAAAAAATCCAGTCTCTTAACTACTCTTTATTTTTGTAAGGTTTTTTTTATAAGTTTAGGCATTTAGATAGCCCCTTTAGATAGTTTACGAATGGGTCGTTTCGACTGGGACAGTACTACCTTCGCATACAAGACCAACGTAAAGCAGGCACCACACTTCGCTATGCGCTATTCGTTATGCGGGTTATTCGCGCGCATACGGCGAAGTGTGTGTGTAGAGTGTATATTCGTTTCGTTCACCATAAAAATGACAATGACACATCTCTACAACACACATATTAGCCTTATTTGATGCTTATTTGGCATACCAGTTCGAAGTGTGGATGGCATGTTTGTTGTTTGCGCACTTAACTAATATTTGGGCGAATACGGCGTAGACACATGACGAATAGCGCATAACGAAGTGTGGTGCCTGCATAAGAACGACAGCATTCGTGCTGTTGTGTATCGTTGGTGAACTGAGTGCGAGACCAGAGGCCCAACGATGCATAAGCATCGTCGTGTGGGTCACCACGCTGCGTTATATGCACTCACAATGATAATGGTGATCACAACTCTTGGATTTTACTCATGCTTTCTATCAGGCCGAGTGGAGTTACTTTGGCAGACTCATTTATATTTATAAATAATTTCGGACATCTTACACACAACGTCATCTAGCCCCAAACTAAGAAGATCATGTAAATGGGTACTAGAAAACTAATATCTTATATATAAAATCCTCGTGTCACAAAGTTCGTTCCCATACTCCTCCGAAACGGCTTGGCCGATTTGTATGTGTGAGCATATCGGGTAGGTCTGAGAATCGGCGAATATCTATTTTTCATACCCCTAGGACGCGAGCGGAGCCGCAGGCATCAGCTAGTAAATACATAAACATACTTTTTTTTTGTAAATACATACATATTATACATAGAAAACACCCAGACTCCGAGGCACATATTTGCGAATCACACAAATATAAAAAAAATGCAGTTATCTGTGGTAGTCCTACTATCCTGTGGAAGACTTTACAAACATAAGTGAAACTGGTTTAAAGAACACATTGATTGCAACACTATGATCCCGGGTCCTTTAAAGGCCGCTGCATACGTGACGGGTTTTTATACGGACGAGACGGGACGAGGAGTTTTGCAAACATCGTTTCATACAAAATGTATATGAAAATGCATACTTCACGTAGACACGGACGGGACGGGTACGTGCCACTCACGGGACGAGCTAAACATCGTCGCCGATGATGTTTACGTTTGCTTTTTCATATACATTTTGTATGAAACGATGTTTGTTTTTATACGGACGGAACGGGACGGGAAGTTCCCGTTCCGTCCGTATAAAAACCCGTCACGTATGCAGTGACCTTAAGCGGGAAGTGAAGAAGCATCTCATTAGACCACCATAATGTAGGTCACCATACTGCCTGCAATACCAGTGAGTATGGCGACCCCCACGTGTTATTTAATATTTGGACTATGTTCCAGAACTATGTTCAGCAGGTAACGGCGATTTAATCTCTTTAACCGTTACGGTATCTGTAGCATTCTTCTTCTTTTATATTACATACAGTTCATATGACTTACACCTTTTTCAGTCTTAAAACTTCTTGCAAAAATAATTTGTGTAAGTGTGCTTCATCTAATATTGAGAGCTAACCTTCTTTATAAATAGAGGTACAGAGATTACAATAAATTATAGTAATTAATTCACCCCGCTGTTACGAAACGTTCACCTTTGATTAATGTCATTACACAAGGCAGGTATCGAACCTTAAACCGTGCCACAGCATGTCCTAGAAATGAATTCGACTCATGAGAAGGTCAATACGTCATCTTCATTGAAAAACTTCTTAGGATTACTTTAAACACTAATTAATATTATATACAAATAAATTAAATGGAAGTGTCGGTTTGTAATATCAAATCACTGCTTTTCACTAAATGCATATAATATATTTTATGTCTGTCCGTTTCTCCCAAGTAATCATATTCCAGATATTCCTCATTCATTAAAATCGGTTCATTACTTCAGGCGCATACATACAAACATAGACTGGCAAAAGGATTACTTTCGGCTCCGCTTTATTCGGATAGTAAGGGATGAAGGGTTGTGTGATCACTCAGGTTATAACAAGTGAACGAAATGTTGTGAATGAACTCTATGCTTGGGTAGGGAATATTCCTCTTTGGTCTGTAATGCCCGCTGCCTCGTTGGTCTAGTGGTTAGCGTATGCGACTGCTAATCAAGAGGTCTCGGGTTCAAATCCCGGGTCGGGCCAAAAAGTGTTTTTGGGATTTTCTTAGGAAATTCCTAATAGCTGCCCGGAGTTTGGAAGTTTGGCGGTGATTCACGCTTGTGCCTCGGAGAGCACGTAAAGCCGTCGGTCCCGGTTGTCATGAACATCTATGGCAATCGTTATTGGGAAGTCAGTGCCCTCAAATATACTGACAACTAGTTCAACCTTCGAATTTCAGTTCTCCCTTAGGGTTGCGGAGGTCCGATGCCAGTCGCTCCGTGGAAAAACTGAAATTCAGGTAAAACCGGTTGAACTAGTAGCCGACTCCAAATAAACTTGGGAATAATGGCTAGGAGGATGGTCTGTAATGCCCGCTGCACACATTTCAACAAATCGTCCCAATTCAGATAAATCGAGCGCTCCTAGTGGCTCGGCACGGTACCGATATCGATAATGATCGACGAAATCTGCTCCCCTAGACAAGTTGAACACGTTTTTCGTTTCCTATTCGATTCTCTAGTATCTTGTTTCATTGATTAGTGTCACTCAGTCACGTGATCAAACAAAATATCCCTAATAATATTATAAATCTGAAAGTAACTCTCTCTGTCTGTCTGTCTGTCTGTTACGTTTTCAAGCCTAAACCACTGAACCGATTTTGATGAAATTTGGTATGAAGATAGAACTGAACTTGGGAAAGGACATAGACCAATTTTTACCGCAATAACCGACATACACGCGGGCGGAGCCGCGCTCGAAAGCTAGTTAGTCAATAAAACGAGAGAAATAGAATAGAGTATAAAATATACAACGAAAAACATTTGCAACAATTTTTCATACACTCGATATATCTGCACAGATCGGTCTGCACAGATAAGTTGGAAGGTTTTGTCGAAACGTTTGTAGTATAGCGGGCATTCATCTGGCGGTTACTGTACCACACTAGTAGCTTTGTTCTTCTTCATTACTTTGGTTAATTTTATTATGGTATAAATAATTACATATTTTCCCATAACAATGTAATTAATACCGATACGTGAGACCTTCAAACTAGAGTCAACTTCGAGTACCAAGATATGCTCGAACTTGCAGAGCATTACTATTTATCTAACAATTGACAATGAAATAGTTACAATAGTAAGTTATGGCAATGTGAATTTGAATCTCCTTTATCATAGTAAAATGTAAATGTAAACTAGTCTGGCACTAATGGATGTTTTAGAGAGCTATTCTTTGAGTGTTCCCGACTAAATTGCTACCAAGCACTTCAATAGAAAATTTATGATTAGCAATTTTTTTCTACTTTTGTAGTGGATTTAATGATTGATAATAATTACTGTTATAATAACACATTGTGTTGTTAATGATTTTGTAAAAAAAATAATTCAACTTTTTCTTACAGTATGTCCGTAGCTCAATGATTCTACACAAACGTATTAACTATTTAAATATCACTGATAGTTTTCGAGATGAGCTATTATGAAGCTTCATTATAATAATATGCTACTGAATAATACACACACGATAAATACAAAGAAACATTATTCTAATGATTATTGCTCAATTTAAAATAATTACAGTTTTATAATTTCCTAGTTACCATTTTTATATTATGCTAAAATTAGTAAAATACGACGTATTCTGACTTATGATAGAGCATTGGATTATAATTACAACTATTGTTTTTGAGTCAGCCGCCTCGTTGTTCTAGCTGTCTCGGATTTGATTCCCGGGTCGTGACAAAAGTGGTATTAGGTTTTTCTTACAAGAATATGGAAGTTAGGTAGAATGTACGCAAAACGCAAACTAGTAGCCGATTCCAACTATTGGATATTAAAGGCTAGAAAGATAATGATAAATCATCAATCATTATCAACAGCCTTGAACAGTCCACTGCTGGACATAGGCCTCTCCTTAGAAAGGAGGTTTTGGCCTACTATAGCACGCTGGCCAGACGAGTTGGTAAAGAGTTGTTTCAAGTTTTCCTTCTCTTGGTAGTGATGTTAGCTACCTATTTTGTTACTTTAGTCGCCTCTTACGACACCCATGGAATGAATAGGGGTGGTGGCACTTTGTATTCTTAGTCCGTCACCATCGGACACAATGATAGTAATAAATAATAACTCAATAATCTGATGCCACTAAAGATACCAAGGTGTATTCGTCGTCGAATCGTTCTCTTAGTCGGATGCACTGCGTACGGCGCGTGCGCAGCTGCGCGAGTACGCGTGACTCCAATGGCGTTAAATTGACGACTTGCGCCCATTTACCGTGTCTAACAGCCGATAATTTACTTTACTCCTTGTGTAACATGTGACACTCGAGATTTAATACAACAATTGTAATGGTTGAGACTGGGAAATGCAAAGTAGAGTCGGCACTCCGCACAATATTGCATTTAGTTTCTTATACCTATACATTTTAACATACTACGTATTAATCAAAACATACAGTCAAAATAATCAAATAATTAAAAAAGCCACCTTATCCTTCTACATATACATACATGAGGGAATTGCGTTTCAATTTACTAAAATAAGTTAAAGTTTGACGAAACGCCTATTCACTGTGAGATCCATTTTATGGGTTCCTGTAGGTACATTTTTAAACGGAAAGCACTTATCTTTACACGAAATCGATGCAAAATATTAACGTATTAAAAAAATCGTCCAATTGCGTATCAGGCCACGCTTAGAACAGGGTACCGTAGTCATTTATATATAGTACTAGCTTTTCACCCGCGGCTTCGCCCGCGTGGAATTCGTATATGACGCGCGACACGGTAAGGGTAGATTAAACAATCTTACATGATTTTATGTTTGATAATAAGGAACTTAGACACAAACTTTCGTCCCCTATTTCAAACCCTTCTTTCTACCTTTATTTTCAATCGGTTCAGTGTTTTAGGCGTGAAAGCGTACCAGACAGACAGACAGACAGAGTTACTTTCGCATTTATAAAATAAGTAGGGATTACATCATCGGAAAGTAGAGATTTCATCAAACAGAAAACACCCTAATTTTTTGAAAAAAGTAGATATTTTAACGGGTGAATTTTCGGTATTAAGTCAAAATCGGGTGAAAAAATAAATATTTCAAATCAAATAAATTACAGTGTTTTCGAGACATAAAAGGTAAGTTTTCACTAAATTTCGTTTAAAAATAATTTTATTTGTAAAAGATAAAAATAAAAAACCAAAAACTTAGTTTTTTGAATTTTTCACATATAATTTGAGGTTATGTGAAAAAAAGTGTAAATAAAAAATCGGCCAAGTGCGTGTCAGGCCACGCGCGGGAAAGGGTTCCTCAGTCACCCATAATGGTACGTGGATTAGAAATTGTATCCAATGGATAATTGTTCTGTTTACGTATTAATGCGGTAATTTTGTATGACTTTTCCAAGTAAGCACATTGTAGAAGCCTCTATAACTCCTGAACTAACAAAGTCATCTAATTCGTTAAAGTTTTCATTTAAAGTTATTACTTATATGGACCACTATCACGAATTTTTCCAGATTTTTTGAGCCGGCCGTTTAGCTTTTAGAGGGGGGGGGACGCCCTGTTTTTACAAAAAAAGTGGCCTTTAAAGTGGAATTTCTCGCAAACGGATACCTAAATCAAAAAATGGGTTTAAAGATAGTCTTAACAACCTTTTAATGTTTTTAAAAGACCTATATAATGATACCCCAGATGATGGGGTAGCTGCGAGAAAAAAAACATCCCCACTTTACGTGTAGGGGAGGTACCGTAATTAAAAATATTTTTCATAATTTTATTGTAACGCTTCGTCGACGTAATTACAATACATATTCATGCAAAGTTTCATCTTTCTAGCACTTACCGATTGGACGGTAAGGAGGACGGACGGACGGACGATAAGGGTTCGAGGTCATAAACTTCGGAACCCTAAAAATTGTAGATCTTTTGATTACCTACAACTTTGCCATTTAACTTGTAGTTTTGCCGGAAATCGAGATAAACCGTTCTTTACCCTTTGTTTTATATATTTAGCCATCCAAAGTGACTCTACCCTGCCTGATGGAAAGCATTAGCAGAATCCAAGAGTCGGGGCTACCACACTTGCTGCGAATGCAGACATTAATGTATGGCGGCCCACACTATGGCGGCTTAGTGAGATGCTTTTTCACGCCCCGCTTAAAGGACCCGAAAACCTCCCCCCCTACCCCTTCCCGACCTCGGATCCCCCGTAAATTATTTTTCCTTTCATTTTTATAATATTCTCCTCCTTTTCCAATAGGTTTCATCCTACTATAATTTTATTTGTTTTCAAAAATTATCTACCCTAGACTTCTGGTCTATATGTCATTGTCAAACTATCATTATGGTTGCCATGCAATTGTGTTTTGCCTAGCAACCTGTGAAATTTTGACAGGAGATAAACAGTGATAGATTTTGATACCTACGATTTATGTATTTTTATAATCACCTAGCTTTGGCCTTTGTATCTCGATTATTGCAGTAAAAAGTAGCCTATGTCCTTTCCCAAGTTCAGTTCTATCTTCATACCAAATTTCATCAAAATCGGTTCAGTGGTTTAGGCGTGAAAGCGTAACAGACAGA
The DNA here is from genome assembly GCA_932526445.1 of Phragmatobia fuliginosa. NCBI lineage: Eukaryota > Metazoa > Arthropoda > Insecta > Lepidoptera > Erebidae > Phragmatobia > Phragmatobia fuliginosa. Next base: position 437,404 of record OW052066.1, on the reverse strand, counting down.
CAGACAGACAGAGTTACTTTTGCATTTATAATATTAGTATGGATAGTGGCACGTGGATTTAAAATCGTGGCCAATCGATAACTGTTATGTTTACTTATTATTTAGGTATTTTAGTTCGAAGTTTTCATATGGAGCGTGTTTTACAAGTTAAGCCACTATAACTCTTGAACTAACAAAGTTACTTACGGTACAGAGACGTTATCGCTCACAATGGGCCTCATAAGAGGAGAGCAATGCTCGGAGATTTTCTACGTGATAGAATCAGGAACGAGGAGATCCGCAGATGAACTAAAATCACGGATATTGTACAAGCAGTTGCTAAAATTAAGTGCTAATGACCGTGGCACATTGCTCGCAGAAACGATGGCCGATGTAGCCTAAATCCTAGAGTGACAACCAAGTACCGGAAAACGCAGCGTTGTTAGTCCTCCCACAAGGTGTCTGGTGCCTGGTGAAAGTCGCTAGAAGCCATTGGATGCGGGCAGCAGAGGACCGGTTGCTGTGGAGAAATTAGGAGGAGACCTATGTTCAGCAGCGAACGTCTTTTAGCTAAGATGATGATGATGACATATTTTGTGGTGATTTTATTTTAGCATTTTGTCGATGTGATAAAAACACATGCAAAGTTTCATCGTTCTAGCAATAACTGCTTAGAACCTAAGTCGAGGACAGACGGACATGACAAAACTATAAAGGTTCCGAGTCATGTACTACGGAACCCTAAAAGAGTATTAATTATATTATATTTGGACACAGCATCTGTTTCAGATGATTGTTACAGCGCCTGTGGGTCTATGGGTTTCTGCATCGCCGTTGATGACTTTGGAGGCCTATAGATATAGACTATACTAGAGCCTATAGACCACCTTTAAAAAAGAATTAATAACCTTAACAACCTCGTCTAATAATAACAAACTGCGTGTGATATTTCGTCTATTCTTTATAAAGGTGAACGTAACAAGACCTAAGAACAGTCACTCTGTATGAGTCAACACTTTTTTTCACGTGAGCTGAAATAATGACGGGAGGTAATTGGTAAATTAGGAAATTTATTTCTGAAAATCGTTTTTTGTTAGTCAGTTTTAATCACAAATTGTTTGACATTATGATATTTAGCGAAGTGTTTTTGCACTAACAGTAAGAGGAACAAATTTTAAAAGAATTAAAGGTCATCATAATTAAATAAGTTTGTAAAATTCGTGTTCTTATAAATGTTATTATTACATATCCGTCAGGATTATAAGGACTTAAGACTCTTATGGCGGTCTTCACCAATGTCATCTAAATTTAAGAGGCCACTTAGAGAGAGTAAGATAACTCTTAGTGATATTTTCTTTTTCATCAACCTGTAAGAGACACTTCAGTGCTAAGATGTCTATTAAATTTTAGGGGCTATCTGCGTTAGGGAGCTCTTTGTAAGAACTGAGTCATAGAGCAACAGAGGAAAACCACCTTACCCTTGGGTCTAGAGTACTCTATAGTTCACTATCATCTACAGTTTAAAGAGCCATTTTAATTATCAGATATCGACATAACACCTATACATGTTTAGCATGTTTAATTTAGTTTATTCTAGGTGAACTCGAGGTCGGACACTAGTTAAAAATAAGTCAATTCAGTTTAATAATAAAACATATTATCACATACTGTTTATGATAAAGCATACACAGCGAAACTTGATGACATTAATTAGTCAACAATCGCCTTGAATTCTCAGGTTACAGGAAATATAAAAATATAAATGCTGAGTGTATTTTTTTCTGATAAAAAATCTATTTAAATAATTTCATAATATGCTATTGTCCACCCACACAGACGACCACTCCAGCGCACAACGTAGCTAAAAGTTTTAACTATGAACTCCAACCTTAAGAAATAAATAAAATAGCTATTTTTAAAAAACAAACTATGGACTTCCAATGTAAATATTCTCCACACATTTACAAAGACGGTACGACCTCTTCAATTTAGAAAAGAGCATACTTGACTGCCTTGTTCGTCTAGTGGTCCACGAATGTGGCTGCTGATATAGAGGTCGCGGGTTCGATTGACAAGTCAGACCAAATGTTTGTATGATCTGCAAATGTTTGTATTGGAGTTTGGGTGATTTCTAAATATAATATGAATGTATTTAAAAAAAGAATATATGTATTTACATCAATTGTTTAGCACCCATAGTACAAGCTCTGCTTGGTTTCTGACTAGTTGATATTGTGTATCAGATGTCCTAAATAGTTATTTATTTGATCTCAAAGGCTGAATGGAAAATCTGTATAATATATTAATTTATTTACAACTTCATGCACTTATGAACATCTATTGTCTACCAGTTTACCTTTGGGGGGTATAGATATCTAGTAAGGTTGGTGCATCGAGGTTAAATTTTTTCCAGAACAAGATACAATTTACATAAACTAAGCTATTTAGCATATATACATAAATACATGCACACATCGTACACTGCAAAGGTAGGAGAATATCTAGGACAATGTAACTTGAAAATGTAAAATATCCTCCTTAATACAGTACACATAGGGATCAAATAAAAACATTAAAAAATAAAATTTCAAGAAAGGGTCTCTCTATCCTAGTTAGCAGATTTAAACTCTATTTACACGACAAACATTCATCTTGTATCATTGTTGGGCATTCAATCTTATAGTCTGTTAATGATAAAAACACAGTGTAACTATCAAGGAGTTCATGTCCCAAGTAGATCAGCATTTCTTACGAGATCGACTTCAATTACAGGAAAAAACACTACTTAACTCGTTTGTCAGGGTCAGGTCATTCGTTATTAGCTAGACTTCTTCATCTTGTAACAAATCCATGCTAATATTATACATTCGAAAGTAGCTCCGTCAATCTGTCTGTCTATGTGTTACGCTTTTACGGCTAAACAGCTATTTAAATGTCAATGAAATTTGGGATTAAGATACGTTGATTTTTGAGGTAAGACATAGCCGCCTAAACGTGTTCAACGTACCTGCTTGTGGCGACTTCCACATACCGCGCAAGCGAAAAACACACAACAGCGCCATCTACCGAAGAAATACTGAACCATGAAAGAAAACACGGAATGAACAATACGGAGTAACTACTAATCCTGAATCGCGATAGAGAAATTCTCGCACCGATTACCATAAAAACAACATCCCACCATCAACTGTTGGGCAGTGGCTCGCCAGACACGATCGGAGGATCCTCTCTTTGTGTTGGAGGAACACGATACCCGTTCCTCCACATGCTAGTAGAGTCGCTAGCAAAGACAAAAGTATAATTATTTTATTAAATACTAAATGGTTGTATGAATTTTGGTGTTAGTTAGATTCTATATTCAACTGGATTGTGAGAGTAACTCGTGGACTCCAGTAACCTCACTCGCTTCTAAAAACACCAGAAATCCCCTTTGAGGCCATGTAATCACGGTGCTTGAGCAGGCTCATTTGTGCCTAAGCATTCTATGTTCCGTAGCTAGACTTTCATTTAAAACAGTTATACTCCAAGAGTGATCACACAGCTAATAGGATAAAATACACAATACAAAGAGGAAGGAAGAAGAAGGTTATGGCCTCCTGAAGATCTATTCAAATCTTATTGATAGTTTCAGAGATTAGCACAATTATACAAACAAAATTCAGCTTTAAACATTACCATAGATAAGATACACCAAAGTGAGCATATCACTGGTAGCTATTTGATGTCACCAAGATCCAAAGCTGACTGACTGACAGCACGTGACATTGAGTCGTTGACCTAGGGAGTGATTACGTCATCTATATTTATATATCAGCATCTATATTTCTAAAATTACTTGCTTCTATTGAGTGATTTATCAACGAAGTACCTAAACCACTACGGAATAAACTAGAAATTTTGGTTCGTCATCAACCTATCGCAGTTCAAAGCTGAACATTGTTTTTTTTACTGATTCTTTTATGTTGTAAGCGCATGCTCAATAAGTATTTTTGAAAATTACACGCTATAAAGGAGATAAAGTTTGGGATGAACGAAATTTGATTGATGTTCGTAATTTTCAAGTTAGAAACAATAGTTAACCATGCAAACGAAACCGCGAGTAATATTTAGGGAAAAGTACCAAGATAATAATACATTTTATTATAGTATCTATTATGTCTAAGCTAAGAAATGTTTTTTCTCTTCAAATTTAAATAACTCCAATTGGCAAATAATAAGAGTGGTGTGCAATAGGGGTGGCCTAACCCCTATTGCACACCAAACTAACTTAAAAACAAACTATTCTTAGCTTAGACATAATAGATACTACATTAAAATGTATTATTATATATATATATAATGTCCAGCAGTGGACTGCAATAGGCATAAGATGATGAACTATATATTTCGGACAACTTCCACACAACGCCATTTAGTCGCAATCTAAGCAGAGCTTGTATAATACAAGCAAGGGTACTAAAGAAGTGACATAAATACATAAACATATTTTTTGTAAATATATACATATTATACACAGAAAACAAATATTTGGTCAGACCCGGGAATCGAACCACAGTCGCATACGCTACCAATGCGCCACCGAGGCTGCAATGCAGCAAGTATATAGCAACTGGGCCGGTCAGTGGATTCGGTCCCTTACATATTAAACCTCTCTGGGGAATGGGCCACAGAGGCACACACATTATTTCTGCGTATTTTTAGATAACTAACCATGCTTATTATTCAAAAGATAAAAAAAATAAGCATAAATAAAAAATTCGTTATTTAAATTTTGTTATCAAAGAAACAAGAAGGATATGAAAACAATAGATTTTTTTTGTTTTAGTATTTTACTTTAGGCTACTTAGCTGTTTCAACAAGAAGTTAGGTTAATTTTAATTAACATATTTATCATATTATCATGAATACGGCGGAGTAGAGTCATTTTGGCAAGCCTTATGTCAAAAAAAATTGGCCAAGTGCGTGTAGGGTTCCGTAGTCACACACAGTCGCACGTGGATTTAAAAACGTGTCCAACTGATTTTTGCCCTTTAAAGTTGAGTAACTCTCAAACGGATACCGATATCAAAAAAATCTCTTAGCAAACTCATAACCAACACGATAGAGTAGACGCAAGATAAAAAAACAATTTCACTTTACGTTTAGAGGAGCTATAATTTCAGTTCTCTCCTAGGGTTGCGGACTTGCGAAGGTCCGATGCCAGTCGCTCCGTGGAAAAACTGATATTCAGTTATAGATATTCACCCGACACCAAATAATATTGGGAATAAGGCTAGGAAGAAGAGTGTAGAGGAGCTACCCCAAAAAAATGATTTTACTTTAGCAATTTGTCGACCTGATACATACCTACCTATGCATATATGTATATGATAACTATCAAAGTTTCATCTTTCTAGCATTAACCATTTTGACGGTAAGTCGAGGATGGACGGACGGACAGACATGACGAACCTGTTAGGGTTCTGAGTCGTTAACTACGGAACCCTAAAAATTTAGTTTTTTCAACAAAAATAGTAGGTAGGGACATAACTACTTTTTGTTTCACTGATTTTGTTAAAATATTATAAAAATGCTATGGATAATTAATAATAATAATATATTACGTTTATTTCCACCACACCGTTACGTCATGCGTCTATTAAAATTCTTAAAAAAATATATATACCTAATTACGCACTATTAAAACATTTATCATCTTAATAACTAAATTGAAGCTTTTGCTTAAATAAGACTTACATACAAAATACAAACGTTCCAAAACAACAGGGTTCATAATTGCTAAATTGGGTTTGTTCACGCGTATAACCAACCCCGTAAACACCACGTAAATCTTGTATCCAATCAGACCAACAGGGGATGACGTGATACAGCGTCGTTCCCATTGGTCGAATTAATGTTCCCTACCTCCCTACTTTCCTCGAATAATGTAAAAATATTCATTTCGCAATACAGACTTCATCTTACCTTTCTACTGAATACTCGTTTTATTTAGCACCGAAATACGCAAACCTAAGTTCAGCACACGGGCTACCAAGAACCCAACAAACTTAATTCAAGTGCCGACACAAGCCGGTACATGTGGTCCTTCGACGCCAAATCATACGAATCAGCATCCTGTGGATCTCCTGGTTGTACCTGCTGTTGCTGAACCAAAACGCATACATCTAGAGCGAAGGCAACTGGAGGCTAAGCGCGCATTGGACGAGAGCTGGATTGGCTGTTCATCGCAAGTCATACGCAATTTGGTGAGACCAACCATCCTCTCTTCCCCAATCACCTCCTAGTTCTCTTTGTGATACCTGTACCTAACCTGATTTCAGTTAGATTTGCCGCATCGGAGTCTCGAACTGCTTAAATCATCTAGTCACGTGGCTGGTGATATTACGGCTACACGTCGTTCAAGCTTTCCAACTGTAAGTACTCCTATTCTTACTACCCACCAAAATGACGACGGAAAGTGCTAAGTTAGGCGATAAATCTCCTCTCGTGTTAGATATCAACACTGCTACAAGTAAGTCACGCGATAGGTCTCCTAATATAGGGTGTGCCGATCCTACGGCACTTCGTGACCTAGTGAGAAAACGCGGCGTCATAAAAGGTAGGCTTACTAAGTTTTCCAACTACTTAGATACGTTGGAAGACAGTGGTAATTCAATCTCGTCTCGAGATCGCATAGACTTAAAATTACGCATCAAAGGCGTCACTAGTTTGTGTAACGAATTTAACGCGATTCAAACCAAAATTGAAGAAATCGTTTCCGATAGTGAGATACCTGACCAACTAGATAACAGAGAATCATTCGAAACCTCATACTACAGCCTCTTAGCCCGCGCGGAAGACATGCTAACCGATGACGAGGTCACTGACGGTACCAGCAACTATCTCTGTAGCGAACAATCGCAGTCGGTTAAACTTCCAACAATTTCACTACCCACTTTTGACGGATCGTATGATCACTGGCTGGAGTTTAGGGACACTTTTTTATCCCTAGTACATAATTCTAAACGCATCAGTAATATACAAAAGTTCCACTATTTAAAATCGTCTCTAAAAGGCACCGCCGAATTAGTCATTAATTCTGTAGAATTCTCTTCTGATAATTATCAAGTCGCATGGGAAATATTGCTAAATAGATTTAATAATAATAGACTTTTAGTGCACAATCACGTAAAGGCTTTGTTTAATATAAACGCATTAACAAAAGAATCGCCGTCTAGCATTAGAAATCTTATTGACGTTATATTAAAAAACTTACGCGCATTGAATTTACTTGGCGAACCTACCGACTCGTGGGATACGCTTGTGAATTATTTAATCGTTTTGAAGTTAGATAGGACAACGGAACGCGAATGGGAGACGCGTAAATGCACACTAACATCGGGCGAGAATAATTCTAAACGCATAATCAAAGTACACGAATTGATTAGCTTCCTTAAAGACAGGGCGGATGTGTTGGAATCGTTGCATCTGTCACATAATAAACCACAAATACAAATTGAAAATAAAAAACACTATTCACACAACACATCTACCTGTAATGTGTCGACACATAAGTCTAACGATAGCCGTTCGTCTCGCTACAAAAGAACGTGCTTAAAATGTAACGCAAATCACCAACTTTATTCTTGTCAGAAGTTCATTGATAGTGACTTAAGTTCAAAGCTAAATTTAATTCGCGAGAACAAACTATGTGAGAATTGTTTACGTTCGGGTCACACTCCTAATAAATGCGCGTTTGGGCCGTGTCGTAAATGTAATCGCAAACATAATTCATAATGAAAGCGGCGAGAGTTTAGTTACGTTGCATTCCAATAATACGACTGGCGGCCTAGCGAGGAGTGAAGTCGTGGGCGCATCGATGACACCCTCCGGCCCCGCCGCCTCAACCGTCGCGGACTCACGCCCTATTCAAGTAAGCAACGCACAAATGCATAATAATTCTATAGATATGCACTCAGTTCTATTATCGACAGCTATCGTAGAAGTGCCTGACGATCACGGTGTTTATCATCGGGCACACGCACTACTTGATAGTGGCAGTCAGCGGTGTTTTATAACAAAATCCTTTTGTAAATTAATTAACGTTCCCGTGATAAATTCTTCTTATGTAATTAAGGGGGTAGGCGATTCTGTGATACAATGTTCGGAGACTTGTAACATCGAAATTAAATCGCGATTTGATAATACGTTCAGAACACGCATTAATTGTTTTGTATTATCACAGATAACGTCTATATTGCCGACCTTATGTCCACTAAACGCACAATTCTTGATTCCAAACAATGTAAGTCTTGCGGATCCACAGTTTTTGGAATTAAAAAATATAGACATTTTAATAGGCGCAGATAGGTTTTGGGACTTATTATTAGAAGGCAGAATGAGACTGTCCAGCGGTCCCTACCTACAAAATACTAAGCTGGGCTGGATTATCTCTGGCTTAGTTAGTAATAATACGCAAAATGAGAGGCGCGTTCATTGTAACTTTAGTAGTTCTATAGATTCGCAACTTCGCTTGTTTTGGGAGGTCGAAGAGCTTCCTAAGGTTAGGGATACGCGGACTCAGGAAGAGCGTGCATGTGAAGATCATTTTCTTCGTACTACTACGCGCAATAGTGAAGGAAGGTTTTGTGTACGCATTCCATTTAAGGAGTCACCTGATCTTCTAGGCGAATCATATACGCAAGCTGAACGACGCTTCCTTGCATTGGAGAAACGTTTACAACGTTCTCCTGACTATAAATTATTATATACGCAATTTATGCAGGAATACCTGTACTTAGGTCATATGAGTCCGGTGGACTCTTATAGTCATCCGTGCTACTTCATGCCGCATCACGGCGTATTTAGAGAACATAGCACTACAACGAAGCTGCGTGTCGTCTTCGACGCAAGCGCAGCATCGTCTTCCGGCATGTCTCTCAACAACCTACAACTTGTCGGACCTCCTATACAAGGTGATTTGATAGCCATTCTTCTCCGCTTTAGACAACACAAATTTGTTGCCTGCGCTGACGTCGAAAAAATGTTTCGAAATTGTTTAGTAGCCGAAGATCAGCGCCGGTTTCAAATGATTTTATGGCGTGAGGATCCATCGAAACCTCTGCGGATTTATCAATTAAACACCGTTACATATGGTACCGCGTCCGCGCCTTTCCTTAGTGTGAGATGCTTAAAACAGTTGGGAGTTGAGTCTTCCAACCCTGAGGTTCAACGAGCTGTTTTAGAGGACATATATGTCGACGAATTTTTGTCTGGTAGTAACGATAAAACGATATTAATACAGCTATGCACTGATATAAAAAATACATTACAGTCTGGTTGTTTTTCCCTTCGAAAATGGGTTTACAATTTTCCATATAATAATGACCAAACCGACTATTCAAAAGAAATTAAATCCAACGAAAATATCAGCTCTAAAACGTTAGGACTAGGCTGGAACAATGTTCGCGACGTATTTTATTTTAATACACAGTGTCATAATAACAATGCGTTGGTAACAAAAAGGGTTATTTTGTCTACCATTTCACAAATTTTCGACCCTCTGGGCTTGCTAAGCCCTACGATTATTACCGCGAAGGTGTTGTTACAACAATTATGGCTTCTTAAAATAGGTTGGGATGACACGGTTCCATCTGGCGTCGCGCGAACCTGGAACCGGTTTGTTATCTCTCTACAAGCGCTCAAAACAATAAACGTTCCTCGGCACGTTATAGGTAGCGAACCTATGTATATGGAGTTGCATGTTTTTAGTGACGCATCGCAGACGGCGTACGGCGCTTGCATTTATGTGCGTACTATAAATATAGATAATACAATCACCGTAAGATTGTTGTTTTCTAAGTCTCGCGTCGCTCCATTGAAACCACTAAGCATACCGAGACTAGAACTTTGCGGTGCACTGCTGGGTGCCAGGGTACTCGAGAAGGTACGCAGTTCTTTACGTTGTGAGTTCAGAAACACAGTATTTTGGACTGACTCAACCATCGTGTTAGGCTGGTTGCGCATGTCTCCAAACAAACTTAAAACGTTTGTTCAAAACAGGACGGTGGAGATTCATGAGCTCACACAAGATGTACTTTGGCGCCACGTGAGTGGCAAAGATAATCCTGCTGACCTCGTTTCGCGGGGCGTCTGCTTGGAAGAGCTGTCTTCCTGTAAGTTATGGTGGGAAGGCCCCGATTTTTTGAGCACTCCTAGTTTTACACTGGACAATTATTATACGGACATAGAAACAGATGTAGAACTCCCCGAAGTTAAATCAGCTATTTGTTCTTTCGTAACTCATTCGCGCGATTTAACTCCTTTTTCATTTCACCGTTTTTCACAATATAATCGTATGAAGCGTGCCGTCGCATATATGTTACGTTTCATACACAATATTCGCAATAAAAATAAAAATAATAAACAGTTTGGTGTTCTTACGGTTGAAGAGTTGAGCGAGTCTCAGATGATTTTAACTCGGTGGTGCCAAATGGAAAGCTTTCCTAACGAATACAACCTTTTAACTAATAACGCACAAATTAAGGGTAAAAATAATTTAAAACGATTGAATTTATATTTAGACAGTAATAAAATTATTCGTGTAGGAGGCCGATTAGGTAATTCAAACGAATTTGGTTATGATAAAATGCATCCTATATTACTTTCTAGTACACATCATTTTACTGGATTGTTGTTCCGTCATGAGCATCTACAGCTCCTTCACGCTGGACCTCAGGCATTACTTTACCATATACGCGAAACCTGGTGGCCTTTAGGGGGCAGGAGTCTGTCTAGGCGCGTAGTGAACGCCTGTGTTAAATGTACACGCAATAAGGGTAACACTTTAACTCCACAAATGGGTAATTTACCGAAGGAAAGGATCACTCCTGCTTTCCCATTCATAAAATGCGGAGTAGATTACTGCGGGCCAGTCTTCATACTGAATCGTAAGGGTAGGGGGGCTAAAACATCGAAAGCGTACATTTGTTTGTTTGTATGCTTTGTGACGCGTGCAATACATTTGGAACTCGTCAGTGATCTCACTAGTGAAGCATATTTATTGGCACTTAAACGTTTTATTTCTCGGCGCGGTAAACCTAAAGAAATATATTCCGACAATGGGCGTAATTTTGTAGGGTTGATGAACGATTTCTCTGACCTTTTACGTAGGTGCAATTCTGAAATCAAAGATTACGCGATTAGTCAACGAATTGACTTTAAATTCATTCCGCCTTATTCGCCTCATTTTGGTGGTTTGTGGGAGGCAGGAGTAAAATCTTGCAAGTTCCATCTTCGCAGAGTGGTAGGAAATGCGCACCTTACCTTTGAGGAGTTTGGTACAGTGCTATCACAAATAGAAGCAGTTCTAAATTCCCGACCACTTTCTCCGCTTTCTTCGGACCCCCGAGACCTTTCTCCCCTCACTCCCGCTCATTTCCTGGTTGGTCGATCGCTGACTGCACCAGTTTGTGACGACGTCAGCAACATTCCCGAGCATACGCTGAAGAGATATCAAAGGGTGGAGCAAATTCGCCAACATTTTTGGGCTCGTTGGTCCAAGGAATATGTGTCTGAGTTGCAGGTGCGAACAAAGTGGACGGAGAACAAAACGGAGTTGAAGGACAACTCACTTGTCCTTATTAAGGACAGCAACCTTCCGCCTTTGAAATGGTCAATGGGTCGAGTACTTCGTTCCATCCCAGGAAAGGATGGAATTTCAAGAGTCGCAGACATCAGGACGGCTTCAGGTGTTGTTCGACGGGCCTTTGCCAAGATCTGTCCTCTCTTCGATGATGACCACGAGGGGAAGTGAAGCTGCTGCACGCTTTATTTTGAAAGCGCCTGCTTTCAAGGCCGGGGGCATGTTCACGCGTATAACCAACCCCGTAAACACCACGTAAATCTTGTATCCAATCAGACCAACAGGGGATGACGTGATACAGCGTCGTTCCCATTGGTCGAATTAATGTTCCCTACCTCCCTACTTTCCTCGAATAATGTAAAAATATTCATTTCGCAATACAGACTTCATCTTACCTTTCTACTGAATACTCGTTTTATTTAGCACCGAAATACGCAAACCTAAGTTCAGCACACGGGCTACCAAGAACCCAACAAACTTAATTCAAGTGCCGACACAAGCCGGTACAGGGTTACATATAACTTGTAACCTATTCGTATCTGTAAATCAATTGACTTTTTACAGTTATAAATACATGTTATGTAAAACATAATACGGTATTTCGATCAAGGAGATATGAGCCCGGATAGCTCAGTCGGTAGAGCATTGGACTTTTAATCCAAGGGTCCAGGGTTCAAGTCCCTGTTCGGGCGGCTATTCTTTTTGTATTTTATATTTTCATCAACAGTTTCAGTTCTTTTAGTTTTTATTATTTAAAAATAACTAAAATACTCAATGTTATTTTAATTAACAAGATGGAATTTTTTGACGATTACATCTAATAATAAGCGATGACTTAAAGATATTTTAATTACAAGTTCAGGAAGCATTCAATTAATATATTCGTTACACAATAAAATTTGTCACTTATTACAGTAATTAAACTTTTTTAAGCATTGCTGTTTTACCTTTACAATAAACAGAAAAAATGTAGGAAATTATAGATATTTACCACCATTCATTACTTTATTTGTATGCAACATTGAATAAATACTTTTAGTACCAAACAATACTTACCTATGAAGGTAAAGTACACTAACTGTAAATATCTTGAACACAATGCAAAGAGCAAAAAAAAAGGAAAAAAACAGGTGTATCTTTTGTTCCTTCTTCTCTGAGATCTGCCTACTGGATTTCTGCTTTTAGTACATTCAAAAGTAATACCTACCACATTAAAATCAAGTTTGAAACCATCCAGCGGTCAGTAAGTTAACGACAATGGTCAGTTCAATCTGATCGTAATATCAAGAAATTCAAAAGTATTAATATCTATGAATGAATCATCGCAAAGGTTATGGTTATGTCTTGTTTGTGTTGTGGATCTAATTCTTTTAATTAATGTAATGTAGCTGCCTCGTTGGTCTAGTGGTTAGCGTATGCGACTGCCAATCAAGAGGTCTCGAGTTCAAATCCCGGGGCGGGCCAAAAAGTGTTTTCGGGTTTGTCTTAGGAAATTCCTAATAGCAGCCCGGAGTTCGGTTGTCATGAACATCTATGGCAATCGTTATTGGGAAGGCAATGCCCTCAAATATACCGATAACTAGTTCAATCTTCGAATTTCAATTCTCCCTTAGGGTTGCGGAGGTCCGATACCAGTCGCTCCGTGGAAAAAGTGAAATTCAGGTAAAACCGGTTGAACTAGTAACCGACCGCAAATTAACTTGGCAATAAAGACTAGGAAGATGAGAGCAATTAGATGTATATTTGGAAATAAGGTACGATTTTTCGTTTTTGACGCTCCTTGCCATCAGACGACTTTAATGCATCAATTGTATCGTTTTCGGTTAATTCCAGTCTATTCGCTTAGATATTTGAAACTTCTCAACGGATTACAATGCAGTTCTCAGCAATAGATAGAGTGATTCAAGAAGAAGGGATGTTTTTTTTTCAAGAGACAACTCCCGCTTTAGGAATATACATCCTGTGTCATGGGGGACTTTACAAACATACAAGAAACGGACACAGAGAACACCCAGACTCCGAGCAACAATTTATGAATCATATATGGGATTTGAACCCACAACATTAGAAAGCGACCACTTAAACCACTAGCTAATTCTTCCATATAATAGTAGACCAGATACGAGACTCGAAGATTTCCGTGTGAACCGCTTAAAATACAAAGTTGTTCTCACAAGTGAAATAAAACCTATATCCAATTTAATAGAACATTTCTATTATTTTGTCTGTATTATACGTCTATTAAATATAAGTTAGTAACACATAATTGACATTGCTGCTCCTACCGTAGATTACCATAAGACCATTCCTTTTTTATAAAAAAAATATATGATAATGATACCATTAAAGTTAATTTTCATAAAGATTACACATTTCAAGACAGTAATTTTGTGTACTTAAATAACACATATGTACACACGTAAATGTTGTTTGAAGTAAGTAGCGAGTTTTTTATCAAACATATATGAAATTATAGTATGTCGCAAAATAATAATAATACATATATTATATTAAATAATCAAACCACAAAAACTGCATGAACAGGCAGTTTTAAACATAAAAATAATCACTTTATTGCCATTACTAACTGCCACAAATAACAGCTTCAATTATATGTATAATAATGTTAATGGAACTTAATGAAAATAAATATTAAAATCTCCGCTATTATCTCTTCAATTACGAGATATTCAGGTACATAAACTAAACCTCTTTAAGCTATCTTTTTCATATTTATATTAGCTTCTTAAATGACTCTACTATGCCTGATGAAAAGTATGATAAGAGCAAATATAAAAAATCCAACTGCAGTGTATCCCTTGCCCACTATATTTCTAGCCATGACTTTATACAAATTGATTACACCATCGTTCTATAGATGGCGCTGTGACGTAACGCTAGATCGCACTACCATTTCGTTAGGTACCTCAAGTACCGCAACCGAACCGTGATGATTTATTTATTTTGCACATTCTTCACACTATTGTATTGTTTTACCTAGTGATAGTGTATTCGTACAACTTACTATTATCAATTTATTTACAGCTTCAGGCCTGCAGTCCGACCATTGATCAAAACATCAAAATCATTGCCATCGATCAATCCATTCGCAATTACTTTGCGTAGAACCCGAATTCATTGTTTTTTGTAGTTACTTACTACCACATTAGAAATATACCTTGTATCGCGGGGAACTTTGTAAATATACATGAAACGAACTCAAAGAACATTCAGACATAGAATAACAATTTGTGAATCACACAGTGTTGTCCCATATGGGGTTTGAACACACATTGATACCGTTATCCGTACAGTCAAGTGTCTTGGTCATTACAAAATTTTTGTTTCTTTTTGCTTTTTAAATAGTTTTTGGTATGGTGTGTTTATTTTTTTACATATAGACGCGTTTTTAGTAAAAATCAATAACACAATTTTATTGTATACTCGCTCACCCGGCGAACTTCGTACCGCCTAAGAATATATATATATTTTTTCGGAATAAAAGACAACTCCCGCATTAGGAATATAAATTCCTGTGTCGCGGGGGACTTTAAAAACATACATGAAACGGACACAAAGAACACCTAGACTCAGAACAACAAATTGTGAATCACACAAAGTGTTATCCAACGTGGGATTTGAACCCACGACACTTGGCGCAGTAGGAAGTGGCGTGGCGACCGCTTAAGCCACTAGGCCAACCGTGCAGTGTAATTCATAATTCATAATAAAGTATTATGTTTAGTTATTAGCTGATAGTGACAAACCGATAGCAGCGCCAAAATACGGGCCCAGACCGGTACCGCCACAATCGCTTTAATCTGTAATATCTTAAAAAGTATTAATTTAAATTACATACTGTAAAGGGCCATATTAATCTATATTAAATACACAATGTATTTAAGGTTCATAATTGGATATGGATTAATACTGTATTGCTTAAAATCGCTTCGTAAATAAGCCATTATTTTTCTTAAATAAAAAAATGGTTATTGTGGGTTATCCCTAAGAGATAGACACATACCATAGCGGACTTTTTTGTAGACCTTTTTAATATGTACAGTAGTACATTATTTTGATCTATCTCGTAGGGTACAGCCAGCGTTTGCAATGTAAGCGTAAAAAAATGGGTTTATTTATGACATCACATTAGAAACCTCAAAAATTATTATCTACTATATTAAGCATGTATTATACATAAAAACCTTCCTCTTGAAACACTCTATCTATTAAAGAAAATGGCATCAAAATCCGTTGCGTAGTTTCAAAGATTCAAGCATACATAGGGACAGAGAAAGCGACTTTGTTTTATACTATGTAGTGATGATGATGAGAGAGCTGTTTTTGCTTAAAAGGAGGGCCCAACATTTATATGTTCATTGTACATTTGTTAACGCAAATAAACTATATTAAATTTTATTAGAAGTGTTTGCACTGCTCTAGCTTAAGTAGAATCTAGCACTACTACCCCCCCCCCCCCCCCCCCACACAGAAGACCAACCAATAATGGCAATATTCGTAATATCGTTTTTTATTGGTGAGTGTGAGACCGGAGGCACGACCGTTCACACTAAGCCGCCATGATGTGGGTCACCATGGTCCATGCTGCATTGTATGCACTCACAATGAGGATGGTGTCCCCACCTCCTGGATTCTTATATATTATACTTTCCATCACGTAGAGTAGAGATACTTTGCTAGACTTAAATTTATATAAAAAAAAATATTCGCTTCCTATACGAAATAGTAAAATTTGTAAAACCCACTTATAAACGTCATAATGTTTGCACAGCTCGCTGTATCCAGTACTATAGTCTTCTACTACATTGACCTAGAATTTTTTTAAAACGTTATAAGTTCATAAGATTAATGGAAATTTACAGCGTAACCTACCTACCTACCTAAGCCGCTGTGGGTAATGAATGGACCCTATCCACAGCAACTTAATCTACTCCTACTTATAACTATCAAGGTAATTAATGATTATGCATAAAAACTGTGCAGAAAGAACTCTTACAAGTTGATAGGTATCAGTTGCGCGGTCGAATGTCCTTGACGCTCAGTAAGTTCACTAAGTGAGACATGAAAGTACAGACAATGAGCGATGCAGGTTTGCGCAGTTTTTTTTCTCAACTTCTAATGCCAACCCTTGTTGCAGGTGTGGTGTGTGTGGTGGCGGCGCGACTATTTCGCGCAATTTCGCCACAACACGCCTCACTCCATCACCAGTCGTCGACAGAGCCGGCCGAGCGCGCCACCCGGCCCTAACACTCCACACTCGGACGCAAACAACCAACAAAAGTAACTGCTGCGGATTAATATTCGAACGTCAACTGAATATTCTCAAAGTTACTGAAACAAAAATAATTAAAAAAAAAAACATTCCTAATAGCTATCTGTGATAATGATCATAAACTATATTTAATTAATTTGTGTTGTGATTAATTTAAGTAAACCGATCGTAATGGTATTGTCGAAATAAAATGTCTCGGGGCTCAGCGTTCAAAACGATATTTTAGATTTTTGAAAGTTTGAGAGACAATGACGAAATATAAGATGAACAATACAGTGCGGTCCTCGTCGGAGGTGACTCTCACATCGTACATGACGGGCAGCACCGACAGCACCAACAAGAACCAGGACGGACAGTACGACACGAACCAGAATGACAACGTGAACACCGAGGCCAACAGGAACTTGGAAGGAAAGCGATGTCACGTTTGCCCGAACTCGTGCGAATTCGTGAATCAGACGGACAAGCTGGCAGCCTCGCTGGTGAAGCAGGAGTGTGACAAGTTTGGCCTGAACGAGCTTAAAGTGGAAGGTCTGGACAAGAACGTGTGTCTTTGTGAGAAGTACAATGGTGGCTGCAAGCTGTGCCCGCGCCCCAGCCTGGCTCCGACGCTCACCCTCAACCTCGATGGTAAGGCGTCCTGCCTTGCTTGCCACAAATCCACCTGCGCCTCCGTTTATACAAGTAAGTACCTGAACAGTTTTATAAATTGATTGCCTGCTGAGTTTAGTTATTTTTTGACAAATAACGTGTTAATATTTGCTCCATAATATATGCACCGTGAGAGATTAAATTCCGTTGGACGTGCATTTCTAAGAAATAACGCTTTGTTTAATTTTCTTTCTCTCCTAATGAAATTGTTATCAGCGTTTGAATTCTTGTAATCACGGCTTGGACATGTTTTCATATATTCCAATGAACCGCTTCTGTTTGCGTTGGAAGGTTTTATTGGCGTAATATGACTTCGTATTGTTTTTAGTTACTGTTGCGAAACAAACGTTTATGTATATGCTTATCGGTACGTAACTATATTATTTATTATCTATCAATTCATAGATAATATGGTTCATATCGAAATGTTTGTAGGTGCAAACTTAGTATTTGCTGATAATTTAAAGAGAAAGCAGTAGGGAACTGGCTAAACAGGGTTTTAAGTATAAACTAGCAATGGCATTGCAAGTAAATCTCACGGAGACATTCAGGGCCCACACTTTCTATACATTTGTTATAAGTCAATAATTAAAGAGCTTCATATTTAAACGTATATATATTTTATACACCATCTAGAGCTTCGCAGATAATACCAGTATTTAATGTGTACTTTTTAAAACTAATTTCGATGAAATATATCTTCGATTATTTTATAATCTGTGTAAGAACGAGGTAAAATGACTTCTAGTACAAATAATATAATTTAGTCATAGAAGTTAACTGTATTTATTCATTGCTATTTTATTACTAACCTACATACATTGCAAATAATCGTTTGTAATAAAAACCTAGTTTGAACACTATGAACTGGTTATTCGCTTGGTATAGAGGTCTGTGAAACTTTTCCATTCCAGGAAGATACAAAATTTATTAGAGTTTTAATATTGTAAGTTTATGAGTTACCTGACACAGTGCATTATTACTTAAGTATAACTACTCAGATTTCCTTAGATCGTAATTTTAGACTATACACATTCATATCTTTATATATATTATTTAAATGTCGCCACAATTCTATTTTGTTTAACCAAATCCGGTTACAATTTCATATTTATTTGTGTTATCAGATAGTTTGATTTAGTGTTTCTCAGCTCCATACTATCTGATACATCTTACTGTTTTTTTTAGTTTATTTGTCAACTTGTATTTTTATAATCACTTTATTCCCTGTCTTTCTTTAGTTTTAACTTCTTGTTTTCCATCCTACACTTCATGTTAAAAATGTAAAACGATATTACAATGTTATATAAGCGCTAATCTGTCCTTGTCCTATGTTCCTCTGTTATGACAACAAGGTGAGCGGTGGACAAACGAATGAGTATCACTTAAGTGATTTCAACTACTGTTTGCAGTGGCGTGTCACTGCAAACAGTAGTTGAAATCACTTAAGTGTGCTGTTTAAATCACTATTTTACGCTTCTTGACTTAAAGTAACAAGAGATGACTGGTACTTTTAGAGCTCCATTCTTTGAAAGAATACAACAAACCTTTATTTAACTGCCTCGTTTGTCTAGTGATTAGCGTCAGCGACTGCTGATCAAGAGGTCTCGGGTTCGTTTCCCGACCGGTTCGGGTCGGATCAAATGTTTGTGTGATCAAAAAATATTTGTTTCGGAGTTTTGTATGTTTATGTATTTACAAAAACAAATACGTTTATGGATTTATATCATTTGTCTTTAATACAAGCTCTGCTTAGTTTCGGGACTAGATTACGTCGTGTGTAAAATGTCCTAAAATATTTATTTATTATTATTTATTTATACAAATCATCAATATGTTATCAGTATACGTTCTCTTTTGTCTGTATAAATAATTTTTGTCAGGAATGAATTTTGGTATCAAGTTAAAATTAACATCAAATATCTACTTATGTATTACCTCCTTCTTCAGTCCAATAGTAGATTATTAAAAGCGCCATCATCAAAATATTCATCAAAGATGATAATGTTGACGTATGTCAAACTTTATTGCTGAGAGAAAGATAATTTGAAACAAACTATACCAACCCGCCTGGCCATAGTAGTATGTAGTAATAGAAAAGCAGCAATGGATGAGCATATGTATATAATGTATTTTTTATCCAATTAATTAAACAATATGATCTATAAGTCAATTGGCAAGGCCTTTCGTGCTGAAATCACAGTGGTTCTACTGAGAGTCATGCTGATTTCAGCACGAACAGCCCGGCTGGAACCAGAGGCGCAATGATGCAGAATTATCTCATTAAGCCGCAATACTGTGACCCAGGCTGGATTCCACTCATGTTTTCTATCAGGCATAGTGGAGTCATTTTGGCAGGCTTAAGTTAAAAAAAAATTTATTATATATTCAGTGTTACAATTAAAATGAATCTAGTGTCACCTGCCAAGCCAAATTCATTTTAGTTGTTTAGACTACAGAATGTGTCAAAAATGTAAATAGAAGCACTCGAGAAACACAACCCTATTTCTAGCGCAGTGGGGTCAAAATGTCTGATTAACTTATTTTAAATTTTAACATGTATACAGATCTCATATTTGACAAATCTGTATCTCTAGATAATAATTTAACAAATACTTCACATAAAAACGTTGTCTTCTTATGAAGTAACATCTTTAGGAGGTAAGGAGGCTACAGTATGCGAAAATCCTCCACTCTAATCAAATATGACATACACGTGAGTGCACTAAGTGCGTTTATATGATTTATTCTTGTATTTTCACCATGTGCCTAATCAATTCGTTCTACGCTAGAATTTTTATTTCATGCGCTTCCGCGTGACTTTCCGCGATACTGTGTGATTTATAATAATATAATCAAGTTTCATTTAATATAATGGCGACAATAATTACTACGTGTGGTGACGGATTAAGAATACCAAGTGTCACCACTTACTTACAGCTGTCGCGTATGTTACCAATATTACTATTATTATATATTGATATATTTCTAAATAGCAACATATTATAGATATACACCCAGATATAAATCAAATATGGTACTCATCATACACTATATGTCCTAGATGGAAATTGAACTTACGACCCCCGGACTCAGCAGTCAGGTTTTACAAGATTTCAACATAATAATAGTAATAATAGTGATAGTGGTCACGACGACCGATGAACATGTCCTAATCAGCTTTAGCACGATCTTCGTGACCACAAGCTATTTATTATACACTAGTTTGTGCCCGCGGCTCCACTAGCTTGTATGTCGGTTTTCGCGGTAAAAAGTATGTCCTATGTCCTTTCTCAGGCTTTAAACTATCAGTGTACCAAATTTCATTTCAATGGGTTCAGTAGTTTTATTGTAAAAAACGGTACAGACAGTTACTTTTGAATTCATAAAATTAGTAAGGATATGCCACACATTTAGTAAATCAATTAAACTTGTATGACTTAAGAATTGGGATATAACTATAAATATAAATTTTCGTTACTCGCTACTGTTGCTTTGTTCGTTCAGTTCAGTTATATCTTGTCACCATTTCCATTCTTTTATGATTCTGTATATTGTGCACAAATGAACTTATATAGATAACTAAATTAACAAAGGCGAACTTAACCTAAGTCTCAATTTTCCTCCAGCGAACCTTTACGTAGAGTGAATAGGGGCTAGAGGAGAACGTAAATTTAAAGTCATGTATATTCAAAACAGGTAAAGTATAAAATCCTCTTTTCTAACACATTTGTAAGTACCAATTTCTACCGAAGCATGTCCCTCCCACATTAGGTTTAGATCTGTGTCAACAACCCCTCCAGAACAAGTATGTTTAAGCTCAAATGTCAAGATTAAGCTAATAAACTGGCTGCATTGTTTATCGATTACAAAGAATCCACTACCCAAATTTACCCTTTTTGAAGAAGATTATATAATGTCATCCTCACAAAACTAAAGTTATTTTTTTACCTTACCCAATTGCAGAAATACAAGTTCGTACTGTGGTTCTGTAGTAAAGAAAAGAGAGTGAACTAAAAAGTTCGATTTAATCAAGTAATGCTCTAAAATATAGGTTAAACACCACAAAGAGACTTAAAAATATAATTCTACCAAGATACCAAGAACAGAAAAGACCCCAAATGATGAGTCAGGAAATCTTTTCAGGTATAAGGTATTCAAGGAATTGTATGACACCTACTGTATTAAGCTAAACGTGCTTGTTCACTTCAATTTATCTCTTTTATCAGACACATCTCATTATCTATAACTACGAACAAATGATGTTCGTGCAATAATATGTTCCGCATTTAACTCATATTTAATCATGAATAAAAACTAGAAACACACAAAGCATTCTTTATTCACATTTGATAAATGCATGTATTCCTACTTTTTCTCTTCCGCAATGCCTTTGAGCGTGCTAATACATAATGCACTAGGGTTTAATTCTAATATTTCAAATTTTCCTGATCATCTGATATCAAGTTATTTCTAAAAACTGCACTTACTATTTTCTACTATTCTACTCACGTCATTTTTCATGATGTAAAAACAATATATTTTTCGTATGGTTTGGTAATTTTTTGAAGTTCAGTTTTCAGCCGGTTACAGCAGGTAAAGGAAAATGAAAAGGAACAGGGTTAATTTTCAAGTACTGATATAATTTAAATGCGTTTAGGTTCATATGGATTGTGAGAGTGACAACAATTAAAACAATCGTTTTAAAATTGAAATCATCCTTCGTATATATTTTAAGTATCTAAACATTTTCATTCGACCCGCTATTTATGATTTCTTTTAATAAGTTGCTTATTTATGTTGTGTGTATTCTTATCTGCTTTCGTTCGGTCTTCTCGTCTTCTAGGTCAATTATGTAAAATTTGAAGGTTAAACTATTCAAGTTTTGTTGTGAATCGTGAGCAGGTTCAATTATACAATCATTGGTCACCTTTCTGGTGAGGTTTTATAAATGCGTAGTTAAATATTTTTTGTCACATTAATCAATTGTTAAACCGGCCACGTTCCAATAGCAAATCCGTTTTCTAGTATAATGGGGTTCCAATTCCAATTTGTTGTTCAGTGATACTAATTCAACTTGTTAAAGTTAAATATCACAGGTTAATAATGTTGTTTAGTATTATATTTTGCGGAATTATTTATAAATAAATATTTAAATATTTTGGACATCTTACACACAACATCATCTAGTCCATCAAAGTAAGCAGAGCTTGTGTTATGGGTACTAAACAACTGATATAAATACATAAACATACTTTTTTTTGTAAATACATACATATTATTATTATACATAGAAAAACAGACAGACTCCGAAACAAATATTTGTGGATCACACAAATATTTGATCTGACCCGGAAATCGAACCCGAGACCTCTTAATCAGATTCCGCAAACGCTTACCACTAGACCAACAAGGCAGTCAATGACCGAAAATGTAACAGTCTAACATATTATAATCAGTATTTATTTTGATTCTGTAACTTTTATTAAAACCAAAACTCATAAAGAGTTAAATAGAAACTATAGCATATAGTTATACTTAGTACTGAATCCATTCACCTTTATTCTAGTTTTTTTTTAATTATGCGTGATGTTAGGATTAAAAATTATATTATTATCAAATATCGATTAGTTTTTATATTATTAGCGTTAAGGTGTCACATTTTTTAAACACAAATATGACCCCTAAGCCTTGTTTTTGATTTGAGAAAACAATACCTTGTAACTCAGAACACTGGACGTGCTTTAATTTGATGTAGTTTAATGTCAATAATCATATGACAATATTTTATGCGTTTATTACGTTTCCCCTACATTTATAACCTTGCTTAGAATCCTCGAGGCGTGTTTGTGTATCTAACCTTACATACGTCGCTAATAAAAAGTTCTACATTATTGTTTCAACATTGATAGTTTCTATATTATGGATCCTTCACCTAAATCTAGTTTAGGAAGGAAAAGTAACCAAATAAGAGTGTAGTCTATATTTCAACGAGTCATGCATATTTATAAGTATTACAATTAGTGTTAATGACACAGCATCGATCGAAATTGGACCGACGTATCTCTAGTGTGTACTCATATGAAGACAATAATGAAATAACTCATCAGGTTTATCAAAATCTCTGGAAGGCTATACTCGTAAAGTTCAAGTTCCAAGTCTGGTTTCAGTTTCAATGGTTAATGGTTAACGACTCTCGCATTACTCTTGTTGTAACTTGATATGTTTATGACGTCAAACAAAATACGAGAGAAAACCGTTTATCAGTAGCATCATGAGTGTTTTATTGCTCATTGAACATCCTCCTTTCCCTCAAATCTGTCTTCCTTCCTCCCTCTCCTGAAAGGACCTAGAACTTGATATATTTCAGAATTTTAGATTACTATTTAAAAGCTTATTTAAATTAAGTATAAAGTATTTTTAAAGGCCTCGTTGGTCTTGCGATTAGCGTATGCGACTGCTGATCAAGAGGTCTCGGGTTCCTTGTTGTTTTAGTGTTGTTTGGTTTTTCTTTCAAGAAATTCTCAATAACAGCTCCGAGTAACAACGTCGGTACCTCGGAGAGCACGGCCTTAAATGGGTTAAGCCGTCGGTCCTGGTTGTCATGAACATCTATGACATTCGTTATTGGAAAGGTAAACCCGGCTGAACTAGTAGCCGACCCAAAACAATCTCGGGATAGTAAAAGTAAGGAAGAAAAGTATTTCTTGTAAAATGGTTTTTCATTACATTTTTCTAAGTTGTGTATAACACCTATGTATTATGTTTTCTCAGACCAAATCGTTGAAATGTATCTACAAATAAAAAGTAAAAAAATGCAGATCTCAGCGTCTATAAACGCCTTTAAAATGCAGTATTTCTCATTCAATTGATAGTCACCGAGCTCAATGACTAGAACCTTGTTACAAAATAGTTACAAAGTAATTAGTGAATTTTTCTAAGGCGTAATGCATTGGAAAAAGTTAAATGGAAAAATCATAATCTCCTAGAGAGCTATTTGATGGGCCAACATTATACTACGCATATTACATAAAGGTACCTGAATATATATCATATTTACTTAACAGCTGTTTACTTTTGTGACCACAAAGGCATGTACTTACTTACCAAAGATAAATAAAGGAAATATCTTCTCCACTTTCCTTTTGCATTTCACAGCGGTCTTTGCTCTGTTTTGTGCAAATACGTGCGAATATTTACGGTATTGTAATGTAAATAATTTTGGTTACGACACAAGTCGCTGACGTCACTATCTAGTCTGTAGGTCTCGGTAAATGCCATAAGCGCGATGGTTATCACGCTATTGTTCCATTGTTACTATATTGTGTCTTTGCTCAGTGTCACTTATTTTTGTCGTTACTGAGAATCATTTCAGGAGGCTAAGGTCAAAAAAACAGAACTTGGTATGTGTACTGTAGTTTGGAATGAAAAGGTTTCCGTTTCTTTGTTAGAGCGTATCTTTGAAACTATTGAATGAATTTTCATGTAACTTTACATTTTAATATACTTAACACAAAGCATTTCGTTCATGCAAATCAAATATCAATTGAAGATTTTGCATACAATTTTATTCATGTTATTGTTATTTTAAAATGGTGGTACATAATTTATTTAATTATATTCATATTAATATTTTTTTAATATATAATTATTTTATAATCATTACATGTATTTCTCCGGGGGGTAAAGGATGTGAATGACTAACATGTTTTTACATCATCATCATCATCAACAGCCTTTAACAGTCCACTGCTGGACATAGGCCTCTCCTTAGAAAGGAGGTTTTGGCCTAATTTACCACGCTGGCCAGACGGGTTGGTATAGGGTTTGTCTCAAGTTTTCCTTCTCTTGGCAGTGATGTTAACTGCTTATTTTGTTCCTTTAGTCGCCTCTTACGACACCCATGGAATGAATAGGGGTGGTGACACTTTGTATTCTTAATCCGTCACCACACGGATATGTTTTTACATACATACATGTAATAGATGATCTAATGAAAATAATGAACACAAGTAATTCTAAGTTTCATAACATCTAAATTTATGATGATTATCAAAATCATCACTAGTAACAAATACACATCATAAGAAAATTGTCATACAAAACATTGAATGCGAGGACTTCCAGCATTTAAAGACTAAAACCAAAAACTATAATTATAATTAAAATTTTAAAAACAATACAAAAGAGACGTGTATGCTTACTAGAAAATCATGTCAATAACTATTATAACACACGTTGTATATAATAACCACAGTCATCAAACGTTTCAAGAATATAATATTCTTAATAGTTTTAGACTTTAAAATATCATAATCGTTATGATAGTAATGAGGATAGTAGCTCAAGTTCCCGATAACAGACAATTCAAGTTTTAGGAAAGCAAACTTGATCTATTCGATCGTTTGTATACTCACTCATCTATATAAGCAATAATGTTTTTTCCATTACTTTCCATACTTACCTACTTATGTATACCTATACTACTAAATTCATTACATGCTCACTTTTTCCTAATTTTCAAAACATATATATATATATACTTGACATAAAAGAGCTAAATCTATTATTAATAACTAATTAAACAATAAAGATAAATATACATGAACAATGAACCTAAAAACTAAAAACCTTAAAAATTATAATAAAACTAGAATATATTATTATAAGGAGTCCCTTTAGGCAAGGTTCCGAAGATACTGGCAGCGTTCCCCCTTTGAATAGCTATACTAATTCTTTGTCCGAGGTAGCTGCCAGCTCTTCGGTCCCCTGTGACGTCGACTAACCTTCTTGATATTTCTTTAAAAAGCCGTATAGCGCTGGGACCCCACGGACCAAGGGTCTCGACACCGAATGGGACAAAATCATATTCGGAGCCTAGACCCTTGTATTTGCATACTTTAGCTTTTTCAGCCGCTTCACAAGCCGCACCAGCTCTGTTGTTGGTTCCATGTAGATGGGAAGGGGCTAGCGTGTCTGAACAGGTGGCATCCCATACCAGCACCCGACCCATCTTCCATGGAATCAAGCTCATACCGTCTGGTCTCTTGCCATCGTCTCTTGCAATACCAGTCGGCTCAAGTAGACTTGGCACGTTGACGGTGGCAAGGGACCGGCGTATGATATTGTTAAGTGCGGCATGTCTCGAGAAGCGACCTGCACTTTTTTGGCATGACAGTCCGTGATGTCCTAGCTTGTCGACATCGCTGCCACAGGGACATTTATGAGGAGCGCAGACCGGAACCCCAAGCCGTAGACAGGTTGCGATTCGGAGCGTGTCAGGCTCAAGGAATGTTCCTGTATTTGACGAAGGGTACGCGTGAAGCCAGTAGCCGGCCTCATGTGTACCCACGGCCAAAAGCCTAGCACGCGCCGAACCTGTACTACAGCTCAAAAGATTATCAAAAGTCAATTTACAATTTATGTCGTCCCAGCTCCTCTGTGAATTTGGAGAAACTGGAAAACTTTGACCTGGGCATGCAATTAAGAAAGCGTTTCTAGCTTCTTTCAAGCCAGCAATCTCAAAGTTTGAAGGGGATGTCCTTAAAATTTTACTTATGAGATTTGCTGAACTATGAACAGAAGATAGGAAGGCTGGTAAAGCAACACTGGAAATTTTGCGAATCCCTAAACCGCCATAACGGATGGGTAGGGATGCTTGGGTCCAAGATTGCTCGTTTAGCTGCATATTTAGAATTGATTCTAAGCTAATTTTGATTAAGACGTCGATTTGTGTTAAAAGATCTGGGTGATTCCAAAAGGAGCAGCAACGGAGCACATACGTAAATTTTGGGACGAAAAGACAGAATTTTAAGATACAAAGTGCATAATGTGGACTAATTTCAAGGAGACGGTCAGCAAAATTTTGAAATTTAGTAATTGAATTATTAATATATTCAGAAATAGATTCATCAAAAATTGGAGAACCTAAAAGGTAAAGTGAATTACTGTGAACTATTTTAATATTTGGAGCCAACATATTAAATTTTTGTTTTATGTCACTTAAATTTAAGTCGCGGTTATTTATAAAAAGCTCGCATTTGCTAAAATTAAGCTCCAAACCAATGCCTTCAAATTTATTTTTGATTATAGAAAGGTCCGATAACACAATATCCACATCACCTCCTAGGGTCCCGTCGTCCAAATACCAAACGTTGAATTTAGACTTTAAATTTTTAATTATCGGATTTATAGCCAAACTAAAAATTGCAGGCCCAAGGGGATCACCCTGTTGACAACCTACTTCCGAGGACAGTTCATTAGAACGATATAGCAATTTTGTTGGGTCAGCGTAACTGAGAAGAAGATAATTGTAAATTTCCGGTATGTGTTGTTTTATTTCCGTCAGCAGGGTATCCCTATGTACCGAATTGAAAGCATTTTTGACATCAATTTTGAGCAACACGTCAGGCTGTCCGTAAGTTAGGAAAGAGCGTAGGGCATGGACGGCTGCCTCACACCCTCCTTTTACACCGAAACCTAACTGTACGGGTTCAAATTCTAAGTTTAATTTTGATACAATATGTCGAACAGCAATTTTGGAGGCCAGACGTCGTAGTGTTGATCCAACAGCAATTGGTCTCACCCCTCCGTCCTTTTTGGTGAGGGCAATGAGGTTCGCGCCGAAAAGAATGGGAACAATTTCTGGATTGACATTACCGGAATACATAAAGTTGATTAAATTAGTGATTGAATTTACTAGTTGCTCACCTGCATCACCCACAGAATGCGAAGTTAAATCTTTCAAATGTTGGGGTGAGATTCCATCCAAACCTGCAGCCGAACCTGGTTTAAAAGATAAAATGGCATCCGTAACATCTTTGTTTTGAATTTGAAGGCATGCTTGCCTTGCTGTTGGTGGGTCGAGAAAATATGGGTTTACTGGAGCTGGGGGATGTTTTGTCCGTAAGGCCTGAAGGGTGTCAGGGGTATCTGGTGATAGCACGTCGTTGGAGAACAAAAGGCGAGCGGCACCTGTGAGATCTCCGTCACTGATTTTGTTTTCTATGAGTTTGTGATTACGAGGGGCATCATGTTTGATTAGAGGTGCGGGTGAAGGCGAGGAGCTTAAAGTACAGTTATTCTTAATCTTTTGAGTTAAGGATAAATTTGGTTCATCAGTTTTTAAAATGTGCAATGTGCTATATGAAAATAAAAATAGGTTCTGCCAGTCTTGAGTGCAATTGCTTAAGTAGCATTTCTGGACTAAATGTGACAAATGTGTAGCAACGGTAATTCGAGCCCCTCGAGGTATTCTTTTGATTATGGGTATACTATTTTTCAAATGGCTGAGATGTATGTGGAAAGGAGTTTGATCGTTGGCCACATAAGTAGGCGCATTCGGAATAATGGGATGGATGTCTAAGGGTGAACTATTTTGGCTAATACATTTCCTGTGTGTTTTTGTAATGTGTATATTGAGGCCTTTCAAAGTTTTGAAAGATTTGTTGCATTGTGAACATGTATGGGTCGCGTTCGACGTGCCATCACAAGATTGGGTCACGGACTGCATTCACAACTACAGTTAAAAACAATTCATAAAAAATAATACCTTATAAACAAATTTAAAACACAATAAAAATAACTTATAATGTACACAAATATTCACAGTAAATTTAAAAAGTCAAAGTCAAATATGACGGCTGCCTATTTTGGTAATAAGACGCATGCGTCGTTACGTAGGTGCGTCACAAAATGGTTTTGATTGGACGATTCAAAGCAAAATCACTAGCGACGCATGTCGTCGCTAGGACAACCGATAGCGACCTTAGCAACCGCATCGGTCACTTCACGGATTATGTCACTCCCCGCATGCACACACCGACTGATCTCAAAGGTTAATTCACAGCAATCCCGCCAATATTTATCACTGTATGCCTTATCTAAAAGATTTTTTTTTGTCTTCCGCATACTGGCCACGAAATTACACCGACAGAGTGACTCTTTCCATCTTTACCAATTTTAAAGTTCGGGACACACTCAAAACACGTCCACTCCATAAAATGTGACAGATGTCAAACATTATTACATTATTTTCAAAACTCTAATTGACAAGTCGAAATTGCTTTCTGTCAGATGTCCGAGATATTTCTTTATTGTTTTCTGTGTGGCAATAGTATCTGGTCGAGCCCCCTATTTTAGCATAAGCATGCCTCTCCCACGGTGGTCATTACGGCAGCCCTGCCATAACAAAAACAAACCTAGTAAAGGAACTGTGACAGTCTCATTAATACAAATTTAATACGACTCGGATATCGGTATTTATAAATATAATACAAACACATGTTAACACAATGTTTCACAGTTACTCGACACGCTCAATAACAGCTGTAAGTAAACTCATATTTCTTATACTGATTCTCATCTTCGAGTTCACACACGGTGCTGGAGCACGGGACTGACAAACATACTTTCTCATGAAACAATATCGTTACATTATTCGAGTTCGTGTAAATATTATGAGCAAAACAGACATTTGAGCCAACCTCGCATTAGTTGGTAGGACAGACAAATAACCCTTAGCTTTGTGTTGTGATACTTCGTTGCATGTTTAAATTAAAACTGCATAGAGTAGTTTAAAGAAAAACTTACAGAAGAAATTTAACATCTGTAGTCAGCAATTACAAATAATAATAATAATATAATAATAATATTTATTAACACTTAAATAAAGTACAGATTTTCACATACATTTTCTTTGATTAATTACACAGTAATAGTCAGGCTCTGGTATCCACGGTAAGATTAAACTTGTGTTGTGGATACCAGCCAGCAATTACAAAAGAAAGAGCAGGCAGGCAGTTCTTCTTTCTGATATGGCTGGTCAATTAGTGAATACCACTGATCATATTTATCTGTGACTAAGAAGTCACAAGTGCGAGGTCAGTACCTCTTTCTGGACGGTTCCAATTGAAAGTCTTTCCGGGCCGAGATACCGCAGTTGACAGTTTCTCTCACAAATCAGATCCCTCAGCCAAGATGCAAGTCTCTTTTCTTCTCTATTTTATTTAGACCATAAGACTTGGCATTTGGATGTCGTCATTCCCATAAATCCATAACAAAAGTTTGTAAGACAATGGAAATTGAGAGCATTTAAAGACCAGTAATTCCTTGAAATTTTAAGCTAAAAAGTATAAATTGGCCAAGTGCGTGTCAGGCCACGCATAGAATAACCGTGTTCAATAGATAATAATTTTTGTGTACTTATTATTTCTTTATTTTTGTACGAAGTTTTCCAAGTAAGTGCATTTTATAAGTTAGGCCCCTATAACTCTATAAAAAAGTTATCAAAACCGCTATAGTTTTCTTTGAAAGTTTAATATATGGACTACTGTCTTAAATATTTTCAGATTTTTTAAGCCAGTCGTTTAGCTTTGAGGGGGGGGGGGGGCTGTTTTGATTTGCTAGCACCAACCGTTTGGGTGGTAGGTCTGGACGAACGGACGGACATAACGAATCTATACTAAAAGGGTTCCGAGTCATGAACTACGGAACCCTAAAAAGGGAAAATTTTTGTCAAATTGTCTAGTTTAGCTGTAACACAATATATGTATATTGTGTTACAGCTAAACTAGACAATTTAGCTGTTGGCTAGTTGGCTTAGTCCCTGGCTGTAGCGGGGGTTGTCCGGTCAATGGCACTTTACGGTGCACCGGTGTGGGCGGCGGCTCTGTCCGCCCAAAACAGGGCGCGCCTCTGGCGCCCCCAGCGGATACTGGCGGTCAGAGCCATACGCGGATACCGCACCGTGTCCACAGAGGCGGCGTGTGCCTTGGCCGGAACACCCCCGTGGGATCTGGAGGCGGGGGTGCTCGCCGAAGTTTATCGGCGAGTGGCTGACTTCCGGGCGGAGAGCGGCTTTCGCCCTCCGCCCGAGGATGTGCGCGAGTGGCGCGAAGCCGCTCGCCGAGCCACCATGCAGAGATGGTCGTTCCGGCTGGAGACCCCACGCGCTGGCTTCGCCGCCGTGGAGGCTCTTCAGCCGGTCCTCGAGGAGTGGGCAGGGCGGCAGCACGGGACCCTTTCCTTCCGGCTGACGCAGGTACTTTCCGGGCACGGTTGCTTCGGAAAGTACCTGCACTCGGTCGCTAGGAGGGAACCGAGTCCCGCCTGCCACCACTGCGACTGCAGTGAGGACACGGCCCAGCACACGCTGGCGGTCTGCCCCGCTTGGGCGGCGCAGCGCCGGGTCCTCACTGCAGTCATCGGAGGGGATCTCTCGCTGCCGGCCGTCATAAGATCGATGGCCGGCAGCGACAGTTGTTTTACCGCGGTCGCAACCTTCTGCGAGGACGTAATCTTGCAGAAGGAGGTGGCGGAGAAGGCCCGGGAGGATGCCATCCAATCGGACCCGATCCGCCGCCGGCGCCCCGGGCGGCGGAGGCGCGCATACCTGCGTCTCATGCCGCCCTGAGAGTGGCCGCGGACGGGCGACGGCCGTAACCCCCGACGGGGTGACGGTCCGCGGGGATTTCCACACGTTAAAAAAAAAAAAAAAAAAAAAAGTCCCTGGCTGTAGAACTTGTTTGTTTATATTTTAGTACTTGTCTGATTAAATTTTTAACAGTTTTAGTTAGCCGTAGCCGTAGTTAGGCTATTTGTTGTCACGCTAAGTCCAATCATCACGCCACGTCCAAAAAGAGCGGACAATCTATAAGTGTTGCATAAGCGGTGGAAAATTATACCTTTTGAGAGCTTCCGTTGCTAAAGTTTAAGAAAATCAACGTATGAAACAATGGTTTTCCTTTAACAGTTATAAATAAAAGTCCGCCATAGTCATCGAGATATATTATACGTATAGATATATTGTACGTAGTA
The DNA here is from genome assembly GCA_932526445.1 of Phragmatobia fuliginosa. Classification (NCBI taxonomy): domain Eukaryota; kingdom Metazoa; phylum Arthropoda; class Insecta; order Lepidoptera; family Erebidae; genus Phragmatobia; species Phragmatobia fuliginosa. Next base: position 405,041 of record OW052066.1, on the reverse strand, counting down.
CATAATATCTCGATGGCCATAGCGTATATCCATTGGCTCACGGTAATCTTTTTCGTAGTAAACAAATGTAATCACGTTGTTATAACATGACGCTATGTTTAGGAGACGGAGACAAGCTTGCGTGGGTCAACTAGTTAAATATAATTGTGGAAATAACTCTCAACAACGTGCAGTATTTCTCATTCAACTGATAGTCACCGAGCTCAATGACTAGAACCTTGTTATAAAATAATTACAAAGTAATTAGTGCCAATATCGTACATTTAGTACGATTGCAGCATGCAGTCTGCAAGTCCGACTCTTGAAAAAAGTCTTATTAAACATGACAGTACAATTCTTACAACATACAGTAGTGATTATACACGCGTAAAACATAGATACATCATACGTGTCTGCATGAATGGCGCCATGAATGAGAAATGAAGTTTTCTACTACGAGTGTTGTGGGTTCAAGCCCCACATGGAGTAATTCTTCGTGTGATCCGCAAATTTTTGTCTGAGTCTGGATGTTCTTTGTGACCGTTTCATGTACATATGTAGGTGTAAAGTCATAGCGACGCAGGATATTTGTTCACAATGCGAACGTTGTCTTCAAAAAATACTTAGTTCAACTAAAATCATCTAAGTACTGTGTCCTCACATGGTTTTGATGGTCACACGCGCATCTGTATGTATGATAGGAATGCCACCAAGTCTGAGATATAAACTCTATTCATTTTTATATAAACTCTATTACGAAGGTTATACCTGTCCACTAATTCGGGCCTGTATGTATTTACCGATAGATAGAACGATTTGATTCGTAGGATGAAGTGTATTGTGTGGCATGTGGATTATAATAACAACTTGCCGGCCACAGCCAGCTCTAGTTACAAAAACATGACTTCTATCTGCCCAAACTTGCCTATTTAACACTTTTGTAAATAAACATAGTTTACCCATCTGATGTCTAGAGCACCCACGACGATGGAGTACTAAAACTATAGTCAGCATTTCCTGAGTGTACCGCAATAAATATACTAAAACGTAAAATAGACTGCATGGAAAATAAAAGTAATTAGCATTCCCAATTTCATCGGAGTTTATATAATTAGCGTAATTTGGATGATGTGATATTATGAGTGCAAAGTTTTTATCGAGGAAGTATTTAACATAAGAATGCAAGGTCAAGGTCATCGGTTGACAACTCTGCAAACAGTGAAAGTTACTTAATGCGAACAAGTAAATGAACTTAGCACAACCTTCACGCTTCAACAACACTGAATTTTGAAAATATCTTTTTTTTATCTGCTGCCATATGTGCCAAGAAATAAATACATTCAGACCAGCAACCATCACAGACTAGTACATATAAGGTCACTCACCACGGTCAACAACCACTAGAGCTTACAAATAAACGGTTAATCTTTTTTATCTATAGCAACGAGTAGTGTTGCCAAATCAATTTCAATCATCTAGAGTCGAAACAGTTGTCAAAGTCGAAAAACCATTTGTATTTCTCTACCTGTCTTATTGAAGTTCACGGGCACCAATAAAAACTTTTAATGCTTTTCAAATTAAATTCTTTAAATAAAACACTTGAATAAGGAAATTCAAAATAACCATTGAGAAGTTTGTGAGTGATGCACACATCAGCAAGACGATATAAATGAATTCTGAAAATATGGTCATCCACTTCCAGGTGAAACTAAATCATTTTATGTAAAAGAATATCTTCTGAAATATTTGAAATATCCGCTATATAGCCTGAAAATTTATTAATATCTTAAATTTTGTTGACAAAACTTTTATACTTGATTTTAAAATAACGATAACATCGGTACCTCGACCGGGGCGATACTATCCGAACACGACACAGAAGACTAACCCTAATTGACAGCGTTCGTGCTGTTCATAGAGGTCATAACGGTGATTACCATGCTGCGTAGTCTGCACTCACTATGAGGATGATGACCCTGCTCTTGGATCCTATTCATGTTTTCCCTCAGGCAGTATAGGCACTTTGGTAGGCTTAACTATAAAAAAAATAACTAGATAGTTCGATCGAATCGAATCGAATTAAAAAGTATGCTTATTCAAATCTATGGAGTTAGAAAAAAGTTATAAAAAATTAGACGTCCAAATCGAGAACCTCTTTTGAAGTCAATTAAAAAACTGAAAAGAAGTGATCATTGACCCAATGAAACCAAAGGAAAAAAGCCTATAGTTGTATCAGTTCCGTTGACCGCTAAATATTAAAATGTGAATCTCCGCAGTGTCAAATAGCAATAACAGTTTTTATAAGTTTAGCAATTTCCTGAGCAGATTGGAAAGAGTGTAATTAAGTTTTTCAAGTAATTGCCGAGTCAAGGTAGGCAACCAAGTGGCGCTTCCGTTTACACCTTCGGTTTGTTTTTGTTACCGTTTTTGTTCGCACTTGAACCCACGAGATGACAGACAGTGAGTGTTATTTTATCAGCACTTAATCGTCGGCATCTTTGCAACAAAAAACTGAGGAACTCCTCCGTAAAGTAAGCTCATTAAAAAGCCTGATTGTTTTGAGAACTTGTTAACGGTAAATGTTCGAATTGCTGTTAAACTGTATAATAATATGTTTTACATGGTATTTTATTCTGTATTTTTACGTAACGCATCTGCTATGTGTGTATGTAACATAGGTACTAATTAATATTTATCAGAAGTCAAATGTAGATAGCATTTTAAGTTTTTTGAGTAGCACAGTTTCGACTCGCACTTGGCTGCTTTTTTGTATAATATACATACAATAGCAAACACTTAGATGGATCACGATGGGCAACTCAAAAGTTTTAATTACCTCCAAGCAGAGTTGGATTCAAAGGCCCCTATGAGGAGGGGTCTTTTACGCAGGATGGGATAAACTCCAAATATTTCACTTGGTCGATGATAATTTTAACAAAAAGGAACCGACTTCAATGAAAAACTATTCCGAGTACCGAAATCGCGACATTGTGACTATGATATTTGAGGAGTTCCCTCGATTTCCTTGGGATCCCATGATCAGATAACGATATGGTGACGATGGGACCACCTGTAAGCTACGCCCATTCCAATGCAAAAAGAATTTTTGAAAACGGTTCATAAACGACGAAATTATCGCTGAACATACATAAAAAAAAAAAAAAAAATCCGACGAATTGATAACCTCCTCCTTTTTTTGAAGTCGGTTAAAAAGCAACCAATAATCATTGAACATCGGTTGTGTATGACGTCAGTCGTGTCGTTCTATATTTTACCATCAGCTCTTCCACGTTTACCCTAAAACGCATTGAATTATGAGGTAATTTCTGGAATTCACAGACCGGGCAACATATGTAGGTTAAATTTTATTAACAGTTTTTACGCAGTCGGGTTATAGGTTTCTTTTCTTGTTAATTAAATATAAATAGAACGCCACAGGCATATTTTATTAAATTTAAAGAATTGAATTAAAATGATTTAAATGAAACGCAAGAGAATAGGAAAATTTATCGATCTAAAACATTTAAAGATAACAATAGTCTGTTCAATGGAACTTCTCTCGGTGCTCTCGGTATTGTTGTAACAGGATCACTTGTTTGTGAGGTGCGCACACTAACAGATACTCGGAAAAATGTGCACTGGCAGGCATTTGTATATTGCATAGGATCTTCATCACACCTGTTCTCATCTTAACTTGTTAGAATTGTAATAGGAACTCTCGAAATTTTTCAAAAAAACATATACTTCTACGCCATATATCTCTAGGCCTTCCTTTTTGGTTCCAAACGTTACACTTCTCTATTTTCTGCGATCTGTTTGACGTCTTGGTAGGCTAGGAATCCTGTTTTTCCTTTACTTGCTGTACGTTTATTTCTTGTCGATGGTTAAGCATAAATGAAGCAGTTTATTGCTTTCATCATTCATCTATTTATTCACTCTGTGTAATTATTTTTAATGAAATTCCAGAAGAAAAGTCATAAAATCTGTTATTTAGTTCACACTCCTGTTCCTGGTCATTGCTTTGTACTGCACGATCGTAGTGTAATATTAAATACCCGTAACTTTCCTTGATAGGTAAGATATCAAATACAAAGAGTATCTGTAAGACGGGTAATGTACCTCAGTCATTGTGCAAATACAGGTGTTATTATAATACATAAAATAAAGCGTAACCGTATTTTAAGTGGCATGAAATGGATTTCAGTAACATAACATTTTGTTATAAAACTGAAAAACTGAATTTAAGACGTGACTGATAAACTAATTAAAATCTGTTAAGCTGATAATGGAACAGTTCTTGTCTTGTAGAAGGAAATAGACAACACTTTTTACCCAACTGCGTTAGAAGGAGGGTAGTGTTTTTAGGGTTCCGTAGCCAAATAGCAAAAAACGGAATCCTTATAGACTCGTCATGTCTGTCTGTCTGTCCGTCCGTAAGTCACAGCCACTTTTTCCGAAAATATAGGAACTATACTGTTGAAACTTGGTAAGTAGATGTATTCTGTGAACCGCGTTAAGATTATCACTCAAAAATATAAAAAAACAATAAATTTCGAGGGTTGGGGCCCCATACTTGGAACTGAAACTCAAAAATTTTTTTTTCATCAAACCCAACTTCAAAAATGATATTGAGGTTTCAAATATCATTTTTTTCTAAACTGAATAGTTTGCGCGAGAGTCACTTCCTAAGTGTTAAATGTGTGTTCCCCCCCCCCCCTGTTACTTCTAAAATAAAACTAAAAAAAAAAATATGATGTACATTACCATGCAAACTTCCACTGAAAATTGGTTTGAATGAGATCTAGTAAGTAGTTTTTTTTAAAACGTAAATCAAAAAATTCATAAATCGTAAACCGCAATTTACCTTTCATTCAATCAATCCACTATTATTAAAACATCGATCAAAGTTACAACTACAAGAACTTCGATATGATGTTACTTGCTGCTAGGGAACTCTTCATGGGCGAGTTCGACTCGCACTTGGCCTATTTTTTAGTATTCATGTATGTAAGTTTGTGTCTGTGTCTGTGTATGTCCATTTCTTTTCATTTCCGATATCGCATGGAAAATCAGTACGCTGAAGTGGAAGTGGGCCGGTCTTGTCTCCAGATGAACTGATGGACGCTGGAGCCCAAAAGTGCTAGAGTGGAGACCGCGATTAGGCAAACGTAGTGTAGGGCGCCCTGCGGCACGATGGACCAACGATTTGAAGAGGGTAACTGGCGGCAGATGGATGCCTTCTGCCCAAGGCTGGGATGGTTGGTGTTCCTTTGCTGCAGGCTCCTCCCACGTGTATGTCGGTTGTCGCGGCAAAAAGTACTTTCTGTCGCTCCTCAAGAATCAAAGTATCTCTCTACCTTTCATTGCAATCGGTGCAGCATCGTAATAAACAGACAGAGTTACTTTCGAGTTTATCATATTAGTATAAATGGGATATCTACTAATTTCAAAACTTCATCATCATCATCAGCCCACCGCAGTCCACTGCTGGACATAGGCCTGTTCTGTTGCACACTACTTTCATCGATTTTGGGTTTCTCGCAAAATTCTAAAACTTAAACATGCTAATTTAAATCAAATATTAACATAATTATGTATATTTGCAATATTTATTCAGTAATTTTACCATTTTATTAGTAGTTCAATGCCTTAAAAAGCACTAAGGCTACTATTTACCGCCTAGTAAGCAATAAATCATTTGAATATACAAATGAAGATCGTGTTTTGCGAATGAGATATAAAACAAAATAGTAAACTCGTGAGTAGCGGTGACAAACGATTGTCATGTTGATAAATATTTATTACAATCAAGCTTGTTTTCTGTAGTTCTGAGACACAGGTGTGTGACTGATTTTATTGTATTTTTTTTAAATATACAATATACACCTACACCAAAGAAACATGTGCTAAGACGACGTGTCATCATCACATTCACCTCATTTGACAACATTTTGACATTGTAAAATGTTAATCAACTTTACTGCAGCTAAATGCTTCGTTAGTTTGGCGATTAATGTATGTGAATGCCAATCGAGGTCTCCGGTACGATTCCCGGGTCGGGCCAAAAGTGTTATTGCGATTTTCTTATAAGAAATTCTTAAAAGGGTCTGCAAGTTTGGCTTGGCTAGCGAAGGTCCGAAGGCAGACGGTTTGTGGAAAAAATGATAGTCAGGTAAAACCTTCAGGTAGCAGTGCCACGCTAATTACAGCACGAATGGACGGCTCTATCGGAATGATACCACCCTCGCATAGAAGACCAACCTAATAATGACAGCATTCAACGAATGTTTTGTGTTTTATTGTTGAGTACGAGACTGGATACTTAACGATGCAGAAGCATTTCGCTAGGCCGACATGGCGTGTTTGACCATGCTGCTTGTATGCACTCACAATGTGGATGATAACTACCACTCTTGGATTCTATTCATGCTTTCCATCAGGCAGAGTAGAGTCAAAATCGATTAAGTGGTAGCCGACCCTAAATAATCTAGGGAATAATAAAGATGATGAATATGTACCTATAATTGAACGTATGGTTCTGCAGAAGACGTTAAGAAATTCGATGTATTTTCACTGAGTGAGTAAAGTTAAAGTGGGCACTCATGTCTTTTTCTGATTCTTATTCGTTTCAATTTCAATTCAAAACTATCTATCAAGTTTAGTCAATATAATGCAATTTTGGTTGATAGTGGTTGGTTTAGTCAATCAAATAGATGGAGGTACGACGGTGTTGTGCCTATTTAAAGAGCCATAAAGCATTTATTAGGGATTGTGTTTATTGTTTCTTAAGATCGTGTAATGAATTTCACTCACTTTATTGTGTCAAAGTACCTTCTCCTTACTTTCGGAGATAAATATTCAATAATTTCAAATGCCACACTTCAAAGTCTGTATGGTTGTGTGTGTCATGGTTCTATACAAGTGTACATGCAGGCATTGACCCGGACGTATCTCTACAATAATAAAAAGACCTAGTTTCAGCGTTCACCCTTGAGCGGGATCCGTGTGTGTCGCATCGACGCTGTGTGGTGTTATGCGAACAATCGCACGGTTCTTACTCGTTTGAATTGTGTCATACAATGAATGTCATGAATACCTTAACACAATCATGCACACGAGTATAGTGTGTGTATGAGTATCTGTATCAAAATATTTATACGTACCGTGATATTACACAGGTCTCTTTGTTGAGCCTATGTATGGAGGCTGTGCATGAAACGCCACAGAATAAGCTCTTTTACACAAATATTAAGGAGGATTATTTATATGTATCTATTTTTTGATAATGGATTAAGTATGAAACCACCCCTAATCATGACTCACGCCAAGCCAAGGAAGGGAGCAAACTGAACAGGCCAACAGCACTGCAAAGATAAGGAAACTTGACGAAATTGAAACAAGCCTCAGACCAAACCGTCTCGTAAGCGTTGTATAGTAAACTAAAACCTCCTTTGTAAAAAGAAGCCTATACATAGCTAGGCAAGCTATTGAAGGGCGATATGACTGTGTAAGCAAGTGGTGTTTTTTTTCAAAGTGTCTCGCTTGTCCAACACAAAATTAAAATATACATAGTTTCATCAAATATTCATTCAACTTTCCCCAAGATTTCATTTCCAGTCTCGGTATCAAACCGATATAATTACAAGAGTATACTAAGTAAGCCACAAAAAAATTTAAACTCTAAGTTTTTCTTTCTCTCAAATTCTGTCAAGTCTGACTCAGAGTAAATTATTAATAAACTCCTAAAGTAGAAGTACTTTACATTTTTTTGGCATATTCAATAACATACCGTCATAACAACTTTATAGAGAATATTTTTCTTCAGATCCTTCCTAATATAAACAATCTTTATTTTTTGGCAATCTCGTGAATTATAAGCAAACCGTTATATTCATCTGTCACAATAGAACAGCAGTTGCCTGTAGTATCTTCTAAAAATAATCACTCTGATAAATAGCAAATTATTCAATACATTAACGGGACAACATGCGACGATTAGTAGGCGAGAGAAACACGACAGAAATCAACAGACGACATCCCAGATAGTCTCATTAAACATACATCACCGCAGTATGTAGGTGAATGACGCTATAAACATACTAATATTGGCACTTATACAGAAAGTAATTAAACGGAGGCATGCAAAGCGACACGGTAGAAAGTGGACTCCAGTTTCACTTCTCAGTTGCGCAGCACCCGCGGCATGTACGATGCATGAGACGCCATAGATTTAGAAGATAAGTGACCGGACCTTGCACGTCTATACTACGTAATCGACATGATGGACAGCTAACACTCCATGATGGACTCTCAGAGACATGCTTTTAAATGAATGGAACGATTTACGGCATGGACACTTATGTATGACTCAAGAGTCACTAGATTCTTGCCGATCTTCGAATAAGAGATAGTGCTCGTTGGATTTGGAAACTTCTCTCTTTCTCCCATCGAGTGAGTGCTTACTCGTTGAAAAACTGGATTCCTGTAAGCCTGAGTGAACTGCTGAAGAACCGCATCATTTTTGTCGCAGCATGGCTTCACAAATCGCAATAAAGAGTCGCCTATGTCATTTCTGAAAAGTTGAAGTTATTTCATGCCAATATTCATAGAAATTACTGTCTCAATGGCGCAGTGGTATTCGGATTCAAATCCTGGGTCGGACTGTGTTTGTATGACCTACATATATTTCTTTTGCAGTTATATAAATCGAAGCAGTGGTTTAACTGTCAAAACGTAACAATCAAACAAAATCACATTTAAATTTATAATAGCAATAACTGTATTCGTCATATGAGATGTTTAATTTATTCCTTAATTTAATACTTCACTACTATTATAAAGCCATTATTGCTATTCTTAATTAACTCTTTACTAATAGCTGACTTCTAATTGCCAATAAAATGAACATTGTGCGCGGTTTGTCACGTGTTTAATATTTGATAATTACCAATCAGGTGTAATTGAACCTATTTTATTCGTACGTAACTGAGTGGCAATACAAAAGTTCAAAACAAAAACATAATAATATTGAAATAGTTGCACACTACGTCGCGTCGCACACTGAATTTTTACACGAATGCGTCAGAAAGAGGGTAATGTTTTTCAATGGTATACAACGTATATGTCCATTTCTTTGGCGCGCCCTGTAGCTCAAACGGCTGGACGTTTAGTAAGATTACAAAACAGTGCGTTAGTCAGTCGACTTTCATACAGATTTTAGTGATACTTGTTTATCTCTTTTCAGTTTATTTAAGCAGTCGTGTTTTATGTTTCAATAATAAAATTATTTTCTCTACAAAGGATTGCTAAGCGATAGGGTATTGTTGCTGTACGACTAGACGCGTTATATGATAAGATTGTTTGTTTATCCGAATTTGAGGAAACATTACAATCCACCACTCTACTTTACCTTACCCTTAGCGATGATTTCTTTTACTTTTAAATGGAATGTTTTATATAGTTTTCAACAAGCATAGCTTTATTGTATAAAACTTAAAGAAGATAATATCAATAAAACAATATGCCAATATATTGATTACTAATTACTATCTACTCTAACGATTAGTAAAAAACACATGAATATCTGAATTCTAATTTTGAAGTTAATCGCGTTGAACCAAGCAGAGGACGGTGCTCCTCCTAAGTGCTATAGCTAACAATACACAACAAGAAACGTAATCGCCACCTAATTAATATCTCGTGTTGGAACTGCAATTGTTACTTTGCTGCAATTTATAAAGCCATTACAATATTTTATATGTTACTTAACAATGCTATTGTAACGTGATTACCTGGGTAAAAACTATAAGGTACTTCATTATTAATAAACGCGACATTAGCAATATCATTTTAGTTTTTGTCACAACCCAATCTTAGTAACATTTATCACAAGGCTTTTGTCAAATACTTGTTGTTATTGTAACAAAAGCCTTGAGACAAATGTTACAATTTACCTATAAAAAACTATGTTCCGTAATAACATGTAATTTTATGTATACTTTTAGTTCTCTTACGTTTTATTAAACATATTTCCTTCCTTATCTAGTGAGTTGTCTATTTCTACTTCGATACCTATATGTCGAAGTTCAAGGCTCTATTTAGTAACATAGTTCAGTTTCAAGGTCACAGATTTACATCTTAAAAGACGGTAATTGTGTTATTTTATACCCTGCGTCGTTCTCTTCAACGTACCTGCAGAGGATAGCAGTCGTATGTATGCTACACAAAATGATAAACTAATTTACTGTAACTTTTAAGGTTCCACAATATTCCCAAATTTATTTACACTTGTTTAACTGAGTATATGAGCTTGAATGTAGAAAATAATTTAATTTTTTTTAAATGTTATTAGACTTTCCCAAAAAAAAAACACTTTCCCGTTACCTACGCACTGATTTTTATTTGAAATTAGGACAGAATTTAAACAAAATCAGCCCCCCTATTATATTTCTCTATTCTCTTGTTTCATTGCCTAATTTATTCAGTCATAGTTTACTCAGTCACGTGTCCAAAACAAAATAGAATAGAATACGATAAACGTTTGCGACTTGGCTAGGAGGGCAGGGATACAGATACCGACATAGTACTGTTGCTGTTAGCTAAGACATAAGGTACCTAGAAGCTGTCAGTAACATAATGAATACAATCTTATGTGAATAAGATTGAACTTAAACGATATATAAACACATGTAATGATGATAAAGACTCTAAAATATATCAACATCTACCAACAATGGAGTTCATTGCATTTTGTGCAAGCCAAATCGTGACAGTTGTGCCTATGATATTTGAGGAGTTCCCTCGATTTCCTTGGGATCCCTTCACCAGATCCCCACACGGTGACGATGTGACCACCTGTGAGTTATGCCAAATACAATGCAAAAATATTTTTTGAAATCGATTCATAAACGACAAAATTATCGCTGAACATACAAAAAAAAACCGACGAATTGAAAACCTCCTTTTTTGAAGTCGGTTAAAATATTTCTTTCAAGTTTTTACTGCAAACTGAAATCCTTGACAATTAGGCTGATGTCGTCACTATCCCAGTGCCGCCCAGTTGAGGCTTAGGATTATAATAGTGTTGTATCACTACTCGTGTTTTAGAAACACTTATGATAAGTTTCAATTTGTAGCAAGACTATTCCAAGGACGTGCCATAGCGTTTTAGTTTTTATTTTATATCTGTATCGTCATCATCGTCATAATCAGCCCATTACAGGACTTGGTAGACACAGACGTTAGGTACAATTTTGTTCGTTTGCAGCGGTCACATCCTGGGGAAATGTGACCGCTGCAAACGACTCGAGATAGGTGACACCCCCGGTGCGGCCAGGGGGTGTCGTTTAAGGCGGGTTGATGTTTTGCCTCTTTCTGTACAGAGCGGTGAGAGGCGCAACAACATCCTGCCCCGGGGGTGAAACTAGTCACCCCGGGATGTACCTCAGACGTTGAGGTACGGCAGGGGGGACACCAGAAGCTGCTGACGCGATCCTGGTGTTCCTCTCAAGTGCCGAGGTAGGCCGCTGCGGGGTTTAGTGGGTAGACCGGTTCCCCGGGAGTCCCACACACGCCCTTCGTTTACCCCACGAAGGGTATGGTGCGAAAAGCATTCCCCGCGTAAAAAAAAAAAGGTACAATTTTGCTATTTTCCGTTGTTTTTGCGTATGTATGATTTTAATTATGTACAAAAATAGTTAATAGGTTCTTTTTTAAAAGAAAGAGTAAGTAATTGGGTTCTTGCCGGTCCTTCTCAAATAATGAAGTTTTGGAAATGTGGTACTAGATTCGTTAATGTAACGTGTCGAAAGTGCCTGAAAAAGTCGACTTGAGCTAAAGGCTATTTGATTTTAAGGCCAATCCCATTGTACAACACTCTGATTGAATAACAATAATAACTCCTATGATTATAAGTCATATTATAAATACGTATATAAATACGTATATAATAACTAACTTATTATTTTATTTTATTTTGTATTAGGGACATCTCGAATATTGATATATTAGCACCTAATTGTTACGACATCTGTCCAAAATTACATATTGACCCAATTAATAATTAATTGACATTCGCAATCGCCAGATGTCATTTCCACTTGCGTAATGATTACTTAGACAGACCTAATATGTAAATTAATAAGAATTTAATGAGTATCATTAGTTGTACACTGTTTCATATCTTAAAGCACAGGTTTTTGAACACATAAACCTACCTACTTCAATTTCTACTATTTAGTTTTAGTAATTCTACGACTCTCTCTTTGGTATGGACAGCAGACTGCAGTTTAGACCACAAAAAAATCTTGGAAATATTAAAGCCTAAGTAAGAGATATACATATAGTTCTAAGGTTAAACTTGATGCGTATTATATACATAAATATTTTTTTTCGGACATTTTACACACAACATCATCTAGTTCCAAACTAAGCAGAGCTTGTATTATGGGCACTAAACAACTGATATAAATACATAAACATACTTTTTTTTATAAATACATACAGTCATGTTATACAAAGGTAACGCCCAGACTCCGAAACAAATATTTGTGAATCACACAAATATTTGGTCCGACCCGGGAATCGAACCTGAGACCTCTTGATCAGCAGCCGCATACGCTAACCACTGGACCAACAAGGCAGTCAAATATATATATTCAGTCTTAAAGAATTCATTTCCTTCATTTACTTAACTGTCATAAGCTCTACACTTCAAGATAAGATCTATCAGTTCCTCTGAAACGATCACAAAATGCTTGCTTGTCAGGCTCACATTATTGTGTCCGTGAGTGTGCCATCCTGTACCTGTTTTGCCGAATTGTCAATTTTTCTCACATCGAGTTGTGTCTCATTCATTACATTTCCTGATGTACAATCTACAAATTATATCTACAAATTGTTATTCGAAGTCGAGGGTATTCTTTGTCATGTTTATAAAGCCCTCACACAACGTGTCGCTACAATATCATTCGAAACTAAGAACCGCTTCGTTTATTCATTCAATCCCTTATAGCTATCGTAGTTAGCCTCAAAACCGCATAACATCATGTGTTGATTCTTAAGAAAGGACATACGTGAAGGTAGAGCCACGGGCTCAAACTAGTATAAATATAAACATAGTATATCTAACAGTCCATTCATCCAACCATTTATTCTATAAACTAAATATTATTCCAAATATTAATAAAATAGTTTAATCCACAGCTTCAAATGGCCACTACAACAGCGATCTTCCAACCAAAGACACCGGCAGCAGCAGAAGCAGTGGATGGAGAAGAGATGTAGCAAGAAGAGCACGAGGATGCTGTTCCATCAAAACTCTGAAGCGAAGACTCCCAATCTTGGAATGGCTGCCTAAGTACTCGTTACGCAATGGGCTCTCTGACGTCATAGCTGGTAAGTTATATTTTACCCTGCGACCCTATAAACTCTATATATATATTTTCTACAAAGAGATATAAAAATGATATTATTTAGTTTAGGTAATTTAGCACAAAATTAACTTCATGTTGCATTTTCTTCTCATCTTTATGAAATAAGTATAAACCTGAACCGAAGTCTTATTCTTCCTAGAAATTTATTCCCAAGATTATTTGGAGTCTAATATTAAAATTCAAGGATTGAACTAGTTGTTAACTTGAGGGCACTTACTTCCCAATAACGATTGCCATAGATGACAAATGGAACCGATGCCTTAACGTGCTCTCCGAGGTACGGGCGTGAATGACCGCCAAACTTCCGTACTCCGGGCTGTTATAATGAATTTTCGGAACCGAAGTAAACATAGAAAAACAAAATTTGTCACAGCTTACATTATTAATACCGTACTGCATTTAAACGGAACCTAAAACAGATATCAATGCACTAGAGAAAAAGCTTTAAGAGGAAATGTGATCGCTGATCATCATTTACAAAGGTGCTTTGTCTCCTGGAGCGTGAAGCCGTGGAGGCGTCACAACAGTTTCACACTCCACTGCTACTGGCGGACTTAATAATGTGTATGTAATCAAATATGCATATATCGACACGAGAAGTTGTTAAGCCTCAACGCGCTGAGAACACGTGATTCAATGAAATAGATCGAATACTAGATACAGATCAGATAGAAATAACTAAAATCGGCCTAGTGCGTGTCATGCCACGCCTCGAATAAGGTTCCGTGTCACCCATAATAGAACATGGATATAAATGATTTTATTTTAGCATCTTTGTCAACGTGACAGAAACACATATCCCTGCAAAATTTCATGTTTCTAGCACGGATCGTTTGGATGGTAAGTCGAAGACGGACTAACGGACGGCAATGACGAAAGCCTAACTATATACCCTAAACACGAATTATGCAGTTATTAACATCAACATCTCGCCTGCTGTTTGACGTTTAACTTCATCACCATACTTCATTTTTCAGAGTAAATACACTCACCAAAGTATCGAAGTACCTATGCGAGAGGGACTCACATACTTCGATACTTTTCGCAAATATTACAGAAAAGTTAAGATGGTTAGATTGATCATATAGTTGCTACGCATCAAAACCGAACAAAAAGCTTACCTCCCAGACCAGACCAGATGCTCCTCGATCCAACCAATCTGTTTTGTAATCAATCTGGATTTTTATTGAAATGATCATAAATTGGTCGAATACTAACTGCATAGGGCCATTCAATATCGTTTACGATAAGGTCGATGTATTTATCGGTGAGTGCATTACCCTCAATCACATTAAAAATCATACTTCTACAAAGTAAAGTTGTATCGTTATCGGAGAAAACATTTTAAACTGTATGCCCTTGCATTAGAGCGCAGCAAATCAGTTCGACGGAGAAGTAGTGCAGTTTGGCGGAGCGTGAAATGGTCGCAATGTGTCGTCACAGGCGCATTGTGTGCCACCTCAGTGGCGCAACCATTGCGCCAATCATGCATTTAATTTAAATTAAAGTCTAGAATAGTTTCGTAAACAGAAAATTACTTGCCTCTGTGTTAGTAAAAATATTTGAAATTGTCTAGTTATATAAATTATCTATGGAGGCATGTATATATATCAATTGTAAATAGTATAAATACATACTAGGGTTAATGCTCGAGTTCAGAAATTGTATTTTGATGTTCTGATCCATTGAAAAGTTAGACTAAATTTAGTTTAGTTTTAGTAATTTAGTAGTTAAGCATGGTTTCAGACCATAGTAGATATTTAGGCCATATTATGTAGGCTTTTATCTAAAGCATACTACATGTTTGATCATTGTCAAGTTAGTTGTCCGTGTCGGTATTGAAACTAAAGTCCACAATGGTGACTAGTGGTGAGCAACGCATGAATCAGAGGCAGAGGCACTGCCACCGAGCGCGCTGAGGCGTAACGCAACGATAATTGTGTAGATACAATCACACCACCAAAGTTAAACATATACATTGTGTTATTTCCTGAAACATTTTTTATGTTATTATCACGTTACCGGACTTGTAGTGTACACAACACCTAAATCTGTGCGACAGGACTCTGGCCATAGGCGATTTCAAGTGGGGGGAGGGGGTGGGGTGGCTGGATACAAAACCATGGACTCTTCGTGTTTATGTTGTTTCTCGTTGGTCGATTGCGATTGATCCCTCGCCTTTGGTCTCTATATTATCTCACACACAGTAGTCTGGTCTCAGACTAGTGAAAATCTGCACTATGACAACCACACTCCTGGTAACATACTTAAAAGTATATACTCGAATGTATCTCAGTTCTAAATACATTTAAATCCATACTAAGATTATAAAGAGGCAAAATTTGTGACTTCTTAGAAGTATCTACTGAACCAATTTTGAAAATTATTTGACCAATGACCAAGCCACATTACTCGTGAGTGTGTGATATAGTGGTGGTAATCATATCACTGATATGAATACCACGATATCCGATATACCTACACGTGGGGTGGGCAGTGCCGGGGGCCAAAGTTTCATCTTCCTAGCCTTTATTCCCAAGATTAAATGGGGGCGGCTAATTGATAAACTGCACCCAGATACAAAATAAATATTGTTGTACTCAAAAGAACATTTGTCCTAGATGGAAATTTATCCCGCGACCTCCAATTTACCAATCTGTTGAAAAAGAACTTGATGACTAAATGATTAACATAACTGTATTAATAGCTGAGAACTCTTATTTGATACAAGCTATCATTATAGTTGTCGTGAATGATCACCCTTGTACCGATTATTTCATCTTCAATTAATATTATTATGAATCTTTAATGATATACATAAACATTGCTTTTCTTTAACTACAGTCTATTTTGGTCGTTTATATAAAAATCACTTAGAGATACAAGGTACATTATCTTATTTAACATAAGTGTTAGGTTAAATTTAGATCCAGATTTCTTATCATTTAAAGAAATAAACATACCTACATACAAAACACAAAATTAATATCCTAATTTTAAAATCAGATTTCGTAATATAATTCTTGAGGTTACATAACTATTGACTTAACGAAAATTAAACATTGTCTGACATATTTATTATATATGTTAATATTGGCACACGAGTAATTTATTTTTACCCAAAACCACTATAGATCAACACGCTGACAGAATATAAATCATTATATTATTATAAGGGCTTATATACGTTTAACATAAAAGAATAATAATGTGTACCATTACTTGTTCACGTAATGTTGACAACATCGTTACCTCGTTGGTGGTGCGACTAGCGAATGCGATAATTACCGATCAAGAGTTAGATGCTCGGGCCAAAAACTGTTGTTAGGTTTTTCTTACAAGAAATTCTCAATTGTTAATGTGTTGCCCGGAGTGTGGAACGGAAGTTAACTGTTTCACACACACACACACACTTTGAAGCACAAGACTTCGGTTCCGATTGTCTTGAACATTTACGGCAATCGTTATTGGGAAGTTAGTGCCCTTAAATATATTGACAACTAGTTTAACCTTCGAATTCGGTACGCCCTTGTGGAAGTCCGATGGCAGTCTATAGCAAAGATAGATAGTAGATTAACTGATATTCAGATACAACCGGCTAACCTAGCAGCCGATCTCAAATAACATGTTGCCATGTTGCTGCTGCATGATCCTAAATAACATGCTCAAACTTGCCAACAACACAACACATAAAAATTAGCCAACTTCACCTTGGAGTGAAACGGCTTCTAAGGAAAATAGTTTTAACCATTTTCATTGCTTTTTAACGAGTGAGGGTGACTTAAACGTACTTATGACTGTTGATTTCAATGAACTTTGACATGAAGATAATTTGATTCTTGAGGATGGACAATATGCTACTCTTTACCGCAATACCTGAAATACCCGCGAACATAGACGCAGCAAAAGCTTATATTAAAAAGAAGAAATTATAAGCGACATTACTAAAAATATTTTGTTTCAATGAAAATTATATCTTAATCATATGTCATCTAATGAAATAAGACCTAAATATATATATAACTAAATATAGATAACTAAAAAACTTCGAGTGTAAATAATATTAATCTACCATTTGACAAAAAAACTTAGTTGTAACTTAATTCTCATATCTATACATACGAATAAATAAAATTGGTGTGTCTGTAGGCAATATTTAAAAAATCCGCTTTTACTAATTGTATACACGGTACATTTGCCATAATATTTTTTTTTACAATATTTTTTGTCTTTTTGTTCCGGGTAATATCTGGAACGGCTGGACCGATTTCGACGGGACTTTCACTGGCAGATAGCTCATGATATAAGGAGTAACTTATTTTTAGACAACTTACGCTCCGCGGCGTTACTTGCGATTTAATATAAATACATTTTAAAAGATATACTGATAAGATGAAGAGCTTATTCCTTGATAGCATATTCAGCACACGTGGTGGCCCCCACTCTTTGATTCTGCTCATGCTTTCCATCAGGCAGGGTAGAGGCACTTTGGATGGCTAAATATGAAAAAAATAAAAAAACTTATTTAGAACTCTCTTGAACTGGTTGGTGTATAAGATACTGACTTATAACTGTCTAAGCATCCTCACCTTGGATCTCCGCCTTGTCTCTCGTTCGCAAAATCTCTCCCTTCACCGCGGAGCCTTGTACATAATTAATGTGTTTAAATCGCAAATCGTTAGATAAACTTTTTGCTCACAGCCTCGATTACCTACTTTCCTTTAGCTATTCGAACAAAAAGTGATCTAATTTGTTGCGATTCTAAAGCGGTCGCAAAAAATTAAGTTAAAATAGTAATTATATTACCTATTTAACATTAAATAAGATAAACTAAATAAGGCGATTCATTTTATTATCATCATCAATAGCCTTCAGCAGTCCACTGCTGGACATAGACTTATCTTGCACAGAAAGTTTTGGATTTGCACCAAAAAGATGGGTTGATGTAGATGTAGAGTGAGTTTCAAATTTAGCTTCTCAGTATTTTATCATATCCTTTGTTTATATAGTTTTTTTTATAATCTGTCTTACGACTACTGTCTGTTTTAGAATCACTTACAAATAATAATATATTGTCAAGTGGTACATATCTAGCTACCTACCTAGTAGTATGTTTAAGTATTTGAAATGTAAAAGTCATATAGAACTCTAAACACGAGAGAAGTAAAAACAGAGTGTCGGTTAGTCCAGTGGTTAATGATTCCAATTGCTAATGTCACAACACCATGTAGTGGGTCCATTCCTATCCAGAACAAATAATTTGTTTGTAATCTATCTGAAACGTTATTTTGCAACCGAACACTTGTGCGAATGAGATATTCGATCTGTTTCGCTTCAATTATATTCAATCCGTTGTTTTTTCAAAGTATTTCAAAGTCTATTAAATACCTATTCTTAAGCACAGTTTAACGCGGCTTGGTTATGATTTCAATGCGGGCCAATAGCTACTCACGAATACGGTCACCGTGACGATGAAGTTGATTTATATTAAGCTCACACTAGGTCCTCCCCTCTTGTTCGCGGATGACAGGCGCCCACATCATGCCCAGACCACAACCTTTAATAAATATGTTCGCGGAAGTTTTTGTTTTATCATTTGTAATGAACTTGAATGTATTTGTTTTATCTGTATGTAAATGTTTGTTTTTTTATGTTTTGTCACTTGAGTCGGACAAAACCGTGGACGCGGATGTGATCGTGATGACCTTTCATCTTTTGTCAGAAATACATTTTCAGCAATAGCTTTAAACGACTCGATATAATTGTTAAAATTACAAGTAGAGATTCTGCTAATAGAGATTGGCAGAATAATCGATAACGAATATTCGGTTAGACTCTTTGCTAAAGCGCTTAATATTCGGCGACACGTAGTACTTTTCACGGATGGCATGCAAGTTTGAACTGGATCAGAAAATTGCGACAACGGCGGGCCGAGGGATTTTATTGTTTCATTGTGTATTTTGTTAATTTGTAATTTTGGTAGCAGTGTGCTCTGTGCACGACTAATTTGCGAAGCAGGTATAAAGTTATGAAAAAATGGATTTCTTTTTAGACCGAATTGTAAAAAAACATAGCCCAATAGCCGGATACTTAATGGTTGCCGAATATTCATGGCATCTCTAAAAACAAGTGTTCTGCTGTTTGTTTATAAATTCGATACACTTGTGAAGTCAGTTGAGATAATTAGTTGTCTTACAATTATTGTCTGTAATATGATGATACAATAAAACCCAACTTTAGTGCCATCTACCGAAGACATCCTGTATCGCGATATGAAAATTGATAAATTAAACTTTAGCAAACAAGTGTTAGGCCGTTGCCCGCCAGACATGTTGACCTCGCTTGGTTACATGATCCTCACCTTATGTACAATATACATGACAGTGAACTCTTCAAGTTTCAACTGTTTCAGTCTCGTTTTCCATCTAATACTGTTTATTAACCGTCAGATTGCCACAACGATACCTAACCTTAATGTGTGGTTATGTAACCGTGGTGCGCAATGTTTATAAATGTACTTACATTATATGTGGACTAAAACACATAATATAAACTACGATTAGTTTAGGTCTAGTTAGCGTATGTTAACTGCCTCGTTTGTCTAGTGGTTAGCGTATGCGACTGCTAATCAAGAGGTCTCGGGTTCAAATCCCGGGTCGAGCCAAAAAGTGTTTTTGGGTTTTTCTTAGAAAATTCCTAATAGCAGCTCCCGGCTGCTATTAGGAATTTTGGAAGTTTGGCGGTGATTCACGCCCGTGCCTCGGAGAGCACGTAAAGCCGTCGGTCCCGGTTATCATAAACATCTATGGCAATCGTTATTGGGAAGTCAGTGCCGCCAAATATACTGAAAACTAGTTCAATCTTCGAATTTCAGTTCTTCCTTAGGGTTAGGGAGGTCCGATGCCAGTCGCTCCGTGGAAAAACTGAAATTGAGGTAAAACCGGTTGAACTAGTAGCCGACCCCAAATAAACTTGGGAATGAGGCTAGGAAGAAGAAGTTTAGGTCTAGTTAGCACTGTGCCATGTCTCGATACGATACTATTATCAAAGTGAATTACGACAAATGTGTTTAAAACAAATCTTTACTTACAGGTATAACAGTAGGACTCACAGTAATACCACAAGCCATAGCCTACGCGGGTGTGGCTGGTCTTCCCCCACAGTATGGCTTGTATTCCTCGTTCATGGCGTGCTTCGTGTACACCGTGTTCGGGTCCGTGAAGGACTCTGCCATCGGCCCCACGGCCATTGCCGCCATCCTGACGAGAGAGAACTTGCATGGCTTGGGTCCGGAGTTCGCCGTGCTGTTGGCTTTCTTGTCAGGATGTGTGGAGCTGCTCATGGGAATTCTCCAACTGGGTAAGTGTTGATTGACTAACATTCTTACACGACAGCGGCGAAGCTGTACATTCAGGGTTATGACTTTGATCTCTATATTCTTTTATATATGTTCATCTGAAAGCACTTGTCAACATCAACAACCTTTGACAATCCACTACTGAACATAGAGAAGAGGTTTTGGTCCACTATATACCACACTGGCCAGAAGGGTTTGTATTGGGTTTGTTTCAAGTTTGTCAACTGTTGTTGTCCTGCGTAGTTTAACCCTTAGTCGCCTCTTACGTCACCCCACCTTAAACCACCACCACCCCACAAACATTACTGTTCGGTATCCATCTCAGATAGATACAATATTTGTTGTTATCTCTTAACTTGATAGATGGCGTTGATGCTAAATTAGATCGCAATATTATTTCGTTCAGATGGTTAGTATAATATGTATGATAATGTTTTGATGATTGAGATCGAGCTACCGTTTGTTTATTATGATAGCGAATTGTGGTGACCTCTGTTGGCAATATACGTGTTGTTAATTTATCTCGCGTATTATTTACCTCGCTTAAGAACCCGGTCCATATTCATTACAGTTGAATAATTAATTATCATTTCTTTCACTGTGTACTGTGAATTGATTACAACCCTTTATCAACTATTTCGTTTACCAATAAACAAAAATATTATCAGGACGAGGGTTTAAATTGTAATGATTTTTCAATATAAGATTTTGCAGTCTCTAATAAAAAGCTTGTAATGCAGTCTTTTATTTACAAGAGCTGGTGTTAGTTTTATATGATGAACTTGATAAATATTATTTAAAAAGACAGTCTTAATATACAGATAAATCAGCAACCGTCCGCAACGAAATATAGATAGGCTTTATGTAAATTTTCTAAAAATAAATGATCTTAGCAGCTCACAATAAGTTAACTGATTATGTAACATCTAGTCATCTACATAGTTTAAAATAAATGTGTTTGTCTTTGTCTGGTACTATTGTAAGTTTCACAAAAAAACAGTTGATGGCGTGTGAAACCATTCCGTACACAATTATCCTAATCACCATAACCATAGATTTGTTTTATACCTAAAATAGCCAAACCTATTTACATTGTCTCTAGCGTTGAAACTATTTCACATTGAGATTAATAGATATTTAATGCTAACCTAACATTGCCCGAAATATTTTCTTGCAGACCATGTGTTCTTTTACAAAGTACTATTAAGTGCGACCAACACATAGACCTATAGATCCGCATAAAGTAATGCTAGTAGAAGCATTCACTCAACGTGAAATTACATAAATATTCAAGTTTACAGCAGTTAGGTACATGTTATTTGTAGCGTCCGCAGCTTAGCGCCTTACAATCGCCCACGCCCATTGTCGACTCTTAAGGGTATCGTTTCCATAATTGCTCGAAAAAGCACTTACGGTTATGACAAGAGAAACAAATTAATTCATTATTTGACAGTAAAAAAAATATCTCAGTTTCTTAATAAATCAATCTATAGAGAAACCGAGTAAAGTTACTAATACGATTATTTATTTTCGAGAAAAAAATCATCAACAGTGACTAAAATCACCGAAATCGACCTTTTCTGTTTGGAATCAATCTAGTATTATATTGCTTTATTTGAAATAAATATTTTATTAGTTGCAAGAAAAAAGTACAAAAAAGAGATTAAGCATTTAAGGTTTCTATTAATTCTCACCAGAAAGTCATAATTTAATCTTAAACATCATTAATTTTTAGCGGCAAAAGTTCCATACATTTTAGTATGGAGAAATAATTTGCGATAAAACAGAGTTCACTCGATCCAAAAATTCAGTGTTCTCCGAATATTCAAGGCGAGCGCACGCTCGTTTTTAGCTCCACACGCACTGTCACGCACACAGAGATTTGATTGTTTACATACGACGACGTGACTGTGTGTAACTTTTGATAATATTTGGTAGGTCTGAGAATAGACACACCAATCTTTATATTTTAAATTATTATTAACCAACTTCAAAAAAGGAGTATTATTTGTGTTTTTTTTTATTGTACATTCATTGATTACTCTGTCAATTGTGGACCGATTATTAAAATTCATTTTATATGACTGCCTCGGTGGCGCTGTGGTAGCATATGCGATTGAGGCCTCGGGTTCGATTCACGGGTCGGACCAAATGTTTATGAGATCCACAAAATTTTTTTTTTTAGGTGTTGGCTGTTTTCAGTGTTAGTTCATAGGGAAACCCTAAAATTTTATAAGCACGTTATAAATAGTTATTAAATATTTTTTTATTTTGTAATGCTATTCCAGACGCAATATCTGACCTGGTAGCCATCATTTCATAATGATGAGGGCAGTAGTAGCGCATGCGACTACTTTGCTTGAGTAAGGATTCAGGTTCGATTCCCGTGTAGGACCAAATATTTGTGTGATCCGCAAATATTTATTTCGGGGTCTGGGTGTATTCTATAGGTAAGCAACAAAAAAAGTATGTTTATGTATTTATATCAGTTGTCGAATCAATAATATAAGCTCTGCTTAGTTTGGGACTGGATGATGTCGTGTGTAAGATGTTCGAAATAGTTGTTTATTTATTATTGTAATATATTATACTGCCTTGTTGGTCTTGTGGTCAGCGTATGCAACTGCTAACCAAGAGGTCTAGGGTTCGATTCCCGGGTCGGACCAAATTTTTGTATGATCTGCAAATATTTGTTTCGGAGTTTGGGTGTTTTCTATGTATAATATGTATGTATTTATAACAAAAAAGTATGTTTATGTATTATAAACTGCGAAATAAATATTTGCGGATCACACGAATATTTGGTAGATGATATTCTGTGTCATTCGTCTGAAATATTTATTTATTGTTATTTATTATAAACTAGCTTTCTGCCCGCGGCTTCGCCCGCGTGGAATTCGTTGATATCACACGACATGGTAAGGGTAGATTAAACAATCTTACCTGATTTTATGTTTGATAATAAGGAACTTCGACACAAACTTTCGTCCCCTATTTCAAACCCTTCTACCTTTATTTTCGCGATAAAAAGTACCCTATGTCCTTTCCCAAGTTCAGTTCTATCTTCGTACCAAATTTCATCAAAATCGGTTCAGTGGTTTAGGCGTGAAAGCGTAACAGACAGACAGACAGAGTTACTTTCCGCTAGTCGTATTTATGTTTTACTAGCTTTAGCCCATGGCTCCGCCCGCGAGTGTGTCGATTTTCGTGGTAAAAAGTAGCCATGTCCTTTCTCGGGGTCCCATATATCTCTATACTGAAATTGATCAAAATCAGTTCAGCGTTTTACGCGTGAAAAGGTAACAGACAAACAGACAGACAGAGTTACTTTCACATTTATTTTAGTAACATTATTGCGTAAATAAGCCGTTTGCATTAAATATATTAAAAAAAACACAGTCCTCTGCCTCTTCAACCTGTCTATTAAACTCAAAACATAACGTAACTTAAAAACTACTGCACCAATTTTCATGATGTTTGCAGCAATGGATAGATTGGTTTTAAAGGAGGGTATAATTTGTCAAATTTTAAATGTTTTTTAAATGCCTATAAGACCATGTATCGTTAATCACACATTATTGACATAATAAAATCTTACACTGAGAGTCACTAGTGTAAGATTACGGCCAATTACGGGTGCGACCTGGATGAACGCTCTGACGTATTATAAAATATTTATTTAAATAATATTGTGTAATAAACAATTTTATTCTACATATTTCATGTAGAATAAAATTGTTTTAAATGTCTACAGTATTTATTATGATAAGGATTAATATTACATTGTTCCAAATTACTTTGAAATTATTATTCACAAATAAAATAATAAAGAAATATTAAAAAAGTATAATTAAAAAAGTATTACTGTAGGTTATTCCTAATTTATGTAACTCGTAAACTTTTGTCAATATTGGCTTTATTTATGTGTTCCTTTAAAATAATAAAATAACATTAATAAATCTTCTTTAAAAGGTAACCTTAATTATGATGAAAACCGTATTTAAATACCTTGCGTATTTAAAACGATCTGAGTTGACAGACAATGCACGCGAGCAAATTTATTTTATACTGTGTAAAATTATTTTATAATCTTTGACCATTCGATTGGTATACAGAAAGTATTATGACTTTCTGTACTGAATGAATCCTACGGGCTTTACGTTATGGCAAGATACATTGCGTGCGTTGTAAGACATTAAAATACGTTCTACAAAGGCGAACAGTTGATGGATATTTAACTTATGCAAAAAACCGAAAGTCGGTGATTGCTTGCTACGGTATGTATGCGACAGTGCGCGATGCGTCTGTGTGCATGTAAAATATGTATGTGGGTGTTCAATCACAAATTCTCACGCTTGGTGTCGCGGGCCTTAACGATCATTGATGTGCGCGTCACATACGCATTACCTCAATATCTAGATTTACTTTTTTACCATCAAAAGAGGTCTTCCTCTGATTTTAAGGTGCGACTTAAAAAAGTAGCGCTTGATTTAAGTAACACACGTTACACAATTCAGTATCTAAGTCTAATATTTAGGTACATACACGATTTCGTACATTTACTACAGCTCCTTTACAACTATAAAATAATAATAATACCTTTCACTTGTAATCGAATTCATGCTAAAATTGACGTAAGCCAGGTAATATTAGTAAAGTCAATATCGAAGTGGCACGTGACTGCTTTCCCTTTACAAATGCAGAAAACTTGAAAATATTTAGCATATGAAAGTTGTAGTAGATCGCCGTCCAATTGTCCCCAACAAATACCTATTGTACAAAACAAAATGACTCATTGTGACCCGAAGACAAGAAAGTTATAGAACGAAAACAGACACGTATGAAAACAAATTGACTATGACGTTTGTCTTTGATTATAAACATGTCTAGATAGAGAGTTCGAGCGTCTAAACGTCCAAAAAAATAGTATTTAACTATAAGAGACTAAGCTCGTCGCGGCCGATCAGTGGCGTTACTGTCATTGTACGGTAAACACGTATTGAGTGGCGTATAAAAATGACGTTTTGCATGATAAAAGTGTGCAGGAATTACTGTGGACGATTGAAATCAACTAAAAAAATTACTTATCATCGGTAAGTAAACTTTAAATAACTATATTGTAAAGAAATAATTAAATTATCTCAGTGAAATTTTATCAAAGTTCGACCACCATTTTGACGGCATGTTTACAGGGTTGCCTGTTAATTGAATTTAAATTTCCCATGTGAGTGTTAGCCAATTTACAAAATGTTGAATCATAACTATAGTGCTTGATAATACTTATTATATATGTATATATCATATATTTTTAAATCTAAGGTGGTAGATATTGTTAATCTGATATGGGTGTCAATTTTGCCGCTCCATGGATGCTATTAATGAAAGTAGTATGTACGACGTAAAGCTGAAGAGATTGTTTTTTTGTTTCAACGCACTAATCTCCAGAATTTCTGAACCGATTCTGAAAATTCTTTCACTAATCGGAAGCTACACCTTCTCTGAGTTCATAACGAGAACGATATAAAAAACAAGATTTACGAGAAATTGCGGGGAACATCTAGTTAAAAATATAGTAATTAAATTAAATATATGTTTCATATTAACTAAATTAAAGGCCTCTGTGAGTTGGCTTTCCTTCGTCCGCCTTTCAAAGTACCGGAACCTCAAACTTCTCTCTAAGGATCAAGGTATATTTTTAACAAATTGTTGTTAAGTATTAAGAATAAATAAGCTTTAATAGCAATTCCCTTTTTCACCAACATATATTTTACCTAGTAACTCAAAAACTTTAATACATATTGTCTGACTTTAAATTTAATACAAATAACTTAAAAATCTCAAAATCAATACATAATTATTTTCCCTCCTTTTATGGAAAACATTCACGGGCTGGTATCCCTCAGAACGCTCCCTCGTCATGCGCGCGCCCGTAGGCTACGCATGCATGTGTGTGTAACACGCACACAAGCCCTTCAAATCTGGCCTGTTGTTTTTATTGCGAATGCAGCGCAACACTCCATCTAGACATGTATATAATCAAAGACGTTTGTGTCTAAGTTTATGAAGTACTAACTAACCATAAAGTAACAAACCTTAAGCTTTAGCGAATAATACTCTGGCACCAGGTAAACTTTCTAACATGATAATTTCTCTAACTAGATAATTATTATGTGTAATTCATCATCATCATCACCTCAGACACAAAAGCCGATAACATCCGATGTATACCTACCCAATATTGAGTGCTATTTCGCTAAATACGTCCTACTTGTCTTATAGGGGAACAGCTCAGAGCTATAGAGCGTTCGCGCCCCCTTTTGGCGACAGCAAGGGAAAGCCGGGCTATTTACAACCCACACACGAAGGGGTTATCTACAAGCCGTAAGTGGCCAAAGATACATCGGGGTTCCAGGGATTTCCTTTCTAGGGTACACCTGGTTCCCCGGCTCTTAGTAACCGATACACCGTGCGGTTTTTTATCGTTTCATGTCGAACATAACCACCGGCTGGTGGAATCCGATGGAATTTACGCCCTAAAAAATAAGAAGAAAAGCGTATTGACGTCATCTTAATACTGGAAACTTGAGGGTATTTTAAAAAGAAAGGTTAGTTACCTTTCATTTCAAGAAGGGACAGGAATTGTACGAAAGGGATATAGACGTCTCACAGAAGAGAATTGGGTACCCGAATGTGAACAATAAGTCGAGAGTCGATCTTGATTTTGGTATAGTTGGTCTACTAATCCTAGTCTATATTAACATTCACAAGATTATTTGAGGCCGGCTAGTAATTCAACTGGTTTTACCTGAATCTCAGTTTTTTTCCACGGAGCGGCTGGCATCAGACCTCAGCAACCCTTAGAGCGAACTGAATTCGAAAATTAAACTAGTTGTTCATGAAGAAATGTCAAATATTTAAATAATTCATTTTATTTCAAAACAAACAAATTTCATATGAGTAATATTCACGGAAACTTCATCTCAATGTGTAATGTACAGTGATGTGTTATGTTTACGCGTTCACGAGGTGGCATTCTCATGAGTAGGTGACTGCTCATCATTCATCGCAGCCGGCAGCGGTTTCACTCAGCACCTTGTTGACACAAACAACAACTTTTCATCTCATTGTTAAACCCCTTGTTGAAAATAAATGGTTTTCAAAGTCTATTTCATACATATGCATATCTTTAGCATCGTTTTGTTTACATTATTTTACGGCTCTGGAATGCTCCGAGCATAAATTTAAAAGTTACTCGTACTGAATATTTATTTTTACTCAATACTTTAATTAGTTTAGATTAATTAATTTAGATTTTAGAAAAAAATTCGATTCATTGTGTAGAAATTAGTGCTATACAAAATTATCAGATTACCTATGTACTATGTAACAGTAGGGACAACTACTTTATTGGTATATTTTCCATGTACACAAAATATAGAACATAATCCTTTTGTTTGCAAACAAGGCGCTGTATCTTAGTGACTTTCAAGAGTCCGCATAGACGCTTAGAAGTAGAGTTAATAGTACCTATCTACTTCGTTGGTCTAGCTGTTAGGGCATGCGACTATTGATCGGGTTTTTCTTACAAGATATTCTGAAAAACAACCCGAAGTATAGACAATGACGGTGTTTCACGTCCGAAGATTTCAGTCGTGGTCTGAGGACAGGAAATGAAATTATTTGAAATTATTTATTTATAAGAATGTAGTACAGAACAGTTGATAACGTTTTTACAAGGATCGAGTACATTCTACCATAACAATAGTCCCTTATTGTACTAAAGGCATGCAATAATAAAATATTTTTTTAAATATTACTGGATCACATTAATTTCCGTACATTTCCACATAATAATTATAGATATTTATAATTATAGATTTATAGATAGTCCAAGGAAGCTCAAGTCGGGATCAAAATAAGTGGGTGAGAATGGGGAAAAAGATAAGAGAGAAGTTACCGCTTGAATAGATAACCATATTAATTGGAAACGTAAAGTAGAAACGTGATGATGATAATTTAGTATTTCTCTTATAGTTCAATTGGAAACAGATTAAGTCATTATTCGTCGAAGGTATTTGATAACCTTGAATAGCTACATATTTATGTATGTATTATGTATTTCACTGTCCTTACAAAATGCTTTAAGTGACATCTATTCCCAGTACTATTGCATATTCAGGCCTTATTCATAATATACATCTGTGAAACGTCAGGTATTTCGTGATCGTTGTCATTAATTCTAAATGCGAAGATATAATTTCTTAATACAGAAAATATCCTTGAAAGAACTAGAAGATTTGATGCAGACAGTGTTTCACAATCGTAGGGGCAAAGACATTCATCACATCTCGTGCTAATATTGCAGAACACGACTGTTTATAAGTATTTATGTTAAACATTTCTTCACACAGAGAACGTCATACAACGCATTTTAAGTTGATTAGTCAGTTGCGTGTAGTCACCGGCGACATAGCTCGCTTATCAGGATAATTACAACTACCCATTGCTGCACCGTTACATAGGACACATTATTGTTACACTTATCCATGTAACACATGCTACTATAGTTATTATTGTGTTATCGTGATATAAATACCTACATTGTTACCGTCTATTACAATGCCTATTCAGTAATGATTATTGTAACTAAATGTTACCGAAGTGTTTGGTGCTCTGTCCGACTCGGTGCGGGCGCAACTATTACCTATAGGTAACAAGAGAGTGAGCCAGAGACAAGAAGGAGAATGGGCCTCAAATTGTTACTAGAATACATTCCTGTTTATCGCTCGTTTGAAGTTTGAAAGCATGAGTAAAATCCAATTAAGCATTTTTAGGGTTCCGTAGCCAAATGGCAAAAAACGGAACCCTTAAAGATTCGTCAAGTCTGTCTGTCTGTCTGTCTGTCCGTCCGTACGTCACATGTCACAGCCAATTATTTCCGAAAGATCTATACTGTTGAAATTTGGTCAGTCCATGTATTCTGTGAACCGCATTAAGATTTTTACATAAAAATAGAAAAAAAACAATACATTTTGGGGGTCCCCATACTAGGAACTGAAACTCAAAAATTTTTTTTTCATCAAACCTATACGTGTGGGGTATCTATGGATAGGTGTTCAAAAATGATGTTGAGGTTTCTAATATCATGTATTTCTAAACTGAATAGTTTGCGCGAGAGACACTTCGAAAGTGGAAAAATGTGTGTGTCCCCCCTCTAACTTCTAAAATAAGAGAGTGATAAGACTAAAAAAAATATATGTTGTACATTACCATGCAAACTACCAACGAAAATTGGTTTGAACGAGATCTAGTAAGTAGTTTTTTTTTAATACGTCATAAATCGTAACACGCAATTTACCTTTCATAGAATCAATACACTAGTATAAAAACATCGATGAAAGTTACAACGAACTGCAAGAACTTTTAAATGATGTTACTTGCTGATACGGAACCCTTCATGGGCGAGTCCGACTCGCACTTGGCCGCTTTTTACTTACTTGTGAAATCCCCATCAGACTGGAGTTTGCGGCGAGGCGGTGTGTCGGATTCGGATCAACTAAAACGACTCTGTGTCTGAAATAGGAAGGGTTTAGGAACAGCTATTAAGACATTTGAACCCAGGCGTTGCGACTGCATAGGCCAACCATGCAGTCATGCAATTAGAAAAGCTTCCTCAAACGAAAATTCAGTTACCTGCTGGACAATACAAAAATATAGCACTTTTATTTAAAACTTTTAAATAAAGGAAGAAGTAATTTTTTTATCCCTTCCCTTTTTACTATGGCAATGTTTTCTATATACGCTTTATAATTATATATTCCAAATGCTTGCCCCATATCATGAGTAAAGCTTACGAGTCGACAAAATAAGGATTTGTAAACACATCTCTCTAGCCCTTAAGGTACACGACCACGATTGTAACTGTCAGTAAACAAAGGAATAGTTTACTATAATACTAGCAATATGAGACATCTGTTATTATCGCAAGATGATTGTGTGGAATGTAAATAAGATGCGATTCCAAGGAGCCTGAGTATACCTGCCTCCACTCCGGTGTACACCTACCATTCATGACTTGATTGTATCAGTTGTATTGCATATCTTAGCAAACAATAACACCAGTTGAACACTTTTGTTTGTGTTATCCTACAAGAGAGTATCTTTTCTACAACACAGAACATCAGAACAATAAAAGAGTGTTCTCACTGAAGTAGAACCATTGACTCTGGCTAATGCTGAACAATTAAAATTAATAAAAATCCAATTATGTCCACTTGTTCACAGGTTCCATAATACGTTACTTTTAAACCTTGCGTTCTGGACTTTAAAAAATCATGACTTTAATCATATATGTACATATATAAAGCCCTTTACTGGGCATTTCGGGCGTAACTAACATGAATGAACGGAATATTATTTATATGGATGATGATGATGTGGGAATGAGCAGTCTAAGGGATTGCTGGAATAGGGTCGTTTCCGGATATTACCAGCCGGACACTACAAGTGATTTCAATGTGAGAGTGCATGAGACTTCAAAGATTGTAATCATGTAAACATAGACCCGTACATACGTAATGCTTCATTGCTGCACATGTTGTTCATTTGCTCCAGGATTCCTGATAGATTTTATAAGCGGTCCTGTGTCGGTGGGGTTCACATCGGCAGCTGCCATCATCATCGCGACAACACAGGTCAAGGATATCTTAGGACTCAGCTTCCCGGGGGGAAAGTTCTTGCAGGTATTAATTCCATTGATCATTTTAGTGCTACAAACGTTTTATTGTTTTGATTATACTATTGTATTCCTTTAATTGTAATAAGTTACTCTCTCAAGTTGAGATCCAGGCCCTTGTCGGTGGAGCAATCGCCATTGCTTGCTAATTTCTGCAATCTGCTTGATCTCTTGATAGACCTGGATTCTTACTTTCTCCTTTACTTTCTGCAAATAATGTACATTCAACTTGAAATAAATGTACGTTAATTACTCTAACACTGATTCACACTTTGTTCGGCACAGGCTAGCCTTAACCATTATTCATTTTTCATTTAATTCCTTCAAGTGTTTCTTATACACGGCCTCGTTGGGTTAGCTAGTGGTTAGCGCATGCAACTGCTAATCAAGAAGTCTCAGGTTTAAAACACGAGTGGGGCTGTTGTTGAGTTTTTCTTACTAAAAATGCTTAATGGCAGCCCGGAGTACGTAAAATGGCGGCGGCCCGTGCCTCGGAGAGCACGTTAAACCGTCGGTCCCGGTTGTCATGAACATCTATGATTATCGTTATTGGGAAGTTAGTGCCTTCAAATATACTGACTAGTTCAACTTTCGAATTCAGTTCACTCTCAGGGTTGCGGAGGTCTGATGCCAAAACTGATATTCAGATAAACCCGATTGAACTAATAGCCGACCCGAAATAATCTTGCTAATAATAAGGGCTAGGAAGATGATATGTTTCCTTAACAAGAAATGTTAATGATTCGTTTCAGGTGTGGACAGGCATGTACGAGCACATCGGTGAGACACGTCTGTGGGACGCCGTGCTCGGGATCTCCTGCATCATCGTACTGCTGCTACTCAGGGTATGACATTATTTATATTACATTGAAAACACCTCCGTCTTTTGTAATAAAAAAATCGTTTACAATTCAGTTACTCTTTATTCTCGATCTCATAAATTTCAGGTCTTCTTAATTAAATTGCCAGCATATTTCTCATTCGAGTCTCGAAAATCTTCAATTCTTGCACTAGTTATATGATTACGGTATGATTACAGTATCTATAAATAAATTCGAAATCGTCAAATACAATATCCGATGACCTAGATCGAGCTCGACTTTTCCGAATTTTTACTCACGTGTGACTGTGACTAAGACAGCATACGAATATTCTACGCTAATGAATTACGTAGTATCTGTACTTAAACAGAGTATTTTAAGGCCCTCAGTGGTAACTTCAAACAGCCCATCTCATACTTCTCTCTTTCACTTAATGGCTAAGTAGTAATTAATGACTAGCGTTTGATTATTTCAAAACCAAATTACACATTTGACAAGTAACTGTTTCATAATAAGCGGGTAATGACAACATTAAATTTGTTTAAGACTTGTAAGTAATGTAATGTTGCATTATCCTACACATGTATGTGCACGAAGCTTAGTTTATCTACTTACCTGTGTAAATATTGTGACAATGAAATGAGGAAGGAATTAACGCTATTACATCGTCGTGACACGCATTTTTTATAAAAATTAACAATATATTTGTGTACGGACAAGTATAAACTTAAAAGTCCAGGCATAAGACTGTTTATTGTTTGATTTTCGTATTTTATGAAGATACAAGCACTTATAACACATTTTAAATACACATTTGCTTTCTGCATTCCAATAATTCTGCAAAGATGAAGTACATTCTAATATAACGATGGTATGCAACTGGCATAGTAATAAATCATGCTAATGGGATGCAATCAATATAATAAATGTTACTTTCAATATTACTGGACCACATAGTTATAACTTCTCTATGATTTCTGATTTTAACTTTACTCTGTATAAAATTCCAGAAAGTAAAAGACATAAACGTGTCTCCCAAAGTGGACCCGGAGTCTGACGCGATGGAGGGGGGCGGGTCGCGCGTGCGTCGCTCCGTGGCGAATGCGCTCTGGTTCCTCTCCACCACCAGGAACATTCTCGTGGTGCTGGTGTGCGCTGCGCTCGCATACTACTTCGACACGCAGAGAAAAGCTCCCTTTGTCCTTACAGGTATTTAGTACATATACTAATTATTGAAAAATGGGTATCTGCTTTGCACCAAGTGATTGTAATAAACCACCCTTTCTCTGATTTCGAGGGAGGTCACCGCCTCCCGGAGGACTAAAGTGAATATCAACAAGGCACTTGTAACTCTTACGGTGCTCATTAACTATCAAGTAAATCTGGAAATCTGAATCTTTGTTTCCAGATGCTGAATATCAACCTATGATAATATGTTCAGGCATATGTATAACCTCAAGGAGTAAAAGTACAGTGTGTTCTCTGTTGCAGGTGAGGTGAAGCCAGGTCTGCCGGAGGTGTCACTGCCGCCATTCTCGGCGACAGTTGGAAACCACACGTACACATTCTCTGAGATGGCGTCTACTCTCGGTTCTGCCATTTTCGTCGTTCCTCTGCTATCTATACTCGAGAATATTGCTCTAGCTAAAGTATTCTGTAAGTATTGCCATAAGTTGCATGACCATATTTCTCACAGTTCACTGCTGATCAAAGGCCTTCCAATTGTACGCCACTTTGTCTGATCCTCTATCATGACAGTATTGAATCATCTCAAATAACCAGTCTGCAAACTGAATAGTAGAAGTAATGCATATGGGCTATATGTGTGTTTTATGTTCGCACAGCGGAGGGCAAGTACGTGGACGCGACGCAGGAGATGGTGGCGCTGGGCGTGTGCAACATGGCGGGCGCGCTGGTGCACTCCATGCCGGTGTCGGGCGCGCTGTCCCGCGGCGCCGTCAACCACGCCTCGGGCGTCGCCACCACCGCCGGCGGCCTCTACACCGGCGCGCTCGTGCTGCTCTCGCTACAGGTAACACGCACAGTCACTACATACTCAAACATAGTATTACTGTTTTGTCAATTTTCAAAAGACTATATTAAAGATTTATAGACGTTGCATCGCAATGAGATGGTTGGTGATAATAGATATTCATACATGCCCGGCAGCGATGTAGCGGCGGATATCTACCGATAGTTTTCATACTACTACACGTAGTAAAAGCAACTTCTATTCAGTTTTCCAGCTCTTCAACTGAGACAAGTAGAATTAGTAGTTACTTTCGTGTTTCTTCGCTAGATGGCACTGAATTATCTTCTTTGTTAATTTGTGTGTTGAAGTCACTATATGAGTATAGGCAGGTATGATAACCGCGAGGAAATGTAGGTCTTAGACAAGTTACAAGTATGTACTTAAGTGTGTATATGCATTGCAGTACTTCACGCCATACTTCTACTACATACCGAAGGCTTCGCTAGCGGCGGTCATCATCGCCGCCGTCGTGTTCATGATGGAGCTGCACGTCTTTAAACCTATATGGAGAACTAAGAGTAAGTAGAATGAAGCCTTAAAATTAATTAAACTAAAATACTTTTTTTCTATTAACTATAGACCTTATCCCGATATGTAAGGTAATTTCTCTACTGTCAACTATTAAACATAAAAGAATTTAAAAAAGAGAACAGTTTCGTAGCAGCAGAATATTCCATGATTTACTAGCGGTTCTATATACCTGAATATATCTTAATCTTTCATTTATTATCTTAGTAATTAATTTTTTATTACTTTGGTGCGTACTCTATGTTGACTATTTATTTCTCTGCCAGAGTTAGATATAATCCCAGCCGTGGTGACGTTCGCGACGTGTCTGATGCTGCGGTTGGAGCTGGGCATCGTCATCGGCATCGCAGTCAACCTGGTGTTCCTGCTGTACGCGTCTGCAAGACCTTCCGTTAAAGTCTCCACCGCTGTGGTGAGTGTTACACATTTATTATACAAGACAGTGTTGGTTACGTTAACTAACGCCCTGGTGCTAAGTAATAAGTAGTCACCTATATACTTTTGAACTCTCTAACATTTCGACTAGGTTACAATGACCTAGGTCACATGCTGACCTGTGGTCGCACTTTATTAAATTATACTTTATAAATGATGTTTTTTATTTTTTACCCCCTTAACATAAAAGACGATCTGAAAGCAAAATGCACTCACTACCTGACATTGCGCTCTATCTTAAAGTCGCACTGACTTTTTTTTTTCAATCACATCATTATTATTGAAGAGCATAATTGATTTTTGTGGCAGAGTAGAGAATA
Organism: Phragmatobia fuliginosa; assembly: GCA_932526445.1. NCBI lineage: Eukaryota > Metazoa > Arthropoda > Insecta > Lepidoptera > Erebidae > Phragmatobia > Phragmatobia fuliginosa. Next base: position 369,401 of record OW052066.1, on the reverse strand, counting down.
TATTGCGGTACGGAGGCGTGTAGTAACTATGTACCTATGTGCGCAGTCTGGTGACGGCGTGGAGCACGTGGTGGCGGTGGTGGACCGCTCGCTGTCGTTCCCGTCGGCCGAGTTCGTGCGGCGCGCGCTGCGCAAGGCGGCGCAGAGACATGCGCACGGCGCGCCGCTCGTACTCGACGCCACGCACGTGCAGGCCGCCGACTTCACCGCCGCCAAGGTACGTCATCCCTTCTCCATAAACTTTCAGATACTATCCACCACTTAACACTATTTAACAGATAAAAATTGCTGGTACATTTAACTTTTTCTCTTCGTGGAGTAAACAAAGTGTGTTTGGGACCGCGTCGGCCTACCTTGCCAGTCGGGAGTAACACCAGGAACGCATCAGCTGCTTCTGGAGTCCCCCCTGTCTTACCCCCGAAACAGGAAGCTGTCGCGCCTCTCTGCTCTGAGCAGTATAAATTATTTGACAACCTCTACCATGTCCCCTTCGCCGCCTCTTATGAGCAGGATCAGCCATTTCCCGATCCCGCTTAAAAGTACCCGTCCGGCACCGTCTAGTTACTTCATTGTCACCCCCCCAGAGGTATGAACTAGGTGGTTGCTGGCATCATTTGAAATATACTTGAAGCCGTAATATATCATTATTTAGCAGATAACTTAAAAATAGCCTCTTGGGGGCTTTATCAGCAATTGTGACTTAAATCTCTTGATTTAGATATAGAAAGACTTTCACAAGTCTATTGCTGTTGAACAAATTAAAAAAATTCCACTTCACATAACCGACAGAATAACACAGGCACCATAATTATAAAGATTGTTGTAACGTTTCAGGGCATCAAGGCGTTGATAGACGACTTCCACCAGCAGGGCCAGCCCATCATCTTCTACAACGTGAAGCCGTCGATCGCGGAGGTGTTCCGCGGAGTCCGGCCGCGCGAGTTCCTCCACTGCTCGTGCCGGCCCGAGCTTGACCGCCTGCTGCTGGAGGCGAGCACGCGGACCAGACATCCCCCGGCCCCCAACATCTGTTAGTCGACTCACTGAACGCTCTTATTCATAATTTAAGAAGTAGTTCAAACAACCTGTGGATAGCATAAATACGTTTTGATATTGACAATCATAGGCAATAAAATAATGAGATGTACTGTGTACTGAGGTGCTATTATTGACTGCCTTGTTGGTTTAGTGGTTAGCGTATGCGGCGGCGGGTTCGATTCCCGGGTCAGACCAAATATTTGTGTAATCCACAAATATTATTTTCGGAGTCTGGGTGTTTTTCTATGTATAATATGTATGTATTTAAAAAAAAAAAGTATGATTATGTATTTATATCAGTTGTTTAGTACCCATAACACAAGCTCTGCTTACTTCGGGACTAGATGATGTTGTGTGTAAGATGTCCAAAATATTTATTAGTATTATTTATTATTATACAGTATGGTATTTACTAAGGGTCATCAACAATCCATAAGGTCCCACTGCTGGGCTCGGGTCTCCTCTCAGTAGAGGGTTAAGGCCATACGTTTTGATAAAAGCCTAAACCTTGAAGCGGGGCGTGAAAAAGTAGGTATCTCACTAGGGCGCCATAATGTGGGTCGCCTATTAATTGCAATCACAGTGAATATGACCCCCACTTTTGGATTTCACTCATGCTTTCCATCAGGCATAGTGAAGTCACCTTGCAAGACGTTAAATAAAAAAATGTATATTCTTTGGTATATTCTTTATAATCAGATTCAAAATTTACTAAATCAAAGTTTATTTTCATACAGATATCCTATACTCTAAAAGCACATAACAAGACATATGTCTTGCAACAAATTACTATTTTTAATCATAGCAATAATTTTATCACAGAGTTAAAGAGGCAAGAGCGTGTGTGTGTGTGGTCAGCTGGCGCAGTGGTGATCTCCGGATACCTCGACGAGGCGAGGCGAGGCGAGACGAGACAGTATTTATTAGCATATATTTATACATCTAATGTAGATAATGTAAGTGAGCTGTTGACTGTCCCAGTGGACGAGCTAATAAAGTGTTGGTTATTTTCACTACTGTTTTATTCAAAAACCTATTTAGGCCTCCTGTTTCTGTGTGTGCGGTAATCTCCCGGATACAGTCGGTGACTGTCGGATGTTGACTGTATATTGACCCATAAGGTTCCAGCCAAGAGAGAACAGTTTTGAAACAGTCTGTGTTCTAAAAATAAATAAGTTCCTTACATATTGCCCTGTACACACTGAACATAACCTGAGTTACATATTTCTTTATTACTTTCACGACTATAAGAACAACATTATTGATTATTTTTTTTCTAATATAGCACCACAGATATATCTCAATTCTTTATTGCATTTCACAATGTAGGTTTACAGGTGTTTACATATTAAATGAAAAGTAATAATTGTGAACCCTGTCGGGCACAGCAACGCTAATTTGAAGGTACTTAATTATTATTAGTTACATATTTTTTCGAATATTTATAACACACATATACATAATACATACATACATATTTATACATACATACACACACACACACTTTAGGCATTAATTACTATAAATACCTATTTACAATTTCGAAACAAATAACGGCAGCAGCACCAAAAGGAAAAAAAAAAGAAGAAAGCACTCGGCTCAATCTATTTTGTCCCTTAGGGGTCATCCATAAATTACGTCACACGAATTTCATAAATCATCATGGACCGTCACCCCACCGGGGGTTACGGCGGGGTGGTGTGTCGGACTTGAACCGACTAAAAAACACACAGTGTGCCCTCTCCGCGCTTCTCCGTTTAGGAGTAGGAGAAGTCCAGGGTGGGATCTCCTTCTGAACTTCTCCAGCGCCTGCCCGCTCCTGATGCGGGCACCGTCTCTGTACGACGACCCTCTCTTAGGCGGCGTCCGGCACACACCGACGCCGCCCCCTCGCGGCTGGCCACATAGTGCGGGTGGAGGGAAAACCCGTCCCGTCCACCCGCGGCCACACTCAAGGCGGCATGAGGCGCAGATGTTCGCGCCTCCGCCGCCCGAGTCGCCGGCGGCGAATCTGGTCCGATAGGATGTCGTCCTCACGGGCCTTCTCCGCCGCCTCCTTCTGCGTGATTACGTCCTCGCAGAAGGTTGCGACCGCGGTGAATGCGCTCTCGCTGCCGACCATGGAACGAACGACGGCCGGCAGCGAGAGATCCCCTCCGATGACTGCAGTGAGGACCCGGCGCTGCGTCTCCCATGCGGGGCAGACCGCCAGCGTGTGATGAGCCGAATCCTCACTGCAGTCGCAGTGGTGGCAGGCGGGACTCAATTCCCTCCTGGCGACCGAGTGCAGGTACTTTCCGAAGCAACCATGCCCGGAAAGAACCTGCGTCAGTCGGAAGGTAAGGGTCCCGTGCTGCCGCACTGCCCATTCGCCGATGACCGGCTGAAGCGCCTCTACGGTGGCGAAGCCAGCACGTGGAGTCTCCAGCCGGACCGACCAGCGATCCATCGTGGCTCGGTGAACGGCTTCGCGCCACTCGCGCACGTCCTCGGGCGGAGGTCCAACTCCACCACTCTCCGCCCGGTAGTTAGCCACTCGCCGATAAACGTCGGCGAGCACTTCCGCCTCCAAATCCCACGGGGGTGTTCCGGCCAGGGAGACTCCCCCCTCCCTAGTGTGACGTCACATAATTTGCAAATTTACATTTACAAATCATTTAATAAAAACAGGTTCCGAAATCAGTTTTATTTCCATTTAAATTATTTTTTAATAAAATTAACATCAAATCAAACAATTAACAAAACAAAAATTGATTGATTACATAAATTTTATCAAAGAAAATAATAAAACAATAAATTTTGAAAGTGCGTGCCAGGTTGCGCATAGAATTGGGTTCTGTGGTCACCCTTATTGATAAGTATATTTAAAATCGTGTCCAATAGATAATTGTTACGTTTACTTATTATTTCCTAATTAATGTACGAAGTTTTCCAAGTGAGTGCATTTTACAAGTTAGACCTGTACAACTCCTGAATTAAAAAAGTTATCAAAACCGCAACAGTTTTTCTTTAAGTTTTAATATATGAACTACTATCATGAATTTTTTTAGGTCTTTTGAGCCGGGGATGCACTGTTTTTACAAAAAAATGCGTTTTAAAGTTGAATAACTCGCAAACGGATACCTACTACTATCGATAAATCGTTTTAACAACCTCGCCTACCTATCTAATGATATCCCACACTATGGGTAGCCTCGAGAAAAAGAAAACATCACTACTTTACGAATAGGGGAGGTACCCCAAATAATAATAATTTTCATATTTTTAGTATATCTAGTACTTTTTCGACGTAATTACAACACTTATTCAAGCAAAGTTTCATCTTTCTAGCACCAACCGTTTGGGCGGTAAGTCTAGTACGAACGGAAGGATATGACGAATATATAAGAATCCGAGTCAAAAACTACGGAACCCTAAAAACGATTGACTATGTTAATTAAAGAAATTAACAAAATAAAAAAATGAAGTCAAGTTTTATTGTTATTTACCATCCAGTTCTCAAAGTGATTCAGAGATTAGTGGGTATAGGTTGCCCGGGAGTCCCACACACACCCTTCATTGTCCCCAAGAAGGGTATGGTGCGAAAAGCATTCCCCGCGTAAAAAAAAAAGGTAGATATATTTTGACATTTAAGTTTTTTTTCCTTGTATATGTGATTTCCAATCAATGTGTTTGTCTATATAAATACCTAATAGGGTGAATTTATTGACTACTTCTAGGTGTGTGTTATTAAAGCTGAAGTTTTATGTTTATTGGTGTTTTCTGATATGGGTGGAATGCTAGTGGAATGTTATTATTTTTGTTTTCTTAAAATTAATGTTTATTTTATCCCTATTAACAATTTCTACATACCAAGCGGCATTTTATTTTTAATGCTAGCAACATAAAATATTCCCAATTGCCGCAACGTATGACTCAAACAATATGTCTTTTACCTAAAACCATTCATTCATTAACCCTTATTGACGATAATAGGCTCGGGTCTTTTGTAAGTTCTATCAAGAAACGAAAACTTAAAAAAATGTGTTTTATTTTAAAAATAAACAACTTATGTCTATTGCTGGCCGTATGGCTTGCCACATTGGCTGAGGACGAAGGCACTACTCCCATTTCTCGGAGCGCATTCTTGAGTTCCAGATGTCCGTGGACGGAACCAGGCACTTACCATCAGGTGACTCATCTACTTATTTGAACCTTGTGCTAAAAATAAAGCCGACAATTGCTTTTCCAGTGCAGTGAGGCCCAGCATTGAAAGAAGATTCCTTCTTTGAAGCGATTTTAATTTGTATTTAACTTCAGTTAAACGCATTAGGAATAATGGTTGCTCTTCCAACCGATTTGTTCTCCATTTAGAGGTAAATTGTCACTCAGGCAATAGGAGCAAAAATTTTTGGTATTTAGTTCATTCTGCTTACACACTTCTTCCTAGCCTTATTCCCAATATTATTTGGGGTCGGCTACTAGTTCAACCCGTTTTATCTGAATATCATTTTTTCTACGGAGCGACTGTCATCGGACCTCCGCAACCCTAAGGGAGAACTGAAATTCGAAGGCTGAGTAAAATTTGAGGGCACTGACTTCCCAATAACGATTGCCATAGATGTTCATGACAACCGGGACCGACAGCTTTACGTGCTCTCCGAGGCACGGGCGTGAATCATCGAGGCAGTCTGTTTACACGCTCAATATGGAGATAGAGTAGTATCAGTAATGAGGGATGAGGGCTCGCGGTGAATAAAACACAGGGGTTGAGATAATGAAACGCTGTTTATTTTACAATCATGGACACACCCCCGGGTGCGGATCGCACAGCCATCGCTATCAGCGGACGTTCTTACAAAACCTTACTTTTTGGTTACATTACTATTTGTTTAAAGATTACATTGGAATTACATTACTTTACTTAACTAAACATTCACTAAGCTTATCCATTCCGTCGCACCTTCAATAAATCAATATAAAATGGCTAAATAATACCTAAATCTAACTGATGCGTACTTAGCACCTTCAACTCACACACACATTTACATACACACACACATTGAGCAGCGACTCAAGGCGTGTTTGCCAAGAAATTCGCAAGTTCGTCTCCAAAAGGAAGTTCGCTAAGGAAAAGTGAGCAGGAATTTATCGTAGGCAGTGTTCCCACTTTGACATTCTTGGATTGTATACAACACAAATATTACGTTAAAAATCTCACCAAATATACTTGGCACATGACGCGCACAGAAACAGGGTTGTTCCCCTTCCAGGCGTAATGCGCACTGAGTACTACAAATACTGGGGATTTTGGCCGAATATACGGTTCATAAGTGATGAGTGCGTGTGTAGCACTGCACACACACACACAGCCATACCCACACACAGAGAGATCAGCGCGCGACGCAGCGTGACGACATCTCTCATAATTATTTTTTTAAACCTATATTACGTAGTTATTATTAAGATATAGTATGTCAAATGTTAATTGATTGAATTAATATGGAATATATCAAATACAGGTGTGTCCGCTGCGTCACTCCTAAATGGAACTGAGATCTCAGACCTCTAACAATAGGAAGGAAATTCGACATCGACACATTCTCTCACACACAACGTTATATATTTGGTATCACATACAAACACACACATAGCTAAAACAAAACGGCACTTACTAACGATATGACACAATGTGTTTAGTAAAACATATACTCTCCCTCTGAGTCGTCCATATAAAATATTACAATATTGAATAATCACAAAAATTATACTATAGTAGGATAAATCAAAAAGGCTAGCAACATCTTACGGACAAAGAGAACGTTATCGCTCGGGCGGACTCAGTGTTGCCAGATCTAAAAGAGTTAAAAAATACTGTCCGTAAAATGAAGTCTAGCAAGTTAACAAAAAATAATTTACCTCTAAGTTCAGACTCTCCGCGCCTTACAGCCTGCACCGTACCGTCCGGTGTGAACGTTCCTTTACTATATGAGTATTCTGTTTGATTATAATTATCTTATCGATATACAAGGAACATTTACACTGGACCCTCGTCGCTACCTTACACTACATTATAACGGCCCCTATTCACCACACACCACAAGAAAATCAATAATTACATTAATCACACACGTGGCTCTCATTTCCTATCAAAATTCCATATAATTAACGTATGTGACTAAGCAACTTGGTTTTGTTGCGATCCATAGTGATCAAGAGTCCTCACTGGTGTAGCCATTCGCTTACATTCCCTAAAGTGTACAATTGAATACTTAGTTTAAATATAAATGCATTACAATCTCGCCGACGTGATGTGTACGTGTGAACGAGTGGCCTTAACTAACAGCACTGCTCACGTCGAGCCGCGAGTCTGGCTCTAGCCGTCCAACGTGAGCCAATTTCCATCGCTCTTTCACAACAACTTTGTCTTTTAATAATTACAAGTGAACGAACGAAAGAAACCTTAATCTAAATAATAATTCGTAAAGACTAAATATAAAAAGAATCTCTTAGATTTCAAACTCAAATACATTTTTGCGCGGTATTCGTAAAGTCCGCGGTACAACAAATTGTATAAACATCACTAATGTGTAAATGATTTAAAGCCAACGGTACAACTTGTCCCACCGATCTACTTGAGCCGACATCACGTGCGCGCGACCTGAGTACACGCCACAACACTACTAGAGTACATATAGTAAAAAATGAGAAAAAGATTTTTTGAATATACCTATATAAAGACAGTGTATTGCGGCGGTACCCGCGTGCTCGCACCTTTCCATCCCTCCTTACAATAACGATCTCAAAGACTACGAGTGTATATAAGTTGAGTTACGACTACGAATGTATACTAAAGTTCCCTCCCGAGGAGTCGGTTGGCACGGGCGGAGTGCTTGGCCGCTGAGACCGGCGTCGCTACACTACGTACGTACGCTACGAGACATTACAGCACAACTCTAGTCGGCTAACGTGTACTTACAACATGTGAGGCACGCCTTCAGCCCCCTACTACGAGCAAATGTTCGTATTTAAAATATACTATATGGTATATAGAATAGTCTATACTCTACGTGTATAACCAGCCACGAATAGTACGAACGCATTGTAATGTTGATTGGCTCGTATCCGCCACTAGATTTTTATTGGGGCGTCTTGGAACTTTTAAATATTTAGTGGACGATAGAAATCGTCGTCGCGGCAATTTCTAAGAAAATATATTCATTTCATAATACAATATTAGTTTGCAAAGTGTGGAGTTTGTACTTGTGTGTAGACAATGTTTTGCCTTGCTCCTGAAGATATACACTACAGTTCCAAGAAGCCTTGTGTCGTGGTACTATAACACTAAAGTGGTATGTCGGGTCGCCTTAGTACTTTAGCAGATCTTCATCGAGTTCCGTGAGAGCCATTTTACTGTCTATCGCTGGAATTACAAACAAAAATTTAATTAGTATTTAGTTTTTGGCATTAGTAAAATATTAAATGCGGTAGGTATACCACATAACTAAGTTATATAATAAATATTATCTCGAAAGACCAAGAAATCTATATTAAATTCTTTGAAATAATCCAATCCAATACACTTTTTAATAACATACTGTCATAAATGACTAGTAAATAGGTATATAAGTATTTGTAGTTACTTTGGTCCGGGATAGTAGTAGGGTGGTGGTCGCTCGTACTCAGTAGGTCCGTGGTAGCGGGGAGGGCCTTCTTCCCAGTGCCTGGAATGCCATCACCAAGGATATAAGCGTGTCGCACAGTGAACAGTCATATGTGATAGTGTAAACACTTTGCAAACAATAAGTGAACTCATCAGATAGTGATTATTAAATTGCGGTGAATAAATGAGTCGTTCCGTGAATGGTTTTTCACTATAAAACCTAAAGCTTCATTCGTTGTATGATATGATATGTGTTTAATTTGAAATGTAAATGCAGCGTCCAATTGATGTTGAACTTACTAGACACATTGCAACACCATCTAAACATCTAAGGAGTTTTCTCTTAGTATGAGACAGCAGTTAACATTTCATAGGGAATGATCCCATGACATGTGTTGTTATACCACGATTCAATGTTTGTGTTGGGTGTGCAACAAACACCGAGTTTATCTACACACTGTACTTACAGGTATTGGCTGTTGGCCAACGAGAGCAACTTGATCACCTTATCATACCTTGGGAAACACACTAAATATTATTTGCATAAAAGTTAAACTAAATTGTATGTGTATAAACTAGTGTATCTAGTATCTGTGTGAGTGTCATTGGATGTGTGCATTTGTGTTTGAATGTGTGTGCTTATGTTTGAATATGTGCGTTTGTGTTTGAATGTGTGCGTTTGTGTTTGAATGTGTGCGTTTATGTTTAAATGTGTGCGTTTGTGTTTGAATGTGTACGTTTGTTTTTAAATGTGTGCGTTTGTTTTTAAATGTGTGCGTTTGTGTTTAAATGTGTGAGTTTGTGTTTGAATGTATGCGTGTGTGTTTGAATATGTGCGTGTGTGTTTGAATGTGTGCGATTGTGTTTGAATGTGTGCGTGTGTGTTTGGATATGAGCGTGTGTGTTTGGGGGTATGCGTGTGTGATGAGTATACTCACTTTGGCGCCATATCATTATATCTGCGCGCGTGGTATGCGTCGAGAGGCGGCGCCAGGGAGGTGTCAGCGCGCGTCGGCCCCGCCCCGCCAACCCCGCGCCCCTCCCCCTCGCGGGCACGCACCCCTCGCGCCTCGCGCCCCTCCCGCCCCTCGCGCACATCGCGCCCCGACCGCTTCTCTGCCTTGTAGGCGCTACAGACAACCACACATACATCACTACCCGCCCCGACAATCTCAACACGCTCAGGCCAAACTCTACTTGAAGATAGGAACTCGATTCATGTGACAACTTTTAATAACATAATTTATGTTTATCAAGGAAATAAAATATCTGTATCTAATGAATAGTTAGTGACCCATTTAAACATATTATTAGAACGAAAGAGATAATCCAGCAAAGCCACAGATATTAGTTTCATGCACAGTGGTTACTACACACACTCGACACATATATATACACAAGTTTGTCTGCCACTATCGGATGTGATATTTCATAAACATATATCCGAACCGTGCTTTACTCGTACTGGTATACAACAGAGAGAAGCAACTTACACAGAAGACACTACAACAGCCGGTGACTACACACTACCATTCAAGATTAAAATACACAGAATTCTAGAAAGATTACTACACTGAGCTGACACGTGCTATTTTATAAGCTGTTGTCATGAAAAAACATATGTGGATATACTATCCACATTTATTATGCACATGTAAAAAATATATTCAATTTTAGTGTCCTTCCATTTTGACAAAGTGCAACTTGACAGCTAAGTTAGGATGAAGAAAGTGAATAACTTTATTACAATTATAACAAGAAATAAAAATTTACAAGGCACAGATTTTAAGACCTAATTTATTAATGTACTTAGCCTGGACAATGCCTGATGAGATGAAAAAGTAACGTGCACTTGTTGCACAGCAGTGGCAAACCAAGTCAAATTTATATCATTTACATTTATTAGATAGATACGTTAACAATGCTTTCTACTTCAAAAGAAACATTCCTCGGCTAATTCAAACGTGGTCAACTCAATGTAGTAGCTTATTCTACCTTCACACCCCTAGACAAGTACACATGACACAAGCACACGACACACACACACAGTGAAGCTCTACACAGTAAGTGTCGCTACACACTAAGGTGGCAAATGTTATACGAGTGTTGTGTTACCGGCTAAGTTCAGCGGTCACCGGCGCACATCGAGCGGAGTGACGACTGCGAGTAACCTCAGCACTGTTACGTCGCCACTTACAACTAGGTCATTACATGTTAGTAGAAGGACGAACAATATTAGTCTAAAAATTGAATATAGCCCTATCTACACTTACTTAGCCTAAGGATTGTTACCTTACAATGTAGGTATAAATGTAAAAACACCGATATGTTGATAAAATACACCGAACCTTACACACTACAAGTATCAAACATTAGTTTACATAAAATGGAAGCGAGTTAAATATAAGAGTGTTATGTCGTTATATAGGCTGTTTCAAATGTAACTTCTAGTCAATGTGAGCAATTCTTGACTGATATATAAAATGAATGTCAAAAGTGATTGATAGTGGGCGGATATTAAACGATAAAATAGTCTTATAAAATAATATTAGCATCGTCGATTCGTAAACTTGGACAAGTCTTGAAATTATATTTTAAAACAATTACATATATGTGATACCAAAAGTGTTTGTAGCTTATGAAAGTAACATTATAAAAGCAATAGTCAAACTAACAGATGTTGATCCTTGAGTAAAGTTTCTGACTAGAATTGAAACTTCAGTAAAAACCAAACCTACATATTGTGCTTTCCCAGTTTTAGATATAAAAAGTCCTTATTTTAAATAACACCAATAATATATTATTTTCAATAGACGCTTACTTCTGACTTCTAATTAGGAAGTGAGCCACAAGTAAGTCAGGATAGGTACATTATCAAGTCAATTCACTGCATTGCAACGTCTTAGTATTCTTATTATATTATATTGTTTGTAGGTAGATAAAATGTTACATCAATACATTGGAAAACCGACTATGTTACATACATATAAAGTTAATATTATCATAGCAAAACCCTTAAAAATGTAATCTGAATGTTTAGGAAAATACAAGAATATATTAAACATGTAGTGTCTATCGCGAAAATACAAATACATATAATAATACCTCGTACAAAAACATCTTTAAAAGAAGCTTGTATAATATTGTGAGTAGTGCAAAATATATGTTTATATTTCCCCTAAGCATTGTACAAAACCTATCTAGAGCTATGGCACGGGAGACATACACATTGCACGTCGTAAGGAGGAGCCTGTGTCCAGCGGTGGACTATTGAGGGCTGTTGCTCGTGTTGATTGACTGGTTGAATTGTCTCCTTGACTGGCCAGTCACAACGAAATGCAATATCTTGCAAAAATCTTCATTTATGTACACATTTAGCCTGTAGTTATCGTCTGACAGAGTTAAAACTATTGGTTAATTTTTGATTTGTACAATTTTTATCTATTAACCTGGTAAAGGTGATAAAGTTATTCACTACCCTAGTGATGCTATAAGACCCGTACATATAATATTTACTAGCGGTTAACTATATCGTTATGGCACAGTTACTCGGTGGTCTTTAGCAGTATTTGCGTTGTTCACTTGCACTTTTGAATCGCATGTGTTTACGGACGGAGTACTATCTTACCATCACTTATTTGCCTCTAAATCATAAAAAATACATAAAACATTGTCATGGTATCGTTCTGTTCATGTGTGAAGTTATAATATCTCAATATGTGTGTCTCCGCGCCACACAACCTACCTACACGTTTCGTTAATAGTTAAAGCACAATGTGTGGAGTGGGAGGCGCGGGCGCGCTCTGCTAACGCTACAGTACGGGACAAGTATCAAAACTATCCGCACCCGCCCTCTCTCACTTCTAACTATGCATTAATATATATATTAATATAATATGATTAGTGATTACATTTGTACCAGCGTTGCTGTGTAGTATACCGAGGGGCATCGTTCGGACAAACATTGAGAGACCCACATTCGATCTTTTACGTGTACTGAAACTGTTGTGTAAACATTATGTAAAGTATTGTGGGTAATATTTAATATTTGAGTAATATTGTGTAATATTTGAGTCACTTCCTCGATACGACTCAGCGATTAGGAGGTATATGTTACTCGCATACTTTTTCTGTATTTCTTTAGTTTTGTAACAATTACTTTTTTGAAATGATTATTCTCGTATTTAGTTGCGAGAAATATAAAAATGTGTATGAAATTGTTGCCGGTTTCTGAATTATTATGTATTTAGGTTGTATATAAATAACTGTTGTGTTGTGTATAAGTAACTGTTTTGTAACTGTTTTGTAACACAGCGTCGCGATTACATAACGATGCTTGTCCGAACTTGTTGCTTACCAATACACATTATATTATGAGGCTAAAGCGGGTGTACAGTGGCGCGAGGACGTGTTCGCTCACCGCCAACTGTTCCTCTTGTCTACATCTCATGATATTATCTTGATATGATACGTTTACACTTTGTATATGTCTTAGTAGATAAAAATACCCCCCAACAGTTTAACAATAAAAGGTAAAACGTTCTATAAAATCACTAAACAAGTATCGTTAGCGTAAACTTCGCTACACAAAGAGACAAATGTTAACATATAGAAGAGATCAAAAAGTGACGCGCGGAGTCTACAACTCCTACAACATCGACGGAAGACAATTTTAAAGAATCTAAAATGTGACGAATACGTTCAAGTTTCGGCAGAGACCGCAGATTCGAATAGATAGTGCAAAACGATGGAACGGTTCGGAGCATGTGGACGCGCTGGTTACTCGGTCTCGTGGATGCCGGACTCGTTGTCCTCGTCCTTGGCGTCGAGGCGCGTGCGCAGGTCGTCCAGCAGCGCGGGCGGCGGCACCAGCCGGCACACCACCTCGTGCCCGCGCGCCAGCACCACGCGCGTGCCCGCCTGACCGCCGGTGGCAGGCACAGGCCCGACCGGCGAGTCGGGGCCCGCCGCCGGGCCTCCCGCCTCTACGGGGGGCGCGGACGGCGCGGCCCTCTCGCGCCACTCCGCTATCTTGCCCTCGATGTCCAGCGTGCTACGCTTCGAGCCGCTACACCACGCGCGTTTATGTTATACAATTTCTCCGAAGTCCGCTATCGATAGATAAACTGCACCCCTGAACTAGGTGATAGATAAACTGAACACGTCCCGGCTCACTCTGATTCCAGGTGGCGAAAGACGGATACGACTCTGACTCGTTTATCTACCGATAAAGCGGCGCACCCTTATTCTAGTACACAGACCGTTAGTGGTGCGGTTTCGACCCGACCGTCGACCGTCGTTAAAGTAACATGAACGAAATGAAAAAACATAAGAAAAAGTAACAAAATTAAAACAACCGGAGCCTGCCGTGAAACATCTCTCGCATGCGGGAACCACGCATGCGGCCGTCCAACACCAGCCGTGCTCGTTACCGCTGACGTTTTATCATGGCATGCTATCTTTCTCTTTACATATATAATACAGATTGTCTTTGTACATTTTATATTAATTACACGGTGACTACGAGCTCACTTAAGCCTAGGTTACTTGTTACCTTCATACATATAGTATATACAAGTAAGTCGCCCGAAATACATATAAATACACATAATTATACATAACATTAAATAGACAACCGAATGTAAGAAGCTACTATAAATGCATGCACGCGAGTGTACATCGAGTTCTGTCCAGTACGAGATCTGGTGAAGCCGAATTAGTTGTTGTGACGAAGCTCAGTGCACACTCGGCGGGTTGGATGACGGAGATAATACAAAGCGCATGCGAAGGGCGTAGGCGAGGGACGGCTAGAGGTGGCTAGGGTGTCTGTGGGGCACTTACTTGGCAAGGGGTACGTTATCGCGGTCCGCGTACGCGTCATACAAATATTCGCTGTAACAGACAAGAGACAGGCGGTCAGCCATCGTGCGACACCCCCGCCGCCCGCCGCACGCACACCCGCACGTGACGTCACCGCGTGCGCCCGTCGAGGTACGTCGGCGTGGCGGCGAGGCCTTTACTACAAACAGTGTCTGGGAGCCGGTAAACGATGGAACACTTCCAATGGGAGACAGGGAGAACCAGGAAGGATAAAACCTACTACAACACTTATCTAAATAACACGCTCCAGGATCCCAGAGCCGCAGACCTATGCTTCTTGTCGCAAAACTAAAATTGTGAAAGAATAGAGTAGAATGCATTCTTGCCATTTTGTAATGTTTCGGCAATAAAGACACAACGATCTAAATGACTAGCCTCAGTACACACGATATCTGGTTTTTAGATGTATCAATATCAACAGTTTTAATAGTACACTGCTGGACCACAGTGGCCTCTCCTCTTCCAGGGGGTTTTGGCCAACTATGCCACAGATAAGACAAGATACAGATACAAAATCTTGATCCCCAATGTTTAATTTCACTCATGGGATATAAACTGAACATTTCCTTCAGATCAACTCAAAGACCCCCAAACATGAATATGATTTTTTTCATCATAACATGAGTTTTGGATTAAATTAAAGCGGCTTCGTCGAATCACATCAAATTCCAAAGACTTAGTGGCGAATTTCAAATTGGACAATACGGCGCGGATCTACGACTCTGGGACGGCAAGGACGCTTCGTACTGATATAATATAATGTTGGAAATGGTAGATTGTCTATAGATTTAGAACACTAGAGCTTGTCTAATATTAATCAGTATTCTAAACTCTATCTAGTACCTATTCAAAAAATTTAAGTAAACTATATATTTCTAAGTATCTATTATATCATTCGCTAGAATTAACACAGTAATTAACGTGACTTAATGTTAAGATGAGTGGATGTTGAACTAATACAAAATGTAAACCAAAGTAACCAATTAAAATAATTAAATGTTTATGCGTTTCTCAGAACAGGGAACTTTCTACATATTATCTTATGGAGCATTCACTACCTGACTTAAGAATGAGCTAACCAGAGGTAATAATTAACACAAAGAGGATAAAACACAAAAAAACGAATTTGGAGTTAACTGAAGCAAGTAATGTAGGTTCCATAATGAGACAACCGCCAGGCAAGGCTCGGTGGCAGGGGTGATTGTCTAAATGAGCAAGTTGTAACTGTAGTCAAACTATTTGCTCATTGGACACTCGCTCATCAATCACAAATACGGTCTATATAAGAGAATCACTAATAAGAGAGACGAGATGTCAATCAGTGACATCTCGTCTCTCTCATACAACTAGGATGATGTTAAGAACGAGTGTATAACGAGTAAATAAGTTAGACAAGAATAGATATAGCTCCAAGCCCTCTCAAGTGTTAAGGAAAATACTTATGGGTATCTAAAGTCGTTCAATAAACTAAGCGCTGTGTACCCTTACACTGTATATTAACATATAGATGTGAACAGGACAACAAATAGGTATAGCGACGCAAACAAAATGAGAATACTACATTAGATTACATTGCGCGTCGCGGGCCAGCACCGGAGCGGCGCAGCGAAGACCGCAAGCAATGGATGCGATAGCTTCATGCCGACCTACCTCTCGCTACGCAACATTGATCTGCTCTAGCCACGGAACTAAGTACGAGGATACACCGAATATACGCCCGCCTTGTTCATTGGTACTTGATGAAATCGAAACCTTCTGCATACGCGTGTCGCTGTATTAGTTCACACATTATCGGCAAATAAGGATTGTAGCCCTACTATCCCCATTTAACCACGAACACGTATTATTAAACAAATAGAATATAGGTTTTTTAATAGTAATTAATAATAATAGTTTAATTTTGTTGTCTTTTGGTAAAAATATTTACAATTATAAGATTGCATTTGATTACATTTTCGCTCCGTAAAAACTTGTCAGATATTCGGTTAGTGATTTATTTTAGAGCAATGTTTTGAAAGAAAATGCATCATTTGTATTACACAAAGGACTATCTATAAATAGGAGTTCAGAAAATTTGTAAACTTCATTACTGATGTACCTTACAGGTTCATTTACCAAGACATTTGTTAGTCATTAAATTTAGAATTGGATAACTTCCATACAAATAATAAGTTTATGAAATGTAATTCGGCCAAGTAAGAACTACAATCCAAACTGTTTGCTTTATACTCGTAGATTTCTAAATAGTATAGTGAAGAGCAATGAACAGGCGAGGTGTATGAGGGTGAGGGTGAGGGCGCTACGGGTAAGATCGTGCAAGCCGCTAGTCGAAGAGCACTCGCCACGAGCCATACGCACACTCCGCCTCCGCGCACTTACACCTACCAATATTTCAACCACATTCAATATTTCAACTGCTATTATGTACTTTTTAAGTTTTGGTCCAGAATCGTCTGAAGTCGAATGCATTGCTATTCGCTCGACTGTTAAACTTTTTACTATTGTAATTTTTAATTACATCGCGGACTTACATAGAAAACTATGTACTTAAACAAGTATATGTTTTTGAATTTTATTTGTACATACCACGTGGCAAAATAATGCTAATATCTTTAATTATCTAGGTTGGTATGCGTAAGTGCGTCGCGGTGTGTGTATAGTGTAATGTGTGTGTGTTACCGGACGAGGCGTAGGGTCATCGCCACCAACCGCGCGCCTGGCACATCGGCTCATACTCACTGCCAACAATACCCACACTCTTTACTGACAACCCTAGCGGCAACACAAACTTGGGAGAGGTTCGTAGTCTCAACAGTTTTTGTATAATTAGGGTTGGCACACTTAGTTTTATTTGACTTAAAGTTATTTGTTTTGTGCTAAAGCTATGCTGTAGTCGGAAGGTTCACACAGAAGTTAATGAGGAACATACATGTTAGAGCACTCGTCACTGTAAACCCTCTATGGATGGCGATGAAGTGAACGAACAGAAAAGCAAAAAGTTAAAATAATTATAAAATAAACTACAGTTTACGCTACTCGCCATTTTATTGTAAGACGCCTTTTGCTGTGTATTAGTAAATACCTAGTGGTGACGTAGCGATAGCTCTTCAACCTGACACATACGACAACACGTGTCCTACCGAAGGAATATCTAACCGTTAGCTATTGCCCGGATACGAATAACATATAATACTTTGGAATCAAATACTAAAGGACACGATTTTCTTTACACTATAATCGAAATTGGATCTTTTTTAAACTTAGAATAATTTAGGACAAGTTGTCTATGTAACATTTAACAGAGAACAAGTCATACAAAGTGTCATATACTAAGACCAATGATCGATCGATCCAATATCAATTAAAGAATGTCGGTCACAGAAAATTGTATCGATATATCTGCGACCGGACATCACACTGTGAGCTGCATAGAGCTGCGAGCGAGCTCAGCGTGCCAACTATCGATACACAGCGGTACAGCACTAGTCCCATTCACTACATACGATACAGCGCGAGGATGAGGGGTGCACAATAAAACCCAAACAGAACCGACAGACACAAACTCAATCTAGTAATGAAAACAATGTTAACACACCTCTCAAATGATACAACAAAGCAAATAAGAAAATTAGTTGGAACTCAAACAGAAACGAAACAACTCAACAGAAAACGAGAACTGTTCGCAGCGCGTTGCTGTGACGTCACGCACCCCACCCCCCTCCCCTCCCATCCGGGAGAGAGGGGGACTGCCAACAGTTCGTGAAATGATCATGACGATGGTCGATGAGTGATAACTTAACCTTACTCTAATGTATTGAGGTCACAACACTCGAACCTTTGTATAGACCCTCGGTACGGGCCATGGTTAGGGTTGTGACCTCAATCAACTATCAAAATTAATAACATTATTACTCAAACAAAGTAAGTGCCATACAAAATTAATTGATTATCGGTTGTGTGAATGTTCACAAATAGTAAATAAAATAAAGAGATCAAATACAAATATATTTGTATGACACTTGAACTTAGTTGCAAACACTATTCGAACTCGATACATATCACGTAGGACACAAACTACACAATGAAACGAACCGTACACATATGAACACTTAAATAAATACATAGATAGATAAAAACCATAAATAATGCTTTTTGAGATCAAACCTCAAAGATTCGGTAGGACTCTTAAAATATGAGGACAGAGATTTGCCATTACTAAGTGATATAAATTTGTTATCTGATCACAGCATAACTTTCAGTGATGCGTTATTTATTCTGACCACTGTGTACAATAGTTATGGTTAAACATTACTATTAATTGTGAACTTTATAATAGACCCATAGAAAATGACCCAGAGACACTGCGGTAGGAAATGAATATGGCATTTTTATTATTATGATAGATATCTCCTAATTTCCTGAGTAGTACTGACCAAGTACAAGATATGAATGCAATAGGGCGTGTTTTTTAAAAATATTTGTACATTGATTAATCCTTCAATAATGGACAGATGTTAAAAAAATTTTGTTTACGGTAATATTTATGATCAATCATCATGGGACATAGAGTTATTATACTTTTAAATAAAGAGGCAGAATATTCATATAAAAATAAATTGTTATACGTAGCTAAAAATGAAAAAAACAAAATGTATGTAATGAAATTTATAGAATATATACTTATAAAAAAAATAAAAAAATCACTTGTTTCATGAAATCTATTTAAACTGTAGCGGGCGACGACCTCCTTGGACTCTCTTCAGTAGGACAGGACAGGACAGGACAGTACAGGACAGAACAGGACAGGACAGGACAAGGTACAAGGCGGGCCCAGCTAGCAGTCTTCATCAGTAGCGACAAGTTCCCTTACACGGAACTGGCGAAGGCGCGTCACACACACTGGCGAGGGACAAGGAGAGAAGTGCGGCTGAGAATCGCCGAGCTACGATCTACCCATCTACTGCTAAAGGGATTTATTAGTGTAACGCGTTCAGCTTATCCACAGAGACGGTCATTTCCTCCACAATGACTATATTACGAGTTCGAAAGTGATATAAACAGTAACTTATACAGTTAGTGCAGTGCACGTATGTAGCTCAGCTAGACGATTTGGACTTTATTTCCTCTAATCAAATACATATTCGTGAACTGCACGCACCGTTAGATAGAAAACGAAAAGTTCAAAAAGTGCAACTCAAAATCCGTGACGTGCACGTCATTGAGTTAATTATTTCCTCAAGGACTACGTTTAATTATTCCGCCATTCATGTTATAATTGCGTCATTATCGTATGTTTAAGTATAAATAATTAGGCAGAATAATTGAACGTCAGTCTGAGTGGGGAGAGTGGGGTAAGAGAAGTGAGAGAGAGAGAGAGATGAGGGGAGACTCACGCTTCGACGAGCGGGCCGGGGTAGGGGTCGATCTGCATGTACAGCTCGGCGAGGCGCTGCGCCGTCAGCACGAGCGGCACGAACAGCAGGATGCACCAGCCCAGGGACATCCAGTAGCCGTTCTGTAACACGCAGCCAGCCCTCACTCACCACAAACTGTATATGAACCACTGGAGCGGAGCGGCCAGTGCCTTGCACGATTAATGTATTGTCCAGCGTATCCACATACTCGTGAACCACGATTGTTTTACAGAAGAATCTAATTAAATCTAATCTAATTAACCATTATGTAATTTTGGTTTTTATTTTGAGCTCAATATTGATTATTTGATTGATACCACTCATAAGAAATTAGGTTTATTTTTCTTTAAGAAAAGTATATTAATTATAATTTAATGGAGTTGCGTCGCTATCTTTCTAAGACGAGGCGCTAATTCGGAGCAAATATAATTTACATGCATACTTCCAAAGTAATTACGAATTCTGATCAATAGTTTTTCACAGACCACTGCTGGACTAGACTGATTACTATAGTTTTGTTAAAATTGTCCACTTCTTTGCAAAATTTTGCTTTGTTTGCTCCATCAGCCTTTTTCAACATCCACAGGACTGAGACACTGTTACACTCCGTATGCTTATTTGCTGACCACACGGTGAATAAATTAAACCAATCAATTACATAAAGTACCAGCTAAGATACAATTAACGTAGTATGTGTAGGTGAGGAACCAGTCCAATACGGCATACGTACGACAGGTTGCACGATCTTGATGCAGATGGAGTCCCTGGTGGCGTTGAAGACGCGCGACAGCGGCTCGCAGCGCCCCACGTTGTACCGCACGTAGTACGTCGCGTGCTTCACGAACTCGTTCAGCTTCTCGCCGATCACCCGGTTGTACTGCTGCATGGCCTGCCCGACAAACGAACCTCATCGACCTTCTTCTAAACAAATCTAAATAATAAGTAGTTGTTGTTTACCCGAACGCACCCTGTGAGCAACACTAAACTGTTCATAACCGTGTGACTCTAACTCTAGCTGACCGTCTCCAAACAGTAGGTACATTAGGTAACTCACCAGCTGCGAGAGATCGTCGCCTTTCTCCAGTATGAACTTTTGAGCCTCGGCGGCCTGCTGCGTCAGCATGTCCAGCGCCTTGTCCAGAGACCAGCCTCCCCATCGCATGCCGTCACGTAGGCGCGTGGCCGTTTCCTGGTGGTATTGCAATCATAAAATAAGTAAAATACATATTTCATGTCCCAACATAATATTTTGTTACATACAGTGTGGGTTCGGATCTCTTACCAATTAAAAGAGTTAAGTTAAGTTGGCATGTATTTATACAAGACATCTAAGTTTAGTGTGAAATGAGATGTCTAATTTTATATTGCACGTTTTGAACATTCAACACAAGATTAGGGAAGATTTGAACTATCGAAAAATGGACTGTAAACAAATGAAATTAAAGTGTATAATACAATAACAAGTTTGAATGAATTTTAGGTTAGTAATATGGACAACACGAACACCACCATTAAGAAGTACATTCATCAATAAAGTATCAGTACAAATATGACATCTCATAGATGTGTCGCACATCGTCCATGACATGACGTGTAATAATGAAACCGTAACTATAAGAAGTAATGTGTCGGTGTGGTACTCACGTTGAGTACCGCGGCGTCGTCCAGCATGGGCGCGAGCACGTGGCGGTTGAGCCGCTCCAGGTCGGCGGCGGCCTGCAGCAGGTCGCGCGCCTCGCGCTGGAACTGCGGCTGCTGCAGCGAGCGTGCCGTGCTGTTGAGCTGGCGCGCCAGCGAGTCCAGCGCCAGCGACGTCATGTTCGTCTCCAAGGCGTCGAGGATGCGGTCGAAGTCGAAGTCGCCGAGGCCCGAGTCGGCGAACTGGCGCAGCTTGTGCAACGTTTCGGGGCGCATGATGCGCAGGTCGGTGTCGGCCAGCAGCGGCCGCGCGCCGCCCATCGCCAGCTCGCCGCCGCGCAGCGCACCGCCCAGCGCCTCCAGGTCCACCACGCGCCACAGCTGCAGCATCTACGCACGCACGGACTCACTACACCGACCACTCACTTAACACCACACCACTCATCATATTTTCCTCAATTTTAGTTCTCTTTTTTTAACGCCGGCCAGCTCCACTATGCCTGATGAAAAGCATGAGTAGGGTCCAAAAGAGGGGATCGCCATACTCACTGCGAATGCAAGCAGTATAGCGAGCCACATTCTAGCGGGCTATAGTTCGTTCGCGTTAAGAATACAGTGAGTCATCATTGTTCGCCGACCTAGCCCCACCCCCTGACCAATCAAATCTTTTCAACTTACAAGGTCAAGTTCACAGTGACCAGTTGAAGGCATAGCTTCGATCGCGTCGCGACGGTTGTGTTCTCTAATTGTGTTAACTGATTTATATTGAAAAAAAAATCTATGAAAAAAATGCTGAGACCACGTTTTGCAAGAAGAAAATACCATGTGGTATTGAGATAACGTCGTGGAACTTGCTGCAGAAAATTATTTTATTATAAATACCAGCGAAGATACTAGTGAAAGTGCTTAAAATATTAATTACTTAATTTAGATTTTTAACTTTTTAGTTTAGTTTTTGAATTCATTAAACTTATTCTTTAAAAATATAATTTGTTTGAATTTTACCACCAGTGTGAATACACCCTGCAGTAGTACTGATGACTCACTACATTCTTAACGTGAACGAACTATAGTAAGATGCTTTTTCACGTCCCGCTTAAAGAACCCGGAATCACAGTGGGAAGAAAACATACGAGCTAGCAGTGAGTTCCAGTTTTTAATTGCTCGGCACAAGAAGAAAGATCTAAGCCGATCTTAAACACTAGACAGTAGACAGTAACCGAAATAATAATAAAAAGTCTTACTTGCTTTGTAAGATCAACACTAAATAGCAGTACATGTAAATACATTTATAAATGCCATACACATTGCAATGGCACGTATCATGATGACATTATAGAGCCCACGTCTTCTTCAGAACATGACGGACCTGGTCGGTACCGACATGTACCGACATGTTCGTCGTGGAGGACTACAACTATACTTGTATATACCTCATAGAGGGTGTAGTTCATGTGACAACGAATCAGCACGCCGGTCAAGTTGAATGTCTCGTCCTTCTTCTCGCCGTACAGAGTCCTTTCCAGGTCCACCATCTTATCCAGGTCATGGAACAACCTGTTGCCGACCGGATACCTGTAACGAATACAATGCAATATTTTAGCGAATACTATTGTTCTTACTGTATCTAGAGTTTACGAATAAAACTTATAATGTAATGAGTATCTAGAACATGTTTTCATAAAATATAAAAAACACATCTTAATATAGGTACATATACTTAGATGTGTGTGACGGGAATATGTAGATCCCATGTCTCGTGAAATGTATCTAATATATAAAATTCTCGTGTCACAATGTTCGTTCCCATACTCCTCCAATACGGCTTGACCGATTCTTATGAAATTTTTTATGCATATTCAGTAAGTCTGAGAATCGACCAACATCTATTTTTCATGCCCCTAGGACGCGAGCGGAACCGCGGGCATCAGCTAGTAATTATGTAAATGAATTGAGTTGTTAGTGACCTACACTGTTAAACTGTTGATGTTGCTTTGATATTCATTATGGACAAATATGGTGTGACGAATACTGTTTTTTGCCGTGTTTGGATGTAATTATTTTTGTTTAGAATGATGTATGTTCATGAACCGTTTGTTTCCATAGTAAGTTTTGTCTAGTTTCGGATGAGACTGCCGTGGTGAGCTTCGTTTCAGAAGTACTGAATTGTTCATACATTCTCAATATGAAGTACTGTTCCTAGCATCAAGTAATGCACGATATATGCAGCGATAGATAGATAGAATAGAGTAGACTCACATGAGCGGGTCGCAGACGACGCGCTGGGCGGCCACGCCGGCCACGAAGTAGATGACGAACACCACCGCCACGAACCCGCCCAGCGTGAACAGCACCGCCACGCCGCTGTGGACATACACACGTAGTGTTAGCACCCGCCCGCTCACCCTCACCCCCCCCCCCCCCACTCGCCCACCACGCGCTACGTACCACAGCAGGCTCCTGGCGCCGCCCGCCTTGCTGCAGCAGTCGTGCGCACCGTACACCTCGGGCCGCCCGCCGCACACGCCCACCACCAGCCCCCACGTCATTATCACACACATCTGAACCACAAACAAGGATACACACATATTTATACAAATATACTATAATAGGTGTACGCTAGTGTCAGCACGAATGGACTGGCTCGACCAGAGAGGTCTACTACACGGACCTCACACAGACGACCAACACAAAAATGACAGCATTCGTGCTGTCGCATTTCGTTGGTGAGTGTGGACCGTGGGCGCCATCATTCTGCATCATTCACCTGGCCTCCGGAGGCACGGAGAACTATGCAGAAACATCGCACTACGTCACAATGTTGCTTTATCTGCACAGTGACGATGGTGACTCCTACTTCTGGATTAAGTGATGAACTTACGATTGAAACATTCGAATGAATTTAAAGATTCATTCATTTAGACGTTTAATCGCCTTAGTAAATAATATTTGATAACTTTCAGTATTCATTGAAAATATATGACATATCTGAGAGTAGAAAATGAAAGGATAGAAAACCGATGTAATGAGGAATAAAGTGTGTTGTGCACTGACCAGCAGCAGGCAGAGCGCGGCGGCCACGCCCAGGTACTGGCGGTAGGGCCCGTACTCGTCCATCACGTCCTGCACGCGCTCGGCGTCGCGCAGGTGTCCGCGCAGCTGCTGCGTCACGTTGCCCACCGCATCCCGGATCTGCCTGCCCAACTGGACCATGTTCTCGCCTAAACACACACCAATTCAAAACGATAAAAACGCTTCTTTGAACACTAACGTATGCGTGCGACCTAATGGAACGGTGACGTACCGAGTTTATCGATCGAAGACCTGACTTCAGGAAGCTGCTCCTCTACTGAATTCTGAATGGTCCGTTGTATGTTGCGGAACACCTTGTGACCCTCCGCGACCTCCTCCTTGAGCCCGCTGGACAGCAACGCCGACACGTTGTGCAGCAGCGGCGACACGTCCGGCATCTGGTATCGTTCAAATTACATTGACAAATATCGACACTCATGAGAGATAGTAAAATTGAAAGTTAATAATTTTAAAACAACTTGTGATATGAAACTCGCCGCATCGAGTGTCTCTCTTAGTAAAGACGTTGAACACTAAACGAGGCTGATGTAAATGCTGGCTAAGTAATCAATACTTACAGTTGGGAAATATTGGTCGAGCATCTAATGTCCACAGTAGCATGAAATAAGTACAAGAACATTTTAATAGAACAGAAATATAAGTTCAGTAAACGATCGAGGATTTAGCCAAAAAAAGATATGAGAGCAGATGATGAATGAATATATCAGGTGTTAGGTGACACGGGGGTCCTGTCGCGAGTAGGTCCTGATCTATCGGATTGCCAGTTTGGATTCCGACAGGGACGTTCGACAGTGGATGCTATTAGGTGTGTTCGCTCCCTGTCGGAGTCGGCAGTCCGATCGGGGGGGGTGGCGTTGGCAGTTAGCCTTGACATCGTCAACGCTTTCGGCACCCTTCCCTGGCGGGCAATCAGGGCGGCTCTTGAATATCACCAGGTGCCGCCCTACCTGCGAGCTATTATAGGGGCCTATCTGCGCGACAGGACTGTGAAGTTTGTCGATCGAAGAGGGGTGGAAAATCGAAGGGATGTATTTTGCGGGGTTCCTCAGGGTTCAGTATTGGGACCATTATTGTGGAACCTTGCATACGATGCGGTCCTTCGTACCGATCTGCCCTCGGGCCTGAGTATCGTCTGTTATGCAGATGATACCTTAATACTGGCTAGAGGGTCATGCTTCGAGGAGGTGCTCCTGCTCGCCAAGCAGGGAGTGGCTTGTGTTGTAGAAAAGATTCATGAGCTGGGCCTGAGAGTGGCGCCTCAGAAAACTGAGGCGATATGGTTCCATGGCCTGCGTAAGCGCCAGGAACCACCCAGATCATGCCTCCAGGTGGGTGACACTGAAGTCCAGGTGGGCCAGTACATGAAGTACCTGGGCCTCACCCTGGACAGTCGATGGAGCTTCGAAGAGCATTTCGGGCGATTAGTCCCCCGAGTTCGAGGGGTAGCAGGGGCATTACATCGTCTGCTGCCTAATCTCGGTTGACCAAGGGAGGAAGTTCGCTGCCTCTATATGGGCGTCGTGCGATCCATGGTCCTCTATGGGGCACCCGTTTGGTCTGAGGACCTGGAGGGTTCCTCCCGCTGTAAGGCTCAACTTAGGAGTCTGCAGCGGCTGATGGCCATACGGATCGTACGGGGCTACCGCACCATCTCGTATGAGGCGGCGACGATCCTGGCGCGATCTCCACCCTTCGACATTCTGGCCGACATGTACACGATGGTCTATGACCAAATTCGTTCTGTCGGTCGGGATGGCGAGGGGACAGCGCCGGATCTAGAGCCCGGAATGCTACGGCGGAACGCACATGCTCAAGCTCTGCGGTGTTGGCAGGCACGGCTCGAAATTCAGGGTTGTGCTAGCCAACGTGCTGTCGGAGCCGTTCTGCCTAACTTCGAAGCGTGGGTAGAGAGGACCGGCTGTGTCACCTACCGGTTAACTCAGATACTCACCGGGCACGGTTGCTTCGGTGAGTATCTGAATTGAATAGGTCGGGAGGCTACAGCACAATGCCACCATTGTGGGTCGGACCGGGACTCCGCCCAGCACACGCTGGAGGACTGCCCTGCTTGGGAGTCCGAGCGTCGAGTCCTGGTCGGACAGATTGGACGAAACCTGTCACCACCAGCATTGATCGCGGCAATGCTGGCGAGTGACGAGGGATGGGAAGCCACGGTCTCCTTCTGTGAGAATGTTATGCTCCAGAAGGAGTCCGCAGAGCGGGATCGGGAAAGGGCTGATCCTGCTCGAAGGAGGCGGCGAAGGGGACGCGGTAGAGGCCGCTAGCTCCCCAATCGTCGCCTAGGGTCGCTGCGGTCACATCCTGGGGAAATGTGACCGCTGCAAACGACTCGAGATAGGTGGACACCCCCGGTGCGGCCGGGGGGTGTCGTCTAAGGCGGGTTGATGGTCCGCCTCTTATACAGAGCGGTGAGAGGCGCAGCAGCATCCTGCCTGGGGGTTGAGTTTAGTCACCCCGAGATGTACCCCAGATTAGGGGTAAGGCAGGTGGGACATCAGAAGCCGCTGATGCGATCCTGGTGTTCCTCCCGACTGCCGAGGTAGGCCGCCGCGGGGTTTAGTGGGTAAACCGGTTGCCCGGGAGTCCCACACACGCCCTTCGCTTGCCCCACGAAGGGTATGGTGCCCAAAGCATTCCCCGCGTAAAAAAAAAAAAAAAAAAAAAAAAGGTGACACGGGGGCGTCAACTGACCTGGCTGTACTGTATCTCGGTGTCGAGCTGGCCGATCTTGTACTTGTTGTGCAGCGCCAAGCACTTGGGCTGGTCGCACTTGGACAACGTCTGCAGCAGTTGATTCTTTACTTTTCTTAGTCCTGCACAGCGCGTAACAATAATAATTCATAAATCTAGCGAAAGTTAATGCATCTGTGTACATCAATAATAATGAATGAGAGTGGCTCCAACAGTTCAGTTTTTCCTTAAGGTGAAAAGAAGAGAAAGAAGAAAATTAATTACAAAAAAATATTTTCTTTTTTCCCAAGACAAAATGAATTCCCCAGGCAGAGTGAATTAATTCTCTTCCTTCTAGCGGTGAAACCGTCGACGTCAATTAAATTATTAGTTATTTTTGGGAATTGATAATTAATTATATAATTATACAAAGCAATAACTTTTAACAGAACGCAGTCAGTCGGGGCAACTAGACAACTAATATTGATTGATCAAAATGATTTTACTACATTGTCAAAGGTGTGAGGTATATTTTTATCAAGCATTGATGATGGGATGTGTACCCGAGTTGAGGTCGACGGCCCTGACCCGCAGGGAGTTGGTGAGGTTCTGCACGGTGCGCAGGTCCTCGTGCACGTCGTCCAGCTGCTGCACCATGCGGTTCAGCGTCGACACCGCCATCAGGTTCGACGTCTCGCTCAGCATCAGAGTCGTCCGACCGCCTAAGCCTGCACAACACACGTCATCTATACTTATACTATAACTATATATATACTTAAATACTATGTATAACTATACTTATACTAGAAATTAACATATTCACAAGCACAGGCAGTATTCTCACATATCGCATTGCCTAACTTAGAAGACAAAGACAATAAGTACGTAATCATTTGATGTGTTGTGCCGTCTTCATCCCATCTCGTTCCATTCCTATGTCATCCCAAATGATTATTTTGTACTCATCCCAGAAATAAAATTATTATTTTTATTCTTAGTTCATCCTATTTCTATTCTTAAGTCATCCAAAGGCAACCAGTACTGAAAAGTAGCACAATCGTGTATACAATTATTTGATAAAATTACAAAAACTATTTTTTACTAACATGTATGTTTTAATTTCTGTGTTTGCACATAAAGTTTCATACGTCATCGAGGCGTGATAGGGCAACATTCGGACTGGTAAGCATCCTAGAGGTTACCGTACTGTTACATACCCCTTTAGTATGGGACATTGCTGACCTAGGCATTACTAAGCAGGTATCATATGTCCCAGTACTCAAAGCGTCATAAAGGTGTGTTAGTCTCTTCCAAACCCTAAACTTGAACACTCGTCTTTTCGTTTTAATTGTAACCTTTCTATTTCTATTTCTATTTCCATAAGTTTCCAAAACTAGTGTAAATTTAATAAAATCAGTGTTTAAACCTCAACGCTTTTTTTTTAAAAACGGTTTCCCGGAGTACCGTATAACATTGGTGGCAGCTAAAGGGGATTTTAAAGGTCCCTGGTAACGCTTCCAGTACCTCACTGTGTTGTGTCGTGTGTGAAAACCTTCGAATTTTCTACTAAATCTGTTGGTAAACACCAACAAATTCTCCGTATTTCTTCAAGTTCCAAATAAAAGTGCCAAATTAACGTGCCAAATTAAAGTGCCAAACTAAAGTGCCAAATTAAAGTGCCAAATTAAAGTGCCAAATTAAAGTGTGATTCGATAACAAAGAATCAAAACCCAAACCATTATCTACTACGGTGCCGTGTTTGAGGTGCCGCGCCGCTGCATCCTGATCCTGTAAGGAGCAACAGTACTGCGTGTCCCGGTCAACTACAATGTTCCTGTTTCTTCTGTGAGTTATAAAAACCTTCGTAATATACTGTGAATTAAGTGTTCTTCGTGACTTTCAGTGTATCGTGATAAACCCAGAATTGTACTACTACTTTATAAAATTATAAAATTTAAAACTATTAAGAAAATTTATAAATTAGTTCATATTATAATAAATTAAATACTTAATAAGTTCACTACACACAAATTATATTGTAAAATTTTATCAAAATTCAAAGAATTGATCTGACAGTCAAAACAATCGACGAGCTATCGCTCATCGCCCACACATCATTTTCTAAGAACTGATAACACTGTCTCGCACTCGAGTCACTGCACACCTATAAGATCATTATATTAACCTTGAATCTTACTTATTAATTTTTATTTTCCCATATACATATGCCTAAAGCAGCAGACGTTAAGGACGAAGAACTGCAAGTGAAAATGTCGGAAATCGATCTTAATGTACTTATAAAATTTGTCGGGACCTTCGATGGGTCTCGAGACACTCTTATACCATTCCTCAATAACTGTCGCAACGCAATTAATTTAGCATCATCCTCTCAACAAGAAACTCTCTTTAAATATATCTTAAGTCGCCTAACGGGCAAGGCCGAAGCAGTATGCGCCATTAAAGAATTCACAAAATGGTCCCAACTCGAAGAGTTTTTAAAAAACCAATTCGGAGACCAAAAGCATTACTCACATCTACTAGCCGACCTTCAAAGCTGCAAACAACACCCAAACGAAAATGTTAATCAATATTCATTAAGAATAGAGGCCTGCTTATCAAAATTACTTACTGAGATTAATATTAGCATTCCAACAAGAAAAAAAGATGAATTGTCAGGTCGGGTAGCTACCATGCAAGACTTAGCTTTAAATAGATTCATGATGGGCCTTGACCCTCGACTAGCAACAGTTGTAAGATGTCGCGACCCTTCTACATTAAACGAAGCCATTAATTTCGCCACTGCCGAAGAAAAAATCCTCGGTATAACCTACAAAAGAAGTTCTTTTCTACCACTCAATCAAAATAACAACAATTTCAGACCCACTTTTAACTCATCCTATTCTAAACCTCAAGGACAATCATATCAACCTAGATCACAAGGTCAACCTTATTTCGCAAGAGCTCAAGGTCCAAATCTATCCTCCACTTTACAAACCCCTACGTGCCGATATTGCAAAAATATCGGACACACTATCGAAAATTGTCGTAAACGACAATACAATAATAATCGCCGCAACAACAATGAAATTAAAAACGTTAGTGATTCACGTAACAATTTCAATCGCCCTATCCATAACATTACACATGACAATGTCGAGGCTGAATGTGCTCAAGACGGTTACGACACTGTAGATAATAATTTAAACGAGTAAAATTTCCTGAACGGTGTCGCACAGGAAATTCTAATTCCAAAGTCGATACTAAATCTACTAAATCCGCTGTATCTACTAAATCCACTGTATCTACTAAATCCACTGTATCTACTAAATCCGCTGTATCTACTAAATCCACTGTATCAAACCAATCCACTGTATCCACTGTATCCGCTGTTTCCAATAACAAATTCACTGTATCCAATCAACCCACTGTATCTTCTGTATCCAACAGATCCACTGTACCCACCGTTTCCAATAATACCATATCCTATACAAATTCCAATACCAGTACTAAGTCCAATTCCATTCCCAACGCCAGTTCCAGTTCAATTTCATATTCCAATACAAATTCCAATTCCAAAACTAATTATAAGTCTAATTCGAATTCTAATTCCAGTCCAACTTCTAGTTCAATTTCTAATTCAAATTCTAACTCTGATCCCATTCGCAAAATCATGCAACAGGGTAATCAGCCCCAGAATAAAGACTCAATTTCTAAATCCAATACTATTTCCTATTCCGAAATCCTACAAAAAACCACTCCTAAATCCAACAAATTATCTACACACTCTTACAAAACTCCTATCGCTCAAGAGCTTACTAAATCTCATGAAATAACCGCTAAATCCTCTCCGAATCCTAAAATTTTGAATTCTCCTATTCCTGTCGTTTCCAAATCCAGCACCGTGAGCTCCGCGCCTGAAACAAAATTTATAAATGATAAAAAAATACACAATATTACATCAAATCCATCAAGAAAATTCTTACCTTTCATTGAAGTCCAAACATCCGTATCAACCAAACCATTGAAGTTCCTTGTCGATAGTGGTGCATCTATAAGCCTTATCAAACAGTCAGCGATAGAAACAATGGTCACATTAAAAGACCAAATTGTAATGTTCTCTGGCTTAGGCGCGACGAACAATCCTATGAAATCACTAGGATGTATAACAATCGAGTTTCATTCCCTCAAACATGAGTTCAATGTCATCGCTGACATCGATTTCCCTTATGACGGAATTATTGGAAATGACTTTTTATCAAACACAAACTCCAAAATCGATTTCCAAACTGAATCGCTTTCCGTAGATAGAACAAAACTCCGTTTAAAATTCAATGAGCCAACTTATACAATCGCACCCAGAACAGAAACCATTATAGAATGTTCAGTACTAAACCCAGAAATCCAAGAAGGCCTAGTTCTAGATCAGAATCCTATCGACTCAATCCTAATTGCCAACTCCATTGTGAAAGTAAAGCCCAATTCCAGAGTAAACATTTCCGTCGTTAATGTATCCGAATCTCCAATCACTTTCAACCCCGATTTAAAATTAAAACTTTCACCCTTCGAATCAAGAAATACTCATCAAATATTTCACACAACCCTTTTTGAAAATTGTCAAGCTCGAACAAATCAAGTTCTAGATCTCCTAAGAGTATCTCACCTTAACGGTGAAGAACGAGACTCACTGTATGATATTTGTGCAAACTTCTCCGATATTTTCCATATCCCAGGGGATAAATTATCTTTCACTAATGCTATAACTCATGAAATACCTACCTCCTCTTCTCTACCTATAAATACAAAATCCTACCGATTTCCTGACGTACACAAACAAGAAGTAAATTCCCAAATCAAGAAAATGCTCGACGAAGGGATCATTAAACCTTCTACTTCTCCATGGTCATCCCCTATATGGGTAGTCCCTAAGAAAATTGACGCTTCTGGCCAACGTAAATGGCGTGTGGTCATTGATTACCGCCGTCTTAACGACATCACGATCGGCGACTCTTACCCTATTCCTAACATTTCAGAAATCCTTGACCAACTAGGCAAATCCAAATATTTCAGTACTCTCGACCTAGCATCCGGTTTTCACCAAATCCAAATGTCCGAAGTTGACGCTCCTAAAACTGCCTTCTCCGTTCCTCAAGGGCACTTCGAATTCACAAGGATGCCATTCGGGTTGAAAAATGCGCCTTCCACATTCCAAAGGTTGATGAACTCTGCTTTATCAGGCCTACAAGGCATTCAATGCTTCGTTTACCTTGACGACATCGTAATATATTCCTATGACCTTGAAACCCACATGAAAAACCTTTCCAATGTTTTTGATAGGTTGAGACATTTCAACCTTAAACTTCAACCGGACAAATGTGAATTCCTTCGCAAAGAAGTATCCTATCTTGGTCATGTCATAACCGACAAAGGTGTAAAACCAAATCCAGATAAAACTAAAGCTGTCCAAAACTTTCCACAACCTATGTGCCCAAAAGACATTAAATCCTTCATGGGATTGGTATCTTACTATCGCCGTTTTATACCCAACTTATCTCAAATAGCTAAACCCCTTACAAACCTTTTGAGAAAAGATGTACCATTTGAATGGAAAAACGAACAACAACTAGCTTTCGACACCCTAAAAAATAGTCTGACCACTGCTCCTATATTAGCTTATCCTGATTTTACTAAACCCTTCAACCTCACTTGCGATGCTTCCAATTTCGCCATTTCCGCTATCTTGTCCCAAGGTCCAATAGGAAAAGACCTACCTATTGCCTATGCCTCTAGAACCCTCAATAAAGCTGAAAGTAACTACAGCGTTACAGAAAAAGAATGTCTAGCAATAATATGGGGAACTAAAACATTCAGACCATATCTATATGGTAACCAATTTAATATCCTAACTGATCATAAACCATTAAAATGGTTATTTAACTGCAAAGACCCAGGGTCTAAGCTCGTAAGATGGCGCCTGAAATTAGAAGAGTTTGATTATAAAATCGAATATAAAAAAGGAAAAATTAACAGTAACGCTGACGCTTTATCCCGATTTCCCGTCAACCCACTAATCCAAGATGAGTCAAGACGAAATCAAGTCAATCCAACCTCAAATAACTCCAACCAATCTCCCCCATTTAGCCCAATGACGATAGAAGGCCTAGACATACAAATTCCTATTTCCGACGGCGAAACAAGTAACTTACCTCAGATAGATCTTCTAGAAAATGATGACCTTGACCTGCTTTCCGATATCCTCAATCCTGAAAACCAAAATTACTCACCTGACAATCCTCAGCAGACTTCTCCTCAGATCCCTGTAATTCAGGAAAACTCACCTGCTCCTTCGAAATCCGCAACTCCAAGTCCTGATACAATTCCTACTAACTCTAACAAAGATTATAACGAATTCTTAAAATCTATCCTAAATAAAAACGAAACTTTTAATTCATATATCAAAGAACATAATGAAAGCCTTCTCAAAAGCAATTGCAATACTCTACTAATCCCAGTTTCAATCGACTTAGACGAATCAAACCCCTATCTCCAAGATATCCTAACTACCATGGCAGATTCTACAGACATTTCCAATTCTGAAAGAGAACTTCACTCATTCAAAAAACTCGAGAACCAAAACAAAACATTCTATCTCCTTTTTACAAAAGTCTACTATTTCGACGACTGTCCTTATCCGGATATATTCAAGACGCTTAAATCCGTTCGAGATGATCTATTACTTTCGGCAGATATTGGTGAAATTGCCATCTCAGACTTTAAAAACCAATTTGAACAACATTCTTTCGTCAAAATTTACAACATGCTCATGTATCTATTCAATAATACAAACATCACAGTAAATATACACCATAATACTATAATATACCCAGTTCCAACGGAAATTACAAAAATCCTTAGAGAAAATCACGACATTCCAATCGCAGGACACTTAGGCTGTACTAGAATGTACAACAGGATTAAAGAACGCTATTACTGGAAGAATATGCGTACAGATATTGAAAACTACGTCAAAAACTGTAAATTTTGTCAATCAAACAAAGCCTTGCGGAAAATAAACCAATCTCCTATGCAAATTACTACAACTTCTTCTCGTCCAATCGAAAGAATCAGCCTTGATATAGTCGGTCCTTTACCAGAAGCCGGAATCCATAAACTGAAATTCATACTTACTCTTCAAGACGACCTAACAAAGTTCTCTTCCGCCTATCCAATCTCAAACGCCACAGCTGAAGAAACCTGTGAGTGTTTAGTACATTTCATCTCCTTGTTTGGAATTCCCAAATTCATACTTACCGACCAAGGTACCAATTTCACAGCCGAATTATTTAAGCGCACTTGCGATTTTCTCAAAATAAAACAACTTTGGTCCTCACCTTACCACCCGCAAACCCAAGGCGCTCTAGAAAGAAGCCATTCTACTCTTAAAGAATACTTAAAGTCTTATGTAAATGAGAACCAAACAGACTGGCATAAATTCGTTTACACTGCCATGCTCACCTACAATTCCAGTGTTCATACAACAACGAAATTTACCCCATACGAACTCCTTTTTGGTCACAAACCTTATCTCCCCGATTCAGTATTTGGTTCTAGTCCAGACGCTACCTATCCCGAGTATATAAAGATGCTTCATCACCGATTAAAGGTGTCTCATGAAAAAGCCATAGAAAACATAAACGCTTCAAAAGAAAGATCCAAATCCTACTACGATAGACACTCTCGTCCCATACAGTACAAAGTAGGTGACTACGTCTATTTAAAAAACCATGTCAGATTGCGCAAAGCACTTTCACCCTTATGGAAAGGTCCTTACAAAGTTGTGAAGATACATGGCAATAACACTCTTTCACTTCTTATCAACCGACGTCATGTAAAACACCATTTCGATGAACTAAAACCAGCACATTTGAATGATTAATATGACTCCCGTTTATGACAAATTCGTTATTTACTAACCCAGTTAAATTAAATTACTATTACAGACTGGAGGCCGCTTTTACAATAGCAACAACCGAGAATCAATATGTTGAATACATCACCCAAGGTCCTGGTATATTCTTCGATCCAGTTGGCTCTCTCAAAGTAGTTAATGATCAGTTTCACATAGTTATCCCTGTAGATATGTCCGCTTTCAAAGGTCACATCGAAAACATTCAAAATGCATTCAATAGAATACGGTACCAATGTCGAGAAAGTGAAGAAATAGACGAAAAACAATGCTCAAACATGTTAGAACCCTTAAATTCATTATATGCAGACATCTTACGTGACTTTGATTCATTCTCCCATATTATTTCTAATACCTTCTCTAAAAGATCCGCTTGGATATCTGGAATAGGTGTTATTTTTAGACATATATTCGGTACTTTAGATGAAGATGACGCTGAAAATTATAATAACGCTATCGAAAAACTATTTACGAATGAGAAGAAAATTAAAGATGCAGTCAAAGAAAGCATAATTGTTTCTCAGTCAGCTATTTCCAACGTTAATAATTCTTTACATGAAATCTACGTTAACCAAGCAAAATTGAATGACGTTATCGACAGTATAACTATGTCATATAACAATTTATCCAATATTGTAACAACTAACAGCTTTAAAATCAAATTCGAAAATGTTTTAAATGTTCTACAGGCTAACCTATACACCCTCTCTTTTAAGATAGAGGATATTTTAAACTCTATTCTATTTGTACAAAGTAATACTCTTCACCCATCTATTTTAACACCACGTCAGCTATACGAAGACATTATTAGTAACCTTAAGGTAGTTCCTAAGTATAAAGATTTCCCAGTAAATTTAGAATTAAACAATATTCATACTTTAATTAATATTGCTGAGTTAGTCTGTTACTATTTAGATAATAAGCTAATATTTGTAGTAAGAATACCCTTAGTTAGTGCATTAGAATATAACCTATATAAAAACATTCCATTGCCCATTCCACATAGCTCAGAAACACCAAATTCTTTTAGTTTAATTTTACCTACAGAACAATTTTTAGCTTTAAGCAAGGACAAATCCTCATTTGCATTTGTAAAGAACCTACAAGATTGTAGAGATATATCCTACAAGACCTACCTTTGTAAACTATACGAGATTTATACCGTGTCGGGTAACCAATATTGTGAAATAGACATCATCACTAAAGCTGTATCCTCATTACCAGAAAACTGCCAATATAGATTCCTTCATGGTAATATTGATGTTTGGCATAAGTTAAGTAATAATAAATGGATATTTGTACAATCTAAACCTACAAAGCTTACTATTGAATGTTCAAACAGTATACTATCAGAAACAATTGTATCCGGCACTGGAATACTTAATATACCATATAATTGTGCAGCATATTGTAGAAATACTAGATTAGTAAGAGAAACCACCCCCACTCTCAAATTACCAATAGTTTCCTCTAGTTTTAATATTATTAACGATAGTTGCTGTAATATAGGTCGTATAAAGAAAGTAAATATATCTCCTTTTAAAATTAATAATGTAAAATTAGATGAGCTTAAAAATCTGAAAATTGTATCTAACCAGATTATAGATGAGTTAAATTCTGTAGATAGTTCCAATAATTTTAATAAACATATTAGTTTCCCAATCCTTAGTGTAATTTCTGTACTTTTATGGTTAGCATTAGTTTTACTATATATTTGTAAAAAGGGCAAGTGTTCAAAATCAAGGACGCATACAGTAACAGATGAACAAAATGAAAACACTCACATCGAATTAGAAGTAATTCCAAATCAACCGCGTTTGCGGATGGAATAATTTTCCGGAAACTTTCCCTTACGGTAAGTTTCCTCTTAACCGGGGGGCTGTTACATACCCCTTTAGTATGGGACATTGCTGACCTAGGCATTACTAAGCAGGTATCATATGTCCCAGTACTCAAAGCGTCATAAAGGTGTGTTAGTCTCTTCCAAACCCTAAACTTGAACACTCGTCTTTTCGTTTTAATTGTAACCTTTCTATTTCTATTTCTATTTCCATAAGTTTCCAAAACTAGTGTAAATTTAATAAAATCAGTGTTTAAACCTCAACGCTTTTTTTTTAAAAACGGTTTCCCGGAGTACCGTATAACAGTACGTACCGTAGAGTATTTCGACGAGGCGCGATTTGAATTCGAAGAAGTTACGCTCGAGCAGCCAGAGCGCCGCCTCCTGTGTGTTGTTGAGGAAATTTATCGTGTCGCTGAGCCCGTTGCGGTACACGGTGGTCAGCTCGTCCACGTTGTCGTCCAAGTGCGCCTCCGTCGCGAACACGCACACCAGACCCAGCCTGGAATGCACAACATATGTGTATTAGCGGCTTGAACCATATCTATCTATAATTAATAGTAATTAAAAGTATATGATTATTATGAAGTTAAAAGTGTAACTCACAGAAACAAGGTAAGCAATCCAATAAACAATATTGCTAGCATGCCCCTGATCCAAGAGTCGTACTCGCGGTCGAAGGGCCGGCGCCTGCGCCCCACGCGACACCAGTAGCAACAGCACCAGAACAAGCTGGAACACAACACATACACACATACATACACACATACATAGAAACGGGAACATAGTAGAACCTTACAAGGTACACTTAAACATTCATTAATTGGCTGTCATTGATGTCGCTTTATAAAGTCGGTGAAAAACTTTCTACATTACGACAATTACAAAACTTTCTAAATATTTGCAAATATAATAATATGTCTTTCCGTACGTTCTGAACACCAGCGTTTTGTCTGAACATCAAGTGAATACCAAGATTTGGATAGAATTTTCGCCAATGCATAGTATAATTGTTGAATTTTTTTTGAGAAACATTTTAGAACCTGATGAAGATATTGCTAAATTTTGCTGGAAACATAGAAGTTATGCGAGAAACTGTTTACAAATTATTTCTTTTAAAAATATTTAATGTATTACAATATAACAATAAAAAATATTTCGAAGTCTGTGTCCAGCAGTGAACACTTAAAGATTGTTGATGATGATGAACATAGCAATGTTATGTGTAGAACCATACCCATGTTCTAAAAAATAATTATGAAAAACCATTGCCAGAAACTCCTAAGATAACTGTTTTTAGTAGATGCTCTGGTAAAAGTTTGGAGTCACGGTGGCTAATTATAATAACGAAGTATAATTACCCGGTAAGCGGCAGAATGACCGCGACGAGCAGGGCCAGAATGACGATCCCGACGGGGCCGAGGTAGTGCGAGACCCACTTGCGCCACTCCCTCTTCAGCGGTGACACGTACAGGTGTCCATCAGACACTGTCACTACACCTGTAACAAAGGTCAATGTTTTCAGACTTTCACGATTTTTACACATATTCATGTTTTTTGCTGTAAACGGGACTTATTCGTGATAAAATTAAAAAGGTTACGATACCTTCTACTTTCAGTCTATCCCTGACCAAGAGCGGTATAACCCGTTCGAAACGTTCGAAAGTATAATTTTAACGAAAAGGAACCGACTTCAAAGAAAAACTATCCCGAGTACCCAAATCGCGACAATTGTGCCTATGATATTTGAGGAGTTCCCTCGATTTCCTTGGAATCCCATCATCAGATCCCGATATGCTGACGATGGGACCACCTGTAAGCTACGCCTATTCCAATGCAAAAATAATTTTTGAAATCGGTTCATAAACGACGACATTATCACTGAACATACATAAAAAAAAATAAAAAAAATCCAACGAATTAAGAACCTCCTCCTTTTTTTGAAGTTGGTTAAAAAGGTATTTTAGGTCAGTCAAAGGCAGTAAACGGTAACAGTAAAAGGTGACTAAAATTGCACCCAAAATAGGATTAAATTATTTTTTTGTGTTTTTTTGGCCAGCGTCGTATGTGGACCAAAAACTTATTTCGGTGAAGAGGCGAACCTAAAGTCTGTCTCTCTGCAAACTTTGGCATTCGTTGAAAAGTAACTTGTGTCGCTTGGAGTACATTCCAACTCTCTACTATACACTCTATACTCTCTCTCTCTTTCTTCAACAATATGGGAGAAGGCTATCAACACATGTTGTTTACTAGCTGAGTCCCACGGTGTTACTCGTGGTTTTAAAAAAATAGTCTTAAAAAATTTAATCTAATACTCCTTTTGTCATCATCAACTCTGCCAGTGAAAGTCCGTCAAAATCGATTCAACCGTGCCATACTTTCATAAGCATTTAGAAAAAAATAATATTCATTTGATATTACAAACACTTCACTTTTAATTATTTGTTTAGATTGTCTAGATTTTACATGATAGTGTAAGTACGTCATGTACATGTGAGATGTACAATGACTATAATTTATCTAGGGTTATCGCTCTTCCTTCAATTGCATCTCATCAAGCTTGAGAATTTAACTGATAGCCCTTATATAATTCGTCTATTCAAAAATACACCTTATCTCTATGCAGCTACAGTTCACAAACGTTAATTTCAATAGAGGAGCGTGTGGATACAACGAACGCCTGTTTAGTTAGACCAATTTATTATTCTCGATCCGAAGGAACTGTTACATTCAATTTTATCGAGCTCACAAAGCTGTCCTACTTCACAGTCTCAAAGTTAATTATTCATGTTCTTAGGCAAGCGCCACCAATAAGAAAATTCTATCGACAATTTTATTGATAACTGAATTTTAAACAAGCTTTATTATGTAAGCAAGTCGTACGTAATTTTAACAATTCAGATAGCTGGCTCGTTGGTCTAGGGGTATGATTTTCGCTTAGGGTGCGAGAGGTCCCGGGTTCAAATCCCGGACGAGCCCAAAATTTTTTGTCATTTTATTTTTAGTTATTTACAAATATGTATTATTTGATTACTAGTATTACTAACAATAATCTTGTTTTTCTTTTTTTAACAGAAATGTTAAGTTTACTTTTGTTATCTAAATAACGCGATAGTCAGCGATAAGTACCGGGTATAAAGCGATACTAATGGGAAATATTTACTTTATGAAAATAAATTCATCTCTGTGTGTCATATGTATGAGGGTTTGTCAGATTGTGATTATCGATTTGTATTTACCTATATGTGCAAAAACATTGGGTAAAATAGACAATGTAGTTAGCAAAATAATGTATAAAGTGATATTTTCAGGGGAAATTGCTCGTAGGAGTCATGATGCTTCGTTAATATGGGCCGGTTCGACTGGAGTGATAGCGGCATCACCAGACACCGTCTGTCTCTGAACATTCAAGTTTCCATTTGTTAGTATTCAGAAAAAGCTCGAGTCTTCTAACAAGGCTCGAAGCTTCGAATAGTTAAAGGCTCGTAGGCTTGAGCTTCAATAACACTACCATAGATGGTGGTAGTCCCTTTTATTAGACCTATCTCGTCTCACTGGTGTACAGGAGTAAGAGTAACACTAGTGGGCGTGTGGGAGGGATGAGTGCAGAAACAACACTTTATCGTAAACTTAAAATAACTGTATTAGAATAATAATAGTACCGCTGCCGCTGTAACTCCAGTGCACAATGGAACAATAGTTAAACATAAAGGAACAATTTCAAGTTCACAGAAACGCTGTATAATTACACGCGTGCTACAGAACGTGACGTGATGAGTATTTCGTGTGTTACAGGTGTTGTTTAGAGGACCTTGGCCGTGCGCTCGCCGTGATCCACTGCCCCCGGTAACTGCGCGCCCCCACCGCGCATACCGCCTACGCAACGCACATAACATCTACTGATTCGAAGATTTACAGACAAGATTACGTTGTGTAATCGCACTGGTTACCACTGAAT
Source organism: Phragmatobia fuliginosa (assembly GCA_932526445.1). Taxonomy (NCBI): domain Eukaryota; kingdom Metazoa; phylum Arthropoda; class Insecta; order Lepidoptera; family Erebidae; genus Phragmatobia; species Phragmatobia fuliginosa. The sequence goes on along the minus strand of OW052066.1, from coordinate 328,244 downwards.
AAATTCATAATCAACTCATTTAAATTATAATAACGTTCCTCTCAGATAGGAGCTACAAATCGGAGTTGACTTTCAGTATTAAAAAGCTCGCCTAAACGAAATGAAATATCGTCAATACAAACGTATACAAACGAAACGTGCTTTTTCGCTGTATCAACGCAAAGCTTAATTTTAATACAATTTTACTATAAGAGACTTGAAACAAAACCATTCCAATGACAGATCAGGAGCGATGCCAATTTTTTTGACAAAAGAGTGAAAGTTGCCACGTCTTTCTTTGTTAGACGTAGCCTGCTTCAACAGCGCTTTACAGCTGCTTCTCGAGATGCACGCTTGTTTAGTTACGACTGCTGGCACCTAATAATGAGGTCGGTAATTCGATCGAATCAAGTTGTTATAAAATATCGCAATGAATGCCTTGATCCAAATTACACACGAACATGATGGGGGCATGTAATTGAGCATAGCCAATTATCTGATCAATGCAATAACCGCGTTAATGTTACTGTACTAAACAGTAACATTAAATTCTTTGAGACTAGAATTTTTTTTTCTGACATAAGGAGGTAAGTGGTGATACAGTCAACTTGGAAAGTCACTTTCCAGTCCACGAAAGTCAGCAACTCTGGAGTTACAAGTATGTTTGATGCCTGGCGGAAGCGCCAGCTACCAAGATAAAAATCCAAAGAATTGAACTTAGGAGGCTCCGTCATGCATCCAAGTAATGAGTGAGAAATATACAAATTTAATTGTTTGTCACGGGTTATAAAAAATTTAAAGTGGCAAATTCGTTAAAATTTTTGAGCGTTTGAATGATGTGAAAAGATAATTGTGAACAAAAACCGGTATGAAATAAAAACAAAAACGGTACCCACAAGTCAGATAAAATAAAGCTTGTTTACTCACAGTATGTTGCATCTGCTAATGTTTTATCCTTCAAAATAAACACTACATCCGCGTTGTACAACGTGAGTAATTTGCCGGGTTTGTGTAAAAATACTACTCAATAGATATGATCGTCAATATGTTTCAAAAGTGTCATTGAGTTAATACAATTTGGAGACCTTGTATTGATTAAGGTCAATTTCAACACGCACGGTTGGCTAACGAACACATTTTATTTTCCATATTTTGATTGTTGTATAACAAAGGGCTAAAGAAAATAAAATCGTACTAAAGAAAAAGCAGGGCTTATCACTTGTTTCGAGCTCTTCAGGAAGATGTCAAGTGAGTTGCGTGAGCGTAGCTTTTGGGTACGCAAATAGGAATGTAGAATAAGGAAAGGTGAAGAGTCTCTCAGAGAGGCCGAGGCTGGGAGTGCCTCGCCGAGTGTCAGTCGCTCATTATTATCGAGATATTGCTACAACAACCCACTTTGAACAACTTGAGAGCTTTTCACTCGAGTGAAGATCACTGCCTAGTGAGCAAATACAAGTTAAAAACATTAAACAATCAAAAATTAATCTTATGTTCATTTTCTAGGTACGACAGTTCGCCTAAGACTTTATTTAGAAAAATCTCTTGTGACATCAAACTGTGCTATCGTCCAATCTAAAAGATTACTATGAAAATAAATAAAAAATGGAAATGACTCCCAATTTCCAAATTATTTTTCTGAAAAACACACATTAAGTACATGCCTTCTCGTATTATAAAATTTTATGAGATTCATATCAAAAATATGTCCGGAATTTCAATCAACAAACAAATTAAAATCAAACACCAACCAAAAAAAAAGTCCAAAAAGAACTTTCCCGTACCGGGAATCGAACCCGAGCCTCCTGGGTGAAAGCCAGGTATCCTAGCCACTAGACCATACGGGACTTGATATACGTATCGAATTTTTAGATTCCACTAAAGATTTAATCCATATCTAAGAAGTTGTGATATGAACAACAAACATTAACAATATTTTATCAATGTCGTCACGTATATAATCATTGCTGATTTGCTTTCTTACATCCACCGTTAAGACTACAGTGAGCAAACCAAAGGTCAACGACCTACAAGTTCATACCGAATAAACCTGTTGCTAAGGAAAAGGATAAAGGCCGAGATACATAACTAGGCCTGTGTCGATGGGCAAAACAACAATAGGAATGCCATAAAGAATATAATAACGTTCATAAAGAGCAAGGCGACAAAGAAAGGCAAACGTTAAACGAAGATGATAGTGATATGAAAGAATGGCTTTCCAGAGACAATACAGAGACATAATAAGGAAAGATATCCCAGTCGGCGCGCGCCGCAGGAGACGGCGGGACGGCGGGAGGGGGGAAGGACAGCCGGGAGCTCTTTGTGAGCGGTGTGCCGGTGCAGCCGATCGATAGCAGCCACAACACCACGCTCACCGCTACAGACATACGCCAGGACCAACCAGATATACTCCTAATAACTCGGCTCAATGTAGCATTTTGAAGAAAAGTACTCTCCTGTCTTATATGTAGGACAGTATGTGGTCTAAGTATAGTATATTATTATTCCATAGAACAGTAGAGAAAGTAGCAGCACAGTAAAAAAATATATTTTCAACATTACCACATATCACCACGATATATTTAACGAAATCGAAGTAACAAGCAAATGTGCAGCTATTGAATTAATGTAACTTGTTAATTTCTGTGTTTATATGTTACTGGAAATGTCTTACAGACATACAATTGAAAAAAAAATTTAAACGAGATATAATTTTGTAGAAGTAATGGTGTTCTACATATAGGGCAGTATTATATCACTAGTATTTTCTTCTTCACAGACCGTTGGTAGCATACGAAATTCTAGATGCGTTGAGGTTGAGAGTGCGAGCGAGCGAGCACAGTGAAAGAGTGATATAGGCATTCTGCCACCTCCTGTAGATCCAGATTGTATTCTGGAAAAGAGGATAATGTGACTGCACGGTATAGGTCTAAATATGTATGTTCCTTATAAGCACTGGTTTCATTCATGAGACCGTTTCAAAATATCATCAAAGATAAAAATGATCAAAGTGATTTCCGGCGTACTTATTTCAGAAAGTTTTTTTGTGAAAATTGTCATCCGTGTTTCCGACTACCATTTAATTCTTTCTATTTCGAATATTTAAATACGAGATTTAATACTCGTATATCGTTGCTATAAAAGAAACCACGCCGTTGGTTGTTTTGAGTTATGTGGACTATAACGAAACTGAAATTATTATTAATTATGCATTAAAATAATAAAAAAATAGGAGGTATTTATTTCTTCTTCTAGTTGATCTCAGGAATAAAAGTCAGATTTTCATTATATGGGATCTACATTGAAGTTACAATCCTATCATCACTGCTTCAATAGATGATTGCCACTTTACAACTCGTTGTTTAAATTATTAGAATTCTGTATCTTTTAAAAACATTATTCATGTTAACAAAAATGTCCTGCCGTTGTTTTTGAGCGTGATACGTGGGCACTCATAGCAATAGGCGTTGCTTACCAACCAAACCTCATACTTCTGAGATTGTGTCTACGTGTATTAACAACATTACTTTTAAAAAAATACGCTTTCAAATTATGGTAGAGTAAAACAAATTTAAATAATTTTAACAACAAAATCAGTTGCAAAAAAATCAAAACAACGCTAGTTCAAATCGTGAATGAAGCAGTTTTTAATTTAATCGTTATATTCATGAATGATATTCAAAATATAGTCAAGGCATCACGCGTAAAGGGCTGGACCAAGTGTGCTCATTCTTTTAGTATTGGACAGATACACTACGCTACGATGAATAGAAGCCGAGCTTCAATGAAAAATGTTGCAAATACCGAGAAAACTTATTACTTTTGTAGAACGCAGTACGTCCGCAGACAAAAATGCACGGTTAGTGAACAATATAATTAAAAACTAATAAATTATATTGTAATGGACGTCAATAACCCTTATTTTACATGTACATATTTACAAAACAAACTTAATAAACCACATTATTAAACCCATACAAAGAAATGTGGTTTATTCAGTTAGACGTTAACTGCAATGATTCTTGTAAAAACCACAAAACAGGTCACAGAGTGCACGAGTGACATATAATGTTACAACTTCAAAACTTATAAATAAAAGGTTAATTTATTAAAGTCAGCTAGAGGACGTCTAGACAAAGAGGGTCGTCAAACATCTTTCATTATCTCACGGTTATTTTACAATAGTTTTCAGTATTCTGTATGAAATGTTCTCAGTTACACCATTCAAGAATAAATACTGTTAATTTAATTAAAACAGTCTTAGAAAGTTGGGAGATCAGCATTTAAACTCGCCAATTTTTGAAATGCAATCTGCAAGAGCATGCTGACTTACAATTACAATACTATTTAAACTGTTGATTTTTAATTTAATTAATTTTGTGAATTTTGTGTCGTTTTACGACTGTAAAATTAATATTATGAATCTAAATTTTTACAATTTTAGCCTACCAAAGACTCTACGACTCTACCCTGCTTGATGGAAAGCATGAGTAGAATCCAACCATCCTCATTTTGTAAGTACAGACAATGCATCATGGTGAGCCACACCATCGGCGTGTAGTGAGATGCTTCTGCACCATTGGGCCTCCCCACCCACATTCCCTCATTCACTCACGCAATACGACAACACGAATGCTTTCATTTTTAGCTTGTTCTTCTGTGAGTGTGTGTGTTTTCTTCACATGCATTTTTAAAAAATATTCATGCACACCTAGCATTAATACATAGCATATCGAAAGTATATCGAGTCCAAGCGACAACTAATTCTCCAGTACAGGTGTTCCGTGTTAGTAAATTAAGAGAGTTAAAACATTACGGTGGCCATAACGAATGCGATCGAACACTGAACACACACAATGTGCACGTGCGCCTGCACGACCCGAGTTCTGAATAAATAGCCATGATATCAATTGTACGCGGTCTCCAATACAACCATTGTTAGATGACACGCTCAACTGCTAGCGATATCGACTTGTTGAAACACAAGAAGGTCTAAGTAAATTGGCCATTGGGCGGTTTCGCTATCACAGGCGCTCTTCTCGGAAGGACTGATCAAGTGTCCAAGTTAAGTCTAGTCGGGCGTCGAGCGTCAAGTTCTCTAATAGTTCGTTTCTAAAATGAAAAATCGGATAAAATTCTTTAAATTACGTAGCATAAACAAATCATAGATTTTGTAAAAAAGTAAAAGTAGAATGTATATCTTATAATACATAACATACAATAAGCGTCTATAATTAATTATCCAAAAATTAATACGTCGCCCTAACATATGTCATATAAATAAATTCCATTGTGCGCTGAGGAATTTGTATATATATTATGTACGTGTATAAAATAAAGCTGTTGCATATTAAAGACCGCTATTAATTTTCAAATTTATACATAGTTCTAAATTTTACTAAATCGCTTTTATAGGGATAAATCGTACTAATATGTATCTGTTTCCGTTAATTTTACGTGCAAAATATTTGTGTAATATCCATTTAAGGATCATGTGAATGCCAATTTATGTATGTATATGTTTAGACATTTTTGGGTCGTTAACGATAAATTTCCTTGACTTTTGGGTATAACTTTGGACATGAATGAGTCAGATATTTCGGAATGTTACAGTTTCCGAACTAAACCGTACGAATGAGTCAAGCGCTGTTTCTCACCACGCACTCTGCGTCACTTACTGATTCGAGATAAGATCTTTGTTATGAGAAACGCAATGGATTACCTGCAACAAAAGAGTTATGTTATTAATACAAATTAGATTATGATTTAGAGGCGCATAGATTTTCGTTGTCGTACGACACATTTATCATTTTCTGATATAAAAAGCAAAACATTGCCAACTCCACATGGCCCGGCTCCATGGCTCACTCCCATGGCTCCATTGGTTTACCGGAGTTGGTCGATATATCGCAAATGTAACAGGCACATAGTAGTTAGAATAGAATAGTCAGTATTGCTAATATCTTCTGACTGGTCAGTAATTCTCTGTATGGTAACTGATTAAGAATTTACGAATCTCACCATCCCTATTCATTCTATTCGATTTGGGAGCAAACTAAGCAGGAAAACTTCTCTGCGAAAAAAGGAAAAATTAAAACAAATCAAACCATCTGACCAGTGTGGAATAGTAGGCCGAAAATCTACTTGGTACGATGACACCCATGTTCAGCAGTGCACTGTTAAATGCTGTTTCTGTTTCTTCTTGCGTACATTTCAAAAAAATACCAAATGAAGGTTATATTTCGGATATCGTAATTATGTTAGAGTTACTGAATTGGGAAACTACCGTAGTTAAGAAGTACATAATATATCAATGTCTGGCTGATTTGAAAAATAGTACTTTATAGAGTAAAATAAAAGGTAAGAATGAAAGTTTAAAACATTGCAACCTTATCTGGTTATAAATGGTAATAATGACGAAGATACACACACGAAACCGGATCTGTCGATGACGCGAGATCAGCAGATCAGATTCGTTAACTTACAAGTTATTCTCGTCACTAATATTATACATATAGAGGTAAAATAAGTGAAGTTATAAAGGATCTACCGAATTGATTCTGAAAATTATTTTACTAATAGAACACCACATTATTTGCGAGTATTCATTTACACCTGAAAAAGTATGACAGTTTGTCATTTTTAAATCAGGCAGGCAAAGCTGCGGGCAATAGCTAGTAGTCAATATACATATAAGTGTTAATGTCAACATATCACCTGAGTCCTGCAGATTCTGACGTATCTTCGCGCCGTAATGAAATAATTTTTCGGCATATGTGTCGTCTCTACCTATTTCTGAACGTTATTGATTTATGGAGATCTTTTATTTAACAGATATTCCGGTACGTTCCCTATTTATGACAGTACATTAAAGCAATATGGTTGCAAGCAGATTTAAAGCTTGTGGGTTTTCCTTACTTAATTACTATTTGACAATAACATTTACATTATTCACAAGACAGGTAAACAGCGCGTATCGTTATCTTTAAACTGCACAGGTCAAATATAATAAACATTTTATAAATTTTCTGCTGAAGTTTCATCATTTACACAACACTTAAGTCTTAGGTATACGTTGATGAACAAGTACTATAAATATACGTAAAAAATAGCTTGTTTTATATCAGATAGGTAGAACTCAATGAGATGAGAACAAAGAAAAAAGGGTCATTTCAGAGACACGCGGGCCAGTGAATCGTGAACTTCACTCCCTTTAACTTGCCCCTGGGAACATATTTTAGGTCAATTTTATCAAAGTTTTGGTACCTGGAGCGTGATTCATTGAGTATATGCGTGCTTGGCGTGTTTTGAAGGTAAACTTCCTACCTTTACTCAGTTGTTCTGGGTCATTCCATTTTATTTAAGTCTATTATGAATTACTTTTATGTTTCAAAAATGAAGAAGCTCAGGATCCGTGTTCAAAACAAAAGCTTGAGAGATGCGTGACATGAGAAAGTCAGAGAATGAATAGAATAGAAAAGTTCAAAACACAATGGGCAGTAAAACTTGACGTCACGACGGCTGGTCCAGAGGCGGGCGGCGCGTGTAGATCGTGGATACGTGCCAACTTTAATTACAATAGTTTATATTGCACCACTTTCACGCTATATTGAGTAATTGCATTTAGGTACCGACACCGACTTTTACAGCCGATTTTTTTTTTACTGGTTTTAAGGTTACCCTCGACACAATCACAATTTGAAATTTTGACGAAGGATCCTATATGCACTAAATGCACTATCCTGCCAATAAGTATTTGCGAATATGAATTTAAAGTGAGATACTAATAATTAAATAATTGTGGAAAATCATTGTTCAACAGAGTCTAAGCGCCGACGTTTTAAATGTACATTGAATGTTAAGACTGCACTTCCAAGTCTTGGAAGAACATTGTAACAAATCGTCGACATTGTAAGACGACTTATAGTTCTTAAAGGCTTTAGACTTATTTGCAAAGCGGCTTGTCCTCAGTAAAACATCACACCGCTCGCAACGCTCATTCTTAATTGGTTTAAAATAATCATTGAGACATACTGTATGCAGCCGATAAATGCTGTGTGTCGTATCAGCCTGCGACTGGTCGGCACAGGACAAGTCACTGTCGATTAATAATGCAAGAAGCCATTGATCTGTATCGAATCGACACGAGGTCGGAGTTCGGCGCGCTACAGATAAGCTGCCTTCCGATGGCGTGACAAGAATCTATAACAACAATACATTCCTAAACAAAACCAATTTTAGGCTTGTTCATTCTATCGGGGACACGTGTCAAGTGGCTCCCCTGTTGCTCTTCATTATACTGAGTGGAAGCTCGATTATCGATTAGATTATAATCAGTTGAGTGGCGCAAACATGTAATAAGTGGGTGCTTTAGATACGTTTCTTGTTGTATTGATTTTCGGCTTCCAGCGCCGAGCTCGTGAATTTTTGATGGCAACTTATTACTTTCATCGAGACGTAGAGCTATATGTCTGGCAACGATCCTTATATCTCTCACAGATATCGCAGGTAAAGTAAATATTGTATTAGGATTGGAGATACAGTTTGATATCACTGCGAGCGTTATTATGAGTGATAAAGCGATAACTTCCATGATAACACATAGCAGTGCTGATAGTAGAACAGCCGACCGAGTTTTTTATTTCTTAGTGTGATAGTTGTACTGGGAGTTAGATACTGTTGTGGTTTATTATCTGGGTCAAAGCTGTCACTGACCTGAGTGATGAGTCGTATCAGAAAGTCCAACACACGCGAACGTGAGACCTAACAATAACAATGTCACGACAGGTGTACAGAGTAATGGCAGGTGTTTTATATGATGTTATTACTGATATAACTCGTAAATGACTCGCTGGATATTGCGACAGTTCAATTAGTGTGTGCCCCTCGTCATACGAGCGTGTCGCTAGTCGACACTATTTCTATACAATTGTTACAAAAGAGGGAAAATCACACACAACACATACTTTCTAAAATCCATGAATTGCCTATTCAGGTTTATTATTTGCATTCTACCGATTCCAATTCATATACAGGTATATATGTGTTTAATAAATGAATCATTAAATGTTTAATAACTTTAGTGCCGATGAGTGGGAAAAGTTACGTAGCTTAAAGGTAGTGTAGACGTGTCAAGGCACACTTAAATGAAGTGCTTGCATGGCTGTATCTTAAAAAATGTTCAAGTGATAGTAATCAACGCTGTTGAATAATGTACGATATAATGCTCTGTCAATAAATACTTTTTTTTTATATATCTAGCTCTCTAAAAACGGTTGGTGAATTAAGTATGACTGTTACTGACTGAAATAATTTCAGAACTCGAAAACATTTTTTGTTGGAAACAGCAAAAACTAGAAGTACTAGAGGATGTATAGTATAGGTATGTGACCAGCTTTATACCAAGCTGTATTCAAAGTGACAGCTAGCTTTTCGTCAATTAATTCATATAAGAGTTATTGAAGTATGTACGTAATGGTTTCAAAACTGACAAATAAAGACAGAGCAAGAAGAGGGCAAAGAGACTGTTCAATTTCAACAAATAAACATAGATAATAACGATTTAGGAAACTAGTGATTACGTCGTTTTACTGACTTCGAAGGTTGGCGTGGCATATTGGTAGTAGCGGAGATAACCATAACGGTACCGATATCAGACGGTAACCATATAACCGCAACGTGAGATTGAAATAATCAAGAGACTAACGCAAGCGGAAGATACGATAACGCACCGGGCGAGGGTTCGCACCACGCAAGCGCCCATCAGTTTGTGATTCAATTACCCATGATCGGCAAAACGAAGTAGGGATTGCCCCTATATCTATCTAGACTAACACGTCAATATTACAGTAGTGTAAATGGTGGAAGCACGTAATTAGTATGGATATACATATTAACGTTATTAATAGCTGTAGCAAACAATTTATTTTAAATGTAGGTGTAGGGAGCAAAGGATCTGCTCCTTTACCCTTTTCACAATCGAAAATCGGTTTATCAGATATAAAACATAGCAGGGAAGAAGCATTACACATAACTGCCTTTAGCTATCAGTACATGGTGTATAACCTAGTTTGGTATAAGACCACCGTGAGAACGTGTGTGATACGTGTGAACTTATTGCTATCAAATGTGCAAGTGTCTTCCGCCAAGTGAATCGCTCACGAGCCCAGTTCATTAGACGTTACGGGTGAGTTAATGGTGACACTTAACCGAGTTGATCGTCGAGTTCCCCGTCCCGAGTCTTTGTCGACGTCACTGGTTAATTGATTAATCAGCAAGTTAAGAGTCAGCTATCATCATCAACCGGGTTTAACTAGATGGGTGTATTTCACCAAGACGAAATTGAATAATTGAACGCATCCATTTAGAAACATATTGAAAACGTAATTTAGGGTCCAAATTCTATTCATTTGTACTTGTTTTGTAATTTTAAATGCTGAAACATTAATAAAGTTTGGCAAATAAATCTGTTTTTTTAATATCTAGACATGACATGAAATCAGTACCTGGGTCTAATAATAAATATGTAGGGCATGTCAGAACAGCGCTTGATATATGTATCAAATCTGTAAACGCGAAGTATGCCTTGTCTCCCCGATTGACGTAAGTATATGAATCGGCGTCACTTTACAAAGTTCGAGGCATGTTTTCATAATGTTTCAGTACTCACTTAAAACGTTTAATTTTTCAGTCCTGTAGAATACGAATTCTCCTTTGTCTCAATCTTTATTCGGGTCCTTATAAAATAATCGTAATTGGATTGCAATGTATTGGATTACGTGTAAATGTACAAGTTAACTGGTTTATTGAAGTAAACAAATAGTAATACCCCGTCAGTTACACGTTCACTCCAGAAATAGCTGCAAGGTCTAAGGCTAACCGAGTGGACAACTAACAACTTTCAACGTACGCGTACGCGCTAATTAATGTCCTATTTAACGTCCGTTTCTGTCGCAACCTGTTAAACTGAACAGCTTTTATTCTTTTATGTAGTAAATTACAACACAAACGGTGTAGTGTTAATTATATTAATTTTATAGAACCGCTAGAGGAAGGACTGCCTTGTTGGTCTAGTGGTAAGCGTATGCGACTGAAGATCAAGAGGTCTCGGTTTCGATTCTCGAGTCGGGCTATTGTTGGGTCTTTACTACAAGAAATTTGTAATAGCAGCCGGAGTATAAACGTTGGCCACGTTGATCGCCCGTGCCTCGGAGAGCACGTTTAGCAGTCGGTCTCGGTTGTCATAAAGATCTATGGAAATGGTTATTGGGGAGTCAATGCCCTCAAATATACTGAAAATTAGTTAAATTTTCGTATTCGGTTTGCCCTTAGTATTGCCGAAGTCCGATGTCATTAGCTATGTGGAAAAAATTGACAAACAGGCATAACCGGGTGAGCTAGCAGCCGAATCTAAATAATTTCGGGGTTAATAAATGCTAGGAATATGAGGGTGATGATTAATTATAAATATTGACTTTATGCAAATGGTCATGGGACCATCGAGCCTCTGTTTCACGTTATAACCTATATTATTCATATTAAAAACACCAAACATCTAAAAATGAGTCAAATCATTTAGCAATATAATATTATAAACTATTCTCTTAGGGTCTGCACAATATCTCCCTTTTTAGAAGCGGATAATAAATACATATATACTTATACCAATTAAAAGATTGTATGTTCGATTGAATCCGAAATAAACAAAAGTGACCTAATAAAGATGATGATGGAAACGACGTCGATTTAAATTACCTATTTACATAATGATAGTACATTAACATCTCAGTGATTATTATCGCGATATAGTAAACACAGTTTTATATAGAGAGCAAAAGTAAACAAGCCATTATTACGAACATTACAGATGTGAGGGTAATCGTCCACCGACTGCGCGTCACGTCATTTACGTCACTCCACGCAGCGTCACACTCTTGTAACTACAATCCGCTCTGATAAACTTTTATTTGAAATAAATAGTCGAATAAGTAGAAAAAAACTGTTTTATCAAAACAAAAATGTTGGTCATGAATTTGAAAAAGGCAAAAAGAGTTTTCCCGTACCGGGAATCGAACCCGAGCCTCCTGGGTGAAAGCCAGGTATCCTAGCCACTAGACCATACGGGAGTTATCAACTCTACCGAAATTTGCGTTTTGTAGCAAATGAAGTTATATTAGTACCATCTTTAATTCGATTATTTTGTTTTTACTGGAGTACCGAAAATATTTAGAGTGTATCCTTAGCCACTGATAAACGCCAAAACTTTCAATCTTGCCAATGCAAAATGATTCACGCTTTAATAATAAGTACGATAACTAATTTCCTATCTGTTGTATTAAGTAAAAAATACAATCGCCACTCAGGTACCGAGACAAAATTACGTTTTAATCAGTCATTTGATAACCTGCACTTAACTAAATTATTAGTGTCTCATAAACGTATCATAGTGCCTATATTGGTAAACGGTATTTTCATATTTTACAGAAATACGTTGGTGGAGTGGCGAAAAGTCTGAAATTGAACAAAATCTGCTTCCAAATGAAGCAATAGACCTGAGACAATGTTCGAGACCATTAACAATGGCCAGTCAAACGAGTTCAGATCTCAACGACCTTCCAATAGTTTTCGAATGACTGTACCAAACGGCTATTCGCTAACCGCTCACTTTTTTGTCTCCATCACGACATTCTAAATTACATCTTATGACAAAGGAATAAAGTAATTTAGAGAATGGAGTCACCAGATGTTTAAGATCTAACAAAGCAAGCCCGGTGTGTATTTAACAGTTTTATTATTTTAGACGTGACCCAATGAGCTAGATAGTAGGGAACAGATGGTCCGGCATACACTTTGATCTACTTTGATGTTCTCTAGAGCTTGCAAACAAACGCTTTTGTTTACAACACCACTAAGTAATCACTATATACAAGAACAATTAGTTTTGTTTCCGAAACGATAGTCGATACTATTTTTTTTTCTTCCTTTATTTATACTGTTATTACAAAAATGAAAAGTTAGTAAGTTTGTGTAGTCTTTAGGAGAATAATCTCTAGATCTACTTACTAATCTTGAAAGTTTTCATAAGCTATTAAACTGATTGCTATCGATATTCGACATGCACGCCGGCAGAGCCGTATATTACTAAGTACTATATACATAATATGTACTTTTTACAGGTGAATAAAGTTAGTATACAAATGACACCGCACAGGTAGTGAGCATATTAATGGGTACCGATAAGCTTTTCCATCAAACGACCGTGTGCATAATATGACATGTTATTATTAATTTAGCTGTACATGTAAGTAGCATGGAATATATTCTATTATATTTATACACAGTTCCTTTCTGTCCTTAGCAGCAGTGAGTTCTTGCATTTAAGCTTTTGAGCACTTTAATTAGTCGTGTTGGAAGTAAGCTTAAACTTTGATAACATAAAACATTCTCGAATTTAATTAAAGAACTAGGTATAAAAAACTATGAGTAAAAAATGTATAAAGCATTTGATGATTATAACTGATACTGACGTCGGATAACGTACATTGTTACTGCTCAGTAACTTAACCGAATACATGCAACAAGAGTGTCAAGTGGCGACTTATCACCACTTGACATTGTTGTTTCATTTCCACGTAGGTCAAGGTAGTTTCAGAACAACAGTGGCATTCTGCATAACACACGAGTTGGTATCTACTTACTAGAAGTTATCATTATTAGATGTATAGGTACTAATGATTTTTAGTCAGACTGTATTAGTATATTTTACTATTTTCATTTGGTTGATTAGGTTACATTTTCGAACTGAACGTGTTCATGTTCTTCATGGCATAAATTACAGTAAAATATTGACATCTAAATATAAATTCATCATACGTGAAACAGTGAAAAAATAAATCATTTTTGCAAGGCAATTCTTTTCATAACCAGTTTATAGTCGATCCATGAGATTGTATATGCATAGAAAAAATATTTGACGCTGAGTGAATAACCGCGTTTAAAAAAGTTCTATGAACAATTTCATGATGCTTGTAAGTTGATTGTAAGTTGATTGACAGGCTGTCCGCCTTCATTTAAAATATACTCACGCCTATAGCACCAAAGCAATGGTCAGAGGTGTATTGTATACACCCACATTTCAACAAATATGGCACCCAACTCTCGTAATACAAGACTATTGGTGTCAATAGGATGTTTGGTGATTAAAGATGAAAAAGTGGAAGTATATTAAAATGAATGGTAATAAAGAAAGTCAGCAAGAGAAAATTGATGTTGCTTATTTATTACAGTTAATAAATATCTAGTTTATTAACTCATACATATACATATATATATATATATATATATAAGACAATAGTTTGTATTTCAATTGCAAGAGGCTAAATAAAACTTCTATTTGTTTCTCTGTAAGTAGAGAATGCAATTTTATTTATCGAGTAGGTTACACACTGATACAATCCTTACAAGACTAACACAATCTCACCTGTAAGTAGAGAAACGACAATAAAAGTTTATTGTTATCACCTCTCGATGCATATAGCTTAAATAAGTATGAAATTAATTAGAAATAAAATTAAAATAAAATTCAACGATCTCAGCATATTTGTCCTTTACATCTCTGACACTGACAGCTAGCTTCACGTGACACGACGCGGCTCACTCACGAACTGCCAGTGCGCGAATATTTAAATTAAAGAGATCATTCTCTTTACATCTCCCTCCTCCGGGATGAGAATTGCTCCAGTAATTCTCATGGTAGCCGTACATATTATTCAGCGTTATCCATCATTTATTCCACCGTCCATTCGAATAAGTTTTGTTATATGGTATAAGCTTGTATTCGTTTTTGTTCTGCCTGTGTTTATTTTGTATATTGTATTCGATATTTTGTCTGTTATTTCAAATGGGCCTATTCTTATATTATCCATTTTTTTCCTATTTAATTTGTTTCCGTTTTCAACATATACCAGTTCTCCTATGTTGAATTCACATTGTCTTCTGCCTTTATCAAATAATTTCTTATTATATGCATGTGATCTAATTGATCTTTCAAGTGCTTGTTGTCTATTTTGAACCCATGTTTCTGTATCTAATGGTTGTCGTAGTTCCTGTGGTAAAATGCTGGTGACTTTTCCTTCTAATAGATATAATGGTGTAAAGCCTGTCACTGTGTGCTCGGTTTCATTATACTTATCTATACATTCTCTTGCAATTGACGTCCAGGATTTCTTTTCATTCTTCTGATTTATTTTGCACCTCATTTTGTTAACCAGTGTTTGGTTCAATCTTTCGTTGAGTCCGTTTGAAAATGGTGTATCTACCGCAGTAAATATTAGTTTTACATCATGATCTGTCAAAAATTCTTTGAATTCTTTTGAATTTAATCCTGGATACTGATCTGCTAGTAATATCTCAATGTTTTCCGTCTCCAGAACTTTTTTTACCAACTTGATGAAATCTGCAGCATTTTGCGTTTTTGATGTCAGAATGAACGCAAATCTTGTAAAATGATCAACTAACAAGTGTAGGTATTTTTTTGTTGATCTTTGTCCTCCAAAGCCACCAATGGTATCTATCGACATTATCTGAAATGGTTTTTCGGCTGGTCCCAGATGTGACATTAATCCGTATTTATCCTGGCCTCTCGATTTATTTTTTATACAGGTTTCACAATTGTTGCATATTCTTTTAATGTTTTTCGTTAAATTCTTTGCTGTATAATAAGGACTGATTTTATTTATCATTTGGTTGATCCCTAAATGACACCATTCGGTGTGTGTTTCCTTTACTAATTTCACACTCGCTTCTTCAGATAATATAACTTTTTCTCTGTTTCGATCTTTTTTGTATAGTATCCCATTTCTTTCGATTATTTTGGTTTTCTTTTCCTTTATTTTCTCGTTTTTCTGCTGATCTGCCTTAATATCATCTATTGTTATCAGATTCACCGTTTTTAAAATTTCTTCATCATTATTATTATCTTCCAATACTGGGTTTCTACTGAGACTGTCTGCTTCCGTATTATTCTTCCCCGGAATATATTTGATGTTGAAGTCATATTGTGACAAATAAAAAGTTAATTCACCAAGTTCATCATCTGTTCTAGCCTTTATGTTGAGGTTTTCTAGTGGTTTGTGATCCGAAAAAACGGTGAACTTTCTTCCAATCAACCAATATTGCCAGTATTTGATAGCTTCTTTTATTGCTAAGCATTCAAGGTATATTGCCTTCTTTCTTTTTTGTGAATCATTGAGTTTTTTTGAAAAATAGCCAACTGGTTTTTCTTTACCATTTCTTTGAATCTGTTTTAATATTGCACCTATACCATTCAACGAGGCATCCGTGTAAATTGTAATAGGCAGGTCTTTATCAAATATTTCGAGTACCGGTTGTGAGCATAATATATTTTTTATATTAGAAAAAGTTTCTTCACATTCTTCTGACCATATAAACTGGGCATCTTTCCTCAATAATTTATGTAGTGGATCCAATAATATCGAACTATTTGGTATGTATTCGTGGTAAAAGTTAATCTTTCCCAGAAACTGTCTAATATTCTTTCGGGTTTTGGGTGTTGGAAAATTCCTTATTGAAATAATGTTATCTTTGAGCGGTTTTACCGTATTATTTCCTATTATATGTCCTAGGTATTTCACTGATGTTGCTGCAAATGTGCATTTTTTAAATTTTAATCTGAATCCTTCTTTTATTATTGTTTTGAGTACTTTTTCTATGTGATCTATATGTTCTTCAAACGATTGTGAAAATATTAAGATATCATCAATGTAATTTTCTGTGAAGTCTTTCAAGTTATTATTTCTTAATATATTTGATAAAATTCTCTGGAAAATGGCAGGTGATGTTTTTAATCCAAACGGTAGGCAAGTCCATTGATAATGTCCATCCTGTGTGACAAATCCTGTCTTTTGTCTGTCCTCAATACGTAGTGGTATGGACCAAAACGCGGAATTTATGTCCAGTGTGGTAAAATATTTACAATTTCTTGCTTTAACAATCAAGTCGCTTATCAATGGAAATGGTTGTGCTTGTGGTATGACTATCTTGTTTAGTTCACGAAAATCAATACAGAGTCTCGATTTTGTATTTTCGTCTCTTTTAAATGCCAAGGTAACTGGTGCTGCGAATGGGCTGTATGATTCCTCAATTAAACTATTTTTTAGTAAATTACCCACCTGTTTTTCTATTTCTATTTTGTCTTCTAATGTGCAACGATATGGTCTTTTGCTACAGTACTTGTCCACCATTAAGTCTATCCGGGCTTCATAATCTGTTACTGTACCTACATCATATTTGTCTTTGGCAAATATAGTATTATAATTCTCTATTAAATTGTGTATTCGGGACTTTTTGATATTGTCCAAGTGATGTAGATTTGTTATGAAATCATTTTTATTCACATGCTCATTAAAATTGACTTTAATTTCCTCTATCTCTTCAAATGCATTTATAGTATTTATCTCCCTCTTTGTATTTTGTAAAATTTTTAAATCTTCATTTTGAGCTAATTTAAATTTTTTTATCATATCTAGTCCTATAATGAAATCTTCAAAATCCAGTTTGTCTACAATAAAAACATCAACATATTCTTCTATATCAAAAATCTTTACTTTTATTCTTATTAAACCTTTTGTGTATGTCACACCATTGACAGTTCTTAATAATATTCTATTTGTATCCGCAGAATCATTCTGTGTTCTAACTAACCTTTTGTTTATCAGAGACACTTGTGAGCCTGAATCATATGTTCCATTTATTTGTATTTTGTCTTCTAATAACATATTTATTTTTATCAATGGTGTGATTACTCGTTTTTTGTCTCTTCGCTTAGATTTACTTCTATAACCGAATTACTTCCAATCCTTTTGTTATCTGCCCCTTCTTTTTTAAACCAACAAGACTGTTCTGGGTGGTATCGATTACCCTTATTTAAATTCTGACAGGTTTTGCATGGTTTTTTCCCTAAACTGTATTTCTTATTGTCATCTTTTTCTTCCTTTTTTATTTTGAAGATTTTATTATTTACCAAACTTTCACATTTACTTATTTCATGAAGCAATCTTGTTGAGGTTTCACACTTTTCAGGATCAATTCTATTTCTAATAAATTCAGGTAAGCCGGCTGCTATAAGTGTGACCAGACTTTTCCCGCCAATATTTTCATCCATATCTAATAATAACTTTTCTTTTCTAATGGCGTATTCCATCGGTGATCCTTCTTTATATTTGTAAAATATGGCATACATTCCCGAACTCCATCCTTTATCGGCAAATGTGTCCAAAAATTTATTTTTCCACTCGGACCATCCAGCCTCGATTTTCAAAGTCTTCAATGTTGCCGAGTGCCAATCTGCACATGTTTTGTCCAAAAATAATCTTAATATTTCTATCTTTGTTGTATCTTCTTCAATCTCAAATCGTTTACATTCATTCTCGAATATTTCTATCCATTGTTTCGCATTTGAGAATTTACATACGAATTTCTCAATCATGAATCTTTCTGATATATTTTTCAAATTTAGTAGACCCTTTTTCTTCTGTGTGGATTCTACAATATCTGTTTGTTTTTTTTCTTCTTTTAAATATAGGTCGTTAAACATTAAATTATTATCTTCATCAAAATAGGCTTGAATCATTTCTTCTGTACATGTCATCCATATTGTTCTTTCTTGACCTCTTTGATTTAAACTTTTTCTCACTCTTTTGTAGGTTTCTGTTTTTGTTAGTGCTATGTGACGACTCGCGTATTTATCAGTCTCAGACAGTGTATACTTTTTGTCATCTTCTGTTGTAATTGAGGTTATGGCAATCACACTCGTCTTATTGTCAGTTTGTGATGCTTCCAGCTTAAATGCAAACTGCAATTTTTGTGCCATTATAAACAAGTATTGTCGTTTTATAAGACAATAGTTTGTATTTCAATTGCAAGAGGCTAAATAAAACTTCTATTTGTTTCTCTGTAAGTAGAGAATGCAATTTTATTTATCGAGTAGGTTACACACTGATACAATCCTTACAAGACTAACACAATCTCACCTGTAAGTAGAGAAACGACAATAAAAGTTTATTGTTATCACCTCTCGATGCATATAGCTTAAATAAGTATGAAATTAATTAGAAATAAAATTAAAATAAAATTCAACGATCTCAGCATATTTGTCCTTTACATCTCTGACACTGACAGCTAGCTTCACGTGACACGACGCGGCTCACTCACGAACTGCCAGTGCGCGAATATTTAAATTAAAGAGATCATTCTCTTTACATATATATATATAAAGATGTTACTATCATTTTATTTTGTAGTATTAGTATTAACACGACTTTGCAATTGTTTTCTATGTAACAAAACTTGTTTTCGTCCCGGTTTTTTAAACAAAAAAGCGGCCAAGTGCGAGTGGGACTCGCCCATGAAGGGTTCCGTATCAGCAAGAAACATCATATAAATGTTCTTGTGTATTGATTGGATGAAAGGTAAATTGCGTGTTACGATTTATGACGTATTAAAAAAAAATTACTTACTAGATCTCGTTCAAACCAATTTTCGTTGGTAGTTTACATGGTAATGTATAACATAGGTATATTTTTTTTAGTTTTATCACTCTCTGATTTTAGAAGTTAGAGGGGGACACACACACATTTTTCCACTTTGGAAGTGTCTCTCGCGCAAACTATTCAGTTTAGAAAAAAATAAT
Source organism: Phragmatobia fuliginosa (assembly GCA_932526445.1). Lineage (NCBI taxonomy): Eukaryota > Metazoa > Arthropoda > Insecta > Lepidoptera > Erebidae > Phragmatobia > Phragmatobia fuliginosa. The sequence continues at coordinate 308,560 of OW052066.1, read as the reverse complement.
ATTAGAAACCTCAACATCATTTTTGAACACCTATTCATAGATACGCCACACGTATAGGTTTGATGAAAAAAAAATTTTTGAGTTTCAGTTCCAAGTATGGGGACCCCCAAAATGTAGTTTTTTTCAATTTTTATGTAAAAATCTTAATGCGGTTCACAGAATACATCGACTGACCAAATTTCAACAGTATAGCTCTTATAGTTTCGGAAATAATTGGCTGTGACATACGGACGGACAGACAGACAGACAGACTTGACGAATCTATAAGGGTTCCGTTTTTTGCCATTTGGCTACGGAACCCTAAAAACAAATTGCTTAGTACAAATGGTTTCCCACAATATGGTAATAAAGGAAACGTACGTGACAGAAGTAAAAGAAGCTCCATTGTAAGAACTACAGAACAAACAACTCCGTCCAGTACATGTCCCATTCCAGTTTCTCAATTTTAGGCGAGCCACAATCAACAACAAAATTTTGCAAAAACTAACAACTATAATTTTAACTGTATATTACGTCAAGGTTTTGCTCTAGTTTTATGCAATATGAGATACAATTTATGTGAGTAACAGAGTTTTTAGATATCCGTTGAAATAGTTTGTAAGTTTAATCTACGAGTATACATACATTATGACGTGAAGCAAAAACTTTTAACCGCTTTTTACGAAAAAATATGCTAAAGGGAGAGTAAAGTTAGCACAGTTAAAGTTTATATGGAGGAGTACAGAAACGAAAATAAAAAGATTGAGGTAGTACAGCTACGCTGATTTTAGCCCATAGTGGTCCCAAATCTTGGATTCTACTCATGCCTTCCATCAGGCAGGGTAGAGTCACTTTGGTAGACTTACCACCTATTAATTATATACACATCCTGTAATCTTGGTTTTGCAAATTTCATTGTTTATTCATGTTGCTTGGGACTCCCCCAACTCTGACAACCCTTCTTACCGGTAAGTGCAAAATGCTATGTTATGACTTATGAGTTTTACTATGCTGACCAAAAATAAATATTTGCCATTCAATAAAATAGTAATACATTTGTATTTAAAAATGTAAGTGCCCACTTCTATTAGCATAACGACAGCGTTTCACTAAATACATCTTGTTGTGAATGTTTTCACGCTACTAATAAGAAAAAAATGATTGTATGATGTTTTTAAAATTTGGCCGGTTTAAATGGAACTTTCACTGGCAGCTGTTGTTGTGGAGAGCAACTTAGACCACTTATATTTTGATAAGGAATTAAGTTTATGTAGATAGAGGAGAGTAAAGTGTAAGTAATTCGTTATAGTCATTTAAGTAAGAGTACAAATTGTGATGGAGTAAGTTTATGAGTATGTCTAAGAGTATATAATCTTGTGAGATCTAACAATAAAGACAGCATTGAATCAACCTTTGTCGTATCATTTACTCTCCCGGGTGCGCCGTCCTTACATGGCGACCCTGCCAGCGCAGTAGTAATGTTTACATTCCATTGACCAAAAGCGGCAAGAAAAACAGCTACAATGGAGTCCGACACAATATCACTACTCATCGCAAGAATAGCAAGTGTATTGACTACAAAAAATATATAATGGGATCGACTAATACGAAGGAACAAGTAATAGTCCCACAAAACGCAGCTGGGGGCTCAAATAGCGCCGAAATAAATCAGCTTCTCACCCATGCCAGCACATCCAGTACAATTTTGTTGGTATTGGTACTAGTACTGTTGATAGCATTGTTGTATGGAGCCTACACCATATATAGAAAATGCCATAGGAGATGGATCGTGAAAGAAATACAACGCGACAGATCGAGGTTTTCCTTTTGGAGAAGGAGAGGAGAACGAAATAATGATATAGAGTTGGATAAGAGCCAAAGGAAGGAGACTGGGTAAGAATATTCATGTACAGATACCGTAACCCCCAGATAGACCAGTGCGTGATTTTTTTTCTCGTTTGAGTGATGATATATTATGATGAAGTGCGCGTATACTCGTATAACCATTTAGAGACTCTAAGTTATAAGGAACTTTAAGCGTTATAGTGTATAATATTACACACTAAAATGGTACGTATTTTTTTATTATATTATAAAGATAAAGGATTTCGATGGCAGACCAATTAAAAGACTTATATGATAGTTTGTACAACATTCGTAAATACTTAATTAAAATCGGCCCTGATAGGCGAAAAGGTAATATAATTGTCGTAAAATTAGAAGAGGCTAATAAAATATTACAAGACTATAATACATTTTTAACTAATTTATCTACCATCGAAACTTCTTTAGATAAAAGTAAATGTTTAAGTATCCCGGAACTGTGTGATAATTTCGAGGATTTGTACAAATATATTGTAGATTTATGCTCACCGGAACCGTGTACGTCTGTAAAAATGGGCTCTACCGGAAAATTTGATTTAAAAGTTGCTTTAAGTTTATTGCCAGTTTGTTCAGATAACGAGGCCAGCATAAAACAGCTAATAGATGGTGTAGAGTATTACAAATCGGAGTTAGATGAAGAGTCGCAAGGTAAACTTTTAAATTTTGTTTTAAAAAATAGACTTTCCCAAGGTGCGAAATTAAAACTATCTAGTTCATACCCTAATATCGACGAATTTATAAGAGATTTAAAAACTCAATTATTACCGAAAAAATCAGCCATTGCAATTCAACATAAGCTACAAAACCTCAGGCAAAATACCTTAACTATCGACGATTTCGGAAAACAAATTACGGAATTATTTGTTGAGTTGACTATTTCACAATCAGATGGAAATGACGAGAGTTTTAAAGTTCTAAAACCCTTAAATGAAAAACAGGCCATTAAGTATTTTTCAGACGGACTGAGAAACCGGCGACTCAGCACAATAATTTCCGCCCGTAATTTTACACATATAAAGGACGCAGTGCAAACTGCGGTTGACGAAGACGTCACACCATTTACATCGAACGATATTTTTAACATTAATTCTAGAGGACATTCATCCTATCGTCACCGAGAGGCGAGAGGCCGTACCACGTTTGCAGGTAGAGGTCGTGGACGAAACAATCAGTATCATCCGGCTTCCCAGAGCAGCCAGCATTCCCATGTTTGGAGAGGACAGCAGACGAGTTCGGCCAGGTACACCAGGTCATTTAACAGGAATCGAGGTAAGACTAATTTTAATCACTATAGGTCCCCCTATAGGTATCAGCAGACAAGGCAACACATACATACTTTGACGAACTCAGACTCGCAAAATAATTCTTCGAATGAGCAGAATTCTCAAAACGAAAATCAGTTTTTTCGTGACTAAAAATATATTTTCCTCACCTAATGATAATAATGTAAGTTTTGTAATAATGACATCATATAATCGTTATGAGTATAAGTTGTTAGTCGATACCGGGGCATCAATTTCAGTCGTCAAGTATAAACATATTGTCGAACAAAACATTCCAATCCATAACGAGACGATAATTGTAAATGGTATCGGAGGCAAAGTGCAATCTATTGGATATGTTTATTTAAAGTTTATTATTGGTAATCAAATACTTAATCATAAGTTCTTTGTTTTCAAATCTTTGCCATGTAAAGGTAGTGGCATACTGGGCCAAGACTTTTTAAGTAAGTACAAGTCAGTTTTGAATTACGGTAACCGGAGTTTGTTACTATGGAATAATAATTTAAAAATATTTTTACCTTTACTCATGGAAAATAACTCTATTAATATACCGGCGAGATCCGAATCTATTCACTTTATACGGGTAAAAGAAACTGACGAATGTGTAATTAGTGCGTCAGAGGTGCATAAAGGGATTTTTATTGCAAGTTCTTTAGTTAAGCCAAAAAATGGAAAAATCCCAATACGTATTTTAAATACTACTGATGCAGATTTAGTTTTGAATTCAATAAACCCAACTATTTTTAAAGCAAGTGAGTATGAGGTTTGTTCTTTTTTAGAAACTACTAATAATGCCAATCGTGTCAAAAAATTATTTTCTTTTTTATCCTTGAACCATTTGAATAAGGAAGAACAGTTATCCATTGAATCAATTTGTGCCAAATACTCGGATATATTTTTTCTACCAGGCGATAAGTTAGGTACAACAAAATTATACGAACATACAATAACTTTAAAACCAAACGTCGCCCCAGTGTACGTCAAGCCTTATAGATTGCCACATTCACAGAAATCCGAATTGAAAAGACAGGTGGACGATTTATTACAACAGGGAATTATTGAACCTTGTTCTAGTGAGTGGTCCAGCCCGGTTCTTCTAGTACCTAAAAAACCGGACGCCAATGGGGAAAAGAAATGGCGGTTAGTCATAGACTATCGTAAACTTAACAATTGCGTACAAGACGATAAATTTCCATTACCCAATATTGCCGCTATACTAGATTCCCTGTGTGGATGTATTTATTTCACACATTTAGATTTGAACCAAGGTTATTATAATGTAAGTCTTGAGAAAAATTCTAGAAAATATACATCGTTTTGTGCCGGTGGTGGCCAGTATCAAATGACAAGAATTCCGATGGGACTTAAGACTAGCGGTAGTTCGTTTTCACGTATGATGACCCTAGCTATGACTGGATTATCATACGACAAATGCTTGGTATATTTGGACGATTTAATCTGTATGGGTAGAAATCTTGCTGACCATAATAAAAACCTTATAGAAATTTTTGAAAAACTACGTTTCGCGAATTTAAAATTAAACCCCTCAAAATGTAATTTTTTAAAAAAGGAAATACTTTACTTAGGCCACGTAGTTTCAGGTGATGGTATATTACCTGACCCCGAAAAAATTAATATAGTTAAAAATTATCCAGTACCAAAAAGTACGGACGAAGTAAAACGTTTTGTTGCTTTTGCGAACTATTATAGAAAATTCATCAAAGATTTTGCTAAACAGACATATTATTTAAATCTTTTATGTAAAAAAAAATCGAAGTTTATTTGGGATACTAATTGTCAAAATTCATTTGAAAGTTTAAAATCTAGTTTAATATCACCACCTATACTTCAGTATCCAGATTTTTCAGAACATAATCAGTTTACGGTACAAACAGACGCATCCGGATATGCAATAGGTGCAGTTCTATGTAACTCAGACGGCCGACCCGTAGCTTATGCTAGCAGAGGACTCAATAAAGCGGAAAAGAATTATCCCACAATAGAGAAAGAGCTTTTAGCTGTGGTTTGGGCAGTTAAGTATTTTAGACCTTACTTATATGGTCGTACATTTAAAATACTCACCGACCACAAACCTTTAGTATATTTATTCAATTTAAAAGACCCCTCAAGTAGACTATTTAAATTTAGATTAGTTTTAGAAGATTACGATTATGTAATAGAGTATGTGAGAGGAAAGGAAAACGCGGCTGCAGACGCATTATCCAGAATAAGAGTTTCTTCGGAAGAGTTGAAAGAAATGAACAAATGTTTAAATGTAATGACGCGCGCGCAAATGAAGAAGTTAGATAGCCCAGCTCCAACGGATGGTATGTTGCCCAGCGATAATTGGCCTGATCAACCAAAAGTCGTGGACACGCATTTCCAGCCGAGGGACGCTGTAGAATTAAGATTTATCGATAACATTACCTACAACCGATTTAGAAGAGATAATCTAATTAGCCTAGAAAGTAAATGGTTAATCTATAGTGAAAATAAAAAATCTATTTACATAAAACCAGTATCTCAATCACAAATTACGCGAGCCGTGTTTGCGAGAGAACTGAATGAATTTTGTGAAAAGTTAAATATAGTAGAAGTATACTTAATAAAAAATAAAAATAATAATATATTTGTAGAAAAACTCGTCTCTGAAATAAAGAGCCAAAATAACTGGAAGGGACCCAGGTTATGTATATTAAAAGATGTCGAGAGAATAGAGGAACAAGACGATAAAAGAGTGATACTCAATGACTTTCATCTCTTGCCCACAAGTGGCCATGCGGGCATGAGACGAATGTTAAACAATATTAAAAAATATTATTTTTGGCCAGGTTTAGACGAAGATGTAAATAAATTTGTAAAAAAATGTTCTCAGTGTCAAAAACACAAATATACAGTCCAAGTGAGAGAACCAATGACGATTACGTCAACGGCCCACTCAGCTTTTGATAAAATCTTTTTAGATTTGGTAGGACCAATAGATAAAGACGATTGTAACTATTCCTATATACTAACACTGCAATGCGAATTATCAAAATACGTATGTGCCTATCCTTTAGAAACAAAAACTTCGACTGAAGTAGCCAAAACTTTTGTAAATAACTTCATATTACAACATGGTATACCACGGGAGATAGCAACAGACAGAGGTACGGAGTTCATGTCCGAGACGGTGAAACAGGTATGTAGTTTACTTAATATTCAAAAATTAAATTCGACGGCGTATCACCATCAAAGTATCGGAGCTTTAGAAAATTCTCATAAGAGTTTAGGTGCATTTTTGCGAATCCATGCTGAAGGTAAGTCCGAAACGTGGAGCACTTGGTTACCATTTTGGTGCTTCGCATACAACACGACTGTTCACACTTCCACAAAATTTTCACCCTTTGAACTTAGTTAATATAGTTGAAATATTTTATTGCATAGAACTCTTTCACAATACAGATTTACAACGTTTATGTTCTTATTACAATAGATTGCTCGCTGTTTGCACCTGGGGCGCGTAAAATAACCAATTACCCTAACATTTTATGGAAAAACTCTTAAATTATTCGTTATGAAGTGATACAACAAATTAAGCTAACGAACTAGTGCACAGGACGTAACAGTAGCTTCTGTAAGATAATGCGCTTGCTACAACATAATTTAGGTTTGTCGTAGCTAATACATTAATAGATGGGTTGAAATTAAAATTAAAAAATAATATACTACAATAATATACTACAAAGTAGGTTATGAACCCTACTAGATGGAAAATGGCCGTCTTCTAAAGAGTGCAAATTCGTTCCATGAGCATATGCGTGGGTTCATCGGCTGTTGTATTATACGCGTAGTATTGTGCAAGCGCACAACTGATGTGTGGGCGCGCCTCACGCTTAGCAACGCGCCTTATTCTAGTTCACTGAATGTAAGAGATATGTCACGGGTTAGGATATAATTTGCAGAATTTAATGTTCATGTGACATAACATCCTTGATTATCCAAACAGTTTAAATGTATAACCATTATAGTAGTTACGAGCTAATCAAGTTTGAACAATAATGACGTACAGTGCCAATGAACTGAAAAAAGTATTGAAACTTGTAGGTATAGTAAGTGGTAGCGAGGTAAGGCGAACAACACACTGGTCAAAAATCCGCCCGGCTGTGTCCTGTGTCAATATGAACGATAATAGAGAAGGTGCCTGCGTCAGACTGCGTCTTTCGTCTCGTTGTGTCAGCAAATACTCTTGTATGCTTACACAACTGTGCACTCTACGGGAATTACGGAATATTCAAAACTACGAGTACAAATAATGTTTGAACAACAAATAGAAATATCACCTGCGCCTGACGTCACGTTCAACTTTACCGAGAAGTATCGTTAGGAGGTACTTCAATGAGTGGAGGATTTTGTGTATTTAGACTAATTAATGTGGTAAGATAATATTACATGGTTTGTATAGGGTACAGGAAAGTCTAGTTAAACAGCAAGCTGTATTCGAGCAATGATTTCAAATGAAACCGATACGTAATCTCATCCAAAACAACAATATTTTTGGTCGTATTTCCCATGTTTACATAATGTTAATATCGATGTTTAAACTTGTTTTTACGATGATATCTGTCTGTCATTCATTATCATACAATTATTACTCACTTGAATTCGCAAAAACATACATTTATCCCAGAGACCGCAAAATTAGCAGTTCTGTTATAAATGCAGTTGGATATTTTTGTAGAAAAATACGAAAATATACATATATACTTAATTAAATAATAAATTTGTTATTAACACTAAAACAGGTTGCCTAAAAACTCTATAATAAAGTCTATTTTTACTTAAAGTTTAATCAACATCCATAATTGGTATTACTAATAGCCTCATAGAGGATCATTTAAAGTTAGAATAGGATAAAGACTGTTGGAGCTGTTAACTGATTGAAATCGTATTCTTTTAGCGACACGGCGAGGAGCAATATTACACAGGGCTAAGGGTATTCAAAATTGTACTTCAGTCATTTTCTTTCAAATTGTCTTTTTAATTAAATTCTATGATATTTCAGGAAAATAATGTTGTTATTCTTATACGGTATGTAGCATGGTCCTGTGAGGAATAATTAGGTCATGGGTCTTTACACATTGCAAGGCACGCTGTTAAACTTATACGCATTTCAAATAATTATTGTATTTGTAACTGTTCCGAGAACTGGGGAGTAACCAGTCCCCCTCTATCCCCTCTCGTGCATATGGGACACAAATAGCGAATAAACAGCGACGAGGCAAGCGGTACGGTAGGGGAGTCGGGAGAAGGGAACTGCCATTCTGTAATGTGTGCAATTGATTTAACCTTCAGGCTCTCCCCACACCAACAGGGCTCGTGAGCAGCGTCTCGTTCACCGCAGTGCCCTCAATAAACAGGGCAGAATCTCCTCAAGAATAAAAGCTCCTACAAGCTCATCCATTACCTAATCAACACAGAGTTATTATTGTTATCATAGTTATCATTGACCTATATAGAACCGATTAAAAACAAAGAGTTAATTTTACAAATTCGGACAATTGATTGTACAAATTTGCAGTGATTACGTGGTATTGTAAAAAAAAACAAGTATTTTTTAACTATAAAATTGATAAACAGCAATCTCGTAAACAGGAAAATTGCGTGTCGCAGTATAGATTTCACAGAATATGACCTCCGCTTGTAATATAATGAACTTTCTTTATCGTCTTCTACGTCGTCTTTTTCTTTCTGAATTTAAACTTTCAGTGCAGGGTTGATGTCGCTTCTCATAAAATATCTTAGGAGCATATTGCACAGGAAAATGGTACTAAACTGAATTGAAGATTCGTTCAAATGGCATTTATTAGTCCCGAATAGAAAGTTGTTCCGTCCCTAGGACGGAACAGCATTTAATCGCATTGCACCGATTGCAAAAGAGGTCGAGCGGCGCGGACCTACCCGCGGCCGCACTGCAGGTGCGACCCAGATCTGTGGCCTGCAGCGGCCTCACCGAACCGCACAGTACCGCATCGCTTTAACTGTTGCACCCCAAATGCCGCGCATTTTGCCACGAGTGTCTTTTTAGTAATAACAAAATAATTACTTGACCCACTGCCTCAGATTAACCATTTCAATAACACAGTGTGGGAAATCTCACGCATTATAAATAATATCACGAAAATATCTAAAACTTTAAAACAAGTATGAAATGTAAACAGAAAGTTGTGACTAATTAAACCACTATAGTACTCGTTTTAAACATTTAGTGTTTTATGGCAAAGGAACTTGTGTGCAGTCCAAAAATGATTATTTTATGAACTGAATAAAACAATGTGATCTTAGTATATTTTTTTTAGTAAGACAATGAAAAAATAAAACTATGGTGAGATTAACCAGTAGCATGCTATCTGATAAGGAGATAAATAGTGAACGTTGTATAAAGTTAATTCAAATGATGTTTCCATGATCTTACGCGGCATCGTCTTCTGCAGCCTGCAGTTGTGTTTTAGTATCACGTTTGAAACTTTACAGCGTGACGTCATATTGGAACCTACTTTTCACTACGTGTCGCCTGAAAAAGTACTAGGCGAACATAAACCGATAGTAGTTATTGTTATCAATGACGATGTTAGAGGGGGTGGCACATGCTTGCGGGCGGGGGAGGCGACCTCGGTGACGTCGTCGGCTTCATACTAACCGCTAACGCTAACTGTGATACCTTATCAACATGGGCGGATGGGCTAAATTATCACTATCACGGAGTATGTAATAACTTCACGCACTCATGAGAACCTGGTACAACGTGCTAATTTTTATCTAAACTCCCTTAATTTTCTGCACGCAAATATGTTGCTTATTTATTAAACAATATTTTATGAACTACTACACATTTAAAATATATATAATTTCTTGATATTTATATTCAAATACATGAATGAGGATTCCTTTTGAATAGGATAACATGCAAACAGAGAACGATGTTTAGGTACGTTCGACATGTAATAAGTTTTATTCCGCTAGTCTTATTTACTTACCATTTTTTTAAACTTCTCGAATTATTCTAAAAAATTGGTCAAGTGCGTGTCAGGGCACGCATAGAATTGGGTTCCGTATTCACCCATAATGGTAGGTAGATTTCAAATCGTGACCAATAGATAGTTGTAATATTAGTTATGTAATTAAAATTAAATATTAAACAAAATTAATTTGGTACTTTTGCCGTGGCATCAGACAAGTGGTAAGCTCTTTTGTCGTATAATAACATCAGGAGGTCTCGCAAAAACTCACAGCAACATTCAACCACAGGTGACATGTGACTTGTGAGTTATGAGTTATGAGCCGACATCGATTTTATTCTCTGGTGAAACATTTTAGTGGCGGTTGGAAATATTTTGAATGCAAGTCGAGATGACGAGAAAACACAAGTGCAACTTATGTCAACAAGACAATCGTGAAGTCATTCAGTGTTGCGGCGTGGACAAACAGCCGCGCTGGAAGTCAAAACAAACGAGGTGTTCCGGAACTGCGTCCACAATGGACGAATATGGTAACAATGTAACCGTTAACAACAAACCCAAGGGCAATTTCAGGGCCTTCATTATAACCGAGTTGAGTAGCATAGCAATAGTGTTTGCGTAATCAAATTGAAGAAAATGTAATGTTAACCTTATAATTTAATTACTAACTTATGATTATCACTGTAGACTGACTATAAAGATTTAAATATCATCGTCATCAAGGGTTGATACACAACTGTATCCAACCGGTGACAACGGCAAGAACAACCTGGTCTAGTTAAGTAAAGGTGTTTAATTACTGATATTACATGATTGCGTTAATCTACAAATTGTTAACCAATACAAAAAACATTCTGACTTGATCTATACTTATATTTTAAAGCTCAAGAGTTTATATGTTTAAACGCGTTAATCTCAGAAAGTAATAATCCTATTTGAAAAATTAATTGATAGTTAAATAGCTCACTTATCGAGGAAGGCTATTATAAGTTATATATCATTACGCTACGACCAATAGGAGCGGGGTATCAAAGGAAATGTTAAAACTATTTCTTTTCAGGTCTTCCATTGCTTGTGTTGCGTAAATGATTAAGGATTCGTAAAAATAATGTAGGTAACAATTGTTACTCTTGAAAAGTTGTAAAAAAATATATTATGCATAATATATTTTTGGCTCACTATAATATTTCTTATCGGATTCAAATTTATTTCCGCGGTACATCACGCTACGAACAATAACAGTCGCAGACGGGGCTGGGGGCTGCGGGGCTGCGGGGTCGGCCAGTCAGACATAAATGACAACATTTGTAAACGTAGTAAACGTAGTTGTTTAGTCATATAGTCACATAGTAGAAAAATGTTCCAAAAATAAAATCTCATTATTGTATTAGAGCAAACAAGCTACTGTTTGTAAGAGAAGTCGGAGTAATGCAACATAGGCGTATTTAAAATATGTAATGGTACTTAGCATACTAAAAGCCACAGAAAGTAGTATGTAAGTCGTTATAAATTAAATTAAGTAAAAACAGAACAATACGTAGGTACATTATGTAATAATGGATGTACGGATAATTGAGTCGGTATGAAGTACCAAATATTAATTAAATAAACAAGATGCACAGAGAACTACTTCACAGCACACAATACAGTTTAAAACAGTTGTTCTAGATAGTGCAATACGGTATTCTTTAAATCCCGTAAAATTACCAAAAATTAAATAATAATGCAAGCAGTTTATGTCAAAAGATGCAATAAATAAGAATATAATTATAATTGTTATGATGAAGGAGTCTGTCTGTGTGTTGGTTGTAATCGCAATACAGGCGGAAGTGGCAGATAACACTAACGAGCGAGTAATGACCCCCGCCCGCTCTAGCCGGCGCGGCGTTAGTCACCGGAGCGTCTGCGCACGCAGCACCCAGCACCCAGCTGTACAACACATGTAAACATAAACCACCACTGCACAGCTTTTTTACAGTTTGTTTACTCGCACACTGATGCACCCAAGTCGTAAAGTTCCACCATTTATTTCAAAGTGCCAAAGTACGTTACCGTTCAGATTTACTTTTTCGGGTTTGTCGAGTTCAACGGATGATGTATAAGATTCCCCATGCTCAGCGCTCATAAAGGCACCCTTGACCAACATATAGGCCGTTTTGCTCGTTGGCCAACTTAATTTGATTGAAAGAAAATGATCATGACACGGCGTTAATCATACTAAACACTATTAAAGAAACTACTACTGCTAAGTAATTTGTTTAATTACTACTATGATGATGATGACCATGGTAAAAATCATACAACTTCGAATTAATACCTCAGGAATGTACTACCTACACAACGAAAACGGCACAGAAAAATGTAAGTAATGTTAATTAATAAGTAAATTGATAATTTAATAAGCAAGCAAGGCAACAGGGAATTGTACTTAAATACAGTGGAAGTAAAAAAGTAAAACAACAAGTGAGTGTGAGCAAGTTATGCTTGTAAAAAAGATGGTGAATCGGGACCGTGAGAGGTTTAGAACTCTCCCGGTCCGGCCGGGAATGCTAGGTACCGGAAAATGATCACCGTCCTTCATACGCACACACCGGAGGTTGTCAGGTGAGGCCATGTGTCACCCTAATATAAGCAGACTGGGATTGCGGCGCGAGCGCGTGCACCCGTTTTGGGTAGGAAAGTAACATCGAGGAGAAACAGATGGAAGCCTTCTAAAAATTGTAGGTGGTTCAAAGTGCGTAGGGATTCCAGGAATTTTCTTTTTAGGGTGCACCACCTAATCCTTCGGTAATAAAATAAAATAGAGTGATACAATCCCACAACGAAGATATATTTGTATTTCGTTAATGTACTCATCACGTTTACTCGCAAAGTACGTGAGCAGTTAGCACCTACTGGACAATGTTCGCCATCTAGTTGGCCTCTTTGTGTCGCTGTGTCTCGCACTCAATTAGCGCTCTGAAGCTTTACCGAGTAGTATTTGTGAGACACCAGGTGTACAAACAAACCAACAGAGGCAGCAGACATCCGCCCGAACCACACTAAGTTATAATAACATCACCACCAGTTCATTAAAAAGCTGAAACAAACCATTTGTCTCATAGATGACTTTCAGCGAGCTTTTATTAATTTAATACATAATAGTTCTTTGTTACATATACATTTATTTTTTACGATATCGGTAAAGTACACGCTACCAATATTATTATAAACTTATTTCTTCTCCCTCGAAGCTAGTAAGTAGACTAAGCTGAGTAAGAAGTCATTTCAGTATTTCCTGCAGTGCCCCAAATACAGTGGACATTGTCGTAAACTAAGCTTGTGGTGATAAATTACATTCGTAAATAGAAACTTACATATATAGTATAGTAAAGTAGTATTATACTATCATTTGATCGAGCCATCTCCATTCCTTTATCGGACTACTAGGCGCAGGCAAAAGTTTCATCCATACGTTGTTGACATACCCAAAAGTCGAACCAAACGGTTTGACAGCTCGTTTTTTATGAGTCGCCAAAATTTGGAATGACCTTGCCTGGGTCTATTTTTCCTGATAAGTTAAACTCTGGAGACTTTAAGAGTAGAGTGAGCAGGTTTCTTTTGGATGGGCGAGTACCACCTTCGTCTTCATCTACACTTTCCATCAGGTGAGATGGAAGACAAATGCCTATTCCATTACAACTATAAAAAAAAAAAAAAAAAAACACCCGTCGCTCTCGCCTGCACGGCGTGCTGCTACGGCCTCGTTCTCATTAAACGTCCTACACCCGTTCAGAGATGTATGTGTAGCAGTAGCTGTCAGTAATTGGTTTCATTTCCTTTGTAAAACGAGTTGTTTTCAATCATTTTTGAATACAGTTAATCATGGGAAATGTGTCAAGTACCATTCAGAACACGTAGTACTGTTCACTGCACCGATCTGAACATTTCCCGTTCGAGTAGAAGTACCCACAGTACCGGCCACAAACATTAGCCGGTCTGTTTTTCTTCTATGTAGCAGCAGATCCTTTAAGTCAAAGAACATCAATATGAAACGCTGTGTTCGTTAGATAGATGATTTATATAAATTCGTTGAGACATGAGTTACGCGACACCCTCCAACTACTCAGTCTATTAAGTCGTTAGTTCTCCGGCTGCGTTTACCACGGGCGTGTGTGTGTTCAATCATGCACAATCGTCTCGTAAACTGTCAACCTTAGGCTGCGCATCATAAGGACTATATCGGATTGTAGGTTCCAGAAAATTTTCGCCAACATTCCAATTGCCAAAGTGACTCTACTCTGCCTTATGGAATGCATCAGCAGAATCCAAGAATAGTGGTGATTATACTTATTGCGAGTGCAGACAATGCAACAATGCAGCATGATATATTATTATATTCAGGTTTTCTTACAAACCACTAAATTGTTATTATGAGGTTCTAAGGACACATATATATCTCTCTGTATCTGTATATCTCACATTTGAGATATCTTCAAAAATATATTTATATATATTAAACACTAAAGAACCTCAGTACCTGCTTGTCTAGCGTTAGAAGAGGTTGGTTATCTGTCAGACAGGTTCTACCTAGTACGGAAACGAGTCCCTCGCAACAATCTTTCGCTTCCTGAATTGTATCTTTCGAATTAAATAATTTCTGTAAATGTTGTGCTAAAAACTAAATAAAATAATATTTAATATTATTAATATCTATATGGATCCTTGCAATAGATTCCTGTATAAATGTCATAAACTGAGCACCACTTGGGAGTCGTGAGTTAACCTACAGTCATAAATAACGCTAAACTAATTTAAATCTGAACGATGACTTTATTTTAGAGGATTAACGTCCAATTAGTATGAACAGTAAAATAATATAGGTACATGTTATTTTACCGTGTTTAATGAATCTATAAGTTTACCTCATAATATACGTCAGCATTAACATACATACTATACCTACTAAAGTCAATACTGATTTATGCACTGCAGTCTCTGCAGCAGAGAGCACAATGCTAAAATTTGTTGGCACTTGAAATCTCACAATTATTTTAAGAAGTTTTTATTTAACATATACTTAGTTATACATATACGTCATACTATACTCACGTTGACAAATCCAGCGACTATCGAACAGAGACGGAAATAATTTACAGTTATTTGATTCCTATAGCTGTAACTTTTAGCACCCTTGGCCTTAATAAACAAGAAATACTTGCACAAATCTAGCGCCGGACGCGTATAAGATAATATTTTGGCAATAAAGATCTCGATACATAGATATAGTGAGTGTTGTGGGTCAGAGTGTCCGGTGAGGCGGGACCGGTCGCTGTGACGAATCGCAATTACATGTGAATTGGAAATGAGTTGAACATCAACACATCACGACTATTTCAATTTTGTTCGCATGCTCTCCAACCGTTTTGATCGAATTATATGCTTTGTAAAAAGTCGGCCGACACAAAACTTAACAGCTCTGTATATGAGCCATTTGATGTACTGTATCATTAATTAAACTCGAACACTATTTCAAAGCACAACTATATTTATTAATATTCAACTCTCTAAAGAAGTACTTACACTATTCTAAGAAAAGTATGTACTAAGACTAAGTACATAACCTTAGCATTGGCACTGATCAGGAAAATAAACAAAATCCACATACACCCGAGTAAGTTAAATGGTTGTTGGGAATATTACATTTGAAGCAACAAAACTGTGTATGAAATCAATAGTTTGATAATATAAGTTTTAGATTGGGCTTGTCTTAACCAAGTCTAGAATTTTCTTGATCAATAATGCCAAAACTAACTGTATAAAATTTTTGTGTCTATAAGAAATAAATAAAAAAGCTGAACGAATTAAGATGAAATTTAACACAAATAAAATAGGTACCTACTTATAATCTGTAACAGGTTATTGTTTATTTCGGAAAAAATACTGTAAAATTAAAATGACATCATCATCATCAGCCTATCGCAGTCCACTGCTGGACATAGGCCTCTCCCATTGCACACCACTCTGATCGATTTCCTTTGTAAAACGAGTTGTTTTCAATCATTTTTGAATACAGTTAATCATGGGAAATGTGTCAAGTACCATTCAGAACACGTAGTAGGTACTGTTCACTGCACCGATCTGAACATTTCCCGTTCGAGTAGAAGTACCCACAGTACCGGCCACAAACATTAGCCGGTCTGTTTTTCTTCTATGTAGCAGCAGATCCTTTAAGTCAAAGAACATCAATATGAAACGCTGTGTTCGTTAGATAGATGATTTATATAAATTCATTGAGACATGAGTTACTGCGACACCCTCCAACTACTCAGTCTATTACAATTAAAATGACATCAACACAATCAAAACGGTTGTAACGTGAGGAGCACATTTTTAGATAACTGACTATAACTTTTAACATTGTATCGATACTTAAACGCGACTACAAAAATACCAAAACAAGTCCAACAGGAAGAAATCAACATTCGGATTCATAATATAACCTGGCAATGCTTTCTTCTTTCTTCTTTCTTGTGGCAACCCCGCGGTAAACAGCTGTTCTGAATTGCTCCCGTCTATTTTTTACTTTAAATTAATTTAAAATATCATTTAAATACCAATTTCTCACTAAACAAATAAATTCTACTTGCCTAAATTCTATAAGAAGGGTTCATAATTATTATTTTGGTCATTAGACATACATTTGTAAGTGACAGTTAGGTTACCGGCAAGTTACGAATAACATAAAAAAGTGTTGAAAATTGTGCTTGGGATTTATTGTCATCGCTTTACAGGTATCACTATTTGATTTATTTATTATTTTGATCAATACGCTTTATGTGAAAGTGTAGTTAATTTAATTCTTAGTACGCTCATACTGACACTACACAACTTACCCTCCACTGTGTGATATCAACTCTCCTTGGTGATAATTTATTAATAGTTAGCCTTTCTTAAAGCATTAGGCACATCATGGTTCAGACACGTAATACCTTGGCTCGTCAATTGGAGTCCAAGCTTCAACTGACTTTGAGCGAACTGAAGGTAACTAAGGAGAGGTGTGATCAACTCATTGGGGAAAGGGATGACAATGAAAGGGAACTCCTTGAAATATTGAACGAGAATGAGAAACTTAAAAAAGAAATGTCTCTGTTGCATAACCATTATACAGCTTCTGTTGATGCCCGGAACAAGCTCCAACTCCTTGTGGACAGCTTTGACACATGTAGGGATGAGTATGAGCAGGCACTGAAAAGGATTAGGAAGCTGGAATGCCAACTACAAAAAGCAGAAGAAAAAATTTCAAGAAACGACACTCTTCACCACAACAGCCTAGTAGCTTCTAACCAAAGTCTGTTCGAGGAGTTGGTTGCCCCGGGGTTGGATCGGGCTTTAGTTGACAGTCTCCATCCAGCTATGGTAATAGATCTCACAGCTGACGATGATACTACTTGTTCTTATAAACCTAAAAAAATTGTTAAATGCAGCTTGAAAAAATTAAAAAAGTACATTAAAATTAAAAAGATTATTACCAAAACAAAAAAAATGATTCACAAACATAAATTTTTTATTAATAGTATGTCACTAAATAGGCAGAGAATTCATTTAATTGATCAGGTGACTATGTACTCCACAGAACTAGACAACATGTCGAGTCAATATATAAAAGATACAAGAGAATTACAAAATGAGATAGACCGTCTTGCAGAAAAACTTAGTAACATTAATTATAGGTATGAAATATCTCAAAAGCAGAGCAAGGAGCAGGTGCTGGCTATTGGCAGGTTGGTTAATGCCTGTAATTGTAATGAGTCAATGTATTCTCTAGACAGCCCCAGGACAGCGCTAGCTCCTTCCTCGCTGACACCACAACCTAACACAACTTTTGTATCTGACAACAAGGATTCCCCTATAAAAACTAACAAATTATACAAAAATTATAATATAGCAATGTTTAGTGATGAAATTGGAAAGGGCTTGGGTCCCATAATGTTAAATACACACTTGGGACATTCATTCAGCAATTATTGTATGCCTCACTCATCTTTTAATGTTATAATGGAAAAAGTTTTAAATTCCAAATCAAGCTTCAATGTAAATACATCATTAGTCATTTTTGTTGGTAACAGGGGAAATGTAAACAAGAAGAAATTCTTAGAGTATTTTGAATCATTATTACAGTTAGATGTAAATAAAATAGTATTGTTTACACTTCCTCTTAATAAAGGGTTGTCACAGGAGGAAAGAAATGTTAGACATAATCTAAATATAATGATGCACAATTTAACTTGCCAAATAAATGGGCCATATTGTAATAAATTTCATCTCATTGACACTAACAAGCTTGTTAGTAATAATATTTCATTGACAAAAGGTAGACATTACCTTTCCAATTATTATAAGAGACAGATAGCAGTTTCGCTATCATATTATTTTTCTATTACAGCCAAGAACTTGGCTAAAACTGTTGCTTCTATTGAGCAAATTGACACCCATAGTGACTTTGCCAATTCGTTGGCAGATAATTCTTTTGACATTTATAAAAATTTAAATGACATATCCAATAAGTTACCTGATAATGTAATTGACATTTCAAATAATTTAAATTTATTGATAAGACAATAGAGACTGCCTCTTGCACTATTAATTTGAACACTAGTGGAAAGTTCAATCATTGTAAATTAATTAAAAATAATAAGATAAATACTAAATGTAATATAATAGAGGCAACCTCTAGCTTATATATACCATATAGAATGGTATCAGAAACACCTAAAAGGAACACTTTTACTCTGGTGCATCAAAATATTCAAGGAATGTCTAGTAAGCACCTAGAGATTGAATTGTTCATGAGCTGTGACAAAATTGATATTTTTTGTGTTACAGAACACTGGCTAAAAAGTCATCAGCTCATGTTCAATTTCAGTAATCACAAATTAGGTAGTTCGTTCTGCAGGGAGCATGCTGTACATGGCGGTTCATTGATTTTGCTCAGAAAGGATTTTAGTTTTAAGAACCGTACTGATATTGTGGGCTTCTCTGTTGAACGGACAATAGAGATAGCATGTGTGGAGTTAGAGCAACTTATTGTATTGAGTGTATACAGGCCTCCATCCTCATCGTATGTTAGTTTTGAAAAAACTTTGAATGAAGTCTTGCAGAAAGTATGTAAATCAAACAAAAATGTAGTTGTGTGTGGTGATTTTAATGTAAACATATTGGAAGATACATCCTTGAGTTCAAGGTTTAAAAACCTATTTAGATCATACAACCTTGATAACATCTTTCTGGAGCCTACCAGGATCACTGCCACCACAGCCAGGTGCTTAGATAATATATTTACTGACCTATTGCCACACACTAAAGGAATAATAAATAAACTACATTCTGATCACTGTGGACAGATGTGTGCGTTTGATATAAAAAATAAAATAGTGGTAACACGAGATATTACTGTGGTACCTAAAACTGTAACTCGTATGGAAATTTTTAAAAATAAACTGCTTAGTAAACTGCCGAGCTTGGGTTATAATGATGATCCTAATCAATTATATAATGCTTTTTTTAACATGTATTGTTCAGAATTTGAGTCAACTTTTACTCCTAAAAAGTTATCAGTTAGGGGTACTACAACCTTCAGTGAATGGGCCACGGTTGGAATATTTAAAAGTAGAACACGGCTTTATGAGCTTTATGAAGAACGAAATTATAACACTAGTGTAGAATTTCGAGAATATGTTAAACAATATTCCAATTTATTTAAAAAAATATGTCATCTCGCAAAGGTTAATTACTTAAAATCTAAAATTAGTAATAGTTCAAATAAAATTAGAATGACATGGGAAATAATTAATGCCGAAACTGGAAAAGTAAAGAACAAAGGTAATAATTACAGTCTTTTAATTGATAATAAAGAAATAAATTCCGATTTAGACGTTGCCACAGCTTTTGAAAAATTTTTCACAGACATTCCAGTTTCGACCACAGAGTCATTGAATTCGTCCCCCACTATTGCAGAATCATTATTGAAAGAAAATATTAACATTTGTAATACTGAGTTTAGATTTAGTTGTATCACCGATAGAGATATTGTTAAAACGTTCAGTGCTCTTAGTGTAAAGAGAACCTCTGACCTTTGGGGTAATTCTGTACAAATAACCAAATCAATTATTAACGTAGTTGCATCAGATTTGGCCTTAATTTTCAATAAGTGCATTGAGTGTGGTGTATTTCCTGACTTAATGAAACACAGTAAGATCATTCCTTTGTTCAAGGCGGGTAGCACGTCCGATCCTACAAATTATAGACCCATTTCGGTGTTACCTACTTTCAGTAAAATTTTTGAAAAAATTATACTGGATCAGTTACAAACTCACTTTAGCGCAAACAAAATTCTACACAAGAAACAGTTTGGCTTCAGAAGAGGACGCTCGACAAGTGACGCTGGTGTTGAACTATTGGAAAATATATTTAGTGCCTGGGAGGATAAACAGGATGCGCTGGGTGTTTTTTGTGACTTATCCAAGGCATTCGATTGCGTTTCTCATGAAACATTGATCAGGAAATTGCATCACTATGGAATAAGGAATACTGCTTTGGATCTTCTTATCTCTTATTTGGGTAATAGGACTCAAAGAGTGGAAGTTAATGGACAGAGGTCCCTCGGGTCTCTGGTCACTATGGGGGTTCCGCAGGGCTCAATTCTCGGTCCATTTTTGTTTCTCGTTTATATAAATGACCTACCTAATCTGATAAAAGATAATCAGGAGATAGTGCTATTTGCGGATGACACCTCACTTTTATTTAGACTAAAACGACAGCAATTAGTTACTGACGATGTGAATAACACTCTCTCCAAGGTCGTGAACTGGTTCAACGTTAATAACTTGCTCTTAAACGAGAAAAAAACTAAATGTATTCGATTTTTTACACCTAATGTTAAGCAGGTAAAAACAAATGTTCTGATAAATGGAAAGGAGTTGGATCTTGTGGACACCACTAAGTTTTTGGGTATAACTCTAGATTCTAAATTGCAGTGGGGCCCACACATTGATGGCTTGTCGAATAGACTCAGTTCTGCAGCATACGCGGTTTATAAAATTCGCCAATTAACTGATGTAGACACCGCAAGACTGGTGTATTTTAGCTATTTTCATAGTGTAATGTCATACGGTATTTTGTTGTGGGGAAATGCTGCTGACATTCAAAGTATCTTTGTGTTGCAAAAGAGAGCTATTCGCGCAATTTATAATCTCAGTTATAGGCAGTCACTGAGGGATAAGTTTAAAGAAATTGGTATT
The DNA here is from genome assembly GCA_932526445.1 of Phragmatobia fuliginosa. NCBI lineage: Eukaryota > Metazoa > Arthropoda > Insecta > Lepidoptera > Erebidae > Phragmatobia > Phragmatobia fuliginosa. The sequence continues at coordinate 287,137 of OW052066.1, read as the reverse complement.
ATGACAGTCGCATCTCAATATGTATATGAAAATCTAGTGTATGTTAAGAAAAATATACATTCATTCACAAAGTTTAGCGACATTCATAATATAAACACTAGAAATAAAGATAAACTCGTGTTGCCAACGACTAGACTACAAAAAGTAAGCAAGTCTTTTCGATGTCAGGGTGTGAGATTCTACAATAAGATTCCAAGCAAATTTCATGAATTAAGTATTAACAAATTTAAGTCCTTGGTTAAACAGAAACTGTGTGATAAAGCTTACTACACAGTTACTGATTTTTTAAATGATAAATTTGCTTGGGAGTGATGCTGCTCGCTCCCACAAGTGATGAACATTTAAATTTTGTTCTAATTTGTATTTCATTTATTCTAATTTGTTTAGTTTTTCGTTGAAATTGAATTGTATAGTATTTTTTATTTATTTTTTGTTTTTTTTTGTGTAAGTTTGTAAATGTGAGTATAGTGTAGGCTTGTAATGTTAGTTTATATTTTAGTAATTTTCTGGTGGTTTTGAGTGTTTCCACGGCCTACTCAAGTGTCCTGCTGGCGGCAGTGTCGTGTTCCGGGTTGTGGATCCTGACTACATCGGTTAGGCTACACGATGGCTGGGGCCCGTGTGCCGTCTGTATGGACAGGTCGACTCAAAACTATGGTTCTTTCTTCAAAAGGCCAACCCAGACCCTATACTGCACTCACATAGTTCTCTTTAATATTGTACACGGACTTAAAAAAAAAAGAAAAAAAGACACCTCTGTGGTTTGTTTCGGCGTTTGTTCCCAGAGTGAGTCGTAGGAAATGCCGGCGCCTTCTAGCTATAAGTCCGACTTGTAAAAATGTCTGAAAAGATTTACTTACAGAAATAAATATCATTTATCATTTATCATTTATAATGTTGGGAATGAGATTAACTAAAGTATTAGGTGGTTTTTGAAACATGAAGATTGCGGATCAAAATACTCTATCGGATCAAATTACTCCGTACAAAAGTTGTGCAAGCTTCTGTACCTCTTTACACGTTTCTAAAGGACTATGCTTGTATGCATTGACCAGTACATTACGATTATGAAATATTAACGAATACAATCAGATATTATTCTAAATGTATAATACAATCAAGCCCTGTGTGTCATCTCAGTATTGGCCGTGTATGTGGCAATAACGGCAAAGGCCGATGTTATAAGTGAAAGTTTCGATTGTGCCCGAGATGTGAGGAATCGCGGAGGGCTTAAACTGCCTCATGCGCCTACGTACTTCACTACCATAAATTTAATAAATTAATAGATACAGAGACAGAAACTTAAAGCTACGGTAAATTAAAGAATAATCAGACATATCTCATAATCCTATCCATCTCAGCCAAAACACGTCCACTGATGGACATAGGCCCGGTTATGATATTAATAATTGAACAGAGTACCTCCCTATACGTATTTATGCTAATGCACACTACACAATAAAATTCGAAATTCGTGATCAGGTTTAAGTACTATGCAAGTCTGTTGTGATGTCACAACAATGTTTGCTTACAATTCTGGCGATTATCTGTCCTGAGATCGCGTTAGCTTGAAATAGTGTCTACACTGTATCTTATGTTCTCAACGCCATGTTCATGATACTTATATTGGCAATGGACCCAATTAATACATGTTATTTTATCATCACTTATTATGTTATTCCTATACGGTTTTTTTTTTAACAAGCCTGTGTACAAGTTGGTTTGCGACCTACGCAATACTTCCTTACTTAAAGTGTCAAACATTTGCATGTAATGACGTAAACGTGTTGCGTCAAGTTGGCGTCGGATTAATATCAATTATCACGACACTCGCTATATCATTTAGAAATGAAACGAGTTAATCAGTGAAATGTACTTAATACACCATTAGCTCACAGAACACAATAGACGTACAGCTACACAATAAACGCTTTTAAATAATATCGAGCTATCCTTTTACAGCTGGAAACATGTATATTTTATGATATCACTAGCCTTATTTGGAATCTTGTATTTGTTTAAGTGGAGTAGATTACCTTCAAAAATACAAATTGTATAAGAGTGTGTGCTCATTACGTAGTCGTATTTAGATTGGTTCGTCTACAACACAATGCAACTGCTGATAGAGTTGGGCGGTGTCAATCATACACGAGTGAATGCAATCAGTGGGACAATGGGCCGCTACATACTGCTCTCTGGTATTCAGCTGTGACGCGCAACCTCATATTGTGTTACGACATATATGTATGTACAGATTACTATCTAACTAGGGAGTAGGGACCTACAACACATCTATATAAATTTTTGCTAGAGGTTTGTTTTTCAGCAACAGTCAGACAATGCTCGAATCGTCACGTACCTTATAAACCCTGACATTGCAATTTAACTATACGTACAGTAGGTGTGGGGGTTTGGAAAACACAACTATTGCACCTGGTGTTATAGGCAAACATACTGTGTCATATCAAGCGGCATCAGCTTCAATGGTTGTTTGACTATACAAAAGAAGGGGTATCATCTTCCTAGCCTTATTCCCAAGTTTATTTGGGGTCGGCTACTAGTACAATCGGTTTTACCTGAATTTCAGTTTTTCCACGGAGCGACTGGCATCGGACCTCCGCAACCCTAAGGGAGAACTGAAATTCGAAGATTGAACTAGTAGGTAGTCAGTATATTTGAGGGCACTGACTTCCCAATAACGATTGCCATAGATGTTCATGACAACCGGGACCGACGGCTTTACGTGCTCTCCGAGGCACGGGCGCGAATCACCGCCACAAACTTCCAAACTCCGGGCTGCTATTAGGAATTTCCTAAGAAAAACCCAAAAACACTTTTTGGCCCGACCCGGGATTTGAACCCGAAACCTGTTGATTAGCAGCGCATACGCTAACCACTAGACCAACGAGGAAGTAAACACAAAATAAGGGGTAAACTACATATATTAAAGTACATAAAAAATATTAATAGGTATATCGATTAAAATAAAAGGAAAATACAACGATAATTGGACATAGTTATGCAAACAAGAACCAACCCACAACTCGAGTCAAATTGAGCCTTTTTGTGCTAAAAGGAACCATGATGATTTGTTCTTTTCTGTATATCATATATAGAATACCTTATGAATAAACCTATTTTTCCTTTTCACTATAACCCTCAAGCTGAATACATTTATTGGGTATACAAATTAATTTTTCTAAACTGTCGAAATAATATTTATTTGTCTTAAGTCTCAAAATGGGCCAAAATTGCCTCATTGTCGTTGGAAAATTTCCTTTCCCTATGATTGAAAATCACTAGGGGCCAGGTTTGGACTGTAAGGTGGGTGGACTAGTGATTCGAAGCCGTGCAGAGCAGCCACTGCAACGCTGCTCTTGTGAACTGATGTGTTGTCTTGCAAGAGCAACACACCCTTAGCCATTTTTTCTCGACGGATTTCATTGATGACCTCCTGACCTCGGTTATGTTTCTTCCTTTTTCTTTGTAATCAACCAGTATTATCCCTTCACAATATCAAAAAAACAGTAGCCATCTACTTTCCAGCCGATTCTGACACCTTGAACTTCTTTGGGGGTGGTGTGCCCTTTTTACGCCATTGCATGGACTCTTGTTTTGACTCAGGCTCAAAGTGGTGGACCCATATTTCATCTCTAGTAACAATCTGTTCCAAAATTTCCCCACTCCATTCCTTCCCTTGTAGAGGGGTATTCTGGTCAAGTAGATTTTGAAATAGAAATGGACAATCTTGATTAGGTAAAGTGGCGTGATACGTAAATAAGTAGTTTCATATACGACTTAATTTGTATATCTAAAATTCGTATGTTCAAGTTACAATAAAAATATTATAAAACACAAGTTATTTAAATGTATCTGGCTATCTTTAAAACCCTAGTTTACTGCTATAAAGAACCAACCCACAAAACTGTAATTTTGCAATAAGGAAGCAGCAGGTTTTTGATTTAAATTTAAAACTAAATCAAGGAAAAATCAAAATAATATTTTTGTTCTATATTGCCATCAATGTAACACATATTATTGTAAAGTTTTACATCCTAATTAACTTACCAATTTTTTTCTTCACACTTTTAAAAAAAAACTAATTATCTCGAAAGTTACTTTTTGAGGGTTGGTTCTAGTTTGCATAACTATGTCCAATTAATGAACTGGTTTCATAAATTTTATTGTGTTTACAGGAAAGATATTTTATCCTGTATTACAGTACTGAAACTTGCCTATAAATAAACAAAGTCAATAAACATTAATGAGATAAAGAACGGAGTGTACAGTACCATCTTGTTCATTAGTTCAATCGAGTTGAATGGCAATGTTCGCAGGAGCACATAACGACCCCGGCCATAGTTGTGTGAGAACACTCGTCGTAAATAGCCATGGGCAGGGAACACTAAGACGTAACATCTAATCCATTACATCACGCCCTTTTTTACTTTAACGAGATACAGTTCCTAACAAAGATGCAAGTATCGATTATTCCGGGAACAGCTCGAACTAGACGATGTGATAGACACTTCCAATAGGGAAGTAAATTATGAACAATAAATTCTGAGAATGATGCTCCGTATTTAAAATCGACCGAAAGTAAACAACATATTTGAAGACTCCATAAAAAAGATCGGTTAATAAAAGCAACTAACCGAGACTTTATGTTATGGAATACATTGTACCTACCCATTCCAGATGATAATGCGGAAAAGTCAAGATAATTATAACATAGCGATGTAGCATTAGCATTTATCACTTTACCCTAAACAGACGCACTAAACCTGTTCTTAATTGGGACTAAAAAAGATAATTTATTTGCAATATAAGAAAATACAGCAAGGTAAAGTACGAAAGAAACGCAAGATAAAACGGGGTATTCGTGTAATAACGGCAAAGTAATATAATGTCAGACGGAGGTCGCCGGGCTCGTCTACGGGCTAATAAGATACGCGCCTGTTTTTGGTACAAAAGTTCAACCTGACGTACCTACATTTAATGTAAAATATTCTTTTTCCTTGGAGTACAAATGTGCGTTGTTACATGTTAATGACTTTCTGCCAAGGTTAAGCTCATTGCTGTTTATATGTGAGTAGAATATTAGCGTCTAACGAGTCAGCCGATCCACTACTGATACACCATAAATACTACAACACATTGAAACTCTACATAGTGAGTTAAAGGTGTAATACATATTTAATACACTTAAATGTGATACGATGCAGTGTCGATTGTTCCCGCCCATGTAGGAAATAGAGGTGGAGAAGATATTTTAATTAATTGTAATAATCTCGAAACTGCTGACTCATATCGCTACTAATACATGGTAACTTTCCGAAGAGTTAATCAAAACTGTAACAAAGCGTACAATTCCGTATGCCAAACACGTACTGTGAGGCTTTACAGTTGGAGACTCCCCTTGCTCCAAATACGTGCACAAAGGAACAGTTTCCTGGTGAGCGGTGTGAGCACTGAGCACCTACACGGCACACACGGTGTGTGAGGCGAACCGGCTGACACGTGTTACCTACACACAGCTGACTGTTATATAAACAAACCCCACATACCTTACCTGTTTCAATGTTAAAGCGTATTACAAATGAACACAAACACTGACGCCTGAAGGGGTCGGCAGAGGCATATTAAAAATTCACATGTGAAGGGTAGGGCAAGGAAGATATTCGTATGAATGTAATCAAAGTCTCCTAACTAAAGTTAATATTTCAATAAACTATTCTTGTTCGTAAGTGTACGTTATGACAATTACGAGCAGAACAAAGAACTTAGACAAAGTTCTTAATACGTGCGAGTGTGATAGACTGTTGTGAACAGTGTAAGTAAAATGTGATGTGAAGAGATTGTTTTACGTTATAGTACCTACAGTTACCCAGTGCATCATGATCATTGATAGATGTTGTATAACCGGCCGGAGACGCCGAAACGAATTGTAATAGCTTGGGCAGTCTACTCGTATATAGGTATTATGTTTGTATGTTACACCGGAGCTTGTTTGTAAACTACTAAACCTAAGTGGAAATACTGAATAGAAACCTTTCTCAAACACATTCGATTGTATTCATTTTCAAGTGCGTTTATTTTTAGAACGTACTTTTTGGGTTACCTGAGTTCTGGGATGAGGGAAAGCCCACAGTACATTATTTATTGCAGAAACTATTAATTACTGTATTAAATGACTAACTTCGCTAAGCTGGTGTTGTGTCATTAAGCTAGTTTGGTTGTGTGTTCACAACACTCGTTATGCTAAGATGAGTGCGTCTCGTCGGAAGCCGCCTACAGGTAGTCGGGGGAGAGTGAGTCAGCCGCATTAAGCCACTGACCGCTGTCGTGGGACCGCTAGGTACTCCACAAATGTAACGATACCTTCAGATACCGCCTGCATTTCAATAAATACCGACAACATTGTTACAGTTATAAGCTTCTTTGTTCTTATTCTATAAATGTCGGATATTTTGAACACTATGAGGTTTTAGTTATTTGCTAAAAACACAAAGCGACCTTGTAAATCATATTTATCTTTCTATCAGTTCCTTTTTTTGAATAGGGACGTTATACAATATCCTGTAATTTCGTTGAAAAAATTATGGGACGAAAAACAAGTTTTAATTTTTTTTCATAATTTGACGCAATTAAATAGGAGATATTTGATAGCTGCTTTTTTGGCCGTGTCTGTCCATGTGGACGGATTAGGAATACTGAGTGTGACTACCCCTATTCACCCCGACAACTACGCAAGATACCATCACTTGAAAACTTGAAGCAACCTGTTTGTTCTAGGTCAATAAAAGTTGTCGCATGTTATAAGATTAAAAAATGAGCCTGGCATGAGTTAATTACGAAATTGTGCATAACATGTTGCCGCTAAGTGTACAGAAAAGCATATGGTACCATACAAGAAAAAATCGGCCAAGTGCGTGTCAGGCCACGCACAGGAAAGGGTTCCTCAGTCACCTATAATGGTATGTGGATTTAAAATCGTATCCAATAGATAATTGTTATGTTTACGTATTAATACGTTAATTTTGTATGACGTTTTCCAAGTGAGCGCATTTTACCATATAAGCCTTTATAACTCCTGAACTAAGAAAGTCATCTAATCGGTTATAGTTTTCCTTCAAAGTTCATTAAATGGACCAGCATCACGATTTTTTTCAAAATTTTTGAGCCAGCCGTTTAGCTTTTAGAGGGGGGGGGGGACGCCCTGTTTTTACAAAAAAGTGCCCTTTAAAGTGAAATATCTCGCAAACGGATACCTAAATCAAAAAATCGTCTAGGAAACCCTTTATTGTTTTTAAAAGACCTATCTAATGATACCCCACACGATGGGGTAGCCTCGAGAAAAAAAAATCATCCCCACTTTACGTGTAGGGGAGGTACCCCAAATAAAATTATATTTCATAATTTTATTGTAGCACTTTGTCGACCTAATTACAACACGTATTCATGCAAACTTTCATCTTTCTAGCACTTACCGTTTGGACGGTAAGTCGAGGACGGACGGACGGACGGACGGACGGACGGACGGACGGACAGACGGACATGACGAATTTATAAGGGTTCCGAGTTATGAACTTCGGAACCCTAAAAACGTTAACGAGAACAGAAAAAAAATAATTACAGGAATATGTATATTGTATGTAAGAGCAGCCCCTGTAACTTTAGTAGTTAGTTCACTTGGTTTACAACCTTACAATGTTCCTTATCCAGACTTGTAATGTCTGGCATAACTTAACTGATAAGTCTGCCTTATGGTGCATTTATATCAGAGTACACTGGAGCAAGACAATGAATTGGAGAAGGCAATGACCAATTGTTAGAATAGATGAAATGAGGTTATTTATAAATGTAACGAGGCATTGAGTGATTGATTTGAAGTCTTATAGCTGTCGACATGCGTCGTGCTGGGGTTGTCAAACTTTTGTGTCAAACAGAGACATAAATGTTTAGTACACAAAGCGATTGTATAGGAGTCACATTTTGTCAAGATAGTTTATACTACACCTGATCGGAACAGTAGTCAATATTCCCTGAAAATGAAAAGAGAAAGTTAGTCTTTTCCTTGACCTAAATAAGCGGGAGGAAAAAATGTATGAAAATCCATTTCTAACGTGTTTTAGCGGGAGAGAAAGTTGTATGAATTTTCATTTCTCATGTGTTATCTTATCTATGGCGCGCGCCTGCCCAAGGAGTTTTCATAAATTTTAAATATGGAATCTCCGTGCCACTGACATCCTTTTGTGAAGAATAACAAAAAACAAAAGAAGCGCGAAATATTTATAAAGATTATGTCAAACTCTAAGCTAAATTGTGTCTTTTACGTTTTTATTTTATTTTATAAATACTTTAAATGTTCCTCACAGGTGAAGTATAAAGCACTGTGTAGCACTCGGGTGAAAGTCCCATTCCTACCTCGGGAGTATTGTGGCCCTAGGCTGCGCCTTCGGGCCACAAACTGCTCCCTCGCTAGTAATCGGTTCCTTTCCTCCCTCGGTGAACAATGTACTATTGTTGTAAGCAACGCAAATATTATTATGATGAATAAATCTCATTTAACAGAACTCTGTTAAATGAGATTTATTATATTTACACTTTACACTTTTCTATATTATATTTACACTTTCAACTGAAAGTGTAGGAAAATGTGTACGTAGTGGTAATGAAAATAAATCTCTTCTATTTATTACCTATATCTACATTTTTGAATGAAAATGGTGTTTCGGTTTGTAATTTCAAATTAACAGTATATATACCTAGTAGTAATATTAAAGTATTTATTTGTTCCCACAACCATTAAAAATAATAAAATCTTAAAAAGTCTGTCTGTCCGCTGGTTGTTTGTTCCGATTTTAGTTTGGTTGTTACTTGTCAAAGTGAACTAACTGCACAACTATTTAGTAGTCTCGCTTCACCGTTATCGACGAATGCAAAGCCGCTTACCTTATAACACAGCTATGGTATTCCAACTATTCTTACCTGAAACACAACAATATTCAATGTATCTTTATGTACTAACATTATAGAATAAACGTTGCTCGGACAGCGCCAATACTTATGGCAACGACTCATTTATTTTGCAATAATTTGTTATATTTTAGGAGGACGAGCCCAAGGTGTCATTGCTTGACCTTTAAATGCTATTAATTAACGGCTTTTGGTTCAGTAGTTCTTTTACACCACACGCCACTAAGGTAACTAATTATATCAATCGAAGAACAAATACACATATTTTATTTCTTTTCAAAAAAGGTGCTGTTGCTAGTGTCTGCCAAAATGAATCCACTCTGCCTTATGGAAAGCGTGGGTAGAATTCAAGAGCAGAGGTCTGGTTGAGCAGAGTTGTGCATAGCTGGATCTCCAATGTTGCACTTAATAATGACAAAACACATGACAGCACGAATGCTGTTATTTTAGATTGGTCGAGCCGGCCCATTCGAGTTACTCTACTCTACTACTTACTTTTTTAGGGTTCCGAAGTTCATAACTCGGAACCCTTATAGATTCGTCATGTCCGTCTGTCCGTCCGTCCGTCCGTCCGTCCGTCCGTCCTCGACTTACCGTCCAAACGGTAAGTGCTAGAAAGATGAAATTTTGCATGAATACGTGTTGTAATTACGTCGACAAAGTGCTGCAATAAAATTATGAAAAATAATTTTATTTGGGGTACCTCCCCTACACGTAAAGTGGGGTTGATTTTTTTTTCTCGAGGCTACCCCATCGTGTGGGGTATCATTAGATAGGTCTTTTAAAAACAATAAAGGGTTTCCTAAACGATTTTTTGATTTAGGTATCCGTTTGCGAGATATTTCACTTTAAAGGGCACTTTTCTGTAAAAACAGGGCGTCCCCCCCCCTCTAAAAGCTAAACGGCTGGCTCAAAAAATCTGAAAAAAATCGTGATGGTGGTCCATATAATGAACTTTGAAGGAAAACTATAACCGATTAGATGACTTTCTTAGTTCAGGAGTTATAAAGGCTTATATGGTAAAGTGCGCTCACTTGGAAAACGTCATACAAAATTAACGTAATAATACGTAAACATAACAATTATCTATTGGATACGATTTTAAATCCACATACCATAATAGGTGACTGAGGAACCCTTTCCTGTGCGTGGCCTGACACGCACTTGGCCGATTTTTATTACTTAGGAGGCTAATGAGTGGCCCGGAGACGTGACGGGTGACTCAAGACTCACAAGTGGGAATTTTTAAATGTGTAGGAAACCTCCCTAGATCGTACTACCGGAGTTAGCGGTGGGACATTGGGTCGATTAAAACCACACGGTGTGTCAACCTACGCCTAAAATGGTAGGAGGAAAAGCTTTTATTAAGACATCCGGAAGACTCAAGGACTGGCTCGACGGTACTTAATCTTATAAACTTGGTGATAAGCATCAAATATATCCGTAACAGTTGTATGTGATGTTAGGGTACTGCGGTCGATTGTTAATGTGTGAATCTGGATGTGCCGATGCTACTCATCCACGACTGCACAGAATGCTACAAGAGTTTTATCTCCTAGAAATTGTAAACCCTTACAAACCTTCGATTTGGAAATCCTAGTTAATGTTAAGCGTTAAAATTAACCTCTTGTTTGAGAAAAATGAATTAAATAGAGGTTAGATCAATAAACTATCGTGCATGTGTACAAGTGAGCTCGCCACGGGACATGACGACGTGTCCCGTAAGGAGAACAAACTGCTATTGTTCAGCATAAGGTTGCCACCACCCAGATATCTTCAACATAGCACGTTTTTACATTTATTTGACTGGTGGGAAAAACATTAATTGCTCAAGTTATGTTCACATCATTAATTACAGAGTACCTACTTGGTAGAAAGTAAATTGACAATAGGTACGACATGGTATGAATTATCTGCATTTCTAAAGCAGTTCTTCAGTTTTTGGTTACAGTAAACCAAACCAAACCAAACTGTGCATGCAAGTGCATTTAAGCACAGTTTTACACCACTTCAGAGCATCGATCACACACATCTATTATGTGGTTTAAAGCATATTTATCTGGGACTAGTGGGTAGTGTCAGCCCTGCTTAACTACAAGTTGGAGACAAGGTCGACGGCCGCGACACGCGACTTGCTCCCGCGCAGCGCCCGCCTCTACGCACACGCATCACAGCTCGTAAAGCCATCCACCAATGCTCCTCACTGTTTATCAACGGATCGCTTGTCATCATTATTCTGAACATTTTTATGTATTAATCGCTTTTTAAACACTGTACTTATATATTTTGCTATATAACTTAATCCAAGTACCTATATCTTTTTCTTGTGTATTATAACTTTATTGCAATATCGCATGTCTAAGTGAAATTAGCTGCGCTTGTGGAAGTCGATTTTGTAAGTTTTTGATTGATTTTAAAAACGATATGCAACGTTAGTTTGCAGTGTCTGTGCTAATAATAAACAATTTTAATTTTAAAATTTCTTATGGGGAAGTAGGTATTATTTGATCCACTAGCGTGCCTTAGGAAGAAACTATAGTAACTATACCGTCGAGAGTCGATTTTGATACTCTCCGTCTCAAATGTATTTTTTTTAAGAAATAATTAAAATTAGCTTCTGGTGCAACAGACACAAAACAACCCAGTAGGGTGTTTCTACCTTAAGATTAAAATAAGACCGATTCGTGACCCGTGACGACAAATGACCCTTCTCATCCGCCTCTAGTGGTTGCGCTGTGTGTAACGTAACTACGGTTTGTGTTTTAATGATCGTTTATTTTCTGATGAAGCGAATGTTTTACAACCAAATCCTGTAAGTAATTGTTCATTACAGGGTTTGGTTTAATAAACATATATCTTGAGTGATAACAAAAATAAAGTAATATATTTTAAAAAATGAACTGCTATTTCCACATTTAAACAAAAATGTTTGATAATCTTGTACCTATTCACTCTTATATTGAAGACTCTTACTATAGAAAATTGGAATCAGTGGGAGCAAAAAAGTAGAATAGTAGTAGAAAGAATAATATAAAAAACGTCCCCCTGAAATTAAATTTATAATAGCTCAGGTAAATGGAGAGGTAATATATACTGCAAATATACGTTTCAAATGCAATTTTGCTCTGAATCCAATGCAATAAAAATAAACTAAAATTAAATTATCACTACATAGTATAAGCTAAAGTCACTTCCACTCTCTGTCTGTCCGTATAAATGCTTCGATCTTTAAAACTACGCAACGGACTTTGACGCCGCTTTCTTTACTAGATAGAATGATTCAAGAGGAAGGTTTATATGTATAATACATGCATAAAAGTAGAGAAACATTGATAATTTTAGAGGTTTTTAATGTGATGTCGTAAATAAACCCATTTTTTTACGTTGACATTGCAAACGCTGGCTGTACCCTACGAGATAGATCAAAATAATGTACTGCAGTATTGTACACTTTAAGAAGTTCTACAATACTTTCTTTCTTTTTACTAGAAATAATGGATTATTTACAAAACGATTATAAGCAATATAGTATTAATCCTTATCCAATTAAGTACCTTAAATACTTTGTGCATCTAATATAGATTAAAATGACCCTTTACAGTATGTAATTTAAATTAATATTTTTGAAGATATTACAGATTTAAAATGCAGGAACAAAGGTACCGGCGGTACCGGCCGGGGCCCGTTAGGTGGCACTGCTGTCAATTTATCAGTATCAGTTAATAAATAAGCATAATATTTTAATAATTATTCTGAGGTGGTACGAAGTTTGCCGGGTCAGCTAGTCATATAATAAAATTTAAATATTTTTTTTGCCAAGATTATTAGGTAATTGAAAAAGGTGTAAATAAATAAAAAAATGCCCGAAACATATAATTTGAATCAAAATGAAACATGTAGTATCACTTCAATATGAAAAAAAAAAGATTAATAGTAACATTTTTTTCATTTTGCACCTTTAAATGCATTTTGTCCAAAAACTATGAGAGATACGCGAAAATACGCTTTCAAGTTTTTGTAGGGGCTTTAATTTCCTACAATTTGGTAGTAGGACCTTTTTTTATTTTTCCAGCCAATCGCGAGATATAGACGAAAATGTTGTTTTTGCACCCTTTTGCAATGTATTTGCACCATTTGCCGGTATTGCAGCACCCTGCAATTTTAGTATATTAATCTACGAAGACTTACGGAAATTTTGGCGTTGGTTGCAGGTGTTCAACCAAAATGGCAAAGTTAAGCTTTTATTGACTGGACTATTGGTCTCAGTCAGTTCCATTTCCCATCCACTGGAACTGCGGTATACTTTACCAGATTCTCGGCCTATTCGTTTAGTTCCCTGGTCCTGGTTTCCCAGGAGATTGATTTTCGTTGGAAGTTTGCATGGTAATGTACATCATATATTTTTTTTAGTTTTATCTTTCTCTTATTTTAGAAGTTACAGGGGGGGGGGGGGGACACACATTTTACTACTTTGGAAGTATCTCTCGCGCAAACTTTTCAGTTTAGAAAAAAATTACATTAGAAACCTCAATATCATTTTTGAAGACCTATCCATAGATGACGATGACACGTATGGTTTTGATGAAAAAAAAATATTTGAGTTTCAGTTCTAAGTATGGGGGACCCCCAAAATTTATTGCTTTTTTATATTTTTGTGTAAAAATATTAATGCGGTTCACAGAATACATCTACTGACCAAGTTTCAACAGTACTTATAGCTATTATGGTTTCGGAAAAAAGTGGCTGTGACATACGGACGGACGGACAGACAGACATGACGAATCTATAAGGGTTCCTTTTTTGCCATTTGGCAACGGAACCCTAAAAAGTAGGTATTACAGTTTTCATTGGAAACCTTATTTTATAATGATTTTAAGTTGAGTTGTCTTAAAAAAAACTGTGCAAAAAGGCAAGATGATAAGCGTGTCATTCAACAACAAAAGGCGTAGATACCTTTCCTTAGTCTATAGGAACGTAGGGAAACCTTCGCTTTTTGAATGTAAATTTTGTAAGATAGAATAACACACAGATTATCTTCACCAGTTAGGAGAACGTGATCAGACAAAACACCAGAATTAACTTGGTGTAATATTTCCATAAAAGGAAACAAAACCCATTGTTTTCAAGAGTTTCAAAAAAAGAGGGTACCGTTAAGGTCAAAAGATCCACCGCACCAGTGTCACGTAACATTGGAGCGCGCCATAGCTGTGAACTCGGCGCGGCTATTTCTGTACATCCGCCGAACCGGCAAAGTAACCTTCTCAGCTCTCGGATCGACGCGACTCTTTTCAAAAAGGGCATCCCATCGCCGAATGAAAAGCATCTCGTATGCAACGAGCTATTGAAAATTTTGAACTCAATAAGAACGAGTCAACAAATATTTACATAGAAAACAACGATTAAAACTGGTGAATGAACCAATTGGTAATTTTAAATTATCCTTTTTGCGACATTATGCTCATTGCAGTTATGTATTGAGCATTAAAAGTGATAGTAATCTATGTAACTCAGCTGTCTCACAACTCTACTTGGATTCGTTTAATAAATGCATGAAAAATTTGAGTCAGAAGATCTGTTTGGGTAATAAATCATAATTTTTGTATTTGTATCCTCATTTCAGTCTGGATAATGAGAGAAGCCACAGTTTAAAGCTAATTTTACATGAGTAGTCTTTCAATATCAGTAGATATTGTTGGGTATACAGATTGAATGGTCTGCATAGTTGCTAATTGAGTCTCCTAGCAACACTGATCCTGTAATGTATTTCTGCTGATTTAGAATTAGCCCACATACTCATAGGGGATCGAATTTCGAGGGCATATGGCTTAATTAATAAATAAACATAGTTATAAAGGGAAGAGACCAAATCCTATTGTATGCTTGAATACATATCCCAACAAGATATTATGCTAAATATGCTTGATGTAATCCACAAAATTTTTTTTGTCACTAAAGTGTCACACAAGTTTGTCCTTTAACTTTACTCTACCACTGTCATTTATCTAATAACTCCTTTCCTAGCTACATTATCTTTCACACCTCTTTCCCTTCTACCAATATAAGTTGGCTACACACAAACCAAAGAATAATTTCAACAGTATGAAATATTGTGAATAGGTAAGTAATATGAAGCGACGCTCTTCAGGAAAACCAGATGCATTGTAGCATTTAAAATTAATCCCAACAAAGCTGTAGGTATGAGTAATTATGTATCTACTAATTGGAAGTATTAATATTTGGCAGTGCGCAATTCATGAAATCACTGCATTCCCTTCAGTCCGTATTATATCTCGTACATTGTATATAATTTATATAAACTGTATTATAATGATTAAGCAAGGACATTAGTGATTGTTCTACTGATGGGAAGTCATGGTCACTAATATACTGGCATGACATTGATTGGGAAATTTTAGAATCAAAGATGTGCTTACTATATTTGTATTGGTAGTTGAAAAAAGGTTTTCTAGTTGAGTTTTAAATTTTCAACTGATATACTTTACTGGTCTTCAGTCACTTCCTTTCAATGTCACCAGGCAATTTGCTTAGTGAACCTTTTTTCTTCAAGAGAAAGTTCTCTTAACTTTTAGCTGTTTAACTTAGAGCTTGATTACTTTTAGCCGCTATGAATATTGAATGCCATTATGTAAATAGCATTAAATTTTGAAAATATAAACTCATATTTATCCATACAAATAAATAAATTTGTAGTAACTTTTATAAAAAAGCAATTTTATCTGTTGGTCTGGTATCACATAACTGATTTTGACGGGAATTTCACCGGCACCTAAGGAGTAACTGAATATTTTTTTAACTAGATTCTGATACAAAATAACTACAAATAACAGCGTCTCACACACACACACACACAAATAAGTGGCTAATGACTTGATATAAGAATTTTATCCTAAGAAATTTAAGAATCATATGGCATTATATATCTTTACAAAACCAAACATAATAATAGATTTTTTATAAGCTAAGATTACAATATGTGTACTGCTGTAGCTTGATCATGAATTGAAAACCTGTTTATGTGTGTATTGTGTTTTCATTTTAATCTGATTAAGAGAATTAATTATGATTATGTTTTTGATATTTACTGGTTATTGTACTACAATAAACCCCAAACGGTGCAGACTCCTACAGAACTATAACTAAAACTGTATATAAAAAATATACCTTCAGGATATGCTTGCTGGTTTGCGATGACATCGATGAACTCCTCGGTGTGGTTGTAGAGTGGGCCCATACCGCGCATATCAAACTCATATTTTGACGAATACGAGAAGTTGAGATCGGGCATGAGCAATCTAACGTTCAAGTTCATAGCCTCAGAAAGTTCCTTCATCATTTCCATACTGACATTTTGAATATCGGGCTGGAAATGAGAGCGAGAAAGCTGCGCCTCGCCCAGGCCCCAGCTCGCCACACACAGACACAACACAGCTTTCCACATTTTAAGGCTTTCCTCAAACCACTGGCATACTAATAACCTGTGCACTGGTACGCACAGAATACACACACTTAATTTTATAACTTTGTGACAGATTTACTCTGTTTGCAAAACAAACTTTGAGCTACCAGTTTCCTAAACATAAACAGTCGAATGAGGTCGATAACTCATTAATCATCTGATTGTGGAAAGGGAAAAGCACTCCGCTTGTTATTGTGCAATTAATTTGTAGTCACAGTACCAGTTGTTTTAATAAACGTACACATTTTCAGTTATAATTTACATATTTTTCCTGTCTTGATGAAGAAAACAACCGACAAACCGAGAATCACCAACAATGAGTCGTCAGTCGATCGATAACAGCGGAGAACGACTGACTGAGACTGATCCGTTTTATTACAGCTCGTCGTAACTTCACTCATGTAGCTGAGTGAATGAGTCACTAACCATTCTGTAGTTCTGTACAATCCATTCGATTCCATTTTATCTTAAAAAATATTTTGTTTTTGTAGGTTTTGTACTCCAAAATCCGGGGATTTTACGCACTCCGTGCGGTGTGTAGATTTAAGTTTCTAATAATGTACTCTTTAGAAATTATGAAAACAGGCAACTTTTGCAAAGATCGTTTTTTGTTTTTTCGGAAGACACACACATTTGGTGATATAATTCAGTTGGTTGCCATTGACATTGCCATCTTATCAAAAGAAGAACTTTTCCATTTCATTATATATAGGTTATGAGTATGATCTACATATATATATGTTACGCTTGTGAAAACTATATTATTTAAAAAGTACATCTTCTTCTTCACAATACATCTTCTTCTTTTGATGTAATATGGTTTGCAAATTCCAATGGGTAGTGTGAATAGTATTATCATCTGTAAATCACTTTATGTTGAAATGCAATCACTACATAGACTTTTATGTTGAATCTTGTTTTTTTTGTATTATTTGTTGATGTTTTCAGCCAAAGAATAATTCTGATAATATCAAAACTTCGATGTTCTTCAATTTCCTACCGTAAATGTTTAATTCTCTCTGGCAGCACTTGGTTTTGTTTCATTAGCACCATAGACTAGGTTTCCTACTTCATTGATTAGCACCGACAAAACATTTTCGTTTTAGCAATGGAAAATAATAAACAAACTATGTAATGTTCTTTCTAAACAATAGAAACATGTAATATTAACACAAATAAATATAAGCAGCTCGTTTGCCCGCGCTGCAATTAATACTTTAATGAAAACTGTGGATATTCTTAGGGTTAGTAAAACGCCTGATGAATACAAATAGCTCGAAATTGAATATAAGGGTCTATCAGGAGTCCCTTTGTAACAAAAATTTTACTTTTCCATGGAGCAGAGCCCATGGAGTACGGACGTCGGACACACAATACAAAACAGTCTGTCATTTTTTGAGAGATAAATCTCCATACATGTACATTTTAGAGTTTAGACTAGACTCACATACAAACAATCACATGTCACTTCACATTGAGTGTGACAATGTGAGGTCATACTCACACACGTCAATTCAAACAAAAAAAATAAAATTTCACACAGACGAAGACATTCTGTATCATAGTTGTGTAATTGTGCTTGTCGAGGCGACAGAGGATGACGCAGGATCGCCTGCGTCATCCGGCAGGGGTCAGGTTGCGCCGCGCCCAGACGGGAGCCCGAGTCCTCGAGTTCCCTGGAGCAGAAGGCGCAAAGACGGCGGACAAATGTGCCGAGACGCTGAGGGGCATGTTTGCCGAGTTGGATGGCGTCAAGATCGCCAGGCCCACGAAGTGCGCGGAGCTGCGTATTTCGGGCTTGGACGATTCTGTGACGGCCGAAGATGTCCGCGATGCAATCCGGGAGAAGACCGGCTGCAGCGCGGACAATATCAGGGTCGGCACTATTCGCCCCGGTCCAGGCGGGCTAGGCGCTGCATGGGTCAGCTGTCCCGTGGCGTCGGCCAAGGCGCTAGACGACGCTGGCAAGCTGCTCGTCGGTTTCGTCAGCGCTAGAGTCACAGTCCTGGCGGCGAGACCGACGAGATGTTATAAGTGCCTAGCCGCAGGCCATACTCGCTCGAAGTGCGAGAGTTGCTTCGACTGCAGTGGTCTATGTTTCCGCTGCGGTCGACCGGGGCACAAGGCGGCAGATTGCTCTGCCGCCCCCCACTGCCCGGTGTGTGCGGCGGCGAATAAGCCCGCCAATCACCAGACCGGGCAGGGGGGCTGCAAGCCTCCCCGCGCGTCTCGGCAAGCGCCGGAGGCCAGCCTATCGATCCAGGCTGCCTCCGATGTCACTAGTGCGTCGGCACCGATGCCCATGGAGGAGGTTGTAGAGACGAACCCTTAATGGATCAAGTCTCCAACCTTCTCGTCCAGACGAACTTGAACCACTGCGCCGCAGCGCAGGATCTCCTCCTGCAAACCATGGCGCAGTGGTCGGTCGGTGTGGCCGTAGTCGCGGAGCCCTACTTCGTCCCTCCCCGTCCAAACTGGATGGGTGACTGGGACGGCTCCGTGGCAGTCGTCGGCTCCACGGCGGCTGGTTCCCCGCCCTTGTCGCTCAAAGACAGGGGCACGGGATATGTTGCCGCCGAGTGGGGGGGGATCACCGTTTACGGTATCTACTTCTCCCCCAGTAAGAGTTTGAGTGACTTCGAGGTCTTCCTGAACAACCTGGAGACCTCGATGCGGCAACTAGCGTCTGGGCGCGTCCTCGTGCTGGGGGACTTCAACGCCAAGTCCATTGCGTGGGGTTCCCCGGCGACGGACGCCAGGGGCAAGGCCGTAGAGGAGTGGGCGGCCTCGGTGGGCCTCTGTCTACTGAACAGAGGCTCCACCAACACGTGCGTGCGACAACAGGGGGGGTCGATAGTGGACCTTTCGTTCGCTACCCCTGCACTCGCCGCACGTGTACAGAACTGGCGTGTCCTGGATGAGGTTGAGACGCTCTCGGACCATTTGTACATCCGATTTGAGCTCTCCCGGTCCCAGGACGCCAGTAGGGGTCACGTGGCGCGGCGTCCCTCCCGCTTTCCGCGGTGGTCTGTCGCCAAGCTCGACAGGGACTTACTGGAGGAGGCGGCCATTCTTAACTCTTGGCTGCCTCCGCAGGCCCCGGCCGAAGAGGTCAACGTGGGGGCTGGTCGCTTCTGCAGTGCGATTACGCAGATCTGCGACTCGGCCATGCCCCGCGTACGTGGGCGTCGGCCTCCAAGGAAGGAGGTCTACTGGTGGTCCCAGGAGTTGGCGGCCCTCCGTGCGGCCTGTGTTCGTGCCCGGAGGTGCCTCACTCGTAGTCGGCGACGCCACCGCGGAGTCGGTGAGGAGGTGGATCGGCTTCAAGAGGAATACCGTGAGATCCGGCAGACTCTGAAGCTGGCCATCTGCCGCGCCAAAGAGGAGAGCCGCAAGGAGATGCTGGAGAGTCTCGAGCGTGACCCCTGGGGTCGGCCCTATCGTGCGGTGCGCAAAAAGCTCTGCGCGGGGGGCCTGCCCCTCACGGAGACTCTCCAGCCCAGCTTCCTGCAGGAAGTGGTCGAGGGCCTATTCCCACAGCGGGCGGAGCACACGCCCCCGTTGATGGCCGTCATGGCCGGAGGCGACGACGAAGGCGAGGCTGATGTGCCGCCCGTCAGGGAATCAGAGGTAGGGGCGGCTGTTCTAAGGATTCGATCCAAGAACACCGCCCCCGGGCCAGACGGGGTACCTGCCCGAGTGCTGGCCCGAGCCCTCGATCATATGTCGGACCGCCTCAGGGGAGTGTTAGACGCTAGTCTGGCGTCCGGACGCTTCCCTGAGTGTTGGAAAAGCGGGAAGCTGGTCCTGCTCCAGAAGCCAGGTCGGTCTGCCGACTCGGTCGCGGCCTATAGGCCCATCGTGTTGCTGGACGAGGCGGGTAAGCTGTTCGAGAGGGTGCTCCACGCCCGCATCGTCCGGCACCTGCGCGAGGTGGGCCCCGATCTGTCGGACGCCCAATTTGGATTCCGGGAGGGGCGTTCGACGGTCGACGCAATTCTGCGTCTGAAGGCCGCGACTGAACAGGCGGTGGGCTCAGGCGACGTGCTGTTGGCGGTGTCGTTGGACATCGCCAACGCATTCAATAGTCTGCCATTCAGCTGCATCAGGGCCGCACTCCAGTACCACGGAGTGCCACAGTACCTGAGGCGGCTAGTGGCAGACTATCTGACGGAGCGTACTGTCATGTACGAGGACCGAGAAGGAGTCTTGAGACGTCGGGCCATGTCGTGCGGTGTTCCACAGGGGTCTGTCCTCGGACCACTCCTGTGGAACATGGGATACGATTGGGTCCTGCGAGGTCGTCTCCCCCCCGGCGTCGGTGTAATTTGCTACGCCGACGACACTCTTGTGACAGCCCGGGGGGCGACCTTCGAAGAGGCGGCACGCCTGGCCACCACAGGAGTCTCCCTGGTGGTCGGGCGCATTGAGGCGCTGGGTTTGCGGGTGGCCCTAGAAAAGACGGAAGCCCTACTTTTCCATGGGCCCCGTCGTGGTCCACCCGCCGGCGCCTCCATCGAGGTCAACTCGGTCCTCGTACCGGTCCGGGCCCACTTTAAGTATCTGGGTCTGGTCCTAGACGGTAGGTGGCTCTTCGACGAGCACTTCCAACAGCTTGCTCCGAAGCTGATCGGCACTGCCTCCTTCCTTGGGCGTCTTTTGCCCAATCTGGGAGGAGCCAGTGTCGCCACGAGGCAGCTGTACACGGGGGTTGTCCGGTCTATGGCACTCTATGGTGCACCTGTGTGGGCGGCGGCTCTGACCGAGCAGAATAGGGCGCGCCTTAGGCGGCCGCAGAGAACTCTGGCGGTCAGAGCCATACGGGGTTACCGCACCGTATCGACGGAGGCGGCGTGCGCCCTGGCCGGAACACCCCCGTGGGATTTGGAGGCGGAAGTGCTCGCCGACGTTTATCGGCGAGTGGCTAACTACCGGGCGGAGAGTGGTGGAGTTGGACCTCCGCCCGAGGACGTGCGCGAGTGGCGCGAAGCCGCTCACCGAGCCACGATGGATCGCTGGTCGGTCCGGCTGGAGACTCCACGTGCTGGCTTCGCCACCGTAGAGGCGCTTCAGCCGGTCATCGGCGAATGGGCAGTGCGGCAGCACGGGACCCTTACCTTCCGACTGACGCAGGTTCTTTCCGGGCATGGTTGCTTCGGAAAGTACCTGCACTCGGTCGCCAGGAGGGAATTGAGTCCCGCCTGCCACCACTGCGACTGCAGTGAGGATTCGGCTCATCACACGCTGGCGGTCTGCCCCGCATGGGAGACGCAGCGCCGGGTCCTCACTGCAGTCATCGGAGGGGATCTCTCACTGCCGGCCGTCGTTCGTTCCATGGTCGGCAGCGAGAGCGCATTCACCGCGGTCGCAACCTTCTGCGAGGACGTAATCACGCAGAAGGAGGCGGCGGAGAAGGCCCGTGAGGACGACATCCAATCGGACCAGATTCGCCGCCGGCGACTCGGGCGGCGGAGGCGCGAACATCTGCGCCTCATGCCGCCTTGAGTGTGGCCGCGGGTGGACGGGACGGGTTTTCCCTCCACCCGCACTATGTGGCCAGCCGCGAGGGGGCGGCGTCGGTGTGTGCCGGACGCCGCCTAAGAGAGGGTCGTCGTACAGAGACGGTGCCCGCATCAGGAGCGGGCAGGCGCTGGAGAAGTTCAGAAGGAGATCCCACCCTGGACTTCTCCTACTCCTAAACGGAGAAGCGCGGAGAGGGCACACTGTGTGTTTTTTAGTCGGTTCAAGTCCGACACACCACCCCGCCGTAACCCCCGGTGGGGTGACGGTCCATGATGATTTTTCACACACTAAAAAAAAAAAAAAAAAAAAAAAAAGGATCGCCTGCGTATGGCTACTCCGGCCTACTCCCTGCGGTGTTGCTTTATGTACTTTTCAATTTTATCCATTTAGAAGTCTTCTTAAATTTGGGAAAAATTCTAATGATTCATCGTGTATTCGGTTGATTAAGGATTCTATCACTCGTGAAATGTTGTTCACCGTAGTGTGAAGAATCTTAGACAAAATTCTAGTACAGAAATAATTTTAATAAATATTTCTGTTGTTGCGCCTCAGAAAATAGATTTAGCCATGAGTTTAATCTGCCTGTTTTAAGGTACTACTTTTTAGGGTTCCGAAGTTTATCACTCGGAACCCTTATAGATTCGTCATGTCCGTCTGTCCGTCCGTCCGTCCGTCCGTCCTCGACTTACCGTCCAAACGGTAAGTGGTAGAAAGATGAAACTTTGCATGAATATGTATTGTTATTACGCCGACAAAGTGCTATAATAAAATTTCGAAAAATATTTTTATTTGGGGTACCTCCCCTACACGTAAAGTGGGGATGTAAATTTTTTCTCGCGGCTACCCCATCGTGTGGGGTATCATTAGATAGGTATTTTAAAAACAATACAGGGTTTCTAAGACGTTTTTTTGATTCAGGTATCCGTTTGCGAGAAATTTCACTTTAAAGGGCACTTTTTTGCAAAAACAGGGCGTCCCCCCCCCTTTAAAAGCTAAACGGCTGGATCAAAAAATCTGGAAAAATTCGTAATGGTGGTCCACATAATGAACTTTGAAGGAAAACTATAACGGATTAGATGACTTTATTAATTCAGGAGTTATGGAGACTTAACTTGTAAAATGCGCTCACTTGGAAAACGTCATACAAAATTAACACATTAATACGTGAACGTAATAGAGCAAGATCCCAGAGCCGCCAGACCTACGTCATTTGTGCAAAGCTGAAATTTCAGGATTATTAGTACAATGTCTTGTTAACATGTATACCATTAGCTTGAAAGCGGGGCCGTTTGTGAGGTAGCGCGAAGTACAGATGGTAAAAAACCTTACTTACCTACGTTAAAGGTGCAAAGCTAGTATTTACATATTTTTTTATTATTTTTATTTTTATTATTTTTGGTATTATTTCAAGAATAGAATTGTAAAATATTAAATGGTTTTTACACGCTTATTTATTAGCTTCACCTGTATGTTTGTTTGTTTGTAACCAACTCCTTTGGTTGCGATTTTGACCCCACTTTAAACGGCCAGATTTCGTTGATGTTGTGAATAGCTACAAGTATATACAAGTCTTCGAAATCTGGCCGTTTAAAGTGGGTCAAAATCGCACCAATAGGAGTTGGTTACAAACAAACAAACTTACAGGTGAAGCTAATAAAAAGCGTGTAAAAACTATTCTTGAAATAATAAAAAAGATGATATACCTCAGCTTCCTAATTACTACAAATATTTAAAGGTATCTGGGGGGATGATTGGCCCTTCGGACTGGTCTGGCCGCTTACAAAGGGTCTTAAAATAGTACCTACCTTAGATAATATATATCAAATTTAGGTTTGCTACTATAACGTAGTTTACCTAATTTTTTCACAACTTTCAAGACGTCTGGCTTAAGAAGAAGAAGAGAAGAAGTAACGGCCCACGGAAAGTGTCTGGCAGTAATGAATTTTAATTTTAAATAATATTCTTAAAAAAATTGTAAATACTAGCTTTGCACCTTTAACGTAGGTAAGTAAGGTTTTTATCCATCTGTACTTCGCGCTACCTCAGAACCGGCCCCGTTTTCATGCTAATGGGTACGCATACATCTTAACAAGACATTGTACTAATAATCCTGAAAATTCCAGCTTTACACAAAAGACGTAGGTCTGGCGGCTCTGGGATCTTGGACTATAATAATTATCTATTGGATACGATTTTAAATCCACGTGACTGAGGAACCCTTTACTGTGCGTGGCCTGACATGCACTTGGCAGATTTTTGTAAATAAACTAGGAAAAAAATATTTTGGTTAAATTGTTTTTATTTCTATTAATGCACATTTTTATTACTCACAGTTATCCTTATCAGAACTGGTGTTACAGCTATAAAAGCAATAATTTATGTAGGTATGTACTTATAATAAATACATATCAGAATGGTTACAGTTAAAGAGCACATGATAAGTAATGGGCAGTAAAAAACCAAAACCACTCTAGGTGATGTTCCTCTTCTAGTAGTGTAACTAAAACTAAACGTCAGGAAGATCTCGGTCTTTTCCTTACTCCGACCAACTTTCTCCTTTCTGTAAATGTCCGTATTTCTAATTACGGTAGAGAATGGGTACAGTAAGTAACGGCTATAAAAAGCCACAATTTTTAGGGTTCTGAAGTTTATGACTCGTAACCTTTAGGTATAGATTCGTCATGTCCTTCCGTCCTCGACTTACAAACGGTAAGTGTTAGAAAGATAAAACTTTGCATGAATATGTGTTGTGATTACGTCGTCAAAGTGCTACAATAAAATTATGAAAAATATTTTATTTGGGGTATCTTCCCTACACGTAAATTGGGGATGATATTTTTTTCTCGCAGCTACCCCAGTGTGGAGTATCATTATTAGATATGTCTTTGATAAACAATAAAGGGTTTCTAAGACGATTTTCTGATTTAGGTATGTTTGCGAGAAATTTTGTAAAAACAGGGCGTCCCCTCCCCCCGCTAAAAGCTAAACGGCTGCCTCGAAAAATCTGGAACAAATCGTGATGGTGGTCCTTATAATGAACTTTAAAAGAAAACTTTAACGGATTAGGTGACTTTGTTGGTTAAGGCTTACCTATAGAGGCTTAACTTGTAAAATGCGCTTCCTTGGAAAACGTAATACAAAATCAACGCATTATTACGTAAACATAACAATTATCTATTGGATACGATTTTAAATTCACGTATAATTATGGGTGACTGAGGAATCCTTTTCTGTGCGTGGCCTGAAACGCACTTGGCCGATTTTATTAAGTTAAAAAGGCCACATATTATTGCGATTGCGACGCACATAAATAAAATAGGAGGAGAGCTTAAGTAAAACAACTTTGCTTAAATTCATGAAAAAATATATAATTGTAAATTCACAAACAAGATTAGTTAATATAACAGATTTCAAGGTACCTAAGGCATCTTTAACTTGCATGGTGCAGGGTGACGTGTCGGGTTTTGATAAGTTGATATGTACGCAACCTCATAAATAGCATGGATATTGTTTGTAATTTAGTTCCGTGGCTTTTAATCCTTCATAGAATACTTACATATTTACTAATGTAAAATATACATAACAAACTAAAATTTAAAATGATAATCAACATCAACTTGCTGACATAGTCTGAACGTGGCTCCTAAACTATTCATTATAACTATTTGTTCGTATCAAAATCAAAGCATTTATTTCAAGTAGGCCAGTTACAGGCACTTTTGAATTGTCGAAACAAAAATGAAAATTAAATGTAGCTACAGTCCCAGTCACAAGACATAAAAACTGTGAAAGTACTATAGTGGGCAACTACAGTACTTTCACAGTTTTTATGTCTTCCTTAGCGTAGATCTCTATGGAGAAGAACGGGCAAGAAACTGGAGCCTTTTTTTCAAGCTTTTCCGTCTAATGTACTTAAATATACAAGTGCACTGAGTTGGCATTTAAACAGGTGGGTTATTTTCCATAAGTGAAACCTTGATAAAATAACCTACACGTTGTAAACATGCACTCTAGTCATCATCAAGCTAGCAGTCTTGCGCACATTAACAGGTACATTATAAAGTTCTTATAATTATTTACTTAATTATTTTTATACAAGAATAAACGCTCTTATATGCGAGTATGTTTTGACACTATGTAGTAACTTGACACAAGTCGAACACAATCGATCGTACGCGTCACTCAATTATATGCCCTGGGTGGGAATCGAACCTGTTTCTAAGCAGTCACGATAACTAATCGCAACTCCGACAGGTCTGTCTCACTAAAAAAGTATCGTAAAAAACTTAATCGACTAATTAATTAAAATTAACACAGCACCTTGTCGGCTCGGCCGAAAATAATACTAGCACGTGTGCATAGACACGTGTGCTTCAACAGCTCCCGACACTCAACATGAACATTAGTGTGTAAGGTGTCGGTACAGCCTCGAGGTTGAGGTCCAGTGGTCCCATGGTGGGACGTGGGCGGTCACACGTGCTCGCGCTCGCGCTCGGCGAGCAGAGCGGCGCGCTCGTCGGGTGCGGGACAGAGCGCTAGCGCCGCGCTCACGCTCGTCGCGCGCAACGCTCGCGCGTCCACGCCCGGGATTTCCTCAAACTTATTCAACAGCTCCGCGGGGACATTGTAAATTATTAATTGCTGATCTGAATCTTTTAGATGCTTGATGAGTCGCTCCAGCGCCTGAAATCAGAATAGCTGCAATAAGATTCGTCCAGGTTTTAACGCGACGTTAGTGTGGCACGTGTGGTGACGGATTAAGAATACAAAGTGTCACCACCCCTATTCATTCCATGGGAGTCGTAAGAGGCGATTAAAGGAACAAAATAAGCAGCTCACATCACTACCAAGAGAAGGAAAACTTGAAACAAACCCTTTGCCAACCCGTCTGGCCAGCGTGATATAGTAGGCCAAAACCTCCTTTCCAAGGAGAGGCCTATGTCCAGCAGTGGACTGTTAAATGCTGTTAATGATGATGAGCTATCGGTTGACTTTGACGTTCGGTTAATCGTGATAGGGGAAACAAGCACAGTGGTTATTCGACGACCGAGGAACGACCGGACGATTTTTGAACTGCAGGCGAGAAATACAAATATTTTGAAGGTCGATAACTAACCCGTCTATCTACACTTTGAAAAAAATTTCAGTGATAACGGTAACGGTGTTTTTTTTTTAATAAATCCAATAAGTGTTCGGTAGGTAGCCATATCGCTTCAGTCATTTTTTACCCTTCGGGCCGAAGCGGCCTCTCCCCCGACAGACAGCGCTCATCGTCAGTGCTCATGTCGCGAGAGAAGCATTTGCCATTCCGTTTATATTTTTCTGGAACGGCTCGCAGTTGCCACTCGACCGGATCTTCTATCTAGTCATGCAAATAATTTCAAAGAAAAGCTTAAGAGGACGGCGAAACATCGAAACCAGGATCGGACACCAGGTGTGTAAAGGAGGTGAGAGGTGGAGGAAGGGGGCAGGGGTGCAGTGACCTGCTGGCCGGCGTAGTCCAGCAGCGCGACGTGCGCGCAGTCCAGCAGCGCTGGGCGCGGCGCGGCGCGCTGGGCGGCGGCCCCCAGGCGCGCCTCCACGCGCGCGCTGCTCACGTACGTCACGCCCGGCGACACGCGCACGCGCACCACCTCGCCTACCGCACTCTGCAACGTCATCCACACTCTCACCGCATTCATCATACACCTATACAGCATATACAGCTTAAGCGTTAACAATTGTAATACATATAACGTGAAACATAATAAAACATGACTGAGGCGGTAGAGTCGCGCTGATTGCAATACGAACGGGCCGGCTCGACCGGGCCAGTACTACCCTCACACAGAAGACCATCCTAATAATGACAGCACTCTTGTTGTCGTATTTCGTTGGTGAGTGTGAGGAGTGTGAGAGTGGAGGCCCAATCGTTTTGCATTATTCTCCCTTCTTCCAAAGACCGGGAGAATGATACAAAAACATCCGACCGGGCCGCCATTGTATGAATGACCATGCTGCATTGTTCATCCTCACAATGAGAATGGTGACCCCTGATTCTGAATTCTACTCAATATGCTTTCCGTCAGAATAGCGTCACTTTGTCAGACTTAAATATAAAAAAAAATGAACACAACGCCATCTAGCTTCCGACTAAGCAAAGCTTGCACTATGAAAGCTAAAATGACTGATAGAATATTGACATGCTTTTTTTGTAAATACATACATATTATACATAGAAAACACTCAATCTCCGAAACACATATTTGTAGATCAAACACTGCGTCTGACAATGGATTCGAACTCGAGACCTCAAACATAGCAGTCACATACACTACCACCGTCTAATCACAAAGTATTTATGACTATGTTACAGACATACAACAACTCGGCTAGGGAGAGCTGATTTTAAACTCGAGCTTTAAACGTGGGTGATTTTTTTTGTGACGTGAAGACCTAATCATAAATAACACGATCGATACTTTTATATAATGGAGATTTGGGAAAAACAAGGTTGTGTAAAGAGAAGCTCGCTTTCGGCTCTCGGTGCAGGTACCTTGACGTGGTGCATGTGTAGCGTGGGTCGCATGAGCCGGCGCAGCAGCACGGCCAGTGAGGCCAGCGCGCCGCTCAGCACGGCCAGCTCCACCGAGCGCGCCACACTCACGCCGAACGTCAGCGCCAGCACGCCCAGCTCCCAACGGTCGCGTCGCCACAGACGCACCACGCTGCGGTAATCGATCTGCGCATACCACACAACGTACTTCATCTCTTACCGACCCATTCCGATTTGAAACCGTTCAAGAGTTTATCATTTTCGTTGTTTCATTCTTTCAAGAAAGAGGTTTGAGAATAAAAAAAAAATCCTTTCTGAAAGTCACTTGAAAAACATATTTTGAATCGATTCAGACCTCGAACTCATTTTCTTTTTTAAAAAAAAATATCTCAAAACTAAAACCATGGTGACCATGAACGGGTCTAGAATTGCGACAGTTATATTTTACAGATTGAAATTCTCAGAAAAAATGCAATATATAGTTCTTGAATTGCAATTTGCAAATTGATGCAATGGAATGAAAAAAATTGAAAATGATCGTTTTGTTTTCATGATGTTACTTTGGTTTTTCATGAAGTTTCTTTGGATTTCCGGCTCCCAAAAACTAACAAAGTGAACTTAATAGTATAACAATTATATCGCATCGTGCGACCTGACAAAGTGAATATAAATATAAATACAAGCAGGTTTATTGAAGTTACACAATCAGTTGCAACTTAATTATAGAATTTATCAGATATTTATGTGCAAACCAACAATAATTATAAACTCTTAGTAACAATATGTGTGAATGCAAGGAGGTCTCCTACCCTCTGACCATTTGTGAAGGGCCGAGCGAGGTATTTAATTAACCAGTGAGGGGTTATCAGCGCGGCCGCGCCGGCGCCCATTCATCGTCTTATTGTTTGTCTTATGAACGTCACAACACGTTCATTCTGCCCATTAATTTATCTTATTTTAATAGTTCAATAAACATATTATTAAAGTTTTTCACATTCACATAAATTTATTCATTAAATTCTTGTAGAAAGATTAAAAACTGCAACTCCAATGATAGATATAATCTGTATTATAAAAGCTATACAACAGGCACTTACCATGAATATGACAGCGCAGATGAGCACCGAGGAGAGACACGCCTTCGGTATGTAGTAAAAGTATTGAGTGAGGAAGATCAGCGCCAGCAGCGTTATAATACCTGGTTAACACATTATGTCATTTGGAAGTTAACGCCAATCTTATATCGATCGCATGTATCGCATCATATGATGCACACATTAGAGTTCATTAAGCAGGCACCACACTTCGCTATGCGCTATTCGTTATGCGGGTTATTCTGGCGCATACGGCGAAGTGTGGAGAGTATATTCGTTTCGTTCACCATAAAAATGACAATGACACATCTCCACAACACACATAATTGCCTTATTTGGCATACCAATTCGAAGTGTGGATGGCATGTTTGTTGTTTGCGCGCATAACTAATATTTGAGCGAATACGGCGTAGACACATAACGAAGTGTGGTGCCTGCATTAGACCAACCTAAAAACGACAGTATTCGTGTTGTCGTATTTCGTTGGTAAGTCCGGTGGCCCAATCATGCAGAAGCACCTCACTAGGCCATCATAGTGTGGGTCACCATGCTGCTTTGTCTGTACTCATAATGAAGATGGTGACCCTTACTCTTGGATTCCACTCATGCTTTCTATTAGGCAAAGTAGTCACTTTGGTAGGCAATTTTAGTTGAACATTTTGTCGTTATAGTGATCAATGATAATATATTTAGTAATGTAAGTAATTTTATAATATTTAATATACATAGCGTCCCAAGCAGATAAAGAACATATATATGAACAACAAATATGAACTTTGAGCTTTAGCACTTGCTAAGGTAAAACTTAGCACCCTCCTGATAAATGCCTCGTGCTGATTACATTATTACGCGGAAAACCAAGATATAAATGACACAACAGACTTCTAATACAATTTATTGACTATGTATGAGAAACTTGTCGATCATTATTTATTTAAAAATCAGTAAGTAGTCCTCATTGTATGCACTATGTATTAATTTTTTGCATAATTTTGTTTTTTATAGAGCTTAGAAGATTTCCACTGAACGGCTCATAACAAAAAACTTTGCGCCTTAGTTTTAGTGGAATAGCGCGAGTGTGTTCATTACATTGTTTAATTTTTCAGTAGAATAACTAGCATACGAGTAAGTACTGTAGGTAATGAGCAAGGTGAAGAGGTTTGCTTAACGGAACTATTGGTGAGTTAGTGAGTATCGCGTGTGTGTCAGTATGTAGTGAGACCATTGATGTATTAAAAAACCCAAGATACACACTCAGCGTCTCAAAACCGTCCTCATAAAATATGAGCACAATTTAAAATTGTGCTCCTATTTCAAATAGTCTCGCGTCGCTCGCGTCTCTGTGCGCACGTTAAAAATACCGAAGTGTCCGTGAGGAATTGTAAAAATATTACGTCAAGAACGTTAAAAAAGGATGGGATATCGTATTTTCGGTAAGTAAAAGAGTTTGTTAATTTGTTTTTGATGTTTTTATGACTAAATATCGGAAGCAACACGTGATTTTGATTTAATTTGTCTAAAAACTTTACTCAACGGTCCAAGTATAATACGACAAATTTCAATGGCCGCTTTTTCAGTGTGAGAACGACTATTACACAACCTTTTATTTTAGTCGCATAATCCAAACGACCCTGTTCTTATTCAAAACTTCGGTAGTAAAATTTGATTGGTCATTGTATACTGCTTTGTAATAAAAACTTTAACCAATGCGCGTAAGGTTGAATTTGCAAAAGATATGTTTATAGCATAACTAAAACTACCTACATTGATATTTCAATTAATCAATGACTACGAAGGATAGTTTCGTATGCTGCTTTTATTTGAGACTGTGCATCTAGAGTTTTTATATATCAATGAGAGAGACAGACCTGAGTAGGCGCCCGCGGCGGGCGTGCGAACTCCGCTGGAGTGGGAGACGGCCGAGCGCGTGAAGGCGCCGCACGTGGGCATGGCGTGCACCAGCGACCCCGCCATGTTGCACAGCCCCAGCGTCACCATCTCCTGCGTCGCGTCCACCCGCCCGCCCGCACCTGCACACCACCACACCGCTCAGTACACCTAACGCACCCTCCGACAGACCACGCACTGACCGAACGCTACCTACAGAAGGCCTTGGCGATGGCGATGTTGGCGAGCACCATGACGAGGGGCAGCATGACGACGGCCGAGCCGAGCTGCTGCACCATGTCCACGAACTGCACCGTGCTGTTGTCCAGCGCCACGCTGAACGGCGGCGCCGACAGCGCCGGCAGCCCCGGCTCCACCCGACCTGAGCGTCACGGAACGATCGAAAGATTAGGAAACAGAAAAGCTCAAACGATTTTAACGTTTCGATGTTAAATTTGTAAGCAGATCAGTTAATATATTTGTTGAACCAGATGTTCATCATGTAACATACATCAAATAAAAGTCGATGAAAAACCAAAATAGAAATGAAGGTCATGCGTAACAAATGAAACTGATGAACACATATGCAACACTAATTGTAACTCCTCATTGGTGGATGACTATAGATTTGGACGAAAATTGATGTGACAAGTTCATTCGAAACAACCGCTATCGAAGCAATGTTACCAGATAACTTGAAGAGTGGTTTCTCAGGATTGTGTGTGCAGTATGCGAAGGCGGAGGCGGCGAGGACGACGAGCGCGTTGCGTCCGATGGAGATGAGCCACAGAGCGCGCTTCAGCTTCGTGCGCTTCGGGTTCACTCGCACGTCTTTCAGTTGCTGTTGAGGATATCAACAGATTTATCCACCAAGTTCAATTTGGATAGTTTAACATTCTAATCGAATATATTTCCATTGAAATTGTATACAACTTTTAAACATGTACAACAAATAAATGAGATTTCTTTACAGCAAGTATTTTATCTGTGATAAAATACTTGCTGTATGTTCGTAAAAAAATAAATAAAGACACTTACAAGTACTTGTAAATAAAGTCAGTAGCTGACATTTCGTAAGCCGTACGGTAAATAAACATTGAAATTAGAAGAATCAGATAAATGTGGTTCAGATGTGTGTAAAGATACATCAACTTGTGTTCTAGAACTTTCAGCGCAAATTCTACTTGTTTAGCGCCAGATAAAAAAAAGATAGCTTTGTGTAACATGTCCCAATCCATGTAATTCCTCTATTTATATTACGACTTTAATTTTATGACAATTACTAATAATAATAATATGTTTGAATTGACATCCTCAAATATAAGATAAGCCTCAAAATTTAGGCTTAAAGTATTTATTAACTATATTTATATTATCGTCTATAGCTTATAATTACGTCGTTGTCAGTTTGCGTTTAGGAGTATCTCCCACAGGTAAAACTGAGATTGTCCTTGGTTCATAACGAGTACTAAGGAGGAAAGAAGTTTTTTATTGTCATACCCTAAGCAGTAGCAGCACAGTGCAGCAGACAGCCCCGAGCGCGAAGTCCCCGTAACGCACATTGTCCCACTTATTGACGATGTTGCGGATATTGTCGCCAACCGATTCGGCTGTGAAGCTCAGCCCCAGTAGGCCCTTGACTTGAGCTACCACGATAATCACAGCTGTTGCTGATGTGAAGCCTGACGTCACTGATGGAGATATTAACTCCACCAAGAATCCTGGTGTGAGACAAAAATCAAAAGTAAAATACCGTGAAATTTCAGAAGGCAAGCCAGGTTTATCGAAATCGTGCACGTATCGAACAAAATTAAAAGCTAAATGTTTAGACACCTGCAACTGTAATACGTTATTAGACTCATTTTATTACTATTGCAATATTACAGTTATGTTACATTCTTATATAAAATATAATTTATTTACTGTTTACTTTGATTATCATCTTATACGTATACGATCGATTTTTGGGTAACATGTGGTGAGATTAGCTTATTTCTACCCGAAGGTATTACCTAGTCGGAGAAGTCCCATGATGAGGACGATACAGCCAGAGAGGAAGGTGAGCAGCACGACGAACTCGACGGGCAAGCCGCGGCAGACCTGCAGCGTGAACAGCGCCATCAAGCTGGTGGGGCCGATGGATACTTCCTTCACCGTGCCCAGGAACACATACAGCATCGTACCTGAACATACCAGTTTAGCTAAGTTTTTCCACCAATTACGTACCTATAGGAATCTATACAAATAAATAAAATTGGAGTGTCTGTATGTAATATCAAATGAACAGATTTAACGAATTGCATATGAAAGTATATACTTAAACGGTACTGATATCCAAAATGCAATTTTAATGTTTTTGTCTTTCTGTTTGTTCCGGATAATCTCTGGATAGCCATGACCGATTTTGCCGAGACTCTCACTGGCAGAAAGCTAATGATGTAAGGAGTAGCATAGGCTATTTTTTTAGACTAGCCTAGCGCCGCGGCGTCACTCGCGATTTACAACAACCGCGGGTAACCGCGCCTAACTCGGTTGAACCGGGCCTCGAGTGGTAATATGGTTTAGTTTATATTAATTTAGAACATCAAAAAATACAGTAATTAATATATACGGCAAACGTAAGTGCTATATATGAAGCAGCTACATGCACTTCTGAGTAAATTGTACGCGCCGCAGTAAATTGAAGTTTATTGAATAAGCAATAAGCTGTAGAGCTAAGGTATTCAGTGATTAATGACACATATACATATAATGTTTACATAGACAGCCCGCTACAATACCAGGCTTTATAAAGACACTAAGTGGTACATATGCAATATTAGTAGACCCACGCAACTACTCCATCCCTTTTCAATCATGCCCGACTCCTATTAGTTTAAGCGTGATGTTATCTTAGGCATGCCAGCAAAACAAATTCAAATAATTATTAAGAAACATAAACCTCTGTCCACACATTTACCAAGACGCGGTCTTTACTTCAGCACGTGCTTACTCCAGTTATCATCGATTCTGGGACATATGATAACTTTCAGAGCTATGCCAGTCACTTTGATTCTGTGGCGGATTACTTCTTTTCGAATTTTGTCTTTCAGAGAAACTCCGAGCATAGCTCTTTCCATAGTTCATTGAGCGATCCTAAGCTTATTGACCAGTACGTCATCTCAGGGAGGACGCTCTGGTTGAAGATTTTAGTTTTCAAGCTCTATGGTATATCCGACGAAAAAATGTAATTTAACTTCCTGAACGCTGCCCAGCCCAACTGAATCCTCCTATCGGCTTCATTATCCGAATTATGCATTACTTACCTTACCAGATTATTATGCATTATGCATTACTTACCCAATATACAAATATTACATTATATCTATGTAATACCGCATACGGTTTTTATATATACCTACATCTTATCTTGTTAGATGGTTCTCACTGCAACGTAACATCGAATCAGAGTTTCAAAGATATTTTGAATCAGAGAAACAGTTTTACACTTTTTGGACCACCAGGTTTCAGTGTCTATCTTCTTTGTCCTACTTCCGCAGCAACTTATCGATATACATACAAGAACTAGTTCGTTGTATTGTTGATAGAGAGCCAAGTAGAGTAAACTACATACGAGTGAGTAGTGGAAACATACTTATGTTATATGTAACACCATAAATTTAACGAATTCAATATTGACCTTAGCCAGCGAAGTCAGTGTCGTTTTCAAACATTGTTGTTATCTTATCTATTGTATGTACAACGTCTATTAATCTCAATATCCGTATTTGGATTTTGCATCCATTACGTGCGTAGTGTAATGTTAAATTAGCTAATAATGTCATAAGATAATTCATCATTCTCAACCCAATATTTATGAGCTGACACTAAAACAATTCACAAATTTTAGAGTTCCCGCAACTCATGAGTCATGTCATGTACAAAAGTAGGTATTAATTTATTGACAAGTTATACATTCGCATATCATATCCACGCTCACATCCATCAATTAAGTTTTTTGGAAATTTGTCAACTTTTAGGACCGCAATCATCAGCTGATTTCCAAAATATCTTCACCATTTAGGTGGACAATTCAGGTTTTTCAATTCTGTTGGCCAATTTTCGATAACTCAAATATTTGCGACATTTCTAATAACGTTTACCTTTGATAAATGTCAAGCAGCTTTGGTTAGTGAGTACTGGACCCTGTGTATTAAAATTACGGTTTTAGCTGGTGTATCTATACCTTTCTATACCGCTTGGGAAGTGCCCTCCTTACAAATGTAATCGTTTTCCGATGGATCAAAAGAAGGAAGTCGACCGGGGTGGGAAAAATACCGCAAATATAATATAATAATATAATAACATATGATTGGAGCAGCGACTAGGATACGGTTTTACAATACCTTAGCATCTGTGAGATGTTAATCCTTTTAGCTGGTTTTATAGTATTTGGAGAGATTGGCTTACTTAAGTACCTATCCAGATTTGGAGTTATTGGTTTGATCTTCTATTGGTAGTAAATATTCCTCTGATGATTCGTGATTGATGGAACAAAGACTAACATAGTGGTTACAAACACATTACACATTGACGTAAAGCATTATTGAGAGACGGTGCATTTTATGATCGTTAGTGTATAAATGTATATACACATACATACATGTATATACAATTCATTTTATTAAATCTCAGACAAAGGACTGTTTGGTTTTACATTTTTATTTATTATTGCTACAAAGTAAATACTTCTCTGAGGTAATTTGTTTTTAAATTATTTACAGTATCGTTATCGGTTGACGATAGCTGTTTAGACGTTACAATGTGCATTATATTTTACTGGATATAGTAGTAAGTACAACATAAACCATAAGTACAAATAAACAAACGTACATCATTGAGCCTAGCTAAGTACAATAAGTTACTTTTCACTGTATACTATAAAATAAAGTTCTCCGACGCGTCTGTCTGTCTGTTCCCCAAAAACTCAAATAGCACTGCACCGATTTCATTGGATTTTGTACCCAGATAGTCTAATGTCTGAGAAAGGTCATAGGCTACTTTTAACCGCGATGACCGACACAGACGTGGGCGAAGCCGCGGGCGAAAGATAGTTTTATATGTACAAATAAATTAAATTGAAGTGTCTGTTTGTAACTTTGAAATAACACTTTTTGTGAAAGTAAATATGTTACTAACATCAAAAAAGCAATTTAAAAAAAGAAATTCTGACTGTCTGTGTGTTCCGGGTAATGTGGCCTAATCTGGCTAATCTGGAATAGCTGCACCGATTTTGACGGGACTTTGACTGACAGACAGGTGATGACATAAGGAATAACTCACGGTAAGTTTTTGTTAGTCTAGCCTTACTTACAACTGTCAAATAACTATTATTTTAAAGTCTGATGTCATTGGTAAGTTATTTTTTACTTATTTATAGTTTTATTTAGATAAATCAAGAAGCGACCAGTACAACTTAACATTCACCTTAACCATTGCCTTAGCGTGATCCAGTGGCTTGAGCAGCCCAGCTCTAGACCTACATATCTACATATCTAAAATATTTTTTACAAATGACGAACAATTAAATGAAAATAAATATTTTGGATATCTTACACACAACGTCATCTAGTCCCAAATTAAGCAGAGCTTGTGCAATGGGTACTAAACAACTACATAAACATACTTTTTTCTTGTAAATACATACATACATATTATACTAAACAACTGATATAAATACGTAAACACCCAAACTCCGAAACAAATATTTGCGGATCACACATTTGGTCCGACCCGGGAATCGAACCCGAGACCTCAAACACAGCAATAGCATAGAAACAGTAACAGTCCTTTACCATACAAAACAATATTTTTTCGACTTTACACAACTATTATAAATAATGTTATAAACACAAATAGAAAACATTTATGGAAATATAAAGTAACGTTTAGATATAATAGCTGTCTCGATGTACAGACGTCGATTGTTTAAAAATATTTTTGTTTATTAAATGTAAGTCCCAAGAACTTAGCAAGCGATAAACTAACTTAAAGTGAAATAAGGTGAAACGTTTCATCGTCATTCACAGAGGGTCTGTCAGTCTGTGGTGTCGTTGTACGAGCGCATATATTGCAAATAGATTATTATTGAATTTGCCTAAACAATGGGCGTATTATATCGCGATAGGTCACTTGATATAAAGGACCTCAGTGATATAATTATGTACTGCGTAGTTATATATCTACATATAGTTTTAGAAATGCATTATCTGTCCGTGTGGTGTCTATTAAAAATACAGAACCACCATCCCTATTCACCCCATGGATGTCGTAAGAGCCGTCATAGATAACATACTATGCAGGACAGACTTTTGAAGTAGTGGTATTGCACCACTAAAAGCTCTTGATGAGATAGAATAATCAGTAGAGCGCTGAGCTCAGGGCACGTGGACACGAGACATTAGTAGATATTTTGTTCCACGATACCTTGCAGTACACAGAAAGTTTTTTCTTCGATTTAAACGTTTCGCCCAGATCCGAGTAGCATCTCGTCTCCGGAATACCAAATGCAACATTAGTTTATGCTCCGACGTTTCATTGCTACCTTAGTGCCCTATCTACAGTACAACTTAGTTACCTACGATTAGACACAAATATTAGCCAACTAATTATTGGCGAAGTATTCAGTCTTTACTAACCTACAAACGAAGAGTACAGGCCGTACTGCACGGGCAGGTTGGCGAGCGAGGCGTAGGCGATGCTCTGCGGCACCAGTGTCAGACCTAGCGTGATGCCCGCCACCAGGTCCGCTACAGCAGTGATGCGGTCGTACCGAGGACCCCACTCGAGGATCGGCAGCCGCTTCTTTGCGATGTGCATCCATCCACGTTCGGACTTCGGTCGCTTCACGAACGGAATATCCTCCTCTGGTTCCATACTTAGAGTAGTTCAAGTAATTCGTCGAAATGAGTAGTTACCTAATGTTGGTGTAATAACTCAGTTTCAATTCTATTAATTATTATTGAAAACACGGTGACATGGATTACTTATAAAATTATAAACAATTTCAATAGTCAATTATAAACGTTTGTGATGAATGTGATGCGCGTGTGTCGGAGCCCGTTAGCGGCGACCGTGCGAGCCTCACTGTGCTTTCAGCCGAGCGAGCCGGTTATAATTTAATTCATTATCTTAGTATCAGCGAAACCTTTCCGATATGTTGATGAGTAAATAGCACGACAGCAAACAACACAAGATACGGCGCCGCGCTGCGCCTGTCTTCTCTCGGCAGCACTCCACTGCACCGCGCGACGCCTCCTCCGCACCGACATTCGGCTGAGATTAGAGCCCACGTGCGTTTGCACCACACCAATACACGTGTCTTAACATTTCTATAATCGAATGTAGCTGTGCACTAACACGGTAAGTTTGTGTCGTACATTCGATTCAAACAAACACATTATCGATTTTTGTTAGGGTCAACGCGAGTGAATCCTTGTGGCTACTACGGAGTAAACAATCGCAAATTTACATTATTACCTTCTGTTGTTAGTTATCGAATTTCATCTACTTTTTAAATATAATAATGAAATCAATAGCATTAACTAGCACGTGTAGTCTATACCAGCGAGGAGGAGGAGTAGGGTCACTGGAGGCTCCATGCGACGCGGTCTATTAATGCCCTGAGCTCTCGTCTGCCACACTCGTGACATTTAGATAGGGAACTGTCGTTTTGTGACACAATGATGAATCACTTGATTAATAATTATCTGGGTGGTTCTTAGTGTAATCACTATTTTCATGCAGGATATAGCCTCTACGTCATCAGTAGTTTAAGTTGTCTAGTACTGGGGTACTAGACAACTTAAATAAATACGTATACTTTTTTTTATAAATACATCCATATTATATACAGAAAACATCCAAACTCTAAAACAAATATTTGCAGATCATACAAACATTTGTTCTGACCCGGGAATCGAACCCGAGACCTCTTGATCAGCAGCCGCATACGCTAACCATTAGACCAACAACCTGGTATAAAATTACCTAGTACATTACAATTACAACTTGCTTGCACCAGATCGTCGCCTGCGTAAGGTGAGGTAGATTACACGCAGTACGTAACGTATTTGGTTTAAGTATTTAGTGATTAATCATACAATAACAGTAACTACCGCAGTGTTTTATTTTACTGTCGTTTGTGTCGTAAAACTAATATTAAGAGTGTTCCACATACCTACACACGACCGTTCACACGACACATCAAATGAGTTACTTTGTTTTAGAATAAATTGTAACACATAAAGTGGAGGAGCTGACCAACACAAAGAAAAATAACCTTTCCGGAATACATTAATTAGGAGTAAAACTTGGTTGCGCGATGTAGGATTGGGAGATGCAGTTCAGTGCGGCTTCATTAGATGGTACGTGAAGTGTGTTTCTGTTTCGTTGTAGGTGGAAGTCAGCACTTACCTGTCTCACTAACAGTAACAATGAGCGATCTCTGAGCGAATGTACCTGCAGTTACATATGAGTGAACGAGTTGTTGATATTGTCGCCGAGGAATGGGTCCAATGCCGCGACATTGACACGGATGCTGCACACAATATACGTAAGATACCTCCCTCATAGATTACACTTTGTTTACAATACTGCTCTAGTCTGACATTGATACCATTTATGCAACAAATGAATAACACGATTACAAAGTCACCAACTTCAATTAAACAAAAACTGTAATCTAAATTTTTAAACTACGTTGCAGTATTTCATTTTACTAGGGTTCGTGACTGAAGAATATAAAACTAAGTGTAAGAATTGTGCCTGGAATTACTATTCCAGGTACTTTCCTGGTATTCCAGTAGGTTAAGTCTGACATACAGAAAGGAGTGACTCAGAGACGACGAAATGAAATTTGGTACATAGTTAATCTAAAGTTTGAGAAAGGACATTGTATACTATTTGCATTCAGGCGGAGCCGCGGGCGAAAGCTAATAATAATGTTCTGTCTATAAAACTCTGTCAGTCCAAAACACTCCAGTAAGCATGACATTTTCTAGAAATTCGCATTTTCATTGTAAAAAAGTCTACAACTCGAAGACATTATTTTTCATAAGTTTAAAAATATCTTATTCGAAGACGTGTACACTCATTTAACTATACAATCCTTACACTATCAACTTCCTGATGTCAGACTACGTTAGGATTAATGAAAAGGCAAATGTTTTAAAATCATTAAGTATATGCTCTGTATCAGTAATTCATATGGTAAATACCGTCAAGAGTATGTCTCTCTTATCACTCTTGTCTCACAATCTGTCCCTCTAATTAACATGGTATAGGTACAAGGAGAAAATGATACTCATATACAAAACCATAGGCCGTTCAACTGAACGCCCTGAGGTAAGCGCGCTATTTCACAAATTCACGGAACAAACTTGTTGGAACTGAAATTATTGCGTAAACGTGTTTGTCGACACTAAAAACATGCACACCCTACTTAAGTTTAGTAATGTAAGAAGAGATAGAATAACACTTAAGTTTTTTAGTTTAATATGTGTCAGTTGACAGATTCCTTGAATGCACTACCAGCGCACGTAGGTATCTCACTAGGCCGCCATACTGTGCGTCACCATGCTGTAATGTTCACATTCTCATTATGGATGGTGAACACAGCTCTTGGATTTTTCAGCAGCGGTTGGTTAAAAAAACGATATAGTGGTTTCATATTTCATGTACCATAGGGCGGCGTGCTATCTCCCCTACTTTTCTCTGTTTTTATCAACCATCACATCACCATACCATCACAAATGACCTATCTTCCTCCTACCACCTATATGCTGATGATCTCCAAATCTATAACCAGGGCACCATTGCATAATCTCACTCATGCTGTTAACACAATCAATACTGACCTGCTTAAAATATGTAAATGGAGTAACACCTACGGCCTGAAAATCAATCCATCCAAGACTCAGGTAATAGTTATTGAAAGTTGATAGAATTGATTGGACACCATCCATACACCAGGAACTACCATATACTTTCCATATCTTTTTTCCATCCCATGGTTGGCTGTAAGAGATCGCCTTAAAGCGATAAGGTCGCCACTTGTACCTCCTATTTTAAACTACCGTTGTCTGTTACTATTCTGGTGTACAATAAAGTGATGTATTACTATTTCATGCTACATACGTTAGCCCGCTTCGGAGAGCGTATTCTCCGAGGCACGGGCTAACGTAATAAGCAATCGGACATTCATGTAAAACTAGTTG
Source organism: Phragmatobia fuliginosa (assembly GCA_932526445.1). Lineage (NCBI taxonomy): Eukaryota > Metazoa > Arthropoda > Insecta > Lepidoptera > Erebidae > Phragmatobia > Phragmatobia fuliginosa. The sequence continues at coordinate 245,386 of OW052066.1, read as the reverse complement.
AACTAGTAGCCGATCCCAATTAATTCTAGGGATAATAAGGAATAGGAACCTAAAGTGTTAAAGGATTAAAGTGTTGGCATTCAAATGTTTCTGCAGTCGTGTCGAGAGGTACTAAGAGGCTCAACGCAAACTTTCATTGGGAAATGCAAAATAACGGATAGGAGAGCACGGACACAATGAAGTGGAGCTAACCGTAGCGAACTTGGTGATGGGTCAAATAATACTACAGTGTTCAATATACCACAGATTTATTACAATATCTTGCTATACAACACAGCCGCACGCCGTGCGTGTATGTACTCGTGTGGTGTAAATGCATCATAAATACATCACTTAGCTGTACGTACATGTGTGCACCGTGCATTAATTACAATATAGAGTGTTTAAGCTCTGGTACTTACGCTAAATTTCCGCCTTACCATACATTAGTACTAGCAGGTTAATATATTTACATCGAGCCAAGCTCCACCCCCTCCCCCGCCCCACTCCCCTCTACTGTACCGTCGCTCATTTAATACGGTAACATACATTATTAATACATAATACAATAACAAATAAAACTTAACAAAAAAGAAATATATTATACTTCTTAAAATTTTTTTTATCTTTAATTGCCCGATGCCCATACTTTTACTTAGAACTAGAGGGTACAGAATCTTGTTTGAATCGATTCTATCGAGCGACTCCCGCGCCCCGTTCCACCACAGTCGAGAAACACCCACTTGTTAGTTCCACAACATCCTTGAGAAGAGCAAGCTGGTGAATGTTGGAAGGAGGCGCGGCGAGCTCGTGACAAGTAGTTAGTGACGCTTACATACGAAGGAGGGGCGAGGTTATTTGATCTTCTTCATGATGAGGTCTATCTGCTCGTCGACTCGCGGACTCGTGCCTCTGTAACCACGCACGGGCTCTTTTAATTATTTGGATTCTTCAAGTATAACAGTGTAATGTAAAAACCTTCAGAATTGACGGTAGCGGTGTTTGATGCAAAATAATAATACGGAGCGTCACCACGCTTATAAATCCAATGGGTGTAGTTAGTGGTGACTTAGGGACAAACTGCAGGACTATGTACCCTACACAAAATTGTAAAAGGTTCCCTGGATTGTCAACTTATTGAAAAATTAAACTTTAAGACGCCAACGCGATCTGTGCGCACACCACAGGTGTTTGTTGTACCAGCTAGCAACAACAATGTTTCACGCAACAATCCAGTTTCGCGAATGTGTAGTCGTTATAACGATATATGTTCACAGGTAGATGTTTTTAATGATAGTATGAATGTATTTAAGTGCTTTTTGTATAAAACTGAAATTTATAATTAATTTAAATCTAATAATGTAAAATTGCTGTATCTCGGTACAGTATCCACTTACTGTACTTTAGAATTTATGTTCTCTTTTTTCTATAAATTTGTTAACACCTAGACGAAGCTTTATTACTACGATTGGGAATGATGTGTATAGTTTTAATTGGACTTCAGATTTGAAATTGTATGTTGCCACTTTTTATTGTGTAAGGAATGATCTCGTTATCTGTAACTACACCTATTTGTAAAAAATAAAAATAAAATAAATAAAATAGAAGAACAGACCCGTGTTGTCAGCGTGATGTGTGTGATAGGGTGTGTGTGTGGTGCGGGTCTCACCTGAAGGCCTGCGGGTCGGGCCCCACCATGGCCACGAGCTGCGGCACGTCGGCGGAGTGCGCTACGAAGCGCGCCAGGGCCTTGACGCAGCGGAACAGGTGCTCCTCGCTCGGCGCCCATTGCAGCAGCTGCAGCAGCGCCATCGCCAGCTCCACGCACACCTCGTCGAACACCTGCGCAGCGTCACGACTCACTAACGCGCTCTGAACCTTCATACATCGTCTTACCGTATAGTGTATTGTTACCGTATTGTATTGTGGTGACGGTCACTTACTTTAGTCATATCATTCATTTTCTTATTGTGTTTAAGGCGAACTGAAATTCGACTTCCCAATAACGATTGTGGCCATAGATGTCCATGACAGTCAGGACCGACGCGACGGCTCATCTCGTGTTCTCCGAGGCACGGGCGTGAAACGCCGCCAAACTTCCATACTCATCTTCCTAACCATTATTTCCAAGTTTATTTAGGGTCGGCTACTAGTTCAACCGGTTTTACCTGAATTTCGGTTTTTCCACGGAGCGACTAGCATCAGACCTCCGCAACCCTAAGGGAGAACTGAAATTCGAAGGTTGAACTAGTTGTAAGTATATTTGAGAGCACTGACTTCCCAATAACGATTGCCATAGATGTTCATGAGAATCGGGACCGACGGCTTAACGTGCTCTCCGAGGCACGGGCGTAAATCACCGATAAAATTCCAGACTACGAGCTGTTATTAAACCCGGAGACCTCTTGATCCGCAGTCGTATACGCCAACCGCTAGACCAACGAGACAGTTCAAGTGTTTATATGTTCTTCACAATAAAAGTGAACATTTTCTTTTCAGGTGTGCATGTGTGTGTACCGGGTGTGTTTGATTGACGCACAAAACCCTTCGTGGTTAAAAATACTATAAGCTTAGAATTTCCCCCTTGGTGTCAAGATTGTGTACAAGAGGATTAAATATATAAATAACAGATAAAAAGTGATATTGCGTACTGTTATTGAACAGTGTTTGTGGCAAGGAGCCGGGAAACCCGGGGCGGGCGAGCGCAAACACAACATGTTTTCACCACACTCTGTACGGCGCATTTGATATATCGCAACCGCTCACAAAGCTGCTACATATGTACATACGTGTGTACGTATGTATGGCGCGGTGGGTGAGATAACACACAACTAATATTTTCAATACAAAACATTAGTTGGGTGTCAATAAAAGATTAATGTACTATTTTTATACTTCAAATAACTTTGAGGGTACGCTCGAAACGCTTTCATCTGAAGCTTGTTTTTGTTAGCACAATGAACCCTGACCCACAACTGATGATAATTAAATAAATAGTTTACTTAGAATTAAGATTAAAATGAAAGAAGATTTACAAAAACAAGACAATATACAACTCGCAGTTTATATCGAGACCACTCGTAGGTGTCACTAAAACAATCTTATTTATGAAGAAACTAGAAATATGTGAAATTTTATTCGGAAAATGTTTTATTATTAATTAAAAAAAAAACTAGATTATTACAGAAAAATATGAAGACATCTGCATCCCACAATTTCATTCACGTCACTCTCTTCTCTTATCTCAATTTCTATTTGTGAGTTGTACTTTTGAGTAAGAGTGCTCTTGTATACAGAATCTTGCTAGCCAGCCATATATTCATCACAATATTTGTCTTTTTGTGACAGACAATATTAGTTCCATATATTGAATTAATGGGTTTGCAAGTCTCGAGTGTATTGCTGCATTTTGGACCCTTCTCCCCAGAGTCAAGAGAGGGTTTAAGCTCCGGTTACCTCACTTACCCGGTAAAAAGCAATCAAATTATTATTTTTCTTCAGTATTCTGTGAGGTCGTAGTATTGGGACAAATAGAGAAATGGCTTTATTAAATATGTGGCGACTTCCTCGTATAGCTCAATAAAAAAGGGGCCAAGTGCGAGTCGGACTCGCCCATGAAGGGTTCCGTAGCAGCAAGTAACATCATATAAACGTTTTTGTAGTTCGTTGTAACTTTCATCGATGTTTTAATAATTGTGTTTTGATTGAAAGAAATGTAAATTGCGGTTTATGATTTATGACGTATTAAAAAAAACTACTTATTAGATCTCGTTCAAACCAATTTTCGTTGGAAGTTTGCATGGCAATGTAAATCATATATTTTTTTTAGTTTTATCATTCTCTTATTTTAGAAGTTACAGGGGAGGGGGACACATTTTACCACTTTGGAAGTGTCTCTCGCGCAAACTATTCAGTTTAGATAAAAATGATATCAGCAACGTCAATATCATTTTTGAAGACCTATCCATAGATACCACACACGTATGGTTTTGATGAAAAAAAATTTTTTGAGTTTCAGTATGGGGACCCCAAAATTTGTAGCTTTTTTTCTATTTTGGTGTAAAAATATTAATGCGGTTCACAGAATACATCTACCGATCAAGTTTCAATAGTATAGCTCTTATAGTTTCGGAGAAAAGTGGCTGTGACATACGGACGGACAGACAGACAGACATGACGAATCTATAAGGGTTCCGTTTTTTGCCATTTGGCAACGGAACCCTAAAAATCTACAGCGCCAACTAAAGAAAAGACACTGAAGAATTTCTATATCGCGATATAGAAATTCTCGCACCGATTGAATAATAACAGATGCCGATTTACATATTTACTCCAACATGAATCGTTGGGACGTTGTCCGCCAGGTATGATCACCTTGCTTGGTCGGAAGATAATCCCTTTGTTTTGACAGAACATGAAACCAGGTTCTCCATAAATATTTAGACTTAATATTATTTGAAATTTAGATTTTTGATAAAAATAATTCAATAGTTAGGGAAAACCAATCCTAAAGTGAAATGGGAATGAAAATTTCGACACAATAACAGTTTAAATGACATCTATTGTTGCATCTTTAACATTGATTATGATATGTAAATACACTCGGTTCCAAAAATAACGGGTCAGTCACAAAAATTGAAATACCTCCAGAACTGTAAAAGCTAGATCAATGAAATAAAAAACAGAATAAAGACTTTTTAGTTGCGCTTCTAATAGCATATTATTTAAACTGGTTGATGAAAAAAACTTCATTAGAAAAACAAAATTTAAAAAAATGACTATTTTTAAAAACAAAATTTTTGTTTCATGTCATTATGGATGCTTTCCATTTCTATTCTGTCACAAAAAAAATTATCGTGAACGTCTTCCACGTGCATAATTATTATTCTGTGAGGTGAAGCATGGCAGTCACGCTAGAGGAATGTACCAGAATCCTAACTTTTTTGGAACTTGGGCGGAGCCAGCGTGAAACAGCCAGAAACATTGGTGTATCTTTGTCGACTGTTCAGCGGGTAGTCCAGCGGTACCAAGAGACCGGATCACACCTTAGAAGACCAGGAAATGGCAGACCAAGATGCACAACGGCCAGGGAAGACAGACAACTGGTGGCTACAATGCTCCGAAATCGTTTTCAAACTGCTGTTGGTCTAAAAACTCACTTTATTCGCTTTGGAGGTGGCAATTTAAGCGCTCAAACAGTAAGAAGACGTCTTGCTGAAGCAAATTTGAAACCATTGAGGCCCGCAAATGGCCCCAAACTGGAACGGGGACATCGAATTACAAGACAGAGATACGTGCGCGAACACCTAAACTGGACACTAGACGATTGGTCTAGGGTAATGTTCACGGACGAGTCTAAATTCATGCTTTATAAGCATGATGGTAGGCAGTTGGTGTACAGAAGACCAGGGGAGCGCTTCCATCAAGCGTGTGTGGAGGAAAAAGTGGCGTACGGTGGAGGCTCCGTACAAGTTTGGGCTGGGATTTCAGCTGAGGCCCGCACCGAGCTGGTGCTCATTCAAAATGGAACTCTAAATGCAGAGAGGTACGTGGAAGAGATCCTCAATGAACATGTAGGTCCTTTCATGGCCAGGATGGACCGGCATGGCATATTAATGCATGATAATGCGCGTCCCCATACCGCCAGAATTGTACATGACTACCTTGAAGAGGTCGGTATCGAACTCATGCAGTGGCCAGCGCGAAGCCCGGACTTAAACCCCATCGAGCACGCCTGGGACGAGCTTCAGAGATGCGTGAAAGGTCGAAACCCCCCACCAATCACGCTTCCCGAGCTCATACAAGCACTGGTGGAGGAATGGGAAGGTATTCCTCAGCACCGGCTCCGAAATTTGGTGTACAGCATGCCTAATCGCCTGGAAGCTGTCAGAAGAGCTCGTGGAGGCAATACAAAGTATTAAATGAAGAAAGTGATGAAAAACAGCAAAAAAACAATCATAAAAAAAATGTAATCTTAAGAAAAATATGACTACTTTAGTTTTTTTTTAATTTAAGATTAATATTGTGGGTGTAACTAAGTTTTATTTTATTTTTTATCTGTATAATTAAATTCTCAATTGAACAGTCTTCGTTTCATTAGGATGGCATACGTAGTTCGGGAGATATTCGGGTTTATGTGACTGACCCGTTATTTTTGGAACCGGCTTTATTATTTTCCAGTCAAATCTCACTAAGTTAAAATACAAAGTTGATTCACCAAATAGCAAATGGTACGACCGCTATACAAACTCCGTACGGGTCGTTCCACTACCTAATTATGTACAATGTTTAGTTAACATTCACCAGTTATCTTGTCATGTAACAGAACAGAGATTATTATATATATAAGCGAATGAATTTGTGTGTCATTAATGTTAAACGTTCAAAACATTGCGGAACAAACAACAATGTCATACGAGTTAAGACGTTCATGTGTTCCGCGAATACAGTTACGCGTGTGCCATAACAACAAAAACTAGAGTATTTTGTCACCGGCGAAGGTAAATATCGAGATAGGTATTGTTTAATCGCGACATGAGAGTGATAGCGGCGACATGCGACAACGCAAACAGCGCGGGCCAGTAGCTCCACTAGCGGCGCTGCTCACATCGCTGCACAAATATTATCTCCGGCAAACATCAAGCTTAACCTTACTTGCTTACAGATCTTACATAAACTTGTTTTCTTATACATTTTCCTGTATTAAAATAAATTAAGTCTTGGTCTCAATTATGTTATTCCTTTTGGCGTCAACAAATGTTTATCGGATCTCATGAGTGGAATATGAGTTGAGTGCATTTTCTTCACTAAAATATTTTCTATCAAAATAATGAATATAAACAATAACAAGCATTATACCATTAAACGTAACCCATACATGTTATGTTCATGAACGAATAATTAGTAGTAGTAGTAAACAGGGAATAAAAATTCGACAAAAGAGCAAATTAAAGAAGTCTATTATTGCGTTAATTCAATTGTCCTTTGACGCTATCTTCGATATTTATGAAACGCTTCTAAACTTCTAAATTGAATATACTCATACATATAAATGTTAGGAAGACATCATATGTATTTTATCTCTAAGAGTGGGGAATTAACCGATGTAAACTGTAAACTACGAAACCGGAATTACGACGTCCGGTAACAGACATCACAATGACTTGATGACCGAGGTCGCACAAAGAAAGCATTGGATACATTTTGGGAGAGGCACACGTACAGCGTGGGGATGTATGGCCTTAACCCTCTCCTGAGAGGAGAGCCGAGCCCAGCAGTGGGACATTGTGGGTTGTTGATGATGACACGTACAGAAGTGTCGCAAAACGGACTGAGGAAAAGAAAAGAGAAGAGGATTGCCGCAAATTTAAGACGGTGTCTTTCATAATTTGGTCTCATTTTCAACAGTTATAGGTATTATTTGATACCTGCTCAAGTTACATTAAATATATGTGGACATGAGAACATGCACGACGTAATCACATGTTCGTAAAACAAACGGAAGCTTATGTTGAGATGAGCGCAAATATGTCGGCGCAGTCGCTATGTGCACAAGAATTACATTGGAATTCATTGGATAAGTGTTACATTTAAATTACATTACAGAACATAAGGATATTACAGAACATAAGGATATTATATTCTTCAGTTCGTTTACCGCCGACAATCTCAATGAGACTAGATGTTTTCATCTAGCCATGACAAGAATGTAACACGTATGCAGTTCCTATTTTCTGAACATTTAAAAAGGAGCTGAGTATATCTGAGTATGATAGCTGAGTGGTTAGGTGAGTGGAAGCAATCGCCGACGGTAAGCAATGACTGCACGTTCAGTACCTAGATAGATGACTGTTTGTGGCATGATGATGAGCGTTTCCGTGATTCGAGGAGGTCACGTTAAGCAGTCGATCTTGGTTGTTATCATAAGATAACAATCGTAAAGCTTTGTTGGAGGCCATCGGGCATACAACGGCAAGATTACATTGCCACAACGTGTCTTACCGGTCTTTAACCCGCACTTGGTCAGAGTGGGGACGTATGGCCTTAACCCTCTAATGAAAGGAAACCTGAGCCCAGCAGTGGGACATTATGGGTTGTCGATTAAAAAAAGGAAGTCAATGGGAACCCAATCGAAGCAGCGATCAAACCTACGCAACACCTACACCTAGCGAATAACTATATTAATAGAACGATGCAGCAGAGAAATGGCGGAAAATAGAAATAAAAGAAACTCGAAAGCTTCGTGAAGACAATGATGTGGTGGCAATATCACGGAGGAGAGAGTCAGTGACCCCATGTTGGAAGCAATCAGTTTAATAGTATTAGACGAGACTAAATACGTTTGTGTTGTTTCTATTTAGTGTTGTGTTAGTGCGACATGCTAGTGTACAAACATGTGTTTGTCGTGTGAGCCATAGATGGTGAGGACAGGACGGTACCTTGGACTTGGCGCCTTTGGGCAGCAGGTCTCGCAGCGCCCTGCCCAGCTGGAAGCGCTGCAACACACGCACACGCGCACAGCGCTGCAGCCTCGAGTACCGCACAACAACACACACACACAACTACCGACGGCACTTCCCTACGTCTCACATCAGTGTCTCCAAGTGTCACGGTGGGGTGACACTGTTAGTACTCTATGTGACATTAACGTGTAAACATGTTGATGTGCAATTGATACACATTAAACTTTTATAACGTTAAAGAAAATGTTAATGAACTCGATTCTGTTTTCACTAACACCATGTCTAATATTGAAGACATTGCGACATACATATATTTATTTATATAAATATAAAATATACAAAGTTAAATATAAGCCGTAAAGGTCACCTCGGTGTCCTTTGACTATTCATAAATACGTGTTATCGGTGTTGTTGTGCAATACAAATATTATATATACGTACATATTTACATGTAAATAATACAAAACAAACACATTAAAGTGTTGAATTTCATAGAAGCTGTCATGCGGTGAGCGAAGTGAGCGAGGTGAGGGCGTGAGGGCGGGACGCGTGGCTATATCCCGCTCGTGCGCAACTCTGTGCGTGTACCGGTGCGTGTCCGTGCACGCTCCCAGTGCACACAGCAGGCAGGCTCGCCCCCAGGGCCCCAGTGCCACTTACGTTAATTTATAGAAGGTTACAGGAGGGTTAAACATGTACAAGGAACAGTGCTATTCAGTTAGATTTTGTGTCAATCGTCACAATCAAAACATGACATATGAAGTTAGAAAGCGATTATAAGTACATTATTGTACCAAATGTAGCAGATGTTGAAGGTCGTGTACGATTTTGTCCTATAGTAGTATCAATTGAAAACTTAAAAATTTATAGTTTGAAGGTAACGTAGTCCACAATTCTGTGTTCAGTCATTTACTATCAGAAACCTCATAGCAAACGGATCAATGACCGTCCCTTTATTTATTTACCCAACATCCTAAAAGACTAATGTGTTACATGTATAGCAATAACTAACGTTTTCGATCCTTGCTGTTTTTACTGAGTGAGTGAGGTCATTGGAGCACCAACCTCCTTTGTTTGAGGAGAGGCACATACTGTGTATTACTTTTTGTATTATGTGTTAATTGTTAATTTAAGTTGTTAAGATTTTTCAGATTTTAATAGTATTTTTACCGTCTTTATCTTTTTGATCTCAATAAATCTGTTTGATAAAGTTTTTTGATGGTTGGTAGTAAAGTATCATAAAATATTTAATCGATCTCAATTACCTAATGTGTAGGCATGATTAATTCTTTATAATTTCACTTTAAGTGCCAGAAAGCAAGTTTAAACGAGGATTACGCAATAAAGATCGTAAATGTGGTAATAAATCTGTCCGCAGATATTATGATTAGATCTGTAAGTGACGAGCGGTACGTACGTCAATCACAAGGTAAACATTGGACAGGCAACATAAATAATTTTACGTCAACTCGTTTATTCGGTAACTAACTAATATTTTATATCAATGTAATAACATGAAGTTTATGTTTGTATGTCGTCGTTTTCGTGTTTCTTCGTCATGTACATATATACATATCTAGTAGACTGGTAAATAATTCAAGTTTCAGTAAGAGTAAACGGGTGTAAGTCATTCTTAAGCTGTAGAGTATTTTGAATCCCTTAAGTTTTATAGCGCCAATCAGTGAGAAGTGTTGAAGTAGTATAGAAGATCGGTGTGTGTGAGAGAGAGAGAGAGAGAGAAGTAAAGCTGCGATACAGACCACGGTTTTTACCTCCTTGGTGGCGATGTTGTGCATTAGCGCCGTGCCCAGCTCGCGCAACGCCTCGTCCGAGCTCAGCGCCGCGTGCACGCACACCTGCGACACGCACGCACACATATCTCCTTAATAACGAACATTTTATTAGATGAGATTTAATGATCCTGTCATAGTCACTAGTCTGTAATGTTATAGAATAAACGAATATATAGAACATACTAGCTTTCCGCCCGCGGCTTCGCCCGCGTGGAATTCGTTTATTTCGCGCGACACGGTATGGGTACATTATACAATCTTACATGATTTTATGTTTGATATTAAGGAACTTCGACACAAACTTTCGTCCCCTATTTCAAACCCTTCTACCTTTATTTTCGCGATAAAAAGTATCCTATGTCCTTTCCCAAGTTCAGTTCTATCTTCATACCAAATTACATCAATATCGGTTCAGTGGTTTAGGTGAAAGCGTAACAGACAGACAGACAGACAGACAGAGTTACTTTCGCATTTATAATATTAGTAGGGATTACACCATCGGAAAGTAGAGATTTCTTCAAACAAAAAACACGACAATTTTTTGAAAATAGTAGATATTTTGACGGGTGAATTTTCGCTATTAAATCAAAATAGGGTGAAAAACCTAAATATTTCAAATCAAAAAAATTACAGTGTATTCGGGACATAAAAAGGTAAGTTTTCACTAAACTTCGTTTAAAAATGATTTTATTTGTAAAAGATAAAAATAGAAAACCAAAAACTTTTTTAATTTTTCACATATAATTTGAGGTTATGTGAAAAAAAATGCAAATAAAAAATCGGCTAAGTGCGTGTCAGGCCACGCACAGGAAAGGGTTCCTCAGTCACCCATAATGGTACGTGGATTAGAAATTGTATCCAATGGATAATTGTTATGTTATTAATGCGTTAATTTTGTATGACGTTTTCCAAGTAAGCACATTGTAGAAGTTAAGCCTCTGCAACTCCTGAACTAACAAATTCATCTATTTCGTTATAGATTTCATTTAAAGTTCATTATATGGACCACTATCACGAATTTTTCCAGATTTTCTTTTAGAGGGGGTGGATGCCCGGTTTTACAAAAAAGTGGCCTTTAAAGTGGAATTTCTCGCAAACGGATTCCTAAATCAAAAAATCGTCGTAACAACCCTTTAATGTTTTTAAAAGACCTATATAATGATACCCCACATGATGGGATAACCGCGAGAAAAAAAATCATCCACATTTTACGTGTCGGGGAGGTACCTTAAATAAAAATATTTTTCATAATTTTATTGTAGCACTTTGTCGACGTAATTACACAATACATATTCATGCAAAGTTGCATCTTTCTAGCACTTACTGTTTGGATGGTAAGTCGAGGACGGACGGACAGACGGAACCCTAAAAAGTTGTAATACTTTTAATTACCTACAACTTTGCCATTTAACTTTTTTCCATAGGACTTGTAGTTTTGCCGGAAATCGAGATAAACCGTTTTTTACCCTTTGTTTTATATATTTAGCCATCCAAAGTGACTCTACCCTGCCTGATGAAAAGCATGAGCAGAATCCAAGAGTCGGGGCTACCACACTTGCTGCGAATGCAGGCAATAATGTATGGCAGCCCACACTATGGCGGCTTAGTGAGATGCTTTTTCACGCCCCGTCCGAGGAGTACTCGAAAACCTCCCCCCCCCCTACCCGACCCCCTCAGATCGCAGATCGCCCGTAAATTATTTTTCCTTTCATTTTATAATATTCTCCTCCTTTTCCAATGGGTTTCATCGTACTATAATTTTGTTTTCAAAAATTATCTACCCTGGTCTACTGGTCTTTATGTCATTTACAAACTATCATTATGGTTGCCATGCAAGTGTGTTATGCCTAGCAACCTGTGAAGTTGTGACAGGAGATAAACAGTGATACATTTTGACATCTACGATTTATGTATTTTTATAATCACCTAGGTGAAATGGTAAAAACCTTTGTATCTCGATTATTGCAGTAAAAAGTAGCCTATGTCCTTTCCCAAGTTCAGTTCTATCTTCATACCAAATTTCATCAAAATCGGTTCAGTGGTTTAGGCGTGAAAGCGTAACAGACAGACAGAGTTATTTTCGCATTTATAATATTAGTAGGGAAGTAGGGATTACTATTTATAATTTTATTTCGGGATGACTTTCGTAAAATTTTATTTTGAGCGGTCGTAGGTTATTATTCGTACAAAGGTAACATTAAATTATTATTCGTACAAACCTAACAATAATTTAACGAGTTTCGTGTCGTTTCAATTACCTTGGAGCTGAATGTTTGTGTTGGTTGTAGTAATTATACGCGAATAGAAGTATAATTAAATACCGTATGGATTATGTACCTTAGTGGTGGAGCGGATGTTGGAGAGCGGCTGTCCATTGAACTCCCACTCGCTGATGTACAGCAACCACTCCGACGACGAGATGTTCTCGAACAGGTTGCACATCTGTCACACGTTCGCATACACATCAGTTTTAGTCGTTCTATATTTCATACTGTGCACCGATAACCAGTTTCGTACCGGCGGCATTTGAATCTACATCATGAATTGATGCGAGCGCAAAATTATCCGTAAGAAAAAGGTTATAATTCAAGACTTGTGATTTTTTTAAGAAAAGGAAATTATTCTTCGAATCGTGAGCAATTTTATAAACATGCACATCAAAGAACAGTCTATCTGCGAACAATATTATCGGCATCGTACAGAGCGAACCCGTAACGCAGAGGGCAGTGTAAGTGAGCGTATACTGACGAAGAGCGCGAGGGCGTGCTGTTCAGCGGGCGGCAGCGTGTCGATGGTGTGCGCGTAGTTGAGCAGCGCGTGGTGGCGCCGGTCCTGGTGCAGCACCAGCGACACGTCCTCGCGCAGCGCGCACGCCGCCAGCGACCGCAGCACACACACGCGCACCTCCGACGACAGCGCAGGGTCGTTCAGCAGTCGCCCTGACACACACACACACACGCACCTCTGTTAACATACTTCTACACTACGCTTCTGACATAAAGAGGATAATAACTCAAAAAGTATATTTGTTTGTCCCCGGGTAGAGTGACGTAAACTCCAAGGGTACCTACATCACCGAATATGAAATTTTCGTCACGCTAGCTACGGACCGCTCGATTTTACTCCTCCTTAAATTGCAAACTAAATATGTAACGTGTCTTAAAGAGTACCTAAACTACAAACGAGTGGGCCGGCTCGACCGGGGCAGTACTACCCTCACACAGAAGACCATCCTAATAATGACATCATTGTTGCTGTCGTATTTGTGAATCATTTATTCGGAATCATTCTCCCGACTTCCAGAAGTAACTAAAATGATACAAAAACACTTAATCAGGCCGCCATAGCATGAGTCACCATGCTACATTGCCTACCCTCACAATGAGATACTTTATAAAAGTTTCACATTGAACTGAACGCATAAAATTACTATAAATAAACCAATCATTTGCCGCCTCCTATAACATTTACGATCTATTTGAAACACAAACAGGTATTTTTCCAATTAAACATCGGAATACTTATAAAATAAACAGTCCCGAAAATCTTGACACACAATATTTCTAATCCAAACCAAATAAATTAATAAATAAATTATTAATAAATAAATATTAACGATGATTCAATAAAAACAAATTGAATAAAAGCCCAATATTTAATTTCGTCATCGACCACAGTCAAATGCACATAGATTTGTAGAGCATAAGAACTGTTTTATGAGCCTTGAAGGTTGTTCGTTCAGTTTAGTATATAGTATGTGATGTTATATTACAAAGCTCATAAAACGACAACACAGGCGACTCGGTCACGGCTCTGCTATGTCTTGGCTCACTGGGTGGCTATATTGTCACTACACTTTATTTATTGAACTTGTCATTTTATTTTAAATTACTCCTTTAACTTATTTGTATCCCTGGACGCAAAGAGGGCTCACATTAATTTGATTGCTATGTGTATAATAACTCCTTAATGTAACAGAACTCCACATAAATTATGGTGTTATGTACTCGTCCATCGCAAGTAATGCCGTAGAGCGAATTCGAACAGATACGTACCGATGAAGGCGAGGAAGTCATCTCCGAGCACCCAGCTGCCCTCGCCCTGGACCAGGTACTGCTGGAGCTCGTCCAGGTTCTGTCGCTCCTCCGGTGTCAGTTCCACGTTCTCTAATAAATTTGCTAGTTTTTCAAACTCTGTCACACCCTGCAATTGATAATTTAATATATCTGTATGAATATCATATCATGAAAACTTCGTATGAGCTAAAAACTCTTTGTATCGCTGACCTATTCGTATACAAAGTAGGTACAGAACAATTATATTTATCTGAGCGACAGTAATATTAGTGAGTTCATGGAATCTGAACCACAGCACATGCACAGCGATATAGAAAATACTAAAATAGAAAATTAGATAAAATGCTTTATGCTTAGATAAAACTGAAAAATACACTGTATAGTTATTAGTTATACCTAACCAAGACCTGATATGAAGGGTGCTATTTAACTGGTTCGCATTGCAATTATACTGTTTATTTATATACAAGTATGCATGTTTGTAAATAATAAGTTGGCAGGCAAGGCGACACGCAGATTTATAGTACTAATGTATATATATAGCGTTTCTCCAGAGAGCACCCACGTGTCACGTGCGCGTGAGCGTGCCTCTGCCTCGGCGATGTCACGCTCTGGAGCCATGAGAGCAGGGCGTGACGTCACGGAACAGTCGCCGATAGACCACCACTACAGCACTAGTGTGCACTATCGCTGCACCTCTGACTCATCAAGCTGACGCGATACCGGGTGCAAATTACATTCCTTAAATAACATGTACTGACAGAAATATGAGTTACTGAACTTGAAGACACATTTTGGACAAAATATTAGGAAGTCTGCGGCGAAAGAGTCAAAAAGTACTTCTATGGCAATTCAACGTGCAACGTAATAAGCATTGCATTTTCTTTTTATATAAAGACTGGAATAACTATGTAGTGCTTGGACATAACTATTTATAAACACTGATATTGGTAAACAATAATTGAGTCAAAATGTTTGTGATAAAACACAAATGTTTCCACATTTTCCACTTGTAAAACATTAAAACAAGATATTTTAAAAGGCCCAAAATAATTGTAGTACACATCGTTAGGTACAGATTATATTTATGTAATAGGATTTATAAAAAAAATACTGTTTACATGGTGTCGGATCTGTAAGAAGCTGCGGGTTCGAATCCCACTTATTGCACACCCACACACTCCTAACACACGCTTGGCTGAGGACTTAACCGTATTGTATCGGGCACGTTCCGCCTTGAGCAGAGCGCACCGTCCATTCTGTTTATTCCCAGTTTTGTTGTTCTCCAGTGTATCGAAGTCGATGACGTGTTCTTATTATGAGATGCACAAAAATAATATTTTTTTAAAATAGTAATCGAATAAGCGGTCAGTGAAATCAGTACTCACATCGATATCAGTGTAGACAATAGGAGGATCTCGGCTGCGCTTGCGCAACTCCTCCTGGCGACGCTCGTCGGCCTCCAGCGCGAGAGAGTCCGAGCTGGGGCCCGCGCGCGACAGCTCCTCCGGGCCCAGGGCCGACGCTGTTTCTACTGCTTCGGCCATTTCTGTCGCACAACATACACACGTGTTAACGTAATTCGATATGTGCTTTTACAATAACCTCCTTGCACTTCGCAGTGTTGGTTTAAAATAAAAACCGTCCTTCCACTTTAGACAAGCTCGAAGGGGTGACGGTCTACACAGTTTTTGAATAATAACACACAAAAACTAAGACAACTCGCATCGTGAAGCGATTAACGATGTGCTGATTTCACAGATCACAAAAATGTAGCGCGCGTGTCCGGCGCAAGGGGCCCGCACGGGAATAGTGTCGTTATAAATAGCGCTGCGGTGTTGTCCCGAGGGCAAAGTGGCACGCGTCCGACTCTGACGTGTCGGCCGTACGCACCTGGTGGTAGCGGTGATGCTGCGGTGCTGGTGATGGTGGTGATGGCGGTGGCGGTGTGCAGGAGCAGGCGCCCGCGGAGAGAATGCCGCACGCCGCGCCGCGCCTGGCCCCGCGCCAGCCGCCTCCGTTATATATTTATAATTAACGCTCGCCGATCGCCTACAGTTGTCGCTACATGTGAGCTTTCGTTTTGTAAACATGTGCGTTGCACCGAACTTTAACGAATCGTCTACGGCCAACGTGATCGCAATAATTATTGAATTTTATATGTAAACCTTGTAATTACTGTATCCAAACATTCCAAGGTTGCTCGCACCAACTACGTTACATTTGGGATGATGTTGATGTAAGATTGAAAGGAGGCGGGTGGCCGAGTTCAGCAGTAGGCGGCCGGGAAGTCATCGCTCCGAGCGAGTCCCGACCTAGTTCCGAAGCGTTCAACTGATGCAGACGTACAAATAGCGCGACCGATCACTCCTCTGTATTGACTTACGTGTAGTAGTCAGCGCGATCTTTTGAAGTGATCAATTATGAATCGGAAATTGTCAATAGATCCGTTTGTCTATCCTACGTTAAGAGTTTAGAACTTTAGAACGAAATCAGAGACGAAAAGCTACTTGAATCACAAATTTCAAAATATTGTTAATTTTTTTATGGCATGCCATTAGCTAAGAAGCATGCTTTCAGTATTCAAATTGCAAATTTGCAATACACGGTAATTTTTTTGTTAAAAATTGCATTGAGGAATTGAATCTTCATGATGTCTATTGTTTGTATCTTTTATCTATGTGTATATATTTATATATATATATAAATGAATTAATGTTTGTTAGTCTCGCTAAAACTCGAGAACGGCTGGACGGATTTGGCTAATTTTAGTCTTGAATTATTTGTGGAAGTCCAGTGAAGGTTTAAAAGGTGAATATATAACAATTAATTGCATTTTTTTATATTTATTATTTTATACAAAAGTTTAGGTCTTCTATTTATCGATTGAGGCAGTACGACGTCTGCCGGGACAGCTAGTTTTAAATACAATTTCCGCATTACGATGATATCCTATGTCGCGGGATACTTTACAAACAAACATGAAACTGTCAAGAAGAACACCCAGAATGTTGCCCCTTCAAAAAAGTTAGCGGAGCTAATTAGGAAGCGGTATGGCTACTGTTTAAGCCACTACGCCACTCATGCAGTCTGCATTATATGAATCGTTTGTACTGCTATCAATCACTACTCAACAGCATTTGATGGTCCACTGCTGGACGTAGTCACGTATGATGGACTTATATAATTCTTTATTTGTCAGGTATGTCCCGGCTTCAGAAGAAAATATATCACAGTCAAGACACACTAATTTGTTACTGAACATACTGCTAAACGTTTTGTAGGCTCAATATCTGTTGAATAATATGTTCTATGAGTAATTCTAGTGTTCCTGTCTACGAGATATCTTTGCAAGGGTGATATGTGTCACCAGTTTTATCGATGTTCTTCAAGTCTGTGGTTGGTATCTTGGCAGTGCACCTAAGTGTAGCCGCTTTAGACCCGAGCTTTTAGATCTTAGGTGTCTTCGTGTGAGCACGCCGTTATTGCAGCGGTAAGACCCGTTATGGAGGATAGGCTGGAGAGGCGTCACGGGAGCTTCTCATATCGGCTGACGAGGTGATCACTGGAAAAGGTTTCAGTGATCACCTGTGTCTGATCTGTAAGGAGCCAACGCCTGAATGCCACCACTGCGATGGCCAGGCTGCGGACACGGCGTTCCACACGCTGGCAGAATGACCGGCGTGAGGGGAGCCGAGGCGTGATCTCGTGACCGCCATCGGAGTGGGTATTCTTTCGCTTGGAAACATGGTTGCGGCCATGGCCATGATACGGAGCGAGAGTGATTGAAACTCCACCGTCTCTTTCTGCGAGCAAGTTATGCTTGCCATTCGGCGCCCTAGCAAAAGTAGGCCGGGCTAAAGCTTCTTTTAGGCAGGAGGGAATAATAGGGTTACCACACAGAAGGAGGTCATCTATATGTCGTAGGTGGCACGAGGTACGTCAGGGTTCCAGGAACTTCCTTTCGAGTGTATACCTGGTTCCTCGGTTCGGCTCATAGAACCCGAGACGGCGTGCGGTTTTGGTCGGTTCGAGTCCGACATAGCCACCACCAACTGGTGGTACACGTGGAGATTTCTGCACAAAAAAAGGTGTCTTGGTGTGGAAATATTCAAACCTAGTCACCTCCTTCAAAGGGAATCAAAATGTGGAGACACAGTGATAAATGCCTGGGAGCCTAGACATCCTAGCGATATTTCACGAGTACCTATGCGACCACATAATTCGCTGTGGGCGGAGAGGGAAACCGTATTTTGGATAAATTCCACTACGTTCCAATTGTAAAATGAAACGATGAAGAATAGCTACAAAGAACTTACATTTCTTTATTTATTTTAGAAATAAAGACTCGGCTTGTAGTTGTCCTAAATGAAATAAAATGATGGCAATAACAAAACAAACACAATGAACAAATATAGTTTTCATTTATTTTGGAAAAACCCAGTTCCGCTAATTATTCGATATTTGTTTGGTATATTTTAAACCATAACACCATATTATGGAAGCATTATATTGAAGTATTCTCAAGCAGAAACGCATAACAATCGAGTGAGTAGTGAGTGAGAAGAGAGTGAGTAGAGAGTGAGTAGTGAGTTAACAGAGAGCGAGTAGTGAGTGAGGAGCGAGTAGTGAGTGTGTGTGAGCGCTCACCTTCTGGAGCGGCGTCCCCGTTGTCTCGCATGTGCTTCTTGCGCTTCTTGTCGCGGCGGCGCTCCTTGCGCGCCAGCTTCTCCGCCAGCGTGCTGCGCCGCGCGCCCAGCTCCTGCGACGCCGCCCTGCCACACACGCGCCATTCCTTTACTTTGTACCCTATCCTACTTCATTCCCTGCACTTCATTGTGGAATGTAACAACAAAATTATAACTACAAATTCTTACTCCTTGCTTTAACTGACATTTCAACACTACAGTGAAGCGAACAAATTCCTATCACTTTCTTTTTAGAAGTAATTCCACTACAACCCCGAAACGAACGTTGTCGCTTAACGTAACTGGTCCAATATTCGAGTGTGTCAAATGTAGGATAATACTCTTTTAAGGAGTTAAACGTCTTTCAGTAATCGATAATGCTTTTAATTATTTGTCAAACATATTTATTTGTAGCACCATTACTTTTTGCAAATCATACTTGCTCATCGAGTAATTGCTGCTCAAACACTAATTTCCTTGTTTTTTTTATTTTACTTAAGAATAAAACAGTGAAGCAGTCAATAAACTGCTCTCAGATCTATTTGTACAGATAGAATTAAATAACCACACAAATCAATTTGAAAATCTGAAGAAATCGGTTTAAGGTTTTGAATTCTAGGATAAAAGCGCCTGAGCTTTTTGATACAAAGGGTGTCTCAATGAGAGTGCACTTTTTCATTTTAACACTTATTTTTAGAGGGTTTTTTTTTATTATAATTTATAAAACGGCTCGGCCCCCACGGCACAAGTCATTACTCTTTCCATAACTTTTTCACAGACATGTGGATGTATCTCACCAATAACGCGTTGGATCTGGGATTTGGGATCAGGAATTGTTCCTAGATTATTTGCATTATACCGAGATTTTGCACCACCCAAAAGATCAAAATTGCACAGCATTAAATCGCATGAACTTGGTGGACAGTTGACATCAGCATTTCCCGACATTGTTTCATGTACGGTGCGGCAAGTGGCGCCGTCTTGCAGAAACCATATGTCATCCAGATCCATGCCGTCCAGTTGATCTACAAGAACTTCGTTATCATGTTGCTGCAACGAATAAATACCATTCACAGTCACTGCAATTTCGGCCTCATCTTCAAGAAATGCCAAATCACACAGCCTACAAAAAATCGTGGGTGCATTTCCTACTCATAGATTGCATGAGAAAGTTCTATTGCCACTGAGCCCAAAATCTGTAAATTTTGTGTTTTTGCGAAGCCATTAATTTAGATGGAAATAAGCTTTATCGGAGAAAATGACTTTTTAATTTACTTTGCTCCATTATACGTTGACCGAACCGTCGACGCCTTCCATGGTCTGCTGGTTTTAGCTCCTAAGTAATATGAATTTTGCACGCATAAAAGTCCACCTTTTATCAAAATTTGCTGCGCAGTGCTTCGTGAAATTTGAAGTTGTTGAAAACTGTCGAATTTATGTTTTCGGGTTCTTGGCGACACTCTCGCTCACAGAAACAAGGTTTTCAAGAGACAGATCGGTACGTTGTTGCACTGGAATCTCTGTCCACAACCGACTGTTTCTTAAAATATACTCTTGAAATGGTTTGACACATTAGGTGCCTCTTCTATATCGAAAGTTTTTCGAAGATTGTGAGCGGTCTCAGCATAACTTTCCAAACTTTTTGCGATAAGTTTTCATAAGTATAACGCGTTGTTCTTTTGTAAAGCGCTACATTTATTACTTCTACCAAATTTCAGAGTCGTCACTTGCACAAAAGAAAGCGAAACTGAATTTAAAAATGAAATTCTTACTGAGACACCTAGTACTAACGCCCAGTACAGCGACTATTTACAACGATAAACACGTACCGATCAGGCTATGTCGAATTTTATTTATATGAAAACGAAACGGCAAAACAAATTCAACTACTACAGTCTCTGTATAACATTGATCCATACTAAGATTGCCTGGAAGAAATTGCTTTTGGCAATAAGGCCGCCGTTTGTACACTCGATATTTGATCATTCTGTTATTTCATGTAACTCTGTAATTGAGGGTGCAAATAAAGAGTTATCCATCTATCAAAATATTTTTTAAATCGTTTTCTGCGAAAAGATTCAAAAACGGTTTAAATATGTTTGGATTCACAGCGTAGTCCCGGCGTCAATAAAATATTCATTTCCTATATTCTAAGGTGTGACTAGCTACAAGATAAGGGCGTGAGTATAGCAAAAGTGTATATTCGGCAGTGAATGAAACGGTGTAGTGTCATGTGGGGCGGCGCGTGCGCGTCTCGTGGCCGTGGCGGTGTCGCAGCGCGCGCAGCAGCGCCGCCGCCAGGCCGGCCGCGCGGTGCAGCCCCGCCACCAGCGCGCTGCCGCCACTCCTACCGACCAAACAGCCGCGTCACCGCTCGCCTCCGCCTAACTACGATCACTCTACTCGATACTCATCACGACTACTACGTACATTAATGAAACTTTTTATATCGAATCGGCGCATCGAACCATACGAAAACTAATAAATCGCGTCAAAAAATATCGCTATGGATCACTTCCCCATCAACCACAGGAGAGAAAGAGATTGATCGTTGATCTCATTGCGGTTAGCTCCCCGATTCGACGATCGTGTCGAACACCTATCCGATTTTATTCTTTATTATTCCGACTCACGCCTCCGGTGCGTAATTTCGGTCACCCGACGCCCGGAAAGTCAGTAGATTCACGGTATTCAGGTGTTTCTTAAAAACTATACTTTTTATGTGACCCATGGCCTCAGGAATTGTTCCGGAGACCTGTAAACAAAAAAATCGGCCAAGTGCGAGTCGGACTTGCCCATGAAGGGTTTCCGTATCAACAAGTAACATTATATAAAAGTTCTTGTAATTCGTTGATTAAATGAAAGGTAAATTGCTGTTTACGCTTTATGACATATTAAAAAAAAAATACTCACTAGATCTCGTTCAAACCAATTTTCGTTGGTAGTTTACATGGTAATGTACAACATATATTTTTTTTAGTGTTATCACTCTCTTATTTTAGAAGTTAGAGGGGGGGGGACACACATTTTTCCACTTTGGAAGTGTCTCTCGCGCAAACTATTCAGTTTATAAAAAAATGATATTAGAAACCTCAACATCATTTTTGAACACCTATCCATAGATACCCCACACGTATGAGTTTGATGAAAAAAATTTTTTTGAGTTTCAGTTCCAAGTATGGGGACCCCCAAAATGTATTGTTTTTTGTCCATGTTTATGTGAAAATCTTAATGCGGTTCACAGATTACATCTACTTACCAAATTTCAACAGTATAGCTCTTGTAGTTTCTGAAAAAAGTGGCTGTGACATACGGACGGACAGACAGACAGACAGACAGACAGACAGACAGACAGACTTGACGAATTTATAAGGGTTCCGTTTTTTGCCATTTGGCACCGGAACCCTAAAAACGTCCAACCTATTCACAAAAAAATATATGTTACGTCACACATTTCCATAATGGGGCTACAGGTAGTACGAGGAGTCAGGGACCATCGGTCTCGACAAAGCCGTTTGTAAACTATTTGTGTAATATTTTTTCGACCGTGACAATCGTCGGCTAGTCGTTGCTTAAATATTTTTTATATATTAAATAAGGTTTTAGAGTACGGTTGAGGAGGTTCGATGCCGGTCGCTTCGTTGAAAAAATTTATGTTGAGGTAAAACTGGTCGAACTAGTCGCCGACCTCAAATAGTCTTGCAAAGGCTACAGAGGCTAGGAAGGATATGAGTTTTTAGGGTAGAAGTATAATTCTATAATAATTTAAAGGCAAGGCACTGACCTGGCCTCCTCGATCTGCGTGTTGAGCGTGAGGTAGTCGGGGCTGTCCTGGCGCTGGGCGCGCGCTGCTCCCGCGGAGTACATCGTCTGTGGGAGCGGGAGGACGCTTCGTCAACACCTCACTCAACTATCTCAACTATCCTGGACTCTACCTCTTTTACTCAAATATATATATATACATAGAGCGAAGGTTAAACATTTAGGTAAAATACACTTTATGTGTGCCTTTTTATATTAATATTAAGCTGGAGTTAGGCGAGAACCTCATCACTATGCGAGCCCTATCAAGGAGAAGTAATGTGAGCCTCTGACGGTGTTGGTCCAGGCTTGGCTATACATCCGTAAGGGGAGGAATTAAAAATAATTATTTAATCATTGATTCGATTGAACTAAAGCAAAACTACTACAAAAACTGAATATTACAATATCTAAGAAACATCCACGACTTACTAAATACTCCCTATTTACACCTAAGAGATCTAAAACTAATTTGGGTCAATTTTCTCACTTCTCTTAAATCTATTTATACCTGAATTTTGAGAATTTTAATTAATTTTATTATTAAATTTTAGATCTAGCAAAAGAGAAAGGACTGTTTATCTAGTAATGAATCAATTATTTGCCATAAATCATAACCAAAATTCCTCTAAAACTATACAGAACGATGTTTTCTTCTGAGTCTGAGTATTAACAATTTGTATATATTTATAAATATTAAATTATGTCTCTAATAAATTTAGTCAGCATAGTTCTACAAGCTCTGGCCTTGTTGGCGACTCGACCGGTCTTGTGGGAGAGGTCTACAAAATATTACATGTACCTGCACATATGTGTGAATGTTGAACATTATCAAAATAAAATGCTTACACTATAAATAATAATTTTAAAGACATTATAGCACAGCGCCATCTATCGAGAACAGCAAGCGTTGTAACTAGTATTATATTATAGGTTCGATTCCAACAGCCCTCTAATTATGTAAAACATTCATTGAATATTGCAGAATAGTAATTCAATAGTTATTACTATTTCAGAGATCTAATGTAGACAAATACAATACAAACTCGACATAGAGCTGTCACTAGGCACGTATGGACCGGCTTGATCGAGTTGAATAAATCTATCGATGCATTTCAATGAATGAGAGAGAGAATAAACTACTGAAATGATTTTAAAGACTGAGGGGTCAATAGGTTCTTAATAACAGCCCTGGCAATGTAGGCTATAGGAATTTTATCTGAAGTTTTTACGTAGTCAGGTTATATTTTTTTATTGTTTATGTTTGTGAGCCGTGAAAGGGCTGCCACCTAATCAACTCGGGTTATATAAGAATAGAATAGTCGTGTACGGTGTCGGCCTGTGGCGCGAGATTGTCGAGCAGCGCCTGCAGCGCGGAGCGGGCGGGCGGCGCCAGCAGCTCGTCGGGCTGCGCCACGATGTGCTTGGGCACGCGCGCGCCGCACAGGAACTGCGCCACCTCGTCGCTGAAGTGGTTGCAGTTGTGCTCCAGCAGGTTGTACGCCGCCGGCCTGCGCACACACCACAGCTTTACTTCACGCGCTCACACGCGACACGACCTGGTTGTGTCTCCAGGGCACTTACGTGTACGAGGTGGTGGCGAGCGCCTGTAGGTACTCGACGAACAGCTGGAAAGGCACGAACGTCTCGCCGAGCCGTTCGATGCGGAGGGGCTGGCCCAGCTGCGTGCCGCCCTGCGAATCAGAGGACACTGTTACGAGCCACAATATAACTCACTCGCCAAAAATGAAAATTCTATAAGAGATACGTTAGTGACCTACTCACAAAACAGCAGCGGGCCTCAAATACTGATCAGGTCGATGGATAGGCCTGAGATAAACCCGGAACGACGAGTCGGGTCCTGCATAAGCGCAGTGTCGATTTAGAAGGACGAAGCCGTAAAACACGATACGGGTTCCCCAGAGTAGGGCGCCTAAGGGTCTGTCAGGGAGGAAATTAGGAGGAAATAGCACATATTCTTTACTCCTGGATCATCGAGAAGCCAGAGATTCGATCCGTGAACTACTTGAAAATCTTGGGATGTGGAATACTATCAACAATCCATACATTATAATCCAAAACTTTAATTTACTATGCGTTTCTAAAATCTGAGACACATTCCTTGTATTTAACGCAGAATAAACAGTTACGTTATTAAGTCTAATTAGTAACATAAAGCGAACATAAAGCAGTTGAAACAACAGGCCCAGAGTCCTGCACTCGGATACAATTTGAAAATAGAGAATTCGTTCTATTTATATCTGCCGAGTGATTCCGTATTGAGATAGTGAGTGTGATGTGTAATCGAACCGACCGCACTCACGCACCACAACACCGCCACGTGCTCTTGGCGACGTAAACGGTCGTAACTCCAGTACCTGATTATGTGTCAACAAATTAATGCGATCGAACACTAAGAATATCGACGATGTGATCGACCTCAGACTTTCCAAGTATATATGTACATCTCTCATGTCTCTTTTATTGTTCGCAACGACCGCACCACCTACACGTTTAATGGTATGTCTTGTAAATATAGCAAGTGTTACAGTTTCTCCGTCTTAACATGAGGTAACTTATATGATTCGAGAGAATTCCTAAGCGCGCGCAACAAACCCTTACGTATGTTGAAACAAGGCTAGCTTAAAAAAAGCGGCCGGAATCGGACTCGCCCATGAAGGGTTCCGTAGCAGCAAGTAACATCATATAAAAGCTTTTGTAATTCGTTATAACTTTCATCGATGTTTTAATAATAGTGTTTTGATTGAAAGAAATGTAAATTGCGGTTTATGATTTATGACATATTAAAAAAAACTACTTACTAAATCTCGTTCTAACCAATTTTCGTTGGAAGTTTGCATGGCAATGTACATCAATTTTTTTTTTTACTTTTATCATTCTCATATTTTAGAAGTTACAGGGGGAGACACACACATTTTACCACTTTGAAAGTGTCTCTCGCGCAAACTATTCATTTTAGAAAAAAATGATATTAGAAACCTCAATATCATTTTTGAAGACCTATCCATAGATACCCATCACGTATGGTTTTGATGAAAAAAAAATTTTTGAGTTTCAGTTCTACGTATGGGGACCCCCAAAAATTTAACGCATTTTTTCTATTTTAGTGAAGAAATACACAGAATACATATACTGACCAAGTTTCAACAGTATAGCTCTTATGGTTTCGGAAAAAAGTGTGTGACATACGGACGGACAGACAGACAGACAGACATAACGGATCTATAAGGGTTCCGTTTTGTGCCATTTGGCAACGGAACCCTAAAAACGACACAGTAAGATGGCTGTATTGTCAGTGGAACCTTCTAGTGGAGAGTATTGCGAAATATATGCGGAGCAGGACGAATACATCACTTCAGGGCAGAAATTATGTATTGTAAAAATACGGATGGTACCTGCGCACCCAACACTACTTGGCGTGATTTTTTAAAATTAAATATGTTTTGCGGTGCGAGCAACCAATCATGCTCGTCTCTCAATTATACGTGTGCGCAGTAATCAAACCCACGAGCTGACTGGACGGTGAGGATCACTAACGATATACATGTTCGGTTTAATGTAACATTACTTTTCGTCTTAAAATGTTCCAATTTGTTAAAACCATTTAACTGTAACCTAAACTTTTATCTCAACTTAGAAGCCTCATTTAATACAACGTCATGGGATAATGTAAAGAATAATTTATAGATAAAAGAAGTTCCTAAGAAAAAGATTTTAAACCAACAGTAGTCAGACAAATATCAAATGATAAAGTAAGACATGAAATACATACTGAAATACACTTAAAGCTACGTAACAACTCGTTTCTTACATTTTAAAAATTGCGAGCAATTATTGCCAGCTGTGAGTTGCATAATTATACAAAATATATTTCGACTGATGTAGGTCAATTCCAATAGACCGCAGAGCAGCTTCCGCGTTAGGGAGCTGGAGGTGGGCGGGCGATGCGACATCTCTTTCCCGTGGCGCGAGGCGGTTCAGAGAAAGAGCGAGTTGGTGGAGATGCAACACGTTATGCACTCGATTATTGTCATTTTGGCGCAGCGCCGCGGACCGATATAGACACTGTTTACAATTTCTCTGCGTGTGTGAACACCGCTCTAGCTGGATCTGTGCTTCACTGAGCAATGGCCCGACGCACGTGTCTAGCGGACTGGCACCTTCGGTATATAGCGAAATATTTCTACTATAATGTTTAATATTAGACCAGGTAGATAAATTAGAACGACTTGAGTCAAGAAATAAAATTATTAACAGTTTTATTACGTTCTTTTACGATGTGCGACAAAATGAAATAAATATTACTTTTATGTGAAAAAAATCAGTTAGCAATCCTTGGTATTCCTATTTTACTTATTTCGTTAATAATTATGTATTACTGTACCACTCATGCGATAATCAAGAAATTTTTCATTATCAGAGATGTACGATAATTTTTATCTGAGATAAAAACTTTGTTTTATATATTGAAGCCTACCAAAGTGACTCTACTCTGCCTGATGGAAAGCAAGAGTAGAATCCAAGAGAAGCGGCCACCATCCACATTGTGAGTGTATACAAAGCAGCATGGTGACTCACACCATGGCAGATGAGTGAGATGTTTCTGCATCATTCTTCCGGCCCCCAGGAGCCCGGGAGAAGTATTGGGCCTCCGGTCTCACACTCACCAACGAAACAACAGCACCGATGCTGTCATTTTGGGTTGGTCTCCTGTGTGAGGGTAGTACTGCCCCGGTCAAGCCGGCACATTCACTCATGGCTCTACTACCTATAATAAATATTATAGGAGCCCAGTAGGAAGTACCCGCGTGTAGAGGACAGTGGTAATAACAGATCTGCTTCATGTTAAGGATCATCAGCACATCACATAGTAGAGGTCGGTGGTGGTTCACACATAGTTGCAATAACTCATAGCACCCCTACATTCAACGGGGCGTAACGTAACACATTTCATTTCAATACGTAATATATACAAATAAATTAGAGTATCTGTTGTAATATTAAAATAACCGCTTTTAACTAAATGCATATAATAATATTATGTATGAATACAAGGCACATATGCCAAAATAAGATGTTTTACAATTTTTGTCAGTCTGTCCGTTTGTTCCGGGTAATTTCTGGAACGGCTGGACCGATTTCGACAGGACTTTAACTGGCAGATAGCTAAAATAAATAAATAAATAAATATTTTGGACATCTTACACACAACATCATCTAGTCCCAAAGTAAGCAGAGCTTGTGTTATGGGTACTAAACAACTGATATAAGTACATAAACATACTTTTTTTTTGTAAATACATACATATTATACATAGAAAAACACCCAGACTCCAAAACAAATATTTGTGGATCACACAAATATTTGGTCTGACCCGGGAATCGAACCCGAGACCTCTTGATCAGCAGCTGCATACGCTAACCACCAGACCAACAAGGCAGTCAGCTGATGATATGAGGAGTAACTAAGGCTTTTTTAGACTAGCTTCGCCCCACGGCGTTGCCTGCGGTTACAACAACAAACGCAGGTAACACGGCGGGGCTCAGCTGGTAATAATATATGTACACATACGTAGTAATACCTATGTGTACATACAATACAGGTACAGGTAGCGTAAGTTACCAAGAGGTACATTGCTGCAACGGAATGAAATTAATTCAGTTGTAAATATCACAACATGTATTTCAATGACGGATTAGTAAACTACAATATAAAAGTTTTTTAAACTAACTTTTTACCACCACCGTATATGGAACATGTTATTAAAGAAATAACTTGATTAACTAATTAACGACAACCATCAAAACAAGGTAAGGCACACATCCATGTACCACCACTGCAGACAGTGACATAAACATATCGCACTAATGTATGGACGTGGTTCGCACAAATAGTGGTGACGTGGCCAGCAGAGCACAAACTCCACTCCAATAGATATTAGACGACATTTATGTTCCGCAAACAGTTCCTCACTTTGCGATGTGCGTAATTTCCTTGAAGGAAAAAATCCACAGTATTTTAAACGTGATATACACTATATTATACCTACATATGTGTGTGGTAAGAATAGACGGCGTGCGGCGTGGGCGCCTGATATACAACCCACCATATCTACTGCATACCTTGAGATATCTATGCGAAACACCTATGTATTTGGAATGCATCAAACTACCAAATATTTTAGGGCCACAGCACACTAGCTACTTTTAGCATCGGCGATCGGCGATTTGGCGACTGCATCGATGCTGCATCGCGTTTTAGCAACTTCCTGCGTTCGATCGCGGTATCGGAAACGCGCGTTTTAGCTACTGCTCAGATGCCAAATCGATGCTACCGTCATCCGAATGTGTGCGGAGAGTAGCGTTCAGCTGCTGTGTCGCGCTTCTAAAAAGCGACTCAATCTCCGCGTTTGGCGTTTTTAAGTGTGCTGTGTAGAGCGTTCGGTCGCCGTATTTAGCTTCTGAAAAGCGACTAGTTGCCGATCGCCGATGCTAAAAGTAGCTAGTGTGCTGTGGCCCTTACTAATACCTTTAGACATGTCACAAGGCAACCTGATTCCGAATTCGGTTGAGCTCTCTGACATAGAACAAATGATAGTGGTCGTAACGTAATTATTTATCCTGGCTTGTAATCAAACCTTCTCCTTTGCAGTCGTTGTCACTAACCACTAGACCCTGGAGGGGTCTGCTGCATGCGCGATGTAAATGTACGAACAGAGACGCAATGGATAGCAGACAGGCCACCATCGATCACACCGCAGCTGTTGAGTAAAGTCCTGGCTTGGCTTGGCTTGTGTGCGCCGTACTCTTGCCAATCTATATCGCCACCTACATTTTTAATTCATCACCAACCGTTGTTTTGACCACCGACGCAAAACGACTGGTTTTCATAAGTTTGACGTATCTGTGCGTGTGTTTGTTTGTGACATCGCAATTTCCCCGAATTTATTTAAAAATTGTTTTTTGTAAAAATGGCAATGTACACAAATATCCTCGAGTGTGATATCAATATAAAGCATATAACGTGTACATCACAAAAGTTGCAAGTTTTATTAAAATCGATCAATTATTTTTAAAGATATGGGACATGAAGTTAGAAACGAACCAGAGAATGAAATAGACCGAATGAGGTGTTCTAGGTTTTGTACGTACATGCGTTTTCTTTTGCTGGGTTTTTTTAATATTACATTTATACTTATAGATAAATACGACGACGTGAGGTAAGTATAAGATGGTAGTTTTGAGAATTATTAGCGATGCAAGGACCGCAGACGATGAGTAGGTAGTATTGTTAAACAAGTGGGCGGCTATAGCACTAACCGGTGAGCAGCTGGTGATGCCGCCGCCGCCGTAGAAGAACTCTCTTTGGTAGGCGACGATAGCTGTGTGCCACACCCCCTCGATCTGACGACCTGGAAAATGTACAACCGTGTCATACGTTATTCTGATCTCAGCTCCGTTAATGTCCGAAACGAGATAGAATCTGTTTTAATTTGAAAAATGCGACCGTATATCTCCCTCTAAGTTTGTTCATGGTGTTCGCCTAGACATAGCCTATGAGTTGTTTACATAGAGTGAAAACAAAAAAAAATCGTGAAATCCTAGTAAAGGGCATAGGTGACCTTTCATTGATAAATGTAAACTTCAGTGGGTGAAATAAGGCATATAAAGTGATATGGGGCTAGCAGAGGAAGTGAAATAACAAGAAGTCACCTCTTATTTCTATAATTTTACGTGTATTGCGAACATTTTAAAGGACCAGTCAAAAGGTGTTTTCTATTTATATCCTATGAAAAACGTAAACATGTAGGCGTGTTTTATTTGTTAGTTAATATTATCTACTGCTTTAGCGCTTGCGAACTACGAGATGAACATTTTTCTCGAAATTCTCTCAGAATATATATTTTGTGTTTTGTAAGATTTAGTATTATGTTATCAACGGAATTGGATAATATATGTTGACATAATTCATACAAAATATTTTATTGAACATTAACTTTCGCTCGTTGCTTTGCACTTGTTAATAGAGCTATTTTATTATGCCCCGAAAAAAAACGCAATATATATAGTTTTGGAACAATAATGGATTAATTTACTCAAAATATTGTACATATAGAGAATGAAGCAGTTTAATAATATGAGTTACTCGAATCAGATTCATATTTTTTTCTTTAAAATCGGCCAAGTGCGTGTCAAGCCACGCGTAGAATAGAGTTCCGTAGTCACCCACAATGGCACGCGGACTTAAATAGTTTCTTAAAATTTTTGTTGTTTACTTTTTATTTCTTTAATTTTGTATGAAGTCTTCCAAGTAACCGTATTTTACAAGTTAGGCCCCTATAACTTCTGAAATAATAATAACTTTATTATTTCAGAAGTTATAGTTCTCTGACCCGTTACATTTTTCCTTTAAAGTTCATCATATTATATAATACCTTATTATTTTTTTTTCGAGTAAGCAGTTTAGCTTTCAAAGGTGGGAGGGACGCCCTGTTTTAACAAAAAAAAATGCCCTTTAAAGTTGAATAACTCCCAAACAGACGACGAAATCAAAAAAGCATTGTCATTGTCTAAGCAACCTCTTAATGTTTTTAAAAGACCTATCTAACGATATCCCACAGGATGGGGTAGACGCGAGAAAAAAACGTCCCCACTTTTCGTGTAGGGAAGCTAACCCGAAATAAATTAATTTCGTGATTTTACTTCAGCATATGGTCGACGTGGTTAAAACACATATCCATGCAAAGTTTCACCTTTCTAACACTAACCGTTTTGACGATAAGTCGAGGGCGGTCGAACTGACATGTAGAATCTATAGAGGTTCCGTGACATGAACTACGGAACTCTAAAAATGCGTTTTCCATTGATGCACTGTTTATGGTAGATATTTATTGTTAATGAAGGGCTACAAATAATTAAAATCAAGTAAGTGAGTATAACAAAAATAGATATGATTGTTTTGGTGCTATGTATAGATATGTAAGTGGAGCAACTACCAAGCCTTGAAACAAATCCGCTGTCGGGTCCAGGTGGCACGCGAGAACTAGGTCACCAAATAATTTCCAATATTTATTCGAAAACATACACTTCACAACAGTTTTTGTTCTAAATGAGCCACCTCACTTGTCGCAGTAACTCGTAGTAAAGCGAGTGATATACTCGACGTTGCAAGAACTTGTAGCCAACCGGTAACCCCTTTAAACTTACGTGTTGCTTGGTAAAGATGTCATTAACTGGACTGCACCACCAGATCGAAACAACGATTCAAAGATGCTTGGATTAACACTTATGAATGACATTGGGTCTATTCTGTTAAGCCTTTATATTATTTCATTTAGATCATTTGGGTTCAAGCGGTTTTACCTGAGTACCAGATTTTCCACGAACCAACTGGCATTAGACCTTCGTAGTCCGTTATCAGTATATTTGAGAGCACTGACTTGCCAATAACGATGCCATAGATATGCATGATAACTGGGACCAATAGCTTAACGTGCTCTCCGAGACACGGAAGTGAAGCATCGTCAAATTTCTGTACTTCTAACTGTTATTAAGAATTTCTTGTAAGGAAAACCCAACAACGCTTTTTCCCGACGCGGGAATCGAGCCCGAGATCGGCAGTGGCATTCGCTACTCGTTAAATTAAAGCGGCAGTTATGTTATAAGTTATGAATGACATGATTTGCTTAAAAAACAACTTAGTGATAAAACTCGTACGAAAGATTTATATAGCACAAACTTTTTCTATTTAACCAACACCAATTAATTAAAGTGACAAGGAAGCAGTGTTTAGTTTCACAATTACTCCCAGGATGAAATTGATTTTATTGTCTTTTAGTCTACAATTTGTGCTAGCATCATGGGTAGCAAAACATTGCAATTTATTGGGTAGTGTGCAGAGAATTTATTAGCTTGTGTCTATAAACATAGAGCTCAATTAAGTTTACAGGTCTTAGTAGCAATTAATATGATTTTGAATTCTGAAGGTTTCTACCAACTGAAATTCAATACAATTTTATTATCTATGACATTTGCTTCTTTTAGCAAGTTGTATGAGTGGGATGCCAATAAGCTCAATAAGCACTCATATGATAAGTGCTTATGTGTAAACAGTAAGTGAGTGAGCAAGCATACCATGTTCACTTACCCAATATGGAGGGTGAGAGCAGGGACGCCAAGCCATTGGTCAGGTCATAGATGTACAGCTCCACAACAGTGCCCTGTTCAGATGCCATGGCTGTTGCTGGCTCTCCACTGGTACTCGCTTCCACTGATAATGACATACTTATTATGTCAAAATTTATTTAATAACATCAATAATTTAAGATAATAACAGAAATTATTGGACACAATCTACTTTTAACATGACATTGCATCCTACAATGCACCAAGTATACATAAGTTGTATTCATCACTTAAATTTCCAATTTTGGAGTTTATTTTCACACATATATGGGGCCAAAAATGTTAATGATTTTTTTATAGCACAAATAATGAAGACAAAAGTAGAAATAACTGTTTTTAGAAAGGAAAAAAAATAATTATTTTAAATTTTAATTAGTGAGTATTAATTTTTGTAACACTGTGATGTTTAGTAAATAAGAACCAATTAAATGTCAAAATCTCTTGAAATGGTTAATGTTTGGGGTTCATAAAATATAGAATTGAAACAGTAATACATACATTTAGGGTGTATTTGCTATCAGTTATATGTATGAGATAATATGTCCGGTGTGTAGGTGTGTAGAAGCTAGTAGCGCAAGATGCGGGCGCGTGCAGTGGTGCAGCGGCGCGACTCACACCTGTGCGGCGCGGACCGCGGTCCTCACTCCACCGGCCATAATAATAAACTACCGTACAGCGCACACCGCGCTACTACTGACGATACACACTATTTATAAAGTAGATACGCCACTACAACATACAATACTCATATTCCCAGTGCGCCTACACATTCATATAAAACAGAAAAAAACACTTTAAAAATTGATCAGACAGAACAACAATAAAACTTATAAATGTTTTCTTACCCTTTAAAAATTAGGTGATAAACTGTGTTAGAAATTTAAACTTTTTAAGATCTCATTATTAGTTTTCCTAATTCTATTTACAATACATTTACAAAATACATAACATTTCTACATATTTCATTGACTGCCGAACTGACTTGACAAAACCGGAATTCGGAGAATGACAGAACAGAATCAGCTGTAAAAGTTATCTACTGTTGATAGATAGATAGATAGTTGATTGTATGCCTAATTTTTCATTATAACACCTCATTTATTTTTTCTTTCTTACTAATATACTCAGGGACAAAAAAATAATTAATTATCTAAGACGACTAAAATAACATTAAGGAGTCAAAATTTAAAATTTCTCACAGATCATTCTCAAATTACCTATCTCAAAAATAGTTCCAATATCTCACGAAATGTATTCCAACGTGTGAAGTGTCAATTTATCATGACAGTGCCATTTTTTTCATTTTATCATTTCATTACTGAAGTAATAGGTCTATGATTTCATTTCATAGACCTTAAGTTTCCTACTTCAGTGTTTCATTCAACTATCACTGTTCACTGTTCAGTCTGTTCAATCGTGACGTAAATTGAGAAGTGAGTAGGTATTATCCTAGAATTATAAAGTCACAATAACTATGTAGCTAAATCGAGTATTAACTCCTGCAATAACTTGTGCTTAATATATTTCTATCAAACATTTAAGATTGAAACATGAAATTAGACTGAACCAGAAGTCTGTTTAACAGAATTTTTAAACACACTATTGGTAGACTTTCCATACTTAGAACACTCGTTCAAGTCTGGATTTGAGAAAAATTATCCGTTTGAGAACGATGAAGATACCCCAACAACTCACAAACAGATCTACATGATAAACTTATATTTTTGTCTTTAACCCACCCCGTGAGGGTCAAATAGGCGTGATGTTCCACTAATTTACAAAAAAAACCATAGAGGAACCGTTAACCAATACTGAAACCATTAGATTTACTCACAGTGCCATTTCTTAAATTTCAATTTTACTACATATTGCACTCATGATAACTTTTGAACGGTATGTCATTTCAATAATTTAAAAAGTATGCGACTGCTAATCAAGAGGTCATGGGTTCGATTCCTGGGTCAGTCCAAATGTTTGAGTGATCCGCAAATATGTAGATATTATATAATATTGCATCCCCATCACTTAAATGGTTGGCAGTCCACAACAGTGCGTTGTTCTCGAAATTTCCTGAAACGCACATCTAAATTGTCGAATGAACTGTCACCTACACTGGTGTTTTCTGTGTACAATATGTATGTATTTGCAAAAAAGTATGTTAATGTATTTAAATCAGTTGTCTAGTATCCGTAATACAAGCTCTGCTTAGTTTGAGATTAGATGACGTTGTGTGTAACATGTCCAAAATATTTATTGCTATTATTAAATGATATTGACATTACTTCTACATTTTAGTAAATGGCATTTTCATCGTTCTTGTTTAGGTTTATATATACAAAATAAATCATTAAAAGCAGTATTGGATATTTTAGGTACTTTGATAAATATATTATAGCAATTTAAATTCAAAACCTGTGTTTATGCCACATCACTCATCAGTCACTACCCTATTTGTAACTGTCAATTGTCATGACTATGTCATTGTTCAAAAAAAGAGTTTCAGTTTTCTAGACTTTAGTAAGAAAATCATTCGTAACAGAAGAGACAAAACTATGCAATGCATTGTTCGCAAGAAAGAAATAAACAAGAACAAATGACT
Source organism: Phragmatobia fuliginosa (assembly GCA_932526445.1). Taxonomy (NCBI): domain Eukaryota; kingdom Metazoa; phylum Arthropoda; class Insecta; order Lepidoptera; family Erebidae; genus Phragmatobia; species Phragmatobia fuliginosa. The sequence goes on along the minus strand of OW052066.1, from coordinate 209,782 downwards.
CTATCCTGAAATATCATAACTCGGTATAATTCCTTGAGTTTGTCAAGTCAAGATTGTTATGTCAGTGAGTTGTTGGTGTTTTGCGAATATTTTATATAAAAATGTCGGGATCAAAGAAATTGGTAACTATTTTTAAGTTAACATAAATCTAACAGTGTATTGATGTCATTTGTTGTTGCAACGATATCTGTTCAAAGTACGTTTTGACTCGGCCCCCTTTAAGTTTTCTGTTGATTAGATTGACAACTTGCACAAATTCAAATGTTTTAAATAGTGGTACTTCAATTAAACTTGTGATACCTTTATCAATCAGTTCAAAATTGTAAAGAGTTGTGAAATGTTTGAGATAGGTTATAATGACATGGCACTTGTTGTGGAAATAAGTAGGTGTTCGACCTTAAAGTTAACTCAAATGTTTTGTTGGTTGTGTACAGCTACTTCGCGTGCAGTCACCGGAGGGCACGGCGCGCCTCGAAATGCAGGATACGGACGTGACGGCACAGCTGTTCGAGCGTGTATATGAAAGCTTGCACCTAAACACATTCGCTTTCGTGCTCCACAAAGACAGACAGCGAAAAGAAGAGATAACTTCGAGCAAATCACGTCGACTGTGCGACTACGGCCTGCAGCATGGAGACATGCTGTATTTGAACCCTGTCAATGGTGCAGTGCTGTTTGATCAGCCATCCACAAGTGGAGATGTATGTTATCACTTGTGTTTACACTTGTTTTATACTTACAATTTATTATTATTTGAGTTTTGTCATTCAAAATGTTTATTTTTGATATCACAATATTTCCAGGCCAATAACAAACCATTTGGAGAGCCAGCAGTAGCGGGTCCTTCTAGTTCAACTGTTGCAGCAGGTGCTGTTCCTACCACAGTAGCGAGGCCTAGTATGCCACAGGAAGATGAGGTAGATCTGCAGCTGTATCGCATGTCTGGTAGCATTCAGAGACATAGAGATGAGAAATTGTGAGTGTTCTTTTCTACTAAACTCTTTGATGATATCATACCAAGTGTAGTGTATGTTACTCTGTACATATGTCTACTTGTCATAGGAAATAATTTTATTAACTGTTATTGTCTTTAAATCTTAAATTAGGTAGATTTACATAATTATACTACCGATTCTTGCTCTGTAACTGGGTATTGTCGTAAACTGTGAGTAATTCGGAGGAGAGAAGCTAGTGGAAATGAAGTTACTCCTAATGTTATCAGCCCTCTGTCAGTGAAAGTTCTGTCAAAATTGGTCCAACCTTTGCAGAAATTACCTGGAACAAACAGACGGACAGACAGAAAGTTAAAAAAATGGTTCATTTCATATTACATTTAGACAGTTAAATTTAATGAATTTGTGTACATGAACATTTTATGATCACTGACCAAAGTCTTTGAACAATGAATACAATGCTATGTTAACATGAGACTATGGTTTTAAAAAAGTGTTGGGTTGCATAGTTATTGTAAACATATGTGTAAACTGGAAGTTTTATTGTGATCCCAATGGTTTTATGTATTTTGTAGATGCCGACATAACTCGAAAGGTTGCTGCGTGCACTGCTCACCATTAGAACCATGGGACGAAGGGTACCTAAAAGAACACAATATAAAACATATGTCATTCCATGCATACCTGCGGAAGATTACATCGGGCAATTTTATCTCACTAGATGAACTATCCTGCAAAATCAAACCAGGTGAGATACAAAATATTACCTCTATATTTACTGCAATGCTGCTGGGAGTCTAGCACCTCTATCTGAAGGGTCTATTTCATACGGAAGTTTTGCATACATAAATATAGCAGGATGGAATGGTGACGAACATATCGTCGGCTTATTGCAAGAAGTCATTAACTGCAAAAAATCACTAAATATTTTTTCATCTTTAATGGTCTCACAATTATAGATAAAAACGTATTTAGTGATTTTTGCAGTAATTATTATATCGTTGGCTTATTGCAAGAAGTCATTAAGTGCAAAAAATCAATAAATACGTTTTAATCTATAATTGTGAGACCATTATAGATAAAAAAGTATTTATTGATTTTTTGCACTTAATGACTTCTTGCAATAAGCTGACGATATACTCCTTTGCAATTCCTGCATGGCAGCAAAATAAAGCCACACCCCAAAGCTCACACCATTGATTAGTGGCTGATCACTGATTAGTCAAGTGTCACACTTGCTTGTTTGTTTATTGTCTTTGATTTATCCTACTTACTTGACATTATGAGGATTGAACAAGTTTTCTTTTGTCTCTTTTCACAATTGTTTGTGTTAATTTGTTGACTGCACATTGTCCTAGTAGTTAAGGAGTTCGCAACACTGTTTTTTTGCTATGCCAAGTGTTGTGGGTTCAAATCCTACACAAATTATTATTCTGAGTGTAGGTGTGCTTTATGTCCATTTCTTGTATGTTTGTAAAGTTCCCTGAGACATAGGAATATATTCCTAATGCGGGAGTTGTTTTCAAAGGATGCCATTGGCGCTACTGTATTGGGCTCTACAGCCATACCAAGAATGATCACAGAGACATTGTCTAAATCATCTGAAGTGATTGAAAGAAAAAAAACATCTATACAAATATAATAAAATTGAAGCGTTTGTATATAATAAGCAATTAACAGTTTTTAATTGATAATGTACTAAAGTTATTATTATTTTAATCAGAAAATAAGTTTCCATTCACAGTTGTACCTAGTTAAACAATATTATAATAACATCTATAATCTCTCGGCTGCATAACATACAATTATCGATACATTCACGTGCGTCTAGCTGCTGCGCAGGTAGCCGCCTGGCCGCCTGGCCGCCTGGGACCATCGCGGCATCGGGCGCACGTACCTAGCTCGTGAACACAGCTCATTTGAGCGTTCGAAACGATTGTTTATTTCGATTTTAATTTCGAACTCACTTATTGGAAAAAAAATCGAGTATTGTATATTGATCATAATGGACATATCAAATTAAATATAATTATATACTTCTATTTGCAACATAATACTGGTTCAAAGGATTTTATTCCTGTTTATCGTCAGCTTTTACTTAAAAAAGCGGCCAAGTGCGAGTCGGACTCGCCTATGAAGGGTTCCGTATCAGCAACTAACATCATATAAAAGTTCTTGTAGTTTGTTGTAACTTTGATCGATGTTTTTTTAATAGTGTATTGATTGAATGAAAGGTGAATTGCGGTTTACGATTTATGACATATTAAAAATAAACTACTTACTAGATCTCGTTCAAACCAATTTTCGTTGGTAGTTTGCATGGTAATGTACAACATATATTTTTTTTAAGTTTTATCACTCTCTTATTTTAGAAGTTACAGGGGGGGGACATACATTTTTCCACTTTGGAAGTGTCTCTCGCGCAAATTATTCAGTTTAGAAAAAAAAGATTTTAGAAACCTTAACATAATTTTTGAACACCTATCCATAGATACCCTACACGTATGGGTTTGATGAAAAAAAATTTTTTGAGTTTCAGTTCCAAGTATGGGGACCCCCAAAATGTATTGTTTTTTTCTATTTTTATGTGAAAACCTTAATGCGGTTTACAGATTACATCTACTTACCAAGTTTCAAAAATATAGCTCGGTAATAATATATGGTTTCGGAATAATAAAAATATAGTTTCGGAAAAAAGTGGCTGTGACATACGGACGGACAGACATACAGACAGGACGAATCTATAAGGGTTCCGCTTTTTGCCATTTGGCTACGGAACCCTAAAAAGTACTCACTAATGAAACGAAATGCCTTCTTTCTTTAGACGTTATTACTTTATTATTAGGATTAAACATTACGCAATTAGTATCGCTGCATAATGAGCGGGTGACAGTAACATGACACAGTATACTATGTATGTACATCATGTCGGCATCCGTTCGTCATTCTATATCCTGATATATTTCTGTGCATAATCTTTATAAACATCAACCTGCTCTACTCTATAAAGGTTCTGCTATGAATATTTATTTAACTGAAAGTGTTAACCTTGCGTCAGTAGTGGCCGTGTCACAAGTAAGTACATGCACTAATTCATGATCACATTTAGGTTGCTCGGAGCACCCGCCCTGGCCACGCGGCATATGCTCCAAGTGTCAGCCGGGCGCTGTGACGTTAAATCGTCAGCCCTACCGTCATGTGGACAACGTCTTGTTTGAGCACCCCGCCATTGTGGAACGCTTCCTAGCGTACTGGCGCGCCACTGGCCATCAGCGGATCGGCTTCCTTTACGGACAGTACGAGAGACATCCTGATGTACCACTCGGTATGACTTTGTTACGTTCATCTATATTCACTTGAGCCACTAACTGTACGTAGGAAAGGAACTCAGGAGGCCAATACTGTTCCCTGCAGGTATCCGAGCTCGCGTCGCGTGCATCTACGAGCCACCGCAGGTGTCGTCGCGGGACAGCGTGTCGCTTCAACCCGATCCTCGCGAGTCGCTGTTGAGTGAACTGGTCCAGCGGCTGGGCCTGCGCTGCGTGGGTTGGATCTTTACAGACTTGCTGCCTCTAGATGTCGCCACTGGCACTGTCAAACACATACGGTATGTAGACGTCTACCTCGCACTGTCTGACACTGCGTCACTCAGTGCCAGTGATAGTGACACTTATATTCTCCATACCCAAATATTGGCTTGTACTGTTTTTTTTAGATCCCTTTATATAAAAAGGTCTCGGGCTCGATTTTCAGTCTGGCAAAGTGTTGTTAGTTTTTCTTACAAGAAATTCTAAATAACAGCCCGGAGTATAGAACTTTGATGGTGGTTTGCATTGCCGTCAAATATACTGACAATCATAATATAAAGGCTAGGCAGAAGTAAGTGTAAAGAAGTATTTATTGATTTTGTTCTTTATTAATTACGACTGTATACAATATATATGGGTGTGCTGTAGTACGGTATACAAGACGACCACGGGACAACTGAGGTTCACAGCGCCTACAGTACCGATATCTCAAAACATTGCGTCAGCATTCCCGCAACAATTTGATCGATGTGTGTGTACAGAGGCGTCGATACGCATTTCCTGTCGGCCCAGGAGTGCATTATGGCGGGCCACTACCAGAACCTGCACCCCAACGAGTGTCGCCACGCCTCTTCGGGATACTTCGGTTCCAAATTTGTCACAGTTTGCGTCACAGGTTCGTATACTGTATTTTTATATAACGAGTAGACGGGTCACCCGATAAACGATCACCTTCAACCGTGAACACCTGCGATTAGTTCTAGAAAGATTTATATTTTTTACGTTGACATGACATTCACGAAGCGACTGTCTTAAACATGGTAGTTCAGTAAGATGTGCGTGTGTGTGTGTGGCAGGCGACAAGTCGCACCAGGTGCACCTGGAGGGCTACCAGGTGTCGGGGCAGTGCCAGGCGTTGGTGCGGGACGAGATCCTGCTGCCCACGCGCGACGCGCCGGAGCTGGGCTACATCCGCGACTCGTCCGACGCGCAGTACGTGCCCGACGTCTACTACAAGGTCAGTGCTGGCTCGCAGCTCTAGTCACTACTGCCTCGGTGGCGCAGTGCGAGCTGTGCTTGAGGTCGAGGGTTCCATTCTCGGCTCCCACCAAATGTTTGTGTAATCCGCAAGTATTTGTTTCGGAGTTTGGACGTTTTCAATGTAAAATATATTTATATTTACAAATTATTTTTTTATGTATTTATATCAGTTGTTTAGTAAGGCTAAGAAGAAGAGTTTAGTACCCATAATACAAGCTCTGCTTAGTTTGGGACTAGATGGCGTTGTGTGTAAGATGTCCGAAACATTTATTTATTTAATACTATCATCACAGAGCCATTAGTAATCGTGACGTGGAATCATGCGATCATTAATGTTACCGAGATATAATCAGTTGACTTAGTCAATGTTATTTTCCTTATCAGGTTAATAACCCTGCCATTATAAAACCACTTTAATTTATTAACGCTGGATGCATTGCTTCTCCAAACTACATACAACATGTCATATTATAAATTCAAACCTAACTATCTATCTATTACGCTTTCACGGTTATAAAAAAAGGCCTTACATCTATCGACAATTATATTATTTATACTACACCTGATTGGAACAGTAGTCAATATTCCCTGAAAATGAAAAGAGAACGTTAGTCTTTTCCTTGACCTGAATAACCGGGAGGAAAAATGTATAAAAATCCATTTCTAACGTGTTTTAGGGGGAGAGAAAGTTGTATGTATTTTCATTTCTCATGTGTAACTTATCTATGGCGCGCGCCTGCCAAAGGAGTTTTCATATAATTTAAATATGGAATCTCGGTGCCACTGACATCCTTTGGTGAAGAATGAAAAAAAAAAAAACAAACGAAGCGCGAAATATTGGTCAAATTCTAAGCTAAATTATGTCTTACATGGTGTCTTACGTTTTGATTTTATTTTATAAATACTTTAAATGTTCCTCACAGGTGTAGTATAAAGCACTGTGTGGCACTCGAGTGAAAGTCCCATTCCTACCTCGGGAGTATTGTGTTACCACACACCGCCCCCTCGCTAGTAATCGGTCCCTTTCCTCCCTCGGTGAACAATGTACTATTGTTGTTCTTTATTTAACTCATCCACAGTATGTCAATGATTTCGTTTGTCTATGTATCATGCTGGTGTCTTCTCATAGGAGTGAATGCAATGATCCACACCTCTGCTTTATGCATATAAAATTGTTGAATTGTAATTCTTAAATATTACAACAAAACATACTATCATCTGGCAGTAGAATTTACAGAAGCATTTTGGAGAAAAGTTATAAAATTTCCTAAGATTTGTAATCAAACCGGCTCTCCTGAAGCGCTGTGGTCGCTGTGGAGAAAAGACCAAATGTTGGGTCAACCGCGACGGCATAAACAGAATATTACTTAAATGTACGACTTTTTCATGGCAGTGCCGGATTAAATATTGTTTTTTATATATTTGAAGCCTACCGAAGTGACTCTACTCGGCTGAATGAAAGCACAATATAATCCAATTATCGTCACCATCCTCATTGTAAATGGCAGCATGGCGAGCCGTACAATGGCGGGCTAGTGAGTGGCTTTCACGCAAAAACTACTGAATGAATTTGGATGAAACGATGTATAGCCAGGGGTGTGTCACTCCGCAGTTTAGGTATAGTCGGCCGGCTGCCTGCCGGGTCAGACACGCCGGTCGAACAGACATCGTCAGAACGGTTCAGAGTAACACGATAGAAAGAGACGCAACTGTAGGTAAATATAATCGTAGTGATTCGGCGCTGTGCGATCTGAATTGAACTTAATCTTTTGACACCGAGGGTATCTATAACTTTAATTTACTTTTCGGAGTGAGTCTTCTGTGCTGGTACTATTATGTATTCTGTGGTATAGCTTACATATCAGAGTAACAAATAGGCTTATATTTACCGCGATAACCTACACGCGGGCGGAGCTGAAGCTAGTTTTATATATTTTCTCAGGCTTATACTACTGAACTTGAACACTGCAGGAGTAGCGCTGTGTGTGTACCAAGTGTGTCCGTGTGACAGGGCATTAGAGGGTGTACATTTGCTGAGGGATTTGTGCAATAAAACAAACGTACAGTTGCTCCGTAGACATATTTATTTATCACGAATCCGCATCGGACATGTAATACGCGCGTACATGTAACATTTAACAACAAGGCGGGGCGTGGAGCCCGCGCTCTCACATAAACTCTATAGGGACCAAATGAAATGCCGCTACAATATACTAACATGAATATAGTCAACACGAACAACACGTAGCCGTCTCTCAGTAGAGGCCGCGGCCCGGAGAGGTGCCATATACATATACCTATCTAGTACATACATATATAAACTTTGGTAAATAGAAAAATAAAGTTAATAAGTATACGCGAGTCGATCGAGCCGAGGCACGGCCTGAGGACGAAGGGCCGAAGAACGCTTACGTTACTGTAAATATATCCGATAATAAAGCAGGCACTGACCGGTAGGAGGCCCCGCGCCTCCGCTACCCCTACTCCGCTATCTAGTTCATCACAGTCTTTGAAACTCTTGGAGATGTGTTATTTAATTCGTCTTACATCCCACTATTCCGCCGTGGTCGTCAATATATTATTTGCATCTCCCCGAGAGGTAACATCCATCCATTTGTAAATATTTTACCATATACCTAAACTAACGCCAACTGACGACGCGCTAACTATCCGAATGAATCTGCACGCAATAGCCTAAATACACTATCATATTTATATTGACACACATATAATCGAAACATCTTTAACTATAATAGCTTATTTAATAAAACGCGCATGCTCCACGCTAATAACAAAAATATATTTACGTCTACTATAAGAAAATATCGAGACTAGGCCCAGTAGCCGGCCCCCTGACGAGACCCTTCTCGGGTTTGGGACCCGCCGCGAAACTTCAGTAAGCCACTGAGCTCAGCTTGCTCTTTGGCGCAGACGAACGGAACCGCTAAAGAAGCTCAAGCCGAAGAACTTCCAAAAATTTCGCATAAACACTTCAAAAGTTTTAAACTACGTATAAAAAAATAATTCGAGATGCTCACGAGTTTATACGATTGGTCCGAGAAGACGAAATAAGATTCGAAAGTCGCGACAGATGAGCGTCACCACGAGTGATATGATAGGGTGCGACGGGAGTGGACGCGTCCTAGTCGATCTTGCCGCAGCTCGAAATGAGAATGGTGCTGTGCGGCTTGCCGGCACTGTCGCCCGTGCGGCTCAGCCTGTCCACCAGCTCCAACCCCTCCACCACGAACGCGAATATCGCCGTAAAACCGCGCATCTCGCGCAGCACGATGCGAAACTGCGAGCCCACCAGACCTAGGTTGTCGTGACGCTTCTGCGATCTCCGCATGCCGACCGTGCCGCGCACCGCCGCCATCCGAGTGTCGTCCGGCATGAAGTAGCTCTCCTCGAAGACGGAACGGCCGCCGCGCCCGTTGTTCAGCTCGAAGTCGCCGGTGATGACGCTCTCGTTCTCCCAACACTGAAACACAGAACAGCCGCGGTAGCCGACGCCCAGCTCGCCCGTCGCCAGCACCGAGAAGTTGCGCGCCATGCGCGGGGCCACATCGTCGCGCACCTCCACCACGATGCGACCGAACAGCGCCCCGTTCACCTCCAGCTCGAAGTAGAAGAGCGGGTACGAGGGCGGGACGCGCAGAAGAGGGGACGGCACCGCTTCACTCGAACGAGCGCCCGCACCCGGTTCGACGCCTCCCTCGCAGCCCGGCGCCGCGTCGGCCTCGGCCGCCCCCGCCCCGCACGCCGCGTCCGCCTCGCCGCCCGCGGGGGCTCCGCGCGAGTTCGTGAGCCGGCGCGTGAACAGCCGCGCCGTGCAGTAGTTAGCGAGCAGTAGCAGGGGTTCGCGCCGCTCGACCGTCGGCGGCGCTTCCGGTGGCGGCGGCTCGACCGTCGCCCGCCTCAGCGCTTCAAAGTCAAGCGGCACGTCGGCCGTGCGTATCAGATCGTCGAGGCGGCACCGCAGAAGCGCCTCGGCGTGGCGCGCCCGCAGCCGGTCCCGCTCGGCGGAGGCGGCCGGCAAGGAGCGCGTGCACGGCGCGGAGGGCAGGAGCGCGGGCGCGGCTAACTCCGCCTCGAGGCGCAGCTTGAGGGCGGTGGCGGCTTCGAGCGCCCTCAGCGCGAGATCGCGCTGGCGCACGGCCAGGCGCGCCAGGTCGGCCTGCAGGTCGCGCGAGTCTTGCGCCAGCAGCGCGCGGGCCTCGGCGGGCGGGCGCAGGGCGGTGGCGTGCGCGGTGTGCGGAGCGCAGGCGCGGCAGGCGCGCGCGCCGCACGCCACGCACCAGAGAGCGGGCAAGGCGTGCTCGGCGCAGGTCGGCTCGTCGGCGCCGAGCGCGGGCCCGGCGAGGCGTCGCGCCAGCGCCAGCACGGCGCCGTGGTCGGGCAGGTAGTCGGCGCGCCCGTCGGGCAGCTCGGTGCGCTTCCAGCAGTGCATGCAGTACACTTCTCGCCCGGCGCCGAGCACGGTGCGAGCGCATGCTAAGCAGAAGTGATGCTTGCACGACAACAGCTTAGGCGGCCGCTCGACCTCGTCGAAGACACGCTTGCAGCACGAGCACAGCGTCAGCTCCTCGATCTCGCCGAGCGTGGAGCTCGCCATCTGCGGAGGAGCGGTGAGCGTGAGCGCTGAGAGTGCTAGCGCTGAGGGAGGCGGGGGAGGGTGCGGTCGGTCGCGGGTACTCACCTCGGTGCGGCTAGGGGCTCGCAGAGGTCTCGCGCGGCATCGGGCCGGACCGGAGCTCTGGGCCGTGACGATCGACGCGCTCGATACGGAACTTGACGTTGTTTACGTTCGTTCACATTTTATGATTTTTCGCTTGTCGTTCCGTCCGATTCGTTTTAAAACTAAAAATTAACCGAGCGTCCGAATCGAAGCGGATCTCCACATCATTTTACGTTTTGTGTACACACGCCATGTTGTTTCTCCTTTCTGTGGCACACTTCGCGTCACTCGATCAACAGATCACTCCCCGACGCTGTGACCTTGTCTCGGCGTGCGCTCCTGATTATGAAAAAAATTATAAAAGTATAAACTTTCCGTCCGATAGACTTAGTACTGTCAAAGTTATTGACCTGACGCAGTCTAATAAAGGTTTATTTGTTCACTTTTTTTTCCTATAAATGTGCTTCCAAAATGACTTTTCCGCCTAATGGGAAGCATGAACAAAATCCAAGAGTGGTGATCACCATCCTCACTGTCATTGCGGACACCGCTACTTCTTCACATCCCACTTGAATAACCCGGGATCATAGAGAGGGAATTTTCTGAACGTGTTTCCACGTTCAGAAAATTCCAGGTTTTAACTGCTCAATACAGAATGGAAGAAAAACCGTTTAGCTCAAGAACATATGTCAAAAACTCTGAAGCGGTGGCTTTCGAGGCCAGTACGTGTTGTCCTGTAGAGGAAGGGGAAAGGAGGGACCAGTTGCAAGAGCACTTCAGAACACTCCAGGATATAAGCGATAAGCCAAGGTCTAACATATCATTGATATACAGAAGAAAATGTGGGCGATTGGACGGAGCCCTGAGGTACAACAGCGTTCACCTGATGAAAATCAGCATCCTTCTCAAGGATTTCGGAGACCGGAGAATGATGTAGAATGATTGGGTCTCCGGTGTGACCCTCACCAAAGAAATACAATCCAAGCTCGGGATACTGACTATATAATAAATAATAACGATAATAATTAAATATATGATAGACTTATTCCCGTTTTCACCAACTACATTTAAATTTTAAGAAAAATCTAAGCGCTTAGGTGTCCCCTAAAGTTTGTTGAAAACGAAAATATCACTAAAAGCTATCGATAATCTCTACGAGTTCTATAATCATCAACAGCCTTTAACAGTCAACTGCTGGACATAGGCCTCCTAAGAAAGGAGGTTTTGGCCTACTATACCACGCTGGCCAGACGGGTTGGTATAGGGTTAGTTTCAAGTTATCCTTCTCTTTGCATCGATGTTGTGTTGCGTAGTTTATCCCTTAGTCGCCTTTTACGACACCCGCGGGATGAATAGGGATGGTGACACTCTGTATTTTTAATATGTCACCGTTCTATAATGGGCCCCTAAAATTAAGGGAACTTTGGTGAAAACAGCCATTAGTATTCCAAAATTAAGGTTTTTTAATTTCTCATAAATATTAGACAGGTATAAAACTCACTTTTCTGAAGATCCATTAACCGTGCTAGAAATGCTTGCAGTAACGATACATATTTTAACGATGATAATATATTTAGGTAGGAGTGTATGACGCCGATTCAAAGTCACGGCGTGTAGATATTTGCTTGCGAACTTCACGCGGTCGATCGTGACAATCTGTGATAAAGGCTCGGCGGGCGGGTCATGTCGCTCGCGGCGCGGCGTCGGGCGCGTTATCAGTGCGAGTGTATCGACCGAGCATCAGAGCGGTGGGTGCCTTACACGACGTCACTCCGCCACGCACGGTGCTTCAACCGCGCTGCTGTCATCTCGTAAACGTGACGTATGAACAAAACATCTGTGCTTTGTGTCGTTACTTACGTCAACTTGGCGTTGAATGATAACGAGCTGTTCCGTCTTCGTCTCGAATTGTTGTTTGTATAAAACGACATACGTACATAATGGAACTATGTAAAGAAGAAATATATGATATTATTTAAAAGTCGACCTTCGGCGTTATTTTAGCAAAATGTATGTATAGGTGCGATTGTACACCAGCAGATGTTGTGGAGTGCGTAGATGAAAATATATTTATGAGTCAGTTTTTTTATAGAGGAACAAGCATTCATATGTATAGATCTAATAATTCCCTTAGTTAATGGAATATCTAGATCCAAGTGAATTGAAGTGTTACAACCATTCACGTCATGTTATTAAATGTTATCCTTAGATTTTTATGTAAAACAGTAGAATATTTTTATATAAAACAAAAGGCAAAAATGAACAGTTGAAAATAGTAAAATATTAAAAATCGGCCAAGTGTGTGTCAGGCCACGCACAGGAAAGGGTTCCTCAGTCACCTATAATGGTATGTGGATTTAAAATCGTATCCAATAGATAATTGTTATGTTTACGTATTAATACGTTAATTTTGTATGACGTTTTCCAAGTGAGCGCATTTTACCATATAAGCCTTTATAACTCCTGAACTAAGAAAGTCATCTAATCGGTTATAGTTTTCCTTCAAAGTTCATTAGATGGACCACCATCACGATTTTTTTCAGATTTTTTGAGCCAGCCGTTTAGCTTTTAGAGGGGGGGGGACGCCCTGTTTTTACAAAAAAGTGCCCTTTAAAGTGAAATATCTCGCAAACGGATACCTAAATCAAAAAATCGTCTAGGAAACCCTTTATTGATTTTAAAAGACCTATCTAATGATACCCCACACAATGGGGTAGCCTCGAGAAAAAAAAATCATCCCCACTTTACGTGTAGGGGAGGTACCCCAAATAAAATTATTTTTCATAATTTTATTGTAGCACTTTGTCGACGTAATTACAACACGTATTCATGCAAACTTTCATCTTTCTAGCACTTACCGTTTGGACGGTAAGTCGAGGACGGACGGACGGACGGACGGACGGACGGACGGACGGACAGACGGACATGACGAATCTATAAGGGTTCCGAGTTATGAACTTCGGAACCCTAAAAAACAATCACACTCTTTTAGTTCGTGAGGCAATGAAAACCTTTTCTTTAATGGAGTTATTATGACAGTGCATTATGATACTGACGGCAGGCTGGTTTATGGAATCCACTAATTGCGTAGCAGGTACTGACAGGGGAATCGAAAAGAATTACCTTTTACGTCAACTTCTTTCTCGTCTACTCGGAGCTCGTTAATTTATTTTTTTAGCAGGATGCGCAATCTACAATGTCAATTAAAACATATATTCTATACAATAATGTAACATCATTTAAGTCTGCGATGTTTTATTATTAAACCTTACTTCATGATATCTGCCAGACGTTTCGTAGTCTTTATCTAAACGCCTAGTTCGGGAATTAAGTGCTTTCACAAGCTTACGCTAAATCTTTTTAATTTCATCTATGTAAATTTAATAATGAGGTTGCCATACTACTGAGCCGAATTCCAGTAAACTTCGGACATAAGAATTGTATAACAAATTATAAGTTAAGACTTTTTAAAGGGTTTTCTAAGCCTAAAGATAAAACCCGATTGCATATGTTTTGTTTACGATTATATTTAATATATGGCACGAATGTTAATTTGCTATCCAAAATAACCCTCAAATCACGACCTACATATATGACTATCCAGAAACCTACTTCCTCCCCCCTTTCCTCGGGGCTGGGCGTAATCTGTTATGCCGATAAACACTTTGGTGACGGCCTGGCTAACTTTAGGAGACGGCGCGCCTGGCCACCACTGTAGTCTCCCTGGTGGTCGGGCGCATTGAGACGCTGGACGTACGGGTGGCCGTGGATAAGACAGAGGTCCTTTTATTTCATGGGCCCCGTCGTGGACCGCCCGCCGCCTTCATCGAGGTCAACTCGTTCTTCGTACTGGTCCGGGCCCAGATAAAATATACTTTCAGTATTCTTTAGAAACGCCGTTCTTTGTAATTTAGTAGGGGCCAGTACTTTGATATCACCCATGTTTAGAAGGTGGGATATAATTTGATCATCCTCTAATAGAGTGCTAAGAGGACAGACAAAATACAATTTACTCGAACTAACTTGAATGTGTAGCGATATTTAGGATAGCGAAGTACTGTCCTTATCGCCTCATACATGACTTAAGAAAGTATAGTAGTAATATAATCGTCTCGCAGAGGTCTCGGTTTCCAACATATTTGTTTCCGAAAGTGTATCGCGTATGTATAATAAACGTGTCGGTCGTGGGCGTGTGTCGCAGGAGCGCGACGCGTACGGCAACGAGGTGGGCGTGTCCGCGAAGCGCGTGCCTGTGGCGTACCTGCTGGTGGACGTGCCGTGCGGCGTGGCGGCGGCCGGCGCGCCCACCTTCAACCCGCGCTCGACCTTCCCGCCCGCCAACCGGCCGCTGCAGCACCAGCTGCAGACGCTGCGCGCGCTGCACCAGCACCTGCAGGGCGAGGAGGGCTTCCTGCAGGCCGCGGCCGACCTGCACGTGCTGCTGTTCCTGGCCACCAACGAGGCGCTGCCGCTGAGCCCCGAGGCGCTGGCGCCGCTGCTGGCCGCCGTGCGCGCGCACGACTCGGACGCGGCCGACGCCTGGCGCCGCGAGCCGCACAACGCCACGCTCGACCACCTGCTGCGCGCGGCCGCCGAGCACGACCACGACGACAGGTACCTCTCTCTGCCCGCCTCTGTCCCACTGCCCCTGTGTAGCTCACTCACTCACTGTGTCACTCACCCACCCCTTGTGCAGCATGGCGGCGGGCGCGGCGGGCGGCGCGGCGGCCGGCGTGTGGACGTGTCCGCTCTGCACCTTCCACAACGCGCCGCACAACGACTCCTGCGAGATGTGCGCCATGCCCAGGTACCTACCTCCGTCGCTCCATCAACGCTTCATATCAGTACTTTTACTGCGAAACGTATTGGAGACGAGTCTTCTAAACGATGAAGTTAACGAATATACACTTTGTTGTAATCGGCACCTGTTTGTTTCAGAAGCAACGCGATGTAAGGCCGACAAGAGGCGGGGCTAGTGACGCTACGTTTGATTTATTTTTGTATGGAACCGAGCCGCGGCTCGGAGTGGACGAGTCGGTCTCGTTACTTACCTACTGTAATAATAAAATGCAGCGATCCAAATACACCATGTTTACACTTTTTACATGATATTAAACTTTTACTTGGATTATTAATTAGGTCACTATACCTCTACTTGTTAGTACGTGTATACGGAGTGATGAGGACGCGTGGGGCGCCCGTGTCGTCGACGACTTCGATACTCGTCTATAATTTATTATATTACGTTTCCATTCAGATTAGTCCACCTGATTGCGAAGACTGCGACATTCAAGGAAACACTGACTAGTAGCTTAGCGACCCCAGATGTCGGACGTGACATTGACGCTCTTTATCTAACAGTTATGTAACAAAACTACTTCTATTGGAGTGCTAACTACTAACAGCGGACCAAAGTATAGCGTTGTTTCTGCATAGAGATATACGGCTGCGCTTCTTTGTATGGGCTTGTTTAAGTCGATGTTTTCTCCTTTATCTACATTATCTACACCGATATAAAGCTCGAGAGTTTGTTTGGTTGAACACGCTAATCTCAGGTAAAGTACTGGTCTGAATTGAAAAAATATTTCAGTGTTAGATCATTTATCTAGGAAGGTAACTTACAGTCTTAGCTTGATTTAGCCTTCCTAGCGAAGCACCAATGAACAATGTTTCGAAATCAGGAGTTTTTTTCCTTATTGAGCGCTTTCTCTGCGTGCGCTGCGTAAACGGTGAGTTTCTGTGAAACTTCAAAAAAAGTCGCAATAGCATATATCATAGTCTATCTTTAAGGTTGGTTTTAATTTTTTTTATGGAAAACAAATTTGCTAGTGCCGTACAACATCACCCTACGGTCAATGGAAGATGCAGACGACGCTGTGTGCGGCAGCTAGCTGGAGAACAGCGCGGGTCCACGTGTCTGCGGCCGGCCGACCGGCCGGCCGACCACCCCAATAAAAAGTCGGTACGTTGGCGTGTTAAGGTCTTACATTAACTGGCACGGAATCTACCTATCATCATCATCAACAGCCTTCAACAGTCCACTGCTGTACATAGGCCTCTCCTTGAAAAGGAGGTATTGGCCTACTATACCGCGCTGGCCAGACGGGTTGGTATAGGGTTGGTTTCAAGTTTTCCTACTCTTTGCATTGATGTTGTCTTGCGTAGTTTATCCCTTAGTCGCCTTTTACGACACCCGCGGGATAAATAGGGGGTGGTGACAATCTGTATTCTTAATCCGTCACCACACGGACTTTAACGTAACAGCAATAATAAAATAACAATAAAAGTCTGAACGTAGCAATGAAATGTTTAAAAATATAACACGAAAACAAGTCGACTAGTATCTGCAACGAAAGTGCTAACCGTACTGACGCGCCGTAGCGAGTGCGGGGAGGTGAAAGGAGAACGGGGCGGGAGGTTCGCATTCCAGCGAGGTCTCGAGATAAAGTAATCGGGTTGTACAAACATGATTACATTAAATATTAACAGAAATCATCGAGCTTTGACATACCATATTTATTGTGTCAAAAAGTTTGTTTCAATATAATATATTTCGTCGATCCTCACAGTGGCTAAGAACGAAACGAAAGTTTTTAATCATTGCGTCCTACCTTTCATGACATACGGAGCTGAGACAAGGACACTTACGGTACTGTTGGTCCACAAGTTCAAAGTTGGTCAGCGTGCTATGGAAAGCGCTATGCTCGGCGTTCTCAGAGGTATCGTATCAGGAATGAGGTGATCGGTCAGAGAACTAAAGTCACCGACATAGCCCACCGGATTAGCAAGCTGAAGTGGCAGTGGGCTGGCCAAATTAGCCGCAGAACTGATCAGCGTTGGGGTAGAAGAGTTCTGGAGTGGAAACCGCGTCTCGGTGAATCTAGTGTAGGACGCCCGTTGGCGAGGTGGGGTAACGATTTGCGCAGAATGGCTGGCAGGAGCTGGATGTGAGAAGCCCAAAATCGATCACAGTGGTGTGCAATGGGAGAGGTCTATGTCCAGCAGTGGACTGCGATAGGCTGATGATGATGATGATATATTTTTCATTTTGGTTTGTGAATCTTATACCTTGTCCATTCCTTTATTATCTTTTTGACACATCACGCCTATAAATTACCGTTTTTTTTTCAAAATGTATTACAGTAATATCGTACTTTATAGACGCGTAGTGAAGTGCCCCGTGCATAGCTAACAATCACAGACTATAAAACAGTTCTTAAAATCAATAAGTCGATTAAATGATTAAAATAATCGATAATTTTATAAAATAATTTAACTCGTGTAAGTATTGTTACTGTTAATTTAATAAAATAAAAGTCGTGTGGCACTCGGGGACTGCCTCAGTAAAGCTATTGCATATAATTTTTTATCAACTTATGCAATAATAATTATTTATTGTTTATTTAAAATGCATTTTTTATATTAATTGAAGTTTACAAAACTATAATATATACACTGTCTTTTTACCAACATACATTCTAACAAACTAAGTCTTTCTTTCACTTTGGAAGTTAGGCCTTATTATGCCAGTCAACAAGGCCGGCGATGTTAGCGATGTCAAAAATTACAGGCCGATCACTATACTATCTGTGTTCGCCAAGTTGCTAGAATCCTTGTTATGTCCTTACGTATCATGGTATATTAAGAATGTTCTCGCAGACTCTCAACATGGATTTGTATCTGCTCGCTCGACTTGCACCAATCTTGTGTATTTTATTGATGACATATCCCGTTGTTTAGACGATCGCACTCCCGTTGCTTTTATTTATAATGACCTCTCGAAAGCTTTCGATAAGCTTTAAAAATAATTAGACTTCATTTAAATATTGTTTATGTAAATTTAATAAAACAAAAATGAAATTTAAATAATATGACTTCAAGATTGATTGCTTGCAAGGAATCAACTCGAAATTTTGGAATTTAAGTTCAAAACTAAGAATAAAGAACAATAACTCTGCATTAATTTATTTATTTCTGGACGACTGACTTAAAATGTAACTATGCACACGATAGTAAAATTAAACTTTGAAACGCGTGGTTAATAATGTCTAAATGGTTAATAAAGTTTAAATCCAGAGCTATGAGCAAATACATTCGAAAAACCACATAGTACTTAGGTACTAAACCGACCTTCAAGTGACTGTGTTAGGATGTTTTCTTTATTCTGGGCTAAGTCACTTTTGTCACAAAGTCACTTTTATTTATTATATATATTGACTTAAACAATGTTTACATACAAGCATCGAAAATTCTCCTGCGTCATCGCGTTAACAAAAGACATATTACTTAATTATTTAACAAACCAGCTAGGGATATTGGGTATACAATTGAATCATGTAATATAAAATTATTACAATCTATCTATCCATTAGACTCTTCTTCATAATTTAAACTAGACTAGTCAGATGAGACCTCCGTTGTATTGTTTAAATGTATAAATATTTCTTATTTAGTGATCTATCATTTATACTTTTAATTATTTCATATATAATTTAAAAAACTAATTATCGAATAATAAATATTAAAACCTAAAAATATTTAATTAAATCGATTGAAAGTTCTTCCTCAATAAAATTGATTTTAATTTCAAATCGAATCGTTGACGTGCGAGAGCGTCACTATTTTCGAAATTTCTTGAACTGTCACTGTCAAAAAGATATTAAACGAATGGACAGAGTATAGTAAGTATTTAATGTACAGATTGCTTTTATTGATTACTTATAAAAGTGACACTAAAGTTGGTTGCTTTACTCTCTGGAGAATTTGTATCGAAACATTTTTTTATTGAAAAATTTCATACCTATTTAGACTTTTGCTTATCGATGGGGTCTTACGAACGAGCATTTAGAAATAGTCCGTCAAAAATTTTAATTGAAAATTCCTTAAGACAATGGTCAGCTCAATCTGATGCTATGAAGGCGCTTTTGTGTGGTTTCATTACTTTAAATAAAAAATGGAATATATTTCCAATGATAGGTATAGATAAAAAAATCGGCCAAGTGCGTGTCACGCCACGCACAGGAAAGGGTTCCTCAGTCACCTATAATGGTATGTGGATTTAAAATCGTATCCAATAGATAATTGTTATGTTTACGTATTAATACGTTAATTTTGTATGACGTTTTCCAAGTGAGCGCATTTTACCATATAAGCCTTTATAACTCCTGAACTAAGAAAGTCATCTAATCGGTTATAGTTTTCCTTCAAAGTTCATTAAATGGACCAGCATCACGATTTTTTTCAAAATTTTTGAGCCAGCCGTTTAGCTTTTAGAGGGGGGGGGACGCCCTGTTTTTACAAAAAAGTGCCCTTTAAAGTGAAATATCTCGCAAACGGATACCTAAATCAAAAAATCGTCTAGGAAACCCTTTATTGTTTTTAAAAGACCTATCTAATGATACCCCACACGATGGGGTAGCCTCGAGAAAAAAAAATCATCCCCACTTTACGTGTAGGGGAGGTGCTCCAAATAAAATTATATTTCATAATTTTATTGTAGCACTTTGTCGACGTAATTACAACACGTATTCATGCAAACTTTCATCTTTCTAGCACTTACCGTTTGGACGGTAAGTCGAGGACGGACGGACGGACGGACGGACGGACGGACGGACGGACGGACAGACGGACATGACGAATCTATAAGGGTTCCGAGTTATGAACTTCGGAACCCTAAAAAGGCAGACTGCTGTAACAAGTTAACGTTATCACAAATATGAGTAAGTAAGAAACGGAGATTAAGACTGTATTATGCTTAAACATAATAGGTATAGACATTTTTTTAGTGTTTTCTATGTATATTACGTATGTATTTACAAAAAAAGTATGTCTAAAAGTATTTAGATCAGTTGTTTAATACCCATAATACAAGCTCTGCTTAGTTTGGGACTAGATGATGTTGTGTGTAAGATGTCCGAAATAGACATAATTCCCGAATTATTCCGTTTGCCACGGAATACGAAACGATTGCAAGCCACTAGTGTTGTGCGACAAACAGCTGATCAGACTTTTAACACACTAGTGTTACACCTTCACACACACATACTATATTACACCTTCAATCAGTCGTTGTATGGAGACGTATAAGCAAGAAACTTCTATCATATCACGAAGTTACTGGCGTTTTAGAAATATTTCGAAAGCTAAAATCTCTTTCATGAGAACAGATTATGAGAAAATAGGCTTTAATAGTAAATGCTCTCGCAAATGATTTATAGGATCGCTTGGGCAGTAAATATTGAGTAGTTCGCTGCATTGCTGAACTCTGTTGTAGGTAGTGTAATTAACACCACAAGAAAAGAAACGATAATTTCTGGACATACAAATTTACAAGCTTTTGCATTTTAACATTAATCATTTCTTAAAATCTTGTTTCTAAACGTTAAAATTAATTAGTAAACCAGAAGTACAAGTGAATGTTAACAATGTACCAAGTGCCGACAATCGAGAGTATAAATTGTAAAAAATACTTTTAAATTGCTTTGTACATTCATTTGAAGCTAATGATCAGCAACTACAATGGTTGATTTGATTTTGATTTCTGTAACTCCGATGATCATACATGTATAACAAAATTATAGAGAATAAAATTTGCAACAAAATTGGCCTAAAAAATTTTGTGTATCGCCACTGTGGCAGTCCTCTATCGCCCTTAGCATGGCTGAAATACGCTCTCAAACTAACGGGGAAACCCGTCCCGTCCACCCGCTTCTACACTCAAGGCGGCATGAGGCGCAGATGTTCGCGCCTCCGCCGCCCGAGTCGCCGGCGGCGGATCGGGTCCGAGTGGAGGTCATCCTCCCGGGCCTTCTTAGCCGCCTCCTTCTGCGAGATTACGTCCTCGCAGAAGGTTACGACCGCGGTAAAACAACTGTCGCTACCGGCCATGGAGCGGACTACGACCGGCAGCGAGTGTTCCTCTCCGATTACTGCAGTGAGGGCCCGGCGCTGCGCCGCCCATGCGGGGCAGACCGCCAGCGTGTCGGTCGTGCCAGTTGTCGTCGCAGTGGTGGCAGGCGGGACTCGGTTCCCTCCTTGCGACCGAGTGCAGATACTTTCCGAAGCAACCGTGCCCGGAAAGCACCTGCGTCAACCGGAAGGAAAGGGTCCCGTGCTGCCGCACTGCCCATTCGCCGATGACCGGCTGAAGCGCCTCCACTGTGGCGAAGCCAGCACGTAAAGTCTCCAGCCGGATCGACCAGCGATCCATCGTGGCTCGGTGAGCGGCTTCGCGCCACTCGCGCACGTCCTCGGGCGGAGGTCCAACTCCACCACTCTCCGCCCGGTAGTTAGCCACTCGCCGATAAAAGCACCTCCGCCTCCAAATCCCATGGGGGTGTTCCAGCCAGGGCGCACGCCGCCTCCGTCGATACGGTGCGGTAACCCCGTATGGCTCTGACCGCCAGAGTTCTCTGCGGCCGCCTGAGGCGCGCCCTATTCTGCTCGGTCAGAGCCGCCGCCCACACCGGTGTACCATAGAGTGCCATAGACCGGACAACCCCCGTGTACGGCTGCCTCGTGGCGACACTTGTTCCTCTCAGATTGGGCAAAAGACGCCCAAGGAAGGAGGCAGTGCCGATCAGCTTGGGAGAAAGCTGTTGGAAGTGCTCGTCGAAGAGCCACCTACCGTCGAGGACCAGACCCAGATACTTCAAGTGGGCCCGGATCGGTACGAGGACCGAGTTGACCTCGATGGAGGCGCCGGCGGGCAGACCATGACGGGGCCCATGGAAAAGTAGGGCCTCCGTCTTTTCTACGGCCACCCGTAAGCCCAGCGCCTCAATGCGCCCGACCACCAGGGAGACTCCTGTGGTGGCCAGGCGTGGTCGCCCCCCGGGCTATCATCACAACAGTGTCGTCGGCGTAGCAAATTACACCGACCCCGGGGGGAGACGCCCTCGCAGGACCCAGTCGTATCCCATGTTCCACAGGAGTGGTCCGAGGACAGACCCCTGTGGAACACCGCACGACATGGCCCGACGTCTCAAAACTCCTTCTCGGTCCTCGTACATGACAGTACGCTCCGTCAGATAGTCTGCCACTAGCCGCCTCAGGTACTGTGGCACTCCGTGGTACTGGAGTGCGGCCCTGATGCAGCTGAATGGCAGACTATTGAATGCGTTGGTGATGTCCAACGACACCGCCAACAATACGTCGCCGCAGCCCACCGCCTGTTCGGTCGCGGCCGTCAAGCGCAGAATCGCGTCGACCGTCGAACGCCCCTCCCAGAATCCAAATTGGGCGTCCGACAGATCGGGGCCCACCTCGCGCAGGTGCCGGATGATGCGGGCGTGGAGCACCCTCTCGAACAGCTTACCCGTGCGACGCCAATCATCACAACGCCTACAAACTGTTAGAACAGTTTGGCGAATAGAGACATTGTAAAAAAAATTAACTTACATGTGAATAAAGAATAATAAATAAAAATGAATCATCATTATCATCAGCCTATCGCAGTCCACTGCTGGACATAGGCCTCTCCAATCGCTTCGTGGAAAAACTGATTTTCATGTAAAACCAGATACTAGTAGGTACCCGACGTCAAATTTATCTGGGAAGAACATATTATAGAATATTAGCTGACCTGGCGAACTTTGTACCGCCTTAGAATATTAATTCATAATAAAATACCTATAAAGTATTGTGTTTAGTTATTAAACTAAACACAATACTTTTTTAGGGTTCCGGTGCCAAATGGCAAAAAACGAAACCCTTATAGATTCGTCAAGTCTGTCTATCTGTCTGTCTGTCCGTCCGTATGTCACAGCCACTTTTTTCCGAAACTACAAGAGCTATACTGTTGAAATTTGGTAAGTAGATGTAATCTGTGAACCGCATTAAGATTTTCACATAAACATGGACAAAAAACAATACATTTTGTGGGTCCCCATACTTGGAACTGAAACTCAAAAAAATTTCTATTATCTGGTATCTATGGATAGGTGTTCAAAAATGATGTTGAGGTTTCTAATATCATTTTTTTCTAAACTGAATAGTTTGTGCGAGAGACACTTCCAAAGTGGAAAAATGTGTGTCCCCCCCCTCTAACTTCTAAAATAAGAGAGTGATAAAACTAAAAAAAATATATGTTGTACATTACCATGTAAACTACCAACGAAAATTGGTTTGAACGAGATCTAGTAAGTAGTATTTTTTTAATATGTCATAAAGCGTAAACAGCAATTTACCTTTCATTTAATCAACGAACTACAAGAACTTTTATATAATGTTACTTGTTGATACGGAACCCTTCATGGGCGAGTCCGACTCGCACTTGGCCGATTTTTTTCAGTTTATACTGATAGTGACAAATCGACAGCAGCGTCAACTAAAGGGCCCCGGCCAGTACCTCCACAAACGCATTGTTCCTGCATTTTAAATCTGTAATATCTTCAAAAGTATTCATTTAAATTACATACTGTAAAGGGCCATGTTAATCTGTATTATATACACAATGTATTTAAGGTACTTAATTGGAAATGAAATGAAATAATTTATTCTGCAATTAGGTTACATGAACACTTTTGCAAGTTAAACTTTTTTTTTTGAGCAGATGAGTACGGCCTTTCCTAACTGGACTAGCCCTGAGAAGAAAGGACGAAACAAACTCAGGGATCACAGTCTCTTTTAAAGTCCAGACAATATTCTTAAATGCGATAATTACAACTGTCACAATTATAATAATTCAAAAGTTGTCAACAATGGCAAAAATTTAGATTAATTTGTTAAATGTATAATGTAAATTTAAATCATAAATCATCGTCACATCAAAATAAATTTAAACATTCAATAAACAGCATGTGCAGAATGGGCAGCTCAATCCCAGGCGGTTTTATCAACAATATATTCTGCTATGGTATAATATCCCTTTGCGGATAACTTAGATTTAATGGTATTCTTAAATTTCCTTAATGGCAAATTCCTAATATCAATAGGGAGTTTATTGTAAAAGCGTATACATTGTCCCATGAACGAGTTGCCTACTCTGTGGAGACGAGTGACGTGAACACAAAGATTATGTTTATTTCTGGTATTTACCGAATGAACATCACTAAGTTTAGGAAACTTTGCTAAATTTCTTTGAACATACATTAAATTTTCATATATATATTGTGAAGATACAGTCAGAATATTTATCTCTTTAAATTTGGAGCGGAGAGAAACTCGAGGGCCTAATTTATAAATGGCTCGTACGGCACGTTTTTGTAAAACAAATATGTCATTAATATCTGCACAGTTACCCCAGAGTAGGATACCATAAGTCATTATGCTATGAAAGTAACTGAAGTAAACTATTCTAGCTGTATCAACATCAGTTAAATGTCGAATCTTTTTTACAGCAAAAGCCGCTGTGCTTAGCCTACCGGATAATTTTTCTATTTGGGGACCCCATAATTGGATAAAGATTAATAATGTATTGCTTAAAATCGCTTCGTAAATAAGCCATTTCTCGTAAAAATAAAAAAGGGTTAATGTGGGTTATCCCTAAGAGATAGACATATACCATCGCGGACTTTTTTGTAGACCTTTTTAAGATGTACAATACTGTAGTACATTATTTTGATCTATCTCGTAGGGTACAGCCAGTGTTTGTAATGTAAACGTAAACACATGGGTTTATTTACATCACATTAGAAACCTCTAAAATTACCTATTATCTACTATATTATACATAAAAGCCTTCCTCTTGAATCACTCTATCTATTAAAGAAAATGGCATCAAAATCCGTTGCGTAGTTTTAAAGATTTAAGCATATATAGGGACAGAGAAAGCGACTTTGTTTTATACTATGTAGTGATATAAACATTTTTCTTACCGACTTTGTGGTTTAACTTAATCAAACTCAGGTTTAAAAGCTCCAGTTTATCTATATGCTAGATACTTGTAGTATAAGCAGGTAAAAACTTCCTCGTCATGCATGCTATTTGGTACCTGCTCCAGTAACTTACTCTCAGTTTCATTTTATGTTCGTCGTCGATTTCCTAGGTGTTTGTTCGACGATTCATTATGGTCACAAAGTTTTCTAGACAGGTCTAATTGGTTATTCCTACGTCATACAGTGTTTGAGGTATTTCAGATATGTGTCTTTTATCGATCACGTAGAATTCCGACAGTCTTTTCGTATATATCACATACATTATTATTAGGTACATAACAAAACCTAATATGTACATATTATAAATAAAACCTTTCAAGTTTATTTGTATGTATAGGTTCGTATAAAACTTAGTATTTTCGTTGAGATTAAGAGACATCATGGCATGCATTTTAGCGATAGGTTTTAGATGAATGATGTACAATACTGTAGAAAATATTTTGATCAATCTCGTAGGGTACAGCCAGCGTTTGCAATGTACCTAAGCGTAAAAAATGGATGTATTTACGGCATCACATTAGAAACCTCTAAAATTATCAATGTTTCTCTACTTTAACATTATGCATGTATTATACATAAAAACCTTCCTCTTGAATCACTCTATCTATAGAAAATGGCATCGACATCCGTTGCGTAGTTTTAAAGATTTAAGCATACATAGGGACAGAGAAAGCGACTTTGTTTTATACTATGTAGTGATGTAGTGATAAACATGTAAATTGCTTAAATCACACTTAATGTAGTCCTTTGGCAGTCAAGCTAAGACTAAACTTGTGTTGAGTGTCAGTGCTCTCTCTTACTATTGGTCATTCGAAGTAAAACTTGGAGTTTATCAGTCTTATTTTCTCTAAATAGTTTATCTTATCGTTACAATAAGATAAACTATAAATGGTACCTTTATTTAAGTTGTAATTTTAGCTTTAACGCTTTTAATTTGAGGAATCGATAGTACTGCCATGGGCGTGTTACCGCTTGCTGCCATGGGCGTGTTACCGCTTGCCACTTTTCGTTACTTATTCGCAACTTCTGTTCTGAATTTAGCTTCTTCTCTGAAGCAATAGTGGGGTAAACAACCCAATTATTGGCACTTTAGGCAATACCAGGGTTGCCACCTTTTGGAAAAAAAAAATCGGGACAATACTTATTAAGTGGACAGTCGGTCAAATTTCAGTCTAACTCAGATCATGATAAAAAAGCAGTTTTTTGGAAAACAATGGCGACAATGTGCTGAAGTAATAAGGTCATGAAAAAATTTTTTTTTGGGGTTCCTCCCTACACGTAAAGTGTGGGTGATTTTTTATCGTTAGGGCTATCATTAGATCGGTCATTTCTAAACATTAAGAAAGTTGCTCCGACAATTTTTTGATTTCGATATCCATTTGAGAGTTATTCAACTTTAAAGGGGATTTTTATTTTATAAAACTCCTGCCAAGGTGACTATACTATGCCTGATGGAAAGCATAAGTAAAATCCACAAGTGGGGGTCGCCATACTCACTGCAAATGCAAGCATGCAGTATGGCGAACCACATTATGGCGGCTTAGGGAGATGCTTTTTTCACGCCTAGCTTAAAGGACCCGGGATCATAGTAGGAATGAAAAACATCAGCTGGCAATGAGTTCCAGTTTTTAACTGCTCGACACAAGAAGGAAGACCCGAGCCGCTTAGTTCTGGAGCGTATGTCTACCACTCTGAAGGGGTGACTTCCCTGGCCAGATCGCGTTATTGTGTAGAGGAAGGGAGAGGGTGGGATGAGGTGGAGGAGCTCTTCAGAACACTCTCCATGGTAAAGGCGATAGAGGACTGCCATAGAGGCGACATCTCTTCGCAACTGCAAAGGTTCCAGAATCTCGGTGGCTTCGGGACTGTCTATGATGCAAACTGCTCGCCCCTGCAACCGATCGAGAGCGATAAAATGTCATTGATATGTAGAAGGAACAGCGTGGGCAACAAGACAGAGCTCTAGGGTACGCCTGCGTTTACCTGCTGGAAATCAGACGCCGCGCCGTCACAAAGGACTCTAATGCGGCGTTGGCGCAGGAAGGCGGCAATCCAGCTGCACAATTTATTGGGCAGGCCGTATGCCGGAAGCTTAGAGAGAAGCGAGCGGTGCCAAACCCTATCAAAGGCCTTGGCCATGTCTAGACTGATGGACAGGTTCTCTCCATACCTATCCAAAGCCTCACCCCACAGATGCGTGAGGTACGTGAGAAGATCACTCGTGGATCGGTTCGGTCTCAAGCCAATTTGCCGATCACTTAGCAGAGAGTGATCTTCCAGGTAATGAACCAATTGCTTGTTAATTATTCGTTCAAGCACCTTGCAGAGTATGGAGGTGACAGCTATAGGACGGTAGTTGGCGGGATCTGAGCGGTCAGCTTTTTTGGGGATAGGTTGAACATTCACCTCTCTCCAGGCCTCCGGGACAATTCCTTAGGAATATGACAGGCAATACAAGCGTGTCAGTACTAGAGACAACTCTGGTGCACAGTTCTTTAGAACCACCGCTGGGATCCCGTCAGGTCCACTGGCTTTCCGGAAGACGAGTGACCGAAGCTCCGCACGTACTTTACTACGGTGGACACCAAGCAGTGGTCGGAGGAGCCTAGAGGGGCGAGAACCGACACACAGTACTGCGCTGGGTGGCTCGCCAGCAACAGGTCTAGCAAGGAGGGCGCTTGACTCGATGTGTCTGGTATCCTGGTGTGCTGGAGTACCAGTTGGGTGAGGTCATGCGTAAGAGCGGGCAGTTCAGTCATCCGCCCTGACGAAAAGACACACTTCACTGAATACAACAAATAAAGATTTTGGTAAAAAGGTTGTCATTAGTTCCATTTGGCACCCAATAGCTGTTTCTTTTTATGTACACTGCGTGAAAGAGGAAGAAGGTAAATTAAAATTGAGCAATTGTTACATTTGTGAAAAATCGGGACAAAATCAATAGGCTGTCGGGACGCGGGACGATATCATCGAATTCGGGACTGTCCCGGGAAATTCGGGACGGGTGGCAACTCTGGGCAATACTGTACCTTAACCTGGCTCAAATTACAATTATCTGGGTAAAGAGGTTTAGACTATTCGTTGAAATAATTCATTCTAATGTGGCGATTATATTTGACTACCTTCTATCAAAATTTAAATAAAAAAAAATAGCATTACACATGTTTTTAGTCATATACACCCAAATACCATTTACTGGCATCTTTTAACATATTATTGGTACCTATGTGTTTGACCCACTACTGGCACCAATGTCAATAATATGCACTAATTATATGATCCCGGGTCCTTTAAGCGGGGTGTGAAAAAGCATCTCACTATACCGCCATAATGTGGTTCGCCATACTGCTTGCATCTGCAGTGAGTATGGCGACCCCCACTTGTGGATTTTACTCATGCTTTCCATCAGGTATAGTAAAGTCACCTTGGCAGGCGTCATATATAAAAAAAATATTATTGGCATTTAGTATTTAAAAATCTTCTAGGACGTTTAAATGTTGTTAAACCCTAATTATATTTTATTTACCTACGTACATAAAAATTTCAATTTGGCACATATCTTAGGTACAAGAGGTAATCTAATCGTATAAAATTTTAGTCACATAATACTATTTCAGTCTTAAAATAATCAATTTTAAGCATCAGTCAGGTAACTTTTTAGTTTTAAGTCTTTATTCTCCCTCATATTTCATTCTACCATTTCAGATAAGAGTTTTTCCAACTCTTCTGTGGTGTAGGCTTTACTAGATCTCCTATTAGTTATTATAAATGCCTGATCATAACTTTGTTCATTATCTTTATTACTCTTATTACCTAGGTTTTAACTTTGTGGTTCATCTGAATCATTATTGTTGTCACAGAAGAAAGTATCCTTACTCTGAGTTATTTCACTCGAGCTTGGTTGCTTTATTTTTGTGTTTAATTTATTAATGTTTCCTTGTCCCTTTTTTAGGTTTACTATTATAACTTTGTTTCGGTTTAATTTTTCTAATTTCTTTCGCTCTCTTTCTTCTTTTCTTTTTCTTATCCCTTCCTGTTTTTCTTCCTTTCCTCTCCTTTTTTTTCCAGTTATTGTAAGTACAAACGGTGTTTTCGTGGTGTTCCTAACTCCTTTTCGTTCTGTTCTTTTCGGTAAAATAAGTATATCGTCAAGATTTATAGGTATTAAAGTTTCAATATTAGGACACGAAAATGGAGAATTGTCTATAACAGAAACTACTTCGATCATGTCATAATTTATAGTTGTGTTTGGTTTAGGTACAAACAGATGACAAAGAAGACATGAGACATAAAATCTTGGATATCACTATATTTTAAAGCATATTTCTCTATCTCTTCAATCACGATTTCATTGTTTATATTATCTGCAATAGTTAAATTCATATTGTTTATATCAAAATGTTCAAAATTTGTTACTGATGGATTTGTACTAGGTCTTCGATGTTATCAATAATACTTTGTTACGGATTCGACGACGGAGGGCGTGCGCCGATGAGTCAGTCAGCCTGTGATGTATTCGTTTGCCAGAAATTCCACTTTAAAGGGCACTTTTTTGTAAAAACAGGGCGTCCCCCCCCCCCTCTAAAAGCTAAACGGCTGGCTCAAAAAATATAAAAATTCGTGATGGTGGTCAATATAATGAACTTTGAAGGAAAACTTTAACGGATTAGATGACTTTATTAATTCAGGAGTTATGGAGACTTAACTTATAAAATGCGCTCACTTGGAAAAGGTCATACAAAATTAACGCATTAATACGTAAACATTATAATTGGATACGATTTTAAATCCACGTACCATTATGGGTGTGTGAGGAACCCTTTCCTGTGCGTGGCCTGACACGCACTTGGCCGTTTTTTTATTAAAAGGATAGTCTAGTTACTCTAAATCCATTTATTACAATAGATGGGTTAATGCTTTCGTCAATAGTGTTTTTTAATAGTGGGACGAATTCTGGCTTTGTAAGAGCTTGTGACGGATGATTTCGACGCCATGCTAGAACCGTTTTTGGCCACCCCGATTTCAGTGGTTTGAATGCCGAAACATCCGCTGGTTGCAAAATCCTCGTACAATTCAGGTATAGAGCTATAAGAACGATATTTAATTTTGAGCAAAGTTCACATACGGCCTGGCCACGAGTTTTGGTCTTAGCGAAAAGCGGAGCGGCGCCGGTGAGCGGTGCGTTTTGCACGCCACGAACCCTAGTAGCGAATAGTTGCAGCGGCGACGGTGGACGTATTTAGGTAGTCGAAACGTGTTAAAAATCATGGCGTTATAAAAATTATCCCCTGTCTGTTTAGAAACAATTTTTTTTTTTTAAATATGATAGAATGAGTGCACGAACTAAATAAAGATCGGTATTTAGATGGTGGATTTAGTGACCTATACGAAGGTCCTACCTATAAGAATTAACTGATGTTTCCAAGTGTTTTGCTAAGTAGGTACTTACAGAGAGAAAAAACTTTAAAAACTTGTCAACTACTTACATTGCGTATAAGACATACTAGTAGTTTCGTGTGTAGTTATATCTACAGACAAAACTACTGATATGTAAACTGTTTTGCTAATTAGGTACCTACTGACAGAGAAAAAAATTAACTTTTAAAACTTGTCAACTATCCACCTACATTACGTAAACATACCAGTAGTTTTGTCAACATATCAGTGGCTTCGTTTGGTAGGTACCTAGGTTCTATGTTTTTGTGTTATCAATTTAAATTAAACGTAAGTACCATTATATTCCGGAAAACATTGTTTAATTTCTTCCCACAACCTTTTTATATTTATGTTGGGGATATTTTGACATCCATATAGGCGGTCTATTTAAATTTCTGTTATAAAAGCCTCGGTATCCATTACCGCCATAAAATCGTCTAAAATTTTTTGTTTTTATTTAACGCCGCTGAGTCCGTCACTCCTGCACCGCTGTCCACGCCGCTCTGTTTCGTGGCGTCGCACATGCGAACTTGTGCCTTTGTTCCCGCCGCTCTCCATACCGCCCGCCACTGTAGCAATTCGCTCGGCAAAAACCGCTAGGCTTTTCGCTATGATCGTGGCGTGCCTCGTACATTTCTATACTTTTGATATGACCGCTCGGCGTTTCGCTTTTCGCTGCCGCTCACAGCGGAAAGGTCGTGAATGGGCCGTTACTTTGTAAGTCAAGTGTGTTTTGTGTCCATCGACATAAAGTATGATCGGAAACTGTATTCCCTTTTTACTTAAATGTGGATGAACTACATATTCAATATATGACTTAAAGATGTCACTCTTCATCCATCCATTATCAGAGGCCCAATTCCCCAATCAGAAGGAATTTTAGAGCGCAGCTCACTTGGCAAAAGTTTTAGTGGGAAAATGACAAGCGGTGGAGTAACACTGCCATCAGCACTGAAAGTAAACAGCACTGTGAGTGATGTTTTGGCGGGAGCATTATCAATATCATAGACATTTTTCTCTCCTTTTGCAGCTAATACTACCCCACTCTTCCGACATAAATCAAAATTGGTCTCATCCCTGTTTAAATTATTTTAGGATCTTTCAAGATGTCAGTCAAATTATTTTCTATAATATATTGCTCTATATCATCAAACCAATGTTGCACTTGAAGCAGTTACTGCTTCTGGAGTCCTAATTACGATATCAGGATGACGAGCTGAAAATAGTTTATACCATTTGTCTCCCGGTAGCCTTTAAAAGGATTTTGCCTACCATTTTTCTTACGCTGGCTACCAGATCATCTTTCCTCTTTGGAAAGCCTTTTTTACTGCAATCTATCAACCAATTTTTTAGGCATAATTTTTCAGAAGCTGTTGATGGCCTGGACGAGATTTTTTATTGGGAAATTTTGATTGAAGAGGATTGAAGCGTTTCGATGACAAACGTAACGTGTCGGAAATTTTTTATTTTTTCAGCCCAGAATGCGGCCACTTTGATAGCGTTATCGGTGGCAGCCATTAGGTCTTCCGGCGTGCAGGTGTCTGGGCACGCAGGGCACGATGGAAGATGGGTCATTGTTTCGATTGCACCGCACAAACAGCTGAGATCATCACTGTTCGAAAATCCCCTCCTCAACAGGTCCTTTTTTTTTCTGCTTCGGCCAACTTGGGTCGAAGTCTATTTAAAGACCTCCAGATTTATATCCAGGCGGAAGGCTCTCAGCCGGTTCCACAAACGGATTCGGCAAGGACACCCCCTCTCTCCACTGTTTGCACCTTGCTTGGGACGGGTCCAAGGTCAGTGGGCCGACACATTGTGCGAAACTTTTGCGGCTCTTTAGTCTTTGTTAAGATGGGGTGTGGCCGTACATGGGATGCCGCGGGTCATTCTCCATCCTAGTCCTCTCCGCTGAACTCGCCACTTGACCACACACCCGCTGATTGAAACTGAAGGTTGATCTCGGTACCCGATACGTTTTAGAAGCAAGCTTTTTACTCATTCCGTTTCGAATATCTTGAACAGCTTTTTGCACACTTTCTTCTGTATATTTTTTCCGCTTTTGTACTCCTACCTTCACTTTTTTTTATCTGGCTTCTTAGTAGTTTTTTTCCCATCATCTTCGACACCAAAAACCAATTATTGACATGCTTTTACCAATTGTTGGCATTATTGCGAGTAATTATCACTAATGTCAAGCTTCTTGAGGATAGAGGTGTTGGTTTGGTGAGCTGTCCAGGATATCCGCAGTAGCCTACTCCAGCACCACATCTCGAAGACTTCAATGCACCTACAGACAGTCCCATCTGACGCAATCAAAGGCCTTGCTGTTTTTTTCGTTTTTTTTTTTTTTTCGTTTTTTCTTAAAAAGACAACTCCCGCATTAGGAATATAAATTCCTGTGTCGCGGGGGACTTTACAAACATACATGAAACGGACACAAAGAACACCCAGACTCAGAACAACAAATTGTGAATCACACAAAGTGTTGTCCTACGTGGGATTTGAACCCACGACACTTGGCGTAGTAGGAAGCGGCGTGGCAACCGCTTATGCCACTAGGCCAACCGTGCAGTCGATGTTGTCCATATTACTACTGGTGTGTCGAACTCATAGGATTTCTCAACGATTTGCCTGAAGTTTAGTTGTTGTTCCCTGGTTCCCTTGCCCTTCACAAAATCTGCTTGTTCCTGCGGTATTTGCCAATCTAGAAAATGTCGGATGCGCACATTGATAACGTGAAGCAGGACTTTGCTGGCGTGCGAAATTAATGCGAGAGTGCGGTAGTTGTCGCATAGCTTTGTGGAGCCTTTTTTATAAAGGTGGAGAATGATTGACTCTGTCCAGTCGCGGGGCCATATACCATAGGTAAATCGGCTTAAATTTCTTGGAGAGAATACATTGCGAATACTACGACAAAATACCCAAAAAACAAATAATCACGTGTGGCCCTCATAAATGAACACGAAAACAGCTAAAACATGGTACTCACCTTAATAAAATCTTACTGCTAACAAAACACAAAACTTGTTATGACGTGAACGAAATTTGAAAGTTTGACAGCTGAGTGATTTTACTGACTGTTGAGTGTTGCCAATTAATAAAGATTAATAACTACAGATTTGTTTTATTTTTGTAAAAAACACCGTTTGTTGAACTATATTCCTATTGTTTACTGATAACATTGGAGTGTCAATAAGTTGGAGGGGTGCCAACATTGGGTCATGTTACCCTACATACCCCATTAAGGGTTTTCTGTCTAAGAGACACCCAGTTCTAAATCTCAGGGGTTAAGATCACTTCCAGTCTGTCATCTAATTGACTTTGAACATTAGAGCGCCCTGAATGTGAAGACCTCAGGACGGGTGAAAGCGTCGGCGGTGGTGTGCGAACGACCCTATTACTCCTGCCAAATGGACTGCCATCCATCGTTTGTAATAATATATTTTCTAATTTAAGAACATTATCTCCAAAAATGAAGCGCTCATAGCCGAGTGGCCTTAGGTGATTGGAAACGATCACCAAGGGTAAGCAACGACGGCGCGGTCGGACCTAGATGGGTGACCGTTTGTGGCATTTTATATAATGAGCGTTTCCGTGATTCGGAGGTCACGTTAAGCAGTCGGTCCCGGTTGTTGTCATAAGACAGCAGTCGTGAAGCTTAGTTGGAGGCCTTCGGGCGGCTTAAAAACATCCAACAGCAAGATTACGTAGCCACAACGTGTCTTGCCTGTTCCCAACCCGCACTCGGCCAGCGTGGGGACGTATGGCCTTAACCCTCTCTTGAGAGGAGACCTGAACCCAGCAGTGGGACGTTAAGGGTTGTTGATGATATTGATGATCTCCAAAAAGATTTACACAAAATTATGTACTAAGCATTTGACATTCTTTCCGTTACTTCTAGTCCAGGATCCAGGGTCAATTTTTGAACTTGATTACTATCAACAGTTGCGCGCGAGACGCAGTAACGAGCGCACGGATATTTACTGTGTATCGAGCTTGCAATACCTATTTAGTTTAAAGTGTTTAGTTAAAAGCAATTATGGTTGATGGCAATTCGGTGCCTAGTGAAGATGATGATGATAAAAGTGAAACGGATATAATAAATCAGTGTGAAAGTGAGTTACAAAATTTATGTCGAAATACCCTCGGTAATAATAGTCAAAATGTAAATAATTCTATAGTTGTGGAAAAAAGGCAAAGGGAAAGCAGTGAGGGTAGTATTGAAGAGGGCTTTATTACGGTTGACAGGAGAAGACCCAAGAGGCTTTTGAGGAGTTATTCATCGGATGTACGGGATATGAGTACAAATGAAGAAGGAGGAGAAATTGAGGGTAGATGCGAAATAGTTTTATCTTCACATAAAATGTTACCAAAACAAATGGCATTGGCCAAGCTATTAAGGGAAGAAAATGTACAAAATATTATTACTTTGAAATATAAGAATCCTTATAAAGTGTTGGTACGATTAAGTTGTAAAGAACAAGCAGCGAAAATAGTTAGTTGCCAAAAATTAATAGAACTAGACATTAAAACAAATTATGCAGATCAAAGCATTACTTCCTACGGAGTAATAAAAGGTGTGGATTTGGACATAAGTGAGGATGAAATTATGCAATCGTTAACCTGTGTAACTAAAATATTGGCTATTAAAAGGATGAAAAGAATAGACAGAGTTGGAAAATGGATAGATAGTGAGTCTGTACGTATTTGTTTTCAAAGCGCTTCTATTCCGCCGTATGTCTATGCCTATGGTTGTAGATTCAGAGTAGAGAACTACATTTTCCAAGTTATGCAATGTTCTGCTTGTTGGAGATATGGTCACATTAAGAAATTTTGCCCATCTAATCATGTTCTATGTCCTAAGTGTGGACAAGAACATGCCAACTGTAATACACAGACATTTAAGTGTTTGAATTGCAAAGGCCCTCATATGGCTCTTGATAAGTCATGTCCTTTCTTTTTGAAAGAAAAGAAAATACGCCTAATCATGAGTCAAGAAGATGTAGGTTACAAAAAAGCTTTACAGATTTTTTTGAAGAATGAACAAAAGGATAAAGCCCGAAAAAGTACAGAAAATGCTGCTCGAACATCCTATATGAATGTTAACAATACCTATAGTAGCATTGTCCAAATGACATTAACCGATCAAGATAAATCATCTGATGAAATTACTGAAACAGATCAAAATGTACAAATTTTTACAAAACAATCTACTAGTGCTGAGAAAACTACAAAAAAATTAAAAAAAAAGAAGTCAAAAGATATATTAGAGGCGACAGAAGTGCAGACAGAACCTAAAAGTATGTGTATCGAAAATTCACAAAAAGCTGATAGACATGAAGAGCAAAATTACTTTAAAAGTTTGTTGAATAAATTAAAGTGTATTATATTGTCTCGAACGGATATTGAAGATAAAATTTATGAAGTATTTAAGCTATTGTTAAATGAATTAAAAAAATATTTCATGGAGATCCTAAAGCAAACTGAGTTCTGTAATAGTATTTTAAATCTGTTCTGTCATGGCTAGTAAATCTTCACATTTGAAGCTGAATATAATCCAATGGAATGCTCAAAGTGTAAAACCGAAGCAATCGGAGTTTGAATGTCTATTGCAACAGGAAAATATTCATATAGCCATCTTGAGTGAAACATGGTTGAACCCAGGTATTGAGCTTAATATTAGTGGCTATTACACATACAGGAGAGACAGAGAAGATTCATATGGAGGTGTGGCGTTTGTTATACATAAGTCAGTTAAGGTAGAAACATCCTTGCATAGATTAAATAATTTAGGTATAGAAATAATACATATTAGATTACTAAATTGTCGCATTCTAGAGAATATTGTGTCTGTATATTGTCCGTCAAGTGTCAGTACTTCTCAGATAGATTGGGATAGTTTGTTTGGGTTATTTTCAAAAAAACACAAACTGGTCATATAAAAATGACACGAGAGGTATTCAAATAATGAACGCTTCTATAGATAACGGTTTCGTTTCTTTAAACGACGGGAGTGTGACTAGATTAAGACTTGTCAATGGTACGCTTCAGGAATCTTCTCCCGATATAACATTTATTTCCACTGATATTGCTGTAAGCTTTATTTGGAATGTGACAAGTGAGACACTTGGCAGCGATCACCTGGTTATAAAAGTATCGTTAGATTATAAGAGTCATAATAATTTGATTGTAAGGCGCAATTATAGGTTGGCTGACTGGAGCAAATATAGAGATATTCTTATAAATAGCTTCACGGATTTGAAATTAACAAATAACGTCCAAGATCGGTATGATTTCTTTGTCGCACAGATTAATTACGCGGCTGATCACAGTATCCCTATGATTAAAATTAGTAAATATCCTACACCTAAATTCCAACCAAAATCTTGGTGGACACCAGAGCTTTCTAGGTCTGTTGCTCAACGTCGCTTATTATTGAAAACGTTTAGGAAAAATCCTACTCCAGATAACTTCTCAAGACTGGAACATAAAATACGTGACACAAAACGTTTGATAATGAAAGCTAAGTCGGAGAACTGGCGTAAATTTTGTGATGATATTGATGAGACTGTTTCAGTATCAGAGATGTGGCGTCGAATGCGATGGATTAAAGGATACAAAAAAAAATATTTCCAAGTTTCTATCGATCAAAAAGAGGATTTATTATGCAATTTGGCTCCTGACTTTGTGAGGTCACAGACACCGACATTTAATTCGATAAATACATCTCTTGAAACTGATTTCAACATGGAGGAAATGATGAAATGTTTAAAAAAGAAAGACACAGCTCCTGGAAATGATCTCATTACATACTCAATGTTGTATAATTTACCCTCTGTAGCTAAATCTTATATGTTAGAAATGTTTAACCTAATATTTGACAATGGCATAGTTCCTTCGCAATGGCGTAATGTGAAGATTTGTCCAATCCCCAAAGTCAATGACACTGTTGGCTCTATACCCAAGCTAAGACCAATCGCGTTAATTTCGTGTATTTGTAAAATATTCAATACAATGTTGGCAAAACGTTTAGAATGGTATGTTGAAAAAAATAATTTATTGTCACCCAAAACAACTGGATTTAGACGGGCACAATCAACATTAGACTCTTTGGTAAGGTTAATAGGTAATGTACAAATAGGATTTTCAAAAAATCAATCTACCCTTGCATGCTTTCTAGATATCGATAACGCATACAACAATATTTCGGTAATTGCAGTGGTTAAAAGATTGGAAGAATTAAATGTGGGTGCTAAAATATCAAAATATCTGTGGTCCTACTTATGTGAAAGGCGATTGTTGATAGAAATAAATGACGGGAGTTGCCCTGACGACAAAATCTGTCGTTGGACCAATAGGGGAATTGGGCAAGGTGATCCTCTTTCACCGCTTTTATTTAATATTGTCACTCATAAGATATGTTTAGACATAGCAGAGGTCGAAATTTGTCAGTATGCCGATGACTTCGTTTTGTATACAAGTAGTCGTGATATTCTGAGGGATAGTGTAAGTAAAATGCAAACATCTTTGGATACAATGTACAAAATATTACAAGATGTTGGCCTTCAACTATCTGGCAGTAAGTCGAGATATGTCATATTTAGTAGAGGGCACAAAAAAGTACAAGTAAATTTACAAATTGATAATTTAGTTTTACAATCGTCTGAAAATGTTAAATACTTGGGTGTATGGCTCGACAGGTCACTGCGCTGGGGGAAACATATTAATGAGACAAGTTGTAAAACGTATAGGTTTCTGAATCTTCTTAAGCTTTTGTCAGGCAGTTCATGGGGTGTTCACCCCAATTATTTGCGTAGATTATATATAACACTAATTAGAAGTAGGATAGATTATGGTAGTTTTATTTACGATAACAGTGCGAAGGTACATTTACATAAACTAGATATTGTTCAGAACCAGGCGCTAAGAATTATCGGCGGTTTTATCAGGAGTACGCCAATTCATGTCATGGAGAGCGAGCTGAGTATTTCACCATTGTTTGTACGTAGGGAATATTTAGCTATAAAGTATTTATTGAAAGTAAAATCATGCTCCAATAATCTAAATTATGAAATATTATGTGAACTAAGC
Organism: Phragmatobia fuliginosa; assembly: GCA_932526445.1. NCBI lineage: Eukaryota > Metazoa > Arthropoda > Insecta > Lepidoptera > Erebidae > Phragmatobia > Phragmatobia fuliginosa. The sequence continues at coordinate 171,180 of OW052066.1, read as the reverse complement.
ACTCTTTGTACCAACAGCTATTGGTCAAAAAAGAAGAAACCGCTTCTGGTAATAGTGCACAACAAAGTTAAACAGGAAGATATAAATACTAGTTATCCTTTAGAAATGTTTACACTAGATACATGGGTTTCAAACATCAATACTCTTCAAGTGATACATTATAATTTGGATTGCATTACATTAAATAAAAATATTTATAATCGGGATACACTTAAAATTAACATCCTTATTGAACTTCACAATAAATATAACGGTTATCACACTATATATACTGATGGTTCAAAGAGTGCTAGTGGTTTGGAGTCGGCATTTTTTGATCCTTGTAATAAAATCAGTAGTAGTTTTAGGATATGCGATAAAAATTTATGTATAATGACAGTGGAATTGACTGCGATTCTGGAGGCGTTGCGTTATATTAAAAGTAATAGTTTTGAAAAGGTGGCCATATTTACTGACAGTAAAAGTGCCCTGCAACATTTGGCTCGATGCGCCTCTGGATCCAGAGGTGCATCGATAGCCTACAAAATTTTAAATCTGCTATATTGGTTCGAAAATAATAACGTCTCTTTGAAGTTGCAGTGGGTACCATCGCACATCGGATTAAAGGGAAATGAGCTGGTTGACACTTTAGCGAAAAGTGGAGCTATTAATGGTACAATTCTTAATATTAAACCTTGTTATTTTGAACTCTTAGCTAAATTTAATGCTAGTTGTTATGGAATTTGGAAGGAATATTTTGATAAACTTTCACAAGAAAAAGGAATATGGTACAAAACGATGCAGTGTGAACCTCCTCGTATCCCATGGTTTTTAAATAATAGTATTAGTAGAAAACATGTAATTATTGCACATAGATTAAGGTCCGGACACGTTCCGCTTAACAAGTTTGGATTTTTAATGAAAAAAGTCAGTAGCCCTAACTGTGAACTATGTGGAATTGTTGAAGATGTCCATCACTTGTTGGTGGAATGTGTTCGATACAGAAAAGAAAGGGAAACATTGGTGTCCAGCTTAAAAATTAATATCTTAAATATAGGTTCTTTTCAGTCAATCTTATCCAAGCCGTGCAGCGAGGACGCAATCAAAATTTACACATTTATTCACAATTTAAGGAGAGGTAACTGACTGTTCAGACTGGAAAGTGTGAATTTTGATTGAGTCTCTTTTTTGTAGTGGTATGATTTTTTTTGAAACTGTCCATACAGTATATATAATGTAAATAGCTATTATAGGATACAATGAGGCTGGCATAATCATGTTTGATTAAAAGCCTCTACATTTTATATGTAACAAATAAAGATTTAAAAAAAAAAAAAAAAAAAAAATTACTATCAAGATAACTTTTCGTGAGTAGCTTCATTTTGATAAGACAATTTCTTCTCGATTGCGGTAGGTAATCATCAAAAACGATTAGTAACCAGCAGATTTTTTGGATCCTACTATTCCGGCTACTAGTGAAAACGAGATCACGACTCAGCTAATTACTGGGTAGGTACTCATAATATTTTTATCAATTGTTAATAATTATAAAACATATCTAATCACAATGAAGAGCAAAGTTGAATTTGAGGGATGTGGGAGGTAAAAGAAGCGAGTGAATGGGTTTTGTAAAAATATTTATTTAATATGTACAATTTAGCATACAAGCGACGTCGTGACGTGCCGGGTAGTCTTACACTCGAGTTTTACATACATGCCAGTCACGCGTCGCGCCTCGCCTCGGCGGGTACAGAGATATTCTTGTACTTCGCCTAACACTAAATTTTGTATGTCCAACTCTCAGTGAGGAGAGGGGCGAAGCTCGTTATCACAATAATTCCATTACGAAAACAAAGTAATTAGATTGGAATTGTAATCTATATCATATAATTAACTAAACACGTAGCTGCCTAGCCCCGCGAGCTACTCGTCTCGATCGCATGCAGCGAATAGCCAAATAATGGAGTCAGGTCACAGGTACAAGTGGCGGCTGATTTACCTCATGTACAGTGCAACTGAGACGTCATTGTCTCTACAGAGTTAACAGATTTCTTTTTCATGATTTTTTTGTTTGTGCTCTTCGTTAATCGTCGAGTTTACTGCTTGGATGTTCCGTTTTTGTTTTAAATTTAATTTAGAATTATGCAGTCAGTTCGACGACTCTATTTCATGTCGTCACGTAAAACGGTCACATCGAAATCCAGGTACCGCATCGTTTTCATTTAAGTATCGACGGGACCCGGACGCTCCGGGGATCACTGCGCCGTCGACTAAACGAGGAGCTCGCGGGACCCACACCGCTCTTCGTACGACAGCATTAGACTCCCTATACAAATATTTACAATACAAGTTTATATTTTTCCGATTTCATATGTTCTGCATGCGGTCGGCGGTGCGGTGCGCCGCTAGTGGTCGTCGGTCAGGGCGGGGGCGTGTGCGGGGGTCGGGGCGGGGGCGGGGGCGGCGGGGCGCATCGGCGGGAAGTGCTTGGGGTCGCGCAGGTCGAAGGCGCCGCGCGTCGGGGCCGCCTCCAGCGCCGCACCCAGCTCCGCCGCGCGCTCCGACTCTGCGACACCACCGCGCTCACATACACCTCACAGCTCACACCGCGCTCACACCTCACACCGTGCGTCGTCGATCACGTCAAAATTTTCGTATCACTCAAAAAAGTTCCGCGCCGAAGATCTCGACGTCAACTGTCACTTTAAACGAGCACGTCGCGGCCGCGGAGTTTCGTGTCCCCGCAACGGTGAGGCTCGAACGACTCCTCCGAACGAGTGATAGTATATTTTTACGTGTTCGACTACGCACATGCATTTAAAACACACTTATTTTTAAGTCCGAAGAAAACCAAAATTTCGACCCGACGAACCCACCAAATCTAAGCTCAAGTTACGAGTTGGATTTAACGCGATCTACGACATCTCATAGCGACTCCTCTATACTCGTGCGTGGGTCTCGCGGCTAAACACTTATAATGATCGATCAAACTAAACTAAATTTTGGATTCCATTTATATATGTGGATTTAAGGAGGTAGGTCTATGCCCAAGGATGTGTATTATTTGCACATACATTAAAGAGTTATGAATGTAAGACATATGTGGACACTATTGCCCAGAATGTATAGTTTTACACTAAAACTTGATGAAAATGATATCTCAGCTCAGCCGAATTCTGTCAAGAAAACGAAAACTATCGACGGAATTCTAAATACATCACTTTGTTTTGACGTTTAACAATCGACCGTAGGTAGCAGGCCGCAACTAGCACATCTCCTAGCCATAAAAGGGAAACAAAAGAACTTCGGTTTTGCACCGGACTCTAGTGAGTGCTACACGGGCGCCGGGCGGTAATGCAACATGACACACATTTTAGATTAGTCTCCTGTTAGACATCATTTGAACTTTTAAAATTCTACTCTTCAAGTGCGTACACTTGAAGAGTAGAATTTTGAAGTGTGAAAGTAAAAAGGAGCAACTATGAGGGTGTCTATAAAAGCGGTTCTGTATGAAATATTTGTCAGTTTTAAATATTTCCGTTGCAGCAGTTCTAATACCTCTACAAGGTGGTTCTCGTCGGGTACACGGTACACATACAAACACGAACGTATTCCACAAACATTTTTCAGACATCGGGATACTAAATTGGAGTGTAAGGCGGTCACATTTAATAGAACACGACCGTCGTGTAGTTGGCAGGCGGACGAGCGGACGAACAAACGAAAGGACAAACAAACACGGATAGGCAGGTAGTAGACACTCACCTCCCGGTCCTGTCGGCCGCCGGGCCTCGCGCACCGCCTCCTGCCAACTCACTCGGCGCTCGCTAGGGCGGGCCCTGGGTGGGGCCCCGGGAACCTAGGCGGGGCCCGGCACGGGCCACTGGGGCCCGGCCGGTTCGCGCGCCACGGGCGGGTGGAGGGGCTAGGGGGGTGGGGATAGGGCAGTACCTGTCATCCGCGTCGGGTCCCGGCCTCGCAGCGCGCCCGCGTAACTGTTGCTAGTGGACAGCTCCGCGGCTGGCGGGAGGAACATCGTTAGCGAGGGGCACTCGCTCTAACGCGACGTCCGTGCGAGCGGCCTCTAACTCATATGTATATATATTAGCTGTTCAATATTATAAGGGATTCGGCCAAATCACTCGATAAGTATTGTTGCCGTTCAACTATCACGGTGATTAAAAAAGTTTTACTTGTGGATTATTTCAAGGCTAAAAGAGGTAAAACACGGACCACGCGTTTATATCAGAGTAAATTCAACATAAATTCAGTTCAGAACACTAACAGTCGACTACAGAGATAATAAAACGACGGTTTCCTCTAAACGGAAAGCCTCCATATTTCTGTTCGCACGCGGACAATAACAAAATGTATACTCGTATATTAGCGAGGAGGTCTAGCGTCTCAGTGTGTCATCGTTATATTAAATTTTATAGTAGAAAAAGTGAAATCGTATGAAATGTGTTTCGTACACCAAAACTTTCCTAATCACCGGATTAAATTTATATTTTACAATTGTATAAAGCGAATACTATTTGAATTAGCTTTAGGATTTGTAAAAATTGAATGTCGTGATAGAGGTCGAAACGAGTGTTATTTATTCTACGAGCGCAACGGGCGGAACTGACGACCCGCCTCGGTCGGAGGCGACAAAACTTATCGAGAGTCGGCCGCGGAGTACGATCGAACGTCGCGTTCAACGAGTGGCTACAATACATAGATACATACATAAGTGATGATATGATAGATAGACGTACTCGGGCTGCGCATAAATATATACACAGATAGGTAAACGGTGCGTCCAATGTTAGTCGATGAAGGTCGGCATGACGAGGCGCGAGACAGAGCGGGAGATGAGGAGGCGTGACGGGTGAGTGCGGGCGGAGACGAGGCGCGGAGAAGCGTGTGCGGCCGGGGCGGGGCCCGCCGGCCGACAGCGAGCGGAGGCCCCGCCGGGCCGAGTTAGTGTGTGGCGAGCGCGGGCGGAGAGGGGGACGGGGAGGGGGCCAGGGTGGGGGAGAGCGCGGCGGTACCTTCGAGCGGCTCGGCGGCGCGCGGCTCCAGCAGCGAGTGCGTGCGCAGCAGCGTGCAGTCGCCGCCCTCAGCCGCGTCCAGCGCGTACACGTACAGCGCGCCCGCCGACGTCGCCACCAGCAGCCGCGGCGCCCGCGACACGCTGGGGACCACACCACGTGCCTTCTCTTTATTTATGTTACACGTCTATTACAGATATATTTACGAGTAGACCTTCGCGGCTGGAAGGCGCCAGCGTTTCCCGAAACTCGGTCTGAAAAGAAATGGTGAAAGGAACCACGGAGGTGTCTCTTTTGAAGTCCGAGAACGTTGATTTAATAAAAACCGTTCGAGAAAAGTATAGAGGCGAATCGAAAGTGAGTCGGCCCTTCTTTTCCTTCAAATTCTACAATTACTCCTTTTTTTTACAAACATGATTTTGCCTGCACACTTATCTAAACCAAATTCCATTTTGATAGAATTTCTGAACTTTAGTGAATTGTAATTCAGTGTGGGCTAGTAGTTTCAAATCATCCGTGCAAAGAAAGTGAGATATAACTTGATCTTCTTTCCGCAACATATAGCCCAACCTCGAACACTCTAATGAAGCTGCTAAGAGAATAAGCCAGATAGAACCACAAGGGACTCAAACTGTCACCTTGAAATTTGCCCCTCTCGATTTTTACAAGTACGTAGTTTATCACATTTTGGTGAAGTCCAAGATAGCAAAGTTCTGTCTTCCATTGTCCCATACATGACTACAAGAAAGTGCACGGAGTTGTATCAATTTTGTAAAACTTACACAATGACTTCTGAAGGAGCTATCCTTCAGAAGTCATGCATGTGGAACCGAGTCGTATGCCTCCTTGTAATCTATCCAATATGTCGCGGGATTCTTACGATTACGTTGTCCCTGTTAGCTAATGGTCATAATATCCATGTTAAGGGGCTCTTTAGCGCCACAGGTCCAACTTCTACATCCATTCTGAGAACCGGAAAGTATATAATTATTATGTGTAGTAATTTTGAGTCTCAGATTAGATGTTAGAAACGTGTTACAATTTGACCAAGTCTACATCATGTGTCGAAGAATTAAACTAAATGTTCATAGACAGCATCGATCACGAGCAAATTAAACATGTAATAATAATCTAAAAGTATGTGGCGGCTGTGAGGAACGCAATGTGTTTTTTGTTGTCTGTTTAACTGTCGCAATTTTAGGACGCTCGCGGATAACAAACGTGTGATGTAGTCAAGGAGATGTTCAACGCAATGTGGTCGATTCGTAGTCGACCATTCTTCGGTGCGAACCCTCTAAAGTGGAGTATGAAAGTGTCGGCGGTAAGCATAGACTAGCACAACGCGGACTCACTTGGTGATAGCGGCCACGGCGCGGTGGCCGGTGACGGGCAGGCGCGCGGCGGCGAAGGCGCGGCCCTGCGCCAGCACGTCGGCCACCTGCGCCGGCAGGTAGCCCGCGCCCACGGACACGGCGGACGAGAGCCAGCCCATCCACGTGGCGGGCGCGTCCTCCTCGGCCGGCGCCGCCGCCTCGTCGGGCGCCTGCGCTGACGCGTCCTGCAGCCGGAACACGTGAACCGTCTCCGTGTTGGACGTGGCGGCCAGGAAGGTCCCGCACGCGCTGAAGGCCAGGCACGCGATGGACACGCAGCGCTTGACGCCGCGCCGGAACTCGTACAGGCGCGTGCGCTCGGGCACGGCGAACACGCGAATCACCGTGCCGCGCTCCGACGCGGTGGCGAGGCGCCGCCCACACATCGACCACGCCAGCGCCGCCAGCGGGCTGTCGTGCGCGCTGATCACGCACTTCGCGTTCTGCGAACAAACGGCGCAACGTTATGGCCGCTCCGATGTCTCGCCCCGCCCCGACCCTCGTTCCCCTCACTCACCAGGTGCACGGCGTCGAAGATCTGCACCTCCCCCACGGCGCTGGAGCCAGGGTAGGCCACGTAACAGTGGTCCACGCAGGGGGACAGCGCGCAGAGCCCGCGCGGGTTCGGTGGCGTGTCGCGGATGGTGTGCAGGATCTTCATATCGCGAATGTTGTGGATGTGCAGCGACTCTTCCAGGCACACGATCAATCTCTGTGACACATATTTAACGTCAATATAATCCTTAGACACTTCAACAACTTGAGCATATAAATTTTCCGTTACAACATTATATTAAGGTGATGGTACTCACGGAGCGGTTCAGCTTCACGGCCAGGATTGTGTTACTGTAACTGTAGTTGCAGATTTCTGTGCCCTTTTTGTAATGGCACACGATTAGTTTTCTGTAAATAACAATATTATTTGAAGTTATGAGTTTACCAATGTAGCGGGACACAGATAAAGCACATGGGACTTGGAATAAACTCGTCATCACTAAGTTAATATGGAGTAGATAATACAGTTACAAGCACTGCCTCTGACTTCCTCGAAAGCGCAGTGGTAGCGTATGCGACTGCTGTGCTTGAGGTCTAGAGTACGAATTCCGGAGTCGAAACTAATGTTTTGTATGATTGTTTTCTGATTACACATATGAAAGCAATGAGCCATACCTATTTTTAAATCTGGTTGCAAGGGTCAACCATGCAAATAAGGACCAATTTTAGTTCTTGCAGTTTTACAGTAAGTTTTTTTTCGAAAAGTTTTTTATTAAACGATGACACATTTTACGAGTAGTAGACATTATATTTATCTGGAGCGTCAATTTGGTTTCACCAAACGAGTTTTGACGACCGACACCGAAGCCAAGTTTGTGTCTCACTTTTTAGGAGCTTGGGAGGTGTCACAAGATGACAGGCATTTCTTGTGAACTCTCCAAGGCTTTTGATTTTGTTGTAACGTTGTTAAATTTGGCCACGTTATAATAGATGAGCGCCCTCTATCGGTAGGATGAGATACCGGTTCCGCGATAGTGGTACTTTGAAGAGCCGATGGCGTTAGGGTTGGCACATAACAGAAGTTTATAATGGAGAAATATTAAATAAATGATAAATAGATATAAGAAATAAATATATATGTTGGAATATTGATAAAGTCTAGTGTTTGGAAATAGATTTTAAAATTGTTTTCTTCGTGGTGCGCAGGATAAGGTTAGGGATTGTCTATGCGCGAGTTTTGTTCATTCGAGAAGCTGTCAGATGACAGTTGACGGAAGAAAGTGGACTTTGCTTTTTTTCCGTCGAGGGGTGGAACCGCGTAGAGACAGGGAAGAGTACTGAATACAACCATCAAGTATTCGTATTTAGTCTTTTTACACCCTGTATAGTTAATATTAATACTACAAATTATTATCAGTGTAAGTAATTGTACTAAAATGTATTACTTGACCAGCTTAATATGTTTTCAAGTGTGTCTGTTTTTAAAAGATGTCTAGGAATTTATTTGAGGCCAAATGGCAATTGAACTATTTCATTAAAGTAAAAATGTATGTTTTGTTTAGTTCATAAGACATTGATCTATTAGACAACCTAACCATATTATGTACATCCTAGGCAGTTCACTATTATATGTATAATACAGCTAAGTTGAAAACTTTTATTTTTCACCCCTGCATCCCGGACAAGTACAATTCTCGCACTATAATATTAACACCGCAGCACACCCGCCTCGTTACAATTTTGATCATAGTATTCTAATTCTTAAGTATTACGGATTACGAGGACAATCTTTACAACTGGTGTTGTCATATTTATCATCTAGACAGAAAAAAGAAGAGGTCCTTAGTGACAATGGGCGTACCGTGTGGTTCGATTTTAGGCCCCTTTCTTCGCCTAGCATAAATCTTCTGTTTTATGATGGCCTATTTAAGTGACACAATTCTATTCGCAGATGATACCGCTCTCTCTACTCAGGATCCTGCAGCGGTTTATGGCCATTAGATTCATAAGGGGCTATCGTACAATTTCGCATTCGACGCGACGATCCACGACCAAATTCGTTCCAAACCATGACCTGAAATGCTACGGTGGAACGTGCATAAGCAGCTCTGGAGACTTGGCAGGTGCGGCTCGGTATTCAGAGCTGTGCAGTGTTGCCCACGTGTGTTGCCCGAGCCGTTTTGCTGAACTTCCAAGCGTCGGTAGAAAGGACCCACTGTGTCGCTGGTACGTCGGTGAGTATTTGAATCGAATAGGATGGAAATCCAAATCATTGGTGTGGATCCGAATAGGACTCCGCCTAGCGCATACTATGGAGAACTGCCCTATCATCGCCAGCATTCATCTTCGACTTCTCCTGTGATGTGATGAAACGCGATGGGAAAAAGGTTGATCGCTATCTTAGTCCTTAGACGCCGTTTGAGGGTCGCTGAAGCTGTTGACACCCCGGTGCGGACGGTCGCGTCCGTATAAGGCGGGCCAGTGTTTCGTCTTTTATAACGGAGAGTGAAAGATCGTCTTACCTTGGGGGTCACTCTGGGTCACCCTGGGATGTACCTTAGTAATGGAGTATGGCAGGGGGGACCCTAGAATCCACTAATGCGTTCCGACAAGAATTTGTATATAGCAGTCCGGATTTTAAAATTGGAAGTGTTACACGTCCATGTCTCGGAGGCCACGTTAAGCCGTTGGACCCGGTTGTCACGAACATCTATAGCAATCGTTATTGGGAAGTCAATGCATTCAAATATACTGACAACTAGTTCAACCTTCGAATTCAGTTCGCCCTTAGGGGTTGTTTATAACTGATATTTAGGTAAGGATGATTGAACTAGTCCCGACACATCAACTCCTTCCAATACAAAGGCGCAGAGAGGGTCACACCGTGTGGTTTTAGTCGGTTCGAGTCCGACACACCACCCCGCCGTAACCCCCGACGGGGTGACGGTCCGCGGGGATTTCCACACGTAAAAAAAAAAAAAAAAGTCCCGACACATCAGAAATTAGAGTTTATTTCTAAACTACATTCCAGCTTGTAAAGGAAACTAGAACCTGCTTTAAAAAACCTCCTATATGTAGTTGGAGCCTTTGTATCTACTTAATATTTTATAGGGTTTGTGATAGAATCAGAATAATTTAATTACTGCCGCCAAAATGTGTAGTGACGCCATGACGAGTAGTTTAATGTGAAACTACAAAATCAAATCATTCTAGTTTGACCCAGCTGACTTTATCAATAGGCATATTATTTATTATCGCTGTGCGGCACAATTAGGAACGTATGATTTCCGGCTCGGGATGGTAATGACGACGTGCGCCACTAATACTAAACTACGCCTCGTCGCCCAAGGGTAGGAGCGCGAGGGGGGGGGTGTCGTCGGCAGGTTCACGTTCACGGTCCATCTCGCGGGTACACAAATAGACGTGGACGACACGTAAGGGCCGCCGCGGCGAGCGATTCTAATATTAGTGACTCGTTGTATTTGTCGACGTTTAGCAAAGCGCTGCGCTGCTAGAACGTTAGAGGTCACCGTGACACAGGGTCGCGGCGGCCGCGACCTACTAGGCCACTCACTGTCTTTCATTGAACGTCTGATGGTCATTCAGGAGGCTACTTTTGCGATCCAGTGCGATTGGGCGCTTGTTTGCTTGAGTTGATGCAACTATGTTTACAATTGTATGCTTCACTTTTAGCTAATACGTGTATAATATTTATAACATTATGTATGAATAGCTATTATACATAAAATTCATATTTAATAATGCTTGTATGTATTGAATCGAACGCGAATAACAAACTTTGTTCCGTTTCCGTGCACCCAGGTAGAACACGGGCAATATTTTTTCCCGTGGAACACTAGAATGTCCACATGTTGACCACATAAAGTATTGCAAAATCAAATATAACAGAATTGCTCCTCTCTAAAATTAAAAAAAAAAGTCCCCGACAGCATATGTGTATCTTTTACTACTATGCTATCATTACCATAACCTTTTTATGGGAAAGTAATTTGCTTCCGTGGTATATTACGCCACGGGCAATGGAAGAGGTAGTGTGGGTCAGCTTGTGTGTTCATATACAGCTTGCTTGGTTACTAAAAATTCAAGCTAGGTGTCAAAAATGGCCTGAATTGATTCGAGAAAAGTGTGGTATGACCGTACCGCTTTTTTGTACGTTGGCTTGGGCACTGCCGTGGCCCCAGATTTTTCAACACGTGTTTTCAAATGTAAGAATTTATAAAAAGGAACAATTTTTAGAGCTTTTACAAATATAATTTAATACAAGCTGGTTTTATCGGAGACGGTTGATAATTCAAATGTATTAACAACAACAGAGCGGAGTTGTCGTGTTTTTCGGTTTCGTGTTCGCCACTGTTCTAACCTAAGTAAGCTACGTTCAATGACAAGGTTCTTGTGATAATATTTACCTTGTCTTTTTGGTGAATGCTGGTCAAAATTCGAAATAAAAAAAGAACAGAGAACCATAAAGAGTTGGTAAATCTGAATATTGACCGTAATCCGGGATTTTGTTACTACTGATAACATATTATACGTTTAACGTAGTGTTTTGTAGAGGTGCGCGCAAGTTAGGTGAGCACGGAGCGAACCGCGAACCTGCGCTGTGACGCTGTATCACACGCGAGATCTCACCTTGATGAATATATAAGCGTGCGATACATAATTCATTCGTAAACATTTTTTACACGTGTGTGGGTGACGCCACGCCGTAATGGATCACTCTTTCATTCATTATTGTAATGTTATCAATTTTTTTATAAATACACTATAGTACTACTGGGACCTTATTTTATTAAATAACAAAGTTATCAACACATTAGTTTTTTTATGTATGTGTAGGGAAAGGGCATAGGATAGCTTCGGCTTGGGCTGGCTTAGGGCTTGAAAAGAGGGTGGAAGTTTAGATGTAGAAACAATAACCACAGGTTCTATTTAGGTTACATATGGTACCTATTGAGGTAGTTCGATTTGTGAGAAAGGATAAAGATCTTTAACATTGAAATAATTCCTTAATGTTAACAAATATTATAAATGGTAAAGTAAACTGCCTGAATGCAGATACTCTGCGACTAGATATAAATGCTATACTCTGCTAGAGGAACAAGAGGGCTGACGCTAGTATTATCTATCATAAATAAACTACAAACACCTCAATATAGCCCCCAGTTGTACCCTTTGTTACAAATATTTTTTTACATTATTTTCAGTATGAATATTTACATATTCAAAACTATACTAGCTACACAGAATAGTAGCTGTAAGTAAATTATAAGCAGGCTAGTAACTGATGCCACAGTCATTTTACAATTATTGATGTATCATTAAAAACGCATTACATTTTTTAGAACAGCAATCATTAGTAGTAATTAACAAGTTACAAAATACAACAAAAAACAAAATAGTAGGCCAAAACCTCCTTTCTAAGTAGAGGCGTATGTCCAGCAGTGGACAGCTGTTGATGATGATTGATGAACTAGTTATCTTAAACATTGGTTTGGAAGTACATTCTAAACTCATTTGGTTCACATGATCTAGTTTTAGACTTCTTGTTCACCTTCTGTTAAACATACATCCCTTGTGTAAATGAGGCTTACCTTGTGGCGGAAACGGTGACAACAGCCACCAAAGAGCTGCTGAAGAGACGGTCCACGAGACAAGTTTCCAGGCCAGAGCGACTGGCGTAGATTTCCTCGATGCCATCGTCAGGCGTGAGTGCAAACAGGTGGTATCCACTGCTACTGCCCGCCACTAAGGACCTACACACAGGCATTACTTGACTTTAATACAACCAACATTTGAGATATATCCTTTTTAAATAAAATTTAGATGTTTGTCAGAGATGCTGATGAAATTAGAACTGTAACATAACACTAGCCAACATTATTGTTTATAGTATTACATAATGTAAATAGTATTGGTGGCATGTTGCATGGTGATGCACTGTAAACATAATTATGTGCTTAAACTAATTACATGCAAGTTTAATAGTAAAATAGTATTAATAAAGTCTTATTACAATATTAAGAGATAAATAACAGATTGCATTCAGATAATTGGTTTTACTTTACAAAATATGGTGCAACAAAAGTTTAAGTCAAAATGTTGTAAGAAGGTAATGTAGTTTTTTTTTTCAAACTTTTATGAGTAACCATTGTACCTATGATAAAAAAGATTGAGTTCCAATGCCAAATTGTGTGTTGTGTATGACGTATAAGATGTTATATATTCTATCTTTAGAAATAGTTTCAGAAGCACTTATTGTTACGGGTTTAGTGAACAATACCACATGGCTTTGACCATGTTGTTTAGTTTTCCCACATAAGCATTAAAAATGAAGTGATATTACCACCACATCACTAGAACAAAGGAAAAAATGACTTTAATGTCACATGCCAATGGAACTGATTACAACACAGGACTTGGCTTTCATACCATGTGGTATTTTCCACCAGAACAGAACCTCACCAGAAACCATTTGAACCACAATCACCACCATTTGATCCATGTATATTTTTGTTCACAGGAACAAAAATACACATGGATTTAGGTGTTTATAACCATGTGCTTTTATACTGGATCTCCCTAGTATAAAAAAAACTTGGTTTTTATGCCATGTGGTATACACCACTGGCCATCACTAAAACAAAAAAAAAACAATGAGCTCTAATGCCATGTGGTACCTATATTACACTAGACTACGTAACCATATAAAAGGGCTAGCAGAAGTTGGGTTTTGAATATTTATTACTAACTACAAAAAAAAGGTTCTCAAACAAAGAGTAACTTAGCTTTGTTCCTTTGTTCTGACAGTAACAACTTAAAAGCATTTTTATGCAATCAAATTCCAACACCAATGTTATGCACAGAAGTATCAAGAAGGACAATTATTTATTGTGATGTGTTAGTGTTATACATTTGATTGTAAAGAAAAGATTTGAAAGGGATTCAATACAGACAGAAGCTGTTTACAATCCTTGTGCGTCAAACATTAGAACACTACAACATTACTTCATGCAAGCATTGTTGCCAGTATAGTTTAATGTATAATGCAAGCCTTTATTGGATAGAAAATTTATTTGTTTCCTTAGACGCCATGTTTGTTTACACATATCGAATGCTTTGGGAGAAGACATTACGAAACAGCTGGCAATGACGTATTGCATCATCGTAACACTGACGAAACGCACTTGTAATACTATCGACGTTCATTTCAGGATATTGTGCACTTGGCTGTAACGACTCACAATGAACTTAGGAACTCTAACTTAACAACATTAACTTTGCATATGTCCCACGATAATATACTTACGTGCAATCCTGATTAAACTGCACATAAATGGAGCCTGCATTTGAGCCCTCAGAGTTCTGACCTCCCAAACTCATTTGAACGATCGAAGAGTACAGATTGTCCTAAAATCTAAGCTCTAAAATGGCACACTATTATGACAGTAACTCTCTAAACGAATACAAAACAGTCACTCACGAAAATAAGTAAATACTTGAAACTAATTGTTCGTCACAAGAAGTACAATTTTGACACAAAGAACGACCTTGCTACTAAAAACAAGCCCCCTCCCGCACACTGCATTCGTTTACTGATCTAAACTAATCACACACAAACAGTTCAGTATTGCCAGCTGCAAAGATTTATTTCACCATTACATTTCATTTTTTTTTTTTTGGAATTTAATGACCTGGTAACTAAGACCTTTAAGTCAAGTCTTATTTTATTTAAACAAACATAGCACTTTCACTTTGCTTCATTTTTAAATAGTTTTGATAGTATTTTTTATATAGTTATATATAAGTTTGTGTTTTTGTCTTTTATTATCTGTTCTAGTGGCGGCGGGCGGGATGAAGAATCACACTTAATTTTCACATCACCGAGTTCACTAGCCAACACTAATTTAATCAGCGTTGATGTCCATTTCAGTGACTATTTTCTTTCTCAAGAATTGGATAAAATGTGTGATAAAACTATGCATTGGAGAGGCATAGTTTTATCACACATTTCATATTGTATCAGCAAACACAGGGCCGGATTTACCATATAAGCTGAAAAAGCTGAAGCTTGGGGCGGCAGAATTAGGGGGGCGGCAAAATGGCCCAACAAAAAAAATTGGTACAGAAAAAAAGTAAGGTGCGTTACACAACTGGTTTTATTTTTTTAAAAGACCATACTAGCATTAGGAGTATAAATCCTGTGTCGCGGGGGGCTTTACAAACATACATAAAACGAACACAGAGAACACCTAGACTTAGGACAACAATTTGTGAATCTCACAAAGTGTTTTCCCACGTAGGAACCCGGCGCAGTAGAATGCAGAGTGGCGACCACTTAAAACACTTTTTTTGACGTAGAAACTCCCTCGGGCCGTCACCCTACCGGAGTTTACAACTGTGCTGTATATCGGCATCGAACTGACTATAACCACACGGTGGGCCACTCAGCACCTGAAATAGCAGGGGTCCAAGGAACCTATTATTATGCCCTCTGAACCGCCCGCTTCAATGAGAGGAGGCACTGGGAGGGCCCAGTGCCTCCTCTCATTGAAGCGGGCACCATTACTTATATCTCTATGGTGACAAACGGCACACGCGGATGTCGCCTCCTCTGAAGCCTGAAGGCCAATGAAGCGGATGGTGGGGAAATCCCGTTCCGCCCATTTGCGGCCACACTCAGGGCAGCATGAACATGGCATAAATAATGTTTTCGCATGAGGCAGTGACCGTGGTAACCGTGTATAGCTCTAACCGCCAATATTCTCTGGGGTGGTGAGAGTCGTGTCCTACTTTGGGCGGTCGGAGCCGCCACCGACACCGGTGCACAGTACAGTGCTATAGACCAACCAACTCCCGTGTACAGTTGTCTCGTCGCGACATTGGCTCAAACGGAATTGGGCAAAAGTCGTACAAGTGCGGAGGCAGTGTCGACCAGCTTCGAATCAAGCTGTCGGAAGTGCTCGTCGAAGACCCACCTACCGTCAAGGATCAGGCCCAGATAATTCATCTGTGCCCGAACCGGGACAATTACCGAGTTGACCACGATGGAGGCGCCGGGGAGTGACCTACGACGGGGCCCATGGAACAAAAGGGTCTTCGTCTTATCCAGGGCCACTATTAAGCCCAACGCCTCAATGCGCCCAACCACGACCATGACGGTACGCTCGTCTAAATAGTCTGCCACTAGCCGCCTTAGGTACTCGGGCACTCCGTGTTAGAGGAATGTTTTCCTGTTGCAGCTAAATGACAGACTATCAAATGCATTGGCGATATCCATAGACACCATTGTGGAAAAGATTCGTGAGCTGGGCCTAAGGGTGGTGCCTCAGAAAACATATTTTAAGGTTTGGTTCCATGGCCTACGTAAGCGCCAGGAACTACTCAGCTCGCGCCTCCGAGTGGGTGACACTGAAGTCAGTACATGAAGTACATGGGCCTCATCCTGGACAGTCGGTGGAGTTTCGAAGAGCATTTCGGGCGATTAGTACTCCGGGTGCGAGGAGTAGCAGGGGCGTTACATTGTCTGCTGCCCAATCTCGGGGGACTAAGGGAAAAAGTTCGCTGCCTCTATATGGGCGTCGTGCAATCTATGGTCCTCTATGGGACACCTGTCTGGTCTAAGGACCTGGCGGGTTCCTCCCGCTGTAAGGCTCAACTTAGGAGTCTGCAGCGGCTGATGGGTGGTACGGGGCTACCGTATGAGGTAGCGACGATCCAGGTGCGATCTCCACCCTTCGAAATTCTAGCCGACATGGATACGATGGTCTACGATCTAATTCATTCTGTCGGTCGGAATGGTGAAGGGACAGTGCCGGATCATGAGTCTGAAATGCTACGGCAGAACGCGCACACGCAAGCCCTACGGGCTAGGAGGGCACGGCTCGAAACACAGGGCTGTGCCAGCCAACGCGCTGTTTGGAGCTGTTCTGTCAAGCTTTGAAGCTTGGATAGAGAGGACCGACTGTGCCACCTACCGATTGACTCAGATACTCACCGGACATGGTTGGTTCGGTGAGTATTTGAATAGAATCGGACGTGAGGTTACGGCACAATGCCACCACTGTGGGTCCGATTGGGACTCCGCCAAGCACACGTTGGAGGACTGCCCTGCGTGTGAATCCAAGCGTCAAGACCTGGTTGGGCACATCGGACGGAACCTGTTACCGCCAGCATTGATGAAGGATGGGAGGCCGCGATCTCCTTCTGTGAGAACGTAATGCTCCAGGAGTCTGCAAAGCGGGATCGGGAAAGGGCCGATCCCGCTCGAAAGCATCTGCGAAGGGAACGCGGTAGAGGCAGCTAGTCCCCAATCGTTGCCTAAGGGTCGTTGCAGCCACATCTTGGGGAAATGTGACCACTGCAAGCGACCCAAGCAGGCGACACCCTGGTGCGGCTGCAGGGTGTCACCGGGAATTCCACACACGCCCTCCGTCTCCCCCACGGAGGGTATGGTGAGAAAAGCATTCCCTGCGAAAACAAAAAAAAATAAAAAGTTGCATGGTTAGCAGTATCGGGTTTACTTACCTATCTTCCTCAGCCTACCAAACCTAATAAGTAGTGCAGTAAAAATCAAGCTTTGCTTAGCTTTAAAAACAACAAAAGTTGTAAAAGTAATATAGTAGTAATATAGTAATTTTAGGATCTAATTTTAGGAGTCAGTTCAGAGTCAGTAGGGGCGGCAAAAATTTTAAAGCTTTGGGGCGGCAAATGTGTAAATCCAGCACTGAGCAAACATGTAAAGCATTGGCGCTTTTGCGGCCATTATACAAGTCAAACGTTTCACAGTTTTCCCGCGGTAACGAAATTTATTTTCAAAATGATGGTTTAACTTGTGAGACATTCATGTTATTACATAACTACGCTTTATTTTATTCATGCTAAACACTAAAATTACTAATCTCTTCCTAAATTTAGACAAAAATCAACAAAATAACGTTTCTAACTTCTATCGAAAAACAACCCCCCCCCCCCCCCGCCGCCACTCTCTAACTGACAGTTCTATACTTCATGAAAATTAATTTCACCTTTAACTGACATACCAGTCATAAAAATTAAAATAAAGTAATGGTTAATTAAAAACAGTAAAAATAGATATCGTAGAATAAGTGAATTCAATAAAAGTAAATACTGCAAAAAAAAACTGTAAAAACTGTCTATAGTGCAAAATGAACCAAAAACTAGCAAATAAAACTAATGGGCTAATTTAATCCACAGATGTATGGATAATTAATTAAATAAAAATGTAAAAAAATTATTAATTTAATTATTATCCATACACCATTGCAAAGAAACAAAATTAGCCACATACATGTATAGATTAAAGGATTTTTTATAATTAGGTGCCAACAGGACTACTCAGCTTAAAGCAATATGGGCCACCTAAGCCTGATGAAAACATGAGCAACATCAAAGAGTAATAGTCACCATCCTCATTGTGAATACGGGCAATGCAGCATAGTAACTCACATCATGGCGTCATAGTGAAATGTTTTTTCACGCCCCTAAATATATTTAAACTTTTTTCTTATAAAATTATCCAGCCCGTAATTAAGACAAACCCAACGTTTACTAAGTTTAGATTAATTATGAAAATTATATAGATGCTTCTATTATTGACCATCTAAGATTTTGTTATTGACGTTGTATGTAACAAGTAACAAGATAAGAAAAGATAAGTTCTAGTCCTGTTATTAAAATTATTTCTTTTTGTAATATACTTAGCGTTCAGCTGCTTTGTCGCTCTTTTAAAAAGCGACTCAATGTCGCTGTGGCCCTAAGTCTCGACAAAAGGAACCAATTGCCACATTAAAAAAGAAGAAGAGTGATAAGTAATGGTGATAGTGACAGAATACTTGACAGTTGACGTTTCATGTCAATGTCAATGCATGTTTTGCACTATGCAGACTGCAATTATTTCATTTTAACCTCTTTACTCATTAAATTAATTTCTTACTTGTAAGTGTAACACGGCGCAGGATTTTAAAGTTAATATTACAAATGGGTCGCAAAATACCCGCGAAAAAACACCGTGGGGTTAAAGACCCTCTGCTGCAACAAGCTAAGCGATTAGAAAGGTTTGTTGAAATCATTTAAAAATTTGTAATATCTACCAGGCTGTTATTAAAAGAAATTATCAGTTTAAAAGGGAAAATAAATGCACCGCCAAAAGATCCAGATGAGCAGCCAATGCCCCGCTCGATCATAAGACTGTTTGGGCTGCCAGATCCAAAGAACAGAACCAAGAAAAGTGCGCTTCGTAAAACACGGGGGTCGACAAATAAAAAAGGTTTGTTGTTTGTCATTTTATGCGATTTTAGTGTTGGCTGTAGTACTGTAAGTTTACTTGTAATGTTTCAGATGAGAGTGTTAGTCGTTCTGGTGATAATCCAATATCTCGCCTCCACAAGTTACCTGGCGAATCTGGCCGGGGTTTCTCTCTGCGCATCAACAGTGCCATCAAGGCTCTACATGGTGCTGATGAAGATTTGGAGTACCCTGTAGGTATTCTGTTGAGTCACCCAACTTCCCTGCCTAGCCAAGGTTAACCAGAAGTAATTGGAAGTAGCCAAACTATCTATGACTTTAATGAATGTATAATGATAACTATGAACATGTGGATGATGTCTGAATCAATCAATCAATCAATTGGATTTTCCCATCTGGTGATGATGATGATGAAATTTAATGAAAAGTAACTAACTAACTTCTGTACTAGATAATGTTGTGTGTAAGATCTCCGAAATAAAACAAATAATTAAAATATATTTTTATTTCAGACATCTTACACACATCTAGTCCCAAACTAAGTAGAGCTTGTATTATGGGCCCTAGAAAACTGATATAAATTAGAGATATTCGGCAACTTTTCGGTATTCGGCTATTCTGCCACTTCTTTTCGCTATTCGATATTTGGCCGAATATAACAAGCTATTCGACCACCATAACAACCACTATAAAAAACTCAAAAAAATACTCACAAAGATGTTTATTTAACAAACAAATTAACATATATTAATATTAAAAATGTACGTGTGGTAGGTTATTAAGAATAAAAATAATTTTTTCAGCATTTGCTTGCATTTTTTGCTTCCAGGCAATGATAAATAAATCTTAGCAAATTGTGAAAGAGTTGGATATTGTTTTGAGTTTGCTGACCACCACTTGTAAGGGTCTGCTGTACGATCTACGAACAGATGCCATATAAAAATCAAGTTCATTTGCAACCAAACTTTTCTGTTCCACACTTCCATCTGAATGTACATTTTCTGCAGCAACATCCTCAAAACAATTCCAGAAACTATCATGTGTCTCAAGGGTTCTGTCATTTTCATTGACATTCCTTTTCTTTCGAAGTGGAGATGAATCATCATCGGTGCTACTTGATTCATCACAATTCTTTTTAGAGCATCTAAAAGGATTTTTTGTTTTGCTGTTTGAGTTTGAACTCCCAAGAATCTAGTTTTAAAACGTTTTTAGTTTTAAATAAAACTGCACTCGCCTACGTGCTACTTCAGCGATGCAAGTTTAAACTCGAAACTTACGAGTCGTAACTAGTGTGACTTGTCACCCACGGAACGTACTAAGTGTTACCGAATATTCGGCGCTTCGGCGAAGAGCCTCGCCGAATATTCGGTATTCGGCCAAATAACTATTCGTGGCATCTCTAATATAAATACTTAAACATCATACATAGAAAACATCCAAATTCCGAACCAAATATTTGCAGATCAAGCAAACATTCGGTCTGACCCAATTATATTAAAAAAATGGTGCATCAGCGACTTGTGCAGCTGTTGAGGTCAAT
The DNA here is from genome assembly GCA_932526445.1 of Phragmatobia fuliginosa. Taxonomy (NCBI): domain Eukaryota; kingdom Metazoa; phylum Arthropoda; class Insecta; order Lepidoptera; family Erebidae; genus Phragmatobia; species Phragmatobia fuliginosa. Next base: position 150,475 of record OW052066.1, on the reverse strand, counting down.
CGTCAGTTCTTGCAGTCTGATTGATGGATGGATCTTGATGTATGGTGACTACTGATGATTTCAAAAATCTATCAAGTAGGTAGGTAGGTTAGGTAGCCCCTTTATCGAGGAAGGGTATATAGGCTATGTATCATCATGCTACAACCAATAGGAGTTTCAATTAAATATTATTAAAAAAATGGGCGAAAATTATTTCCTTTGAGTACTATTTTGTTACCATGAGAGTATGCAATCTTCCTGTCCACTGTCTTTCCTGCAGGAATATTTTGTTTGAAAATGTTTGTTATATGTTGTCTGATTTATGGTTGCTCACATAGTTAATGTGTACACACAGGAACAAGGTTGCTCACATAGTTAATGTCTGATTTATAAAATCAGAAACAGCTCTGCTTCAATTATGTCATGAAACGCGTGTTCCTTTCAGAACGACCTCGAAGCGGAAGACTACAAGGGCCTGCGAATGGCCGAGCAGCGCGAACGACGCGCGAAAAAACGTCGGCGCGCCGAGAAGGCGGCCAAGAGAGCGGCCAAGAGAAACGGGGAAGGCGACAATACAGAAGAGCATCTGAGCAGGACGCAAAAACTGGCACTCAAAACGAAGGCTAAAAAGATGAAAGCTCTGGAGGTGACACATTGACTTTTTCATGTGGCATGTCGTTTTAGAGCGAGACTAACAGAAGGTTCGTTGTGTGTGTAGCAGGCGGAGGGCGCGGCTGCCGAGCTGGTGTACGAGCGCGTGTCGTTCGGCGAGGTGTCGCACGCGCCGCCTTCACTCGCCGCGCTGCACTTCAGGGCCGCCGGCGCGCCGAGGGTCAGTACCTACTACATCTACACCCTACTTTATTTACCTATGCATTGCAACATACTACTGAACTCCATTGAATACTGAAGTTAAAAAATACACACCTTTTTGGCAACGCCGCAGGAAGCCAACCTTACACACATTAATATTATTTATTTATTCAGTACATTGAAGACTGAAGGCTAATTATCAAACTTAATGTGTATATATAACGTTGGCAAATGAGAGACCAGAGGCCTAATATGTAACCCCTAGCCCCGGTAAAGGGGGGTTTAGTCGGCCCTAGCCCTACCAGGGGGAATTACTTCACCGGTGCGCAGTCAGTAGAACTATGAGAAATCCCAGGGCGCCGTTCACAAGAAGAATTTAGTTATGTAAATGAAATAAGCTGAGAGAATATCAGACAGAGGTCTCTGTGTGCATATGTCGATGTGGGCGGTCAGGGTATTCCTCAAGGAAAACATGGTTTCTGTCTCACACACATATATTCATTAAAACATAAAGTACAAATAGATCCACGACTTAAACACTAGAGAGAATACAAAAAGTTACTAAGGTGGGTTGTTTAACAATATAGTACTAAGATTCTTACTTATTTCTAATTCTAAATCAGAGGGTTACAATACAAAAAGTTTATATCTTAAGCTTCCCTGGATCTATGGGGGCTCGACCGGGAAGAGCAGACGTCAGATAAGTTAACACGGTCGCCCCGATGTGGTCCCTGGGGTCCGTCATCTTGTATCCTCAGAGTTAGCGTACCGGAGAACAAAAGTAGGTATCAGTTAAAAAATATGATTAGTGAATTTTTATTCCATACGTGATCCAGTGGCAAGCCTAGGAGATTTGTTGTACGTGTGGTTGTTCTCCTTTACACCGATCACCTCTGCACGCCGGATAACCCACTCACAGCTAGTGGGCCCCGTCGATAATGCCAGAAGGTACAGCCTATGTAGGCCGCGTTATAAACGTACTTGAACGTTTCTTGGAACAATTCTCGAACCAATCCTTGAAACCCTAGGAAGAAGAGATAACAATCCTAAATACTTATTCAAACAAACAGACATTGGCACAAAGAAATATAGTTTAAATAAAAAACAGATTTCTCACCACTTTGGATAGCGGGTTACACAACAGGAATTCTTCACGAACCAGAATTAAGACAGGCAGAGTTACGTACAATATCGCAGTAGAACTAAGAATGCTTTCCTCGGGGAATTATGGCTTGCCTTTTATATTGCATTTCAAGGTCCCTCTGGAATAAAAATCTTACCCACTTTTCAAAACTAAAAAAACATCACCTGATTCTCAGAGACAAAACAGACCTTTGACCATAGATAACACAGAACGAAATTCAGCACAGAATATTAATCTTGTCATAGATATATTTAAGTGTGAAGACGCCATCTGACGACTCGCGGGTGAAAGTTTTTTCTAAAACCGAATAAGATAGATGTGTAAGAGCTACCGCTAACCTGAGAAAGATGGCGCTTACCCAAATACGTCACCGTATTTGTGTTATGAATTCGAAATATTTATACTAACAAAAAAAAGTTGTTACAAATGATGCCATAGCGTGAGTCACCGTACTGTATTATCTACATTCACCATGAATTATTAGTTACTTTTGGATTCTACTCATGCGTTCCACCAGGCAGATTAGAGCCACTTTGAACACATAAAAAAACTGATTAACTATAAAGCCAATAATTAGAGGTCTCCACTCGTAACAATAAATTACATTACTATGTATAATTGAAAACTTTTCATTAAAATTCATAATTGTATCCTAACATATCGTTTACAGATTTTTTCATCTGCCGATCTGCTCAGGCAAAGTTCCGTAACAATTTCGTTCGTGAAATTCGGTAATTTTCAGAGCGCGTTATAGACTCCTATTGAATTACAAATTATTTAGAAAATGGAAGTAGTATACCACATCAGCAGTGGGGCACTATCAATTTAAACCATGTGAGTGAACGATCGTTCGACGAAAGACGCGCTCGAGTACAACGTCGAGATCACCGCAAACCTTATGACAGCGGAACGAAAGCAGATGCAAAACTAACTGCATGGATAGTGTAGCGGTTTAAACGGTCGCTACACTTTTGTCGACTGCACCGAGTGTGTGGGTTCAAACCCAACACGAGACGACACCGTGCTATCCACAAAGGTCGTTCGGAATACGAGCGTCCATCGTGTCTATGAATGTGTGTAAAGTCCCTCACAACACAGGATTTTTTCTAAGCGGGAGTAGTTTTGTATAGAAGTGAACCTAGGTATATCGGGATGGTCGTAATGATATGTGGTGCTTGTGTTACAGCCGGGGCGGCGTGAGCTGCTGCTGAGCGGGCTGCTGCGGGGCGAGGGTGCGGGGGGCGCGGCGGACCTCGCCCGGCGAGAGCGCGCGCGGCTGGACGCGGTGGCCGCCTACCGCGAGCTGAAGGCCAGCAAACGGAAAAATAAATAACAATCACCCTCATGGCTCTTTTCTTTGGCTGCTCCTCGGCCGGCTCGTAGGAGACGTTTGTCCTTTTGAGTGAAATGTTCAATGACAAGCCCCCACTTTTGTTTAAAGCGCAGGGGCTTCGATTTAAGGGACCGAAGGAGCAGACGGCTCCACCGATAGTGAGTACTTCACAATAAGGAGAAACGAATATAATAAAAGTAATAATAGTACTCGTTATTTAGATATTTATGTAGCAAAACACATTGTACATATTAATACACACATACGATATTTATGCATAAGCACATAAAATATAAAACGAATTTCAATTTTTCAGTACAAATCGGCATTAACCCCTAACGGCCTGGTCACGAGTTTTTGTCTTAGCGAAAAGCGGAGCGGCGTCGGTGAGCGGTGCGTTTTGCACGCCACGAACCCTAGTAGCGGTTAGTTGCAGCGGTGACGGTGGACGTATTTAGATAATCGAAACGTGTTAAAAATCATTTGTTGAGGTTGAGTTCATTCGAAGTACTTTTTGTCGACTCGTCACTGGCGCCGTTTGTGAGGGAAGGGGAAAGTGTTGCCAGGTATGTGTGTGTTGCGTTATGAGGCGTATATAGATGCGATGATTTATGAAATATAAGGTGTTGACACAAAGTAGTATGAGTTTATAAAAATAAAAAATTGTGGCGCAGCCAAATATGATAGAATGTGTGCACGAACTAAATAAAGATCGGTATTTAGATGGCGGATTTAGTGACCTATACGAAGGTCCTACCTATAAGAAGTAACTGATGTTTCCAAGTGTTTTGCTAAGTAGGTACTTACAGAGAGAAAATATTTAAAAACTTGTCAACTACTTACATTGCGTATAAGACATACTAGTAGTTGTTTTTATTTAACACCGCTGAGTCCGTCACTCCTGCACCGCCGCTCTGTTTCGTGGCGTCGCACATACTAACTTGTGCCTTTGTTCCTGCCGCTCTCCATACCGCTCGCCGCTGTAGCAATTCGCTCGGCAAAAACCGCTACCTTTTTCGCTACGAGCGGCGACTCGTGGCGTGCCTCGTACATTTTTATACTTTTGATATTACCGCTCGGCGTTTCGCTCTTAGCTGCCGCTCACAGCGGTAAGGTCGTGAATGGGCCGTAATACATGTACAAGAAACACATAACTCTGCAGTAGGTACATATACTAACATGAGTGTCAGTTTTCAGCAACTACTCTTAAACCGTCTCCTTACTAGGAACACCCTAACATAAATCGTAGGTATACCCTTAATCTACAATATTTATGGATAAAAACAATATATAAATAGTCTGTTTATTAAGGGGATAGATAATAATCCCTGGTTCTTTTCCTGAACACTCGGAGAAAGGCTGCTGCGTATTGCACGCGGTAAGGAATTCCATAACCGAACAGCTGCAACACAAAGAAAAAATTAATTTAAATTATTAACATGTTATAGTATGAGGAGTTCGAAGAAGTAGAGACGAGAAAAAGCGACAGGGTTGGCTTCTGAGAATAAAGTGTTCGAAGCGATCACGAAGATATGAAGGAGAATTAGGGTTGTACGTACTTGAATAGAGTAAGGAAAGTGGAGATTTTGATGCCGCCGAATTGGTAATCAATTCAGCTGTTTCCGGAATTCTGAAACGAGGTCAAACTTTTTCTAAATATGAAACGGATACAAAGATTTGTAACCTTACTAGCTATTAATAAAACGAGTTGTGTAGCTTCAAACAGACTAACTTTATTTTATACCAACCTACATACTACATACATTTCACACAGTCATCGAGTAATAGAATGGTTAAGTTTTATTGGCGATAGATGGCGTTACTAGGCAAGTTCTTTGCTATTTCAATTTAACAAAATAACAGCTATATCCAGAGTTCTTCAGTAGCGTCAAGAAAAGAAACATTGACATAATCAGGAAATGGAAGGAGAAGGAACTGAGAAAGAAGAATATCTTTATAAACACACACAAATGGGGAAATGATTATTATGAACTGATAACTTTTAAACTACTTCCCAAATTCTCTCAATTTGGGAAGTAGTTTAAAAGTTATCAGTTTATCACCATAAGATTGAACTAAATGAGCGCCTAGTTGCTCACAGTTAAGTGGCCTTAGGTGATTGGAGACAATCGGCGAGGGTGAGCGACGTCGACGCGGTCAGTTCCTAGATGTATGACCGTTTGTGGCATATGATATGTTAGGGGCGTTCCCGTCATTCTTAGTTGGAGACCTCGGGCGGCATGATCCCAACTCGCACTCGCCAGGCACTCTGACGAGGATGAATGGCCTTAACCCTCCTGAGGGGAGTCCGGGAGTCCTGAACCCAGTAGTCGGACGTGATGGGTTGTTGGTTGAGCGCCGAGTGTCAGAGAGAGAGATCACGCAATGTACGTCCAATGTCGTATTATTTATTACTTTCTATAATGTCTGGAATGACTCAACCAATTTTGTCACTGACGAATGGCTGATGACATAAAGAGTCATTTAGGCTTTTTTTGTAGACCATTCAGTTCCGAACAACTCTTGATCTCACAACTGTCCTAAAATGTATTTCGTCAAGGATGATCATTTCAATTTGTTCTAAATCATTGTTAGCGCCTGCTACTTTTGTAGGGCAATACATTCATAGTGCACAAGTACACAATAGTTGAGGTAACGGAACCGGGCCCCATGGGCGACCACAATGGCTGCCTCCAAGGGGTAGGTATTGGTCGCCGGCAAATGACAGTGGGAGGGGGGAGTTAAAAATCGCTCTCTGTACTCTTCTTTTTATCAGAACAGACTGGACGAACGAAGGCAGGGCTCTTGATAGAATTCGCAACTTGAGAGAGTGTAAGCCACACTCGCGTTTCGTAATTAACAGTCTCAATAACAACTCGACTGATAGCTCGTCGGAAGCTATTGGATGCGGGTAGCACAAGACCGATTGTCGTGGAGAAGTTTGGGGGAGCCCACGTCCAGCGGTGGACGTCTTTTGGCTAAGATGATGATAATGATGACGCAGCTGTATTATATGATACCAAACCAAATCAGCCACGAGTATATATTATTATGTTATATGTATTTTGTCGAATTCTAATTCCTATGACTATCGATATCCTACTTATTATATGTAATGACTGCTGCAGACAGACAGGTGACAGGCCTATGGGCTGCAATTCTAATGCCAATTTCCCTATTTATCGATTAGCTGTAGACAGACAGACAGAGTAATCTTTTTAATCTTTACCGTAGCGCCCCCTAGAAAGTGCGTTCAAAATTGAAAAGTTAAAATTATAACACAAATGTAAGTCAATGTTAGGTAGTAAAATCACGCCGTTTTCACTACCTACCTTTTCTTATAAGACATTTCTTTAAATTTTGTACGATCACCACTCTGTTTGCTGATCCGCTGTGGGAGTTTGGGAGTACGTACCCGGGTTATGAGCCACTCGTCTTTTCTGACGCCTGCACACAGTGTTGTGGACGGCATAGATAGCCGGGAAGAGACAACGTCCGCGTATGTCGAACATTACCTAGATAGTCTACCCGTAGATGAGGGAAGGCGATGGGAGGGATCCAGATGTCGTAATAATAGCTGTTTTCGGATTCCTCTCATCTTAGGCGCAGCGTGGTACGCCGTATGGTTTTAGTCGGTCTGATTCAAATACGCCACTCCGCTGCAAACCACGGTGGGGTGGTGCCCTGTCTGGCTTTCAACATGTAAAAATAAAAAAGGTATAAAAAGCACAAGAAAAAGGAAAACGTGTGAAAAAGAAAAAGGATTCGATAGGTACAAAGAGAATACTTCTTAGAACCAAATCCTAAAAAATAAAGCATGACAACCCATTGAGACAATCCTGACCCTTAAACTTTACTTAACCCTCCGGACAGTAAAAAAAGAGAAAAAAATCATGGGTATAGTTCTTTCTCATTTTAATGCGGGTTTAGCTATTTCGCTTGACAGCTATTAATTTCAATTTTTTGTGACTATAGGGTTGTAAACACGTTTACAGCCGAGGGTTTGTAATAATTGTTTTCCTCCAGTAGGAGAAAAAAAAAATGATTTTGTGAACTATTTATCTTCAAACACAATTGGAAACCAGTGTTGCGTAAAGGTGAGTCATGGGAGAAACAAACTCGGCGCGGACCAAGTGCGCAGGTAAAGCGGCGACACACTGACACTTGAGCAATCTTATTTTATCACTGTCTGCTATACTGTTCATTTAAGTTTGTATTTATGTACCTCCTGTGTTATATACGACTTCAGCGTGACAGAACTCGGAAATCCCAAAAATGCAATGAATTTGCCAAATGCGTAGGTACTGGACCTCCCAGCTCGATGTTGTGCGGCTAGTGACGATGGCTGCTGGACACCTGACGTCCGAAGTTTTATCATAATGAGTCTCCAAAAATTATTATTCTAGTGTTGAGCTTATTGTGTTACGATTGTGTCATGTCTATCAATACACATAAATGTATGCGTATTCATAGACACGATAGGAAAAAAAGCGGCCAAGTGCGAGTCGGAATCGCCCATGAAGGGTTCCGTATCCGATGTTTTTATAATAGTGTTTTATAATAGTGTATTGTTTGAATGAAAGGTAAATTGCGGTTTACGATTTATGACGTTTTAGAAAAAAACTACTTCAAACTCGTTCAAACCAATTTTCGTTGGTAGTTTGCATGGTAATGTACAACATATATTTTTTTAGTTTTATCACTCTCTTATTTTAGAAGTTACAGGGGGGGGGACACACATTTTTCCTATTTGGAAGTGTCTCTAGCGCAAACTATTCAGTTTAGAAAAAAATATATTAGAAACCTCAACATCATTTTTGAAGACCTATCCATACACGTATGGGTTGATGAAAAAAAAATTTTTGAGTTTCAGTTCCAAGTATGGAGACCCTCAAAACGTGTTGTTTATTTTCTGTTTTTATGTGAAAATCTTAATGCGGTTCACAGATTACATTTACTTACCAAGTTTCAACAGTATAGTTCTTATGGTTTCGGAAAAAAGTGGCTGTGACATACGGACGGACAGACAGACAGACATGACGAATCTATAAGGGTCCCGTTTTTTGCCATTTGGCTACGGAACCCTAAAAAAGACATCCTCACGTTTACGTGTAGGGCAGGTGCCTCAAATAAAAATACTTTTCATGTTGCTATTGTAGTACTTTGTCGACGTGATAGAATCATGTATTCATAGAAAGTTACATCTTTCTAGCAATAACTATTTGGACGGTAAGTCGAGGACGGACGGACGGGCATTGCTAATCTATAAGTGTTCGGAGTCCGAGGTATCTTCTACTGTACTCACTGACGTTTCGAACGGGTGATACCGCTCGTTGTCACGGGTAGTCACCGCGGAGAGTAGAAGGTTTCGTCATCTTTTTATTGTTATCGCGAATAAGTCCCGTTTACAGCAAACAACACAGTGACACAACTTTGGTTTGAGGTATATTTTTTGAAGTCGAAAATATTTTTACCCGTCTTTAATATAACTTGCTGTCCAATACATAATATACACACTCCTCCTTCCTATACTTGACTACTCTGATATCAGTTATCTCGATATCACTGAGGAGCAGCTGGATAAACTTGAGCGTGTTCAAAACTTCAGCATTAGATTTACATTTCATCATCATCAGCTTATCGCAGTCCACTGCTGGACATAGGCCTCTCCAATTGCACGCCACTTGGTTCGATCCTCGGCTACTCGCATCCAGCTCCTACCAGCCGTCCCGCGCAAATCATCACTCCACTTGGCTTGGCCTATACTACGTTTGCCGAGACGCGGTCTCCACTAAAGAACACGTTTACCCCAACGGTTGTAGGTTCTGCGGCTAATATGGTCAGCCCATTGCCACTTCAGCTTGCTACAATTTACATTTGGTCTACGCAAATATGATCATGTGACCGAATTTCACAAATTGCTCAAGTGGCTCTCAATTCGACTTTGTAGGTACCCTATGCTCACAATAGTTGTAGATGACTACAAGATTCCACAGCTATTATAAATATTGTATATATTTATGTTATGTATATCTAATTGCCTAGTGTATATCTAATTGTATATCTGTATATTTAATTGCCCCCGTAGCTCCAAAACACCGAAACTACCCTTTGTTTATTTATATCTCCTGACGATCTGTCCATTCAAAGGTTGCCTGCTATTGCTTTTAGCAATAAGGCCGCCCATTGTACACGTCTACTTGTAATATATATTATCAAAATGTAATTGGTGTACAATAAAGTATATTCTATTCTATTCTAAAATCATTCTACCGAATATTCAAAATCTCAGCTGTCTGTCTGTCTGTCCGTCCGTATATCACAGCCAATTATTTCCGAAACTATAAGAGCTATACTCTTGAAATTTGGTCGGTCGATGTAATATGTGAACCGCATTAAGATTTTTACATAAAAAAAGAAAAAAAACAATACATACTTGTACGGGGGTCTCCATACTTGGAACTGAAACTCAAAAATTTTTTTTTCATCAAACCTATACGTGTGGGGTATCTATGGATAGGTGTTCAAAAATGATGTTGAGGTTTCTAATATCATTTTTTTCTAAACTGAATAGTTTGCGCGAGAGACACTTCCAAAGTGGAAAAATGTGTGTGTCCCCCCCTCTAACTTCTAAAATAAGAGTGATAAAACTAAAAAAAATATATGTTGTACATTACTATGCAAACTACCAACGAAAATTGGTTTGAACGGGATCTAGTGAGTAGTTTTCTTTTAATACATCATAAATCGTTACACGCAATTTACCTTTCATCCAATCAATACACTAGTATAAAAACATCGATGAAAGTTACAACGAACTAAAAGAACTTTTATATGATGTTACTTGCTGATACGGAACCCTTCATGGGCGAGTCCGACTCGCACTTGGCCGCTTTTTTTTCTTTTCAGTTTTATTTAAAGTTATTATTTATAATTAGTTGTTAGTTTTACGCAGTCGGTATTTTTCATTGTTAAATTTATTGTTCTCATCTTCTTACTACTGCCTTTGTATAGGTCAAAAGTAACTAGTAGCTAACTGCACCTGGTTTCAATAAAAGATAAAGACCCCGTTTTCTTTCCCTCTAAAAATACACTTCCTACCAAAGATATGTCTGTATCGCGGGGATTTGGAAATTAGAAATGTATAATTATCTGTATCCTGATGATGTGGTATTGTCTGAGCGTGTGATGTATTAGCCATGTTAATTTAGCGTCAACGTGACCAGAGAATTTATTTTCAAGAGGAGATATGTATTCATAAGTATTTAGAAATCCCGGTGTACCTACGTATTATCTGCCGTACACAAGTGCACATGTAAGACGTTGAGTTATAAGTACATTACTTATCTCCTTACTAAATGCAAAATGCTTGTGAAATGTTACCGATAAGTATTATGATGCGTCAAGATAAATACTCATGGATTATTCTTAATAACCACATTTCCACAAATAACTGCGATCATTGTCATTGATATAAAAAATTATGCAATTTTTATCGCTGTACAAGTCGTAACATCGCACCTTTAATAATATCTTACAATATTTTCTTGTTGCGACATAAATAAATCTAAGAAACTCAAAACCAGAATACACATGTACCTGAAAGTTAGGCCGCTGGAACTGGAACCTGCCAGTGACCAGTGTTACAGTTTTCGTTTATAGGCTAACTAACGACTCGGCCCAGCTTCTTTGTAATTGTCGGCTTTCTTATACCTTAATATGCATGTACCTTATCCTGTAGAGGCAGTGAGTATTCCAAAAAGTGGGAAGGAGAACAAACGAAGACTTTGTAGTAAGAGCATTTTCCTGGCGCGGAATACTCCTTACATTGAGAAAAATAGGCTAGAGACGCCTCTGCTCACTCATGTCTTTTATATACTGCTCAGAAAGAACAGTATCAGCGCCGGCGGCATACCGGCGCCTTCTAACTGTAAAGTCCAACGTGTAAAATATCTGTATAAGATTTACTTACAGAAATAAAAAACATTTATCATTTAGATACGTTAAAGGCTTTATGTAAGCCGACTCCAAATAATGTTGTGAATAAAGGCTATCTTCCTCTTCTTCTTCTTTCAAGCAGAACAAAGGCATACAACTTGAAATGTGTTACAATAATAATATGAAGACTAGAAATGCGCATTACCGGTAGAGGTGCACATTCAGTTCTCATTTCGCTACATACTGTAATATACCTAATATCAAATAACATAAATACAAATACAATAACAAATAATATCACAGAATACATAATAGTCTAATATTATAAACGCGAAAGTTTGTGAGAATGTATGTTGCTCTTTTACCCAAAAACTGCTGAACGGATTTAGATGAAACTTTACTGTAATATAGCTTATAGGTATATCAGAAAAACACATAGGCTACTTTTTACTGCATTAATCTAGATACAAGCGGGCGGAGCCGCGGGCGAAAGGTAGTAAGTTAATAATATCGAGTAATGTTAATACTCCTTCAAGGCATTGATTATGCATTTTACATTTAAAACTTTCATTGCTACGATTACATTATTCTAAACACCTTTTAATCTTTTAAGACGTTTATTTTTAGATATCTAAATGTATATAATAAATACAAATAGGCATATCAGATAATACTGAGCATATCGTGTCACTCAAGCTACTGACAGTCAAACTCTAGTTATGAAGTGTATTAATAAAGAAAAAGGCTGAATATTCCCATTGTTCAATCACTTAGTCTGCTGCTGTAGTTTCTGACCATCTGTCACCCTAAGCATATCTCTTCTTTCATCTTTGTCATGTTAAATGTCTCTATTTGTACCTATATATCTCGTATGCTTTATTATCATAGGTACTTATTAAGAACTTTTCAATAAGTGAAAGTTTGTGTTTGCTGTTCATTTCAGATTAGGTTCTATCCGCTATGTGATTGTATTGTATTGTCATTAGAGAGTCAGGACACTGACTTTGAAAACTTTCAGACCAATAATACCAAGTTGCTCACATCCCACGACAAATGAACAATAAGAAAGCTTTTCTAAGGTGACCGTCAGTGTAAGATGGTGTAGATGCTTCAATTTTACATAACAAACTTTTTGTTTGTACACAATTGTATTTAGCTTGTAAAAAATAAGATTACTTGCACCTACCTACCTACTTGTATATTATATAATATAATTTTAATTCTTAACGATTTATTTAGTTTTGCTATTAAAGCGTGTTTTTATAGTTCTACTAAACCATAATTTTTATTTTTTAATCTTGTAATCATCTTGAGGTTTTCAAGTTTTTAGAGTATCTTGAAGCTAGTGATAAATTATTTTTAAAAAGTATAGAACACACACATACAAAGACCGAGGTGATCACACATAAAGGGTGCTCAGAAGATCATCAGTGGGACGCGAGGTGCCAACGCCTGTGTGTCACCCTCAGGGGCGTCTTTCCATATAGTGCAGGGTATGCAATGCACGCGGGCGCAGCGCTGTTAGGGAAGCCGAAACGCAAAAAAAAAAGATTTGAAAGGAATTAAGTTTTATATTTCAATATGTCAAAAATGTAGTTAAGGGCGCTCAAACAAAACAAATAAAGGTCGCTAGGGTACTGATTACGGCCGCTATTTAGTCTAGAGACACCTCTAGTCCTCATCCTTACGCCCTTGGCTTGGGTGAAGCAGAAGTAGTCATCAGAGAGGTATCTAATTCTCTTAATCGGTGACACAGAACTCCGTCGTCTCCTTCTGACGTTCTGAAAGTTCTTTGGTTGTAACTTTGATCGATGTTTTAATAAAAGTGTATTGATTAAATGAAAGGTAAATTGCGGGTAACGATTTATGACCAATTAAAGAAAAACTACTTGCTAGATCTCGTTCAAACCAATTTTCGGTGGAAGTTTGTATGGTAATGTACATAATATATATTTTTTTTAGTTTTATCTCTCCCGTATTTTAGAAGTTACAGAAGTTACAGGTTACAAGTACAAGTTACAGAAGGAAGTTACATTTTACCAGTTTGGAAGTATCTCTAGCGCAAACAATTCAGTTTAGAAAAAAAATGATATTAAAAATCTCAAAATCATTTTTAAGACCTATCCATAGATCCACACGAATGGGTTTGATGAAAAAATTTTTTTTGAGTTACAGTTCCAAGTATGAGACCCACAAAATTATTGTTTTTTTTTCTATTTTTGTGTAAAAATCTTAATGGCGGTTCACGAAATACATCTACTTACCAAGTTTCAACACTACAGTTCTTATAGTTTCGAAAAAAAGTGACTGTGACATACGGACGGACAGACAGACAGACAGACAGGGTTCCGTTTTTTGCCATTTGGCTACGGAACCCTAAAAACCATCAGAAGTAATACTTCTACAATAAAATTGTATTTCAATATCAACAACATAGTTTTATGGGGTTGTCCTATGATATTAGTTTAGTTTGTTTCAATTTGTTTCAGTTCTTTTTACAAAAACATCAGACGCACCCACTATTGTTATCAGGATCCCTAAGGTTAGCTCTATACCTACCTATAGATGTACCTACTGTCATTCGAATTGTCAAGCCGATTATTCATAAAGACTTCACACAAGACAGGCTGTGCCTAGTGTGTGAAGTCTTTGGAAGACTGTAGGTAATAATTGTTCAAAGGAAAATAAAAAATATATTATTATTATATTACCTACCTGTTACGGCAACAGTACGATATAGAAGCACGTTGTTCTATATCATATCTAATCACACAATGTTCAATAAATGAATAGGTACTGTGAGCTGTGTCTTCACGCGTCGCGTCGTGCGGAGCGATCAACGTGTCACCCGGATCAAACGGAGATGATCGGTAGTCTCGATAGCGTCAACTTATCGATCTAAGTGATTGATCAAGCTCGGTTCTTCCTCGTTTGGTTTTACAGTATTCTTTAAGAAAAACATGCCGTATCAGTTAATATTTGCAATGGGTTTTTACTGATTACGATATACTATGGATATATTCGTCCAAGTTTTGAAGTAAGTCTTGATAGTGCGACGTGCAATGAAAACTAGACGAATTAAACTTAGTCTTACTGTAGGAACACCCAATGCAGAATAATAATCCGCTGAAGAGACCTCGTAGACTGAATGGCAGTCGCTGTTTCCAAGCATGTCAATTTATTGAGAACAAACAAACGATTAGTGTCGGTTCCACGGTGCATATTATGGTCGCGACGTGCCTCACGTGCCCCTGCAAGCGGTGCGCCGTTTGACTCCGCGAGGGGCCGCGTGATGTCCGCCTCGGACGTGACTCTCACCGCGCTCTGCACTAACAAGGACACATATAAATAGTTAAGGAGCCTTACATAAATACGTTTTGTTAGTGTTGACTGTCGCAGTTATCCACAAGATTGATACACACAGCTGAATGGCAGTAGCATGCATGCTGGTGGTACTACTCTTATCGTCTTCGTTGCTTTAGGATCGAGCGAGCCTTACAGTAGAGCGACGTATGTCTGCCGTGAGGTTAGCTCGTTGTTTATTCATCTGACATCTGACTATTGTGCCCGCTATCGAAAACAACCTGATTTATCAATGAACACTTTATTTATACTTATGTACAACATGAGGACAAACATTGTCATAACTAAATTCTACTATTTTACATTATATCTAATCACCCCTCGGTTTTCGCCCTCCGACCGAGGACGTGCGCGAGTGGCGCAAAGCCGCTCGCCGAGCCACCATGGTGAGATGGTCGTTCCGGCTGGAGACTCCACGCGCTGGCTTCGCCACCGTGGAGGCTCTCCAGCCGATCGCGGAGTCGGCAGGGCGGCAGCACGGGACCCTTTCCTTTCGACTGACGCAGGTGCTTTCCGGGCACGGTTGCTTCGGAAAGTACCTGCACTCGGTCGCTAGGCGGGAATCGAGTCCCGTCTGCCACCACTGCGACTGCAGTGAGGACTTGGCCCAGTATACGCTGGCGGTTTGCTCCGCATGGGCGACGCAGCATCGGGCTCTCACTGCAGTCATCTCTCGCTACCGGCCGTCATAAGCTCGATGGCCGGTAGCGACAGTTGTTTTACCGATGTCGCAACCTTAAGGACGTAATATCGGAGAAGGAGGCGGCGGAGAAGGCCCGGGAGGACGACCTCCACTCGGACCCGATCCGCCGCGCCGGCTATCCGGGCGGCGGAGGTGTGCACATATGCGCCTCATGCCGCCCTGAGTGTGGCCGCGGATGGGCGGGACGGGTTTTCCCGTCCATCCGCTGTAGTGGCCAGCCGCGAGGGGGCGGCGTCCGCGTGTGACAGGATGTCGCCCGTATTGAGAGTTTAAGTTGAGACGGATCTGCAACAGTGCGAGCATACGCTTGGAGGGGTCCAGAAGGAAATGCCTTCCCTGGAATCCTCCTAAAATACAAAGAGGTCACAACGTGTGGTTTTAGTCGGTTCGAGTCCGACACACCACCCCGCCGCAAACACCCGGCGGGGTGACGGTCCGTGGGGATTTCCACACGTTAAAAAAAAAATCAGCCAAGTGCGTGTCAGGCCACGCACAGGAAAGGGTTCCTCAGTCACACATAATGGTACGTGGATTTAAAATCGTATCCAATAATTGTTATGTTTACGTATTAATGCGTTAATTTTGTATGACGTTTTCCAAGTAAACGCACTGTACAAGTTAAGCCTCTATAACTCCTGAATTAACACAGTCATCTAGTCCGTTATAGTTTTCCTCTAAAGATCCATTATAAGGACCATCGTCACGAATTTTTCCAGATTTTTTGAGCCAGCCGTTTAGCTTTTAGATTATAGTCCAATATGTAATTGTTATGTTTACTTATTTTTCTTTATTTTTGTACGAGTATTTACTAAGTAAGCGTACTTTACCCCAAATAAAAATATTTTTCATAATTTTATTAAAGCACTTTGTCGACGTAAGTACAACACATATTTACGCAGTTTCATTTTTCTAGCACTTATCGTTTGGACGGTAAGTCGAGGACGGACGGACGGACGGACAGACGGACATGATGAATCTATAAGGGTTCCCAGTCATAAACTTCGGAACCCTAAATAGGGCCGTTAGGTCAGCCTCCCAGAGCATCGCTACTTCTGACGAAACCACCACGACATGGTGACACTTTAAGAACACATTCGTGTTGACACATGACTGTGCCTCTCTGTTCTAAAATGTTGTCCAGATGTGATGCAACACTCCATGTGGTACTATCCAAAAGAGGAAAGTAGGAAAGTGTGACATTTAAATACGGTCAGTAGCTGATTAGCTCTAACCTTAAACAGCTGTCTCGTCATCTCCCTGCGTCCATGACATATGACAGTCGCCTCTCACCGTCAGGGGGTTTTTACAATACAACGGCGTCCATTGTGTTCTCTGTTCGCAAACTTGCGCTACTTCAACGTGCGAACTAACCCACTCAAGGTCGTCCTCTTACTCAACACAAAATCTTTCCATTATTTTAATGTAGATACATATTTAACGTGCTGATTATGACTAATAATTATTTGCAATTGCGTTGTACATTTTTTATAATGAATGACTGTAAACGTGCGGTTAAAACATTCCAGCTACGTAAGGCGTCGACGCGCGAACTGAAATAACAACTTTATTTATTTGGAACTTTTAATTCTAACAGGATAAATTCGCAAGGTATTATTGCAACTATTGCAAGCTATAACTGGTTATAAAAAAAAAACTAAAATTTAACCATCAATGACTATTATAAAACCATTGTGTTAAAAGAAAGAATGAATAAGTAAGTATACCTTAACTATGTAATTAAGAAATAATGAAATGCGTTTTGGGCAAGTTGCAATCATAAATGTCAAAATTAGTATCAATAACGTTAATAATCCGTATCGCACGCGACAAAGTATCTACAAAATCCTTACACTTAGGCGATTGAGAGTAACAATTTGGATACTGATTGGGATGTAAAGGAGTTATTTTCAAGTCCAAGCAAGATGGGCATAAAAAACAGATTATTACGTTAACTAAAAGATGAAAAATAATGAAGAAAATGACATGCAGATTGAACCTACGTCTACAACTATTAAAACTGATTTAACATTGAAAGAAAAGCTTCAGAACGAAATAGAAAACAGCATGAAAACAATAAATCTAGAAACATCTAAAGAAACTGATTTTTCTAAAATCATTAATCAAGTAATGACTCTTTTGCAGGCTAGTTCCACTCGATGTTATCATTTGAAGAATACTTATAAAAACGATTCCTCCAACTTCCATCGAGCCTGAACGCGCTTTTTCAGCCTTCTTATATTTGTGCAACAAATTGAGAAATATGCTTGCAGATGAGGCTTTGGATGCGTTGTTATTGCTTAGATTTTTTTTCATGGTTTATTATTTAATTATTATTAAATAAGTAATTTATAAAATTTCTGATCAATCTCATTTAAAAATATAAGTACCTATAAATGTTGATTTAGCATTTATTCTTTTTTATAGTTTATGTAAATAAGTCAAAAGAATAGAGTTTTTGAAGTTTATTGTTAGTTTCATATTTACATATTTCATATTTACAGAAGTGCCTAGTTTGTTTATTTCATAAGAAGAAAGTATAATTTTGTTTAACCACCTTTTGAACATTAAAAGACTGTATGTCCTCACAAAACTAAAAGTTGAATATGTGTTTTTGTTACCACTTTCTATTACCAATACAATTCCGGGACTATCCCGGGATCCTGAGATTAACTGTAGGTAATCCCGTAATCCCGAGATTAGAAAAATCGTCCGGGATCGAATCCTCTAGCCGTGATCGGACAGCACTGACAGCAGGCGGGGTGGGCACTGGCTCAGAAGCACACGTTACGTAATCAACGACTAGGCCCAGACGCCCAGACGCAGCTTGCCTCCTATCTGTAGGCCCAGACGCAGCTTGCCTCTCCTATCTGTTGCGGTTGCTAATATAATAATATATTATTTAATTAAATGCACCTACTTCATTCTTTTTATACGTACTCGATTACATCATACCATTATGCTAATGTTAACCCACTGCTCATAATGATTTCATATTTTTATTATTGTGTGAGTTGTTTTTAAATGGTTTTTAAACAAATTATAAATAAAAAAGACTTAAACTACAAGAGTCGTTCCAAAATAATGTCATTTTCCGTGGACACCGGTGGGTGTCATTCGAATAGAACATCGTCCGTCGCAGCGGTACCTGCCCCTCACAATATATAGCTAACCGAGATAAGACCCCGTAGGGCCCGACACATTCTAAGTGATCACACAGAACAGTGGTCCAAAGGACTACTCGTGCTAGCTACATGCTATGCGCTAAGCATTCCATCATGGAGTTTGCTGCATCATCTGTGGTGTCACTATACGAGTATATACAATAAACTAAACAGTGAGCTCAGGCATACAGTAAAGTACCTAACTAAGTTAATTGTAAAACAATAGTAATAAGTTTGGTTAGTTACAAGTTCATCTTGGTATTGTATTGTACAGTGTCGTCTTTCACGTTTTGCTATCAAGCTGAAAGAAAAAATAAAATACTAAACTTTGGGCGACAAACTTGGCATAGTGTACCGCAATCAGAAAACTAAATAAATTATACACGAAGCAAGCCTTCCCTTCCCCATTACCTAAAGGTAAAAGGGAATCTCCCCGAAAAAACCTGGATCGATAAAAGATGTATTGTTTTGATTGGATCAGGAAAAAAGACTTGAAAATTAAAAACTTGTTTTCACTACGAAGATCGTCATTCGAAAAACCTCTACTTCATTGGTTTTTCCTTACCTATCTTTCATATCTTTCCCGTTTATCCATATTTGCTTTCCTTATAAAATTATTATAAATTCCAGATGTATTTCGTCAAAAAAGTAAAATTTATAAGTCGTGCAGTGGTAGGCAATCAAACATCGCTAGACTAAAACTTGATTTCCAAACGGCAAAGTCTATGCCTGTTCCTCACATTAGTGGAGCATATGTAGCTTTTTCTTTCCCTGTGCGGAAATTCCATGGTGGTTATGTCGGACATGATATCAAAAACTGAACGCCATCTCGGGTACTAGAAGCCAGGGGACCAGGTGCACCCTAGAAATCCCTGGAACCTGGACATGTTATTTGTAATTAAGTGGGCTCGATGACATCGGGTAGCTATTATCGTTGGATTTATTGGAATACGAAGTAAAGTTATTTAGTTTGGATATAATTGGTCTAGCTTTTTTAGTTCTCCATCACACAAACAACAGCTCGTAACGACTCGTTTGGAAGGACTCCAACAACACTTCGACTGTTCTGTTTTTGTGATTTTATGTGGAATCCTATGCCGTCAGTCGAGATCGTTTAAGTGTCAGGCGTCGAAGCAATCATACAAATAGTGGTCTGGTTTATGAAATCGCCAGGTATTGTGGAAGGCATGATGTCAGCTAGATCTATACAAGTTGTCTCTTCGACCTTGGTCAAATGGTCAGCAATATTTATTGGAGTGTTTCGACGTAGAGACGTGGTTACTGTATTAGTTAGAACCACGATCGAGTTTATTAACATGTCCATTGTATACAATATTTTATAAAATAAACACACAGCATCGTGGCCAGTCCCAGGTGTAGGCATACAGCCTTAATGTTAATTTAATTAGAAGCAGACAGCTAATAGCAACTTGAATACCTCCTGAATTAGTAATAGTTTGGATAAATAAACAATTATATTATGCACTCAAATTGTGAAGTGTAACAAGTAGTAAGTTGGTAAGGATTGTGGTAGGCCTAGCCACTGGGGCCCCGGGGCCCTTGTGTGTGATCTTCAATTAGATACAACCATCTACTGTAATAATGTTCGTGGTCATGCGTGATAATGTTGCAAAATTACATTTTTAAATGAAACCACTCTGCAAGAGAATATTACGTATAATTGATTTGGACAGATTATATACCTAACAATTTTTTTTACGATGTTAGACAAATTTAATTAACTTTTGTTTTTTTTTTATTTAAAAAAATATTGTTTATGTTACCTGGCGAGAACCTGTTATGATAATAATTTGGTTTTTACGGAATACGGTGGCTTGACGTGTCACGCAGGTGATTCCCCGGTAGGTACTGCTTCATGTCGCTCATAAAGCCCGCGCGGTGCTTCCGTTGCTTTCCGTGCATATATACAACCGAGGTCGAAGCTCACGGTGAAAATATAAACAATCTCGTGACGCAGCAGCTCGTCCAACAACTCTCGGCCCAAACATTGCTTCATTTATCAGTACTCGTCATAATGTCATTCTTTATTTATTATCGCCGATTGACTTGTTTATCTTATATCGGTATTAGAGCGGTAAACCTGTCAGTGTTTAAGACGCGAAATCGCTGTGGAATATTTTAATTTGACATCATCTAACAACGCACAATATGATTTTTAGCTGTATTATTAGATTTCCTAAATAACGTACTTCCATAGGGCTGATATGACAACGATACGATACGAGCATCAGTTCCTGAACAAGAGAACTGTCCTACAGTTTCCCGAACTGTTATACTAGGGTATTAAAGTCCTAAATGCGATAATATCGCCTGAATTGTTTCTGTTTACGCTGGATAACCGACAACATTCAGGATGACACGACTTCTTTGAACTGTTGCTTGAATGTCTTCCTGGACATTGAGTGCAATTAGTTTTACTCTGTTGGAGTGCGTTTTGTATATCTTGTTTACGTCTTTCTCGTTATTTTACAAGTGTAATCTAGTCTTAGATAAAACTATGAATAAGTTATTGAAGCCTGAAGGTTGACAGTCGCAAACAATCCTCTCCGACGACAGCACTGTCATCTAACTACGTCTATAGATAAGATATCGCGTCCATAAGCATGTTGACCTGGCCTAATCCTGCTCTACTCACGTTTGGAAAGCTTCGTATTTCATTTCAAGACCCCCTTCTTTTAGTTATGTGCGTTGGTGGTAAATTGTAGGAGACTAATCGTGTAGGTCGAGGATAAAGCGTTGGCTAACTCAGATAGCTATTAAAAGCTATCATTTATTTACGACAACGCGTAAGAGGAAAACCGCTGTCAGTGTTGCTGGCAGCTGTTCGTTGGCAAATTCATATAATTAAAACTTAGTATACTTAATCTTCGATGCAGGTTTATATTAAGATAAGTGAATATGTTGTAATACAGGTGGTACGGAGTATCCGGCGTCCAGCTGCATCGAGATCGTAGTGTGTGTGAGATAAGCACTACAACATAGGCACAATAGAACACGTGTCGGGCGAGCTCGATAAGAGATATGATGTACAGCGCCGCCGCGCCGCCGCGCCGTGAGCAGCGATAACGGAGCTCCTCGCTCAGTCTCTCACCTTGGTCTTGCTATTGCATTCCGACCTTGGCTCCTCGCAAATAACACCTTAGCGTATAAACAGAGAAAGCAATACTACTGAGTTAGTTCATGATTGGAGTTGGTAGCACTCGCTAAGCTTCTGCCTGAAATGTGCAAAGAGAAGGTGAAATGTTACGTGTTACGTTTATAGTAGCGAATGTTTCCAAGCCGTAATGATATTATAAAACCGACTTAAAGCAAACAAATTTTAAGCCAAAAATTATACTAAAAAATACGGTCGTGTCTTACACGTACTTACACTGTACAATCTTCTTTATTGAAGTCAGTTAAAAATGAAAAAGCGGCCAAGTGCGAGTCCGACTCGCCCATGAAGGGTTCCGTATCAGCAAGTAACATCATATAAAAGTTCTTGTAGTTCGTTGCAACTTTCATCGATGTTTTATTAATAGAGTTTTGATTGAATGAAAGGCAAATTGCGTGTTACGATTTATGAAGTATTAAAAAAAAACTACTCACTAGATCTCGTTCAAACCAATTTTCGTTGGTAGTTTGCATGGTAATGTACAACATATATTTTTTTTAGTTTTATCACTCTCTTATTTTAGAAGTTAGAGGGGGGGGGGACACACATTTTTCCACTTTGAAAGTGTCTCTCGCGCAAACTATTCAGTTTAGAAAAAATGATATTAGAAACCTCAACATCATTTTTGAAGACCTATCTATAGATACCCCACACGTATGAGTTTGATGAAAAAAAATTTTTTGAGTTTCAGTTCCAAGTATGGGGATCCCCAAAATGTATTGTTTTTTTTCTATTTTTATGTGAAAATCTATATGCGGTTCACGGATTACATCTACTTACCAAGTTTCAAAGGTATAGCTCTTATGGTTTCCGAAAAAAGTGGCTGTGACTTACGGACGGACAGACAGACAGACATGACGAATCTATAAGGGTTTCGTTTTTTGCCATTTGGCTACGGAACCCTAACAAGCAACTGAGTAATTATTTTAGAAAGGGTAAAATTACCTTGATTTTTTCCCTAGAACAGACAGACAGCGATTGAACGTCTTACACTAAATGTCTTTTCTAAAGATGTAAAAATATTTTTTGTAAATAAATTATCATTAATTTATTTTACAATACTGTAATTTGGCGTAATTAGTGTATGCTGTGTACTGGTGCAACAATACAGTAATAAGATTTTATTTAGGCCAAATGCTTTCTGTCACGTGTCTGAAACAAACACAGAAAGTAGTACCTGCGAAATTACGAGAATTTACCAAGAATTTACGTAAGAATAGTGTAGTTACAAAGAATGAAAGTAGCGAACATATAGAGCCGCCCCTGTTCCCAAGTTTTCTTTCTTATTGCTTGAACTCACTAAGTACATATTTACTTAAACCACATAGTATAACCTCTCGTCAGTTGAGCTCACAAGTGCGAGTATGCCGTGTCTGTTGAGCCGCTGTGTGGACGTCAACAGTTTTGGGTTTGCAATTTAGAAAAACATGATTTTCTCTAAATCGATCTATTCTATCTATCATTAAAAATATAAATTGAATGCCGATTACATTTCTTTATGTTTCTTTCTAACATTTTAATGGCCTTTGAAATGCCATTCAAACGTAGTTACATAAAAACCGACTCACCTGGAACGGGAGGGGCCCCATTTGGGGGCCAATTTTATTTTCCAATTCTTGAAAAATTACGATTTTGCCACCACTATATACACAATTTACACATTAAAACACTAAACACTTAATAACACAAACAAAACATCTTAATATTAACTAAAAACTAAGATAACTAAAATTGGCGCCAAAGTACGCGATCAAAAAGCAGTTGAACGCGGCCACATTCCGACGCCGACTGTCAAAAAAAATTGTACTAACGAAAAATTGAATTAAATTTGGTAGGATGGACCGGTTTGTTCCTGTTCATTCGTGAATGACAACCGTACAGTAGAAATGGTAGATTTCGCCAAAATAAACCTTATACAAAGGTCTTAAAAACGTCCACAGAGCTGACTCCACAGATTGATTCAACTTTTTGGTGTCAGCTGTGTGGACTCAACTGACGAGTGGATAAAGAAGTGTGTTCGGCTCTAGATCTGCAAACCTACGATAAACTGCAGTGCAATGGACCACATTATTGCGTTCAACAAGCTCTGCTTAGCTTGGGACTAGACGATGTGTGTTAGATGTCCGAAATATTATTTAAATGAAATTATGAGCCGTAAATATGTAGTCCAGTCCAGGCGGTGTCCCAAAGACTTGGTGTCGATAGATGCGTCGAGCAGGTTTTGCAATTTGCCTACATGCTATAATACGTGGTAATCCCAATCTGCAGGTAAATCATTACTTTGGCGTAGATATTCAGTTTTCCTTATAGCAGAAGATACAATCGGCAGTGGCGGATTAACCACGTAGCAAGAGTAGCAAATGCTACAGGCCCCGCGCATTTAGGGGCCCGGCGCTTCTAAGATTTCTGATTGCTAAAAAGTATCTACTTAAATCGAATAGTGAAAAAGTGTGAAGTATTATGGGATACTCATTTATTGCGGTCTCCATGAATGTGATAGATTTAATAACAAGCAAAACAAAATTATGATACTGTTAGCTGCCATAACCTCTATTTTTGTTTAAAATATGTTTAGTAAAAAAATTTGCATATTTAACTTATTAAAACCATTTGCTTTGTACATACATAAGTATATCAAAAGTCTAAGTTTTAGTAAATAGTCTAGTCAACAAGTTCAAAGATGTGAAAAATAGAGATAAAGGTCCTAAAAATATGAGCGATGGCTCATTCGATTCGGAATCACCTCTAGAAAAATGTTTTTGAAGGATTTTGGTGCAGGTTAAAAATTGCAATTGTTATTAACAAAATAAGATGAAAAAAAAAATGATATTTCGTTTTTTGTTAATAACTTGAAAAATATTAACATTGAAGCAATTTTGAAAAAAGCTCGTTAAAGAGGAGGAAATTTCCAATAAAAAAGTCCTAACTCCCGGAATTCTATCTCCATTATTTATAATTTTAATTAGACGTTGAAAATAGGGTCCGCGCGGCAGTTACGGCATGCGCGCGCCGCCGCTAAAGAGAGTTCAGCAATTTCAACTAACCAATTTTTTCTCAATCTCCATGGGCATATCACACATTAATGAAAATAATGAACCGTAGCAAAACAAAAATAATGACAAACGGAAAAAAAGAGAAAATCATGCTAGACGATGTTCAACTTGACTATGTAGACCAGTACGTATACTTAGGAAAGCAGGTATCGTTTTCTAAAACCAATAATGAAGACGAGGTCAACAGAAGAATCACGTGCAGCTGGAATAAATACTGGGCTCACAAAGAAATACTAAAAGGTAATTACGACCAAAATACAAAAAAGACCATCATGGACACCTGTATCCTGCCTTGCTTGACCTACGGCTCCCAGACGTGGACGTTCACAACAAAAATAACAAATAAAATCAGAACTTGTCAGCGAGCAATGGAGAGAAGCATGCTACACTTAAGGAAAATTACAAAAATTAGAAGTGAAGAAATAAGAAAAAAGACAAAACTGACAGATGCGTTACACCAAACATTAAAACTAAAGTGGAGTTGGGCCGGCCATGTAGCGAGAAGCGATGACCAGCGATGGACTCTCAAGAGCACAAAATGGATCGGCCCACAAGGAAAAAGAAACGTGGGCAGACCACAAAAACGTTGGGCGGACGACATAGTATCGGTGGCAGGGAAAAACTGGATTAGTCTAGCTCAGAACCGAGAGAACTGGAAGAAATTGGAGGAGGCCTATACCCTATTAAGGGGTTCCTATAATATAAAAATAAAATAAAATACACACTAACATTAAATTTATTTAGCTTTAAGTTACTAACATAGGTTAAGAATCTATAAAACATTTTGTACTACATACTTATAAGGTTTATGGGAAATAAAAAGGCTTTAATAATATTATTATTATAATGAAAATAAACCACAGGATCTTTTAAAGTACATATATCAAAAGGGCTCCACGAAGTTTAAAATTTATAGGCCAATTATTTATTGGTTAGTTAACAATTGAATAACTTTTTGAAAAATGGTGATTAAAATTTTCAAGTGTTAATAAGATACTAGAATTTTTTCAAATTTTTAAAATCACATTTTATGTTATAAAAAAATATTTTTATTGCTGAACTCTCTTTAGCGGCGGCGCGCGCATGCCGTAACTGCCGCGCGGAGCCCTATTTTCAACGTCTAATTAAAATTATAAATAATGGAGATAGAATTCCGGGAGTTAGGACTTTTTTATCGGAAATTTCCTCCTCTTTAACGAGCTTTTTTCAAAATTGCTTCAATGTTAATATTTTTCGAGTTATTAACAAAAAACGAAATATCATTTCTTTTTTTCTTATTTTGTTAATAACAATTGCAATTTTTAACCTGCACCAAAATCCTTCAAAAACATTTTTCTAGAGGTGATTCCGAATCGAATGAGCCATCGCTCATATTTTTAGGACCTTTATCTCTATTTTTCACGTTTTTGAACTTGTTGACTAGACTAAAATGAACAGATTGTTTTTTCTCTTCCATGACTCGAAGATGTTATTTATAAATTACTAACTTTGATATTTTGAAAAACAAAAAATATCTCCACATTAAAAATAGTTAAGGCTACCAAAAAAAAAATAGCACTTTGTCAATGCCATATTAACATAATGTATATTCGTGCTAAGTTTCATCTTTCTAGCATTATTCGTTTCGAAGGTAAGTCGAGGACGGACCATGGACATTGACGAAACTAGAAGAGTTCCATAAGTCGTGAACTTCGGAAAACTAAAAAGGAATAAAAATAAATGGACTACTTTATCTCGCCCCATAATGATTTTTTTTTCTTAAATCTCTTTCATTGGAACAGACAACGTAGAAATATATTTCATAGTAAGTGCTTTTGCAGATGATTTCGAGGGTAGCCTTTTTTTACGTTGGGAATGCTTTTCGCACGTGTGAGGGACTCCCGGAGATACCGGTCTACCCCTAACCCCGCTGTGGCCTACATCGGCAGTTCGAAGGAACGCCAGTAACGCATCAGCGGTTTCTAGAGTCCCCCCTGCCGTACCCCACGACTTTGGTACATCCCGAGTCAGGACGCTGTCGTGTCTCTCACCACTCTACGCAGTAAGAGACGCAAAACGACCCACCTTAGGCGACACCTCCGGGCTGCACCGGGATATCACCTCTCGGTTCGTTTACAGTGGTCTACTACCCAAGATGTGGCTGCAGCAACCCTTAGGTGATAATCGAGGGGCTAGCGAACTCTGCTACGTCCCCTTCATAGCCTCCTTTGAGCGTGATCAGCCCTATCTCTTACTCGCGGACTCCTTCTGGAGCATAATGTCCTCACGGAAGAACAGCTCGGCTTCCCATCCCTCACCACTCGCCAGCATTGTGGCGATCAATGCTGACTGGTGAAATTCCATTCCATTCCGACCGACAGTTCATGTCGGCCAAAATGTCGAAGGGTGAAGATCGGGGAGGGAAGAGAGAATAGCGTGGGCGATGAATTAGTGCAGTTCAATGCATTGCTGAACTCTGTAGTAGGTAGCGTAATTAACAGAGCACATGTATTTGTCGCATATGATCAGCCACTAGTGGTTAATGATCTTCGACAGTAAAAATAAACTCAGAAACACGATGATCTCAAAGCGCCTGAATCTTTTTACTATGATGAATATTTGATTGAACTGCGTAGGCTGGGCTCGGTATACTGAAATTTAAATTTGGTCGGGATCTCAACTCGTTAGAGGACATTGATAAAATAAGTTGAGATGGTTCTCTTCATCCGAACATCTCGTACGCAACACACAAGACACAAGCTTTTATGCGAAGTACTGTAATCATCACTGATGAGGTACTGATACGCGCAGTGTATGCTTGATAATCTAGATCACTTGCAACAACGAGCAGTACGCATACCGGCATACGTACGGTGGCACACACTCTCAAAATCTTCTCATGGTTTCAATTTGGCATGTTTCAATAAAAAAAGAAATGATTTACTCAGAGAGGTTGATATAAATAGTATTACAATAAAAGACTTCATTGTACCGTTTTTATTCGTCATGTCCGTCCTTTCTCGACTTAACATCCAAATGGTAATGGTATTGATTTTTATTTAAAAAAATTAGTTATAGAGGCCTAATTTGTGAAATATACGCTTACTTGAAAATTTTCGTACTAAAATAAACAACAATTTTCTCTTGGATACTGTTTAAAAGCCACGTACCATTATGGGTGACTACGGAACCCTATTCTATGCGTGGCCTGACACGCACTTGGCCGATTTTTAGAAACATAATTGTAACATCAGTAAATAACCATTGGTAATCACTTTTATCCATAAAGCATAATGTGTTTGAAGGTGTCTATACTTATAAATCCTAACAATAATATCCTGAAACTATCGTAGGGCCCCGCGCTAGAATTTGCTACAGGCCCCGCGCTGGCTTAATCCGGCACTGACAATCGGACAACATCAGATTCATCAATAACATCAAAAATATTCTTTATAGCTGAGGCTGTAAGGAACTAGAAGAGAAGGAGATACAAGTGCTGGTAGTGTGTTCCAGTTTGTAACTGCTCGGATAAGGAAGGAAGAGCCGAACCGTTTAATTCTAGTGCGTATTTCTACCACTTCAAAGCGATGACTTTCAAGGCTAGCACGAGTTGTTCTGTAGAGGAAAGGAAAAGGTGGGATCCGTTGAAGGAGCTCTTCAGAATGCTCACCATAATAAAAATGATAGAGGCGACACCTCTTCGGAACTGCTAACTGAGACCTAAGGGTTTTGAGAATCCCTGAACACGTGTTTCATTTTCGAACATTATATGTGTTAAATGTTATATATGTTAGAACTAGTATACGTACTAGTGAAGTGAAGTGTTCATACAATCTCTGGGAAGAAACGAACTGACGAAGTTGATCACAACAAGTGGACAAGTTGTTTCCTCAAAACTGACAGTCGTTTTAGAAGTGGAAAGCTTCTATAGTCGGTTATACGCTTCGTATGCGTCTCGACCTGATCCCGAAAATGAGGACACCAGAGCCGTATAACGCGCCGCTACGCCGAAAAACTTACTGAATGGCTTTTAAGCAACGTTTTAAGGGTTCCGAAGTTTATGACTCGGAACCCTTATAGATTCGTCATGTCCGTCCGTCCGGCCTAGACTTACCATCCAAACGGTAAGTTGCTAGAAAGATGAAACTTAGCATGAATATGTGTTGTACTTACGTTGACAAAGTACTACAATAAAATTATGAAAAATATTTTTATTTGGGGTACCTCCCCTACACGTAAAGTGGGGATGATAATTTTTTCTCGTGGCTACCCTATCGTGTGGGGTATAATAAGATAGGTCTTTTAAAAACAATAAAGGGTTTTTAAGAAGATTTTTTGATTTAGGTATCCGTTTGCGAGAAATTCGTCTTTAAAGGGCACTTTTTTGTAAAAACAGGGCGTCCCCTCCCTCTAAAAGCTAAACTGAGGGCTCAAAAAATCTGGAAAAATTCGTGATGATGGTCCTTATAATGAACTTTAAAGGAAAACTATAACAGACTAGATGACTTTGTTAGTTCAGGAATTATAGAGGCTTAGCTTGTACAATAGTTTACTTGGAAAACGTCATACAAAATAACGCATTAATACGTAAACATAACAATTATCTATTAGATACGATTTTAAATATTTTAAATCCACGTCCCATTATGGGTGACTGAAGAACCCTTTCCTGTGCGTGGCCTGACACGCATTTAGCCGATTTTTTTCATTATTACTATTATTGCAATTCTATACTTGAAGAACATTTAGCAAATTTTTAGAAAAATTGAGTTCCTGTTCTGTAGGGCAGACAGCCCAGTGACATGTTCCCTGTTCATTAGTTGACTTGTTTATTTTTGTCTATTACTATTTCCCCTACAAGTCTATAGGACCCCTTCTTTTTAACATTTTGTGTCATTACTCATAAATCGGTTAGCTAGAGTATTGGGATGACTATGGATACGGTTACGATATGATGTTATTGAGTGCTTTATCTCCTCTTGGAACATTCTGATTTCATAATCACGGTGAAGATGTTGATTTCTTAGGAACCATGGAGCATTAACGACTATTCTACATTAAACACGAACACGAACACACACACACACACACACACACACACACACACACATGCATACATACATACATACACAACTACACACACCACCTACACCTAATGCTTCACCGCATTATTTTGTTTTTGCGGTTTTTGTTTTTAATTTTCTTTTTTTTTTATTAAGTTTTGCTTGATTTGATTTGATTTAATGTTGATTTGTGTTTGATCTATGTATGATATACTGAGACTGTATCTGAAACAACTTACTATTAAGAAGGGGGCGTTGGTAGCTGTGCCACAGTTTTGAACTTTTACAGCTATCATCGTTACCATTTAGTTTTAGTTTTTATTGTTTTTCAGTTATAAATAAATGTTCTTTTTTTTTTTTATTCTCAGACCACTCTCATTCATTTCATTTTTGATTGGAATCTCTGTAGAATTTCTATATTTGAACTGGAGGCAGTTTCCCATTGCTGAACTTCATAGGTCCATATCGGTTTCTGGCTGCAGAGACTGGAGGGGGTACCAAAGTCTCTTTGCACTAAATCCAACAAGTAAATAAATAAATATTGCGGACGTACAGTTAAGAGTCTTAAGTGCATCATCAACAACTTTTAACAGTCCACAGCTGAACAAAAGCCACCTAAGTACAGTCCAAAAGTAAAGTACACAAGTTAAACGTGATTCTTCTTCTACACATGTATATATGTAGGTTGTATGCATGACGAGCATAAATGTCGGGAGTGGACACCAGACGGCGCACATGACGGTACTCTTTACTTTGGTACATTTACTGTGTACCCGGTCCGGTCACCCACTTTAACATGTAACTATATGTTCACGTCCAGGATTTCCTCGCAATAAGTTGCCGAGGTACAGCACGTGCTCCACGCGCTCCACGGCTCGCAGGATCGTTATGAGACAGCTGACAGATACAGATCATGTCTCTGTTATGTTGTCTGACAATCCACTACAATAATAGTGTAACTATCAGATAAGCAGTCTAGTAAGTATAGCGCAAGTCTACTTAAGTTAGTATCGGACTCTCCTGTGTGAGATGTGTGAAGTAGCAGAGTGAAGTTCTTGTTTAGGGTCCGTAGTTCATTACTCGGAAATGTCCGTCCGTCTGTCTGTCTGTCCACGTCCGTCCTTCCTCAACTTACCGCCCAAATGGTAATTACGTCGACAAAGTGCTACAATAACAATGGGAAAAAAAATTTATTTGGGGTAGCTCCCCATTTTTATCTCGGATACACCCCATCGTATGGGGTATCATTAGATAGCTCGTTTAAGAACATTGTGAGGTTGCTAAAATCATTTTTCTATTTTGGTATCCGTTTGCAAGTTACAGTTCAACTTTAAAGCAATTATTTTGTAAACATATAAATATCTATTTTAAATCTATCTACCATTATGTGTGACTACGGAACCCTATTCTATGCGTGGCATGATACGCACTTGGCCGATTTTTATTGAATAATCATCTTGCTGCAGTGATGGCAATAAAACGTTTTATATTATACGGTTTTGTCTATTTGTTAAGACTCGACAATATTGAATTTATAATTAAATATTGTCGAGTCTTAACAAATAGACAAAACCGTTAACTAAACGGAACTGAGATAGTATCGCGATACGCTTGTTTTCATAATTATCGCCATTGTTATTATGCATAATAGTCGCAATGATGCAACATCCTTTAGATTTAAATCGGTCGTACAAATATAAGACAATAAGGTGTCAACCTTGCCGTGGAACACGAAGGGTCAGACGTGGCGCGGCTCGGGCGACGCCGGCAAACACATGTAAGTGATACATAGTACCCACAAAAAGGACCACACAACTGACCTGAAAATAAATGTAAACATCACGGTGGTCGGTGGTACTACATTTATGACCCTCGCCCGTCTATAAAGATGAATCCTGTACCAGACCGCTGTTCTATATTATAGAACAGCGGTAACATATTATGTTAATGTTTAAATGATGAATTCAGAATCGTTTATCAATTTGAAAATTGACTGACTACTAAAGAATGATGCTGGGATGTTTTATTAAGAGAGGAGTTAAGATTAAAATAATACACTAAGTTTATCAACTTAAGGAAAACGTCGTTAAACACATTTGTAACAGTAATGGCGGCTCCACATTAGTGCCGAGAATTCACGCCGCGAATTCTCGCCGTGAAAACGTGGCGCAAGTTGTGACCTCCACATTCACGATCCCGTTCAGTCGTTCGTGAAACCCACCGCGAAATGGAAGTAGAAGCTGCTGCTGCAATAACTTTGTTTGCTGTGGCAACAAGTCACTATGTATACGTCCAAAACAAGAACACGAAATACTACAATCATATATACAAAATAACAAACCCTTTTACTATATAAACGATAACTGGACAGCAAAGAGTCTTTTTTATTCTTTAATCTTTGGGCCGTCAAT
This sequence comes from Phragmatobia fuliginosa, assembly GCA_932526445.1. Classification (NCBI taxonomy): domain Eukaryota; kingdom Metazoa; phylum Arthropoda; class Insecta; order Lepidoptera; family Erebidae; genus Phragmatobia; species Phragmatobia fuliginosa. Next base: position 118,360 of record OW052066.1, on the reverse strand, counting down.
GTGGATAAATACGCGTGAACGCCGCGCGAACGGGGCGCGAACCCTTTGTCGCGGGACAAAATACTGACTCTGATCGGGGAACAGGCGTGAACCACGCGAAAACCATCCACATTCACGTTCACGCCTATTCACGGAGCTTCGCGGCACTAATGTGGAGCCACCGTTAATGGCACTATTCTCTTCTGCCGTACCAGTGAACATTATCTCAATACAGACAACAATTTTTACCCGACTGCGACATAAGCAGGGAAATATTTTTGAAGAAAATATGCACCACATGCACAACAGCTAGATGAATTTTGACTATCGTGTCGTTAAAATAGAACTGAGGTAGTGACATAGGCTAAATACATTTTAAAAAAAATCGGCCAAGTGCGTGTCAGGCCACGCACAGGAAAGGGTTCCTCAGTCACCCATAATGGTACGTGGATTTAAAATCGTATCCAATAGATAATTGTTATATTTACGTATTAATGCGTTAATGTATAACGTTTTCCAAGTGAGCACATTTTACAAGTTAAGCCTCTATAAGTCCTGAATTAACAGTCATCTAATCCATTATAGTTTTCCTTCAAATTTCATTATATGTTTAGCGGTTAGAGGAGTGGGGGGACGCCCTGTTTTTCCAAAAAAGTGCCCTTTAAAGTGGAATATCTCGCAAACGGATACCTAAATCAAAAAATCGTCTTAAAAACCCTTTATTGTTTATAAAAGACCTATCTAATGATATCCCACACGTTGGGGTAGCCGTGAGAAAAAAAAAATATCCCCACTTTAGGTGTAGGGAAGGCACCCCAAATTTTTATTTGGGGTGCCTTCCCTACAAAGTTTACTGAAAACATAAAAATAAGTATAACAATGTGTACAAATAAATGAAATGTCTGTGTGTGATATAAAATTAACACTTTTTGTACTTAATGCGTATTAGATTAGGAACTCTGAAAAAAAAACATTTAAAAAAAATTGTCGCTCTGTCTACCGCTTTTCACAGTGCGCTACTTTGGATTTGGGTCCCTGTCGTGCCGTGAGTGTCCACGTTTCGGCTCCGTATGTCATAACGGGTAAGACGCACTGGTTGATGACTTTTATCTTTAAGCACTGTGGGATCGATGATGAGAAGACCCGAAGCTTTCCAAACGCTGCCCAACCCAGCTGAATTCTCCTGGTCACCTCGTCCTCGAAGTTGTTTCTATCTAACTTCAAAGTCTGCTCAAGGTACACATATTTTTGAACAACTTCGAGAACGGCACGGTGTAGTAGGACTGCACGGCTTGAGCCAATCGCCAGAACTTACGGCTACCTGTGCAAGTGTAGAGTATGCGACGAGCTCTTGGTCAATACGTGGAATGAGTTGGGTATTCGATCTTTTGCAAGCCCTAATAAATGTATGTATCTCTGGTAATGATAATATAGATATAGTATTTATGTTTTTATTTATTAGTAGGTATGTATATATATTACTTTTGTATATTACTTTTGTTATTTACTTATATATGTGTTCAAATTTGTAGTTTAATAATATATTTTAATTTGTAAAACTTTATTTTATCACATGGGGATGGATGGTATTGATCTCATATTCTGAATCACGCTACCGATATACCAACATGTATTTATTAGGTTGAATATTAATAAAATTGTGTATGTCCTGAGCGTGGTGTTTTACTTATCTAATATTTATTTTCTTCGCACTAACTTTGCCCATGAATTCACTTTTTTTTCACGGTCGATTTTTTTCCATCCTAAGGTAGCTTGGAAGAAATTCCTTTTTAGTGATAAGATGACACCAATTGTACATGGTCATTATATTAATATATTCCTTTGTGTAAACTGTATTGAGTGGTGTACCATTAAGTTTATGTTATTCTATACTAAGTATAGGAAAGTTTCAGAATATGCTAATGTGCTTCTTTTTTGTTGAGCTCAATTGTTTATGTCTTAGTAAAGTATTTGCTACAGTTGTGTGATGCACAAAGTAGAGAAAAAACGATTGTTCAATATGTAAATGGTTTGTAAATAATACAATTAAAACAATTGAACAATTGAGAAGATCACTTCTATGTTGTCTCGTCTCTAAGCACACGTGATCCGTCCAGTTCTTGTTACAGGAACCACAGCAACGTAATCGCTTACAAATGTATTAACGAGAATCCTGCCACTTTTATATATTATTGTAACATTTTAAAAGGTATGAACTAGTTGTAAAGTTACATAAAACATTGGACTGTTGGTAATTTGATCAAGATAGATAAGCGGTAACCGTAGAGCCTGCAGTGCTGACATGTACTGAGCCGACAGCGTCACCATGAGTGACACGAGAGGTTGTCGAGCGGGAGTTCCCTCGCGCACATTTACATGTAACCGAGGGTAAACACAGCGCCCCATTCTTTCGCTCTCATCTTTACTGGAACCAATTACGTGTAGATACAAAGGATGCATGCTATCTTCCCGTACCCAGATTATTGACATAGTTTGTCTTACGTTCCGTTTCGTCTTTTGCGTAATTAAATGTTTGTCTGTTTCGAATTTGACATCTGACTTCCTAGGAATGTGTTTGTATCATTACTGATTTCGTAATAATGTTTGATTTTTTTAATTGAAATACTCGTGAAGACAATACAAAGGAGTCCAAACTCGATGAGGATTTTGTCATTTCATTGTGGAGCTCATAACCATTCAGTTACAGCATCATATTAGCTCAGTTATCATGGTATTGCATTGTCCCACAATGAACATATGTTTGCAAACTTTAACTTTCAAGGTTTCCTCCAGACAAAGGACAGGTTAGACCAAATAAAAGCTTGTAAAAGAAAACCTTCATATCATACCTTAATTAAATAATTAATTACTGACTTCATTATGATACATGTAAAATAATGTTGATACGTTATCCGTTTGAGGTAGAGGGGGGTTTAGGATTGTACAAGATATTTAAAGCGAAAATGATGATAGGTTTAAATATTCCGGCGAGAGCAATCCGATTGCGATCTCTTTCGCACTCGAACTTTTAACCGAATTTAGAAACCTGATCCCATTTTCTTAGCATGAATGAAAATCATATTCAGAGATTTTGAGTGGTTCAATCTTATCAGGTTGTGCTACAGTGAGATTCAGAATACTTACATTGGTGTAGTCGGGAATTGGAATGAGAAGTGTTTGTGCAAGTGCAGCTCTCGTTGCGATCGCAAGAAAGTTACGTAGTCTTCGCAGAGACCCACCTGTGGCTAATTTGTCACGACTGACTTCTTGTTTTTTAACATTAGATCATAATATGGTGATCATAGAACCACCTCGGGACCGGGAGTACACCCTTTCGAATACGACACCAGTTTTGTTTGGTATTTAATTCACGGAGACATCGCGTAACAAACATACAAAAAATTGGTCACAATCAATACACTCGTAGGGTACCAATGATAGCAGACTCGATCACTAACAAGTACAAAGCATATTTATTGGTCATTGATGGTGATTGATATGTTCAATTAAATGTGGGTCAGGGGGCTTTGTTTGACGTGGAAACATCTTGCAGCATAACACTCGCATTTGGTAATACTCGCTATGTGCGTGGCTTTTCACGTGATTGTTACTTATTTCGTGTTTTTAACTTAGAACTTACGTAAGTACCTACTGCTTAAAATATAAAAAAAAACTAAATTTAAACACTGCAGCCCCAGTGATTAATTAGTCAGTGAAGGCAGCTCATTTTATATGTATAGATTTATGATTAATCGACCAAGTGAGATAATGCGGGCGACGCTATCGAGTTAGGAGCGCATAATATGACTGGAGTTGTGTGGTGAAGGGCCGGAGGGCGTCGTACTGGATGGGGGGGAGCGGCTATTGCTCGAGTTATTATTAGCTCACCTCAATCGACAAGCAATCATTGCTGGGGGCGAAGGACGCGGCTACAAAACGATTGATTCGCAAGCGTCTTACGTTACGTAACTTATCCCGACTGTCCGTCTGCCGACTCGCCTACTGCCTCCTCGGATCTGCCACTAAATGTTAAGCAGGTAGACCGTAACATAGAATTTATACTGATTAGGTTTTCTATAAATGATATAGTTGATATTAAATAATTGCTGCACGGTTGGCCTAGTTGTTTAAGCGGTCGCCACGCCGCTTCCTACTGCGCCAAGTGTCGTGGGTTCAAATCCCACGTGGGATAACACTTTGTGTGATTCACAAATTGTTGTTTTAAGTCTGGGTGTTCTTTGTAGCCGTTTCATGTATGTTTGTAAAGTCCCCTAGTATATTGTATTCGTAATGCGGGAGTTGTCTTTTAAAAAAAAAAAAGAACTCTGTAAGTAGAATGGCACATATCACTCAAACTCAAAGTACAAACAATAAAGGCCCTCAATAAATTGGGATCGGCGCGTAGTGACGACAGACCCCCCGCACTCCCCCATCAATAGTAATTGTCTAGCTCTAGTGTAGTAACTACGTGTACTTGTTTATTTTATTGGTTCTTGTGTCGGCGGGACGTGATGCGGAGCTGGTGGCGCAGGCAGGAGCGCGCGCCGCAGCGGGTGCTCGCCGACACTAATATTGTATTATCTCCTTCACGAGTACTTAATGTCTCTTTCTTAGCTTCATCGAGCCTGACTCGATGGTCATATACGAGTAATTAATACCGAAACGACACAAAACGCAAGCTTTCACAAAGCCTTTATATTGCGATATGGTAATACGTGTAGGGACATTTTTAGAGTTGAAGAAACCCCATGTCAGTGTGCCTTTGATGAGCGCGAGCATTAACACCTGGGTGTGCGGAGCGACGAGCGATATAATAATATGGCAGTTACATGAAATAAAGAAATCGTATGTGTTCTTCGATACATTTAAATACCGGGCGTGGCCAAATTAAGAGATACTCTTGAGGATGGTTAGTAAACACGTTCGCGACTGAGGTATCTTTTAGAATGGTAAAAATGCAACCACTGTCGCATTTTTAAATAGATGACTCTGATACTATTTACTGGTAGCCATGTCGGACTCGGACCGACTAAAACCGTTCACCGTCTCGGGTACTAGTGGCCGGGGGACCAGGTGTACCTTGGTGCAGATGATTGGTGCACGTCGACCTCCGCGCACGAGTCAAGAGCACAGGCTGACAACTACCTACATACTAGTTATAAATAACAACCAACCATTATATTATCTTTTTTTTTTAAAATGAATGCATGGAGTATTGAGCTTTTCAGTAGATTTAAATTTATATCACATCTTAAACAAATTCATTACATTAAAAAACAAAGGTATGACTTTGACAATTTGGATGCGTGCATCGGACATATTTAGTAGGGGAGCCCACGATGCTAAATGCGGATTTACTCGAGCGTCATAGAGACTTATTAGGTTGCAAAGCTTAGGTGATAAAAAGAAAAAAATGTTATATAATATATACCTTTTCATCGGTGGGGGAAGCGGCTATAGATTCTTAAATATGTAAAAAAATACTGTTGCATGGACATACTCGAGCGCGTCAGATATTGATAGCATCAATGTCCTACGTATTTTTAATAATGTACGTATGCTAATCTGATCATTTGCATGATACGGGTGGTTGTACGTAAGGGTTAAAAATGAAAAAAAAAAAAAAATTTATCGAGCGCGTCAGGTTTTCTAAGGGGGTGTTAAGTGCATCAAAAACAAAGCTCTCATTCAATAATCTGACGATTTCGATCTGACGCAAACTCGCGGCCATTATTATAATGTGCAAAAAAAATTCGCCATTTTGAAATACTCAAGCGCGTCATATTAAGATATATATGGTTCATCTTTATGTTCTAGACGTGCTGTCTCATAATCTGACGATTATCTAAAGGGATTCGCTTAATCTGACAAAAAAAAAAATTTTTTTTCAATTTTTTAAATCATGGGACTTAATTAATTGAGAAACTCAGGAAATAGCATGCAAATAAATAAGTGTATGTTTTTTAAGTAGAATACTTGTATTTATAAGAAAATAATAAAAAAAAAAATGCCCAAAAAAATTTAATTGTGTGGTATTCTTTTAGGTAAATAAAAGATACATTTAATAATAAACAGAATGAATACGTTACACCTTGAATTCTAAATTCACGCTCATAAATATGTGGATTCAGCAGGCATTGAACCCCATACAGTCAAAAACTCGATGAGTGACGGCCAATTAAGTCGTCAACTCGTCCAACGAAACGCATCAAGATGTACTAAATACTGTTAATGGCTTCGAATTAAAACGTTTCAACGTCGAATAGTTCAAGACGACTATTAGTTAAAAGAGTTAACCTGTGAGTTAAATTTAACTAGTTAAGGGACTAGTTGATTGTCGACTTTCGACGGTTTCGTTTCGTTAACCATAAATACGTCAACGACACACCTCTAATAAAATCCAGAGTGGGGACGGAGTGAGAGAGTAATAGATAGAGAAAAAGTGAGAGAGGAGTAGAAACGCGGAGAGGGAAATATAGTTATCACCCAGCTGCACGCATTAAACTTTATCGACGATTTTTTGTTATTTCGGCTTGCGGAAATCGTCAGATTATATATTTTTCGTTATCCTTCAATTATTTCCTTCAAAATAAAAAAAAATTTGGCTACGCTCGAGAATGTCGAGATGACGTTTTTTTTTTACAACTTTGCTGCCCTCCCCTTTCTTTACGTCACTCTCAAATTGTCAGATTAGTGGAATATACACTTTTTAGCATGTAATTAACTCACCCTACCTTAATCTGACGCGCTTGAGAATTTCTAATGATCAATTTTTTTTTACTAATCTGATCCTTTATCCTTCACGGGCGGCCTTATATATGGGGTTCATATTTGGTGGAGGTACTTAACCGGATACAAGGTATCGTCCTGTATATTAATCTGCCGCGCTTTAGTAAATCCCGAAATCCCCGCTTGGGCTCCCCTACTATAAACTACATAAGTTGAAAAACTCTAGAAAGTTCGTCATTGATGGGAAGTCAAACATATACTTAAGCTTCTTAATGTTAAATACGAAATCAAAATATATTTATGTACAGTGAGGATCTCAATTTTGTTTAAATATTTGTTTTTGTTTGTTTAAAATATTTGTTGACCTCAATTTGAGGTCAATAACAACAAATACTTATACAAAATAATAAAACGACTCACACAAACAGTAGGTACTTATATTTAAATAAAAATTGGCCAAGTGCGTGTTAGGGCACGCATAGAATAGGGTTCCGTAGTCACCCATAACGGTAGGTAGATTTAAAATCGTGTCCAATAGACAATTGTTATGTTAATAACAATTTAACATAACAATTGTCTATTTATTGTTTTGGGTACGAAGTTTTCCGAGTGAGTGCATTTTACAAGGGCCCCTAAAATAAAAAAATATCAAAACCACTATAGTTTTTCTTGAAAGTTCAATATACTATCGTGAATTTATTCAGACTCTTTGAGCCAGCCGTTTAGCTTTTAGAGGGGGGGAGATCTTGCAAAAAAATACGCTTTAAAGTTGAACACACTCGATGGGGTAGACGCGAGAAAAAGAAATCATCCCCACTTTACATGTAGTCGAGGCACCCCAAATATAAAACTATAATTTTATTGTAGTACTTTGTCGACATAATCACAACACATATTCATGCAAAGTTTCAACTTTCTAACTCCAACCATTGGGGCGGTAGGTCGAGGACGGACGGACATAACGAATCTATAAGGGTTCCGAGTCATGAACTACGGAACCCTAAAAAATGTAGAATTAACTATTGTTAATTAAAGAAACGCGAACGTAACATGTTAACGTTACTTAATGGTTAAACCCACCGATATCTGGTTTTCCCTGTTGCAGAAATGTTACTTATACACGAGCACCGTCCAACGCTCAGGTAAATGTTCATGCTCACATTTACTGATTTAGACTTAGATAATTATGAGGAAAATATTTAAATAAATTGTGAGAAGGCCAAACATAATAACTATCTGAACGAGTCGTGATGAGAATCAATTGTCACCGAAGCGGTGTATTGTATGTGAGCACATTGTCTAGCACATCGCCATTAATAACCTCATCGTCCCTCGACAACTAGCCGAAACATTTCTAATATACTGTTGCATTAATAGTCTTAGTTGGATACTCTGGTCGCCGGTCGGCGGTCGCCGGTCGCCGGTCGCCAATACAGGGTCATGAGCTAAAGTAACTCTCGAGTGTACCGCGCCGTGTTGTGAGTGGAGCGATTTAGCAGAAGGTGTGTTGGCCGGACAGTGGACGCCACGCGGACGGTGCGTGTGTGCACTTCGTGTCCTATATCTAAAATACTTATTTACTTTCAGTGATTTCGATGTTGTAAGCGACAAATTCACTAGTCATCCTATTACTACTGGTCCCCTATTCGTGGATTAACGGGTTAAGCATACAGAATGTCACCACCCCTATTCCAATTCCAAAACCAGCCCGTCTGGCCCGTGTGGTATAGTGGGGTATAATTGTTCATAGGAAATCGAACATTATGAGTAAAGGACATTAATGTCCTTCATTTACAACCCTTGTGCATGTCATAGCATAGGTACATAATATATAATATATGTGAGTGTGTACTTAGGTATACAATTATACATTCAAATATCGATGTCCCACTAACATTATTCTTTGTCTACTTGAATGTGTAGTTCATTTATTGTGAGTACTAGGCGTTGAACTAAAATAATATTGGACTACACGTTTGTGGTAAAAGGCTGCCCGTAACAGCGGTTTCCAATAATCAAGCGATTCCCGGATAGCGTGGACGAGTATAGACGACGCATGATATATGATGAGTCACACGACGCACGTGGACGACGGTTTGTACGACTTGCATGTTTGCTCTCATTGGTGAGATGGTGTGTCGTCGACTGCTAGCAACAGCCTCGACACGAACAGCCATGTTGCAGGAACTTCGAGCAGCACTCGATGAGCGCCTACCGACAGCAAGCTCGTATTATATTGATGTAACAACACGAGTTTGACGATAGAAACAGAAATTATGAAGGTGCAGGTAACTATTTATCGTTTGAAGTTTAGCTAACTGGTACCCAGTTATTATCGACAACTTTTAGAATCAAACAAAAACTAAATATGTGTGTAATCTTAAATATAGTATCTGCCGTTATAATATAATCAAAGATATGTGTTATTGATCCAGTACAATAAACAAAGAGAGCATTAATCTCAAGTGTAAGTAGATCAAATACATAGGCAGTCAGTGCGCGGACCGTTCGTTCAGGCTGTTTACGAGCTGCGCGTGATCGACACATGCGCATGTGTGTGTGTTTAAATAATACATTTATTGTTGTTTTCGTTTAAGTTTGTTCATTAATTAGAAGTAGGTACTAGAATGTTTCAGAGTATTTCGTAAACAAGTATTGACCATTGACAGGACAAGTAAAGCTCATTCGCATTTTGCGTTATCATAACTATCGTCCCTTGAGACAAGTTCAATCTTCATTAGTGGGCGGTACCCGCTTTACTACGACAGTTGCCTCCTACCAGCAGGAGATGAAGTCGTTGCCGCAGTCAGGCTACGTCAGGATGTCCCGCGCTGGCGGTACGAACCCCAAACGTTTCACTTGATGAAACAGATTAGCAGTTAATATATCGCTGGTGTCAGGATCACATTATCCCCGATGATGGTTTTTGTGAGGACTTTCTAACGGAGTGTAGAGGGTCGGTTCAGAACAATCTTGCATCTAGCCTCCATTAATGTCGTGTCGCTCCCCCTCCCTCGCGGTCACATGACGCACCTCTCCCCCGATTGACACATTTCCCTGTGCCGGCGCAGGTCCACAAAGCGCGCGTGCGCTGAGGTCGTCGACCTCGCGCGTACGGCTACTGAGTCCATCACCTGTTGGCTGATAGCGTACACAGAGTGCTATGCGACTACGTCTCTTCCCTACAATTATTGCAGCTCCTCTAACATAAAACATCACCTGGAGACAAGCGAACAGTTTCGCCCAGGGACTACATCGTCTTATGTTATATGAGCACCGCACTGGCCCAGGGTACTGCAGTAGCCACCCTGCTGTCACGTGTCGCATGCCCTCGCGGCTAAGCTCGTTGTGCAATTGTCCGTTTAGTTCGTTTCCATATTTAGCGATCATTAACAATCACGAAAAATACCATAATAACGAGCCTGATAAGTTCCAACCAAAATTCGGTTAACACTTAGCGATATCTTATATACGTATTCATTATGTATATAAATGAAGCAATTAGATGCGCATGCCGATGCGGGTGGGGGTGGAGGGGCGCGACGCGCGGCAGCAGTCATGTGACGCGCGCGCTCATGAGTGAGTGCTCTGTCGTCGCCGAGATTGTTGTTCGTCGTCAGTTCAAGCGAGGCTCGGGCCCCGGCGCCGCGGTGCCTCCGGGTGCGCGCTCCCAGACCAGACCCCTCCCTCCCCCCTGCCCCGCACCCCACGCCCCACTCCTTGCACCAAACATCAACACGAGGCTTCGCTGCGTAATGCAACGTCATCGACGATCTAAATGCACTTCGCGTGTGTGAGCGTGCGCGGGGTTTTGTGTGCGTGCTGCACTGTCACGTGAGTGCTCCTCACCTCCTCACCTCCCCCGCTGACCGGCAGGCGGCCCTCATTCACATCTATCCAGTGGACTTTCCCTTAAACCTGTTTGATAGTGGTTATTGCGAGTGTACTGCAGCCGACCCGGCCGAAAACCGCTACTAAGCACTAGTTTACCAGCACTGCACCTGTCTACTTAGGTATTAGTGTATACTTACCTGTATTTAGTGCACAGTACGGCTAAAGCCCCTGTTAGATTCCCTACGAGTGCATGGTCTAGTGGGACGCCGGAGTGGCGAGGGGCGGGTGGTGCCTGTTGCGATCCTGTTAAAGAGTTCAACGCGTGCGACCCTGTGCGCGAGCGCACCGCGCCTTCGATGTCGTAAAGCACCTACATATACCTAAAAGGTGCGAGATGTGCCGAAACTCATTTGTTACATAATGTGACATTAACAATAGAATGCACTAATATTTACAAACAGCTTCTTTACACCAATGTACCTATGTGCTATTTTTGACACAAGTACTGGGTACTTTGGCCTTTGACATTACAACGTGGCCCTAACCGATAAACAAATGCCTAGACTAGTTCCCACGTTTTCGTGATGCATATCGACTTGTTCTATACGTAGTATCGACTATAAAAACTTATTTTCTTTGTACAAAGCCAAACTTAGTACAAATGGTACCGTTACCCACTTTCCGTAATGGTTCATCATCAAATCTAAATATTGTTCATCTGATACCTTAGGGAGCTAGTCAATACTCGTACAGTGGAGTAGAGTGACCTGGACCAAAATGTCAATATCTAACTATGAGTGACGATTCCACACATACACAGGCGTAACCGGGCGAGGGGTGCAGCGATGTTTGTGTGTGTGCAACGTAACGGGAACTTTGTCGAACTTTGTTGTACACCATATTATAATATTAATATCTTTATTTCCACAATCGTATTAATTATTCAAAATAGATCTAAACTTAACTTGACATCTGCAGTAGAACTTCTTCATCACTATCCTCGCGTCAGTGAGAGGAAGAAAGATAAATATTTATTCTGACGTTCCCTTCAATATTACGAGTGAGATGCATGTTCGTTGTTTGAGTTGTCGCTGATGTTCTTGTACCCCACCTCTACTTGACCAGGTTGGACTACTGTCAGGGGGCTGTAGGCTGCACTATTATACTCATTACTCTGTACACATGAACAAGCACGCATTAGCTGCGTTCACACTCTTGGATTTTACTCTTGATTTCTATCAGCCAGAGTAGAGTATTATTGGCAGGCTCTTAAATTAAAAATAACAAAAGAAGTGAGAAATGGTGTTGAATAAGGTAGGTACTACGGGCAGGTCTATATTAAATCGTTGATCTCAGGAGCGAATCTAACTTTCAACTCCTGGTGGAACACCAGCGCTTCCAGTCACCGGGACTTTTGTTGAAAACCACACCGAGTGTCATCGACACGTGCACTAGACCCTCGGACAGCTCTCTCGTTGACTACCAGCTGGATCTAATACGAGTACATCGTATGGACTAGATCCAGCCACCTGGATCTGGAACCACCCGTGATACCTACTTTATAAGTGCTGCTTATCCCAATAGACGTAAATGTGGCTCTCGTCAAACGTCTTTTACTTCTTTTCTGTTTTTCCTTTTTCTATAAAAAGACAACTCCCGCATTAGGAATATAAATTCCTGTGTCGCGGGGGACTTTAAAAACATACATGAAACGGACACAAAGAACACCCAGACTCAGAACAACAAATTGTGAATCACACAAAGTGTTATCCTACGTGGAATTTGAACCCACGACACTTGGCGCAGTAGGAAGCGGTGTGGCAACCGCTTAAGCCACTAGGCCAACCGTGCACTTCTTTAACACTATATGTGTCAGTCATTAAGTACATTGAGCAGATCAAAGTGTGATGTATTCACAACAGCAACCCTCACGAGAACTTAATGTTCGGCAGCCCAAACGGGTATATTGGTGTTTGTTTACAATATCGGGCGGGTGGTGTGTGTGTGGGCGAGAGCAGGGTGTGGGGGGCGGGGAGCGGGGGAGCGCGCAGCCTCCGCGTTGCGCATCTCTGAGCGCGCGGCACCGACCGACACTCGACGTCTCCGCAGCGCCACTCGCCAGTCGCGCCCCGACCGCGTCGACGTCCGCACGCTCGCTCCACTCGCGCTTCTCGTTGCGCCCGCTGTGTCCGCACCGCCAGTACCACGGCCGGCTCGCCTCACCGCACGCCTCTCCCGCGCCCCATGCCTGCCAGCTGACGACGCCGCTCACCCCGCAGCCACAACCCCGCTCGAACGCACAAGTGAGTCCAAAAGCAGGAACGGCATACGCGTTTCACGTATTGTACTGTTCGGGTCCATCTCCGGCATCGACCTGACGGGGCTAAAGTTTTTAAAATCCCTGCGAGTTCTGCTAAAAGTGTCATTATTGTGTCTCGTATAAGTATTACTATTGAATTATTCATTATTCAGGGGACGATTAAAAATAGTGTAGTTTGTTCGATGTCATAGCTGTTTATGAAATAGGGACTTTCGGTGTAAACACAGCCTGACATGTTCCTAGTTTTAACGGTTTGACACCAATATTGTTTATCTAAGTTATAGCAGTGTTATACGCGCCGTTAAACATTTCCCGAGTTTAATTCCAGACGCAGTTTTCAGAACAGACTTTCCAATGCGTCTCACTACTGAGTGAGCTAATGAACAAGTTCTGCAGGGTGCGCGGGTTGGAATGTTACACGCAATATATCTCCCGGACCAGACGTAGACCAGAGACGTTTGGTTGTTTTGTTATCTAGTTTATGTTTTCAAATTGTAGTAGGCCACACTCGTGTCGTCCACGAGTGGTGTCGTTAGGCGCATCACTTATATTCGCTGTATTCTTTGATTGTGATAGTTAATTATTTCATTACGACAACTGTTTCGCAGTGCAGAGAAGGCGGCGCGACGCCCAACCAAGCCGCTCATCATTTGACAGAGACAAACTCTAAACAATAATATTGCATTTGCTCGTCCCCATTGGGCCGTCCGAACCCGGCAGATATTGCGCGAGCGCGGATTCGTCACTACGAATAGTGTTAGCGACTTTCACGCGCCCGTCTGCGGCTCTCGGCAGCGTCATACTACACTGTTGTGTGTGTGTGTGTTAGCATCGGTCGTGCTCGCACCACGTGGTCGGGACGCTGCCGTCACCCCTGTCGCTGTCTGCCGGCAGCTGCTGCTGGTGATCGTATGTGAAATGGCGGCTGTGTTGCGCGTTTGTGAGCGAGACCTTGACCCACAACACTAAAAGCTCGCACAGCTACTCCACTGCAGAGTGGACTACCTCGCACCTCGACGCTTGTTCTGACAAGTTATGACTTATCACTAGTATGCCTGGAACAATCAATGATGCAACAGAACATTCACGTGGAAGAGCTAATTAGCGTTATTTACCTACTGCATACCTTAGTAGACTCACACTGTCACGATAGTTAATATTTTCATATCTAATTTGTGACAGTTTTTTTATATTGTATTTGAAATTGCGTTCTTTTAATTTTATTTCTTTCATTTTATAGGTTAAAATATGTAGTTTTAAATTTTAAATTCGTATTTTGAACTTTTTTAAATGAAGTTTATAATACCTTTAAGTAAGCTTTAGCGTAAAAAGCAGCCTTTGTAAAGGATATAGGCTACTTTGTACCGCTGTACCGCTCAGGCTGTAGACTATCTTTGTACCAAGTTTTATCTAAATAGGTTCAGTAGTTTTGGCGCAACAGATAGACAGAGTAGAGTTACTTTCGCATCTATAACATTAGTGAGGATATTATATATTCATTTAATATTGTGATTGTGTGTCCATAGATCTTGTAATACCGTTGGTGGATTTCAGGATATCACCTTTTCCCCATTTTCGGAGAGATTTTTTTACAGCAACACACCTTATTTTTATGTACCCACAGTCGTCAGGTTTTAGACATAGATAATTTGTAGTAATCAGTTACCTTTGATAATAGCTTTGAGCGAAACCGGTCAGGTTCAATGTAACTTATCTAATTATATTCATATTTTCAAATATGGAATCCATATTTAAAAAAAGATATTGTGATGTTGGAAAGGGAAAAAAAAAATTGTCTTCTCTTTGAAAAACATGTCCTATGAAGAACGCCTGCTAGAACTCAATCTACCAAAACTAGAACAGAGAAGAATTAAAGGAGACCTTATAGAAACCTACAAAATCCTCAACCATCATTATAACGTGAGAGATATTGAGTCCATGTTCACAATGAACACGAACACTCAATTGAGAGGTCACTCCATGAAGCTAAACAAACTTCGGTGCGCTAGCAATCCCCGAAACCATTTCTTACTAAACCGTGTGGTGCGAATGTGGAACTCTTTACCAGAACCTGTGATTAGTGCCCCAAATGTGAACATTTTCAAATACAGACTTGACAAACATTTAAAAACACAAGTGTAATGATATACACGAATCAGCTTTAAGCTGCTTGTGTATTAAATAATAATAATATGGTCGAATACGGTACAAGTGAGTTTAATTTCAAAAATGTATTTCAGTAAGTTCCACCAAGTGCCGACAATCGAGAATATAAATGACCTTAGTAGGTACACATAGCTATATGACATTAATCAATCCCGTCTGTAAGGCAGATACATTAATATTATTTTTACGGGAATTAACGCGATTACTTGTTAAGGGTATTACATACCTCTGATTTGCCTGACGTTTCGACCAGGTTGCACTGGCCGTGGTCACAGGCTGACTGAGGCAAATCAGGGGTATGTAAAACCCTTAACAAGTAATCACGTTAATTCCCGTAAAACTAATATTAATTATCATGGAACGCGAAAGTTTAAAAGGCAGATACACTCCACCAATCGGGGCTAGCTACTAGTTGCACGGCGCTATCAGATACAGTACAAAGGAAAGGTATAAGGAAAATGTCTCTTTTCCTCCTCTGTGTCTTATAATTCTGTACATATATTTGTACTGCAGCAAACTTAAAAGTTCACATAAGATAATTTAGTAACAAATTACTTCAGGCTAATCTTGATGCAGAATCTACCTAGGGCTCGAGTGCTAGGTAGCTGTGTCTGTACATGCAAACTTTACTACAAATTTCAAAGTTAGTGTTCAACACAGTTTTTTTTAATTTTTTTTATTGTTGTAATGGAATAGGCGTTTGTTTTCCATCTCACCTGATGGAAAGTATAGAATCTATACTTTAACTTGAACACAGTAACTTACACTAAAGACTACTCTTCCGATATAAATAACTTCCGTGGCGACAAAAAGATTGGCGCGAGCTGTACGTAATTTAATAAAAATGTATTCCCCGCATTATTTTTGCATAATAATGTAAGATGGTTAAGTAAAGGCTGCGTTTTAGAAAGATTCTTCAGCATTTTAGAACACTTGAAGACATATGTTTTTAGCAGTGATCAGACTTCAGCAAAGAAGTATATTAAGTTTTCTAAACGAAAAAGAAAATATTGCTGTCATTGCTTTCTTAACGGATACTTTTGAACATATCAATGACCTGAACCTTAAACTTCAAGGCAAGGGAAAGCTGGTATGCGAGCTCATGTCAGATGTCAAAAGTTTTTCTCGAAAACTTGATCTTTTTATTAATAATCTTGGAAATGAATGAACACTACCCCAATTTAAATAGGAAAATCAGCAGTGACAACGAGACTAACGTCGGCCAATGTAAGACGCTACGGATCTTAAATCGGAATTTCAAAAAAGGTTTGCAGATTTTAAGAAAATAAAGAATTTTGTAGAAATCCTCAGAAATTTGCAAAAATACACTCAGGCAGGTCGTTCCAAAGTTTATAAGCGACTCTCATCAAAAACGAGCTGTCAAACCGTTTAGTTCGACTTTTGGGTATGTCAACAACGTAACGATGAAACTTTTGCATGCGCCTAGTAGTCCGATAAAGAAATGGAGACGGCTCGATCAGTTCGAAAAGAGCTTTCGAGCACTCTCCAAAGTGTATCCTATAAAAAACCGATAAGCTGGCAACTCGACGACGATGCTCAAGGGTGTGTAGTCTGCTATTTAATTATTACAAAAAAATGATCCTCCAACAATTAGATAATTATTCGAACAATTTATCTTTAATGTCGAAATAAGTTCTAGTCCTGTGTTAAAGACAACATCAGGTCGCAGGACACCAACGCACGACGTCACGGCACGTACCTTGTAACCAAAGGCGCGAGGCCTTATTTGTTAGCTAACACATTGTCACCGAGTACACTTTACCTACAACTTGTATTTTAGAATACCTCGACAGCAGAATGCACGAGTGGTGGTCACCGTCCTCATAGTGAGTGCACACACATAGTGACCCACACCACGTGAGATGCGTGTGTGTCATTGGGCGTCCGGTCCCTCACTCAATAACGAAACACGACACCACGAAAGCTGTGATTTTTAGTTCCCGGCCCATTCGTGCTGTGTGTTGTAGCATGGCACTACTAACTACTTGTATTAAAGATAACCCAGAAATCAATAAGAGCAGAATGTGTCCTTGTTTGATTCACTTTTCAGTCGAAAAATGACGTGACAGAGTGCCATACACGGATAAATGAAATGAAAATAAGTCATGGCGTATACATTAACGATGAGCTCACTCCTTGCGGTTTACGTTTAACCAAGCCGAACAATACTTCAACTTAATTGACAAATTAGATTGATAGCAGCTAGAAATAGATGCACGTTTACCATTACGAGAATTAACATTTACTTCTTCAAACTCGCATTTCTCAGTCGAGCTACAATTGTTTGCGCGTAGTCCGCGTTCTTTATTAGTACTTAACACCTTTTGGTCTTAGCACAATGATATAATATATAAACGATAGCCTTTCTCGATCTGTGGGTTATCTAACACTGAAAGAATTTGAACAAACAAAACAAACTGTTCAGCTTTGTAATATAATTAGTAAAGAGAATCTAATATTAGAATCGCGTGTTCTGGTTTTACTTTCGTAGCACGTACGCAGTGGCGTTAGCTAGGTAACCAAAGGCCCTGGGGCAAGGAATTAACTGGGGTCCTACCTAAACTGTTTAAAATTGTTTGTTCCGTATTCAACGTACTCCAGATATATCCAGGCATATCCACTACTTGCCGCAGCTAATATTCATATTGATACGGGAGCAACTGTAATTCCTAGCGCCTAGCTCCTGGCTCGGGCACCACCATCGTGTAAACTCTCTATTTTGAAAGAGCGTTTAAAGAGAAGGTCGTCCTTCCGCACCTTCTTTGCCACTTCATTCTGAAAGGTTGATACCGCGTTAAAACAACTGTCTGGTAAGGAGCGTTCGACGGCCCGTAGCGAGGAATCTCCTCCGATGACTGCAGTGAGAGATCGATGCTGCTGCGTCGCCTACCAAACAAACCGCCAGCGTGAACCTAGTCCTCACTGCAGTCCCAGTGGCCACAGGTGGAACCTCCTGACTGCCGAGTGCAAATTCTTCTCGAAACAACTCGATGGAAAAGGGTCCCGTGCTCATCGTAATCAATCTAAAGGCTACGTTTAAAAAAAAAAACTGGGATTAACATATAACGATACGAACGATAATTCTTTTTTTATTGGTTCCAATAAGAAAATATGATAATTCTTTTTTTATTGGTTTGACGATAAATCCTTTTTAGGGTTCCGTAGCCAATTGGCAAAAACGGAACCCTTATAGATTCGTCATATCTGTCTGTCTGTCCGTCCGTATGTCACAGCCACTTTCTTCCGAAACCATAAGAACTATACTGTTGAAACTTGGTAAGTAGATGTAATCTGTGAACCGCATTAAGATTTTCACATAAAAATAGAAAAAAACAACACGTTTTGGGGGTCCCCATACTTGGATCTGAAACTCAAAAAATTTTTTTTCATCAAACCCATACGTTCTATCTATCTATGGATAGGTCTTCAGAAATGATATTGTGGTTTCTAATATAATTTTTTTCTAAACTGAATAGTTTGCGCGAGAGATACTTCCAAAGTGGAAAATGTGTGACCCCCCCTGTAACTTCTAAAATAAGAGAGTGATAAAACCAAAAAAAATTACCATGTAAACTACCACCGAAAATTGGTTTGAACGAGATCTAGTAAGTAGTTTTTTTTAATACGTCATAAATCGTAAACCGCAATTTACCTTTCATTCAATCAATATACTATTAGAAGAACTTATAAATAATGTTACTTGCTGCTACGGAACCCTTCATGGGCGAGTCCGACTCGCATTTGGCAGCTTTTTTTATTGGTTCCAATGCACCGTTATTTATAACAATCAGTGAGTGATCAATCAATTAGTTTTTTGCTACCCTTAAGTTTGTCTGTCTTATCAAAATGTATGTGGAACTAACATCGAGGTGTACCGTTTCCAATAAAAAAAGAATTATGAAAATCAGATTATTCTGCGAGAAGTTATGCGTGATCGTATATTACAATAAGAGAGAACACAATTTGCTGCCTCAGGGGTGGAATTCATTTTCTAAATGTATATGGGAATAACTACGGACTGTACCTTTCAAACAAAATCAGGCCACGCGTAGAATAGGGTTCCATAGTCATATACAATGGCAAGCGATGTCCAATAGATCATTCTTATGTTTACTTATTATTGAGTTATTTTTGTGCGAAGTTTTCCAAGTAACCGTATTTAACAAGTTAGGGCCTCTATAACTCCTGAACTAATAAAGCTATTTAAGCCGTTATAGTTTTCCTTTAAAGTTCATTATAATATGGACTACTGTCATGAAATTTTTCAGATTTCTTCATCAACAGCTTTTAACAGTCCACTGCTGGACATAGGCCTCTCCTTAGAAGGAGGTTTTTGCCTACTATACCACGCTGGCCAGACGGGTTGGTTTCAAGTTTTCCTCCTCTTCGCATTGATTTGTCTTGCGTAATTTATCCCTTAGTCGCCTTTTACGACACCCTCGGGAGGAATAGGGGTGGTGACACTCTGTATTCTTAACCCGTCACCACACGGAACTTCTTAGGTCCAGACCAGATTTCTTAAGTCAGCCGTTTAGCATTTAGGGGGGGGGACGCCCTGTTTTTACAACTCCTTTTATTGTAGCAGTTTGTTGACATGATTACAACACATATTCGTGCAAAGTTTCATCTTTCTAGTAGTTCTAGTTTGGGTGGTAGGTCAAGGAAGGACGGACGGATCTATACGGGTTCCGAGTCAATCTAAAAGGAATTCACGGAATTCTAAAAAATAATGGTCAAAATCGGGCAACTCTGTAAAAAGTAATGCGTGTTAATACATACAAAATTAAATATATACGCGTTTAATTTTGTTTTGTCCGTTATAAACGATGAACTAGTTCATATTTAGAAATTGCAAAGTAGTACAATTATGAAAAACTCATGTTTTCGTAGTGTGCACCTTTTGGGAAATATCCCGAAGGATAATTAACAAGAATTTTTGTCACCACTTTAAACTAAAATGTTCGTAATATTCGTGCGACGACGGTATGAGTATGCGACTGAAACCAGCCTAAGAATTTTTTCACCTTTAATTATATATTTTCGAATAAGCTGCAATTACTAGAGACGCGTTCCTTGAATCTGGTTTATTTATTATTCAAAATTATTATTCAAATGTGGGAGAAATTGTTAGTAGTTCTATTTATAGTTTGTAAGTCAGAGTTCGAGAGGCCCCGTCAGCGCTCCGATAGCTATGGTGGAGTATAATATTCAAATATTTCTGTTTCTTTAACTCTCGTTCATAGCTTTGAACAGTTCACGTAATTTTTACACAATTACCTTGCTCTTTGGTCAAGTGTTACGGTATGTGCCTGCACGAGGAACATCCCGGGTAAATGTTACAAGTTTAGCAACTGGTTCTTTGAAGACATCGTGTCGATGCGATATGGATTTGAATATTATACTTTATACTCCACCATTTGACTGCTTTGTTGGTAAAATGATTAGTTTATGTAACTGCTGATCAAAAAACTCGGGTTCGATTCCCGGGTCGGACAAAATGTTTGTATGATCTGCAAATATTTGTTTCGGAGTTTGGATGTTTTCAATGTACAGTAACTATGTATTTACAAAAAATAAAATAAATGTTTTTATATTATTTGTCTAGTACCTACATTTCGAACGGGTTATACGATATACCGCTTGTGGTCACGGGTAGATCTTTCGGTAGACGGTACGAAATGTCGGAAAATAGAAGGTGTCGTAACTTTTATAATATTATCGCGAATGAGTCCCGTTTACAGTAAAAACATGAGTATGTGTAAAAGTTGCGAAAGTCTAAAAACAAGCATTGCTTAGTTTGGGACTAGATGATTTGTGTGTCACATTTCCAACAATATTAATGATTATAATGATTTCATATTATGTTGGGCAATTGAAAATAACAATTAGGTTCAATAAATCTGTTGACGAAAAGTTTAAAATACATAATATAAATGAGAAAGACAAATTAGAAAATGTGCCGATGTAGCTAGTACACAAAGAGACATAATAAATTTAATTCATCTCTCCCAAAATCGATCAAAGTGATGAGCAATAAGAGAGGCCTATGTCCAGCAGCTTCCCGCGATGGGCTGATGATGATGATGAACCGGTGAGGAATCACACTAAGCTGGTGGAGCGCACACAAACTTGGCTGTGAACAATATCTACGTACAATATAGATTATAGACGGTCTACCGATAGTCTCACTAGTTCTCGACACGAGGCCAACCTGGACACTCAACTAAACGCTTATTCTTATTGTATCTAAATAATTACTTGTTCAGGCGTAGTTCGTTTTAAAATTATACAAATTTATAATATTATTTAATCTATTTCACATGCAATATTACAGCGTGCAGTGTACACACAAAGTGAAATAATTACAATTCGAATATCGCAACACCACTCTTTGCAGTGGCAACATGACGATTCGTGACGTGGCCACCACTCCAAGGTTCCGATTTCTTTGGATTGTACTTGAGTATCATTTTATTGTTATTTGTGAAAGCACGTCTAGGACGACACACGCAGGGACTGTCCGACGTTCGGTCGTGTTGTTGCGATACGTACGTACCTTGAGCTCTTACCGTAGCGCGTAAGTACTGCGTACGCGTACTCTTCCCCGCACTCGAGCAGTTCCTTCTTGTTCATATCGTAACCTGTGCTTCTAGTGTCGAAGTGCGTACGGTGAATAAGTGTCTTGCGTGTGACGTAACGCGGCTCGCAAATAAAGAGTAGCACGCCGCACCTGACTGACTGATACACTCAGCTTGTTGTGAGCACTCTTCCACTCAAAAGGATGTCTGCCTCTCTCGTCTTCTCTCGTCTCTATTTCTTTGTTCCTTTTTTTGATCTGATACTGAAACTCACGTAGCACAATCGTCTACATGCTTATCGAGCCACTCTGATTACGATTATGATTGCGAATCATCTCCGATTACCGCTAACATATTTTACTAAATTATAATATCTACATCTTCATTATTATTATAAAGTGGAAAAGTGAAATCTATGAGTAGCATAGCTTATATTTTTCACTAGAAATAAATAGGAATCCCTACTAAAAATTCATCAATGTAATCCAAGCGCTGCGGAAACTATGAATGATAGATTAAAATATGCTCTACAATATTAAAGAACATATAATTTTAATATCTATAAAACGATACCTCCCACGTAAGTTGTTGTATCCCCAAAACTGCAATTTTACAGTAGAGCATTTTAAACATTCCAATTGGACTAAAAACTGCATTTATTATTGTATTATTGTAAAATTTGGTATATTAATGTAATTTTTAGTTTTATAGATTATGTTGAAAGATAAATAATAAATTATGTATATTTTCTGAGATATTGTTCATACAACATTTTACTGCGGAGTACAGGCTGCGACAGTTGTCGTATCTCATACTTACAACATTTTACCGCGGAGTTTAGATTTCGTCAGTTGTTGTTTATAGTACTTACAACTGTATACATTGAAAAATATAAGTTTCATTCCACTGTAAGTAACAATATCAATTACAAAAAAAAAATTTGGTTTGCGTTATTCTAAGTAAACAAATATTAGACTAGAAAATAAAAAGACATTATCAAGAATAAACTTCTATAATTTTATATTTATAATAGGAATAAGAAAATATTATTTTCGCATTGATACATATTTAAAAACGGTTGAGTTACTTTCATTTATACCTAGTTTTTAGTTTCATTGGAGCCTTAAATCAGTGAAAACTATCATTATTTTTAGAATAACAATAATGACAGTAAAATAAATAAATAATAAATAATTCGGACATCTTACACACATCATCTAGTCCCAAACTAAGCGGAGCTTCTATTCATCTTCCTAGCCTTATTCCCAATTTTATTTGGGGTCGGCTACTAGTTCAACCGGTTTTACCTGAATTTCAGTTTTTCCACGGAGCGACTGGCATCGGACCTCCGCAACCCTAAGGGAGAACTGAAATTCGAAGATTGAACTAGTTGTCAGTATATTTGAGGGCACTGACTTCCCAATAACGATTGCCATAGATGTTCATGACAACCGGGACCGACGGCTTTACGTGGAAGCGCGGAGCTTCTATTATGGGTAAAATATTTGCTGTTCAGGATTTCAGTATGTCTGTATTTCTAAAAATGTAACATTGATCGCATTGCTCTTTATTAGGCATGTAAAAACTGAGCTTAAAATTTTCATTTATAACATCTCTATATTGACTTTCGGTTTCAGCTTTCTCGTTATATTTATTAAAGTATTTATTTATTTCTTTATGCAATTTGTACAACGGCGGACTTAATGCCCAAGGTATTCTCTACCAGTCAACCTTAGGGTGTCATATGTGTTAGCCTGAAGCCATTCATTGTACATTTCAAATAATTTAAAGAATTCAAATCTTCATCCAAATATAGCTTGTTTGACCTTTGCCTCGTATAATGTGACTCATCCGGCTGCACGCTCATAATGTGATCACACACACAGGTTATAACAGAACCTTCCTCTTTGATCTGGGTCTAGTACTCTCGTTGTCGTATCCATCTTTTCTAGAGCCTTATAAATTACCTGATCACTGACAGACAAAGTATTTTTTGCACACATCCTCATAATTAATATTATTATGATCTTTGCTATGACCTACTGGTATTGAGTATTTTAACGTGTACTTACGTCTTGAAACTGTATCTGTATTAACTCTACGTTTATTTTGCTATTTTAATAAATTAGCAACATACATCCATTGCTTTTGTAGATCACCTAAGCTCCAAAAACTCTGAAAAATCTTCTTCGCTTAATTTGTCAAAGCACTTCTTGCGGCAGCGACATGGTGGGCCCATCTTGCTACTTTCTTGTATTTTAACCTTTTCTGGACATATATTCTTATCCCAAATTACGTAAACACTTTCTTTTATTATCTATCCTTTCTTTAAAATGTATTTTTCTTACATTGCCTTTATCTTTCCTTGATGGACAACGGCGGTCGATTGTGGAAGGACTATTATTCGTAATATCCGATAATGGACTATTGTTCATGGTTGTATACGTCAAGCAGCTATAAATACATGCTGGTGAGGGTTGAAGTGAAATATCGAATGCTGATAAATTTTCTTTTTGTATATATTATGAGCAGAAACCACAGTCGTAGTCCAAGTGGTTGATACTACAAGAAGAGGGAGGGTGTGGTGTCTCAAGATTTACAGTATCAGAATCTGTTGCTACTTCTAAGCTCTCAAAGATGTTTTCATCTATTATATTTACTTCACTCATTCATTTCAGATTTATTAAAACTTATTGGTAATGGTGACTCTGAAACAGTATTATCGTTTTAATTTGATTGCAACCCAGGTAATTCCTAATCTCTTGGGAATTTCGGGAAATCCTTTCTTATCAGATGCCTACATCGTACAAGGAACACATACAGCTTTTACCTCTCCAATAGTGCTATTCTCTAAGGATACAAGCCTTGTGTGGGGCTGCCCCAGCTTTGTTTGTCGCGACACTATTGCAAGGCTCTGTCTCGACGACGAGCACCTCGTAGTGAGAATAGCATAGCTGGACCAGCTGTTTAGGCTGTGTAACCTGCGTTGGTAGATCATAAAGGCCCGTATTACAAAACATCACTTAATACTCAAGCATTACTTAAAAGTAGATTCATGCCATTTCATTTTTTGAAACTAGTTTTAAGTTATGCTTGAGGATTGAGTGACGTTCTGTAATACGGGACTAAGTCAGTCAGCAAGGGCAAAGCATTTTATATGTAGCAAGATACAATTTTAGAAAAGACTTTTGACATACAACTTCGAATTTAAGTAAAAAAAAAACGGAATAGCAAAGTAAAATATAGCATGTCACCATACAACAAAGTTTTGTATAAGAACTCCCGAAGTAAAATGTTGTATCTATCACGTACAATAATATTTTTATTTTTATTTAAACGTAAAATGTTGTATGTATTACATACAACATTTTTAATAAATGCTTAACGACGTATACTGTTGTAAGTAGTCTATACAACATTTTAGGTTAGTATCACCACAAAAGACTAACAGTAACCGTACTAATGTTAATAAAATATTACAAAAATAAATATACTGTAAAATTTCAGAGACTTGAATCATGAAAACTGTTTAGTTGTATTTCATCAAATGAAACATTGTTATTTCAATGGGTGTCTCGCAGTTTCTATTTTGTGTACTCGTATTATTGATCATATCACATAGTCTACGCGCTCTTGTTATTATACTTGTACAATTCATAGTTTATATTTGAAGTAATTTAATTACGTATATATATATCGGCGCAACACAACATTCAAAGAAATAAGTCATCGCTGCACGTGTTCTTAGTGACGTAAACAACTCGCAACGATCGACCGCCCCACTACAATGCCTATAAAAAGCCGCCCGCTACAGCGGAGCGAGGATTCGTTTGGCTGCGCTCGGACAGCAAACATCTAACTTATTGTGAAATATTCGAAGCTTTGTAATCAATACTAATTAAAAGTGAATTCCGGTTGAAGTGAAGTTTATTTTAAGTTATTTCTGAAAATGAAATACTCCAATAATAATAATAGTAATGACGTCACTGTTCTTAAAAACATTACCGGGTACATCACCGCCCCTTCATCAGAAGTGGGATTACCATGTGTTCTAGACTGTTCGCTATCTAAACTCAATTTTTGTTGTGTTTCTTCATTCAAATCGATAGTTAAAGCTTTGGTAATAAATAACTACCGACAACAACAAGAAAAATAAAATGGAAAGTTATTTAACAACGTCGGAAATCGTAAAATCGTAAATGAAGTGACATGTAGCCTATATCGGGTTTTGAGTAACAATTGCAAACGAATATAAATCGTTTTTGTTTTCAGAAATGTTATCAAACGTGTGATACTTAAATTAAAAAAAAAAAAAGTGCGGGTACTTCAATATGTTTCGGTATGTTCGTGGGTATAACGCTTTCTTTACAGCTAGTAAACATGGTGCTAAGCGATAGAAGCTGCATCCGTGCTTCGTACGGGGGAACAACAGAGTTCAATGTAAAGGAGGTGTAATCCAGTTCACCAGTATCGAATCGGTAATGAGTGAAGTTACCGAAAGGCTTGTGAGTTGTAATTGAAGCTACACTGGTAAGGTTGAATCATATTTTCATATCAAGTTTTGATTTATTTTTGACATAGTTTTGATATTACTGTACGAGGGTTAACCGTGTGCGCGATTTAAAGCTATAAACCGATCGTGGCAATCGATGGCGCGTGTATAAAATTGCCAATGGCTAAAGTGTAAAGCTGTGGCTTAAGAAAAGGGTTAGTAGTAATCGTAGTTGATCGAATTTTAAGGGTTAATTCATACTTCTTGTCTATCACGGTTTCATATTGCGAATATTTTGTTTGACGTAATAAAAACAAACTTTTAAAACTACCCCCACGGTGTGCGTAGTAAACTAGGCGTTTTTTTTTTATTACGATTACACATTGTTTACCGAATAGGTGATGAATTAATAGCAGTGGTAATTGTAGTAGCAGTCTAATGCAACGCTAACCTTTTATTTAAAAGTAAAGTAACTTTTTAATTGATTTACGTAAAATCAAACAAAGTTGCAATAATAATCAAATAAACTAATACCCACTACGTTGTGAGATTTGTTAAATTATTTTAGAACGGAAAAGAGATAAGGGTCAGGTGAGGCCGAGCTTATAAAAGGTTAAAGCAGTAGTCAGTGCGTCCTACAGTGTGAGAGTAGTCTGTGCCTGACTGACTATTTTCTGAGCCAAGTTTAAAATTCTTTATTGAAGGGTTGACGCCAGAACTGGTTATTTTTAATCCTTCCTTCCCTCCACAGAATGCTCGAGTGTTTGCACACATACTTGCGTACTACAATATCTTCTAAACTAATGACGGTGATCGTAAGCAGCCTAGTGCTTAACTCAGCGGCAAACTTCAGTCTTCTCGCTGTCTACGCAAGTTGAGCGTGTGCTGTGATCTGCGGTCTACTCGCCGCCAGGTGAGGTGTGGACCTGTGGTCTGCACACCGTCTACGCGACATATGACCTACGGCCTGTTCGCCTTATGTGCGAGGCGCAACCTGCTGGCTACTCACTATCTGAGGGAAGTATAACCTTTGTTCTGTTCGCCGTCTAGCAAATGAACGCTGGATGCGTGCTCAGCCTACTTCGAGAGATGTGTTTAGGCCTTTGAGAGCACATACGAGAGTATGGGCTTCTGTTTTAACAGCTTTGCTGTTCTGAGAAAGTGTATCAGTGTCACACATTCATAGTTTGCAATCGTTAGGGTCTACGCAATTAATGCGTGGAAATGATGGGCTAACTAGGGTGCTCCTCTACCTGGGTGGTGTATCACTCTAGGGTGATCACACATCACGGATGATGCGGGTTGTCGTGATCACAGCTATCTATTAAAGCTATTATTCTTTTTGCTTTTATTATCATTTTAAATTTGATAATAAAATCTTGCTGTTAAGAGTTTTGTTTTGAAGTTCTCTTGATTTACTGGTGCGATGACACGAGAGACAGAGCTATGTGATGCTGTTTGTTGAATGTTGTTTCAGAGTAGCACACAGAGGCGTGTGACCTACCACTTCCGCTCAACAACCTGATTATACAAGGGAATCTCTACCTGAATGCACCGGTTGGCAGCTTGCTTAAAGGAAGTGCAAAGCTACAGGAACCGTATCGGCGTTAGAAGACTACACTCCAGTATCGGTTATTGAGCCTACACCATCCACTTCACAAGCCAATGCAACAGAACAAAGAAAGAAAGAAAGAAAGAAAGAAAGAAAAAAAAGAGAAAAAAAAAAAAAAAAAAACCCAGGAACTCAGGTTATGTTTTACAATCCTATTCTACGCAACACAGTACCACATGTACGACATGACTAAGTACCACAGTGTACGCTACGACTAAGTACCACAGAGTACGCTACGACTAAGTACCACAGAGTACGCTACGACTAAGTACCACAGAGTACGCTACGACTAAGTACCACAGAGTACGCTACGACTAAGTACCACAGAGTACGCTACGACTAAGTACCACAGAGTACGCTACGACTAAGTACCACAGAGTACGCTACGACTAAGTACCACAGAGTACGCTACGACTAAGTACCACAGAGTACGCTACGACTAAGTACCACAGAGTACGCTACGACAAAGTACCACAGAGTACGCTACGACTAAGTACCACAGTGTACGACATAGTACCACAGAGTACGCCACGACATAGTACCACAGAGTACGCCACGACATAGTACCACAGAGTACGCCACGACATAGTACCACAGAGTACGCCACGACATAGTACCACAGAGTACGCCACGACATAGTACCACAGAGTACGCCACGACATAGTACCACAGTGTACGCCAACACGTAGTACCACAGCGTACGCCACCACACATAGTACCACAGAGTACGTCACAACACATAGTACCACAGAGTACGTCACAACACATAGTACCACAGAGTACGTCACAACACATAGTACCACAGAGTACGTCACAACACATAGTACGCTATGCTCATATCCTACCACAGTGTAGACGTCAATATAATTAAAGGTACACAGATGCCAATTCAAAGAAAAATATTTACGTTTTACAGATAAACTCATCGGAAAAACATCAACAACACGGCTAGTGCAGAGCGCGCACTGCCGGTCAGAATGGTCGTATCGGCGCAACACAACATTCAAAGAAATAAGTCATCGCTGCACGTGTTCTTAGTGACGTAAACAACTCGCAACGATCGACCGCCCCACTACAATGCCTATAAAAAGCCGCCCGCTACAGCGGAGCGAGGATTCGTTTGGCTGCGCTCGGACAGCAAACATCTAACTTATTGTGAAATATTCGAAGCTTTGTAATCAATACTAATTAAAAGTGAATTCCGGTTGAAGTGAAGTTTATTTTAAGTTATTTCTGAAAATGAAATACTCCAATAATAATAATAGTAATGACGTCACTGTTCTTAAAAACATTACCGGGTACATCACCGCCCCTTCATATATATTACTTTGAAAAACTTTAACGGTTCCTACATGCGTGCGACCGGTTGAAAGTCCGGCGTAGCATGTTGTATGTGTCCAATACGAGCCGCGGGCGCGTAATTCTTCCCTCCACTCACCCCGCGTAAACTATTGCAAAGGTCCATACAATGCTGTAGTCCGTTCTCGTTCGAAAGTTACAACATTATACGACTGGCAAATCCCTAAAAAAAACGTATTTTGGTTATTTTTTCACTTTGAATGCATGGAATATGGCAAAATTAGGATAGTTTTAGTAAAAACGAAAAAAGTCATTTTTGTGGCATACAACAACTTACGTGGGAGGTATCGAAAAGGTCGTGTGGCACTCAGGGACTGCCGCGGTAAAGCTATTGCGTAGAACTTATGCAACTATAATTATTTGTTTAATTTTTATTTATGCAGTATTTTTTTTCTATGATATTAATTCAAGTTTACAAAACAATGTACACTGTCTTTTTACCAACATATATTCTAACAATGTTATTGCCAAAACATTAAAATCATCCTATTAACCGAAAGACAATGACAACTAAACAGAGAACATAATAGTAATTTAAGCATATCTATGGAATAAAAAAACGGCCAAGTGCGAGTCGGACTCGCCCATGAAGGGTTCCGTATCAGCAAGTAACATCATATAAAAGTTCTTGTAGTTCGTTGTAACTTTAATCGATGTTTTTATACTAGTGTATTGATTGGATGAAAGATAAATTGCGTGTTGCGATTTATGACGTATTAAAAAAAAACTACTTACTAGATTTCGTTCAAACCAATTTTCGTTGGTAGTTTTCATAATAATGTACAACATATATATTTTTTTAGTTTTATCACTTATTGAAAAGTTAGAGGGGGGGGGCACACACACTTTTTTCCACTTTGGAAGTGTCTCTCGCGCAAACTATTCAGTTTAGAAAAAAATGATGTTAGAAACCTCAACATCATTTTTGAACACCTATCCATAGATCCCCACACGTATAGGTTTGATGAAAAAAAAAAAATGAGTTTCAGTTCCAAGTATGGGGACCCCAAAATGTATTGTTTTTTTCTATTTTTATGTAAAAATCTTAATGCGGTTCACAGAATACATTGACTGACCAAATTTTAACAGTATTGCTCTTATAGTTTCGGAAATAATTGGCTGTGACATACGGACAGACAGACAGACAGATTTGACTAATCTATAAGGGTTCCGTTTTTTGCCAGTTGGCTACGGAACCCTAAAAACACTAAGATTCAATAGACGGTACTGAAGGACGCGGACGCTGTGTATTGTGTAATGTAGATAACAATTATATATTTTGTGATTAGTATTTTACCATAGGATTATAGAAAAGCAAGGAAGAAGAATCTAGAATGACTGTGTTGTCAAGGCAACGGATAACGGCCGGTGGCGGCAGTACGCATGCGCTGATCTGCCTATAGAGCACGGAGCCGTCACATCCTTGTCGCACTGCAGTTACAATCATATTCTTTATCGTTTTTTAGAGTGTTAGGTTTTTTCGTTACGGAATTTCTTGATTCGGTTGCCGCGCTCAAAGCCCGCGATAAAAGCTATACAATAGCTTAAAAACATTTTCGTGGGAGAGAAATATGTGTGTACACATATTATTACTTATAGACATATTGCAGATTTATCTTGATATGGATACTGCTACAAATGGTCGGTGGTTGTGGTTGTATGTATGTACAGTATTGTCTCTCATCTCCTACACATCCGTGCATGTGCACATGTTCGTTATGTGTCTGTTCACATGTTTCAAACAAAGCTAAAGTGTATAACATGTTTATGAGTATCTACGTAGCGCATGGTTTGGTGTTTATTTACTTGTGGTATGAGCATCGGCCGTAGCCAATCCATTTCCTATTAACAACGCGTAGGTACGCATGCAACTGATTCGTTAAACAATTTGTTAGTGAGTTAGTACTGTCAGCTCGCTGCATCAAGATGGATCACTGAGTCATACAACGAATTTGGGGCAATGTTACCTACCTACCTACCCCTGTAAACATTTGATTTGCACATCACCAGAGTTCCTCAGTTACATGGACAACGATGAACACTTTCCGTAAGACAGGTTGCGCGTCACCTTATAACTAGCCAACTGCTAGTGTTCATACTTTGGTCCAATGAATATTTACGTTAAAATTTGGGCACGCATAGAATAGGGTTCCGTAGCCATCCATAATGGTAGATACATTATAAATGGTGTCCAATAGATAATTGTAATTATAACTTATTTATTTTTGTACGAAGTTTTCGAATGAGTGCATTTTACAAATTAGGCCCCATAACTCCTGAAATAAATTCGATATAGGGACTACTATCGTGTTTTTTTTACAGATATTTGAGCTAGCCGTTTAGTTTTGTGTGTGGTGACGGATAATAAATACAGAGTGTAACCACTCATATTCATCCCGAACATCAATGCAAAGAGAAGGAAAACTTGAAACCAACCCTATACCAACCCGTCTGGCCAGCGTAGTATAGTAGGCCAAAACCTCCTTCCTAAGGAGACTCGAATAATATTCTCTGTTATATTAGACACAAAGTAAAACAAATCGCTTTAAGTTTCAAAGTGCCGGTAGATGATTGCTCGCTTATTATCGCTCCGACGCCGACGCCGCGACGCGCAGATACCGCGCGGCGCGGCTGAGACACTCCGCCGTCAGCGCGAGCGCTGTCTCACTGCGTTCAATTAGAAACTATTTACGTACTTCCACGAGCGACGCTAATTACTCATTACAATTACAGCGTACGGCTGCCGTTTTAATTATTTATCTTTTGTTAAAGATATCTTCACTTTTTATTTCCGAACAGATTGTTTGCAAGCCGTAACGATCGGCTCATAATGAAGATATAAGACATTATAATAAAGTAGGATGTTCCTGGTGGGCAGATGCGTATAACGAATACTTTACATTTTACAGTGATTTGTTTACTGTTTGCAAGTTCATAGAGTCCCTCGATACAGGAATATTCCTAATGCGTTTTCTGTTATTTAAAAAAAAACTAGTCAAGTGCGAGTCGGACTCGCCAACTGAGTGTAGGATTTACTTTAAATTAAATATCTTTTGATATTTTTCAGTATAAATAAGTAATATTGCGTCTTAAAAAATAAATAAAACTAGCTGATACCTGCGGCTTCGCTCGCGTAGGGGATGAAAAATAGATGTTGGCCGATTTTCAGACCCACCCGATATGCGCTCAAAATTTCATACAAATAGGTCCATCCGTTTCTTAGGAGTTTGGTAACAAACACCGTGATACGAGAATTTCATATGGTAGATATATTTTGCAATGTACATTAAGCCCTTTAATATATAAAGCCCTTTCATATGATTAGTGGTTTCAATTTGTTTTTTTTCAAATGTATAGTTTCGAGATTTTGCCCTAAAGTTGATCTTAGGGCCACAGCACACTAGCTACTTTTAGCATCGGCGATCGGCGATTTGGCGACTGCATCGATGCTGCATCGCGTTTGAGCGACTTCCTGCGTTCGATCGCGGTATCGGAAACGCGCGTTTAAGCGACTGCTCAGATGCCAAATCGATGCTACCGGCATCCGAATGTGTGCGGAGAGTAGCGTTCAGCTGCTATGTCGCGCTTCTAAAAAGCGACTCAATCTCCGCGTTTGGCGTTTTTAAGTGTGCGGTGTAGAGCGTTCGGTCGCCGTATTTAGCTTCTAAAAAGCGACTAGTTGCCGATCGCCGATGCTAAAAGTAGCTAGTGTGCTGTGGCCCTTACTTGACAAATTTCAGACAAAAACGAAGAGTACTCTGTAGGTTTTGTTTTCCTTGGGAGTGTCGAAATATGCGTTTTTTGCTGAAAAAACAGTCGTACTTTTTTTTACGTAAACTTAGAGCTATGAATTTTTAACAATTTCAGGAGACCTGAGTTCCCGAAATAAAGGGTTTTGATAGACTAACAATAAAGTGATCTTATGATTCGTTTTTTTCTTTTTGGTGTATGGAGCCCTAAAAGAGTAAGTAAGCAGAATGTTGCACAGTGGAAATGTGGAATAATATCAGCAGCGTAACTATAATTTGCAGTTTAGTAGCAGTTTTCTGTACAATGCGCTGCTTTAATCAGATGTACTCGTAATGTCGGCAAAACTCTGTAAAAAAAAGTAATGTTCCCCCTCTACGTCCGTAACAGCGTGAGAACCGAACGAATCTTTACTAACTAGTTAATGTATGTGTTTGCGCAGGATGATCCCGAGACGCAAGCACAACGCGTCGTCCGGCTCGCTGCCGCCGCCCGACGACAAGCACGCCAGCAACGACTACATACGTGAGTATCGCCACATGTTTATTTACTCGCTGAACCCCTCGTGCCTTACAGCATTGTACGTAACGGTTTGCAAGACGGTGCGTGGCACACAAGTAGACTGCGCCCGTCCAAGTTCAGGGCCGCCCGGCGCCCGCCGCCCGGCGCCCACCTGTGCGCAGTGTGCGCTCACACGACTAGCTGTGCTAGTAACTCGCACTCGTGTGTGTGGCGCAGTGTCCTCATTGAGATGCGCGTCGCGCTATCGATACGTGAGCGCGTAGTTAAGCTTTCAGAATTTCAGAACCTCTCCAGCCCCCTTTGCCATGTTGCAAGCGTTTCGCATCGATTCTCTTTCTACAATCGCTAACGCCTCTGTTGTATTGCATTATTGGCAAATATTCTGTTTTAATCACATGACTTAGCGTTGACATGACACACACAATAATAATATTTATAGGCAATGTCGTGGCCAATTTTGATCAATTTACGCACACTACGCAATATTTAATAATAATTTTTCGTAATAAAATTTATCACAGTCATAGTTAGATTAGTGCGAGCACGTTAAAAGGATAAACAAAAGGAAGCAAAAAAAAAAGCAATAACTTTGAATAACTTTAACTATAAAAGCACCAAACCGAATGTTACGAGCACGAGTCAGATTTGTTCTAGAGAGGTCTAGGTAATGGAGAGATCTGAACGCGCTCTGCAATTCCATTCACAGAAGCTACACGAAACAGGCATCTGTTTAGTATTAGCATTGTGCCGAGCTGTCACATATGTATGTGTAGCACTTTAAGCAACACATTACGGTACCCACAATTTGTTTACATTTTTAACGGCAATTTATCAATAAATTTTAAAGCACTTCTGAAACTGAGCTGAAATTGGCTTTTATCACTTTTAGGTATGAATATAACAAAAAAAATCGGCCAAGTGCGTGTCAAGCAACGCATAGAATATTCTGAATTCACCCATTATGGCATGCGGAGTTCTAATCGTGCCAATAGATCATTGCTATGTTTGTTATATTTCTGTATTTTTGTACGAAGATACCCTAGGAGTGCATTTTACGAGTAAGGCCCCTATAACTCCTGAACTAACAGAGCCATCTAAGCCGCTATAATTTTCCTTCAAAGTTCAATGAATTTTTCCAGATTTTTGAGCCAGCCCTTTTGCTTTTAGAGGGTTTTAGCAACCTCTCAATGTTTTCAAAATACCTATCTAACGATACCCTACACTATAGGGAAGATTCGAAGGAAAAAAAAACATCCTCACTTTACGTGTAGGTTCCCCAAATTAAATTATTTTTAATTGATTTTATTGTAGCGCTTTGTCGACGTGATAGAAACACATATCCATGCAAAAAAACATCTTTCTAGACTAACCGTTTGAACGGTAAGGGCTCCCACACATAAACACGATACGACGTCGTATCGTACAACGATGCGGCGTCGTTTCACGATACGACGTCGCGTCGTGGAAATCTACGACACGACGTCGTAACGTGTCGACGCACGATACGACGTCGTGAGGTTAGAAGCTCACGATGCAATCCTGCGCAGTTGTTATTCGAAATTCAAATATGAAAGATAGTATTGAAGTCGATTATTTAATTACCCTAGTCGAGCAGCGTCCTGTACTATGGAACAAAACATCTGAAGAATACAAGAATAAAAATGCAAAAACAACAGCATGGAAAGAGGTGTGAGAAAATTTATTTCCTGGTTTTCAAGAATTAATTTTCCTGCCATATGTGCCTCATTCTGTAGTAATCAAAAAACTTATTGTGGTCTTTTTTTAAGGCATTTTACTTCTTTTTATAGTGACTCCCGTTATTTATGTTTGAAAGAAATGGGTGGATCCAATATATCTGTATTAAGAGTATCTGTCTTTTCTTTCTTCGTCTTCTTATTAACAGCAGGAGCAGAATGCGTCTAGAGCGGTCTATTTTTCGGAATGAACTAAAACACCACCCCACTGTATCGACGGCATCGTGCGTGGCACATTACGTTACGATGTCGTGTTTTTTTACGATGCTCATCGCAGATTTCCACGACGCGACGTCGTATCGTAAAACGACGCTGCATCGTTGTACGACGCGACGTCGTGTCGTGTTTATGTGTGGGAGCCCTAAGTCAAGGACGGACGGTCGGACGTACATGACGAAACTATAAGGGTTCCGAGTCATGACCTACGGAACCCTAATGAGCCTGTCCAGGATAATTAATACAAACGAATGGTATTTTTTATTAATTTTATGAATAATATCGAGGTTATGATGAGATTTAGGTATACTCATACTAGATTAGATGTGAAAAAAGTGTTAATGCAAAAGTTGTAAATCTTTTTATTACCTACAACTTTGCCATTTAACTTTTTTCCATAGGACTTGTAGTTTTGCCGGAAATCGAGATAATCCGTTTTTTACCCTTAAAACCTCCCCCCTTCCCCTTCCCGACCTCAGATCGCTCATGAAATATTTTTCCTTTTATTTTTATAATATTCGCCTCCTTTTCCAATGGGTTTCATCCTACTATAATTTATTTTGTTTTCAAAAATTATCGACCCTGGTCTATAGCTGAATGATATAATTTTATAGCTATCCTGAAACCTGATTTGCGGAAAGTAAATAAAATAAGATATTTATGTTACCGGCCAATATCTCCTTTTCAAGGAGAGGCCTTTGTCCAGCAGTGGACTATTAAAAACTGTTGATGATGATGTTACCGGCAATCTGTATGATCAGTCATTCTATAGAATACCATTGTATTGAATACCTGGGGCGTCCTAGCAATGTATGAAATATTATTATGAATGAATATTAATGTCCATTACATTCTTTACCACGGCACTGTATAGAATAGCTGCTGGTCCGCCGGCAATGTGTAACATATACATATTGTGGTCTGTACTTAGCAATGTAATGTAAGTCTCTATGAAGTGACGGCAAAATTAAACATTTTTTTTTGCAATCAACTTTATTTAGAATGATGTAGGTTTAGGTTCGGTAAGGCAGTGATAATTAACGCTGTCACCGTGTGCCAGATACCAGTTCCCTCTGCTCTAAAATCACTTTCTCAATTAATATAGTGCCGCACGACCGCATAAACTATCAATAATAGTGCCCTTCCACCAATCATGTTGTACCATACCTCACAAACGTAATATATTCATATTTATCAATAAACTTCATATCGTGTGCGAGGCTAGCCTAATACGTCACGTACTTCACATTCATTAAACAGGCAATTCATTAAATCCTCATTATTTTGTACAAATCATCAGCAATCCACAATTGTACAATGTTTAATTAACTCTATTAGCTAAAATGAACGGGTTGTATACAGTATCACTTTATTTTCTCGGAAAACGTTGTTTTAAAATCGAACTTAAATGCACTTCAAACATAGTCGCTTAGAATCAATTTGTTCCGTTTAGAAATTAACTCGTCTTGTTTAATTCCGATTTCCAATTACGCACGTACTTGATAATAGTTTTGATGGTCGTTAGTAACAGCCGGTTACACTCTGTTGTACATTAACGTTCTCTCGTTTGCCCTTACAGTGTCGGACAAGGAAGCGCGACGCGGATGGTGCGCTGCGCTGCGCCGCCGCTTCAACCGCAAGACGCTGCACAAACGACTCCCCATCACAGCATGGTTGCCCCAGTACAACACAGAGAAAGCAATAGGCGACCTGATCGCTGGCGTCACGGTCGGTCTTACAGTGATCCCACAGTCGCTTGCCTACTGCAACATCGCAGGCCTGCCGCCGCAGTACGGTCTCTATGGCTCTTTCATGGGCTGCTTCGTGTACATCATACTGGGCGGGTGCCGTGCTGTGCCCGCTGGACCTACTGCTATCGCATCGCTGCTCACATACCAGGTGGCCGGTGGTGTCGTAGAAAAAGCCATCTTGCTCAACTTCTTCTCGGGTGTTGTAAAGCTTCTTATGGGCGTGTTAGGGCTCGGTTTCCTCATTAACTTTGTATCGGGTCCTGTATCCTCAGGCTTCACTTCTGCCGTCGCGCTCATGATCGCTACGTCGCAAGTGAAGGACTTGTTCGCGATCTCTGTGACCGGCACTACGTTCCTGCAGCAATGGATCTCTATCTTCCGTAACCTGCATGCTGCTTCACTCTGGGATCCTGTGCTCGGCTTCATTTGCATAACTTTACTCCTCATATTAAGAGTAAGTTAAGACTTTCATAACCAATCTGGAGTTGTTATGGCATTAACCCGAATTTAGACTTATACAGTTTTCTATATTTCAGAAACTGGGCATGATAAAAATAGGCGCTGACGCCGAGGGTGGGCCGACTACGAGACAGAAAGTGATCACCAAGTGTTTGTGGCTGATAAGCACCTGCCGTAACGCCATCATGGTTATTGCGACCGGCGTGCTCGGCTACTGGTTTGTCAGCACGCAAGGAGATTCTCCCGTCAAACTTATGGGTAGGAATACAGATCTTTAATACCGTATACTTAGTATGTATATGCTTACATACGTTTGTAGTGTGATGTCTCTACTTATAATGTGTTTCTTTTTTATGCAATCGCCAGCGGAGAATATTCGCAGCGGTTAGTAGAGTAGAGAGTAGCAAGAGTCATATCATCGGTTGACCACATGTAGAGTACATTTCAGTAGCTGCACCAAGCAGTGTGCACCACCACGGCTCATCGATCACGTTGTAGTTTTTCGGCGCTCGGTAACCTAACAGCTTCCTCGTTGTGTTACAGGGCCAATCCCGTCAGGGGTGCCGATGCCGCAACTGCCGCCCTTTAGCTACGTGCGGGCTGACAACACCACAGCGGATTTCGTCGATATGATGTCTGAGTTGGGCTCTGGGCTCATAGTGATCCCACTGATCGTTTTACTGGAAGATATAGCCATTTGTAAGGCATTCTCCGATGGGCGAACCATTGATGCCACTCAAGAGATGATAGCACTGGGAGTTGCCGGCATTGCCAATTCATTTATGCAGGGCTACCCGGGTGGCGGATCGCTAGCGCGATCCGTTGTATGCAACGGGTCTGGCGTCAAGACGACCTTCAATGGATTGTACACTGGTAAGTTTGCCCTCACTCCACTAGTACCCTGCAATCGTTCATTCGAGAGGATGTTTGTACTAATCGTTGCTCTTTACTCTTCAGGTCTGATGGTCATCCTAGCTCTACAGTTCTTCACACAGTATTTCGAGTTCATACCTAAGGCGGCACTGGCTGCTGTTATAGTGGCCGCTATTCTTTTCATGGTAGAATACAACGTTGTCAAACCTATGTGGCGTGCAAAAAGTGAGTACTTAGTACTATCGCACATTATATTAAACAAGAAAGTGAACAAAACTACCGTTGCTCAAGTACGTGCCATCGTCCCTATTTAACCGGCGAAAGAAAACTTAGGAGGTTGTCAATTCGATTCGTATTTTTTTTTGCATGACCACGCATAGCTAATAAAAAGAGTAGTCCGATTTCGATAATTATTTTTTCATTAGAACTGTCTCGAGCTTAGGATTCATGTAAAATAAGAAAATAAAAACAACCATAAGGGCTTACCCTTATTATATTAATAATGATTGATCACTCACTGATTGGTTATTATACATGACCACGCATAAGTTTCTACAGGTCTTCTCAGGTACCTTCTCATACGGTATCTTTAAGATTAGATGGACTACAAAGTTGGATTTTTGAAAAGTTAATAAGATAGGCAGCTTTTTAAAAATACAAAGAAATATACATCTTGACTGCATTACATAAATAAATGGAGGGAAAAAAGTTTTTAATGAGATAGGTGTCAGACGGTCATGCACTTGTTAGATTAGAAGAAAAGATTGAGATTAATTATCTTTTAAAATATTAGAATATTTAGAACGAAAGGAATTTGAGTATATCAAATCAAACCAAATCAAATCATATTAAACCTTTTTTTATTTCAATGTCCAGTAGTCAGTCAGTTAGTCAGTCGTGATTCTATTCGTCTGTTCCAAGGTGTAGATCCTATGGAGAAGAACATACAAGAAACTCCATGGACACTCTTTTCCAACATATTTACATACATATTTCACATTATACACATATTAATAAATCAAACATTATAAATTATTACAAAACTTAGAGAACATTTTAGTAAAAAGAAATACATAAAAGTGAATATGAATATACTTAGCTTTTAAATCTATATAATATCCTCAGTTACTGTTTGAATAGTAGAGAGCTCCGTACTGGTCCACGTCTCAACAAGAAGTCTCCCTGCCCAGTCGGAACCCTCGCTTTTATAGGCGACGACAAACAAATACGACACATGTATTTTAATCAAGTACCTTCATCAAAGTACATTATTTTCAGAATGTGTTTAAAGTAAACTATTAATACACACATATATCAATATTTACATAAAATATATAGTTAAAAGTAATAATAATCACATTAACATTACTAAACAGTGTTTATAGGCAACGACAACTGAGTAAAACATACGAGTATGTATTTTATCAACTACCGTCATCAAACAATATGTTCAACTATTGACAAACATATCAATATTTATCCAAAGAATTTAGTTATATTAATAAGTAAGTACATTTACATGAATCTAACACGGCCATACTGACAGTACTTCGTTCTCGAAGTACATACTTTCACATAATTATTACTCTTCAATTGGTTGACATCATTCAAAATTAAATTCTCTATGACATATTGAAAAATTAATGTTTTTTATTTGCAATATTCTTATTGCCAACTATGATTTTATTCTAATACAGTTACTCCACGTAACCCTGTATCATTTATGTTATCGTAGAAAAGGGATGATGCTGTGGTCCGGGCACTATCAGGGCGGTACTGAAGGCCGTGGTCCACAGAGGCCCTAAAGGAATTGGGTCTGGGTCGATGGTGTGGTCTGGATCATCTTTAATGATCGTGGTCCACACGGGAACAAAAAGAAAAATGATGATGCTGTGGTCTGGGCGGTACTGAACGCCGTGGTCCACAGAGGCCCTAAAGGAATTGGGTCTAGGTCGATGGTGTGGTCTGGATCATCTTTAATGATCGTGGTCCACACGGGAGCAAAAACAAAAATGATGATGCTGTGATCTGGGCACTATCAGAGCGGTACTGAACGCCGTGGTCCACAGAGGCCCTAAAGGAATTTGGTCTAGGTCGATGGTGTGGTCTGGATCATCTTTAATGATCGTGGTCCACACGGGAACAAAAACAAAAATGATGATGCTGTGGTCTGGGCGGTACTGAACGCCGTGGTCCACAGAGGCCCTAAAGGAATTTGGTCTAGGTCGATGGTGTGGTCTGGATCATCTTTAATGATCGTGGTCCACACGGGAGCAAAAAGAAAAATATATTCTTGTATTTGATCTAGCCGAGCCTGTATTGGAGGTGTATTTCCGTTGCAAACAATTAAAGATGTTGGCGCAAAACCGGTTGATTTTGTATTGTAATATTCAGAGACAGTTGCTTTTTCATAAAACGTTTGGCCATTCTGACGACTCGCTACACATAGTAACATCTTGACTAAATTTTCTAAAAAATATTCAGTTCTAATTCTTCATATTTAACTAATTACGATTTTGGCATATACTTGTAAGCTACCGAGGTTTTGTTTACACTGCAATTTGAACCTGTATCATCACCAGGACATGTGTCAAAACTAATTTCGTTTGACTAAAAAAAAACCGACTTGATTTTTAGAATTAGGAGAATCATTTTTGGGTTTTAATGTGCAGAATAGATATATATTGCGCGGACTTTTTATAGTAAGCACAAAATTTTGTGAGTAGCAGGTTGTCGCTATAATGATTCTGAATAATGTGGGTTTGCTATTTTTGAATTTCTTGTACGATTACCGTTAGAATTAAGTCGTTCCTCAAAGATCATAACACAAAAATGACGGTATTGTACGAATTATGTGTCAAGAAAAAAACAGTTGATTTTATATAATATTTAGAAAGATAGTAGGTACTTTGGTAAAATGTTCTCAATGTCGTTTGGTTAAGGTAAGATATTTTTGTAATATGTATTTTATTTTACAATTAGTGAGAAGATTATCCCACAGTAACAACATTTTTCAGGATCTATCTTAAAATCTTTAGGGAATGCGAGTTAGAAGTGTTCTTAGTGCAACAATCTATTGGTCTTTTTTTTTTTGTTTTGGCATATAAAGCAATAAGTTTATCAATTGTGAAGTACTTTTAAGATTAATATTTTACCATGAAACTAGTAAATATCTTTAGTTAAATTACCTATTTAGTTTTACATACAATGGTATAATTAGTAAAGAAGTCTCGTGATTTTTGCAAATAAAGATTTAAGATAATAATGAAAGAACAGTAGATGGGTAGTTTGCAATAATATTGATAATATTTTAATGCGAAAGTGTTGAATGTTGTGCATATAAGGTTATAATCATTATAGAGATGTTTTCATTCGTGTTCAATTAACAAAACAAGTTAGTTATTGTATAAAAAAAGGAACTTTTCCGCATAATCTAACACAGCCAGACTGACCTGTACTTCGCTCCCAAAGTAACAAACGTCTCTGGCCTTGGCATATTAGTTCTATCACTTGCTGCACGTGAATTTCAAACTAACATCAGGGCAGTGACACAGCAATTCACACAATAGCCTCTGGCCTTGACATACCAGTCCTATCACCTGCTGCACATGAATTTCAGACTGATATCAGGGCAGTGACCGACCAGCAGTAATCAAGCTTATACAGGGCAGTGATCAACCAGTAGTGATATAAAAACCGTTTTGTTCTAAACATATATCCTCTCAAACATCCATTGTTAATTGAACACAATTTATTAACAAGTGAATAATTTATAATTATTGCCAAAATATCTTTACGATTCCTTTTCACAAGACAGCAATCATTGCACAAAATATCAACAATAACTCAACATCGTAATAATAATCTATCATGGCTAATCACCAATAAACTATATAACCTATATGAAAATCATTATCTACGAATACTGTCAGTACTTTTCTGGAGTTTCCCTAAGACGTTGCCTAGCTATGTCAGCTGCAGAATCAAACCCGTGGCTGTCATATGGTGATTTATTTGCATACCCCTAATACCAGAAAAAAAAATAGTCTTATTTATGGTTCATTTTATGGAATTACAATCCGTGAGAACAGTGAAATTTAAACCTAGTAAATAAAATTATTTAAGAGAATTAAAACGTTAACGTTTCTAATTCATACGAGTATTTAGATTCGGTTGATGAGGTACGTTATCTGTTTAGGTTGGGCGTTTTGTAGTTTATATAGGTTGTAAAAAAAAAAATTAATTCCAATGTACTACTAATGCGACTGTTAAACGATGCTATCCTAATATTAATATCGGATATACCTCCATAAACAAGCTCGACAAGCTGTCCCTCAAAAATGCTACTTGAATATTTACAATAGAGTATGGCCAGAGCCCTTAAGGGCTTTAACTACTTTGCTTACGATAGTGATGGAAGCTCCATCCATGGTCCTTGGTTATGGCGTCAGCGTTGTCCCAGCCTTCCGCCCCGTTGTCATTCTTGTCCGGATGAAATGGCAACACCACATCATATTCACTTCGGTTACAAGCTACAGCATCACGGAATGGCCCCAGAAGGTCCTCCAACATAGCAGGATACATCTGAAAGTTTAATGCGAATGTACATAAACAATAACAAAGCGCATAGGTTCCGATCCCACTTCTGATGTTAGATTAGAAGAAAAGATTGAGATTAATTATCTTTTAAAATATTAGAATATTTAGAACGAAAGGAATTTGAGTATATCAAATCAAACCAAATCAAATCATATTAAACCTTTTTTTATTTCAATGTCCAGTAGTCAGTCAATTAGTCAGTCGTGATTCTATTCGTCTGTTCCAAGGTGTAGATCCTATGGAGAAGAACATACAAGAAACTCCATGGACACTCTTTTCCAACATATTTACATACATATTTCACATTATACACATATTAATAAATCAAACATTATAAATTATTACAAAACTTAGAGAACATTTTAGTAAAAAGAAATACATAAAAGTGAATATGAATATACTTAGCTTTTAAATCTATATAATATCCTCAGTTACTGTTTGAATAGTAGAGAGCTCCGTACTGGTCCACGTCTCAACAAGAAGTCTCCCTGCCCAGTCGGAACCCTCGCTTTTATAGGCGACGACAAACAAATACGACACATGTATTTTAATCAAGTACCTTCATCAAAGTACATTATTTTCAGAATGTGTTTAAAGTAAACTATTAATACACACATATATCAATATTTACATAAAATATATAGTTAAAAGTAATAATAATCACATTAACATTACTAAACAGTGTTTATAGGCAACGACAACTGAGTAAAACATACGAGTATGTATTTTATCAACTACCGTCATCAAACAATATGTTCAACTATTGACAAACATATCAATATTTATCCAAAGAATTTAGTTATATTAATAAGTAAGTACATTTACATGAATCTAACACACTCGACACCTGCCACTAAGGAGTCACTGCGTGTTTTAGAGCGTTGCCGCGCTATACTTTCTAAAAACTACGAAAATCTTGTCTTAACTAATAAAATTGTAATAAAACTTTGTGTCCCGCAGAATTGGACTTGATTCCGGGTGTGGGCACCTTCATGTTGTGCCTGATACTGCCCATCGAGTTGGGCATCCTCACCGGCGTCATCGTCAATATTATATTCATTCTGTACCACGCGGCGCGCCCCAAGCTTTCTGTGGAGACACTTAAGGTGAGTTGTAGTGTTCGGTCACCACTTACAGCCCGAGCACATGGAGCCACTAGTGGCGGCCACAGGTTGCGGACGTGTTTCTCCATACATTTTGTTTAGCAGTGCGCACACCGAGCGTTTGAGTGGCCGCGTCCCAGCCACAAGCTGCGGGAGTCAACCGCACTCGCTACTTGTGGCCGCGTTTTGTCGTTCGACTCGCGCACACACACGGCCACAGTCGCCGGCTTCTCCCCGCTCGCTCACTTGAACAACTGCCGCAAGTGGCAGCCACTGAAGGTCGCATCCAGCCACTGGTGGCGGCGTGTAGTGGTCTGACTGGACCACTG
The DNA here is from genome assembly GCA_932526445.1 of Phragmatobia fuliginosa. Lineage (NCBI taxonomy): Eukaryota > Metazoa > Arthropoda > Insecta > Lepidoptera > Erebidae > Phragmatobia > Phragmatobia fuliginosa. The sequence goes on along the minus strand of OW052066.1, from coordinate 73,917 downwards.
GTGGTCGCGATTAGTAGCGGCGACTAGTGGCCCTAATGTGCGGAGGCTCTTACTCATCACAGCCACCGTCATAAGAAGGTAACTTCGACTTACGGATATTTACTGGTTGCAGACGGAGCACGGTGTACAATATCTCATGATAACGCCCGACCGCTGCCTGATGTTCCCGTCGGTGGACTACGTGCGGCGCCTGGTGACCAAGTTCGCGGGCAGCAGCTCGGTGCCGGTGGTGCTGGAGTGCACGCACATCTATAGCGCCGACTACACCGCCGCCAAGAGCATCGAGCAGCTCACGAGCGACTTCCACGCTCGACGTCAGCCGCTCTACTTCTACAATGTCAAGCCGTCCGTCTGTTCCATATTTGAAGCCGTGGCGAAGCCTGAGCACTTTGTGGTATTCTACGAGGACGAGGAATTGGATCGGCTGTTAGCGGCCGACGAGCGCCTCGAGCCCAGCAAGCAGCCCCCGCCGCCGTCGCTGGGCGGCGCCTAGATGTCGCATGCGCCTACTTACTAATGTAACTTGTGATACGCCGTACCTAACCGCGAGACGATATTTTTTGAAATTGACTTGACGGAGTGTGATATTTAGATAAACGAGACGTTATTGTTAAACGAATAAGGATAATAGTTATATGTATACTGTAGTTGCGAAGTGTAAATACGCTCCCGCTCCCGGCTCCTGTATCGGCGCGGAAGCGTCGATGTAAAACTTAGCTACGTCGTGTACATACATAGATAGATACGATAGACACGTACATATGTCGTGAGTCGATAGGGTGGGAGGTGATGGCTGTGCCAGCTGTGGCCGGGGCAGATGTCCTCGGGAAGCAGATCTCCGGTGAAGATATCAGATTTACATTTAACGAGTAGAGACTAAAGAAAGAGTAACTGATCGTGATAGCTATCTGTAGACGTTTAAGTAACACTTTATTTATTTGTAGGAAGTACAGTACAAGTTAGGATAGATTATCGATAAGAGTCTAAGATGCAAGCTTTAACTGGACGAGGAGCGGCTCGAGTAGAATTTATTCATTATTTTGTGATCCTCTACCGATATGTTAAGAGATAAATATCTATATTTTGAAAATGATATGTAACAAATAAATTTAATTATATATGCATACTACGTGTTTGTGATAGAGAGGGAGGTACTGCTGTAACGATTGTGATGTTTGTATGAATGTGATGGTTGTTGTGCCGCATAGCATTTCAACAATTTATTCTGTCACAGTTCCAAGAACTAATTCAATAAACTCTTTGAGAGTAATCGCCACCTGCCTTTTATTTATCCGCTATCCGAGTTTACGAAAGTGCTTTAGTATTTACAAAAATGCTTTCACCAAATGATTGATTCATTTAAAATAATTATTAGGATTAAAGTATTAAGAGTTTAAACCAATGATATTATAAAAAAGGTAGATATCGCACTATCGCGCGAAAATTGTTGCGGACAAATGTAGTCAATCGTCGTGATTTCATTTAGTCGGCTAATAGAAGCTAGCGAATAAACTCGTTCTCAGAGCGTTTCCGTGAAGTGCTTATTATTACCAAAATGCCCAGCTGTGTGCTAAGAAGGTGTAAAAACTATGGTTCCAAAGTAAATAAAAAGGAAGGAGTTACATACCACGGGTAAGTATTTATAAGTAACTACGTAATATTTGTATTTTGTCATGGTTTTGTTTCCCATTTACCGAAATTATTAAATTATATCCAATATTATTAAAGACGCGTTATAAAAGGACAGAGGATAAGATTGTAACTGAAGTGTGACAAGGAAAAGGCATGCGTAATAGATTAAATCAAACAGAAGGGATATTGTAGGCACAATACATACCTATCGTCCGCGTCCTCCAGTACCGTCTAATTGATACGCTCATATTACTATTATGTGTTTAGTTGTCATTGTCTTTCAGTTAATATGATGATTATATTATTGGCCATAATAATGTTAAAATGTATGTTAGTAAAAAGACTGTGTATATTGTTTTGTTTTTACCAGATTTCCAAGTGACAATCTTACGAGAATTAAATGGGTTAGAATGGTTCAGGCGGAAAGAAGTGAGTACGACTGGATGCCTACGAAAAGTAGTACTATTTGTTCCGTACATTTTAAGCAGGAATATAAATACACTACTTCGAAAGGATACTTACGTCTGAAAAAAAATGCTGTGCCTGTTTTAAACATCTTAAAATTTGTTTGTATCCATAGTAAAATTGTAGTTTGATTAAATCTGTCCTTAGTTTTACATTAAATTTAATTAAGGTGTTTTCACAATTCAAAATGTTGTTTATAACCTTGGAAAGTATATACATAACTTACAATGACAACTAAAATACTTTTTTCTTTTTAGGAATAAGATGATGTTTTTGATGATGATAATTGGTACTTTTAGCAAATGGCGATATTCAATGTCATATCTGTATCAATTTTAACGAGTTAGTCTATAATTTTACTAGTGTGTGTAAGTGCAACTCGCAAGAGATAGCTATCTCTTTCTTTACCATGCATTCCGTATTATCTTTTGCATTCGTAATCGTAATGTATGTATACACCTATAAATAAGTACGTCATGTCATACCGCAACAATATCGAACGCCGTTTAGTATGAAGGTAACCTATCTTTCTATATAATATCATTGGTTTTAACTAATTAAATATCTACGTAATTAAAATAAATATATTGGGTTTAAAGAATTTATTCTCATATGAACATACAATTAGTTCACTTACAATATTCACGTTTACTAATCGATTATTGTATTTTTAATCTGTGCTAACTCTGACTTGACATGCGTGACATGACATCACACTCGTTTCGTATTTGTATCTTCAAAGCAACTACTACTAGAGTCAGAAATTACCCTTATAGCTTGGAAAAAAGCGCCTCCAGTGTTTGAGCGAGGAACTACTTTATAATGGCGGGTAATTTAAACTCAGCACCATTTCCGAGATTGTCACGGGATTTACGTTAAGTGGAGAACGAAAATGAAATGTGTAATGTAAAATTGAATTCTAATTTAAAAACATATCAGGCCTCGCTTAGGAGATAAAAATTGATAAAATATAGTTATTCTGTACCATTGTGTTTTATAAAAGTTATTTCTTTCTTATATTTATTTCTTATTTAAATAATGATATTTCATCTGAATCCTCCAGTTAGCTTGTATAATTTTCGAGGTGCAAAGCTTTTTAGTTCTTGATTATAATTATTGTTTACTTTGTAAGGAGGTGAGAGGAAAGAAACATTTATATAGTTAAACATATTAGTTTATTTATACATATTTTCTAGGCCATCTAATCACCAATATCAAAGAGAAGGTATAGTAACTTAATATTTAAGTAAGAAATAAAACAAAATAAATCACTTTTATCTTAGGAACAAATTAATTTCTTCTAAACTTATTATACAAACTATAAACTCATTAACAATACAATGTTCTTCAAAATGTTTCTCACATACCACATATGATTTATATACATTGTCTTTACTAAGAGCATTTAATTTATCATTCCCAATATTTTTCAACCAAAGATCGAAAAGATAAGGTGAAGACTTGGGAAATCTATGCCGTTTACTTTCCATGTCTTGGCAGTTGGGAACACAACACTTTTTATTATTTATACAGGGTGTAAAAAGACTGAATCCAAAAACTTGGGGGTTGCATTCAGACCATGATACTAAATAGGTTTAGCGAAAAAAAAAACGCAAAATATATGTTAATTTACCTAAGTTCTATTTTGAATTTTTCTGGTTACATACACATAGTCCAAAAATATTTATTTATTTATTTATAGTACCTACAACATAATAGGACACTAACAACCTAATTATCTCATTTAGAAAACCAAAAAATAAATAAAAACAATAAAACTGCAATGTATTTTTAAATAAAATCAGTTGACCGGGGGTCATTACATAGTACCGCACGCGGTTCAATGACCGCGGCTACATTAACTAAACTAACATTAACTAAAATTTTAAACGAAATCACTCTCTAATCTGGTTTTCTGACGGGTTATCAACCAACGCTTTAATAATAATGCTATCCTGTGCACTTGTTATTTTTTTGCGTTCGTATAATGAAATCATTCATCGTCTTCAATGAAATTCAAGTTTATTTTGCGCCGGGAATCGAACCCATAGCACCGTGCGTCTGAAGTCTTAAGCCTAGACGTGAGCCGCGCCGCCCTCCGATCGACGAATTAGGTAATCTTTAGGTCCAGTGCACACTTAAGGTTTCCTGATTAGCTTTCGCTCTTCTTACATACCGTGGGAGAGCCACGTTTCGGCATGAATGAGTCGGTTCGACCAGAGTGCTACCACGGCCTCACAGAAAACCGGTGTGAAACAGCGATGGCTCTGTTTGTGCCGCCTATAGTATTGCGGTTATCCATTGGCGACGGTAATCGCTTACCATCAGGCCATACTTCATTCAGCTCGTTAAAACCCTATCCCATAGAAAAAAATACAAAATTTCCAATACAAAACGCGAAATTTGTCCAGGAAACCTACGTGTGCATCTAGCCGTAGAACTTTGAATTACTATGAAACTTTTATTAATTTACCTAAACACAGAGTATTCGCACTATAGCGGCATGTTTGGTGCGCTTTTGTCGGCGAATATCAAAGAATCGTGGTCTTTGAGTTTATGCGACAAAGGGTTTCCGATGTCATGTCGTAGGTATTTACCTATCGATACGTCAGATCGGCGGCGTATTTCAAAGAACTTTAATTCCTTAATATTATAAATAGGTACGAACTAGACCAGTCGGTCTTCAAACTGCACGGTTGGCCTAGTGGCTTAAGTGGTCGCCACGCCGCTTCCTACTACGCCAAGTGTCGTGGGTTCAAATCCCACGTAGGACAACACTTTGTGTGATTCACAATTTGTTGTTCTGAGTCTGGGTGTTCTTTGTGTCCGTTTCATGTATGTTTGTAAAGTCCCCCGTGATACAGGAATTTATATTCCTAATGCGGGAGTTGTCTTTTTAATTTAAAAGATTTAAAACTCTTCGATGTTCGCACAGTCCGGACAGTTGCGTGGTGCATTATAAATTTATAATTTGAAATTAGGGACTTTCACGAAAGTAAATTTGTGTTGTAATTTTCCTTTTTTAAGTAGGTATAGTAAGTTAATTGTTTATTTTTTCGTTTTTTATTCTCTTATCACCTAATCTGTGTTAAGTTATTTTTAGAATAGGTACTTATATTTTAACAGTGATAGTGATTATTTATAATGTTTAGTGCGAGGGAATACGGGCAAATGATTATGTGCTATGGTGTAGCCCGCGGAAATGCATCACGGGCTTTGCGTATTTACCGTGATAGGTTAGTCATCACGGCTGCCTATCAGAGAGTTTTGAATAATGAGAGGATTACATCCCAAAGGCATGGAGAAGGCCTAGAAGTAGATCTTCGAGTGGACGAACAGGTCTTGGCTCTTGTTGAGAGAAATCCTCGGGTTGAAACACGAACTACGGCAAAGTTAATTAGAGGTCATGGAGCAACAATATCGCATCAAACAGTGCATAAGATTATAAGAAAAAATAATAAAATAAGCTCAGTTTGTGCCATTTCTGGGTCGACCGAGGCTCCCGCAGAATTAGGTAAGTAGCGTGAAGTCACTAGGTATTTTCGTTAGTAGGGAACTTTACCGACGCCGCGACGCGTAGGTAGTTAAATTAAATATTTATGAAAGGCATTGACCTAGCTACTCAGAGCGCGCATACATTGCTGGCTTCGGAAATTAAAAAAAATCTTGATACATTGTTTTTTCCGGCTACAATTTGTAACACTTTTTTTTTACGTTTATTTAATATCTCGTAATTATTTTATTGTGACAGAAGTGATCTTGCTATTAGCGCCATCTTTGGGCAACAATGACTACTACACAGCCTTTTGTCTTACGCAAAGCGTTCTGTTTTCTCCAACTAGGCACTGGATGGCGCTCATGTCGGATTCAATTAGATTGTCAGCCATAGACTATGTGTTTTAATAGTTTTTTTTCTAAAGTCTAAGTTTTGTCTCTGAAAATGGCGTGATGTTTATCTTATTTTGTAAGGAGGTAGGTTTGTTATATCCTGAAAACCTTGAAATAAGATATAAAAAGCCAGCCTTCCTCTGAGAAGATTCATTTTCCTACTGAGCTATAAGTTGAACTAAGTTTCTTTGTTGTTTATTACTTGTGAAGATTAATTTTGATATCGTGCCCGCAGTTTGTGGTGAGTTCATATATTTCTTTTATAAACTGTATCTCGGCTTTCTCGTGTGTTCTAGACGTGTATTTTAGAATATGGTCTTTTTCTCAGGGTCGCATGGGACAGTCCTCTGCTACCGTCGCCTGGTATACCTGAGTATTACTAGAAAAGCCTTTCCCGTGCCCCAAGAGTGAGACCATTTCAGAGCAACGCCTTTCTCTTCATTTGAAACTCCACTGTCAGAGTCGGGCGAATTCAAGTGGAGGTGGCCATACAGCACCGCTCATTCCTCAAGCCGCAACTGGGTCACGAAGAGGGTTACTCTGTTTAATTTATTAATAATACCAATTTTATTCCACCGGTACGCGCTTCCCGAGGCTGCGAGATGAGGGACCCCAGGGACCATGTCGGGGTGGTCTTGTTCTCATGCCCGGCGCCTGCACATCCCTGTCGAGCCCCTATAGGACCAAGACGGCAAGGAAGGGAAGAACTTTAATTTGGATACCGACCCTCTTATTTATAATTATAATAATATGAATAATAATTTATGTTAACTTTCTGTAGTAGGGCCTACTAGTAATATTTATTTGTGTTAAATATATATGTGTGAAACCAGTTAATCTTTGTTTCCTTGAAGAGTTCCCTAGCCACCCATCGTCACTAGCACACACACCTCTTTGTCTCTTAGTTTCTTTAAATTCTACTTGTGAACGGCGCCCTGAGCATTCTTATGTTTTGCTGACTGCGCGCCGGTGAAGTGATTCCCCCTGCATAGGGCTAGGGCCTACTATCCCCCCTAAACAGGGCTAGGGGTTACAATTTTTTTTTAAAGACAACTGTGTGTTTTTTTTAATTAGTTTTTGGGTGCTGAAGCTGCATCTTTCGTTTTCGGAAGTCGTCTGGTTACACCCTGTATATAGCCATGCCTAAGCATGGCTATATTGTTATGGCGTAAGAAATAACTGAAAGAAGCAAAGTTACACAGTACACAATCACAAAATGGCCGTTTGGTGAAAAAATCAACACTACATTTATTTATTGTAGGTTAGAAACAAAAAGTACAATGTTTATAGATTAGAATAGAAAACGAAAATCATAACTAATTTTGACATAAAATTTAGACCAATCAAATAGCCCGACGCTAGCGCCAAAGTTATGCAGCGGGTGAGCGGGACCCTAACAAGTATTTGACAACTCTTAAGGGCTTTCACCCACTGGCCACGCGCTCACGCGCGTGGGCGCGTGGCATCAGATCACGCGCGCGCCGACGGTGGAGCAGATCTGCCCGTTCGAGCAGATTCTACCGCGCCTACGCGCCTGCCGGCTTTGTCGCCAAATTGCTGGGCGTTGTTCAATTTCGAATATAAATGTATCCGTGTCCAGATCCATCGTGAACAAGTCCTTATAGCACGAAAACAGGCGCGATACTTCGTTCAATTTCGTATATAAATGTGTTTACTGCTGCGGCCCGCCACGCCTAAGCGCGCGGTGGCAGAATCTGCCGGCGTGGCGTGGCGAACGAAGAAACGAAACGAAGTATCGCGCCTGTTTTCGTGCTATAAGGACTTGTTCACGATGGATCTGGACACGGATACATTTATATTCGAAATTGAACAACGCCCAGCAATTTGGCGACAAAGCCGGCAGGCGCGTAGGCGCGGTAGAATCTGCTCGAACGGGCAGATCTGCTCCACCGTCGCCGCGCGCGTGATCCGCTGCCACGCGCCCACGCGCGTGAGCGCGTGGCCAGTGGGTCAAAGCCCTTAGGAGTGATTTCTCTAGTAGTAGTGTAACCTCTGAACGGGCGCCTTAAAATAGTTTAAAAAAAAGAAAAAAATAGAAGTAAAAGATAGGTGTGTGTATATGTGTATGGTGTATACAGGGAACACTTCAAAGAAACTAACAGCATCAGTATCACACATATATTTAGAGAACAACAAATTGATATTAGAATTACACAATATTAAAATTTAATTACATAAAATTCATTACAAAAAAAACAAAGGTGGGTTGAATGAAATAAAATAGTAAGTTAAGTTTTTTAAACATCAAAAAAAATTAATTCGTCTGCAGATCGGTCAGGGTAAGGGAAGAAATCCAATGGTTCACCTTGCAGACTCGAGATAGTCTGCTGAGGACTTCCACAAGCACAAGGAGGCTCGTGTTCTCAGGAGACATCCCCCAGGATCACCTTGCAGACACAAGGAGGTATGCCAAGGTATCCCACAAGCACAAGGAGGCTCATGTTCCTAGGAGACGTCCACATGATCACCTTTCAGACTCAAGGAGGTCTGCAGAGGTCTCTCACAAGCACAAGGAGGCTCATGAGATCAAGTCAAGGAGACGAAGACCAGTGATCAATGTGAAGATGCCAGTAAGTAGAGATAATAAGAAAAAAAGAAAGATTACGTGACCTTTAACATAACACAGCAGCGAGCCTCAGAGTGAGTCGCGCTGCGCTGGAACATCACGAGACTTCTTCTGCAGACAGGGACGAAACACATCACGGATTGGCCTGAAGGGTATTCCTTCAGCCGTAGCTTTGAACCCTACGAACAAAACAATACTCCTACATTCGTACTCAATGTTAAACAAAACAATATAAAGAGGTTATAAAAAAACTCACCACAGATGTGGGCTCTAAACACAAGGATCTAACCCATGTTGAAGACAGTTAAACACTATGAGATCAACTTCAACAGTATGTCAACCAGTACAGTAAAATGAATCTTTGAGAGAAGTTACACCGCCTTTTAAAGATAATTAGTCGAATGTTCTGGACCAAACTCCCACTCAACTTGAATGTCAACATAAGACACCTTATGTCGCTGACAGCTTATATTCAATACTACTAAATCAAGGTGCACACATACGTGTACAATTTACCATCGTATCAATGACATTTCAAAACGAGAGTGTTTATAGTAGATTAAATCATTTGAAGTAAACGCCATCTGGCGCATAATTGGTGAACCAGACGGCTATGAAACTCGCAAAAAGAGCCGTATTAAAACACACTTAGAACTACATTAAGGGAGATGGCGCTGAAAGCAACTTCTGCAACTCTAGACAATTAAATTTTAGAATTAAAAAACTCTAAACTAAAAATTTTAAATATTAGAATTAAAAATTCCAAACAACAAAAAAAAAGTGTTACAGTAGTTGCTTTATGTTCGTTTCCAACTATCGATCGACACAGAGAACCCCGCTTAAACGTTGAACTTGACTGACTTGTTATTTTGGATTCTACGAACGGCGTACCGATCTGATATTAACATCATGGATCGTTGTATAAATTGTGGCATAGCGAAGAGTCGCTGTAATACACTGGTTCGTCGAGTTTTGGATGAGGAAATTATACTAGCAGTGTAATTGGACAATGGCTTGTATCACAATCTGTAAGTACTAACTCAATTGATGTATATTATCTCACCAGCGTCTACCACACCAACGCCTCTATCCTCAAGGAGCTCGACATATGAGAGCGCCTGTCATGTCTTGTCAAATGGCGCATGTCTCCTTAGGGTCGTCGGATATTTCGGCCATATTGCGAGGAGAGCCGATGATAACCTCGAAAGATTGATGGTTACTGGCAAAGTCGAAGGGAAAAGACCCAAAGGCCGCAGCCCATTACGTTGGGCTGACCAAATTTGCTCATCCCTCAGCAGTACGTTCCATGCTGCCCTGCACACTGCTCAAAGCTGAGACAAATGCCGAACTGCCACTCGCAGATTACTGACAAGTAATGGTCACGACCCTCAGAATTGAGGATAACGACGCAAGGAGGGAATAACCTTTTGGATCTTTCAGGTAAACAGCAGTGACTATGTTTGCCAAGCTTGCTGGGATTTGGCTCAAAGTTCACCTCTTAGTGAACGTAGACATCCTAGTCACCGTAGTGTTTGTCTACGATGTAGACGTTCTCTTGCATCTAGAGTCAGCCATTTACTTCACACTGGCTCACCTCGTGAATTGAGAATTTATAATGTTATTTAAGAGTGGATTATGCCTAAAGCTTTAAGTTGAGTCACACACCGAGTTTACATTGTGTTTTATAAATGCTTTTGTTCTAATTCAAATTTAATTTATATATACAGAAATGATCATGTATTGTTTGTTGCAGATAAAAGTAGCCAGTCACATATGCCATACTTGTTGGGTGACTGCAGACAGAGCTGCTGTCAAGGCATGGCTCTAGGCAAACAGACTATAGGCTACTGCGCCCATGTTATGTCAATATTATGGTATCTAATAATATATTTTCTTGGTACCAAGAAAATATAGTACCACCTGCACAATTCCTAGATGACGTTCTTGTTATAATTGAAGATGAATAATAAATATTAATAAAAAAGATTTTCATTTTTAAACATCTACTTCCCACTTGTAACACTTTTTTTTCTTTTATTAAATATCACGAAATTATTTAACATTCATGGAAGTAATCGTGTTATTAGCGCCATCTCTCTCTGGTCTGCGGTAGTTACGTCATAGCCGATTGACCCTCGCAAATTCTATTGTTTTCACCAACGATGCGCCAGATGGCGTTCACGTCTTAATTAATACATTTTTGCTTCATAGACTAGGTCGTCTTTATGTCAGATATTTTTAATCTGTATTCTATTTTGTCTTTGAGAATCGTATGATGTTGTAAAATTTTTGTAAGAAGGTAGAATTTTTATTCGAGAAAGACCTTGATATGGGTTATAAAAGCCAGTTTTCATCTCCTAACGATTCATTTTCTGCTGTGCTTTGGTCAGATTATAATTCTCTGAGTCATATTTCTTGATTGTGAAAATAATTCTGTTGAAACACCCACCGTTCCGTGGTAAGTTAATATAATTCTTTCCTTTCTCGTGAGAGCAGAAGGAGTCGCCAGCTCCGTGCCGCTCGTCAGTTACTGGATCACGTATTGTGGTTACATTTATTTTATTTAAATTAATACCTACCTTTTCTCTTTCCCGGTACGCGTTCCCCGAGGATACACGATGAGTGACACCAGGGACCGCATCGGGGTAGCCGTGTTTTCTAGTCTGGCGCCTGCACATCCCGGTCGAGCCCCCATAGAACCAGGGAAGCTTAAGACATAAACCTTTTTTTTGTCAACCCTCATATTTTATGCTAATATGTAATATATAATAATTTAATGTGAATGATTGACAATTATGTAATGCTATTGAATTGACTATAGACCATTGTGTATGTATTAAAATATAGATATATGTGTGAGACTGAAGATGATTTTCCTTGAAGAGCTCCCTGACCGCCCATCGACATACACACACACACACACACACACACATCTTTTCTTGTCTCTTAGTTTGTTTTGAATTCAGATTCTACTTGTGAACGGCACCCTGAGCATCTCTTGCTCTGCTGACTGAGTCGTCGGTGAGTGATTCCCCCTGGATAGGGCTAGGGCCTACTATCCCCCCCACCACGGGGCTAGGGGTTACACACTACAAAATACATATATAGGTAATATTTCATACTATCTAAATTATATTAAAAGAAAATCCCGACTGCTAAGCGTATTTAAACAACGTAAACAAGAAGAAATGGGTGCAGTCGAAAGATACATTTATTTATTTATTTATTTATTTTAAACTTATTGCACATGTTGTACAAAGGCGGACTTAATGCCATGAGGCATTCTCTGCCAGTCGACCTTCAGGTGTTGCAGAATGTGATGCGGTAGGTGCAGAGAGAAAAAAAAATACCATTACTAGGCATAGGTATATAAATAAGATTAGCCTACTTAAATATATTTTTAAATACAGATACATTTATACATATATACATATACGAGATATTCCTAAATACACATACATATACACTACTACTCTATATACATAAAACTACATAAACATACGTACATACAATATAATAAAAATATACAAGGGTGCTATCGTTGTAGCTGTACTGCCAATTCGCTTTGAAGCAATTCGCGCACCTTCATTTTAAAACTAATGCGATTTGTGGACATTCTGATTTCGGTAGGGAGCGCATTCCATAGTAGGACCGACTGCACAAAAAAGGAGGAGTTGATAAAGTTGGAGGTGTGAGAGGGGCACAGAAGAAGTAAGTTGTTTGATGACCGGAGACTTCGGTCGTGATTGGAGCATAAGAAACGGAAATGAGGTTCAAGGTATTCAGGTAATGATGGGGAGTTGAGGAGAGAAAAGAGTGTAGTCAGGGCCCGTAAACTGCGGCGCTGACGAATAGGGAGCCATTGCAGCTGGGAACGTAAAGTAGACACATGATCATACTTGCGAAGATTGAAAACGAATCGAATGCAGTTATTGAGAAGGCGGTCTAGTTTATTGAGGAGGTCTGCATTCAGGTTAAAATAACACACATCACCATAATCAATCAAAGGAATTATCAAGGACTGCACGAGCGTGGCCTTGGTTTTAACGGGAAGAAAGTTCTTAAGGCTATATAGAGCACGGAGACATGATGTAACCTTTTGACTGACGTGGGTAACTTGTGTCCGCCAATCAAGTGTCGAGTCAATATGTAGTCCCAGGTTCTTCACAACTGCGCTCAGGGGTATATTGACGCTGTTATAGACGACTGGTGGAATGGCAGCCATTTCCAACCTACCCACCATTTGTTTACTCCCTTACATCTTACTTACATCTGGTTAATAATTATTTTTATATTTTTGAAATCAATTCTTAAAACCCTTGATATTGATACCCCACACGATCAGCTTGGAAGAATAAGATATGGGTCGCCTATAATCTTAGGGCGCCCAAAAGCTGCCATTTTTTCAATTATAATGTAGCCAGTGACACTCGCAAGGTTAAGACAAATAGATTGACGTGAGAATCATTAAAATCGGCTTACGCATTTGGTCTACAGAACGCCAAGAGGAACAAACATAATATACAAATATACATAAACCCATTATCTTCCTTCTACTCATACTGATAAACCCATTATCTCCCTTTATACATCTAGGCCCAAAATTGTATGAAAGCGTATCATCCATCCGGGAACGATAGTACGATTTAGTATTAGGATACAGTTCTTTAATCACTTAGGCATACCGCCTACCAAGGAAATGTTATCATCGTCAACATCATGATCAGCCCACCGCAGTCCACTGCTGAATATAGTTATTATAATCCCTACTAATATTATAAATGTGTGGAGGAACAGGTGTCGTGTTCCTCCATCACAAAGGGAGGATCCTCCGTACAGGCGAGGTGATTATGCCTGGCCACTGCCTTAAGCTAGCCGCACATACACACAATAATATTGGCAATACAAGATTGTCAATATCTTCAGCAATATAATATGCCCCGCACACTATACGCAATATTATTGACAATAATCTGACTCAGTCGCTCTGCAGCTAGATTCACGACCGCAGGTTTGACAAAATGAACAATCAATCAAAACAATCAATCAAAATCATCAACAGCCTATAACAGTCCACTGCTGGACATAGGCCTCTCCTTAGAAAGGAGGTTTTGGCCTACTATACAACGCTGGCCAGACGGGTTGGTAAAGGGTTTATTTCAAGTTTTCCATCTCTTGGCAGTGATGTTAGGTTTTTTTTTTTTTTTTTTTTTTTTTTTTTATATTAGCTGCCAAAATGACTCTGCCCTGCCTGATAGAAAGCATGAACAGAATCCAGAAGTGAAGGCCACCATCCTCACTGCCACAATTTTACGCCCCGCTTGAAGGACCCGGGGTCATAGAAGGGAGGAAACACATGCGCTGGTAGAGAGTTCCAGGTTTTAACTGCTCGGCACAGAAAGGAAGAGCCGAACCGTTTAGTTCGAGAGCGTATGTCAACCACTCTGAAGCGGTGGCTTCCGAGGCCAGCACGTGTTGTCCTGTATAGAAAAGGGGAAGGGGGGACCAGTTGGAACAACTCTTCAGAACACTCTCCATGATGTAAGCGATAGAGGACTGCCATGGAGGCGACATTTCTTCGCAGCTGCAGGGGCTCAAGGGACTCGGTGACTTCGTTACTGTCGATAATGCGGATTGCTCGTCGCTGCAACCGATCGAGAGCGTCAAACAAATATTGAGCGGATCCATCGCAGAGATGAGAGCAGTACTCCACGCACGAACGAACCTGGGTCTTGTAAAGAAGATACAGATGCTCGGGCGCGAAGAAACGTCTCACCCTGTTCAGTACGCCCAACTTCCGCGATGCCGCCTTAATGACGCTCTCAATGTATTCATAGGTGCTTATTTTCTTCCTTTAGTCGCCTCTTACGACACCCATGGAATGAATAGGGGTGGTAACACTTTGTATTCTTAATCCGTCACCACATGGACAAAATGAACACAAAGAAATAATTCAATTCAGGGTAAAAAAACGTGGGGTGCATTTTACTATATTTTCATAACTTTTTACTATAGTAGATAGTTGCAAGTAGAATAATTTTTACATTTAATATATCAAGCACCCCACGCTTTTTACTCTGAATTGAATTATTCTCCTAATAACTTAATTGTTATTATAATTTTATTTTGAAGTAATTAGTTATGATTGATTGTTCAATCTTCTAATACTGTAATATAAACTCTGTAAACAAATATTATTTTCTACTTTTTAGTTCGATTAGCTATAAAAGAGTGTTTTTTTAGTTTTTTTTAAACTATAATTTATTTTTCATTTTTAGTTTGATTTTTAAATTTATTATTTGTGGACATGTGATAGTATTAAAATGCCTTACGAACGATTTCGTGATCTAGTCATTTCGTCTAAAGCTTCAATGTTGCATGGGGTTTTCCCTGTTAACTTAGAGCAATATCCTGGCGGTCCTAATAAGGGTATTGGGAAACTGTTATTGAATTGTTGCATTGTCATCGGTCTTTGATAGGTTCGCAGTTTCAAGTTAAACTTCTGTAAATTGGTGAAACTTATGCTCGAAGATTCCATTACATACATACATAGATACATACTACCCAAGCTAATAAAAGCGCGGTAAAACGTTGCATTAACTAAAAAAAGGCAATCAAAAAAGAAACGATGGATTAAAGACTGGATGAAAAAAAAAGCTGAGCTTAATTATTTTAATCTAATAAAAAAAAATTTTGGTAGGGATTTTTTTTTTACGTCTTCTCTTGTGTTATTTGGTAAGATTTTTTTATAAATATCGAGCAACTTATCAAGCGCATTATTTTTCTTAAACACTGACTATTGGTGTTTATCCGTGGCAGTGCTATCATCAACAGTATCAACACTATTTCGATTTGGATATCGTCTTCTATTTTGAACAAATAACACGAACGTACGAACGTCCACTCGCATTGTAATCTTTTGCTCAACTAAAACATGCCTCGCGCCCGCACACGTCCATTAAGCCTCGGATTGTTCCTCAACATGACACTGCGACGTTGCATCGAGGCCCGCAACATGTCCCTCGACATTTTGAGGAGCATTACGTGACGCGGGACATGTTGCCAGCTCCCGTACTGAGAGCGGGCGCACGTGTTGCGCGTCAAGCCTCGGATACACTAGGGGGCAAATTGTTCCTCAACATGACGCGCAACACTATTTGTACGTGACGCTGCGACGTTGCATCGAGGCCCGCAACATGTCCCTCGACATTTTGAGGAGCATTACGTGACGCGGGACATGTTGCCAGCTCCCGTACTGAGAGCGGGCGCACGTGTTGCGCGTCAAGCCTCGGATACACTAGGGGGCAAATTGTTCCTCAACATGACGCGCAACACTATTTGTACGTGACGCTGCGACGTTGCATCGAGGCCCGCAACATGTCCCTCGACATTTTGAGGAGCATTTACATGATGCAGGACATGTTGCCAGCTCCCGTACTGAGAGCGGGCGCACGTGTTGCGCGTCAGAGCCACGCAGATTGTTGCTGAGTGTGGACGCGTGTGCAACGTGCCTCGTATGCGTATGAAGTAATGCGTCTTGCTAAAAGCAGAATGTTGGCTCAAGATGAATTTTCTATATATGGGCAGTATGTAGCGTCAGAGCTACGTAAAGTGAAAGACACAAATTCCGTATTGATGGCAAAATATTACATAAATAATATCCTTCTTGATGTACGTTTGGGGAAATACTATTCCTACCATAGTAGTCGACTGAGCATCACGGCTATAGTGCTACATCCAGCTATGTCAGTCCTGAGCATGTAGATGAGAATAGCCAGGCAGCGCAATACTGCCTCCGGTAGTAATAGTATTATTTACAAATATAATTTCCGTAATGCAGACTACCAAAAAATCAATAATGAGTTATACAAAGTTAATTGGAACAACTTCTTTGGTTCTTTATGTATGGAGGACTGTATTACTATTTTTTATAACTTCCTAAATGACTTGATATCAAGGTATGTTCCTCGTCGTCGCATACATTCGTCAACCTCGATACCCGTTTAGTATACTAGACCATTGATCAAGTTATTAAATGAAAAGCGAAAATTTCATAAACTTTGGAAAATTAAGAGAAATCCGAAGTTTTTCTGGACTTACGTAAAATCTATTTTCTCGAAAGGCAGCGTGCCACAAGTTATGACATACAAGGGGACTTCGGTTTCTGACGGCGAAAGTATTTGTAATCTTTACAATGAACATTTTCACTCTGTGTTTGAACCGACAAACGGTGATTTTATTTATCCCGTTCGTCCCGAAAACGCTGCCGTAGACATTTCTTCTGTCGAAATATCACAGGAAACGGTTACGGAATATTTGAAGTCAGTAGACTCAAATAAGGGTGCTGGCCCTGATGGAATCCCTCCTATTTTTATTAACCACTCATACGTGGCTGTCAAAAATGCAAATTACGCCTATCTGTGGAATGATTTATGACATTCAGAATGGAGGGGATTTTTAGGTTATAAATTTATTTGATATTTGATTTTCTCTAAATCCGTGCATAAATATAATAAATGAAATAATCATTTCGATTCGATTTAGCTTTCTTTATCTAATTATAAACACTTAATTAGATAAAGAAAGCTAAATTGTTTATAATAATGAATTAAAATCACTAACCTTGAACGGTGAGCGGGCGTACTAATAAAAAATAAAATAAAAAATAACTACCTTGTTATCACTATATACACTATTTTATACACTATAACACTAAACACTTAATAAGATAAACACTACATCAAAACGTAAACAATACGAAATGTTTATAAAAAGTTAACGTAAACATATGCGGACACTTGAGTACTTGAGACCACTTGACGCGCGACGACGATTGTCAAAACAATTTGTACTACAGACTAAACAAATTCAATGCCATAGGGTTGCCCTGTTCATTATCGATCGATTGTAAACAAAAACCGGTAATCGAGAATATCAGATTGTCGACTAAAATAGACTTTAAAATCAAGGAGGACGGACGTCCTAATCGAGGTTGACGACAGTTATATAAATTTTTTGTGAATACTAATCTAGTATTATAACAGTTGAATGGTTAAAGAGTGTTGTAATTCTCTCTCTTTACCAATTTTCATTTTATTTAAAAAGTCTCTAGCAACTGGTTGTGTACCTGACATATGGAAGAGAGCACTAATCATATCCATACCTAAAGGCCCTATTAGTCAAGACATAGAAAGTTATCGTCCAATATCCAAACTATGTCTGTTCGGTAAAATTTTGGAAAAAATAGTTGCGAACCAATTATTCGCTACCGTGCAACGACACATATGTCCGTTTCAGCATGGTTTCTTTAAAGGTCGTAGTGTAGACACGAATCTACTTATTTTTACTGAGATCATTTTGAATTCTATGGAGCACAAATGTCAAGTCGATGCAATCTACACTGATTTCGCCAAGGCCTTCGATAAAATCTGTCACAACACTTTACTTTTAAAACTTTGGAACCTTGGCGTACACGGTGATCTCTTCCGGTGGATAACCTCCTACGTCAGAAACCGAAGTCAAGCCGTGGCCGTAAGTGGTTTTACTTCCCTATACAAACCTATAAGCTCAGGTGTACCTCAGGGCTCCCATCTCGGACCTCTGCTATTCATTCTGTATATTAATAATATCTCACACACCATAAAGAACTCAAACGTCCTGCTTTATGCGGACGACACAAAAATCTTTCGTGTTATTCGTGATAGCTCAGACTGTAATTCACTTCAGGATGACATAAATAATTTTGAATCATTCTGTCAAAAAAAAAATAATAACTTATTTCTCAATACTGATAAATGTCATGTGATCACTTTTTCCAGAAGAAAAAACCCATTATTTTCGATTATAGAATGAGTGGTAGGGTTCTGGGAAGAGTTACTGAGGTTCGCGATTTGGGGGTCATTTTAGATTCGTTCAAGCAAATTAACATTCGTTCCATACATTGATAAAAGCGTAAACAAAGCGTATTAACAATTGGGGTTCATCTTGAGGGTCGGAAAACCGTTTAAAAATGCTTTAACCTATAGGCTCTTGTACAATGCCTATGTTCGAAGTGTACTGAAATTCGCTTCCATAGTATGGCAACCACATTATCAAGTTCATATAGATAAAATTGAAAAGATTCAGCGTAAATTTGTGAAGGCACTCGATTTCCGCACAGGGCATCTACATGAAGACTACGAAACGTCTTCCAATTATCATAAAATTACCCTTTTAAAGCATCGCAGAGACTTAAATGATCTCACATTTTTATACAAAATTTTAAATAACAATGTAGATTGTCCTTTCCTACTACAAAAATTAATTTACGTATTCCGAGTAGACAAGAAAGAAGTTGCCGCAAAAGGAAATTATTTTCAGTTCCCCTATCAACTACCTGCTATGCAAGTAATAGTTTTCTTAAACGAGCCTGCCGCCTATATGATGATGCACTGTGTGAAGTTGACATTTTTTGTTTGTCTCTTGACTCCTTTAAAAAGCATGGTCTTCACTGCCTCACAAGATGAAATGATGAAATTTTACTGTTTTTGGTTGTACTGATAATTAAATTTTCTTTGATCTAATTGTCACATTAACTTAATTTAGGTCTATAAGTACATAAAATTATGTTTAGTCATAAGATGTTTAAGACTGTTTGTTCCTTATTAAACTAAAATAAAAATAAAAATAAAATTAGTCCGGATGATGACCCATAGCACACATTATTTCAGAAATGAATTCATCGAACGAACAGCAATAATTACTATTAATAATATTAATAAGCCTTCTATTTTGTATTTCTAAGTTGTTGATTTTAGTTCGAATAAAAATGATGATAAAACTTAATCTATATATCTAGTGTGGGGTTTAGTGTATATTATAATTGTAAACTTTGTATTAAGGAAACAATAAATTATTATTATTATATGTAAATCCCTACTAATCCCTACTTTAATATTATAAATGCGAAAGTAACTCTGTCTGTCTGTTACGCTTTCAAGCCTAAACCACTGAACCGATTTTGATGAAATTTAGAATGAAGATAGAACTAAACTTGGGAAAGGACATAGGCTACTTTTTACCGCGATAACCGACATACAAGCGGGCGCAGCCGCGGGGGAAAGCTAGTAATATTATAAATGCGAAAGTAACTCTGTCTGTCTGTCTGTCTGTCTGTCTGTTACGTTTTCACGCCTAAACTGTTTAACCGATTATGATGAATTTTTGTACTCAAATAGTTTAGAACCTGAGACAGGACATAGGCTACTTTTAACCGCGATAACCGACATACACGCGGGCGGAGCCACTGGCTAAAGCTAGTATATAATAAACTTCTTCTATATGTATATATACTTGTATATGCACGGTTGGCCTAGTGGTATAAGCAGTTGCGACGCCACTCAAAATCAAAATCAAAATCAAAGCATTTATTTCAAGTAGGCCAGTTACAGGCACTTTTGAATTGTCGAAACAAAAATGAAAATTAAATGTAGCTACAGTCCCAGTCACAAGACATAAAAACTGTGAAAGTACTGTAGTTGCCCATTCCCTAGCGTAGATCTCTATGGAGAAGAACGGGCAAGAAACTCCATGGACACTCTTTTAAATCAAAATGTTTGTTACAAAATCTTGGTTACATCATTCATGTTGAGATGGTACATTATGTGAGAATGATGTAGCAAGACGTGCACGTTAAAAGTGTCCATAGTACAACAAAAATACAATTCAAAATTAAAATAATTAATTCAAATAAGCCGTGGCAACTAAGAGATGACCAGTCACAACTGACAGCGCCCGTTCACGAACATGACGCATGGATCAGCACCATTCAACTCAACCATTTTGAAGGGAATTAAATGATCCGACACACGCGCCACCATCAGCGTGACATTTGAGTGAGAATGACATACTCTCAACCGCCAGGGCAGATTCAAGTTTTC
The DNA here is from genome assembly GCA_932526445.1 of Phragmatobia fuliginosa. NCBI lineage: Eukaryota > Metazoa > Arthropoda > Insecta > Lepidoptera > Erebidae > Phragmatobia > Phragmatobia fuliginosa. The sequence continues at coordinate 53,427 of OW052066.1, read as the reverse complement.
AGTGAATGATAGCTTGAATAGCTTCCTAGTACATAGTACTCACACAATATGGGCTATGCGATTATTTAATACTAAAGAGATTGAATCTATACAATGCAAAGAAAGTTGAACAATCTTCAGCAGCTCCTACAATACCATTTAATGCTGTCAATTTATGCGCCCCTGTCCTTGTGAAGCAGGACCAGCATTGAGCCAAGCATTTTTATCATCGATATAATCGCTCAACTTGTAATATGCTTGCTTACATAGTGTGCGTTTAATGCATGTTTTAAATTTTGTCTCATTCAGTTCAAGAATACTTTGTGGAATTTTATTATAGCATCTCAAACAGTACCCCATAAAAGAAGAGTCTACTTTAGCGAGTCTAAAGCCTGGCTGAACTAGTTGGTCCCTATTTCTAGTACTGTAATTATGTTTGTCACCTCTTTTACCAAAAAGATGAAGATTTTTCCTGACGTACATTATGTTTTCGTAGATGTATTGACAATGTACCGTCATGATGCCAATATTCTTAAACAGTTCCCTTAGAGAATCGCGCCTACGAAGATTTTAAATGGCTCTGATGGCTCTTTTTTGCAGAATAAATATAGACTCAATATCTGCAGCCCGTCCCCATAACAAAATGCCGTAAGACATTATACTGTGAAAGTAACTAAAATAGACCAGTCTAGCGGTATCTGTATCAGTAAATTGACGGAATTTTCTAATAGCATATGCTGCTGAACTTAGCCGCCCCGCAAGAGATGTTAAATTAGAACCCCATTGTAGCCCTGCATCAAGCGTAATCCCCAGGAAAACAGTTTTATCTACGAATTCAAGTTTCTCTTTATTCAATATTATATCACAATCACTACTCATAACATTCGGTAAAGCAAATCTTATGCATTTGGTTTTTTTTTTCATTTAATACCAAATTGTTTGCTGTGAATCAATTCTGGACTTGAACTAGGGCATTATTAACGTCATCTAGATTTTGGGCCCGTCTATTTATCTTAAAAATTAAGGAAGTGTCATCAGCAAATAACACCATATTTTGAGGTTGATTTTTCAATAAACATGGTAGATCATTTATATATACTAGAAAGAGGAAAGGACCCAATATTGAGCCTTGAGGAACCCCCATTTTTACTTTTAAACCCTGTGAATTAACACCATTTATTTGCACATATTGTTGTCTATCACTCAAATAAGATTTAACCAAATTCAGTGCAAGTTTTTCTAGTCCGTAATGCTCTAGTTTCAAAAGTAATGTGTCGTGATTTACGCAATCAAATGCTTTGGAGAGGTCACTTCCTACTGCGCCAAGTGTCGTGGGTTCAAATCCCACGTGGGATAACACTTTGTGTGATTCACAAATTGTTGTTTTGAGTCTGGGTGTTCTTTGTGTCCGTTTCAGGTCCGCCGCGACACCGGATTTTATATTCTTAATGCGGGAGTTGTCTTTTTAAATTAAAAATAAATATAACTTGTACTATTCTGCCGATGAGTTGCTTTGACAGTGTACGTTATGGAAGCATATGAATCTCCAGTCGACAAATATCTTAATGTGATTGTAAGTCTTATATGAGGGGCAACAGCATTCCTTAATTTTGTATCCTGTTTGCGTATGGTTGGACCGATCATTTCCAATATTCAAAATCGGATGTTGACATTCGCGTAAAATTAGTAAATGTTCCACCAGATAGCCGAAGATGACTTAAAATATTGACTCTTGTCAAAACAACCTCTTTGGGTGACATCTGTCCCATTACTGGCTAGTGTGTACAGCATGACCCGCGACAATTTTGTCTCCGAGACTGTTTCACGTTGTTGACGAGCGTAATGTTCACACACACACACACACACACACGCACGCACGCTTGCACGCATATCCATAAAGTTCTGAGATACCTATTCCTACGTACTATCTAAATATTGTATTGTATCATATTCACAAAGTCCACCTATACTAGTTCCAATACTCCCAATCACCGGCAATACGCTTACCAAGTGGTGCTAGGCGGACTAGGTGGAACAGGTATTTGCATCAAGTATTTTAAAAGAATACGACTAGGTGCACCTAGTCTCTGTTTCTAGCTGCAGAGCGACTGAGTCAGATCATTGTCAATAATATTGCGTATAGTGTGCGGGGCCCATTATATTGCTGAAGATATTGGCAATAAAGTACGTATTGCCAATAATATTGTGTGTGTGCGGCCTGTATTGCGGTATTGTTCAATATTATTGTGGATAGTCAAGAAATTCTGATATTGTCACGACAATATCGGGGGGAGGCAGGGGTATTGGCAATAATATTGACGTGTGCGGGCGCGCGGCAATATTTTAGTTAAGGACAGTGATGTCATATCTACCAACTTTTTGGTAGATCTACCAATTTTCACTTCAGTCTACCTATCTACCACCCTAGACCTAAAAACTACCTACTTTTTGAATGAGTTTGACATGTCACTACTTTTAACTATTTTTATATTGACAAGCTACGTTGTGATGTGTTGCAAGAGTCATGCGACGATGCATCAAGCATACATAGAGTCCAGGCTATAAACCACAAAAAAAAACGTTAGCAACAGTTCGCCGTTCGCGCCCTTTGACATTATTACTCTGTTCTGTGACCCATTTCCGGTTGGTTTGCTGCAGAATCAAATGTGAATATTTGCTCCTGTTTTGTGTTGTTTATACATAACACTTTTATGGCCCAACCCGGGATTCGAACCCGAGGCCCCTTGATTGGCAGTTGCGTATGCGTACTATTAGAGCGATGAGGTAGTAGGTATATACTTATGTCATAAATAATTTATATTTAATTAATATATAACATTTTTTTTACGTTACCAAAAAGTGATTTTTAATAAATAACATATTTTCTTTGCCTTGGAAAAATAGTTTTAAAACTTATGACCAAACCTATCTTTATATATTTCTTTTCTTACCAAGAATACAAAACGTGTTTGAAAAAATATCAGCCGAAAAACCAACATCAACTGAAGCGCGACTTTATAAAAAGTATTAAAAACTAACTAATACGAAGCATTTGAACAACAACAGTAATTGTTTTCACGTTCAGTGGATATGATTGATTAAAATATCAGTATCATAACGGTGTTATATAATAAAAAAATCGGCCAAGTGCGTGTCAAGCCACGCATTGAATAGAGTTTCGTAGTTAGCTATACTGGTAGGTAGATTTAACATCGTGTCCAATATATAATTGTTATGTTTACTTATTATTTCTTTATTTTGGTACGAAGTTTTCCAAGTGAGTTCATTTTACAAGTTAGGCCCCTATAACTCCTGAAATACAAATGTTATCAAAAACGATATAGTTTTCCTTGACAGTCAATATATTGGCGACTATCACGATTTTTTTCAAATTTTTTTGGCCGTTTGGATTTTAGAGGGGCGCTTTAAAGTTGAATAACTCGCACACGGATACCTAAATCAAAAAAATGGCTTTATCAACCTCGCAATTTGTTTATAGATCTATCTTATGATAGAAAATATTAATTTACCACTAACCTTTAACTTAGTACTCACTAAGACTACTCCAGATAGACCTAACCTAAAATAAAGCGGAATATAGATAATATATATATGTAAGAATATATATATTAGTAGTATAATAAACAAGACACAAGCTACTACTGTAATGTACTAAAATAAACTATAAATCAAGCAGCATATAAATAAGAAGAAAAAAATTCGGTTAGAAAATGATTGAAGACTGAAAATAATCTAAAATAATTTGGGCGGTAGGCCGAGAACGGATGGACGTGTTTTCTATACTAATCGATGTACTTGCATACAGTATTAAAATCTGCCGCTCCGCGCTACGCGTCGTAGCGCGGTGCAGTGTGTGAATGGCCTTAAATATCATTTTATAATAGTTATGACATCTAGTGGTGAATCGCTTATCCACTCAAACGTCAAATAGTAGCCTAAACATTTTTGAAGTTGTACGTTAAGGCGGCTGTGGTACCCTCTCCGACTCGTAAACTTTATATTGAAAAACGAGCTTGATTATGATAAAATCATAAATAAGTTTTTTATACCACTTGTACTTATTTAAAATAAAAATAATAATTACAAATTAAACGTTTTAATATTAGCCAAGAACCTACATTCTTCAAATTGTCAGTTTTAGGGGTTTTTGAGTTTACTATTATGGGGATAAAATTTCAAGTGTTGGCAGCACTGCACTTGATAGTTCCGCACGGTAAGCCGCCGCCATGGCAGTGAAACTGCTATATAAATTCCGAACACAAAAAATCCTTGTAAACCAATGCCACCTGGTGATTGTGGTGATACAATTTTTATGGAATTGTTAAAATAATTAACTAGATGGCAGGGTAGGTAGGGTAGGATAGCTCTATGAGTGAAGTACTTCAAAAATATTTCGGAGTTAAATAGGACACCAAATTCCTAATTTTGGATTATTTAAATAATAACAATGACGTATAAATGTGGTTTTCTAATTATTTCACTAAAGTCAAATTATGATTTTCTGCATAAAATAAGACGTCGAATTATAGTAGGAATAAAACAACTGTAATTTAATCGCAAATTAAAGTCCCAATATTCTATGATATACTAGTTTTTGTTTCTAAAATTATACTTGATATTTATTTTTCAAAACTTTATTATATTGACTATTATATTTTATATGGTTTTAAATATTTCATATTTAAAAGAATAGAAAATATAATTTATTGCTTTAAATTCAGGAAAATATTTATGGCAACATTTGGATATGTCAAAAGGAAAAAACTTTTAATTGTCATTCGAAAACTTTTATGCGGTTGCGTGTTTTAAAAGTTTTTGTGTTTTATTAAATTATTGACTTCTTTTTAAAACGACGACTTGGACTGTTTATGGACTCTGTGATTTCTTCTGCAACGGTTTAACCCGGCTTCTCAAATTGGATATTGTTTCCTGTTTCATATGATATACCTGGTTTGTCTCCGGATTATGCTTCTTTCAAAAAAATGCCTAAAAAATCTGAATTGAAATGTTATTTTGGGTGCATCATTGATGGTAAGTTAGTTAAGAAAATCAAAAATCATCATATATTTATGAAAGGGATTACACAACTAAAGTCTATAACTTATCCTACAACTGGGTTTTCAATAAAGATGAAAGACTTTTTTCGCTTGATGGCTAAATGCATACAGGAATCACCGTAGACTAGATTTAATGGATACCATTCAATTTAATGTTGACATTTGTTGTGAATTTGAAATACTAAATAAATGTAAAGAGCACGCTTCTATATTAAAGAAATTTATAGTTTCATTATCAATAAAATAATTCTTTACAGTTAGTGTACAGGGGTCAACAAGATTTTAAAAGGCAAAATCACATAGTTGAATAGAAAGGACCCTCACATATTTTGTGTTGGGAGGGTTCGTCTTAAGGAGACCTACAGTGTGGTGAAAATTCTGTAGCAATCGGGACAAAACTGTGGATTTTCCCCAAACTAAAACTGTTTTTCTAGTGTTTCTAGGTTAAGATAATAGATAATTAGTGTTTTATAAGTGAACGAGATCAGTGATATACATTTTTTGTGTGGTGTGAGGTCGCGTCTCTAGGATATCCGCCTTTTGAGCCTGTTGGGAACACCAACATCAAAGTGTAATTTTTTAAGTGTGTCAACACTGTTGTAACTTCTTTTCCCTTTCTGCAGCTTGTCAACGTGCCGTACGTACGTGTTTTTATACAAAGAAAATATTCACTGTGGCAGTGCGAATTAGTGGCGTTTTATTATTGCGAGCGATAAACCAGCCCTACAGTCCACTAGGAATAACCCAATCTTTATAATCAAGTGCCGAACAGAGCCCCCTCTAAGATTTTTATCCCCTCACATAAAAACAATTACAGACTTTTTTCTCAAAGCCACGTGACCACCAGGTCCCATTTCCCGTTTAATTACTGAATTACCGCAGGTGGCGAGTGTCGTGCAAGACAACAAGGAACTGGTCCCAGATAAGCTCCGACCTAAGTGGCTTAAAAGTTACAAGATTTTAAATGAGAAAGGGGACCGCCTTATCACTAGGTAGGTAGGTAGGTAGGTAGGTAGGTAGGTAGGTAGGTAGGTAGGTAGGTAGGTAGGTAGGTAGGTAGGTAGGTAGGTAGGTAGGTAGGTAGGTAGGTAGGTAGGTAGGTAGGTAGGTAGGTAGGTAGGTAGGTAGGTAGGTAGGTAGGTAGGTAGGTAGGTAGGTAGGTAGGTAGGTAGGTAGGTAGGTAGGTAGGTAGGTAGGTAGGTAGGTAGGTAGGTAGGTAGGTAGGTAGGTAGGTAGGTAGGTAGGTAGGTAGGTAGGTAGGTAGGTAGGTAGGTAGGTAGGTAGGTAGGTAGGTAGGTAGGTAGGTTAGGTTAGGTTAGGTTAGGTTAGGTTAGGTTAGGTTAGGTTTTTTTTTTTTTTTTTTTTTTTTTTTTTTTTTTTTTTTTTTTTTTTTTTTTTTTTTTTATATAAAGAATGCTATCAACCTCTTACATGACAAGAGTCCTTTTTGGCTATATATTCATCAGGTACTATTATATTTTATTTACTATTATTGTTCTGTATTTTGCTTTATTTTTATGCTCTATTTCTTGTTTTGCCTTATATTGCTTACTTTGTATTGCTTTATTTTATGCTTTTGTCAATTCGCCATTTTATATGCTTTACACCTTTCCATCCTTATTTGTATCTTTTGATTTATTCATTTCTATTTTTTATGTTATTACTTTATTGCACGCTTTTATCATATTTTATTTATCAATTTATAATTATTATTATTATTGTTTTTTATTTCTTTATTATATGCTTTAATTTCTATTTGTTTCTATCTATTACTACATTTATTGTGTATTCGGCAAATTTCAGAAATATTGTGCGAGTTTCTTTGTTTCTTAGTAGGATGTGTGCCTCTTCCTTCTTTAGCTGCACCCCAAGGCGTTGCTCAGCTTCGTATCGTTTTGCCCCGAATACGGAGCACTCAAAAATCACGTGTAGTGCTGTTTCTTCTATAGCTGGGTCGCAGATACATGACGGGCTCTCCCGACACTTGAAACGGTGCAAGTATTGGGAGAACCCCCCATGTCCCGTGAATATCTGCGTGACAACGCCCTGGGGTCGGATCTTCTGCACCAAGCAATACGCATCCCTCGCGTCCGGGAAGAACACTTTCGTGACGGAGGCAGTGTGGCCCGCCTGGTATCTCCGGTTCCATTCGTCGAGCGATTCGCTGCGAATCTGACGCTTGACGAATGAAACCGGACAGAGATCGTAATCAGGCTTCCTCCGACACGAAAGTGCCGCTTCCTTTGCTAGCTGGTCGGCGCGCTCGTTGCCGTCAATGCCGGCGTGGGCCTTGATCCAGTACAAGACCACACGTTTGCCTTGGATCAAGGCGTCGCTGAGGCAGCGGCGCGCCTTGATCGCGAGGGGAGGTTTTTTTTTTTATGTAAAAGCAGGCACCCGCCATCGCAGGGTGTTACTGCCTGTCCCTAATATTTGACATTATGTTTTAGTATGTCACTTGTGGCTTATATTTGTGTGTTTCTTTTCCTTTTCCTTTCCTTTTTTTTTTTTTTTTTTTTTTTTTTTTTTTTTTTTTTTTTTTTTTTTTTTTTTTTTTCCGCATGCCCCAAGTGACTTTCAGTTACATCGCATTCAGATGATTAAATGAACAGATTAATTATAGTTATAACATTAACATCATAATATTTCAATAATTACATTAATTACAGGCGTAATGGCAGATAAAAATAAAATAAAATAAAGTAAATTAAAACAAAAATAAAAATACAAAATAAAATAAAAATAAAAATTTAAAAATAAATAAAACAATGTCAAACAATTATGCAATCCTATTCAATTATTTCAATTTAATTAAAGCAATATAAAGTTGATTAAATTAAGAAATTTAATAGTGAGAGATAAAATCAATAAAAAAAAGTATTAAGATCAAAATGGGCTACGTTTTTATCAGGTATTTAGCCCGACGAACCAACCCAGTGTCATCTCTAAGATCTAGCACCGTTTGCTCTACCCGCGATCCTAATCATTTGTACTCCGTATTTGAGTAGTGTTTCTCTGCTCTCCCTATTTCCCATTATCTCGCCCAGGTCACAACTTTCCACATCAATTCCCAATTCCTGCCCACAGTCGTGGCGCAGGGATCCAAATCTTGGGCAGTGTTTGATTATGTGCTCCACCGTCTCCTCTGTCTCCCCATCGCAAACGCAATTCGGCGAGTCTGAGAGCTTAAATTTATGTAGGTACGATCTGATACCTCCGTGACCAGTGAGAAGCTGGGTTGTCATGTTATGGTGATTGTGGTTCCTGAACGCCTTATAGGCACCAAATATGCTCGGAAAGAGCATCCTAGTGGTCTCACCGGTTGTGGCCTCCGCATATCTGTCCTGCCACCGCTCCAGGGTGGCCGACCTGATGAGTCGCTTCGCCGCAGACATGGGAAAATCTGTGTAAAGCGGAGCCCTCTTGTCCTTGAGGGCCCCCTCCTTAGCCAGCTCATCCGCCCGCTCGTTTCCCGGCACACCCACGTGTGCCCTCACCCAGAACCACTGTACCTCGCCACCCCTTTCTTCCAATTCGATTAACCTGGTTTTGATGAGGTTCGTGATCGGGTGAAGGGAAGCAGAATCAGCCAGTGTCTCCAATGCAGACCTCGAGTCGCTCAGAATGCACATCCTTCTTGCTCCAGCCATTTTCTGAGCCACCGTGAGTGCCCTGGCAATGGCCACCAGCTCCGCCTGAAAGACGCTACAGTGGCCCGAGAGCCTAAAACGAGCGTGCCCGATTTCGCGTCCCCCCAGCCAAACGGTGACTCCTCCCCCGACACGACCCTCGATCTTGCTACCGTCTGTATAGACGTGCAGTTGTTCCGGGTCCAGTCTGTCAAGGTCTTCCTTCGTCGAAATCTGCACATGGGTGACCGCCCTTCTGAGGGCTGGATGTGGCAGGTCAAATGGGCTGAGTCGTTGCTCCATCCTGTAGTCTGGCAGCTCGGGCAGAGGCTGCCCCCTCCTGGCCTCGTAAAGTCTGAGCTGCTCCTGAGCTCTGAGGTCCAGGGGGATTATCCCCGACAATGCGGCCGTCGACATGAGCGACGCGGTCCGGTGCGACTTCGCAATCAAGATCGCGAACTGTCTGCAGATCCTATCGAGTGCCACCCTGATGTACTTCTTCCTCGTGACATCTGCCCAGATATTGGCACCATACAAAATAGTGGGCTCAACAACCGTCTGGTATATCAGCCTGAGCACATTAGAGTTGAGTCCCCATCCCGCCGATGCTGCCCTCGCAACCTTCTTGTAAATTGCTACTGCTTTGCGGTGTACTTCCGCCAGATGCTGCCTGAACAGGAGCTGGTGGTCTATAGTTAGCCCCAAGACTCTTAAGGACTCTCCGAATTTAATGGAGATTCCGTCCAATGTCAGAGCAGGTGGAGTGGCCTTTAGTCTTTTTGTAGTAAAGATGGCCTGTGTTTTGTGGGCTGCAAACTTCATTTTGTAGCCTCTCCCCCAATCCACTATTGCATCGAGCGCCTGCTGGGCGCTCTGGCGCAGCTCCTCGGTAGTATGCCCAGATGCGACGACCAGTATATCGTCGGCGAAGGCCTGTACATGGGCACTCAGCCCTTCCGCCGCCCTAAGGAGTGGATCGAGCTGCACATTCCATAGCAGCGGTCCGCACGTGGACCCTTGTATGCAGCCCTTATTTGTGGCAACTGTGACTGAACATCCAGCGTACTGCACGGTCACCTCTCTTTCGCTGAGGTAGCTGGACAGCAGCCTCAGGATTGAGGGCTCGATGTTCTTGTTGATAAGCTCTCCCAGCACTCCGGGCCACCATGCGTTGTCGAAAGCGCCTTCAATATCTAGGGATATGACAGTGACAAGTTGTTTCCTCTCCCTGAGGTCTCGGATTCTGCTTACCGCTTCGTATAAAGCATCCTCCGTGCTGCGCTGCGGCATAAAGCCGAACTGTCTTTGGCTCAACTCGGATCGACTCCCCAATTCCCAAAGCAGCCTCGCGGCGAACAGCTTCTCCAAGACCTTCCCCATGACTGGCAGCAGGCCGATAGGCCTGTAAGATTTTGGTTCCGCGTAAGTCTCCTTGCCCGGCTTCGGAATGATCCGGATTACGGCTCCCTTCCAGAGCTTCGGAAAGTGTCCCAGTCTCAAGCAAGCGTTGAACATTGCAAGGATCAGGGCGGGGTTCTGCTTTACGGCTCTCGAGCAGATGTCAGAGGTTAGACCGTCCCCACCGGGGGCCTTCCTCGGGCTCATGTTTCTCAGGACAGTCCAAACCTCGGTCTCCGTGAAATCAGAGGGGCTCGATGGGTTTTCTTTTAAAAGCGCCACTCTCCGCGCCACTTCCACCCTCCGCGTCCGCTGCTCGAGATTGTCCTCATCCTCTCGGTCTAATGGGTAGAAAGTGTCGGCCAAGAGCTGCGCCGAGGCGAGGGGAGTCAGTGTGGGGCCTCCAGCTACAGGATCCCTCAAGAGCTCATCCTGCCTTGCCTCCCCGCATCTGCGGATAACTCTATAAATTCCATCCCACACTGACTCCCCCTCCTGTCTACCGCAGAACTCCCTCCAGCTTCTGGTTATCGCCTCCTGGATGGCCTCCTTGTAGGTCCTTTTGGCTGCCAGATATTGGTCTACTACACACTGCCGCCGCTCAGGGTTCGCATTAGCGATTCTGCTTCTGAGTTTGTTTGCGGTCTTTCTCAGATCTCCGAGCTCCGTGGTCCACCAGTGGGCTTCCACGCGCCTCCTCCTGGTTGATACTAGGGGGATCGCTGCCTCACATGCCGCTTCCACGGAGTCGGTAATGCGCGTCACCATACTCTCAAGTTCGTCCTGCGTTGAGACCGTCGCCAGACCCTCCGCGGTCAGACTGTGGCTCTCCAGATTCTTCGCCAGCTTTTTGTCGAATAGCCCCCAATTTGCCTTCCTGGTGTTAAAGCGTCTTGTTGATGGCCTTGGGGGCACCACAGACTCGTCGCACATCGCTACTTCAAAACAGATCGGGCGATGATCCGAGAGGTCCGACAAGTCCGGGTCCACCCTCCAGCCCACTATTCTCGGTGCGAGGCGTTCCGATGCCATCGTTACATCTACGATGCTTGTGTAGTGGCGTCCCTGCCTGAACACGGAGAACGTTGGCGTCGTACCTTCGTTGACTACTTGTAGGGACTCCTGCGCCACGAATTCTGCAACCAGCTCTCCCCTTCTGTCCTCGGCGTCGCAGCCCCACCAGGGGCTCTTGGCATTAACATCTCCGGCAACTAGGTAGTGGTCGGCTCGTAGAGCATTTCTGATACGACTCAGTTTAGGAAGATCCTCATTCAGGTCCGAGTCTCCCTCCAAGTAAACGCTCAGGACCCCCACCTCAAGGCCTGCCATAGAGACCCTAGCTCCCACTATATTGTGGGTTGCGCAGTCCGGATCCGAGGCTGTCCGGAGGCGATCATCTATCACCACGATCGCCGCCTTGGTCGGCTTCTCCCCTGCTACGCTCTGAATGACTCGAGCTCCCACTATATCCAGTCTTCCGGTGGCTCCTACGTAGGGCTCCTGTAATAGTAAGAGAGATATACCGTCCTCCATAGCAACTCTCAGCAGGTCCTTGGTGGCCGCGAAACCCCTACCCAGGTTCGCCTGAACTATTTTTAAGGTCTGGTTTTGGGTTCCCAGGGTGCCCTTAACAATAGCTAACCGCGGCTCGGGCTATCCGGTCCCATTTTTGCCAGACCGGGCACTCGCTAGAGTACGCTGGGTGGCTAGATCCCTCGCCACAATTCGTACACCTGGGCACGAGACCACGTCTGGCGCAAGTTCGGGTGTCGTGACCCTCGGAGCAGTACCCGCAGGTTGGAGCGTTCTGGCATTCAGTGGCCCGGTGACCAAATCCCAGACACCGGTAACATTGCATTACCGGTGATTGGTCCACCGCCGGCACCATCTGGTACCCAATTCGCACCTTTGCGCCTTGACAGGCTTTCCATACCTGTGGGCTTACCTCCACAATAACGTTGCTGGTTTCTCCAGTCCTGCCCTTCACCCTGCGCACCACCTTGGCAACCCTTTGGCGCTCCGGGATATCCCTCATCAGACCGCAGTTCTGATTTAATAGGGCCTCGCCAACCCTCTGGTCCGTCAGATGGTGCGCCACTCCGATAAGGCGTAGGTGGGGAGATCTTTTTGGGGCTTCCACTGCTGAGAGTCCGGTGTTTGACGCTTTTATGGCGTTACCAAGAACCTTTCGGTCTTCCGGTGTCTCACAGTCTGCCACCACCCTGCCCTTTTTAATTCTTCTGAGGCGCTTAACACCCACCCCAAGGGACACCACGTCTACGCTACGCTTTAGCTCGTCAATCACATCTCCGTGGGAATGTTGCGGATTTATCGACTCCACTATGAGCCCGTAGGATGCGTCCGCTCCGCCCCCGGCCGACCCCGTAACCCCACCTCGAAGATCTACATCCCGCTCCGTGCGGCATGGTGCACTTCTTAGTGCCGCGGCGTAGGTCTTAATCGTTCTATCGATCTCCGCGGTTCGGCTCGCCAGGCCATCCAGCCTGGATTCCAGCGGCTTAAGGGTGATCTCTAACGCCTCCCTGGTTTCGGTGCGAGTCATCTCTGCCCCCAAATCTGAGACAGCTCCCGGCATCTCAGGTCTCAGCATTACGAGATCCTTCACTTCCGCGACTTCGGTTCTAAGTGATCTGAGCAGATTAACCACTGCCGATTCGCCCCCCGGTGCTGCAGATTCCACTGAGACCGACTCGTCCACCATTTTGCTCCGCGCCGCGTCTGCCATCTCAAGTCTCCACCTCTCTACGTCAATTTGCAGGGCCCTGAATTGATCTGCCAGATTTTGTATTTTAGAGCCAAGGGACAGCAATTCTGGACCCAACTCCTGCTCCAGGGTAAGCCTTTCGTGACGGAGGCAGTGTGGCCCGCCTGGTATCTCCGGTTCCATTCGTCGAGCGATTCGCTGCGAATCTGACGCTTGACGAATGAAACCGGACAGAGATCGTAATCAGGCTTCCTCCGACACGAAAGTGCCGCTTCCTTTGCTAGCTGGTCGGCGCGCTCGTTGCCGTCAATGCCGGCGTGGGCCTTGATCCAGTACAAGACCACACGTTTGCCTTGGATCAAGGCGTCGCTAGGTTAGGTTAGGTTAGGTTTTTTTTTTTTTTTTTTTTTTTTTTTTTTTTTTTTTTTTTTTTTTTTTTTTTTTTTTTTGAGGTCTTTTTCTTTTGACCTCGCCACTTTTCCCCGTCCGTAGGAACGACAGGCTCTTTTATATCTGATAATACATATATATATATGCTAACTTATTATTATTAATTAATTAATTGGGTATATATTCCCAATTTGTTTACATTTGCTTATCTACACTATTTACATTATATATATTTTCTTGTTTGTTATTTACATTCTCGTCTTTACATACTGTATATATTTTTATAATTCCTTAATTAGTCAATCTGACTTCATTTCCATTCAGAGTTTATGAGCTTTTGCTATTGTTTACATTTCAAGTTTTCCAACTGAATTAATAAATTATTTACATTCGATAGTTGCAAGGTATTAAAATAGAATAAAACAATTAAGATAAATAATTAAAATTAAAATAGAATAAATAATTAAATTAAGGATAGTATGCATTTTTACTTTTTGAAATTGTCAACTTTTTGGTCAATTATTGCTTTCAATAATTAAGAACAATTTAAGATAGAATAATTTAAGATAAGTAGTTAATTAGTAAAATAATTTAAATAAGTAATTAAATAAGTATATTATATGTTTCAATTTATGAACTTGTTTGTGTGTAAGTGTAGTGTTTAATAAATGTGTAGTTAGCTAAAAGTCTGTCATGTTTGTATAATACCAGTGGGAGTGGTTTTTCCTGTTTATTTTAAATCTAAGTCTGTCTTGTATGTTTGTTTCTTCTCACCGAGACGTTCCACTCCGATACTTGTTCCAACTCGCCATACCTATGACCCGTGTATTGTGTATTTGTATGTTTAGCTTGTGTTTATGTTGTGTTAGTTCATAATCTGCCTATCTTTGTCAACAGAGTGTTTATATTCTAACATATAAACAACTGTTGACACCTCTGTATGAACGATTTGTATTTGTACGAGTTATATGTTGTATGCATGTTTTTTGATGTAATCATTTATATATTTATTATATATTTCATACATCAGTGTCTATGTATGTGTATGAGTGTACGTGTTACTGTTATATGTGTGTGTACTGTGGGTGGCTAGTCATAAGTATGCCGTGTTGGACCTGGCCAGGTAGTCCCACTTAAGGCGGGTTGGGCATTCGGCGCTATAGGCGTTGTGGCCAACGTTCCTTAGCCCAGAGTGCGAACAATTGCAGCAACGTGGTCCGGCCCCCGCAGAGTACTCGGGGCACTTCACACGCAAATGCGGTCCTCCGCAGTGGCTGCACTTGTCCACACTCTCGGTGCAGTACTTGCGGCCATGGCCGAATGCCAGGCACCTTGTGCATTGGACCACCGGGGACTGGTCCTCCACCCTGACCCTTTGGAGGTCGAGGTAGAGGGTTCCAGTCCCGGTCATCCGCTGCCACACTTTCGGCCTCACCTGGAGTATCAGGTGGGACGCCTCGGGATTTTTTGTTCTCTTTTTATATTTAATTTTAACCTCTTTTTCTTCTTGTGGTAGCCCCATGAAGATTTCCGTGTTCTGGGTGTATAGGGCCCGAATCACGTCCTCGTCGTCCCCATCAACAATGACGTCTTTGAGGACGACAAGCGGATCTTTGTTCTTCATGGGCTCTACCACAAGCCCACCCCCACTGTTTTCTATTCTCTCCCTCACTCGATCGCGCTCCCCCACGGTGTCGCATCCCAGGATGACCGTACGGTTTTTCGCCTTCCTGGCCTTACTTACCTTTAAGCCGGTACTCCTGGCGTCGACCGCCTTTTTCACCCTGGCAAGCACCTCCTCGGCAGTCTCAAGACTGTTCGTGGAGGTGACCGCCACCGAATGAAGCGCCGGTCGGCGCCCGGGTCCGGCTGCTGCGGCCCTAGCATATGTCATGGCCACGGGGGGGACCGGGGCCGGGAGGCTCTCGGGCTTTTGGAGCTTGATAGCCTCACCGATTGCCTCGCCGATGTGGGACTTGGTCTCAACAACCAAGTCCCGAGCAACAGTCCCGACCAGATCTTCGATCTGGGACTGCGCTCGCACCACGATCCCCTCCGTCGCCACGTCCATGTCTACTTGGATGGACTCCATCTTCTCGTGGATCTTTTCGACTGCCTCAGCACTTTGCTCCTCCATTTTCGTTGAGGCGTCGTTAATTCTGTCTCTTAATTTGTAGTAAGTCTCATTGAACCACGTGAAGATGGAGTCCTCCATTTCCGCAAGTTTGGACAGGATCGCTATCTCCGGTAGATTTGAGGCGGCGGTCTCTGGGTCTGTGTCCTCGATCACCGTCACGCCGGCGGCCTCGGCCACCTTCTCCTCCAGGCTCTTAACACGCCTGCTTAATTCAAATAATAGACGGAGACCCCTATCCGATGTTGACTCCAGGTAGGCTTTGATGTCCTTTCGCATTTGCGGATACCCAGCAGTCTTTGAGGGAATCTCCTCAAAGACTATCATCACCTCCTGGAGTAAGTGGTCACTCGACAGGCTAGCATAGTTGGTCTGCTGCCTCTTAAATTGTTCCATCTGGTCGAGTGACCTTCTCTTTGTTCCGGGTCTCCGTATGAACGTTTTAGCTGCGTCTTGTACTACTATAGGCGAGGTGGAGGTACCGGGAGCCGCGCGTGATGTTGGGGGGGTTTCGTACATGTTAGGCATGTTAATTGCGAGAGTGAGAGAGTGACGGGGGAAGTGTGTATGTGTATATGACCCTGTATAGGGGGGTTTGTGTCAACTATTAAAAAGAGCAAGGATAATCAAATTAAAAACAAACTAAAATTTAAAGTAAATCTGTGCTCTGATCTGAGCAAGTCTATATAAGAGAGGTGTAAAGCCTCTGTCAAATAGTTAAAATCTAAGCTAAAATATAAAACAATTTAAAAGTCAATAACTTAAAAATAAAACAAAATTTAATATAGTCAATCTGTACAGTTAAAATTCAATAATTAAATTAATATATATTCAAATTAAAATTTACAACTAGTTGTACTGTCAATAGACAGAGTACAAGTCAAATAATATAGTCTATAACTCAAATTACTAAACTTCTATACTGTACAGTTAAAATTACTGAAAGTCAGTCTGTTTAAAATTTTTAAAATATATACACAGTTAAATTTACCTACAACTAATTGTACTGTCAATAGACAAGTACAATGTCAATATAAATCAGTAATTTAAATTATTAAAATTACAATTAAGTATATACAATTAAAAGGTAAAAAGTCAAAAGGTCCAATATATATTTACAATTAAAAATTTCCTAACCTAATTGTACCGTCAAAAGACAGGTACAATGTCACTAGCCTAGTGGGAAGCAAGTAATTAAAAAGGGATAAAAATTTCAAAAAATATTTTTGAAAATTTTTATAGTCCTGAAAACCCTACGTGGAGTCGCGGATATTACTAACTATATATAGGTTAGAAGCCAAAATTGGGTTTATTATGAATTAAATTAAAATTAAAAATAAATAATTTTTTAAAATATCCTAAAGACTCTAGGTAGAGAGCCTCTCTTACCTCGGGAGGATAGGGCACTAAGTCCTCTATCGACTCCCGAAAACCCGAACGAAATCGGACCAGCCAATCCTGAGATATCGGCCTGATTGTCGATTGACAAAAATCCTATCAATCTCGGTTCAGCCGGTCAAAATCTCAGTTTCGTGGGGTGGGGAGAGGGTGAACGGCAGCCTCCCTATGCCGTAACAGTCCAAAACTTTTTGCTATTATAAACTTCAAAATTTTGATGACTAATTTTAATAATAATAATAATTCGAATTTGTTCGTAGAATGCCACTCCTTGGTTATTAGGATGGGTCTCCTAATCCTCAATCCTCACCCGAAAACCCGATCAAGATCGGACCAGCCAGTCCCGAGATTTCGAGCTAACTATCTATTGATAGATTTCTCATCAATTTCGGTCCAGCCGGTCAAAAATACATCAGATCTTGTGTGGGGAAGGGAGGGGAGTGTCAGCTACGATGAAGCTAATGATTTTAAAAATTTTGGGCTGTTTGCTTACTATAATTAAAACTATAAAGATGATTTTTTCAGGAACGGCCTGAAATTCAGTCGTCCTGAAAGCACCACTGAATAGGTTTTATTGCGGGCTATATTCCACCCGAAGAAAGTTTTTGAGTCGGAGCCGCCGTTTCAGAGTTATTCAACTTCAAAGGTTTTTGTATGTTTTTTGGTACTTTGTATCTCAGAAACGACGATTTTTACTTAGGGGATTTTTTGGGTGATTCGTAGTCTTCTTACCCCTAGGATTATTTACCTGGTGTTAATTTCCCTCTAAGTACCGTAGATCCGAAGATATTTGACCTCAAAGTTTGGAAATTCCAAGGAATTTGCTAAGGAATTTCTGAGAAATTTCTTGTTTTGAAATTTCTTTCCGTTTTGATGGAATGTTGACGGAATTTTTTACCAAAATCTTTGAAGTCGCCTAACCCAGCCGTCCGTGGTCCGATCTCCTCGGGAACGGTGTCTTTTTGTAGGTCTTGATGGGGCCTACAAACTTATGGTAGTGTTGAAGTGGTTCAACCCTCGGGAGCTCAGTATTTTAATTCCCGAAGGATTTCCCGGTTTTTTGTTTATTGTTTTTGGATTCCTATAACTCGCTTAGGGGATAATTATATTTTCCAAGATGTTCACTAGTGTGTTCGTCACTATGTTGGAAAAGGATGGTAAATATTTGCGGGTTTCTAGGGGTCCAGATCAGGGTGCTATAGTCACAGGGAAAGTTTTCCGTTTTGGTGCAGAAATTTACGCAATAGGTATTTTCACTGTTATGTTTCTCACTTAATGTATAATTATATTTGACCGGAGCACTTTTGTAATGTTGTATATGTAGTGGGGCACAGATGGTATATAATAAAGGGTCCCTAGGGATACGGGTTTGGGCCCTATAGTCCTTTTAAAAGTTTTCCGCAACTTTTACGGCGTGTTTTAAAACAAAGTTTGTTTACCTTTTTTATAAGTCCTGTATCTTCTTTGTTTTTCGCCTGATTTTCTTGGGGTAAAGTTTAACACGCACAACACACACTACACTAAGGGATGATAATTTAAAAAATTTAGGTTATCGATTTAGTTTAAAAGTTAAAATTGTTCAAAGTTTGTCGAAAATTTTCAGTTTTTTAAAATTGTCATAAATTTCCGCACTCAACACTTTCCCGGAAAATTTTGACTGTTCCCGGTCTCTCTCGTATCCTTTAACAAACTTATGTGGTCAGAGGGTTTCCAGGAATCCTGGAACAGGGACCTCGTGGCCACGTGCTTTTTAGGAAAACCGTTGTATTTTCCTGGATTTTCGCCCTAAAAATCCGAGAGGGGTCTCAGAGGACGTAGGACCTCGAGACGCACACTCTCACAGTTTAAAAAACACCACTTCTCGATCTACTTTTCGAGATAAATGCACTTTTGTGTTTTTTAACCTCGTTTGTTTATGTCAAAATAATGTTTTTCTTCTAAGAAAATCCACAATTCTTAACCGATTTTCGTGCGGTTTTCTTTAACGTGTAGGGCTCGCGAAGCCGCAACTTTTGATATGCTACACTACTGTTTTCACTTGACTTTTACCACTTTTATGAATTTATTTCTACGGAGCGGTTAAAAATCGCAGCTTACGCGTCGGGAGAGCGTGCGGAACTGGTTAGGTTAGGTTAGGTTAGGTTAGGTTAGGTTAGGTTAGGTTAGGTTTTTTTTTTTTTTTTTTATATTTAGGTCAGTTTCTTGACCTCACAACTTTCCCCCGTCCATGAATCGACAGGCCCTTATCATTCTTGGTTACAATTTCTATCTATTATGATTTTATATAAATTTTCGGGTAAGGTTCCCGATGACTATTTAGTGCTTATTTGTACTTACAATTATATTATTATTTACAGATGTCAATTAATTACTTTAGTTATATATGTACTTACATTATTTAATCCTTATCTTATTAAGGCATCCATTAATTAACTCACTATATACTTACTATATCTAATAACATTTAGTTATTCAATGTCCTAATGACTTTTGATTACAAGCTTCCCATAGTTGGGGTTGTCTACATATATCAATTAAGTGATAGTAATATTATTGTCTATTGTAACTGTCCTGTGTGTGTTGTGTGGTGTTGTATGGTGTTGGTTGGTGTTGAATGGTGTTGTATGGTGTTGAAGGGTGTTGAGTAGTGTTGAATGGTGTTAAGTGGTGTTGTATGATGTTTTGGTGTGTGATGTTGTGTAGTGTTGTATGGTGTTGTGTTGTCTCATGTTGTGTTGTGTAGGTTGTGTTAGTTATGTAGGTAACTCCAAGACGTCACGCATAGGTATTGGCTCCAACCTCGCAATATTCATGACCGGTGTTGTGTTTTGTGCATGTTAAGTTCGTGTTTGTATAGTTGTATCAATTCAATTTCAACACCCTATCTTGGTCGACAATATATTTATAAAATTAATTATAAACAATTGCCGACCCCTCAGTTATGAATTGATCTTGTCTGTTTGTGCGTGTAGCTGTTTAGTTGTTGTGCATGTTCTGATTTACTCCTATATATTTAATATATATTACGTAGATCAGTGTCTATGTGTATATATGTACCATGTCGTGTGTGTGCTGTGGGTGCGTGAGTCATAAATATTGCGTGCTCGAGCGGGCTAGGTAGTCCCATTTAGCACGAGTTGGGCATTCGGTACTAAAGGCATTATGGCCTATGTTTCGCAGCCCAGAGTGCGCGCAGTTGCAGCAACGCGGTTCCGCTCCTTTTAAGAAGTCGGGGCAGCACTCACGTAAGTGAGAGCCCCCGCAGTGGCTGCACTTGCTCGCACTCTCCGCGCAGAATCTACGGCCATGGCCGAACCCAAGGCACTTGGTGCATTGGATGAGCGGAGACTGGTCCTCCACTCTGACCCTTTGCAGGTCAAGGTAGAGGGTCCCTGCCTCCGTCATCCTCTGCCACACCCTTGGCTTAACCTGTAAAACTATGTGTGACGTCTTGGGGTTTCGTGTACGTTTTCTGTATTTGATGAGTATATCTTGTTCGTCTTGTGGTAGACCCACGAAGATATCGGTGTTCTGGGTGTATATGGCCCTTACCGTATCCTCGTCCCCTTCGTCAGCATAAACGTCCTTTAGGACGACGAGAGGATTTTTGTTGGTCATGGGCGCTACCACAAGACCGTCACCACAACGCTCAATGCGTTCCATCACCTTTGTCCTTTCTGTCTCCGTGTCGCAGCCCAGGATAACAGTGCGATTTTTCGCCTTCCTGGCTCTAGTGACTTTGAGGCCAGTGGCCCTGGCGTCGACCGTCCTCTTCACCTTGGCGAGCACCTCCTCAGCGGTCTCTAGACTGTCTGTGGAGGTGACCGCCACCGAGTGAAGCGCCGGGCGGCGCCCGGGTCTGGCTGCTGCGACACTGGCATACGTCTTGGGGGTCGGGTCGCTCTCCGGTTTCAGGCCACTTGTCGCTTCGGCAAGACACGTTCTCGCCTTTACGACAACGTCTCTAGCGACGGTGGCCACCAGGTCCTCAATTTGAGTCTGCGCGCGGACCACGATCCCCTCAGTTGCCATATCTATATCCACCTGGTTTAACTCAATCTTCTCATGGGTCTTCTCGATGATGAGTGCGGCCCGTTCATCGTTTTTAGAGTCGAGAGCTCTAATTTCCCTTTTCAATATGGAGTGGGACTCTCCGACCCAATCGTAGACCGCCTTCTCCAGTTCTTCCATTCTGTCCAGCAACTTCTCCTCCATCGCCGAAGGCGCAGCCTCAGTAGCCGCACCTCCCTGCGTGGGAGTTTCCTTCGCCGTAGCCGCATTTGCGGCCTCGGCGGCCCCCGCCTCCAGGTCTTTGATCCGCTTACTCAACTCGAAGATAATGCGGATACCTTTATCAGATTTATCCTCCAGGAAAGTCTTTATGTCCCTCCTCATCTGAGGGTACTCCTGTACCTTTGAGGGTATGTCCTCAAAGGTTTTCATGACCTCCTGGAGTAAATGTTCACTCGATAACCCAGCGTAGGTGTTGTGCTGGTTTTTATATATTTTCATGTTGTCGAGTGAACGTCTTTTTGTACCGGGCCTCTTGATAAAGGTCCTGGCGGCGTCTTCAACTATATTGGGCGGGGTAGAAGTGCCGGCGGCAGCTGGTTTTTTGGAGACAATGGACGCTGGTGGTGTGGTATACATGTTAAGTGTGGATGTGTAACTGTTATGTGTGAAAGGGGGAAAGTTGTTTATGTTGTGTACCTATGTCCAACCCTGTATAGGGGGGTTGTGTTTGTTAAAAGTGTGTTTGTCTTACCCTGTATAGGGGGGTAAGTGTCCGTATGCGTCTGAATATAAAACAATCTAATCAAATTAAATAAACTAAAATAACTTTGCTCTAATTTGAGCCGGTCTTAGTATATATGGGAGGTGTAAAGCCTCCGTCAAATATTTAAAATAAATCTAAACTATAAAATAAGGGTCAAGATAAATCAATTAAAAAAGTCAAAGAGCTAAAACTTAAGGCTAAAGTACAAATTAAAATTCTTAAACCTAATTGTACTTGTCAAAAGACAAGTACAATGTCATGTAAATAATCAAATTTAAAAAGTTAAAGTTCAAATATATACAGCTAAAATTACCTAAACTAATTGTACTGTCAATAGACAAGTACAATGTCAATAGTATATAATCAAATTAAAAAGTTAAAAATTCCAATATATATACAATTAAAACTACCTAAAACTAATTGTACTGCCAATAGACAGGTACAATGTCAATTTAAGCTAATAATCAATAATTTAAATATTGAAATTCCAATTATATATATACAAAAAGTCAATAATTTCAATATATGTACAGCTAAAAGTCCCTAAATCTAATTGTTCACTGGTGTGTTCGACACCTTGTTGAGAAAAGATGGTGAATGTTGCGAGCTCCTAGGAGTCCAGATCAGGGTGCTATGGTCTTAGGGAAAGTTTTCCGTTTTTGTGCAAAAATTTACGCAGTAGGTATTTTCAATGTTTTATATCTCACTTATTATATAATTATATTTCACCAGGACACTTTTATAATGTTCTACGTGTAGTGGGGCACAGATGGTGTCCCTAGGGATACGGGTTTGGGCCCTGTAGTCCTTTAAAAAGTTTTCCGCAACTTTTTACGGCGTGTATGAAAACAAAGTTTGTTTACCTTTTTAAAAAGTCCTGTATCTTCTTGGTTTTTCGTCTGAATTACTTGGGGTAAACTTTAACACGTACAACGCACACTACACTAAGGGATGATAAATTAAAAAAATTGGGTTATCGATCTAGATTTAAAGTTAAAATTGTTCAAAGTTTGTCAAATTTTTTGCACTTTTAAAATTGTCACAACTTTTAAAGTTTTTCACTTTCCCGGAAAAATTTTTCGGTGCCGTGCCTCTCTCCCGTTCCTCCACAAACCTACGTGGTCAAATTTTTCCTGGAGGGCCTGGAACAGGGACCTCGTGGCCACGTGGTTTTTAGGAAAACTGCTGTAATTTCCTGGATTTTCGCCTTAAAAATCCGAGAGGGGTCTCAAAGGACGTGGGACCTCAAGACGCACCCTCTCACAGTTGAAGAAACACCACTTCTCGATCTACTTTTCGAGAAAAAAAGCACTTTTGTGGTTTTTAACCTCACTTGTTTACGTCAAGATAATGTTTTTCTTCTAAGAAAATCCACAGTTCTTAACCGATTTTCTCGCGGTTTCCACTAACGTGTAGGGCTCGCGAAGCCGCGTCTTTTGATGTATAACACTACTTTGTTCACTAAACTTTTACCACTTATATGATTTTATTTCGACGGAGCGGTTAAAAATATTCGGTGTAGGTTATCGCAGTTAAAAAAAGCTTGGGTTAGGTTAGGTTAGGTTGGGGTGCTGGCTAGAAAACCTCCTCGTGGTGCACCCTGGGCAACGCTGGCGATAGCACTGTTCCTCCTCATTTCCTCCGTGTCATCTGGAGGAGAGGATTATCGCCAGCGGCTAATATTCTAGCAGGAGAGGAAGCCATTCCATCGGCTCTCGGGCAAGGCCTGATCCAGCAGGGTGGGCGTGTCTGCCGGTTGCCCTGCTGGCTCTTCGCTCTTCGGAGCATGGAGGAGGAAACCTCGATAAAAAACCTGAAGGTGGGGCTCTGTAGGGGCCGCAGTTTCTCCGCTGCTAGCGGTGGAGAGAGGAGGACGGGCTCGGCGTGTACTAACACTACCACCGAGCAGGCAGGGGGACGTAGTCTTTCTGCCACCGTCGGCATAACGTAATCCCGGCTCTGTCCGGGGGCGTGGGTCTTGGCTTAACCGCCCGGACCGCGAGGAAGAAAACCTCTATAAAAAATTACCCCGAATCTCAAGCTCTGGTGCGTGGCCAGGGGATGCATGGCTGATGGGAAGTTCAGTTGCGAGCGCACCCCAAGCCGAGGTACCTGCGGACCCCTCGGTTTGGTTCAAATTTACGCTTACCCGGGTATCGGGGATCTCTGCCCGGGCGGACTTTTATTTCTCCCCAACTCGTGGGTTCAGTTATGGAGATTGATCAAATTAATACAAAGAAAAACGGCACGGATTTTACAAACGACAACAAAATGGCAAGCAATACGGACATCGAAACGGAGAGGAAAACGCAGGAGAAGAAGGGTCCCCTGAAGGGGAGCCCTTCGGGTGTGGACGGAGTCACGTCCAAAGAGGCGGTCGTAATACTCGGGCCGCCCATCTCGACGAGGCTCCCAGGAGTCAAACTGACTACTGGGAGCCGGAGAGCATCGGAGCGTTTACGCTCCTCGTCGGCCACGCCAGGCACGAGCGGTGGCAACAGCGGAACAGTGGAGCCGATGGAAACAGAGGCGAGCGACAGGCGGAAGCGCTCCTGCGACAGAGTGAGCGTCGCATCCCAGGAGACACCCGAGAAGACTCTCCGCACCGGTAGGTCGCGAACACCAGTCTCCGTCTCGTCCGGCTCTGTATTCACAAATTCGGAGTCGTACAGGCGTGGCCGTGCGGAGGGCGAAGTCGAAGCGGAGGAGGAGATCGCAGATCTCCTGCTTAAGATCCGGGAGCCAGTGCGGGGAGTAGCCCCCCAAGCTCCCGTGTCTGTACAGGAGAAGGCGAGAGCGGCGGTGGACATCGTTAAAAAGGTGGCCACCAAGTCCGTGAACCTTAAGGGCTGCTTTGTGAGGGCCCTTAAGGACTCCTCCTCCGCCATTACGGAGGTCGTGGAGGACCTGATTGGAGATGTGGCTCGCCTGCAGGCGGCCAATGATAGGCTGACGGAGCAAGTGAACGAGCTGAGCGCTCAATTCACCCGCTTCCGGGCAAAGCTCCCCGATGAGGAGGCCCCGTCGACGTCTCAGCCTGCCCCTACCACCAACTCTGGGGTACGTGACGCCCAACTGCATGACATTCTAACTGCAGTTGGGCATATGTTGGACGGGCGTCTCGCCGGACTGGAGGCGAGACTGCCCCCTGCGCCGGTCGTGCGCCCCCCGCTCGCGTCACAGCGGCCTAAGACCGCTGCTCCGACCGCACTCCCGGTTGTGGGAGGTTGCGTGTCCTACGCAGCGGCCGCGTCGGCCCCGGCTCCATCGGCTGCACAAAAGCAGAAGAAGGGGGCCGGGGCACCAGCCCAGGCGAAGGCCAAGGCACCGGCCCAGGCGTCGGCTAAGGCGCCGGCCCAGGCGCCGACCAAGAAGGGGCCGGCACAGGCGCCGGCCAAGAAGGGGCCTAAAGCGGGGCCGAGTGGTGGAGAGGATTTCCCTCCACTTCCCACTCCGACAACCCTGCCGGGCCCCTCTGCACCTGCCCCCTCCAACGAGGGTTGGCAGGAGGTGAAGGGCTCCAAGAAGTCCCGAAAGCGGGCAAGACGGGCGGCCGAAAAAGCGGGCCAAGCCCAGCCTTCACCACCGGTGACAACGGCGTCAAAGAAGAAGCCGCGGAAGCTGCAGCCGCCTAAAACCGCGGCTGTGGTTGTCACCTTGTCGCCGGAGGCGGCCAGTGGCGGGCTCTCGTACGCGGCCCTCTTTAAAGGGGCCCGTCCTGGGCTCGCCACCGAGTTCGGGGCCGCAGGAATGAGGCTGCGCCGCGCCCAAACGGGAGCTCGAATTTTTGAATTCCCTGGGGCTGACGGCGCTCAGACGGCCGACAAATTCGCTGAGAGGCTGCGGGTGATGTTTGCCGCAACGGACGGTCTTAAGATCGCCAGGCCCACCAAGTGCGCAGATCTGCGCATCTCGGGCCTGGACGACTCTGTAACGTCGGAGGATGTCCGCGATGCAGTCACGGAAAAGACTGGATGCACCGCGGACACCGTCAGAGTCGGCACCGTCCGTCCGGGTCCGGGAGGCCTCGGCGCGGTGTGGGTTAGCTGTCCCGTGGCGGCAGCTAAAGTGTTGGGTGATGCCGGGAGCATGCTCGTCGGCTTCGTAAATGCCAGGGTCACGGTTCTGGCTGCGAGGCCGATGCGATGCTTCAGGTGTCTAGCCGGGGGACACACTCGCGCCAAGTGCGAGAGCTGTTTTGACTGCAGCGGTTTGTGCTTCCGCTGCGGTCAACCCGAGCACAAGGCGGCAGAGTGCTCTGCTGCTCCTCACTGCCCCGTGTGTGCGGCGGGTAAAAAGCCCGCCAATCATCAAATGGGGCAGGGGGGCTGCAGGCCTCCCCGCGCCTCTCAGCGAACGCCGGGGGCTAGCCAATCGATCCAGGCTGCCTCCGACGTCAACCGTGCGTCGACGCCGACGCCCATGGAGGAGGTTGTAGAGACGATCCAGTAATGGATCAAGTCTCCAACCTTCTTGTCCAGACGAATCTGAACCACTGTGCCGCGGCGCAGGACCTCTTCCTGCAAACCATGGCACAGTGGTCGATAGGTGTTGCCGTAGTCGCGGAGCCATATTTCGTCCCCCCCCGTCCGAACTGGATGGGTGACCGGGACGGCTCCGTGGCAGTCGTCAGCTCCACGGCGGCTCATTCCCCGCCCTTGTCGCTAAGAGACAAGGGTACTGGATATGTTGCCGCCGAATGGGGGGGAATCACCATTTATGGTGTCTACTTCTCCCCCAATCGGAGCTTGCACGACTTCGAGGTTTTCCTGAACACCTTGGAGACCTCGATACGGCGACTAGTGTCTGGGCACGTCCTCGTGCTGGGGGATTTCAACGCAAAATCCATTGCGTGGGGTTCCCCGGCGACGGACGCCAGGGGTGCAGCCGTAGAGGAGTGGGCGGCGTCGGTGGGCCTCTGTTTGCTGAACAGGGGCGCCACCAACACGTGCGTACGACAGCAGGGGGGGTCGATAGTGGACCTCTCGTTCGCTACCCCTGCAGTCGCCGCACGAGTAAGGAACTGGAGTGTCCTGGATGAGGTCGAGACGCTCTCGGATCATCTCTATATCCGATTCGAGCTCTCCCGGTCCCAGGACGCCAGTAGGGGTCACGCGGCGCGGCGCCCTTCCCGCTTTCCGCGGTGGGCTGTCGCCAAGCTCGACAGGGACCTACTAGAGGAGGCGGCCATTGTTCAATCCTGGCTGTCTCCGCAGGCCCCGACCGAGGAGGTCGACGTGGGGGCTGGTCGTTTCGCTGCTGCGCTAATGCAGATTTGCGACTCGGCCATGCCCCGCGTTCGTGGTTGTCGGCCTCCGAGGAAGGAGGTCTACTGGTGGTCCCAGGAGTTGGCGGACCTCCGTGCGGCCTGTGTAAGTGCCCGGAGGTCCCTCACCCGGAGTCGGCGACGTCACCGCGGTGTCGGTGAGGAGGTGGACCGGCTTCACGAGGAGTACCGAGCAGCTCGGGAAACTCTGAGGCTGGCCATCTGCCGCGCTAAAGACGCTAGTAGAGAGGAGATGCTGGAGAGTCTCGAGCGTGACCCCTGGGGTCGCCCTTATCGTGCGGTGCGTGAAAAGCTCCGCACGTCGGGCCCCCCCCTTACGGAGACTCTCCAGCCCAGCTTCCTGCAGGAAGTGGTCGAGGGCTTATTCCCGCAGCGGGCGGAACACACACCCCCGTCGATGGCTGCATCAGCCGGAGACGACGGGGGCAGCGAGGTCGAAGTTCCGCCCGTCAGGGATTCGGAGGTAGGGGCGGCTGTTCTGCGGATTCGATCCAAGAACACCGCCCCCGGGCCGGACGGGGTTCCAGCCCGAGTGATGGCCCGTGCCCTCGACTACATGTCGGACCACCTCAGGGGGGTGTTGGACGCTAGCCTGGCGTCCGGACGCTTCCCTGAGCGCTGGAAATGCGGGAAGCTGGTCCTGCTGAGGAAGCCGGGACGGCCCGCCGACTCGGTCGCGGCCTATAGGCCAATCGTGTTGCTGGACGAGGCGGGTAAACTCTTCGAGAGGATACTCTCTGCCCGCATCGTCCGGCACCTCTGCGAGGTCGGCCCCGATCTGTCGGACGCCCAGTTCGGTTTCCGAGAGGGGCGTTCGACGATCGATGCCGTGATGCGCCTTAGGGCCGTGACCGAGGAGGCCGTGAGCTGCGGCGGAGTGGTGTTGGCGGTGTCCTTAGACATCGCCAACGCCTTCAATAGTCTGCCATTCAGCTGCATAGGGGAAGCACTCCGATACCACGGGGTGCCAGAGTACCTGAGGCGGCTGGTGGCAGACTATCTCGAGGAGCGTACCGTCATGTACGAGGACCGGGATGGCGTCTTGAGACGCAGGGCCATGTCGTGCGGTGTTCCGCAGGGGTCTGTCCTAGGACCACTCCTGTGGAACATGGGATACGACTGGGCCCTAAGAGGGCGTCTCCCCCCCGGGCTGGGTGTAATCTGCTACGCGGACGACACTTTAGTCACGGCCCGGGGGGCTAACTTCCAGGAGGCGGCACGCCTGGCCACTACGGGAGTCTCCCTGGTGGTCGGGCGCATCGAGGCGCTGGGTCTGCGGGTGGCCCTGGATAAGACGGAGGCCCTACTCTTTCATGGGCCCCGTCGTGGTCCACCCGCCGGCGCCTCGATAGAGGTCAACTCGGTCCTCGTACCGGTCCGGGCCCAGATAAGGTACCTGGGTCTGGTCCTAGACGGAAGGTGGCTCTTCGACGAGCACTTCAAACAGCTAGCTCCAAAGTTGGTGGACACTGCCTCCGCCCTCGGGCGACTTTTGCCCAATTTGGGCGGGGCCAGTGTTCCCACTAGGCGGCTGTACACGGGGGTGGTCCGGTCGATGGCACTGTACGGTGCACCGGTGTGGGCGGCGGCTCTGACCGCCCAGAATAGGGCGCGCCTCTGGCGCCCCCAGAGGATATTGGCGGTCAGAGCCATACGCGGATACCGCACGGTGTCGACCGAAGCGGCATGCGCATTGGCCGGAACACCCCCGTGGGATTTGGAGGCGGAAGTGCTCGCCGAAGTCTATCGACGAGTGGCTGAATTCCGGGCGGAGAGCGGGTCTCGCCCTCCGCCCGAGGACGTGCGCGAGTGGCGCGAAGCCGCTCGTCGAGCCACCTTGGCAAGATGGTCGTCCCGACTGGAGACTCCACGCGCTGGCTTCGCCGCCGTGGAGGCTCTCCAGCCGGTCATCACCGAGTGGGCAGGGCGGCAGCACGGGACCCTTTCCTTCCGGCTGACGCAGGTGCTTTCCGGGCACGGTTGCTTCGGAAAGTATCTGCACTCGGTCGCAAGGAGGGAATTGAGTCCCGCCTGCCACCACTGCGACTGCAGTGAGGACACGGCCCAGCATACGCTGGCGGTCTGCCCCGCATGGGCGGCGCAGCGCCGGGCCCTCACTGCAGTCATCGGAGAGGAACTCTCGCTGCCGGTCGTAGTACGCTCCATGGCCGGTAGCGACAGTTGTTTTACCGCGGTCGCAACCTTCTGCGAGGACGTAATCTCGCAGAAGGAGGCGGCGGAGAAGGTTCGGGAGGACGACTTCCACTCGGACCAGATCCGCCGCCGGCGAACGGGGCGGCGAAGGCGCGCTCACCTGCGCCTCATGCCGCCCTGATTCTGGCCGCGGGTGGACGGGATGGGTTTCCCCGTTCATCCGCTGTAGAGGCCAGCCGCGAGGGAGTGGCGTCCGCGTGTGACCGGACGTCGCCCAAAATTTGAGAGGATAAGGAGATGGCGCCCGCAACTGTGCGGGCAGGCGCCGGGGGGGGTCCAGAAGGCGATAACAACCTGGCCCCCTTCCCAAGACACAGGCGCAGAGAGGTCACACCGTGTGGTTTTAGTCGGTTCGAGTCCGACATACCACCCCGTCGAGAGCCCCGGCGGGGTGACGATCCGAGGGGATTTCCACACGTAAAAAAAAAAAAAAAAAAAAAAAAAAAAAAAAGGTTAGGTTAGGTTAGGTTAGGTTAGGTTAGGTTAGGTTGGGGTGCTGGCTAGAAAACCTCCTCGTGGTGCACCCTGGGCAACGCTGGCGATAGCACTGTTCCTCCTCATTTCCTCCGTGTCATCTGGAGGAGAGGATTATCGCCAGCGGCTAATATTCTAGCAGGAGAGGAAGCCATTCCATCGGCTCTCGGGCAAGGCCTGATCCAGCAGGGTGGGCGTGTCTGCCGGTTGCCCTGCTGGCTCTTCGCTCTTCGGAGCATGGAGGAGGAAACCTCGGTAAAAAACCTGAAGGTGGGGCTCTGTAGGGGCCACAGTTTCTCCGCTGCTAGCGGTGGAGAGAGGAGGACGGGCTCGGCGTGTACTTACACTACCACCGAGCAGGCAGGGGGACGTAGTCTTTCTGCCACCGTCGGCATAACGTAATCCCGGCGCTGTCCGGGGGCGTGGGTCTTGGCTTAACCGCCCGGACCGCGAGGAAGAAAACCTCTATAAAAAATTACCCCGAATCCCAAGTTCTGGTGCGTGGCCAGGGGATGCATGGCTGATGGGAAGTTCAGTTGCGAGCGCACCCCAAGCCGAGGTACCTGCGGACCCCTCGGTTGGGTTAAAAATGTACGCTTGCCCGGGTATTGGGGGATCTCTGCCCGGGTCGACCTTTAGTTCTCCCCCACTCGTGGGAATCTCATGGAATCTAATAAATCAAACCCAAAAAGTAAAGGACAGGACAAAAATAAAACGAATACGGCGAACACAACGGACAACGAAGCAATTGGAAGGAAGGAGAAGAAGGGCACCCTCAAGGGGGGCACTTCTTCGGGAGTGGACGACACAGCGTCCAAGGAGGCTGCTGTCGTACTCGGGCCGCCCATCTCGGCGGGGCTCCCAGGAGTCAAACCGACTACTGGGAGCCAAAGATCATCGGAGCGTTCACGCTCCAGGTCCGCCACGGCAGGCACGAGCCGTGGGGCCAGCACAACCACGATCGCACCAGAGGCGATGGAGACGGAGGCGAGCGGTAGCCAAAAGGGTGGGCTCTCCGGGGATGGCGAAAGCGATACATCCCAGGAGACGCCAGCTCTGAAATTCATCCGTAAGTCGCGAACCCCAGCCTCGGCTCGTTCAGGCTCCGCCTTTTCAAAAGCGGAATCCTACAAGAGGAAGCGAGCGGATTGCGAGGTTGCAGCGGAGGAGGAGATCTCGGATCTCCTACCAAGGATAAGGGAGCCGGTGGAGGGAGATGCCCCACAGGATCCCTTGTCCTTGCAAGAAAGGGCGAAGGTGGCCGTGGATATAATCCACAAAGTGGCCACCAAGTCGGTGAACCTGAAGGGCTCTTTTGTAAGAGCCCTGAAGGACTCCTCCTCCGCTATTGGAGGGGTCGTCGACACCCTCTGTGGAGACGTAGCTCGGCTCCAGGCGGCCAACGACCGTCTGACGGGCCAGGTGGCTGAGCTCAGGGCTCAGTTCGCCCAATTTCGGGCTGAGCGGCCTCAAAGCGAGGCCTTGCCTGGTCCGTCGCAGCCGGCTCCTGCCAGCGTCGAGGTACCTGACGCCCAGCTGCGCCAGGTCCTCCTCGCAGTAGAGCATATGCTGGATGGGCGTCTGGCCGGTCTGGAGGCGAGACTGCCCCCTGCGCCGGTCGTGCGCCCCCCGCTCGCGTCGCAGCGACCGAAGGCTGCGACAGCGCCGACGGCACCCGCTGTGTCGTATGCGGCGGCGGCGGCTTCGGCTCCGGCCCCTGTTGCTCCCAAAAGAGCGGGGAAGGGGGCCAAGGCGCCGGCGAAGGCCCCGGCTAAGGCGCCGGCCCAGGCACCGGCAAAGGCGCCGGCCAAGGCGGTGCCTGAAACGGCGGCGAAGTCCGGAGCGGAGTTCCCTCCGCTCCCCACTCCACCATCTCAGCCGGGCCCCTCCACATCTGCCTCCGATGACCGTTGGCAGGTAGTGGAAGGGTCAAAGTCGTCCCGAAGGCGGGCGAAAAAGGCAGCACAAAAGGCAGCCCAAGGCCCGCCTTCGCCACCGGTGGCAACGGTAACCAAGAAGAAGGCGCGGAAACTGCAGCCGCCCAAAACAGCGGCTGTGGTGGTAACCGTGTCGCCGGAGGCGGTCAGTGGCGGACTGACGTACGCGGCTCTTTTTCAAAGGGCCCGCAGTCTCGCCACTGAGTTCGGGACGGCAGGCATGAGCCTGCGCAAGTCCCAGACGGGAGCTCGAGTGCTGGAGTTCCCGGGGGCTGAAGGCGCAAAGTCGGCGGACGCCTTTGCGGAGAAGCTGCGGGTCATGTTTGCAGCCGAGGATGGTGTCAGAGTCGCCAGGCCTACGAAGTGTGCCGAGTTGCGCATTTCGGGCCTGGACGACTCAGTGACGGTGGAGGATGTCCGCGTTGCAGTCTTGGAGAAGACGGGCTGCAGCGCGGAGAACGTCAGGGTCGGCACCATCCGCCCCGGACCAGGAGGACTTGGCGCTGTGTGGATCAGCTGCCCCGTAGTGTCGGCCAAATTATTGGGCGATGCTGGCAAGATTCTCATCGGTTTCGTCAACGCTAGGATTACGGTACTGGCGGCGAGACCGATGAGGTGTTACAAATGCCTTGTATCGGGGCACACACGCGCCAGGTGTGACAGGTGTTTTGACTGCAGCGGATTATGTTTCCGCTGCGGTCAACCGGGGCACAAGGCGGCGGAATGCTCTGCCGCCCCTCACTGCCCCGTGTGTGCGGCGGGCAATAAACCCGCTAATCACCAGATGGGGCAGGGGGGCTGCAAGCCACCCCGTGCTTCTCCGCAAACGCCGGAGGCCAGCCTAACGACCCGGGCTGCCTCCGACGTTAATCGTGCGTCGACGCCGACGCCCATGGAGGGGGTTGGAGACACGGTCCAATAATGGATCAAGTCTCCAGCCTCCTGCTCCAGACGAACCTCAACCACTGTGCCGCGGCGCAGGACCTCCTCCTGCAAACTATGGCACAGTGGTCGGTAGGTCTCGCCGCAGTTGCGGAGCCTTACTTCGTTCCTCCCCGTCCAAACTGGATGGGTGACTGGGACGGCTCCGTGGCAGTCGTCGGCTCCACGGCGGCCCATTCCCCGCCCTTGTCGCTAAGAGACAAGGGTACGGGATATGTTGCCGCTGAGTGGGGGGGAGTCACCATTTATGGTGTATATTTCTCCCCCAACCGGAGTCTGAGCGACTTCGAGGTCTTCCTTAACAACTTGGAGACCTCGATGCGGCGACTAGCGTCTGGGCACGTCCTCGTGCTGGGGGACTTCAACGCAAAGTCCATTGCGTGGGGTTCCCCGGCGACGGACGCCAGGGGCGTAGCCGTTATGGAGTGGGCGGCTTCGGTGGGCCTCTGTTTACTAAACAGGGGCTCCATCAACACGTGCGTGCGACAGCAGGGGGGGTCGATAGTGGACCTTTCGTTCGCTACCCCTGCAGTCGCCGCACGAGTAAGGAACTGGTGTGTCCTGGAAGAGGTTGAGACGCTCTCGGATCACCTGTATATCCGATTGGAGCTCTCCCGGTCCCAGGACCCCAGTAGGGGTCACGCGGCGCGGCGCCCCTCCCGCTTCCCGCGGTGGGCTGTCGCCAAGCTCGACAGGGACCTACTGGAGGAGGCGGCCATTCTCAACGCTTGGCTGTCTCCGCGGGCCCCGACCGAGGGGGTCGACGTGGGAGCTGGCCGCTTCGCTGACGCGCTAACGCGGGTCTGCGATGCGGCCATGCCCCGCGTTCGTGGGTGTCGGCCTCCGAGGAAGGAGGTCTACTGGTGGTCCCAGGAGTTGGCGGACCTCCGTGCGGCGTGCGTTCGTGCCCGGAGGTCCCTAACTAGTAGCAGGCGACGTCACCGCGGGGTCGGTGAGGAGGTGGACCGGCTTCACGAGGAGTACCGAGAAGCTCGGAAAACTCTGAGGCTGGCCATCTGCCGCGCCAAGGATGTCAGTAGAGAGGAGATGCTGGAGAGTCTCGAGCGTGATCCCTGGGGTCGCCCTTATCGTGCGGTGCGTGAAAAGCTCCGCACGTCGGGCCCCCCCCTTACGGAGACTCTTCAGCCCAGCTTCCTGCAGGAAGTGGTCGAGGGCCTATTCCCGCAGCGGGCGGAACACACACCCCCGTCGATGGCTGCATCAGCCGAAGACGACGGGGGTAGCGAGGTTGAAGTTCCGCCCGTCAGGGAATCGGAGGTAGGGGCGGCTGTTCTACGGATTCGATCCAAGAACACCGCCCCCGGGCCGGACGGGGTTCCAGCCCGAGTGATGGCCCGAGCCCTCGATCACATGTCGGACCGCCTCAGGGAAGTGTTGGACGCTAGCCTGGCGTCCGGACGCTTCCCTGAGCGCTGGAAATGCGGGAAGCTGGTCCTGCTGAGGAAGCCGGGACGGCCTGCCGATTCGGTCACGGCCTATAGGCCTATCGTGTTGCTGGACGAGGCGGGTAAACTCTTCGAGAGGATACTCTCTGCCCGCATCGTCCGGCACCTCTGCGAGGTTGGCCCCGATCTGTCGGACGCCCAATTCGGTTTCCGAGAGGGGCGTTCGACGATCGATGCCGTAATGCGCCTTAGGGCCGTGACCGAGGAGGCCGTGAGCTGCGGCGGAGTGGTGTTGGCGGTGTCCTTAGACATCGCCAACGCCTTCAACAGTCTGCCATTCGGCTGCATCGGGGAAGCACTCCGCTACCACGGAGTGCCAGAGTACCTGAGGCGGCTGGTGGCAGACTATCTTGAGGAGCGTACCGTCATGTACGAGGACCGAGATGGCGTCTTGAGACGCAGGGCCATGTCGTGCGGTGTTCCACAGGGGTCAGTCCTAGGACCACTCCTGTGGAACATGGGATACGACTGGGCCCTACGAGGGCGTCTCCCCCCCGGGCTGGGTGTAATCTGCTACGCGGATGACACCTTAGTCACGGCCCGGGGGGCTAACTTCCAGGAGGCGGCGCGCCTGGCCACCACAGGAGTGTCCATGGTGGTCGGGCGCATCGAGGCGCTGGGTCTGCGGGTGGCCCTGGATAAGACGGAGGCCCTACTCTTTCATGGGCCCCGTCGTGGTCCACCCGCCGGCGCCTCGATCGAGGTCAACTCGGTCCTCGTACCGGTCCGGGCCCAGATGAGGTATCTGGGTCTGGTCCTAGACGGAAGGTGGCTCTTCGACGAGCACTTCAGACAGCTGGCTCCAAAGTTGGTGGGCACTGCCTCCGCCCTCGGCCGACTTTTGCCCAATTTGGGCGGGGCCAGTGTTCCCACTAGGCGGCTGTACACGGGGGTGGTCCGGTCGATGGCACTGTACGGTGCACCGGTGTGGGCGGCGGCTCTGTCCGCCCAGAATAGGGCGCGCCTTTGGCGCCCTCAGAGGATATTGGCGGTCAGAGCCATACGCGGATACCGCACGGTGTCGACCGAAGCGGCCTGCGCCTTGGCCGGAACACCCCCGTGGGATCTGGAGGCGGAAGTGCTCGCCGAAGTTTATCGACGAGTGGCTGAATTCCGGGCGGAGAGGGGCATTCGCCCTCCGCCCGAGGACGTACGCGAGTGGCGCGAAGCCGCTCGTCGAGCCACCTTGGCTAGATGGTCTTTCCGGCTGGAGACTCCACGCGCTGGCTTCGCCACCGTGGAGGCTCTCCAGCCGGTCATCGCCGAGTGGGCAGGGCGGCAGCACGGGACCCTTTCCTTCCGGCTGACGCAGGTGCTTTCCGGGCACGGTTGCTTCGGAAAGTATCTGCACTCGGTCGCAAGGAGGGAACCGAGTCCCGCCTGCCACCACTGCGACTGCAGTGAGGACACGGCCCAGCACACGCTGGCGGTCTGCCCCGCATGGGCGACGCAGCGCCGGGCCCTCACTGCAGTAATCGGAGAGGAACTCTCGCTGCCGGTCGTAGTCCGCTCCATGGCCGGTAGCGACAGTTGTTTCACCGCGGTCGCAACCTTCTGCGAGGACGTAATCTCGCAGAAGGAGGCGGCGGAGAAGGCCCGGGAGGATGACCTCCACTCGGACCCGATCCGCCGCCGGCGCCCTGGGCGGCGGAGGCGCGCATACCTGCGTCTCATGCCGCCCTGAGAGTGGCCGCGGGTGGACGGGACGGGTTTCCCCGTCCATCCGCTGTAGTGGCCAGCCGCGAGGGGGTGGCGTCCGCGTGTGACCGGACGTCGCCCAATTTGAGAGGATATGGAGATGGCGCCCGCAACAGTGCGGGCAGGCGCCGGGAGGGGTCCAGAAGGAAAACAGTTACCTGGATCCCTTCCAAGTACAGGCGCAGAGAGGTCACACCGTGTGGTTTTAGTCGGTTCGAGTCCGACACACTGCCCCGCCGAGAGCCCCGGTGGGGTGACGGTCCGTGGGGATTTCCACACGTTAAAAAAAAAAAAAAAAAAAAAAAAAAAAGGTTAGGTTAGGTTAGGTTAGGTTAGGTTAGGTTAGGTTAGGTTAGGTTAGGTTAGGTTAGGTTAGGTTAGGTTAGGTTAGGTTAGGTTAGGTTAGGTTAGGTTAGGTTAGGTTAGGTTAGGTTAGGTTAGGTTAGGTTAGGTTAGGTTAGGTTAGGTTAGGTTAGGTTAGGTTAGGTTAGGTTAGGTTAGGTTAGGTTAGGTTAGGTTAGGTTAGGTTAGGTTAGGTTAGGTTAGGTTAGGTTAGGTTAGGTTAGGTTAGGTTAGGTTAGGTTAGGTTAGGTTAGGTTAGGTTAGGTTAGGTTAGGTTAGGTTAGGTTAGGTTAGGTTAGGTTAGGTTAGGTTAGGTTAGGTTAGGTTAGGTTAGGTTAGGTTAGGTTAGGTTAGGTTAGGTTAGGTTAGGTTAGGTTAGGTTAGGTTAGGTTAGGTTAGGTTAGGTTAGGTTAGGTTAGGTTAGGTTAGGTTAGGTTAGGTTAGGTTAGGTTAGGTTAGGTTAGGTTAGGTTAGGTTAGGTTAGGTTAGGTTAGGTTAGGTTAGGTTAGGTTAGGTTAGGTTAGGTTAGGTTAGGTTAGGTTAGGTTAGGTTAGGTTAGGTTAGGTTAGGTTAGGTTAGGTTAGGTTAGGTTAGGTTAGGTTAGGTTAGGTTAGGTTAGGTTTTTTTTTTTTTTTTTTTTTTTTTTTAAGAGGTCGTTATGTTTGACCTCGCACTTTCCCCCGTCCGTAAGACAGGATCTTTTACAGCAACTAGTCTATTTATACAACTTTCTTATGATTAATTTATTGGGTATATACCCAGTTTAGTTATTTTAATATATTTACATTTTGTATATTTCTACACTATATCAATTACAATCCCTTTCCTTACAATACTATCTATATTTTTTAAATTCCTTCATTCGTTAATTCTGTTTTCTATTTCTATTCCAAGCTTAGTATTATCCGTTTAAAGAGCTTTCGTTGTTTTTGCTTATTTACTAATTATTTAGCTTAGTAAAATATTTACATTTAAAAGTCAATTATATATTTACAATTTTATAATAAACAATAGTAATAAATAGTATTAAAAGTATCAAATAGTATAATTTTACAATAAATAGTATAGTAATAAATAATAATAATAGTATTAAATAGTACAATTTCTCACAATAAATAGTGTAATAAGTAAGTTTTGTGTATAATATGTTAGTGTATGGGCAGTTGGACTAGTTGTTCCTGTCTTTATATTATATGTATGTACATCGGCAGTGGGTGTACTGTTTTGTTTTCTGTTTATTATTCTGTTTCCTCTAATTTGTCTGTCTGTCTGTCTTTTCACCAAGACGCC
Organism: Phragmatobia fuliginosa; assembly: GCA_932526445.1. Classification (NCBI taxonomy): domain Eukaryota; kingdom Metazoa; phylum Arthropoda; class Insecta; order Lepidoptera; family Erebidae; genus Phragmatobia; species Phragmatobia fuliginosa. Next base: position 16,269 of record OW052066.1, on the reverse strand, counting down.
CCACTATGATGTTATGTTCCAACATCGTCATATTTACGACTCGTGTATTGTAGTCTGTGTGTCCAAAGTTAGTGTTTGTGTTTTGTGTTTAGTTCATTATCTCCCTATCTTGTCAACAAAATTTTTATATTCAAAAATATAGAAAATTGTTGACACGTCAGTATGAACGTTTTTTGTATTTGTTAGTGTTAAATGTTGTATGCATGTTTGATGTATTCTTATATATAGTCATTATATATTTCATACATCAGTGTCTATGTGTGTGTATAGATGTGTGTGTCTCTGTGCTGTGTATGTGTAATGTGGGTGGGTAGTCATAAATAAGACGTGTTGGACCTGGCCAAGTAGTCCCACTTTTGGCGGGTTTGGCATTCGGCGCTGAAGGCGTTATGGGCGACGTTCTTCAACCCAGAGTGCGCACAGTTGCAGCAGCGCGGTCCGATTCCCGCAGAGTGTTCAGGACACTTCTCGCGTAAATGCGGACCACCGCAGTGGCTGCACCTGTCCACACTCTCGGTGCAGAACTTACGTCCGTGGCCGAATGCCAGGCACTTTGTGCATTGGACAACCGGGGACTGGTCCTCTACTCTGACCCTTTGCAGGTCAATGTAGAGGGTTCCAGCTCCGGTCATCCTCTGCCACACCTTTGGCCTTACCTGGAGAATGATGTGGGTCGTCTCGGGATTCCTAGTCTTCTTTTTAAATTTGATTCTGAATTCCTTGTCTTCTTGTGGCAGCCCCATGAAGATCTCCGCGTTTTGGGTGTAAAGGGCCCTGATCACGTCTTCATCGTCCCCATCGACGAAAACGTCTTTGAGGACGACGAGCGGATCTTTATTCTTCATTGGGGCTACCACAAGCCCACTGCCACTTTTTTCTATACGCTCTCTCACCCTTTCGCGTTCCCCTTCGGTGTCACAACCCAGTATAACCGTCCGGTTCTTCGCTTTCCTGGCCTTGCATATTTTAAGGCCGGTGCCCCTGGCGTCGACCGCCTTTTTCACCTTGGCGAGCACCCCCTCGGCAGTCTCAAGACTGTCCGTGGAGGTGACCGCCACCGAGTGAAGCGCCGGTCGGCGCCCGGGTCCGGCTGCTGCGGCTTTAGCGTATGTCATGGGGGGGATCGGGGCCGGGAGGTACTCGGGCTTTTGCAGCTTAATAGCCTCTCCGATGGCCTCACCTATGTGGGACTTGGTTTCTACAACCAAGTCCCGAGCGACAGTCCCGACCAGGTCTTCGAGCTGGGACTGCGCTCGCACCACGATCCCCTCCATTGCCACATCAATATCGACTTGGGTGGACTCTATCTTTTCATGGATTTTGTTGATTATCTCGACGCTCTGCTCCTCCATTTTTTCTTCAGCGTCGCCTATTCTATATTTTAATTTATAAAAAGAAAGGTCGATAATCTCGCGGATAGAGTCCTCCATCTCCTCAAGTCTGGCCAGGATTTTGTCCTCTTGTGGGAGGGGAGCGGTCTCCTGCACTGGGTTTGCGACCACCGTAGTCGCGCTGGCTGCCTCAGACACCTTCTCCTCCAGGCACTTTATGCGCCTGCTCAACTCGAAGAGTACTCGGAGACCCTTATCCGAAGCTGACTCCAGGAAGGCTTTAATGTCCTTCCGCATTTGCGGGTATTGCGCACACTTCGAGGGGATCTCCTCGAAGGTGGTCATTACCTCCTGGAGTAGAAGGTCACTCGACTGGCTAGCGTAGGTGGTATGCTGCCTTTTATACTGTTCCATAAGGTCGAGTGACCTTCGCTTGGTTCCGGGTCTCCGTATAAATGTCTTCGAGGCGTCTTGAACAATTGAGGGCGAGGTAGAGGCGCCGGGAGCCGCGCGGGATGTTGGGGGGGTCTCATACATATTTGGCATGTCTGGTGAGAGAGTGAGAGAGTGGTTGACGGGGAAAAGTGTGTATACGTATATCTATTTGACCCTGTATAGGGGGGTTTGTGTTAGTTGTTAAAACAGGTAACTAATAATCAAATTAAAAACAATTAAAATAAAAAAGCTGTGCTCTGATTTGAGCCGGTTTATATAAGTTGAGGTGTTAGGCCTCTGTCAATAATTAAAATATAAGCTATAATATAATTATATGGTCAATAAGTTCAATTTGTTTAAAATTTAAATTATTATTACAATTAAAATTATTTACAGTTAAAAGGATAAATGTCAATAGACTAAAGTTAAAATATATACAAGTTAAAATTCTTAGCTTTGCTCTAATGAGCCGGTCTATAATTTAAAGAGGTGTATAATGCCTCTGTCAATTTGTTTAAAATACAAGCAAACACGTACAATAGAATTAAAATTAAAATAAAATTAAATTAATAATTTTACTTAAATATAAGCTTATTAGTTACTACGACCTGTATAAGGGGTCGTAGGTGTCTTATATATCTATAAAAACAGTCAAAAGTCAATGTATAGTCAGAATTGACAAGTTTGATAAAAAGTCAGAAAATGTTATAAACCCCTGCTGCCTCTGTACCCCTGAAAATCGATATACCCAAGCGAAACTGGGAGGGTGGGCGGGCCCGTTTTTGAAAATCTACTCGTCGGATTTCGACGGGAGAGGTGTCTTTCGACGCGGCTAAATTAGCCCTATCTAAATATGCCAAATTTATAGTTTTAAGCCAAAGGGTTGCCGAAAAATTGTCGAAAAACGTTAATTTTGATGATTTTTTAGTGAAAATTTCTAAGTTTTCAGGTGTTCCTGCTCCGATGGTAAGTCGGAGGGTGTTCAACCGGTGGTGGTGTACAGCAGGGGTGTAGATGCAGTCAAAAATGACGAGCTCCGGGCAGCGAGCGACTCGGTTCGTCGGGTAAGTACTTTTTAAAGTTGGTTTTTTGTGATTTTCAGGTACTTTTTAAGTGTTTTATTGTAATTTTTTCAGGTGTTATACGGTGCAGCCCCGAAAACGAGGTACACACGTGTAGGCGACGATAACGCCGACTATATAAAACCAAAATCAAAAGATTTGGTTGACAAACGTCAAAGATATTAGCGTTTGGAATATGTAAAAACACTGAAATGCGTTAAAGTCCCGAAAATTCCCTAAAAATGTCAATAAAATGTCAAAAATACAAATAAAACAACGTTTTAGTATATAACTATGCCTATCTCAACCGCCAGAAGCTTCAAGTCAGTAGAATATAAAACTTTATTTTTCGAAAATGTATGAAGAATTCTGTAAAAATCACCGCTAAGGTAACCTCGGTTTGACACTTAGAAATTTCGTTTTATTCCCGTTTTTGAAAATCTACTCGTCGGATTTCGACGGGAGAGGTGTCTTTCGACGCGGCTAAATTAGCCCTATCTAAATATGCCAAATTTATAGTTTTAAGCCAAAGGGTTGCCGAAAAATTGTCGAAAAACGTTAATTTTGATGATTTTTTAGTGAAAATTTCTAAGTTTTCAGGTGTTCCTGCTCCGATGGTAAGTCGGAGGGTGTTCAACCGGTGGTGGTGTACAGCAGGGGTGTAGATGCAGTCAAAAATGACGAGCTCCGGGCAGCGAGCGACTCGGTTCGTCGGGTAAGTACTTTTTAAAGTTGGTTTTTTGTGATTTTCAGGTACTTTTTAAGTGTTTTATTGTAATTTTTTCAGGTGTTATACGGTGCAGCCCCGAAAACGAGGTACACACGTGTAGGCGACGATAACGCCGACTATATAAAACCAAAATCAAAAGATTTGGTTGACAAACGTCAAAGATATTAGCGTTTGGAATATGTAAAAACACTGAAATGCGTTAAAGTCCCGAA